>CAKXYN010000120.1:0-1233750 GCA_935064755.1 Tragelaphus eurycerus | reverse complement strand
TGCTTTTGAACTGTGGTGTTGGAGAAGACTCTTGAGAGTCCCTTGGACTGCAAGGAGATCCAACCAGTTCATTCTGAAGGAGATCAGCCCTGGGATTTCTTTGGAAGGAATGATGCTAAAGATGAAACTCCAGTACTTCGGCCACCACATGTGAAGAGTTGACTCACTGGAAAAGACTCTGATGCTGGGAGGGATTGAAGGCAAGAGGAGAAGGGGACGACAGAGGATGAGATGGCTGGATCATATCACTGACTCGATGGATGTGAGTCTGAGTGACCTCTGGGAGTTGGTGATGGACAGGGAGGCCTGGCGTGCTGCAATTCGTGGAGTCGCAAAGAGTCGGACACAACTGAGCGACTGAACTGAACTGAAAGGAGAGTCTAAAATAGTTGACTTGCCAGTCCTTAATGACTTTTGATTTCTGGACATCCTCCAATTCTTTTTAAACTTTGTACCATATCTTTCTAAAAACGTTTTGGTAAAGGCAGCTAAAAGTAACCAACATACCTTTTTATCTTCATCTTCCCAATCACTTTTCCTAGAACAGTTGTCTCATTATGTATAAGACTTGCCTTCCAAGTTATGGTAGATGCAAATTTTGGTACAACTCAAAAGAAATCTCTAGGTTTCTATTTTCTGACTGCCCATTCCTTGGTAACTAAACAAATGTCACACAGTTTAGTTTTTAAGTGGCAGCACATCAATCACAGTCAAATTTTTTTGAGGGGTGTAATTTAGGGTAAGTAATTGTTTATGGTGAATGCTTAAATGTTATAACAAATACCTCTGAATTTCAGTGGTTTAACACAAATGTTTATTTCTTACTCAAAGTACAATGTGAATATTTCCAGTCTTTACACAGTGTTGGACTTGGTCAGACAGGCCAGAGCTGTGTGACCTTTGGCCACACCTAGGTCATATAGCCACATCTAAATGTAAAGAAGACTAGGAAATATAGTTTGGTTTCCCCAAAAGGCAGTGGAATCATGTTTCATAAACAGAATGTCTGCTACAGAGTCTTACTGTCTATATATTATCACCTGTGTTCTAAAGAGCATTGTAATGAAAACTGTGGAACAAAGCTCATCATGTGGCATCATTGACAAATTTCTTGAGCACCCATTTTGTTCCTCAGCTACAATACTTTTATACCTTTAAAGTAAGATGTGCAACATATTTAGAAAATTATATCATGTTAAAAACTTCTTCTGGCATCACTGTGTAACTTTATCAATTGGTTAAGGGCAGGGATGGGCTTCCACAATGACTCAGCCAGTAAATAATCCACCTGCAATGCAGGAGACTAAGGAAACGCAAGTTCCATCCCTGAGTTGGGAAGATCCCCTGGAGGAGGGCCTGGCAACCCATTCCAGTACTTTTGTCCCATGGACTGAGGAGCCTGGCGGGCTACAGTCCAAAGTGTCACAAAGAGTCAGACACAACTGAGCAAGTATACTCTCAGACAATGACAGGGACAAGCAATGTACTCATATCCAAACAGAGTGACTTTTGCAGAATAGCTATTAATTCTTAGAGGATATAGATATGCAAAGCCAAATTCCACTTTGTTTCCTGACATGCACCCTGTAATTACATTTAATAGTCCCTAAGTAAACACCATGTAAACTGGAGTCTTCTTTAAAGACGAGAAGCAATCACATATTCACAGTGTAATGATGGGGTATTTACATGGCAATTACCAAGCCATTATATTGTCTTTTCTTTAATTTAGTCAATTCCATCTCCTAAATCTTGTTCAGGCAAATAACTTTTAACTACCAAAGTGTATATTTCCTAAAGCAATTGTCATTGAAGTTTTTGTAATTATTCTGATATTTGTTTCTCTTATGTTAATAATTTGGGAAAAGAGCATTTTAGACATCCACTAAACATTTATGCAAAATCTATTGCATAGATTTATGCAAATCTATCAAGCGGATTAATTAAAAAATATTGATCATAGTAAGTATTCACATTTACTATGAAAAAGTAAATATTAAATATATTTAAAAAGTGTAAGAGAAAGTCCCAAAATACAAACTTGTGTAAAAGTAAATATTAAATTAGGTTTCCCAGTAGGCTTAGTGGTAAAGAATCCACCTGCCAATGCAGGAAATGCAAGGGACACAAATTCAATCCTTGGATTGGGAAGATCCCTTGGGGTAGGAAAATGGCATCCGACTAGGACTCTTGCCTGGAAAATTCCATGGACAGTGGAGCCTGGCGGGCTACAGTCCCTGGGATTGCAAAGAGCATTATCTCCAGTCAGATACCAATATACCAAATACCAATATATTTAGAGTATTTTTACACTGTATTTTATTATCTTAAAGGTTAGTGAATAAATCACCTTATGTTAAAATTGAGTTGTTTATGAAAAATAGCTTATTTTTATTACTATTTAGTAAAACATTTTGCAAATAGAATCTTCTCATATCTAAAATTGAATTCCATTTTCTACATATAGAATCATATCACCTCTTTTTTTTAATTCATGTATAATTTTTGTGTGCTCATTTAGAGAATGTTTGATTTTGTTAAATAGAATAAATTATAACTTACAGCAGAAAACCAAATGTTTTATTGTGATATTTTTTATTCTGACAATCAGTGTCACAATATAGCATCAGTGCTTGGGGTATAGGTACATTTTGTGTGCTTTATGGATCTTTTGAGATAAAACATGCCTGAAACCATCATATATGTTGTAGATGTCACAACTTTTTTCTCAATATACATCAATATATTTATTATGTTAAGGTCTTAAATGTGTATGATTTTTAAATTGGCAAATTTATAGTAAATATATGTTAAAGATTAGAAAAACAATAAGAACAGCGCATGGGATTCTAAGGACTTAAAAAGAAAGTATTTTTTTGTTTTTTATTTTTGTTTCAATTATTTTTATTTATTTAATTCTCATTTTATTTTCACTATTGAAAATGAGGCACAGGTGTTTTGTTCCTGTTGTTACACCTAGAAAATTAAGCTTTGCTTTTAGGCTTTGAAAATAAAGTGGGAACAAAGTAAATTTAAAAGCTGCAGGGTACCATTAGAAATAAACAGACGAATGTGAAATGTTGATTAAGGATCAAAGAATAGTAGCAGAATTAATTATGTGGAAGCTGTGAAATCACTTCTAAATTATATAAAGCCAAGACAAGGGAATTGAAAACTTATTACTAATTAATTCTTATAATACATTAATAAAACAGACAAGGCACATCTTAATATTTTGGTAGAAACTTGGCTGTAGTATCCAGATTCATTTCTGAAAGGCATATGATTCAATTGATTAAACCCTAAAAAAATGACTTTGGAACATACACATCCAAATGGAAGTCATGTTGCAATACAAGTATAAGTGCTACCAAATTACTAGTTCTGGCATTGTGAGTGGGTTTAAATAATATGAATGTAATAATATAGTTATTATAAAGGGTGCCAATAACTCTATGGAGAAAGCAGAGTAATTGGAACCTAAACACCAATTAAAGAGTGAATGATATAGAACAAAAGGAGAAGGCACTTAAAAAAAATTTGGAGACAATGTGATACTGTGCATTTAGAAGCTTTAAACAGATCCTTTCATTCTATATTTTCAAATATCTTAATGAGTATTTGTAAATTATGTTTTCTGTTGTGTGATTTAATTTATACAACTACAAAAATTATTTATATAGCTAGTTTTTGATTCCTGGACTTCAATCTGATGAAGAGATTATAAATGATTATACTTCATATTTATTACTTATCTTAGAAATATTTATTTTCTTATTTAATCTTAATTTCTCTTAATTCTTATTTATCTATAATTTATCTTAGAAATATTCCATACATTTCATAGATGACTGAGCTTGTCTCTTCTGGAATGATTTTTGCCTTGTGGTTCTGTGGCAGCATTTTTGTTATATAGCTGGACCTCAGCTAATTTTGTAGAAGCAGATGTTTAAGACTTGCTTTTACTTAGTAAATACATTTGAATGCCTATGTAAAAGTTTCTTCTGAAATTCTAAGAGCCCCAAAGCAATAATGATAAAAATTTTATTGAAAAGTGTAAGTATGCAATTAATATTTTGAAAAATACTCAAGCATAATAATGATGAACATCATTTAACAATAATTTAAAAGGTTCAACAAATTATATGTATATTAGTTTCAAATTTTGTTGACTGCTAAAAGCTTCAATAGGTCAGAAGTTTTCACTTGTGGAACACTTTATGGATTGAGTCTACTGGAAGACTCATAGAATCAAGCCATATCTAGACATCAAGCATTAAAACTGATTTGGGGGAGATATTGAAGTGATGGCATGGAGAGCAGTTTCCTCTTCTTTCAGCTTGTCAGATCTAGAAAGTGAATATTATGCAGTTACCTGTCAGCACATATATTAGAGCAAAATGGAGGTGATTATTTGGGAGCTAGGTGTGGAGAAGGGAGACAATTCAAGAGCACAGAGACAAAACATTTAGGTATGTATGGAAAGATGGGTACGACTGCCTGTATGAATGCAGGGATGACAGACACAGAGACTAAGATGTTTCAGTATGGAAAAAGAAATTTATGCAAGAATTTATATACAGTGATTTAAAAGTAAAGTAAGAACTCTCCGAGTAAAAGCCTTCTAAACCTGGGTTCCAGACTTAATAGCAACAATACCACTTCTCCCCCAAGACTACCAGCAGTCTCAACTTCATGTTTGTCCTAAAACTCTGACTAGTCCAAGCACGGACTAAAACAAGTCACCTGTTTTCACCTTTAGTATTTTAATGCTGCTTGACATTGCTAGCAAAGAGTGCACAACCTTGAGATGAAATTGTAAATCCATACTTACCAGACATACCTGGGATCTAAGCCCAGTTGTGAAGGTCTTTGTAGTGCTGTGCATGTGTACCAAGTTGCTTCAGTTGTGTCTTTGTAAAACCTGTTGACACCATTTTTAAGTCTCTAGAAACTCTGCTTCCCTTCTGTAAAGGCAATATTCATACTTCATAGTTTAGAGATTAAAAATAATGTCAGGAAAGAAAAAACAACAATTTCCATCTCCTTTAGTTCTTAATCATATCTATTCTAGTTTTTCATTGTCATGGAGACTATACTATTTCTCATTTTCCAAAACTCACATTTCTTTAACTTCTGTCTCCTACAAATGTTTGTCAAGAAACTTATGCCTCTAATTGTGTCCAATATTCCATTATTCATTCATTTTTATTCGTTCATTCTCTTCCCCATTCTGATACTCCCTCCCTCTCTCTTCCCTTTCCCTCCTTTCCCTTTGTTGCTCTCTTTTCTTTCTCCCTTTCACCCTTGTTCTCTGTTTTCTCTTTGTTCCAATGCTTTGGTATAAGCATTCTTCATAAGGAAAATAACCAAACAAGAAAAAGCCTATAGAAATCCATTTCTTAACAAAATGCATCTTTCCTGTACCACAGCATTATCTTGAAGTAATGTTTTGTGCTTATTTTCTCAGCTTTTTCCAACTACTCAGTGGTATATACTTCTTAAGACATTAGTGTCTGGCCATTACACAAACTATTTTACTCTGTATCTTTTAAATTATATTCAGTATCAACTTCTGAGTGTTGGCTTATAAATTTACCAAAAAATCTCCCATATTTTATCTCTACAGTTTTTGATAGTGTTATCTATACTCTGAATTTTATAGTATGTTCTCCCTTGGCTTCTACAATTCATTTCTTCTCATAGTAACTAATTCTCCTACTACATTTCTCATAATCCTTGCCTTTGCTTGTCATCCTTCTCTACCTACACATTAAATGACAGGCTTCCTAGTCATTTTCAATTTGATTACTTTTTTATTTTATGTGAACTCATTTGAAAAATGATTGATGACATTATTAACTCTAATAAATTTTATTTATCATTTCAAAGTTGGGCACTCTCAAATTAATATCTCTTTTGCTAAAGTATACTGAATTTCAGAATGTTTAATAATGAAAGTTCACACAAGTATTTCCATATAGAATTCCTATTTAGAATTGTTTTAACTCAAACTATTTTATTGAATTTATCCCTTATCCTCCCAAGTTACCATATAAGTAAATTCTCTTGTCAACAAGTTCCATGACCACTTTTTGTCTTCTTTTTCCTTATCATAGTACAACTTTACTGATATTTTTATAGTCATTTCATCAAATCTATTTTATGAACTTGCTCTTGAATATAGAGTGCCCTGTGTACTATAACTGCCATTGTTTAAATGATCACTAATTAGAATTTACCTGGACTATTCCGAGAGAATTATCAGGTCTCTCTACCAACAATCTCTATTCAAACTGGCTTACCACGTACTGTATTTCAAGATTTCTTCTTAAAAACAAACAACAACAACAAAAACTTAGAGGTGTGTATACCAACCATGTTTAACTTATACAATTATCCGTGCCATAAAAAATAACATTTCAGTTCTTTTAGCTTAGTCAAGAGGCCCTACATAATTGTTCTCCTAATTTATTCCCATGTATCACATACCCTGCCCATTTTTATGTCTTGTGATGTTCAAAAATGTTTTTGAGCTATTAAAAGCTCTTTGATGACTCAGCGTTTATGGTCTCTTTTATTGAATGCTCTTCATGATTTCACTTTCAACTTGGAAAAATTTTGCATGTCCTAAATTCTTGAAATGCTTTTCCCTGTTATTTCATAAAACATATTGTTTTTCTATATTCTTTACAACAATTGCATTTTACTCTTCTTGTCTTTTAAGATACCTGATTGAACAATAAAGATATTCTTCCTGAATGATTTAGACTGTTCATGTCAGCAGAATTAATGGAATAAATATTGCAGGAATCTTACATGAAGAATGGTAATGGGCCTTGGATCTTGTGAAATAGAGTACTATACTATATATTTTTCTAATCCCACATTAACTTCAGACCATTACTATGAGTTAGGGATCTATGCTGCAGAAAACAAAGATGATTTGTCTGTTTGGAACATTCTTTAGTTACATCTGTCTTCCAGTTCCATATTTTGGAAGTATGTCCCTTACTTTTTATTGCCTCCAGGTTATTTTCCAGTTTCCTTTATCACATTATCCTTAGACAAATTGTTGCCCTTGGTAAACCTTGCTATCTAAATATTATTGAAAATAAAGAAAATTAAGATAGCATAGCATGAAACGTATCCATGGAGGGGTTAATAGATAAGATAAATATAATGAATAAAAAAGGGTAAAAGTAAGATGCATGGAATTTTTATATAATAGGTAAATATTATTCCCTATTATAAAATAGAGAATAGGACTCCTAAGAAAATAAAGGCAATGAAAATGTTTGATAACCAAGAAAAAAGAATATATTCAGTTCAGTTCAGTCGCTCAGTCATGTCCGACTCTTTGAGACCCCATGAATCACAGCATGCCAGGCCTCCCTGTCCTTCACCAACTCCCGGAGTTCACTCAGACTCATGTCCATCAAGTCGGTGATGCCATCCAGCCATCTCATCCTCTGTCGTCCCCTTCTCCTCTTGCCCACAATCCCTCCCAGCATCAGAGTCTTTTCCAATGAGTCAACTCTTCGCATGAGGTGGTCAAAGTATTGGACTTTCAGCTTTAGCATCATTCCTTCCCAAGAAATGCCAGGGCTGATCTCCTTCAGAATGGACTGGTTGGATCTCCTTGCAGTCCAAGGGACTCTCAAGAGCCTTCTCCAGCACCACAGTTCAAAAGCATCAATTCTTCAGCACTCAGCCTTCTTCACAGTCCAACTCTCACAACCCTCCACGACCACTGGAAAAACTATAGTCTTGACTAGATGGACCTTTGTTGGCAAAGAATATATTAGGAAATAATAAATATTTTCACTTTTATGAAAGATTCCTAAAGTTTAAATAAAGACATAAAATAAGTGAAACAAATTAAAAAGAATAAGGATTATAAAGGATACATCTTAAAACTGAGTTATGGAAAGTCAAGTTTGAAAAATCGTGTAATTTGCAGTAGATAATGAATGAATTAAACCCAAGAAATGGGGAGGTATAAAGTTAGGCAAAGATGATACAGCTTCTGATACAACTTAGACACAATTGATGCTTCTTAAAATTATTGACACTATGAAAGAGAAGTATCAGTTCAGTTCAGGTGCTCAGTCGTGTCCAACTCTTCACGACCCCATGAATCGCAGCACACCAAGCCTCCCTGTCCATCACCAACTACTGGAGTTCACTGAGACTCACGTCCATTGAGTCAGTGATGCCATCCAGCCATCTCATCCTCTGTCGTCCCCTTCTCCTCCTGCCTCCAATCCCTCCCAGCATCAGAGTCTTTTCCAATGAGTCAACTCTTCATATGAGATGGCCAACGTACTGGAGCACTTTGAGTTTCAGCATCATTCCCTCCAAAGAAATCCCAGGGCTGATCTCCTTCAGAATGGAGATATTAGATAAAAATTTGAATCTCCAGGTCAAATGGCACATGAATGCAAGAGGAACTAATAGAGTGCTGTAAATATTTACTATATCTGTATTTAGTATTGAAGTAATAGAATAAAATAATGTATGGACATTTTGGTGGAGGGGTCTCTGGTTTCAGTTATCACCAAGATAAAGTTCTTTGGGTATTCAGATGAAGACAAATTACAAAAAACATAGGAAAACATTGTATAATTTGTCTAAGTACTCTGCACTAAAATATTCAGCATAAGATGACTCAGTAGCAATGTCTTACAAATCTTGAGAAAATAATCATAATCCCATAAACCAATTGTTATTTTTGTTTTGTCCTCACCAAGTTCTCATTCAAATGTAAAGAAGATGGAAGAATCTCAAACACATACAATGCTTGGAGATGATAACATCCAAGCATTCCTGAAAAAAATGAAATTGCTGATATTCAGCTAACTGATGTAATATATATGAAAATAAATCAGAGATGATAAAACTCTTTTATGAAAGAACCTTCAGTGAGCACTGACTACATTTAAATGTATAGCAGAATGAAATATGATACATCCTGTCAATGGGAAACTAGTTAAATAAAATATGGCAAAATGAAATATCATACAACCTTTACAACAATGAAATTACTTTTTTCACACAAGTATGGAAAGATATTTAGGATGAATAGCTAAGCAAAATTTCCTCTATCTGTTACCTATGAGGATGCACGTCTGAAACTCTACCATAAGTAAGTCATCTTTATAAACATATGTAAAGTGATGTAGGGCTTCCCAGGTGGCTCAGTGGTAAAGAACCCGCCTGCCAATGCTGGAGACATGAGAGACTCAGGTTCAATCCCTGGGTGGGGAAGATCTCCTGGAGGAGGGCATGGAAACCCACTCCAGTATTCTTGCCTGGGAAATCCCATGGACAGAGGAGCCTGGTGGGCTACAGTCCATGGGGTCGCAACGAGTTGGCCACGATGGAAGCAATAGCACACACGTACCCAAAGTGACATAATCCACTTACTGCAACATATTAGTGCAGAATGCAGCTCATGAACCAAACAGTATATAACTTTATGGTTTTCTGTAGAACTGTCCAACAGAAAGGGTTCTTTTCTATATGGTCATTAAGGAAGCAGACTAATAGAGTCTTTACCTTTCTCAGTGTATGTTCTCCATGGTCAACATAAACCTTTCTACCCTAAACTGGCAGAGAAAAAGTAGCACAGAGTATACCAAGTGGTTTTATGGTCTATGGCCTGAAGGTGACATACCACACTTCCATCACCATTTCCCAATAGTAATAATTCATGAAGCTACACATACCTTCAGTGGAAACTAGGATGTACACCTTAGAAGTAGAGAGAACACAGCAGAACATGTCAGTTTCTTCCAAAGTGTTCAGGATAAATAAGTGAGGAAATACCTTGATGATAAAAATATTGAGATATTGAAATCTGATCAAAATGTTTATAAACTCTTCTTTTAAAAAAATGCTTAGATAAAATAAAATTTTTAAAAAAATGGTTAGAGGAGAAGAGAATATTAAAGCCCAAGGATGCATGAAGGGTACTGTTCTGGGAGATGTGATAGAACACATGAAAAGGAAAAAATGAACAGAGAGTTCAATTAAAATTTTACCTGTTCTGGGTTTTGTTGATGCTGTTGCTGCCACTGGGAGACATACTAGCCTTAGTCATTTTGTGTGTGTGCTCAGTCATGTCCGACTCTTTGTGACCCAGTGGACTGTGGCCTGACAGGCTTCTCTGTCCATGGAATTTTCCAGACAACAATACTGGAGCAATTTACCATTTCCTATTCTAGGGGATCTTCCAAAGGATCAAACACAGTATCTCTTTCATCTCTTGCATTGGCAGTGAATTCTTTACCACTAGCCTTAGTCAGCCTCACCATA
The DNA here is from genome assembly GCA_935064755.1 of Tragelaphus eurycerus. Classification (NCBI taxonomy): domain Eukaryota; kingdom Metazoa; phylum Chordata; class Mammalia; order Artiodactyla; family Bovidae; genus Tragelaphus; species Tragelaphus eurycerus. The sequence goes on along the minus strand of CAKXYN010000120.1, from coordinate 1,223,430 downwards.
TATTTTCTACATTGTCATCAACATTGAGCCCCTGGACAGTGTCTCCTTTGAGCTTTTTGAATACAGAGTTCCAAAAACAAGAGAAAATTTTTGTGCTCTTAGCACTGGGAGTGAAGGTTATAAAGATTCCTGCTTTCACAGAATTATTCTGGGCTTTATATGCCAGGCTGAATACTTCCTATTTTATAATGACATTGGCTGCAAGTCCATATAGAGGAAAAATTTGATGATGACAGATTCATCTTGAAGCACACTCCTGGTATCTTGTCCATGCCAAATTCTAAGCCCAACACAAACAGTTCCTACTTTTTTTTATTGATATGGTCAAGACCTGAGTGATTGTATAGCAGATGTGATCTTTGAGAAGGTAAAAGAATATATAAATGATTTAGAAGCCATGGACACTTTGGGTCCAGGAATGGCAAAACCAGCAGAATGACTATTTCCAACTGTGAACAACTCTAATAAATTTGACTTAGGTTTTAATCTCAATCACCAGACCATTTCTTTTGTAGCTCAGAAGAGCACTCATTTATCTGCTCTCATTTATCCTATAAATTTTGTGTTCTCAATGACTTTCCTGGTTCTATATTTTCTTTATCCCCTTCCAAGTCTAGCTAGATGGAAGAGTTAAGTTTATGATTATAAAATAAAGTCTAAACAACAATTAAAATAATCTTACCCATTCATCAGTTTTACCCAAATCTGATCAAAGAATAAAAGTATCTTTCAAATACCTTAAACCATTTAATATACATAACTTTGTGAATGAGCTCCATCATTTGGCTATATGAGGAAGGAGTTGCTTGACCCTTTGCATAGCACAAACAAAATTCTGAAATAAAGACATTGAAATTGATCCAAATCTGTGTTTATATTCAAATGCTGCTGCTGCTAAGTCACTTCAGTTGTGTCCGACTCTGTGCGACACCATAGACGGCAGCCCATCAGGCTCCCCCATCCCTGGGATTCTCCAGGCAAGAACACTAGAGTGGGTTACCATTTCCTTCTCCAATGCATGAAAGTGAAAAGTGAAAATGAATTTGCTCAGTCGTGTCTGACTCTTAGTGACCCCATGGACTGCAGCCCACCAGGCTCCTCCATCCATGGGATTCTCCAGGCAAGAGTACTGGAGTGGGGTGCCATCGCCTTCTCCATATTCAAATGATAAAACACTCTTTTTTATTTACACTTGATTTTCCTCTCGTGGATAGGTTTTTCAAATGCTGTGTTCAAATATCAGATTTAGCTGTGTGTGTGCTCAGCCGTGTCTAACTCCTTGCGACCCCATGGAGGGTAGGCCACAAGGTTCCTCTGTCCATGGGATTTCCTGGGTGAGAATACTGGAGTGGGCTGCAGTTTCCTTCTCCAGGGCCTCTTCCCAACCCAGGGATTGAACCCATGTTTCCTGCGTTTCCTGCATTGGTGAATTCTTTTACCACTGAGACACCTGATAGCAGGTGTCTCAACCCCTGATACCAGGTTTGATCCCTAACTAAAAGGAACTTATTTTGTCAGGACACGATTCTTTCTCTTCAGCTCTCCTTATGGTAATATATTGTCATTGCCGTCAGCATACTTGATGCTTAAAAGCCCCGTTTCCTTTCTTACTCCTTTCTTTGTCAGTTATTTCACATACCCATGAAACTAGCATTATTGAATAAGATGGTTTTGAGTCCTATCTGTTTAAATATAAGAAATGTTTTCTGAAAAATATGGCTTAAGGTAAACCACCGACTTGAGATTTAACAAAAACGTTACTGCATTTTCCCTTTTATCATGTTTTATTACTGTCTAGCACCTTATTTACAACAAAGAATAATGAGTTGTGGAGGTATCTATTAAGAGATTTCATGAGAAATGACTTTATTCTCACTATGAGACTAAATGTAGGCAGCAGCACAGTATTGTTCAGGATAAATGACTGTTTGATAGGTTGATTATACCAGGAGGAGTAACCTTCTCTGTGGTACATGAAGATTCTCAGGCTCAGAAATCCAGCCAAATACAAGTAGGAATATCCCTGAGAGGCCTTTTCTGGCAATGGATGAAAGCTTTTTCCTTCAGAATGTGCAGAGGTCAGTGCTTACAGCTTTACCAGTAACCAATGTCTATTTAAAGTGTCCCTTATTAGAGAAATGATGGTGATATAGATTCTCCTCAAAATTAATTCCAAAATATAGAAAGCACTGTCAAGAACAAGTTAAAAAAAAAAAAATAATGTGGTAAATGTATGTGAAAGTATAAAACTGAGCACAAATTCTTCTGCTGTATACCTCTAACATCTTCACAAATAGAAATTATGGTAGTCAAGTAGAAATCAGGCCATAGAGCTTAAAACCAAAAATGTCCTGTGTGCTGAGAATCGTCTCCACCCTTCCACTTCTAGATGTGATCATTCATGTGCCATAATTCTGAAGTATTATTTTTCAATTCTCCTACCTTGTTCTCGTAATTCAGACTTTGGATTATTGATGTATGGAACTGGTGATAAGTAAGAGGATGCATATAGTGTCAACTTTGGGATGATAAACACTAGTAATAATGATGTTGAAAAACCTTACTGTTCCCAAGATTCACATGTACATGTAATTCCAGATCGTTTGTCGAGTTGCTTACCTTACATGCATACCTTGGGGAACTCTAGGATAAACAAGATTCTTTTTTCTAAAGCTTATTAGAAGATGATTATGTGCATTTTTGGACCTGAAGATCAGGAAGAGGGCTCAGTAAGGAGCGAGGTGAATGTGGAGCTGTTTTAATGCAGGTAGATACAGTAGTGAGTTCACCAGTAATATTGTACAAAATTTGAATAGTCTTTTCAGGAAGTGTTTTAGTTGAGGACTTCATTTTTCTTATGGCTGTACAGGTAACATTTGCATTGTTTATACATAAAATACAGAGTATAAAATAACATTCACATAAAAATTAAAATACAGTTTAATTTTTAAGTAAATGTTAATTGGAAAATTTTTGATGGACAAAGTATGTGTGCATGTGTGTGGCAGGGTCTTTAAAATCATTAACAAAAGACATTTTGAATTGAATGCTGTTATCTGCTGTACTTGACAGAATAGCAATTTTTAAAATATTTTTAGGTGTTCCTAATTTTACTTTATTTTCTTTATGTTTTTGGACACACCATACAGCATGCAGAATCTTAGTTCCCCGACTAGGGACTGAACCCTGGTGCCTTCTGCATTGGAAGCATGGAGTCTTAGCCACTGGACTGCCAGGGAAGGTTCAGAAGAGCAGTTTCTAAGCATCATTCCTCAAATTCACATTTCTTTTAAATCTGGAATTATTACAAATGAGACATTTTACTTTGTGTTCCTTCCACTTACATGCTGAGAGTATTTGCCAAGTAACAGCTGCATATTGGGCTTCTCTGGTAGTTCAGCTGGTAAAGAATCCACCTGCAATGCAGGAGAACTTGGTCCCATACCTGGGTCAGGAAGATCCCCTGGAGAAGAGATAGGCTACCTACTCCAGTATTATTGGGCTTCCCTGATGGGTCACACTGTAAACAAGCTGCCTGCAATTCAGCACGCCTGGGTTTGATCCCTGAGTTGGGAAGATCTCCTGGAGAAGGGCATGGCTACACACTGCAATGCTCTGGCCTGGAGAAGCCGCATGAAAGAAGAGCCTGACAGGCTATAGTCCATGGAATTACAAAGAGTCAAGACGTGACTGAGCGATTAAGTACACAGCAGAATATTATATTTTTAGTACAAATGTCCTTAAATTTATCTATGATAGTACATAATCTTTTTACTTGGTTTACTGGTCACAGTTATAAAACCCATCTTCAGTTCTACTTTCTCTTTCTCTCCCATTCTCATATTTACTGTTTACTGTATTATGCTATGTTCTCCAAACCCAAGTGAATCTATTTAAAATACTTGGGCCAGGCACATTTCCAAACTGTTGATTCTCTCTGTACACTTTATGCAGAACAAACAACTTAGACACATTGTCTATACAAAACAGGCTTAAATAAGAATGGTTCCTTTGTAAAAAGATTTATTCATTCAATAAAAAAAGTGATCTAGGTTGGTCAGAAGGACCCAGAAATCAGACAGAATGAATAGTTCTTCAGGTAATTCCAAATTATTTTGTACCTGAGCACTTATCTGTGATCAGGAGCACTTTGATCTTCAGCTCAGAAAAGAAATCTGGCTTAGACTTCACAGAGTTACTGAGTGATGATGATCCTTCAATAAACATGGAGAAATTTTACTGACTTAATCAACATTATCATTCCTTACTCCTGATATCTAAATTCATATTTGTAAAAGGTGCAATTTTTATTGGAAATTTAGACAGTTTGGAAATATTGTCACACTGCTTATTTAACTTATATTCAGAATAATATGCAAAATGTTGGGGTGGATGACTCACAAGCTGGAATCAAGAAAAATATCAACATCAGATAAGCAGATGATACCACTTTAATGGCAGAAAGTGAAGAGGAACTAAGGACCCTCTTGATGAGAGTGAAAGAGGAGAGTGAAAAAGCAGGCTTAAAAATCAGCATTCCAAAAACTAAGATCATGGCATTCAGTCCCATCATTTCATGCAAATAGAAGGGGAAACATTGGGAGTAGTGACAGATTTTCTTTTCTTGGGCTCCAAAATCACTGCTGATAGTGATTGCAGCCATGAAATTAGAAGATGCTTGCTCCTTGGAAGGAAAGTTATGACAAATCTAGACCACATATTAAGAAGCATAGACATCACTGCCAACAAAGTTCCTATAGTCAAAGCTGTGGTTTTTCCTGTACTCATGTAAGGATGTGAGTGTTGGGAGTGAGAGTGAGTGCTGAAGAATCGACACTTATGAACTGTGGTGCTGGAGAAGTCTCTTGAGAGTCCTTTGGATGGGAAGGAGATCAAACCAGTCAACCCTAAAGGAAATCAGCCCTGGATATTCATTGTAGGACTGATACTGAAGCTGAAGCTCCAGTACTTTGGCCACCTGATGCAAAGAGCCAGCTCATTAGAAAAGACCCTGATGCTGGGAAAGATTGAGGGCAAAAGGAGAAGAGGGCAGCAGAGGATGAGATGGTTAGATCATATCACTGACCTAACGGACATGAATCTGACTAAACTCCAGGAGATAGTGAAGGACAGGGGAGCCTGGCTTTGGAGTCTCAATGAATCAGACACAACTGAGTGACTAAATAGCAACAACATAAAACCTCTCAAGATTTTATTTTCAAAGTTGAGTCTTCTGATTGCAGGTCATTTCCCCAAGTCTTACAGGTTTGTTATTTTTGTAAAATGTTATCATAGGTTTTCTATTTTGTTCTTCACAGGTTTGGAATTTATAAAGTTAAGTATCATTCTATTTTACAGATTTAAAAAATGAGACATAACTTAAATAGTTTACCATTGGTTATAGCCAGGAATTACTTATTCTGATTCCTAGTCAGTGCTATTAATTATGTAGTTATTGTCTCTTCTCAGATCTTATTATTTGGGTTCACCCATGCATATTTTTCTTTTAGATAGCTTATACAAAGATTATTTAGTCAATTAAAAACATCTGTTTAAGTGCTTCTTATGAGAACCATGAAGACACAGATATATAGAACAGAATATAGATTCATTCTGGTTAGGATATATTTCAGTTAAACACAAGACAGAGACCTTTTAGGAAAGTTTTGCCATATTGTTATCTAGCAGGATATTCCACCATTGGCAGCATGAAATATGCCTTAGTTAAGGAACTACCATAAATAGATAGCAGAAGAGCATGTTGTGGATGCTGGTTCAGTCTCAAACTAAACTTGTTTGCTTAGAGAAGTTCGCTTGATCTGTTCTTTTGTTTGTTTTTTATGGACTCTTTGTACTAGCTTTTTATCATTTAAAATCTTGAAGGCTTAAAATATGTGAACCCATTTTGTGCTTTTCAGCATTACTCAAGTTCTGAAGCTTTTAGTCATGTCATGTTGTCCATGAAATGTTTGATAGATGTGCTCTTTCCCTGAGCATTGTATTTGCTTCTGCAAACATATCTCAAAGTATAAGGGATTTGTAATTTTCATCATAACTGACAGGACTGGCAGACACACTTCTCTCAATTGACTGGGTGTATATTTTGTTATACATAAATTATGAAAGCAGCATTTATTTCTTTACAATTTTACATGCTCAGAGCAGCAAAACAGATTCTAATATAGACTTTTTCAAAATTAAATGAAAATAATATTTAAATTATTTTAGAATGAAACACTTTGCACTTCATTGTTGAAAGTACTTGAAGCAAGGAGAATGATGAAGGTTAGTCGAAATGCAAAGCTGATAAACATTGTAAGTTAAAAACAACAGTTTGAGCTAATAGTGTACATACTGGTTTCAATACACAGTGCTAAGCTGCCTTAACATTAAAGAGTATTCTGCTTTGTAGATTCAAGGTAGTCAACTGCTTTATGTTTCAAGTTTCAGCTGGGTGCAAATTGAATCAGCTGAGTTGCAAAATCAAATTTATCATAAAAGTGGTAACTGACCACTAACTACTATATAATGCTGTAAACATGACCCTTGTCATGAAACTATAAGACAGCCTGTTGTAGAACATGACAAACAGTTAGGAAGAACAGGAAAAGTCTGTGTATTTGTCACTAGGAACAAGAAAGATAAAAGGAACATGATCCCGTCTGTTCGCTGTTTGCCTCACAGTTTTAAGACACACACTGTGCTCTTAATGGCAAATGCCTAGAGGAATGGTGCCTTTGTTTTAAATTACAGCTATGTATGTTTAAGAGATTGTATTGGCATTTTCAAGGACTTGCTTCTCTATATTAGGTATTTCGTTTTAAGTGCAGCAAAAGGCCAATCTCAGATTCATTCCTAATGAGCCATGTGTTAATGTCAAAGTCTCTGCTGTCCACTCAAATGCCAAAGAACACATCTGACTTTATAATGAGCCAAACAGTTGTCTCTTCATAATCTCAGATAGCCTTCTATGAGATAACTGCATCCAAAATTTACAGAACAGGGGCGGAGGGTGTTGCTGGGATGGCTGAAATCCAATCACAGATGTAAAGCTTCTCATATTATGTCAATGTTATTGCCAAGTCTTTACCATTGAATCTCCACATTGAATAAACCGGTCCAGCGAATTCCAAATGGAATGTGGCCTGAATTTGATCTACTCTGTACGCTAACTGGGTCAAGATCAAAACCAAATGACAGGCATCAAGAAAACCAGTGAGCGGTAGGGTGGTTGGATGAAGGTAAAAGTTTGAAATGGTATTGCCAAACTTCTCTTTTCCCTGCAGAACAGTCTTTCCAATTAACCAACTAATTTTACATACTTCTAGGTTCTGAGTTTTGATTGGTTTCTGATTTAATGCTTGCTGACTTTCAAAAAGTTTAATGTTTATTTTGTCTATTCTCTAGGTAATATGCTATACCTACTTCTCATGAAAATGGATACCTTCACATAGTCATGGATAATGAAAAAGGATATTGAGAAATAAGAGGATTTTAGGATGTTTTGGATAGAGTCATACATACACATTGCAACTGTGAGTTGAAATCAGATAATGCAGGGAAGTCTATAAAGTTGAGAGGCATTTGTATTTTTATTTCATTTCCTAGTAAGCCAGTTGTATGGTTCCTAGACTGATTTTTTTTCAAGTATTTATTCTTAAGTATAATAGGGAAATTAGAATGTTCACACATTAAGTTGAAAATATTTTACTTTAGTAGTGATGGAAATACATAAGAATTCATCAGAAGGAAAATAAAAGATAAGTAGAAAAAAAAACACCTTAGACATAAATACAGTTAAATGTTACTGTCTATGATTGATGATATTATAAGAGTTGTTATCTATTTTCTTGGCTTTTCCAAATTATCTGTAATGAGACTGCATTTTTACAAGTTCTCAGTTGAAGTAAAAGAATATGCAGCTCCTGACACCACACAAATTAAGCCCAAAGTGTGTTCTGCTCAAAGAAAGAAGGGGAAAAACATATTAAAATAATGTCACTGAGTACCTTTGTTACATGCTTTAGGGTCTTTGTTGTTGTTGTTGTTTGCTTATTTTTAATAAGCTTTATTTAAACATCTTCTAGTAATGCATTTACCAGCTAAAGTTTTAGTTTAAAAAAACACAATTTCTTTTCATGTATTCATTGATAAACTATATAATTTAAGATGATATAAAATATATCAGTATCTAGGAATTAATAACAAACCTTGTGCAAAACCTGTACAGTGAATTTATAGAGACTGACAAGCTAATTATAATATTGGTATGGAATTCCAAAGGAGCAAAACAGCAAAGGTAGATTTGAAAAGGGCAAAAACTGCAGGACTTACACTGTCAGATACCAAAACTAATTACAAAACGATTGTGATTAAGACAGTATTGGCAAAGAAGAGAATATGATTGTTGAAAAGATCGATCTGCTTCAAAACTAAAAGTAGGAATTGGCATCTCTAGATTGGGGTGCGGTGGGGACTAAGAAAGAGTTAGAGAGAGCAAAAGTAACAGAGAGCTTCACAAATCTATGTCTTTGGCTCTAATTTCTTTCTGGAATTACAGATGCATGTATCCAGCTATATAGTAGGTCATGTTACTTATCTCAAATTCAGCATGTTCCAAAGAGAATCACATGGACCACAGTTTTGTCTAACTCAATGAAACTAAGCCATGCCGTTTAGTTTGTACTGGAGTTTAGTACAAACTCCAGTACTCCGTTTAGTACTGGAGTTTCAGCTTAGCATCATTCCTTCCAAAGGACACCCTCAGCACCCAGTAGAATGTAAACTCCTCATAAGCAGGACCCTTGATCTTAGCTGTGTCCCTGGCACCTAAGATAGTGCCCACCACGTGTTGTTTTTTAATATTTATTGTTAAAAGTTTAATGAATGATTGGCTGCAATGAAAAGGCATACTTTGACAAGACCAATGATTGGATTAGGGCTGGAATTTTGATCCTGAGGTAGTAAATAGGAAAAAGTCAAGCCAGATAAAATATTAGAATAGCTACACTGAGAAGAGCTATTGAAATATAACAGGTGGAAGAGATGTGTAATAAGAATATACAAAAACAATATTCTCCCTGCTTCTGTAAAAGGAAGATTGCTTTTCCTTTTACTAATAAACAAGTTAGAGGGTAGACATTGTTTCCCTCGTATTTGCACATTGCAGACCTAATGTTGGTGGCCATATTTCTATCTTCTAAACCTCAACATTTGCTAGAGCATTAATAATCTAGGTCTCGTTGGGAGCATTGGATGATATCATGAGTGAGGTCTGTAACTTTATAAATATATTATCTCTAAGGGAAGTTATACAAGGCCAAAGTCTATTTCACTTTTAAACATTTAAATTGAAGAATGCAGTATTCATGGGGCCTTCATGGTTCCGTATATTAGGTAGGAAACTGAAGAATACCAAACATTAAGAATGAACTTTAGTTTCATACAAAACACTGCTTTCAATACACAGTGCTGAGCTGCCTTGACATCAAAGAATATTCGGCTTTGTAGATTCAAGGTACCAAACTGCTTTATTTTTCAAGTTTCAGCTTGGTGAAAATTGAATCAGTTGAGTTGCATTTTTTTTTTTTTTTTTTAACAAAACCAATATTTAGATTGACTGTAAATTTTCAAGGAATTTTCTTCTGTGTGTTCCCAGCACCTTAACATAGTGCCTGGTACTTTTGTAGGCAGTCGATAATTGCTCATCAGGGGATTTATTTGCCTTTTGAATGGATCCAAACTGCTATAAGTAAAACTGCAAAATTATGTTTGATAATGGACAAACTTTCAGATGTTTATCATGTTACTTGAATCATACCCTCTTTCAGCTTCTTTCCATGGGAGGAAAGGCATGGGGAGAAGTGGCAATTATGCCAATAATGTCAAGATTCTCTTAGATGGATGAGAGGTTTCAGGATCTGTGAAGAGTCTGGGACCTGTTACTATTTAATGGATGCCAGTGGAAAACACAAGATGCTTTAAAAGGCCTAGATCCTATAAAAGACTTTATGTTTTTACAGTGTGGATAGAGGACTGCCAAATTAAGGAATGCCTGCTGGGAAATCGGATTGATCATCAGTACTTCACAAAATCATGTATGGAGCTATATTTTGATACTTTGCTCAAGTCAGTTTTAACATCTTAACATGAATTCTGATATATATATATACACACACACATATATATATATGTGTATGTATCAGATCAGATCAGTCGCTCAGTCATGTCTGACTCTTTGCCACCCCATGAACTGCAGCACGCCAGGCCTCCCTGTCCATCACCAACTCCCGGAGGTCACTCAGACTCACATCCATCGAGTCAGGGATGCCATCCAGCCATCTCATCCTCTGTCGTCCCCTTCTCCTCCTGCCCCCAGTCCCTCCCAGCATCAGAGTCTTCTCCAATGAGTCAACTCTTCGCATGAGGTGGCCAAAATACTGGAGTTTCAGCTTTAGCATCATTCCTTCCAAAGAAATCCCAGGGCTGATCTCCTTCAGAATGGACCGGTTGGATCTTCTTGCAGTCCAAGGGACTCTCAAAAGTCTTCTCCAACACCACAGTTCAAAAGCATCAATTCTTCGGTGCTCAGCCTTCTTCACAGTCCAGCTCTCACATCCATACATGACCACAGGAAAGACCATAGCCTTGACTAGGCAAACCTTTGTTGGCAAAGTAATGTCTCTGCTTTTGAATATGCTATCTAGGTTGGTCATAACTTTCCTTCCAAGACGTAAGCGTCTTTTAATTTCATGGCTGCAGTCACCATCTGCAGTGATTTTGGAGCCCAGAAAAATAAAGTCTGACACTGTTTCCACTGTTTCCCCATCTATTTCCCATGTAGTGATGGGACCAGATGCCATGATCTTTGTTTTCTGAATGTTGAGCTTTAAGCCAACCTTTTCACTCTCCACTTTCACTTTCATCAAGAGGCTTTTTAGCCCCTCTTCACTTTCTGCCATAAGGGTGGTGTCATATGTATATATATATGTAATTGATGAAATTATACAAACTGATTTTTTTTTTTGCTCATTGATATTTTCTCTGCAAAGGCAGATGCCAAAGAGAAACTTGTAGTGTTCTTCCTGTTTTATAAATTTGTCTCAGATTGGAACAAAATAATTACAAATTTTTTTACATATTTTGAGCAGCTGCATTGGTATAGGATCTTGATACTTGTAGTTTTTACCATTTTACTAACCCAGTTCACTTGTGTTAGGTTTCTGATTTGCTTTCTGTTCAAACTTAAATAGATATAATAAGTACCTGCTGCTTATTCTAACTGGGATTTAAATAGGATGCCCTGCTTTCTTTGAATCTCCTTTGCAATCCCAATAATGAAAAATAGTATATAGTAAACATTACTTATTTTCTTTTCATTATAAAAACCATAACCTATTCAAACTGTATTTTATTTACTGTTTGTATTGCCACTGTCTAATTTAAGAATTGCAAATAGCTGTGAAAAGAAGAGAAGCGAAAAGCAAAGGAGAAAAGGAAAGATATAAACATCTGAATGCAGAGTTCCAAAGAATAGCAAGAAGAGATAAGAAAGCCTTCTTCAGCGATCAATGCAAAGAAATAGAGGAAAACAACAGAATGTGAAAGACTAAGGATCTATTCAAGAAAATCAGAGATACCAAAGGAACATTTCATGGAAAAATGGGCTCGATAAAGGACAGAAGTGGTATCGACCTAACAGAAGGAGAAGATATTAAGAAGAGATGGCAAGAATACACAGAAGAACTGTACAAAAAAGAGCTTCAGGACCCAGATAATCATGATGGTGTGATCACTGACTTAGAGCCAGACATCCTGGAATGTGAAGTCAAGTGGGCCTTAGAAAGCATCACTAGGAACAAAGCTAGTGGAGGTGATGAAATTCCAGTGGAGCTATTCCAAATCCTGAAAGATGATGCTGTGAAAGTGTTGCACTCAATATGCCAGCAAATTTGGAAAACTCAGCAGTGGCCACAGGACTGGAAAAGGTCAGTTTTCATTCCAATCCCAAAGAAAGGCAATACCAAAGAATGCTCAAACTACCACACAATTGCACTCATCTCACATGCTAGTAAAGTAATGCTCAAAATTCTCCAAGCCAAGCTTCAGCAATATGTGAACCGTGAACTTCCTGATGTTCAAGCTGGATTTAGAAAAGGCAAAGGAACCAGAGATCAAATTGCCAACATCTGCTGGATCATGGAAAAAGCAAGAGAGTTCCAGAAAAACATCTATTTCTGCTTTATTGACTATGCCAAAGCCTTTGACTGTGTAGATCACAATAAACTGTGGAAAATTCTTCAAGAGATGGGAATACCAGACCACCCGATCTGCCTCTTGAGAAATCTGTATGCAGGTCAGGAAGCAACAGTTAGAACTGGACATGGAACAACAGACTGGTTCCAAATAGGAAAAGGAGTACGTCAAGGCTGTATATTGTCACCATGTTTATTTAACTTATATGCAGAGTACATCATGAGAAATGCTGTACTGGAAGAAACACAAGCTGGAATCAAGATTGCCAGGAGAAATATCAATAACCTCAGATATGCAGATGATACCACCCTTATGGCAGAAAGTGAAGAGGAACTCAAAAGCCTCTTGATGAAAGTGAAAGTGGAGAGTGAAAAAGTTGGCTTAAAGCTCAACATTCAGAAAACAAAGATCATGGCATCTGGTCCCATCACTACATGGGAAATAGATGGAGAAACAGTGGAAACAGTGTTAGACTTTATTTTTCTGGGCTCCAAAATCACTGCAGATGGTGACTGCAGCCATGAAATTAAAAGACGCTTACTCCTTGAAAGGAAAGTTATGACCACCCTAGATGGCATATTCAAAAGCAGAGACATTACTTTGCCAACAAAGGTTTGCCTAGTCAAGGCTATGGTCTCTCCTGTGGTCATGTATGGATGTGAGAGCTGGACTGTGAAGAAGGCTGAGCGCCGAAGAATTGATGCTTTTGAACTGTGGTGTTGGAGAAGACTCTTGAGAGTCCCTTGGACTGCAAGGAGATCCAACCGGTCCATTCTGAAGGAGATCAGCCCTGGGATTTCTTTGGAAGGAATGATGCTAAAGCTGAAACTCCAGTATTTTGGCCCCCTCATGCGAAGAGTTAACTCATTGGAGAAGACTCTGATGCTGGGAGGGATTGAGGGCAGGAGGAGAGGGGGACGACAGAAGATGAGATGGCTGGATGGCATCCCTGACTCGATGGATGTGAGTCTGAGTGACCTCCGAGAGCTGGTGATGGATAGGGAGGCCTGGCGTGCTGCAGTTCATTGGGTCACAGAGAGTTGGACACGACTGAGCGACTGATCTGATCTGATCTGAATTTAAGAATTGCTGATAAACCATTAAATATAAATATTAAAGCAATAGAAGAATAAATTTTAGGATAAGCAGCATTTTAACTAGATTCAAAATTATGATTCAGTGTTCATAAATTAAACTTTTTCATTTAAGGAAAAAAGGGGTTGTATTGTGTTATGACAATGCAAAGTAAATGACATTAAATATATGCTTTAGATGTATAATCTAAAGACTATAATAGGAGACAATTAGTTCAAGAAAATATTTAGTTTCAGTTATAAACGTATAGGAAAGATAAATAATTATCAAGTACATCTAAATCCATTTAATATTTTACAAAAGACTACAGTTGAGGATATGGTAGTACTATTAATCATAGAGTTGTGAATTACTATCTTTTGATTTTTTTCTTTTTCTTGTTTACTTTTTGCCTAGCTGTTGTTTTCATATTCTCATCCTGTTTTATTTTCCATACGGAGATAACCCATATGAATTTCCCTTCTCATATGAAATATACAAATATTTGCTAAGAAATAATGAGTGAGCTCTTATATAATATGTAAGTATATGGACAAGGATTTATTTAATCACCATAAATATGCCCATGTTTACATGTACCTTTAAACAGGGTTTCATATGCATTTAAAAAATAGCAATATGATTTTATAATTATTTCCTCTTTAAACTAAGAACACTTAGAATAACATTATTTTCAAATATATGCTGATACAAAAATTCACTTAGTAATTAACTGAGCAAAACAAATGATATTTAGTAAGGTTTTTGTATTTAATACTGTTAAAATTGTAATATACCATAGTTTCAGTAAACCCACTAAACCTCATATTTTAAGGTGCAACTGCTTCATGGTATAGCTCACATTTTACAAAGCATTAAAGTCAAGTCTAACTACTTTGTGGGATGAATTAATCACTTAAGAACCATTATGTGGAATATCATCCAAATATTCTTCTTCCTTAAAATCAAAGTAGCAGCCTTGTCAAAAGTGTTTCAGATTATATGCAGCACTTCAGTGTGTGATACTTGTTTGTGACTGCCATGTATTGTTAACAATTCCTGACATATTTAATAGGGATCTCAACCTAGATCTCAATTAATAGCATATAAAATGACAACTATAGAGAATTAGAGGAATCCACTTACCTTATGATTGGCCCAGACTTAAAAGGTCCTTGTCATTTCTTGATAAGCTTATACAATAACCAAAGAAAAGAAAAATAACCTTTTATGGTTTTCTTCCTTCTTTCCCAAGAGAGACATCAGTTCCTTGTAGAATGAGCTTTAAAAGTTGATACCGAATTGTCAGTATCTGAAGTCTATTTGTTATGGAATTACATGGATACATCCCAATCACCAATTATCTCATCTGTGCTATGTTTTTTAACTATGTCTCAGTCAGTGCCCAATCTATTCCCTGAACTACCATTGTTGAGAGCTGAAACCCTGTTAGACTTCCCTTGTTCAAATCTCTTATCTGCCTCTTAGTAGCTGTTTGACTTTTGGTGTTTTACTTAATTTCTCTGCATCTCAGCTTTCCTGTTTATAAGAAGGAGATGACAGTGGTGTCTAGCTGCTATATTTGAATTTTTGTGTCTTCCTCAAAATTCATGTGTTGAAATCACAATTCCCAAAGATGATGGTTTTAGGAGGTGGGGCCTTTAGGTGAGAAGTGCGTAAGTCATGGTGGTGGAACCTTCATGGGTGGATTCCGTGCCTTAAAAACAGGCTCCAGTGGGATCTCTTGTCGCTTCTACCATGTGAGGGCACAGTGAGAAGGCAGCAAGCCAGGAAGGGGACTCTCACTAGAGGCAGACATGCTGCTGACTTGATCCTGGGACTTTTAAGACTCCAGAACTGTGAGCAATAAATTTCTGTTGTTTATAAAATACATAGTCTCTTTTGCTGTCTCGTAAACAGGGTTATTGTTACCATCTTTCTAAATTCCATATATATGTGTTAGTATACTGTATTTGTGTTTTTCTTTCTGGCTTACTTCACTCTGTATAATAGCAAAAGAGAAACTGATGTATAGAACAGACTTTTGGACTCTGGGAACAGGAGAGGGTGGGATGATTTGAGAGAATAGCATTGAAATATGTATAATATCATATCTGAAATGAGTCGCCAGTCCAGGTATGATGCCTGATAACGGATGCCTGGGGCTGGTGCACTGGGACAACCCAGAGGGATGGTATGGGGAGGGAGAAGGGTTCAGGATGGGGAACACAGGTATACTTGTGGCGGATTAATTTTGATATATGGCAAAAGCAATACAATATTGTAAAGTTAAGCAAAATAGAATTTAAAAAAATTAAAAAAAAATACACAGTCAGTGATATTTTGTTCTGGCAGTTCTAATGGGCTCAGATACTAACTAATAAGTTGGTTATGAACATTAAATGAAATAATATGCATAAAGAACTTAGCAAAGTGCACAGCATATACTAGGTACTCATTGCTGCTTCTAAGTCGCTTCAGTTGTGTCCGACTCTGTGCAACCCCATAGACGGCAGCCCACCAGGCTCCCCTGTCCCTGGGGTTCTCTAGGCAAGAACACTGGAGTGGGTTGCCATTTCCTTCTCCAGTGCATGAAAGTGAAAAGTGAAAGTGAAGTCGCTCAGTCCTGTCTGACTCTTAGCGACCCCACCGACTGCAGCCTAACAGGCTCCTCAGTCCATGGGATTTTCCAGGCAAGAGTACTGGAGTGGGGTGCCATTGAATAGTATTATTATTCTCGACTCCATTTTCAGCTGTTTGTTAAGTAATATTCTTGGTCTGTATAATTACTATCATGTAATGATACATGGTCAAGTATAATTTACTCACCTATATAATTCTTTACTCCAAAAGATTTGGCTTTGATGGCCCTATCAAAATCTGCTTATCTCTCATTAAACTGTATAAACTTTGAGGGCAGAACTCATACCTTACTTATTTTTATCCTCTCCGTTGGAAAACATAAGTATTTTTTTATTTTTGCAAAAATAAGTATAAATGAATAGATAATAATTATGATGGGCATGATTTTTAATGATCAGATTGACTTAATGGAGTGGATTTACACATCTCAGTCAAAGTTTTCTGAATTTGAGCTACCTGTAAGAAATACGTGATTTAGTCACTCAGTCGTGTCCAGCTGTTTGTGATGTCATGGACCATAGCCCACCAGGCTTCTCCATCTATGGAATTCTCCAGGCAAATATACTGGAGTGAGTAGCCTTTACCTTCCCCAGGGAGTTTCCTGAACCAGGGATTGAACCCAGGTCTCCTGTACTGCAAGCAGATTCTTTGCTGTCTGAGCCACCATCTGTAAGAAACAATAATTTTTAATTACATACTATGAAAAGTATAGAAAAATGGAGATATATAAAATATATGCACTAGGTATTAAACATTCACATGTTTAATAGCTCTGTTCATTAGGAGAGACTTGAAACAATGACACCATAGTAATAATTGCACACTTATTCTCTACATCTTAATTTCTAAACACCATTCTTCAATGAAAGGAACAAGTTCCTTTGGAAAAATGGTTGATTCTAGTGATTGATATCTAGAGCAAAGAAAATTCTAGACAAGCCTGGAATTTCTTGTAGGGTCAAAAAGTAAGGACGTTAAAAAAAAAAAAAAAGATCAGATAGAAAAAAAATGTTGCTCAAACTGTATAGTGATATTGTTGAATATAAACTGCTGCTGCTGCTGCTGCTAGGTTGCTTCAGTCGTGTCTGACTCTGTGTGACCCCATAGACGGCAGCCCACCATGCTCCCCCGTCCCTGGGATTCTCCAGGCAAGAACACTGGAGTGGGTTGCCATTTCCTTCTCCAATGCATGGAAGTGAAAAGTGAAAGTGAAGTCGCTCAGTCGTGTCCTACTCTCAGCAACCCCATGGACTGCAGCCTACCAGGCTCCTCCATTCATGGGATTTTCCAGGCAAGAATACTGGAGTGGGGTGCCACTGCCTTCTCCAGTTGAATATAAACTACTATATGCTATTTTATACCTACTTTGGTGGAGGCTTTGCTATTCTGCGGGTGCACTATTTAGAATATGTGACATCTTTTGTCAGAATGCCCTGCAATGTGGGAACATGATTGCCAAGAATTGGAAACTAAATTGTTTACTTCTAAAATGATAGTTGCAACATTTCATTGGAAAAGACCCTGACACTGGGAAAGACTGATGGCAGGAGGAGAAGGGGGTGACACAGGATAAGGTGGTTGGATGGCATCACTAACTCCATGGGAATGCGTTTGAGCAAACTCTGGGAGATGGTCAAAGACACAGTTGACCAACTGAACAACAGCAAATTGGTCATATAGAAATAACTAACAGCAAAAAAATAAATGATGTTTGTCCCATGATAAGAAAGTAAGATAAATAATGAACTAGTAAACTTTTGTTTTAGGTGCAAATTACTTGTGAATTAGCTCTGAACATTATTCACCATAAACACCTCCTACTCTGGATAGAGCATCATCTTGGAAATAGAGAGACCCTAGCTCCTCCACATAACAGCTGTGACAGTGAGCAAGATATGTAATCTTTGCCAGCACTGTTTACTCCTTCGTTGAATAATGATTGTACTCTTACTTTTACAGTGCTTTTAAGGACATTAGTTGAATTAGTGCATACAAATATTCTGGTATAGTTTCTCATATACTTAGTAAAAAATATTTTTAGTAAATTGAGGAAGTACAATGAGTCAACACATAGTTGCACCAGGGTTAGGATCTGCTTTGCATTAAGCTCTTCAAGCAACAGTCCTTGATCTGTAAAAAGAGCCGTGTGGTGCTTATATCCTTATATTTCTCTTTTCCTGTGTGTGAAGGCACACATACATGCATCAGAGGGTGAGTATAGAATATATATTGTATATATTCATGTATATACATATATACCACTGGACATAGGGCGAGACCACAAGTGTTAATTGAAATCCCACATTCTTCCATAATATTGTTGGAAATTGAAAGTCATAAAATTCACAAAGAGACTATGGTAAGGTATCTCACAAAGGGTGAAGTATTAGTAATATACCTTGTTTATCCTGTAATTTTCCCTCCTGTTTCCTATTTTTGAAACTGGCAGATATCATGGGAATCTTTAAAAAACTTATCCAACCGAGTGAGTATTACATCTGGATATATTCTCATTCCCATCATATTTTTTAAATCATTGGTCATTCAACTTTTCTAACACTCCGTCAGCTAAAAACAAAGTCTGTCTTAATTTATATTACTATGGGACCTTAGGATCTATAGTTTGGTTGTGGTAAGGCATTAATTTTTATGGCCAAGCTATCAGCTCATTGATTTCCTGGGTATGCATTGCAATTAGAAGCTTGCAAACGGAATGAATACTAATTTACAAAGTTCAAATGAATAGTGTACCTTGTGAGGCTGCTGCTGCTGCTAAGTCGCTTCAGTCGTGTCCGACTCTGTGCGACCCCACAGACGGCAGCCAACCAGGCTTCACCATCCCTGGGATTCTCCAGGCAAGAACACTGGAGTGGGTTGCCATTTCATATAAAGAAGCAGATATGACTATTCACTATGTTATTCACTTATTCAGCAATTTGTTTTTTACCACCTGTTATGTGCTAGGTACTGTTAAGCATATTGCAGATACATCTGGAAACACCAACCAAAACAAGCTCCCTGTCTTCTTAGAAGAGAGGGTTAATAAGTATATAGGCAGATCGTACATAAGAGTGTTTCAGAGGGTGATGAGTACCTGAAAGATGTCAGAGAGGGTGACTGGATAGGAAGAGGGGGAAAGGAGAGTTTTCTTTATAATAAAATTTAGGTCAGGTTTCTTTGAGGAGATGACATTTGAACTGCTGCTGCTGCTGCTGCTGCTAAGTCGCTTCAGTTGTGTCCGACTCTGTGTGACCCCATAGATGGCCCCCCACCAGACCTCACCGTCCGTGGGATTCTCCAGGCAAGAACACTGGAGTGGGTACACTTGAAGTGAGAACTGATTAATGAGATAGGTCTGGTCATCTGAGGATCTGGGTTAAGAGTCTTCCAGGCAAAGGGAACACTTAGTGATGCTGGTGAAATAAAGATGACCTTATCTCGATAGGGAGTAGGAAGAACCTCTCTGTCCAGAAGAACCTCTCTGTTCAGAACAAAATGAGGGAAGAAAATCTTAGCAGGAGATGAAATTAAAGGGGTTGGAGACACATTTTGAGAAGTCTTCTTAGTGGTTATAAGGTGTTTGGGTTTCTTTCTAATTAGTGTTGTTGTTCAGTTACTAAGTCTTTTTTAACTCTTTGCAACCCCATGGACTGCATCATGCCAGCTTCCCTATACTTCATTATCTCCCAGAGTTTGCTCAAACTCAGGTCCATTGAGTCAGTGATGCCATTCAACTATCTTATCCTCTGTTGCCCTCTTCTCCTCCTGCCCTCAGTCTTTCCCAGCATCAGGATCTTTTCCAGTGAGCAGCTTTTCGCTTCAGGTGGTCAAAGTATTGAAACTTCAGCATCAGTCCTTCCAGTAAATATTCAGGGTAGATTTCTTTTAGGATTGACTGGTTTAATTTTCTTGCTGTCCAAGGGACTCTCAAGAGTCTTCTCCAGCGCCACAGTTCAAAAGCATCAGTTCTTCAGCTCTCAGCCTTGTTTATTGTCCAACTCTCACATCCGTACATGACTACTGGAAAAACCATAGCTTTGACTTTACAGACCTTTGTCAGCAAAGTGATGTCTCTGCTTTTTAATGCACTGCCTGGGTTTGCTATAGCTTTTCTTCCAAGGAGCAAGTGTCTTTTAATTTCATGGCTGAGGTCACTGTCTGCACTGATTTTGGAGCCCTCAAAAGTAAAATCTGTCACTATTTCCCCATCTGTTTGTTATGAACAATATCCATGCATCATGCCAATAAGCTTGTTGGTGTATGCTAGTACTTATCCAAAAATGCTGGCTCCCTCCCTGCCCAAATAAGGGCAAATGGTTTTCATAAAATTTACTAGTATTAGATACTGAACTACTAGGTCATTATTTTATTCATCCCATAAAAGCTTATTATAGCTGAACATATGTGAGACAATATACCCTTTAGAATATTACAATGTAGAAGAAAAAATCACATGATAAATTGTATAGTAAAGGTATTACAAATTTAGGTGTATAGAAAAGTATGGGCAAATTACATAGTAAAGATATCTACAAATTCTTTGAGTGCATAGTATAAAGAACTCTACTACTGAAAGAATATAAAATCAACCTTAGGAATTCAGAAAAGTTAGATTAATTTGTATCTCTGTCCCCAGTCCCACTGAAGATGTTAGATTCCTATAAGAAACACACAAAGTATTGTTCATAGAGAACTTGCTCAATAAATATTTGAATATGTATGTAAATATATTTTCGATGTTGTGCTGAGGCCTCCCCTGGTTTGCCTGCCTTCTGTAATTCCCAATTATACTCTTGCTGGTATTAATCAAGACTTTGTTTGTTTGATCTCTTGTTCAAATGGTAGAGTTTTAGCTACAATTTTTTGGCTCTCTGCCCAGTGTTGCCTTCTATTTAGAATCATTCATATTCACTGTTAATGTGGTGGTCTAACTGACATGCAAATCTCTTGAGACATGTTAGTATTTCACACTCTTGATTTTTCTATGGCCAATATAGCAAGGTCTAGTGAATCAATTTTGTAATGTGTTTTCTGTTTAGGTACTAGAGGGTTTTTGGCTTAGAGATTCTGTTCATGTCCCCCTGTCCCCAACTTCTTTTTATACTAGTATTAATTAAGAGTCTAGGCAGATACCTTGAAATGAAATGTGTACTTGACATGTGTACCTGAAAATGAAAATTTACTCAAAATAAACACTTGAAAACATGATTTTGATGCATTATTACATCAAAATTACAGTATTTCTACACTTGTTTAATATTTTGTTTTTTTCTGCTAAAAATTTCATTGTACTTATATAATGTATATAATTGAAGTGAGTGGAAAGAATTCTGTAATTTTTGTTTTCTCTGCCATTTAAAAATAATCATTTTACTTTGCATGCATATCTATGGCAATCTATATAATAGCACTTAAAATATTATAAATAATCTATAATATGCCAATATTCACTCAGATTATAAAGATCTTAATAGGCATCATTCATCCATTCTAGTTGTACTGATACAGAGTGTTTTATTTTTCTGGAACATAAATTGTGGTTGGTAAACATTGGTTGAAGTTATGGATAAATGAAAAATGTATTAAAACTTCTATCAACCTCAGTAGCAAAGTATTGTGGCATTGTGTTTAAAAGCAGCAAATTATAGGAACTTCCCTGGCTATCCAGTGGTTAAGACTCTGTGCTTCCTGCAGGAGGCATGGGTTTAGTCCCTGGTCAAGGAAATATGATTCTGCATGCCTCATGGTGCAGCCAATAAATAAATATATAGATTTTAAAAATTAGCAGTTTTTTTATTCAGAACTTCAAGGATAATAACTTTGTAAAGACTAGCAATGCATTACTTTCTTTCATAAATACTGATATTTTCAAATATTTATTACCATTAACATTTTAATTATCTTAGGATTTTCTGATAAATATCACTAAGTTCTATTTGTTTACCATAATTTTTCATCTGAATTCATAATTTACTTCTTGGAGAATTTTGACTTTGCCCATTGCATGTTCAGTTTTCCTAATGTACACATTTGGCATAATGATTATTTTCTGTTAATTTAAAATATAATGCATAGATGTAATAATTTTTTATAGTCTTAACTCTCACCATTTTATTCATGTGTTTGAGTACATGTAAAACATCACGTCTTATGTTATTATTTCCCATATTTGGTGTTCTTTGGTCGCACAGAGTCAGACACGACTGAAGCGACTTAGCAGCAGCAGCAGCATGCAATATAATGTTAAGATTCTTTGTGAGCACTTAATATTTCTTAATTAATTTTAAACTTTATTTTATGTATTACTTTTTTACCCATTTCTCCTTTTTTATATTTAAATGTCATAAACATGCATTTGTATGAGTCTTTGTGTTTTTTTAAACAATTTTTTTTCCTCATATTGCTTTCTTCATCTTTCTTCCAACTTACCCAGCTTCCATCTCCAAATCTGCCTTCTTATGCAGTCACTGTTATTTTGGCTTATATAATACTATGCATCGTGTTTAGCATACAGACATCTGTAAACATTCAGGCACACAATGTTTAGCTGATATATACTTATTTTCAAGCAATAATATGTTATACTCAATTAGAAATAAACACCTATTTCCATAGCAGTAGTTATAGTGAAAGTCTCTAGTTTTAACTCAAAGAACACATTTTCCCAGTTGCATTCCCAATAATTCCTTGTAAACAGCGAGGAAGAATACTTATAATTTATTACTTCTGCATAAGTGACTGCTTCTGTTAGAGAACATAAAAAATAATATATTGAAATAATAGGTATGCTGATGCATTGAAGAAACTTTTAGGCCAAAACTTAAAACTCACAGAGGCAGAAAATAGAAAAATTAGGGGCTAGCCACCATGGTTATAGCATTACATGTTTTTACTTTAAGATGTTGAATTTTTGAGCAATTGCATAGGCAGTTCTTCCAAATTCAAAGTAACTATGTAAAAAATAATGTACACAAGAATAAGCATTTCTTTAAAAAAAGAACGTAGATTTTAAACAATGAAATCCTTATAAACTTTGTAACTATTTTAATATACATTTTAATATGGCAAGTGCATGGGAAAATAATTATATTTCCAGTATTTCCTATTATTTAATTTAATTTTTTAAGATTTCAAAAAACAACCATGCAGAGTAGGGGCATCTGGTTAACATTTATATGTTTGGAAATGGATAAACATTTAAAAATTATTCTGGGTATGTATTTGCATATAGATTTTTAAAATAATTGTATTGAAACCAAATTAATTAAAAAATATCACCCTCTCCCTTGGAGAAGGAAATGACAACCTGCTCCAGTATTCTTGCTTGGAGTATCCCATGGACAGAGGAACCTGGCAAGCTACAGTCCATGGGGTCGTAAGAGTTGGACACACTTAGCAACTACACCACCAATACCACTATATGAATACCTTCTTTAGGATAATAAAAATGGCTATTGATTAAAAAAAAAAAAAAAGAAGACAACATATGTTTTTCTGATTCTATAACCCTAAATTGACTAAAGAAATGACTTTGAGAATTCTTACCCAAAGCAGACTTTGTTCATGCTCAGTCACTCGGTGGTGTCTGACTCTCTGTAGCCCCATGGACTGTAGCCTGCCACCTTCCTTTGTCCATGCAATTTTTCAGGCAAGAATACTGGAGTGGGTTGCCATTTCCTACTCTGGGGGATCTTCCCCTGTCCCAGGGGTCAAACTTGCATCTTTTGTGTCTTCTGTGTTGGCAGGCAGATTCTTTACCACTAACCCCACTTGGGAAGCCCCAAAATCGATTTTATGTTTTCATAAATCTTTTTTTTTTCTTTTTAAATTATTTTTTCTTTTTAACTTTACAATATTGTATTGGTTTTGCCATATATCAACATGAATCCACCACAGGTATACATATGTTCCCCATCCTGAGCCCTCCTCCCTCCTCCCTCTCTGTACCATCCCTCTGGGTTGTCCCAGTGCACCAGCCCCAAGCATCCAGTATTGTGCATCGAACCTGGACTGGTGACTCGTTTCGTATATGATATTATACATGTTTCAATGCCATTCTCCCAAATCATCCCACCCTCTCCCTCTCCCACAGAGTCCAAAAGACTGTTCTATACATCAGTGTCTCTTTTGCTGTCTTGTATACAGGGTTATTAAATAGAATACATTTGAATCAGTTCTAATGAGGTGGATGAAACTGGAGCCTATTATACAGAGTGAAGTAAGCCAGAAAGAAAAACATCAATACAGTATACTAACGCATATATATGGAATTTAGAAAGATGGTGACAGTAACCCTGTATACGAGACAGCAAAAGAGACACTGACGTATAGAGCAGTCTTCATAAATCTTTAGGAAGCCTCCTTTTAGAAAGGAAGTATGCATGGAAATTATAAAAGCAAAACAAACTTGCTTACATAAATAGCTAAACAACTTAAGTATTCATTTAAGAAGTACTATCTGCCAAATATTGAGGAATATAAAGAGGGATATGGGAGACTGATCCCATGATGGGAGGGAAAGGAGTCTGATCTCTGGAAGTTTAAACAGTCAGTCCGTGTTTGGAGATATGGATGGAAATGAACAAAGTAATTCAAGGCTTTGAAGGCCCAATTTTCATACAGTCCTCAATATAATGCAGTGTTGTTATTAGTATCACATACCACTGGGGGACGTTATGTACATATTTCTTTGTAGACCTTTCTGAACTCTTTTTTTGGCAGTCATTTTAAGGAAGAGGTCATGTTTCAAGAACATCGTAAAATGGTCTCTCACTGCTAAAGAAATATTGTATAGAATATTAAATATACAAAAACATGTTTGACATGAATTTGCCTTCATTTTCCAATTACCATATTCAGCATCTTCCCTACTCTATCAGTTGGTGCTTTCTCTTTCTACTAAACTCACTTTTGATAATATATGAGAAGATGTAAGCTCCAGGAACATTTTATTTTAAAAATCAGAAAACCTTAACAGAAAAGGATTGTACCAAACAAGGAAAATTTCTGAGCAGAAGTAGTTCTTCTGCTTCCCATTATCTGAATTCCTACAAGTTTCTTTATTATATAAACTTTCTCATCCAAATTTTGAAGTAATCTGAGTCATTCCTATCAAACAAGCTTAACTAATGCATAAATAAATCACTACAGGCAGATTTCAAGCTTTTATGCATTAAAAAAAAAATTGACAAAGCGCTCTTTACAGAATCTTTCAGTGTCTATGAGAGACTGGCCACCCTACAAACTGATAAAGTCAGCCCATCTTGTTTTCTTTTCAGAGGTGGGCATTCTTATCTCACTAGTCAAACTGGTTGATTGATAGAGCCTAACCATAGTTCAAACTGATCAAAAAGTAGTTGAAGCTGAATGGGAAAAAAAGAATAACAGGTCTTCATTGCTGAATTGTTCATGGAATTAAGTGGTTCACATTCTTATCCTTATTTTTATAATATTATGGTTACACTGGCACAAGTGTAGGTAAACAGAGAGGAATAGTATCAAGATCTCTCATTAACTCTGTGTGGTTTGATTACAGAAAAGAAAATATAAATCACTTTCCTTCATTACACAACATATTGCGAGGAAAAAAAAAAGAATGTTATGTTGGAGCAACAAAGAGTTTGTGTCTTTGCAAGAAAGAATAATCAAATATTTACAATTCTACCTTCTAGTTTTCAATAAATAGAAAAAGATATGTTGGAGTTATGACTGATTTCATTTTTAGATTAGCTCCAGTTTTCTGAAATTTTTAAGTTAGGCATATACTTAACACTTTATATCAGCCATATTGTTATATAGTTCACTCGGGTAGATGCATAAAAATAAAAAATTGATTAATATGTAATATACATAGAGTGATTCTGTTCATGGGGTTCTCAAGTCAAGAATACCGAAGTGGTTTGCCATTCCTTTCTCCAGTGGACTACATTCTGCCAGCCCTCTCCACCATGCCCACCTGTCTTGGGTGGCCCCGTGGGCATGGCTTAGTTTCATTGAGTTAGACAAGGCTATGGTCCTAGTGTGATTAGACTGACTAGTTTTCTGTGATTATGGTTTCAGTGTGTCTGCCCTCTGATGCCCTCTTGTAACATCTACCGTCTTACTTGGGTTTCTCTTACCTTGGATGTGGGGAATCTCTTCACGGCTGCTCCAGCAAAGCACAGCCACTGCTTCTTACCTTGGATGAGAGGTATCTCCTCACCGCCACCCCTCCTGACCTTGAATGTGGAATAGCTCCTCTAGGCCCTCCTGCGCCAGTGCAGCCACCACTCCTTGGTCATGGGATTGCTCCTCCTGGTGGACTTCCCTGGCCTCGGGTGTGGGGTAGCTCCTCTCGGCTGCTGCCCCTGGCGTCTGACCTGGGGCAGCTCCTCTTGGCTGCATTGAAAAGCAGAGACATTACTTTGCCAACAAAGGTCCGTCTAGTCAAGGCTATGGTTTTTCCAGTGGTCATATATGCATGTGAGAGTTGGACTGTGAAGAAAGCTGAGCGCTGAAGAATTGATGCTTTTGAACTGTGGTGTTGGAGAAGACTCTTGAGAGTCCTTTGGACTGCAAGGAGATCCAACCAGTCCATTCTGAAGGAGATCAGCCCTGGGATTTCTTTGGAGGGAATGATGCTAAAGCTGAAATTCCAGTACTTTGGCCACCTCATGCAAAGAGTTGACTCATTGGAGAAGACTCTGATGCTGGGAGGGATTGGAGGCAGGAGGAGAAGGGGACGACAGAGGATGAGATGGCTGGATGGCATCACTGACTCGATGGATGTGAGTCTGAGTGACCTCAGGGAGTTGTTGATGGACAGGGAGGCCTGGCGTGCTGTGGTTCATGGGGTCACAAAGACTCGGACATGACTGAGCGACCGGACTGAACTGAACTGAGAGTGATTCTATTGTTCACTGAGGTTTCAACACATGCTAGCCTGGTGGCAGGCACTTCACAAGGTGTGTGGCATGTACTCAGGACCCAAAAATGATTAAAATGAAATTCCTGCTATTGGAGAACTTTGGTTTTAGTTCCAGCAGTAGATGCCTACAAATATGGAAGCAGTTGAAGTACAGAGGAGGCAGAGACAACATAGTATAATGCCAGTCTTAACAGAGCTGAACAGCCACAGGGTTCAGAGTTGGACAGTAGCTTTATAGCATGTACCACTTTATGTTAACTTCCTAAAATGTAGTTTGTGTTAATAAGTTTTGCATAAGCTTGAAAGGAAAGTGGAAGTCGCTCTGTCCTGTCTGACTCTTTGTGACCCTTTGGACTCTTTGGACTGTATAGTCCTTGGAGTTCTCCAGGCCAGAATACTGGAGTGGGTAGCTTTTCCCTTCTCCAGGGAATCTTCCCAACCTAGGGATCAAACCCAGGTCTCCCTCATTGTAGGTGGATTTTTTTACCAGCTGAGCCACAAAGGAAGCCCAGGAATATTGGAGTGATGCTTCAGTATCACTGAAGTATCTGGAGAAGATCCTTCTCCAGAGGAACTTCCTGGATATCTTCTGGAGAAGTATCACTGAAGTATCTGGAGAAGATCCTTCCCCAGAGGACTTTCCAGAACAAGGAATTGAACCAGGGTCTTCTGCATTGCAGGTGGATTCTTTACCAACGGAGCTATGCGTGTGTGTGTGCTCATTCACTTCAGTCATGTTCAGCTCTCTGCAACCGCATGGACCATGGCTCTCCAGGCTTCTCCGTCCATGGGATTTTCCAAGCAAGAATACTGGACTGGGTTGCCACTGCCTTCTCCGAACTGGCTTATAGGGCTATACAAATACTGAGGGTAATAAATAATCAGTAGTAGCAGTAGTCATAATAATAAAAACAATTCTGTGTGAAGCTTGCACTGAGATAGACTTTGTTCTAGGTAGTTGTTATACATTAACTCATTTAGTCCCATCCTATGGGATGATCACTATTATATACCCTTCCTGCAGTTGAAAGGACTAAGGAGCAAAAACAACAATAAATCTTTATGTGGGATTATAATCCTGAGATTTGAACACAGGCAATAGTACATTAGCCACCATTCTAGACCTCTGCTTAGTAAGATGATTAGAGAAGCTACACTTAATATTCAGACATTTTGAGTAAGCACATCTAAATACACTTAAATACATTATTTTACAATTATGGTTTACACTCAGATCAGATCAGATCAGATCAGTTGCTCAGTCGTGTCCGACTCTTTGCGACCCCATGAACCGCAGCACGCCAGGCCTCCCTGTCCATCACCAGCTCCCGGAGGTCACCCAGACTCACACCCATCAAGTCAGTGATGCCATCCAGCCATCTCATCCTCTGTCGTCCCCTTCTCCTCCTGCCCTCAATCCCTCCCAGCATCAGAGTCTTCTCCAATGAGTCAACTCTTCGCATGAGGTGGCCAAAATACTGGAGTTTCAGCTTTAGCATCATTCCTTCTAAAGAAATTCCAGGATTGATCTTCAAAATGGACTGGTTGGATCTTCTTGCAGTCCAAGGGACTCTCAAGAGTCTTCTCCAACACCACAGTTCAAAAGCATCAATTCTTCGGCGCTCAGCCTTCTTCACAGTCCAGCTCTCACATCCATACATGACCACAGGAAAGACCATAGCCTTGACTAGGCGAACCTTTGTTGGTAAAGTAATGTCTCTGCTTTTGAATATGCTATCTAGGTTGGTCATAACTTTCCTTCCAAAGAGTAAGCGTCTTTTAATTTCATGGCTGCAGTCACCATCTGCAGTGATTTTGGAGCCCAGAAAAACAAAGTCTGACACTGTTTCCACTGTTTCCCCATCTATTTCCCATGTAGTGATGGGACCAGATGCTATGATCTTTGTTTTCTGAATGTTGAGCTTTAAGCCAACCTTTTCACTCTCCACTTTCACTTTCATCAAGAGGCTTTTTAGCCCCTCTTCACTTTCTGCCATAAGAGTCGTGTCATCTGCATATCTGAGGTTATTTATATTTCTCCCAGCAATCTTGATTCCAACTTGTGTTTCTTCCAGTCCAGCATTTAACATGATGTACTCTGCATATAAGTTAAATAAACATGGTGACAATATGCAACCTTGACGTACTCCTTTTCCTATTTGGAACCAGTCTGTTGTTCCATGACCAGTTCTAACTGTTGCTTCCTGACCTGCATACAGATTTCTTAAGAGGCAGATCAGGTGGTCTGGTGTTCCCATCTCTTTCAGAATTTTCCATAGTTTATTGTGATCTACACAGTCAAAGGCTTTGGCATAGTCAATAAAGCAGAAATAGATGTTTTTCTGGAACTCTCTTGCTTTTTCCATGATCCAGCGGATGTTGGCAATTTTATCTCTGGTTCCTCTGCCTTTTCTAAAACCAGCTTGAACATCAGGAAGTTCACGGTTCACATATTGCTGAAGCCTGGCTTGGAGAATTTTGAGCATTACTTTACTAGCGTGTGAGATGAGTGCAATTGTTCGGTAGTTTGAGCATTCTTTGGCATTGCCTTTCTTTGGGATTGGGATGAAAACTGACCTTTTCCAATCTTGTGGCCACTGCTGAGTTTTCCAAATTTGCTGGCATATTGAGTGCAACACTTTCACAGCATCATCTTTCAGGACTTGGAATAGCTCCCCTGGAATTCCATCACCTCCACTAGCTTTGTTCATAGTGATGCTTTCTAAGGCCCATTTGACTTCACATTCCAAGATGTCTGGCTCTAGGTCAGTGATCACATCATCATGATTATCTGGGTCTTGAAGCTCTGTTTTGTACAGTTATTCTGTGTATTCCTGCCACCTCTTCTTAATATCTTCTGCTTCTGTTAGGTCCACACCATCTCTGTCCTTTATCGTGCCCATCTTGGCATGAAATGTTCTTTTGGTATCTCTGATTTTCTTGAAGAGATCCCTAGTCTTTCCCATTCTGTTGTTTTCCTCTATTTCTTTGCATTGATCACTGAAGAAGGCTTTCTTATCTCTTCTTGCTATTCTTTGGAACTCTGCATTTAGTTGTTTATATCTTTCCTTTTCTCCTTTGCTTTTCGCTTCTCTTCTTTTCACAGCTATTTGTAAGGCCTCCCCAGACAGCCATTTTGCTTTTTTGCATTTCTTTTCCATGAGGATGGTCTTGATCCCTGTCTCCTGTACAATGTCACGAACCTCATTCCATAGTTCATCAGGCACTCTATCTATCAGATCTAGGCCCTTAAATCTATTTCTCACTTCTACTGTATAATCATAAGGGATTTGATTTAGGTCATACCTGAATGGTCTAGTAGTTTTCCCTACTTTCTTCAATTTCAGTCTGAATTTGGCAATAAGGAGTTCATGGTCTGAGCCACAGTCAGCTCCTGGTCTTGTTTTTGCTGATTGTATAGAGCTTCTCCATCTTTGGCTACAAAGAATATAATCGATCTGATTTCGGTGTTGACCATCTGGGGATGTCCATGTATAGAGTCTTCTCTTGTGTTGTTGGAAGAGGGTATTTGCTATGACCAGTGCATTTTCTTGGCAAAACTCTATTAGTCTTTTCCCTGCTTCATTCCATGTTCCAAGGCCAAATTTGCCTGTTACTCCAGGTGTTTCTTGACTTCCTACTTTTGCATTCCAGTCCCCTATAATGAAAAGGACATCTTTTTTGGGTGTTAGTTCTAAAAGGTCTTGTAGGTCTTCATAGAACCGTTCAACTTCAGCTTCTTCGGCGTTACTGGTTGGGGCATAGATTTGGATTACTGTGACATTGAATGGTTTGCCTTGGAAACGAACAGAGATCATTCTGTCATTTTTGAGATTGCATCCAAGTACTGCATTTCGGACTCTTTTGTTGACCATGATGGCCACTCCATTTCTTCTGAGGGATTCCTGCCCACAGTAGTAGATATAATGGTCATCTGAGTTAAATTCACCCATTCCAGTCCATTTTAGTTCGCTAATTCCTAGAATGTCAACATTCACTCTTGCCATCTGTTGTTTGACCACTTCCAATTTGCCTTGATTCATGGACCTGACATTCCAGGTTCCTATGCAGTATTGCTCTTTACAGCATCGGACTTTGCTTCAAGTTACTAATAGATCAAGTAACTGGTTTACTAGCTGCTGCTGCTGCTGCTGTGTCGCTTCAGTCGTGTCTGACTCTATGTGACCCCATAGACGGCAGCCCACCAGGCTCCTCTGTCCCTCAGATTCTCCTAAATCAACTTTCACAGCCCATCCATTTTATGTATATATAACTCCTAAACATGAACTTTGTTTTACGTTTTCATTTTATATTGGAGGATAGTTAATTAACAATGTGTTAGTTTCAGGTGTACAACTAAGTGATTCATTTGTACAGGTATATGTATCTATTATTTTTCAGATTCTTTTCCCAATTAGACTGCTACAGAATATCAAGCAGAGTTCTCTGTACTATACAGTAGGTCCTTTTTGGTTAACCATTTTAAATATGAAAGTGAAAGTGAAAGTGAACTCGCTTCCAACTCTTTGTGACCCCATGGACTGTAGCCTACCAGGCTCCTCCCTCCATGGGATTCTCCAGGCAAGAGTACTGGAGTGGGCTGCCATTTCCTTCTCCAGGGGATCTTCCCCACCCAGGGATCGAACCTGTGTCTCCTGCATTCCAGGCAGACGCTTTAACCTCTGAGCCACCAGGGAAGCCCATTTTAAATATAGCAGTGGGTAAATGTCAATCCCAAATTCCCTAAATACCCCTCCCCTACCCCATAACCATAAGTTCATCCTCTATGTCTGTGAGTCTGTTTCTGGTTTGTAGATAAGTTCATTTGTATCATTTTTTAATATGCCACATATGAGTTTTATCATATAATATTTCTTTTGATGTATTAACTCAGTATGACAATCTCTAAGTCTGTCCATGATGATGCAAATGACATCATTTCATTATTTTTATGGCTGTGTAATATTCCATTGTATATATGTGTCACATCTTCATTATCTATTCTTCTCTTGATGGACATTTAGGTTGCTTCCGTGTCTTGGCTATTATAAACTGCACTGCAATGGACACTGGGATGCATATATCCTTTCTGACCATCTTTTTCTCCAGGTGTATGCTCAGGAGAGTGGGATTGCAATATCACATGATAGTTATATTTTTAGTTTCTTAAGGAATCTCCATATTATTCTCTATAATAGCTGCACCAATTTACATTCCCACAGTGTAGGAGGATTCCCTTCTCTCCACACTCTCTCCAGTATTTATTATTTGTGGATTTTTTTGATGATAGCCCTCCGACTGGTGTGAGGTGATACTTCATCATAGTTTTCATTTGCAGTTCTCTAATAATTAGTGATGTTTATCATCTTTTCACGTGCCTCTTGGCCATCTGTATATCTTCTTTGAAGAAGTGTC
This sequence comes from Tragelaphus eurycerus, assembly GCA_935064755.1. Taxonomy (NCBI): domain Eukaryota; kingdom Metazoa; phylum Chordata; class Mammalia; order Artiodactyla; family Bovidae; genus Tragelaphus; species Tragelaphus eurycerus. The sequence continues at coordinate 1,191,137 of CAKXYN010000120.1, read as the reverse complement.
TCTTCAGGTCTTTTGCCCATATTTTGATGGGGTTGTTTTTTTCTGATGATATTATACTTGTGAGAAAGGCAGACAGCCCTTGTCCTCAATGAGTTAACAGTTCAGTACAAAGTAATAGGGAAAAACTAATTTAATTTTAAAAAGCCTATTTGTCAAATGCAGTGACAGAGTATAGATAGAGGTTATCCCAGCCAGCATGATTTATTTAGTGCTTGGCTTAGTATAAAGGAATGTTAGTGCTTGAGTTTTTCCAAAAAAGGCAGTTTTGAGCTAAGACTTGCATGCATGTGGAATTCAAGTGGGTGTGGAATAGGTGTTGTAAGGAAAAATAGGGAGTAAGAGAGGCAAGCAGGTAGAGGTCCATGAGACTTTGAGACTTTAAAATCTTAGAAATAAGAGAGGGCATGATGTATACAGGAAATTCTGAAAGTGAAAGAGTACACACTATGCCTCAAAGATATTCTTGTGATATAAAGTAAGGAAGTCCTTGAAAAATGAAGGAGGCCTAACACAAAGGACACAAGGGTCAACTTGAAAGGAATCCCACAGGCCAAATCGGAGACAACTTTGACAAGAGAATATATGTTAATAAAGAATTGAAATTATAGAATGAAATAAGGTTCCATGACTCAGTATTGATATACATTAATGAGTAAATAAGTAGAAATGGAAAACTCTTCCTTAAAGTATACTTTCAGATAATAAATGTAGAAAGCATGATGGAATTAGAAAAATCACTATTCAGAAATCGCCATAACAGTACTTGCTTCAGTGCTTGAGGCAAAAGTCATCAATAGATGTTACATTTAAGGAGCAAAAATATCCTAAACAGTGTATTTACTTATTCTCAACATATATCCCCATAAGGTATTTGTTAATTCAAAGAGAAAATAGAGAAGCTGACAGCACCTCAATGAAGTGAGCAGTATGTACATCACCTGCAATGGGACAAATCAAGGTCATATGCCTCTTCATATGGTGCACCTGGGGGGCTACAGCATCCCTTCTGTCCTCTATCTGCCAGAAATCCATAAGCTGTATCAAATCAAGGTGAACCATCAGAGAAAGCTAAAATGAGGGACATTGTACAAAGTGGTCCTATATTCTTTAAAAGTGTCAAGGTCATGGAGGATACTTAAGAAACTGTTCCTTATTAAAGAAGAATAAAGAGATCTGAAAACTGTATCAAATGTGACTATGTTGCAAGGAGAAAGCCAATTCTGACTCTGTGTTAGAAACTGTTTCTTTGACTTGCTTTTTGTTGCTTTTATTATTGAAATCAAACTCAATGGCTTGCCTGGAGAACCCTACCCCTCTGCTTGACTGTAAACTAAAGTGCCATTGTTCAGCTTAGATCAGTTCAGTTTAGTCCCTCAGTCATGTCCAACTCTTGGTGACCCCATGGACTGCAGTATGCCAGGCTTCCCTGCCCATCACCAACTCCTGGAGCTTACTCAATCTCATGTCCGCTGAGTCAGTGATGCAATCCAACCATCTCATCTTCTGCCATCCACTTATCCTCCTGCCTTCAATCATTCCCAGCATCAGGGTCTTTTCTAATGAGTCTGTTCTTCCCATCAGGTGGCCAAAGTATTGGAATCTCAGCTTCAGCATCAGTCCTTCCAATGAATGCTCAGGACTGATTTCCTTTAGGGTGGACTGGTTGGATCTCCCTGCTGTCCAAAGGACTCTCAACAGTCTTCTTAAACACACAGTTCAAAAGCATCAATTCTTAAGTGCTCAGCTTTCTTTATAGTCCAACTCTCACATCCATACATGACTACTGGAAAAACCAAAGCTTTGACTAGACTGAACTTGGTTGGCAAAGTTATGTCTCTGCTTTTTAATAGGCTGTCTAGATTGGTCATAACTTTTCTTCCAAGGAGCAAGCATCTTTTAATTTCATGACTTCAGTCACCATCTGCAGTGATTTTGGAGCCCCCACCCCACCCCTGGCCAAAATAAAGTCTGTTGCTGTTTCCATTGTTTTCCCATCTATTTGCCATGAAGTGATGGGACCAGATGCCATGATCTTAGTTTTCCAAATGTTGAGTTTTAAGGCAATTTTTTCATTCTTCTCTTTCACTTTCATCAAGAGGCTCTTTAGTTCTTCACTATCTGCCATAAGAGTGGTGTCATCTGCATTACTGAGGTTATTACTTTCTCCTGGCAATGTTGATTCCAGCTTGTGTTTCATGCAATCCATCATTTCTCATGATGTACTCTGCATATAAGTTAAATAAGCAGGGTGACAATATACAGATTTGACACACTCCTTTCCTTACTTGGAACCAGTCTGTTGTTCCATGTCCAGCTGTAACTGTTGCTTCCTGACCTGCCTTCACATTTCTCAAGAGGTATGTCACATAGTCTGGTATTCCCATCTCTTTCAGAATTTTCCAAGTTTGTTGTGATCCACAAGGTCAAAGGCTTTGGCATAGTCAATAAAGCAGGAGTAGATGTTTTTCTGGAACTCTCTCACTTTTTCAATGATTCAGTGGATGTTGGCAATTTGATCTCTGGTTCCTCTGCCTTTTCAAAATCCAGCTTGAACATCTGGAATTTCACGGTTCATGTACTGTTGAAGCCTGGCTTGGAAAATTTTGAGCATTACTTTTTAACATGTGAGACGAGTATACTTGTGCAGTAGTTTGAGCATTCTTTGACAGTGCTTTTCTTTGGGATTCCAATGAAAACTGACCTTTTCCAGTCCTGTGGCCACTGCTGCTGAGTTTTCTGCATATTTGCTGCATATGAGTGTAACACTTTCACAGCATCAGGCATCGTCATTTAGGATTTAAAATAGCTCAGCTGGAATTCCATCACCTCCACTAGCTTTGTTTGTAGTGATGCTTCCTAAGGACCACTTGACTTCGCATTGCAGGATGTCTGGCTCTAGGTGAGTGATCACACCATTGTGGTTATCTGGGTCATGAAGATCTCTTTTGTATAGTTTAGTGTATTCTTGCCACCTCTTCCTAGTATCTTCTGCTTCTGTTTGGTCCATACCATTTCTGTCCTTTTGTGCCCATCTTTGCATGAAGTATTCCCTTTTTCCTCCATTTCTTTGCATTGATCACCAAGGAAGCCTTTCTTATCTCTCCTTGCTATTCTTTGGAACTCTGCATCCAAATGGGTATATCTTTTCTTTTATCCTTTGCCTTTCACTTTTTTCACAGCTATTTGTAAGGCCTCTTCAGACAACTATTTTGCCTTTTTTTTTTTTTTTTTTTTTGAAAATGGTCTTGATCCTTGCCTCCTGAACAATGTCACAAACTTCTGTCCATAATTCTTCAGGACTCTGTCTATCAGATCTAATCCCTTGAATATATTTGTGACTTCCACTGTATAATTGTAAGGGATTTGATTTAGGTTATACCTTAATGGTCTAGTCGTTTCCCTACTTTCTTCAATTTAAGTCTGAATTTGACAATAAGGAGTCCATGATCTGAGCTACAGTCAGCTCCTGGTCTTGTTTTTGCTGACCATGTAGAGTATCTCCATCTTTGGCTGCAAAGAATATAATCAATCTGATTTCAGTATTAACCATCTGATGTTGTCCATGTGTAGAGTCTTCTTTTGTGTTGTTGGGGAAGAGTGTTTGCTATGACCAGTGCATTCTCTTGACAAAACTCTATTAGCCTTTGCCCTGTTTCATTCTGTACTCCAAGGCCAAATTTGCCTGTTACTCCAGGTTTACCAGTTCATAGAGAGATAATTTGTTCCAGCCCACCTATGAATAGAAGAGTTTCATGGGCCCCTTCCAAAGGCTGGCCATTCCCTTGGAGATGTTTTGCAAGACTGAAGACCCTTTCACTTTACTTCCCCATTGCCTCTCCCTCTCTAGTCTGCCTTTTGACTGCTTCTTTCTAATCTATAAAAGAACCTGGCATGGAGACACTGATAAGGTGGTTATTTTGAGGCACAAGCCTGCCATTTTCTTGGTCTTCTGCTCCCCATTTAAATTCTGTTCCTTGCCTCAATACCTTGTCTTTTGAATTCATTGGTCTATCATGTGGCAAGAAGAGCAACCTTGGACTTGGTAGCAATGCTTAGTTGAATTCAGACCAGGTCATTGTTTCTTTTTTTCTTTTGCCCTATAGAATATAGTTAATAATTGTTGACATTTAAATGCTTTGTATTGCTTTAATGTTAATTTTCTGGTTTTCATAATGATATTATTGAGTTACATAATACTATTATGTAACACAACATCATTCTGTAAGTGAATGCCACTAATCTTAGGAGATACATTTTGAAGTATTTGCAAATAAAATGGGATTTGCTGAAAACCTATTTTCAAGCATTTCAGGAAGAAAATAGAATCATAACAAGTGGGGAAAAGGTTAAAATTTGGCAAACCTGAAAATTAAATGTAACAGAAAATCTAGGGTTAATTTTGTTTTTATTTTTTGTAAGTCTAAAATTATTTCAAAATAAGAGTAGTTATTGTTTGCAATGAGAATCAGCTCACTGCTTAAACTTAATTCCTTTAAGATTATTTGCAAAGTCAAAGTTTTATGTTATTTCCTGTTAGAGGCATTTGAACTATTTTTATATGTTAAAACTTTGAAGTTTCTTATTTCACTTGTAATTTCTTATTTCACTGCGTATTTTCCCCTATCATTGCTTTATGAATCAAAAAATATAAAATATATAATGGTGTTTATAATAAAATAATATAATAAATTTCATATTTTACATATATAGTCTACATATTTCACACATATACTGCATGCATAATTGCATGCATACGTATTATATATGCATGTGTCCAAAATTATTATGTACCCATAAACACACATTTGTTAGCCAATAGAGAAGTGAGACATCTAAAAGGATCGCTAATATAGGGAATATATACTTAATGATTATAGGAAAACAATGAACATACAATTGTAGATGATTGAATTTTAAGAGAAAATAGTAAAAAAAAAAAAAAAAAAAGAAAAAAATTAAATAATGAGAGAGTTTTGTGACTTTAGTTATTACTGAACCATAGTTCCATTGTTAAAGCAAAATATCTTAGAGACCCACAGTTTGGTTTTCTGTGATTATTTCAGCAGTGAAGTAACCTCCTTTGAAAAGTCAGTACTCATACATTACTATTCCCCTTTAATAGAACAGCATATTAGAATAGGAATGCTAGGATTTATATTATTATTAGACTTCAGTAATATATATTAAATGCAAGTCCAGGAAAATAAGAATTAGAGTCTTACAGATGACTAACCTGTCTGTAGAAACAGAAGAGTCTACCAAAGGATACTTCATCTTGTGTATGTCTTGGGAGCTACTTTCCCAGACCATTTGAATGTTTTGAGGATTTAAGAATATAGCATCAATTAGAAAAAAAGGAAGAGATATAGAATTTTTTCTAAAACACATGCATTGTTTTAAATGCCCACATTTCTCTGTGGTACCACATGTAACTTGGTAACTCCTATTTTCATCTTACCTTTGGTTATATATTAAAAGCAACATTTTAAAGAAGTGAACTGAACCATTATAATTGAGTCTGTATGTATGTGTGCTCATGCATACATCATGCATGTGTGCTGAATAACTTTGCTTCAAAATACAATAAAATATTTTATAGCAGAGAATAATTTTTTGCAACTTAATGTCAAGCTGCTCATATTCAGATATGAGCTTGAAAGACACAATAAATCAGGCCATGCCCAAGACAAATGTGGATAAAGAGTAGATACAGATAATAATGTATTCTTTCACATTCAAATAATTCATCCAAACTTAATAGGGTTTTTAAGACTGCAAATATATATATTATACTTTATTGCATAGTCAAATGTTATATAAAATTTAAAATAATAAGTTATATAATGATTAATGTTTATGAAAATCTACTGAAGAAGATATTATATCCTGGCTTCAGGGAACAGAAAAACAATTATCTCTAGCTTAATTGCTTTCATTTTAGTGGAATGAAGGTATACTGGACTAGCATAAGCACACAGCCTTCTCCTTTAGTTGAACTATGTATGATACTGAGTACTGCGGCTTCCCAGGTGGTTCAAGAGTCAAGAAATGCAGGTTTGATCCCAGGGTTGGGAAGATGCCTTGGAGTGGGAAATGGCAACTCAGTCTAGTATTCATGCCTGAAAGATTGTATTGGCAGAGGAGCCTGGTGGGCTAAAGTCTATGGACTTGCAAAGAGTTGGACATGACTGAACATGTGTGCATGCATGCACGCATGCACGTGTGCACACACACACATACACACAAACACAGTGAGTACTGATTTACCCACCTATTGTCTAGTAGAAGTCAAAATTTGCATCTTGTTGGTGTGTGGGTTGGAAAATAATTTCCAGACATGAGACAGAATGAGAGGGAACTTAACTCTAATAAAGTTTATTAGAGTGGGAGATGCTGTGAAAACAGTGGACTGGTTCAAGGGAGAGCCAACGTTGAACAGGGGTCCTTAGTCCATTTTTATACCCAGGGTACAAGGAATGGGATAGGGGTCTTGTAGGTCATTTGCTGATTTGATGAGGCGCTTATACTGGGTGGAGGAAGAGTAAGGCAAATATCTTCTCCCTATGGGATAGGAGGGGAGACAGATTATATGGCTCAGGAGGACCTGACATTCATTAATAGTTACAACATGAGTGGAGGGAAGGACGATAAGTTTCCATTTTTTTTTTCCGTTCCTGCATTCCAAGGCCCTCTTTGGTTTTTTTGTTTGTTTGTTTGTTTGTTTTTTCCCTGTTCTTTAATCCTTGGGACACCACAAGGTAGAAATTATATATAAGATAGCATATTCAAAAGCAGAGACATTACTTTGCCAACAAAGGTCCGTCTAGTCAAGGCTATGGTTTTTCCAGTGGTCATGTATGGATGTGGGAGTTGGACTGTGAAGAAAGCTGAGCACCAAAGAATTGATGCTTTTGAACTGTGGTGTTGGAGAAGACTCTTGAGAGTCCCTTGGACTGCAAGGAGATCCAACCAGTCCATTCTAAAGGAGATTGGTCCTGGGTGTTCTTTGGAAGGAATGATGCTAAAGCTGAAACTCCAGTACTTTGACCACCTCATGCGGAGAAGTGACTCGTTTGAAAAGACCCTGATGCTGGGAAAGATTGAAGGTGGGAGGAGAAGGGGACAACAGAGAATGAGATGAATGATGGTTGGATGGCATCACTGACTCCATGGACATGAGTTTGAGTAAACTCTGGGAGTTAGTGATGGACAGGGAGGCCTGGCGTGCTGCAGTCCATGGGGTCACAGAGTCAGATGTGACTGAGTGACTGAACTGAACTGAACAGCATAGCCATCAGGCTGCATTCCACTCCCTCCAGTGAGCCCCAAGGGAGCTCAGGATGTGAAAAACAAACCAACCAACCAACAAACACAGAATACTGGCCCAGGATAGCTGAGATGCATATGAAAGGAATGATTTCAGTGAGCGCAGATTCTTACATCTTCCCAGCACATAAAAGTACTAAATTCCTTAACTTGGGGTACCTGGTTTTCTTTAACAATAATCCTTTGATGTTCAAGCTACCTGCTCTTTGTTGTAAAATAACTTCTGGGTAACTTGGTTCCTCCCCTCATCTCCTGGAGCATTTTTCTCGGAGATACTTGAGATGCTGTCTCATGGGCTTGAAGTCCTCAAAATTCCCACCGAATAAAACATAATTCAACTTTTAGGTTTTGATTATTTTTTTAAGTTGACATCTGTTAGTCCATATCACTTAAAACACATCACTTTACCAGCCGTATTCATATCTCTGTAAGTAAATGGGTAGAAATAGTCAATTGAAGGGAACAATTTTCCCTGATAGGGAAGGGGAGGAGGAAGCCTTTGATTTTCTTTTAGATTTCAGACTAAAAGAAAACACTAATTATAGGATTGCAAAAAATAAATACATTGTGTGAGTAGGCATTATCTTAATGAATTAATTGCTTGAACAGTGAGGACAGTAACCAGCTTTGATGAACTGGCAAATGGTTTGAATAAGCACTGAGAAAAGTAAATGGAAGGCAACCTGAAAAGAATACAGGAACTGGAAGCCACAAACACCTGTTATCTACTCTGAGCAACTTCAATGCTGATTATGTCCTTTGGTTTGGCACCCTTTGAATACATGGCATCGAAACAGTTTCCTGCCAAGTGATCTAGTTAAATGAGTGTACTGTGTTTTCTATCCCAATTAAAAGCAAAGGGTTGGTGTTTTTATATCCTTATGGAGCACTTCCTTTTTTATTTAAATACCTAAAAGTGAATTTAGTTTTTCTCGCATCAAAAAAATCTTAATCGCAGTATCTTAGGCCAACACCTTTGCTTCCTTTTCTCCTCTGACCACCTGCCCGACCTATTTTCTTATTATTGACTATTTGTTATTCAGTTAAGGAAGATTGTTAGCTGTGCAGCCCAGCAGCCCAGGAACACTCAGTTCTATTTAAAACAAAAGCCTACTGTTGAATTCAATGTCAGAGCTGAGGTTTATAGCATTGAAGAATTGCCTTGATAAATGGCCCTGACATTACAGTTTCCACGACTCCACCTTCAATGTCATCACAACACAGCGTAAGTGTTAAAGTATGGCCATTGCTGCCTCCCCAAAACATATTAACTTGATGCTTACTCTATCTCTGGATCCCATAGGCACAATAAATGGAGAAAATAACACATTTACAAACTGATAAAACCCAGCAAAGCTAATAAAATCAGACACTTTATAGCTCGGCTAATCGTGTCCTTTGAAGGGCATCAAATAACACATCATGTACTGCTCAGGGGGAAATCAAATTAGGTGCAGCAATGTCCCTTCAGAACTAATGCATTTGAATAGACAGGAGCTATTGTAGCTAATCAACTTGTATTGTAGGCACTTTATCATTAATACAATGTTTATGTTAAGTGGAGCATTATGCAGTTTTTGTATGAAAAAGAGGAAAAGTTTTCCTTAAATTGTTTGCATTCTAAATCTTTTTCTTTATTTTTGTTTTGATTTAATTTTGAATAAATGTGAATGTCACAATGTGGTAGGCACCCTGCAGCTAATGTTCAAGTATCACTTAGTCCACTGAGTACTGACCAAGTTACTCAGTTTCCAGAGACATGGTGTTTTCCATTTACCCCCTTCCCATCCCCAGAATATTTCAGTTCAGTTGCTCAGTCATGTCCAACTCCTTACAACTCCATGGACTACAGCACACCAGGCTTCCCTGTCCATCACCAAATCCCAGAGCTTTACTCAAACTCCATAAGTCCATAGAGTCGGTGATGCCATCCAACCACCTCATCCTCTGAACACTCATCCAGAGTGTTTACCTCTGTCTTTAAATCAAAGTCTATGAAGGCAAAAAGTCTATATTCTTTATTCTCAAAATGCCTGAATTCAAAATGAATATTCTTTTAATTGTGTGCCATTTCTCTTCCATTAAAGCTATAAATTACATATGAAAAAAAAAAAAAAAAAAGCCTGTTTACCAGGAAGACAGTTAAGACTCACAAGACTAAAAGTTACTTTTGGAAAGAGGTCTTTAGAACTTAGGAAAAGTATCTGGGAGTAAAGGTCTTACAGACAAGAAGTCAGTATCCAAAGGTATGTGTCAGCAGTCTATGACTTCTGAACCAGATCTGTCCTACCTGTTATTGTAAATAAAGTTTTATTCGACACAGCCACAATTAATTTGTTCTTTAACATTTTGCCTCTGGCTGCTCTCACATAGTTGTAATCAAGACCGTGTGGCCTGCAAAGCCAAAACTATTTATTATTGACCTCTTAGAGAAAAAAAAAAATTGGTGACCTCAATTTTAAGGGCATAGCTGTATGGATATTGTTAAAGGAAAAAGGATGGAAAAAAATTAAGAATAGTTTCCCTAGTGGGAAGCCTATATTTTTAAGTGAAATCAAATAAAATCTTTGTCATGAAACATCCAGGAACCAATGAGTCCATATTGATACAATAAATAATTTGATAAATGAGTGGGGAGAATAGACAAATCTTTTGGCAGAAGAATTCCAAATCGTTTATGTAGATCCTCTGCCATTGAGGCAAGACATTTATTTTTCAGTCCTTTGATGTAAGTGGCATATAGAGACTTCCTCTCAAAGAATATAGTATAGAAAGAAGGGGGATAAAAGAGTAACCTTATAGTCAGAAATCTGACAATGCTACTTCATCCATGTGATGAAAGTCAGTAACAATGGTGCAAAGTCATCCTGATGGTATGTATCCTTGGTATGATGTGATGAAAGTGACATTTTATATCTGTGATTTTCCTCTCAAAAACACATAACCTCAGGATAATCATGAGGAAAGCACCAGACAAATCCCAAGTGTGGGATATTCTACAAAATACCTGATCAATACCCCTCAGAACTGTCGAGGTTATTAGAAGCAAGGGAAGTCTGAGAAACACTGATAGTCATGAAGAATCTAAGTAGACATGACAACTAAATGTAATGTCATATCCTGGATGGGATCCTGGGCCAGAGAAAAGATGAGCATATACATTTGAAAATCTGAATAAAATATGGACTTTATTAAATGTATCAATATTGGTTCATTAATTGTAACATGTAGTTCATGCTCAATGTAAGATGCTATTTGGAGAGGAAATTCAGTGTGGCATGTATGGGAGCTCCATTTACTGTCTTTATACTTTTTCTGTAAATCTAAATGTTGCTAAAAATTTAAAAAGTCTATATTTTAAATGTCTGGGAACTAGGATAGTATTTGATCATTTTCCATCTCCAGATCTTTTCTGTGGCTTTAAACTCAGTAAATATATAAGGAAGATTATGAAGAAAGCAGGCTTCCCTGGTTGGCTCAGCTGGTAAAGAATCTGCCCTTACTCTAGGAGACGGAGTTTGATCCCTGGGTCAGGAAGATCTCCTGGCTAAGGAAATGGCAACCCATGCCAGTGTTTCTTGCTTGGAGAATTCCATGGTCAGAGGAGCCAGGCAGGCTACAGTCCATGGATCCACAAAGAGTTGGACACGACTGAGCGACTATCACACACGCACACACATGAATAAAACACCAAACAAGAAATCTCAATGTATAATATGAAACTCCTTCATAAAATGCTTAACTACAAGTAAATACTACAAACAAAAATTAATTTTATGTAGGGAACTATACACCTGGACCCCAAAATAAATTTTAGTTTCTGTAGTACTACTTTTTGATATGTTCAGTATACTAAGAAGCTGCTAGCAGGTTTCAGTGACTTGACCAACTCCTAATAATTATTTTCTAAGCAACAATCACACTTGAGGACCCATATCTCACCAAAGGATAGAAAGGAAAGTGACCGAGTCTCTTCATTCACTTTGTTTTCCTTACCCTCTCTTCCCTGCACTTCTGTTTATCATCAACCCCTTCTCTTATCAGCACTAGAGAGTTGTGACCCCTAGTTGATCCCTAGCTCTAGTTGGGGAAGGAATAAAGTTATACTTGTATTTCATGGTATAGTTTTCTTCTTTAGGAAGTCAGTAGAACATTGGAAGCATTGGAAATAGATATGCTGATATTACAACATTTATTTATTAAAGTACATTGTTATTTTCATTCTGAGTCATCAAAAAGAATATGGGAAGAAGTTGATTTGTTCTCTTACACTTGCATGTTGCTTTTAGTTTGCAAAATGTATTCAAGTTTATATTTCTGGCAACTTAGAAGTTGCATTAGAAGTGCACGGCCAATGTAGATCAGGCTTCAAATTGCACATCTACCATTTTTTTTTCAAATTTTGTGATTTATTCAAAGTTACTTGAATAATTTCTTTCTGTTTTCATACCTTCAATATAAGTCTGAAGACCTTAACGATATCACTAACACTTATTAAGCCATCATTATATAAAAATGTATGTTTTCTTTAATAGATGACAGCTATAATTAATAATAAAAATAATATAGCTACTATTTTCATTCCTTGGATAGAAGTTGTAACTCAAAAATATTAAATGTCTTGTTGATTGTCTTATAACTAGTAAATGACACTATAGAGGATGAACATATAATTCATATGCTTTGGCATATATTTCATGCAGTTACTTATACAAGAAATAACCTTAGATTCAAGAAAAAAAGACGGGGAAAAAAATCAAAGAATGGTAAAACATGCAGAAAACAGATTTGTTGTTCAGTTGCTCAGTTGTGCCTGACTCTTTGCAACCCCGTGGACTGCAACACACCAGGCTTCTCTGTGCTTAAGCATCTCCTGGAACATGCTCACAGTCATGTCCATTGAGTTGGTGGTGCCATCCACCATCTCGTCCTCTATCATCCCCTTCTTCCGCCTTCAATCTCCTCCATCATCAGGGTCTTTTCCAATGAATTGGCTCTATGCATCAGGTGACCAAAGTATTGGAGCTTCAGCTTCAGCATCTGTCCCTCCAATGAATATTCAGGATTGATTTCTTTTAGGATTGACTGGCTTGATCTCCCTTGCAGTCCAAGGGACTCTCAAGAGTCTTATCCAACACCACAGTTCAAAAGCATCAATTCTTTAGCATTCAGCCTTTTTTATGGCCCAGTTCTCACATATATACATGACTACTGGAGAAACTATAGCTTTGACTAGGCGACTAGGTGGACCTTTGCTGGCAAAGGAATGTCTCTGCTTTTTAATAGGTTGCCTAGATTTGCCATAGCTTTTCTTTCAAAGAGCAAGTGCCTTTTAATTTCATGGCTACAGTCACCATCTGCAGTGATTTTGGAACCCCCCAAAATAAAGTTTCTCACTGTTTCCATTGTTTCCCCACCTATTTGCCATGAAGTGATGAGATCTGATGCTATGATCATAGTTTTCTGAATGTTGAGTTTTAAGTCAACTTTTTCACTTTCCTCTTTCACTTTCATCAAGAGGCTCTTTAGTTCTTCTTCACTTCCTGCCATAATGATGGTGTCATCAGCATATCTGAAGTTACTGATATTTCTCCTGGCAATCTTGATTCCAGCTTGTGCTTCATCCAGTCCATCATTTCTCATGATGTACTCTCCATGTAAGTTAAATAAGCAGGGTGACAATATACAGCATCGACATACTCCTTTCCCAGTTAGGAACCAATCCATTGTTCTATGTCTGGTTCTAACTATTGCTTCTTGACCTATGAAAAGGTTTCTCAGGAGGTGGGTAAGGTGGTCTGATATTCCCGTCTCTTTCAGAATTTTCCAGTTTGTTATGATCCACACAGTCAAAGACTTTAGTGGAGTCAATGAAGCAAAAGTAGATGTTTTTCTGGAGTTCTCTGGAAAATACATGGTAGTTTAGAAAGTCAGGTGACAAGGATGATGGGAAGTAGAGAAAGAAATATTTTGGCATCAGAGTTATGAATAAATCAAGGCAGCTCAACCAAAGACACGCAGAGCCAATATAAAGAATAGGGAACTTTTAAAATTAATACCTTGTATCTTTCATATTGATTTACTTATATTTAGAACATTTCCTTACTGTAACTACCATACTTACATGATATAGACAGAAAGCAACGTGTATATACTTTATGATTTCAGAGATGAAGTCACAGGAAATGGACTGGTCATTAGAATACATCTCTGTGCTGATAGAGACAGAGTTGTATTTTTTTTTTTCCGTAGAAATTATATTTCTTATTTCAAGTAACAGACAACCTTCTTTGAATAATTTTGTTTTTGTGCTCTGAAACATTTTTATGGCATAACCTTGTCTGCTTGTTAGTTGGTAGCATCTAGATTATTCATAAACAAGACTTGAATATTATTATAATATTATAAAAGTAGTTGACCATTGGAGGAAAAACAAAAGGAGAAAAATAGCAAGTGGTCCATAAATACATTTTAAAAGTATGTTGCATGTGAACAAAAGCTGCCCATTAATTTGCAGGCACTGGTTCTTAGTAGTTTCAATAGCTCTGAAAAGCTATCATATCCAGACCTGTTAGCAAGATAAAAAATTTAAACACAAATGAAAAATTCAAATGTTGTATCATTGAAATAGTCAGCCATCATGGGTTATGTTAGTAGACTTTGCATCTACCAGCAGCCACAATTTTGGAATGTCACTATTTTTAGCATGTGCATATGTAATCTAAACATAATGTTGTCTAGAAAGGGAAATAATGAAAAACTAATATCACAGATTTGCATTAATCTCCTGTATCTAGAAATATTATCCCCAATTCCTTACCATAGTTTACAAGAGAAAAGCAGAAACTTGAATCCAGGGTATAGTGAAATATAGTTTCCTCAAGAGGAGATTTTTGAAATGATTATATTTCTCTCCAATAAATGAAATTTTCACCACTCCACTATAAGAGCCATTATTTTCATTTAAGTCTACTGAGAATCAGAGAGAAGCATATCCATAAAATCTAAATAATTATTAATACTAATGTCTTTTTACATGTCCTGCTGAGATGAATTAGGTTTATTTTTCACACAAGCATGTAAAAGCTCCTACTTCTCCCCTGTGACTAAGGTTCATTGTCATCTCATTTCTCTTCAGCAACTCAGTGGACATTACTTGAGGTTAAAATCAAGTCAATTAATCAGGAGCTTCAGCTGGTTACAGAGAATGGGAGTATTCTGCTTGCCAGAACACCTGTGCTTGTCAAATGGCCTTGGAGCTTAATTGTTTCCAGGTGTAGCAATCCTTATTCTGGGCTAGTTCAGAATTGTGCATTTCCACTGCCAGAGGACACACACTGTAAGTTGGAGTTAACTAGAAAGAGAATTAACCCTCAGTGAGGGTTGCTGCGAATCATTTAAAATGGAAACTTGCAGAATGTTCTTTGATGTTCAGTTGAGGAACAGTCTTTTCTTATTTAACTAACAAATCTTATCAGACCCTGTCCTTACAAACTTGAGGTGTATTTACATATGGTGGTGATAATTTTATGACGTTCACTCTGTAACTATTCACCAAGCATCCTCTGTGTTTAAGGAACTTGAAATACAGCAGTGGGCAAAACAAAGATCCTCTGTGGAGGTTATATTCTACTGGGAGACATTTATTTTCCTTATCTCTCTCTCCATTTCTCCATAGTTATGAACATCCTTAAGTTAGGCTGACACCTCTTTCACAGTCTAGTCTCATGAAATAGTCACACTATTCTTATGCTAGCTTTGAAACTTGGAAATGAATGGATAATCAGTTTGGCTTTGCTCTGCACTTTAACTTAATTTCTGTTCAGGGTATCAGAGAATAAGAAACTCTACTTTGGAACCAAGAATTGATGGCTTCGAACTGTGGTGCTGGAGAAGACTTCTGGGAGTCCATTGGACAGCAAGATCAAACCAGTCAATCTTAAGGAAAATCAACTCTGAATACTCCTTGGAAAGACTGATGCTGAAGCTGAAACTCCTGTATTTTGGTCATCTTATGCAAACAGTGGACACATTGGAAAAATCCCTGATATTAGGAAAGATTGAGGGCAGGAGGAGAAGAGGGCATCAGAGGATGAGACAGCTGGATGGCATCACTGATGCAATTGACATGAATATGGGTGAACTTTGGGAGATGGTGAGGGACAGAGAGGCCATGGGGTCACAAAGAGTTGGACGTGACTGGGCAACTCAACAACAACAGCAACAACTTTGGGACCTGGTTTCTCTCATATTTCCTTATCTGATTTTCTAGAAATAATGCTCGAATTCTGTTTTACTAGCCATCATATATTTATTTCCCAATTGATTTGGGAAAGAAAATATATCATTTTAACTACTCTAATTCTCTCTGGTTGCACTCCACTTTATTTCTGAAAATAATAGCCAAAATATGTTTACATTTTAGAGGGTTACTATTTATACCTTCTCCAGTGAAGAATGTGTGGTTCCTTGTGCATGTGTGTGTACTCAGTTGTGACTGACTCTTTGTGACCCATGAACTGTAGCCCACCAGGCTCCTCTGTCCATGGGATTTCCCAGGCAAGAATACTGAAGTAGGTAGCCATTTGCTCCTCCAGGGGATCTTCCCAACCCAAGGATTGGACTTGTGTCTCCTGCATTATCAAGAAGATTTTTTTCCTTGAAGCAGTAGGTTTACCAGCAGAAGCTTTGGAGAAGAACTTTTGAGTTCAGACTTCTTTATTTCATTTTTCCCCCTTCCAGATGGTATTGCTAGGATATATTCTCTGAGGGTGGTAAAACAAGGAAAAGGAAGTATATATCTAAACAGTCAAGAAGTCCATGTGATCAATATTCATGAGGAGGAATGCTGATCTGCTCATCTGTTTTTCTTTTTTGCTAGGTGAGTATGTACCTCGTAGCTTGTTCATAGCTAACAAGAGATCAGAAAGCTGGAAGTAAATCTTATCTCTGATTAAGCCAGAAGCAGAAACATCATAGGATCACATCTCTTTTTTAAAGATCTTCATTTATGCTATAACAGTTCTTCCCTTCTAGCAAATTCTGTGTGAATTAGCATATGAGAAAGGATGGCTGTGATGGCAAATTACATCTCATTGTAAGGTTAGAAATGAATTAGTCTCTAACTACACTGATGTGAATCTGTGATTATCTCAACAACTCTTTAAATACTGCAAAAAGAAATAGTTTTTTTATTATTATTATTATTGTTATCATAAGTGACATCCAATGCTTACTGGTATGAGTTGCTTTCAAAAGGCCATGAAACTGTTTGCTTCTCAGGTAGAGAAGTTTCTGTTACTTTTTAAAATGTATTTTCTTCCTAGTGTATTTAATTCTTATTTAAGTGTTCACTGCATTTTCAATTCTGAAATATGTTACTTTTTAACTTAAACTGATTGTTCCTTAGAGATTTACTCAAGTCATATATACCTCTGCCTCTTTTTTATTTGTTGTTGTTCAATTGCTAAGTCATGTTCAGCTCTTTGCAATCCCATGAACAGGAGCACACCAGACTTCCCTGTTCTTCACCATCTCACAGACCATGCTTGAAGTCAGGTCCAGAGATTCAGTGATGCCATCCAACAATCTCCACCTCTGTCATCCCCTTCTCCTGTCTTCAGTCTTTCTCAACATCAGGGTCTTTTCCAGTGGTTTAGCTCTTCTCATCAGGTGTCAAAACATTGGAGTTTCAGCTTCAGCATCAGTCCTTCCAATGAATATTCAGGGTTGATTTTCTTTAGGATTGACTGGTTTGATCTTTTGGAGTTCAAGGGACTCTCGAGTCTTCTCCAGCATCACAGTTGGAAAGCAAAAGTTCTTCAATGCTCAGCCTTATTTATGGTCCAACTCTCACACCTGTACATGACTACTGGAAAACCTATAGTCACTTTGACTATTCAGACCACTGTTGGCCAAGTGATATCTCTGCATATTAGTACACTGTTTAGGTTTGTCATAGTTCCTCTTCCAGTTCAGTTCAGTTCACTTCAGTCACTCAGTCGTGTCCAACTCTTTGCAACCCCATGAACTGCAGCAGGCCAGGCCTGCCTGTCCATCACCAACTCCCTGAGTGCACCCAAACTCATGTGCATCAAGTCAGTGATGCCATCCAGCCATCTCATCCTCTGTCGTCCCCTTCTCCTCCTGCCCCCAATCCCTCCCAGCATCAGGGTCTTTTCAATGAGTCAACTCTTCACATGAGGTGGCCAAAGTATTGGAATTTCAACCTTAGCATCAGTCCTTCCAATGAACACCCAGGACTGGACTCCTTTAGGATGCAAGGTTGGATCTCCTTGCAGTCCAAGGGACTCTCAAGAGTCTTCTCCAACACCTCAGTTCAAAAGCATCAATTCTTCCGTGCTCAGCCTTCTTCACAGTCCAGCTCTCACATCCATACATGACCACTGGAGAAACCATAGCCTTGACTAGATGGACCTTTGTGGGCACAGAAAATATCTCTGCTTTTGAATATGCTATCTAGGTTGGTCATAACTTTCCTTCCAAGGAGTAAGCGTCTTTTAATTTCATGGCTACAAACACGATCTGCAGTCATTTTGGAGCACCAAAAAATAAAGTATGACACTGTTTCAACTGTTTCCCCATCTATTTCCCATGAAGTGATGGGACTGGATGCCATGATCTTCGTTTTCTGAATGTTCAGCTTTAAACCACCTTTTCACTCTCCTCTTTCACTTTCATCAAGAGGCTCTTATTTCCTCTTCACTTTCTGCCATAAGGGTGGTGTCGTCTGCATCTCTGAGATTATTGATATTTCTCCCAGCAATCTTGCTTCCAGCTTGTGCTTTTTCCAGCCCAGAGTTTCTCATGGGGTACTCTGCATACAAGCTAAATAAGCAGGGTGACAATATACAGCCTTGACATACTCCTTTTCCTATTTGGAACCAGTCTGTTGTTCCATGTCCATTTCTAACTGGTGCTTCCTGACCGGCATACAGGTTTCTCCAGAGGCAGGTCAGGTGGCCTGGTATTCCCATCTCTTTCAGAATTTTCCACAGTTTATTGTGATCCACACAGTTAAAGGCTTTGGCATAGTCAATAAAGCAGAAATAAATGTTTTTCTGGAACTCTCTTGCTTTTTCTATGATGCAGCGGATGTTGACGATTTGATCTCTGGTTCCTCTGCTTTTTCTAAAACCAGCTTGAACATCTGGAAGTTCCCTGTTCACATATTGCTGAAGCCTGGCTTAGAGAATTTTGAGCATTACTTTACTGGTGTGTGAGATAAGTGCAATTGTGTGGTAACTGAACATTCTTTGGCAATGACTATTTTGGGGATTGGAATGAAAACTGACCTTTTCCAGTCCTGTGGCCACTGCTGAGTTTTCTAAATTTGCTGGCATATTGAATGCAGCACTTTCACACCATCATCTTTCAGGATTTGAAATAGCTCAACTGGAATTCCATCACCTCCACTAGATTTGTTCATAGTGATGCACATTCCAGGATGTCTGGCTCTAGGTCAGTGATCATACCATCGTGATTATCTGGGTCATGAAGATCTTTTTTGTACAGTTCTTCTTATATTCCTGCCACCTCTTATTAATATCTTCTGCTTCTGTTAGGTCCATACCACTTCTGTCCTTTATCGAGCCCATCTTTGCATGAAATGTTCCCTTGTTATCTATAATTTTCTTGAAGTTTTCTCTAGTCTTTCCCATTCTGTTGTTTTCCTCTATTTCTTTGCATTGATCGCTGAGGAAGGCTTTCTTATCTCTCCTTGCTATTCTTTGGAACTCTGCATTCAGATGCTTATATCTTTCCTTTTCTCCTTTGCTTTTCACTTCTCTTCTTTTCACAGCTATTTGTAAGGCCTCCTCAGACAGCCATTTTGCTTTTTTGCATTTGTTTTCCATAGAGATGGTCTTGATCTCTGTCTCCTGTACAGTGTCACGAACTTCATTCCATAGTTCATCAGGCACTCTATCAGATCTAGTCCCTTATATCTATTTCTCACTTCTACTGTATAATCATAAGGGATTTGATTTAGGTCATACCTGAATGGTATAGTAGTTTTCCCTACTTTCTTCAATTTAAGTCTAAATTTGACAATAAGGAGTTCATGGTCGGAGCCACAGTCAGCTCCTGGTCTTGTTTTTGTTGACTGTATAGAGCTTCTCCATCTTTGGCTGCAAAGAATATAATCAATCTGATTTCGGTGTTGACCATCTCGTGATGTCCATGTGTAGAGTTTTCTCTTGTGTTGTTGGAAGAGGGTGTTTGCTATGACCAGTGCATTCTCTTGGTAAAACTCTATTAGTCATTTCCCTGCTTCGTTCCATATTCCAAGGCCAAGTTTGCCTGTTGCTCCAGGTGTTTCTTGACTTCCTACTTTTGCATTCCAGTCCCCTATAATGAAAAGGACATCTTTTTTGGGTGTTAGTTCTAAAAGGTCTTGTAGGTCTTCACAGAACCATTCAACTTCATCTTCAGTGTTACTGGTTGGGGCATAGGCTTGGATCACCGTGATATTGAATGGTACCTTGGAAATGAACAGAAATCATTCTGTCATTTTTGAGATTGCATCCAAGTACTGCATTTCAGACTCTTTTGTTGACCATGATGGCTACTCCATTTCTTCTAAGGGATTTCTGCCCACACTAGTAGATATAATGGTCATCTGAATTAAATTCACCCATTCCAGTCCATTTTAGTTCGCTGATTCCTAGAATGTCAACGTTTACTCTTGCCATATTCTGTTTGACCACTTCCAATTTGTCTTGATTCATGGACCTGACATTCCAGGTTCCTATGCAATATTGCTTTTTACAGCATCGGACCTTGCTTCTACCACCAGTCACATCCACGACTGGGTATTCTTTTTGCTTTGGTTCCATCCCTTCATTCTTTCGCTAGTTGATTTGTATGCTTTTTTTTTTTTTTTTTTTTAACAGCACTGGGGTTTACTTCCATCACCAGTCATATCCACAACTGGGTGTTGTTTATGCTTTGGCTCCCTATCTTCATCTTTCTAGAGTTATTTCTCCACTGATCTCCAGTAGTGTTTGGACACCTACTGTCCTGGGGAGTTTATCTTTCAGTGTCCTATCTTTTTGCCTTTTCATACAGTTCATGTGGTTCTGAAGGCAAGCACACTGAAGTAGTCTGCCATTCCCTCCTCCAGTGGACCATGTTTTGTCAGAACTCTCCACCATGACCTGTCCTTCTTGGGTGGTCCTACACGGCATGGCACATAATTTCATTGAGTTAGACAAGATAGTGGTCCCCGTGATCAGGTCGGTTAGTTCTGTGATTGTGGTTTTCAGTCTGTCTCCCCTCTTATGGAGAAGGATAAGAGGCTTATGAAATTTTTCTGATGGAAGAGACTGACTGAGGGGGTAACTGGGTCTTGTTCTGATGGGTGGGGACATGCTCAGTAAATCTTTAATCCAATTTTCTGTTGATGGGCAGGGCTGTTCTCTCCCTATTATTTACCTGGGGCTAAACTATGGACTTCCCTAGTGGCTCAGGCGGTAAAGCATCTGCCTACAATGTGGAAGACCCATGTTCAATCCCTGGGTCAGGAAGATCTCCTGGAGAAGGAAATGGCAAGCCATTCCAGTACTCTTGCCTGGAAAACCCCATGGATGTAGGAACCTGGTAGGCTACAGTCCATGGTGTCACAAAGAGTTGGACATGACTGAGCAACTTCACTTTCTTTCTAAACTATGGTGGAGGTAATGAAGATAATGGCAACCTCCTTCAAAAGGTCCCATGCATGCACTGCTACATTCAGTGACCCCAACCCTGCAGCAGGCCACCGCCAACCCACACCTCTGCAGGAGACTCCTGGACACTCAGGAGCAAGTCTGGGTTAGTCTCTTGTGGAGTCACTGCTCCTTTCTCCTGGGTCCTGGTGCACAAAGATTCTTTTTAAACTTTCCAAGCGTCTATTTTCCAGTCCTGTATACATTCTGGTGGCTCTATGGTGGGGTTTATGGTGACCTGCTCCAAGAGGGCTTATGCCATACCCAAGTCTGCTGCACCCAGAGCTCCTGCCCCTGAGGCAGTCCACTGCTGACTTGTACCTCCACAGGAGATCCTTAAACACAGTTCTGTCTCAGTCTCTGTGGGGTCTCTGAGTCGTGGTGTTCACAAGGTTTGTTTGAGCCCTCTGAGCATCTCTGGCAGGTATGGAGTTTGATTCTAAATGTGATTTTGCCCCTCCTACCATTTTGCTGGCGCTTCTCCTTTTTCCTTGAACATGGGTTATCTCCTTGAAGTCCCTCCAGCACCATGCAGCTGACACTCCAGTGCCTACCTTCTTTCTGGGACTTCTCTGCCTTTCGACGTGGGGTATCTCCTCACAGTCTCTCCAGTGCTTCGCATCTGCTGCTTTCTCTATTGGTACTATCCAAATTGTGTTTCATAGAACACTAGGGTCTCGTGGGATATTAATTGCTCTTATTCAAAAAAGAACTGTCCATTCTGAGTTTTGATATATATCTCATATTTTTCCCCAACGGACTGGGTCTTTTAAATGACAATGGGTGACACGTTGTTGTTGGTTATATGTTCAGCATCCATCCTTCCTTCTATACAAAAATAACTCTGAATTTCCCCCAAATGTCTGATCTCATTTCCCAATTCTGTCAAATATATTTCACAAGAGGCTTGATCCAGATTGACCTAAGTTATGGTGGTCCCATTCTCATTGCTTAGTCATTCTTGTGTGATAAAATTCTAGCAGTGATAAATGAAGTAAATAAACTCTTCCCTCTAAGACACAAAGAAAAAATCACTTTACTTTTAACTTTGTCATATCTGAGTATCATTTTTGGAATTGTTGCAAGCCGCTTTCAAACAAGGTTGAAAATTGTGTATTAGTATGAGTGGCTTTTATAATGACTGCTGATTGAGGTGCAAGAGTGAAGGAAATGGAAGAAAGATTTGGATACTGATAAGAAAGAACCAGCAGAGAAGAAAATTAATGGTACAGGTAAGAGTTGGGGATGATTGCTGAAATAATATTTTTGAACAGGTAAGAAGAGCTAAGAGATAGGGAACAAATAAATTTATATAGGAGTATAGATAACCTCAGAGAAGGCAATGGCACCTCACTCTAGTACTCTTGCCTGGAAAATCCCATGGGCAGTGGAGCCTGGTAGGCTGCAGTCCATGGGGTTGCTAAGAGTCAGACATGACTGAGTGACTTCACTTTCACTTTTCACTTTCATGAATTGGAGAAGGAAATGGCAACCCACTCCAGTGTTTTGCCTAGAGAATCTCAGGGACGGGGGAGCCTGTGGGCTTCCATCTATGGGGTCGCACAGAGTCGGACACAACTGAAGCGACTTAGCAGCAGCATAGATAACCTATGTTTGTTGTCAGACAGTAGGGAAGAATTTGTGGGGATGAATGAGAATCAGTTCAGTTCAGTTGTTCAGTTGTGTCCGACTCTTTGTGACCCCATGAATTGCAACATGCCAGGCCTCCCTGTCCATCACCAACTCCCAGAATTCACTCAGACTCACATCCATTGAATTGGTGATGCCATCCAGCCATCTCATCCTCTCTAATCCCCTTCTCCTCCTGCCCTCAATCCCTCCCAGCATCAGAGTCTTTTCCAATGAGTCAACTCTTCACATGAGGTGGCCAACATACTGGAGTTTCAGCTTTAGCATCATTCCTTCCAAAGAAATCCCAGGGCTGATCTCCTTCAGAATGGACTGGTTGGATCTCCTTGCAGTCCAAGGGACTCTCAAGTGTCTTCTCCAACACCACAGTTCAAAAGCATCAATTCTTTGGTGCTCAGCCTTCTTCACAGTCCAGCTCTCACATCCATACATGACCACAGGAAAGACCATAGCCTTGACTAGACGAACCTTTCTTGGCAAAGTAATGTCTCTGCTTTTGAATATGCTATCTAGGTTGGTCATAACTTTCCTTCCAAGGAGTAAGCGTCTTTTAACTTCATGGCTGCAGTCACCATCTGAAGTGATTTTGGAGCCTAGAAAAATAAAGTCTGACACTGTTTCCACTGTTTCCCCATCTATTTCCCATGAAGTGATGGGACCAGATGTCATGATCTTCATTTTCTGAATGTTGAGCTTTAAGCCAGCTTTATCACTCTCCACTTTCACTTTCATCAAGAGGCTTTTTAGTTCCTCTTCACTTTCTGCCATAAGGGTGGTGTCATCTGCATCTCTGAGGTTATTGATATTTCTCCCGGCAATCTTAATTCCAGATTGTGTTTCTTCCAGCCCAGCATTTTTCATGATGTACTCTGCATATAAGTTAAATAAGCACAGTGACAGTATACAGCCTTGATGTACTACTTTTCCTATTTGGAACCAGTCTGTTGTTCCATGTCCACTTCTAACTGTTGCTTCCTGACCTGCATATAGGTTTCTCAAAGGCAGGTCAGGTGGTCTGGTATTACCATCTCTTTCAGAATTTCCCACAGTTTATTTCAATCCACACAGTTAAAGGCTTTGGCCTAGTCAATAAAGC
This sequence comes from Tragelaphus eurycerus, assembly GCA_935064755.1. Taxonomy (NCBI): domain Eukaryota; kingdom Metazoa; phylum Chordata; class Mammalia; order Artiodactyla; family Bovidae; genus Tragelaphus; species Tragelaphus eurycerus. The sequence goes on along the minus strand of CAKXYN010000120.1, from coordinate 1,167,338 downwards.
AGAAATAGATTTTTTCTGGAACTCTCTTGCTTTTTCCATGATCCAGCAGATGTTGGCAAATTGATCTCTGGTTCTTCTGCCTTTTCTAAAACCAGCTTGAACATCAGGAAGTTCACAGTTCACATATTGCTGAAGCCTGGCTTGGAAAATTTTGAGCATTACTTTACTAGCAAGTGACATGAGTACATTTGTGCGGTAGTTTGAGCATTCTTTGCCATTGCCTTTCTTTGGGATTGGAATGAAAACTGACCTTTCCAGTCCTGTGGCCACTGCTGAGTTTTCCAAATGTACTGACATATTGAGTGTAGCACTTTCACAGAATCATATTTCAGGATTTGGAATAGTTCAACTGGAATTCCATCACCTCCACTAGCTTTGTTCATAGTGATGCTTTCTAAGGCCCACTTGACTTCATTCCAGGATGTCTGGCTCTAGGTCAGTCATCACACATTTGTGATTATCTGGGTTGTGAAGATTTTTTTGTACAGTCCTGTATATTCTTGCTACCTCTTCTTAATATCTTCTGCTTCTGTTAGGTCCATACCATTTCTGTCCTTAAAGGAGACCATCTTTGCATGAAATAATCCCTTGGTGTCTCTAATTTTCTTGAAGAGATCTCTAGTCTTTCCCATTCTGTGTTTTCCTCTATTTCTTTGCATTGATTGCTGAAGAAGGCTTTCTTATCTCTTCTTGCTATTCTTTCAAACTCTGCATTCAGATGCTTATGTCTTTTATTCTCCTTTGCTTTTTGCTTCTCTTCTTTTCACAGCTATTTGTAAGGCCTCCCCAGACAGCCATTTTGCTCTTTTTTGCATTTCTTTTCCATGGGGATGGTCTTGATCCCTGTCTCCTGTACAATGTCACAAACCTCATTCCATAGTTCATCAGGCACTCTATCTATCAGATCTAGGCCCTTAAATCTATTTCTCACTTCCACTGTATAATCATAAGGGATTTGATTTAGGTCATACCTGAATGGTCTAGTGTTTTCCCCTACTTTCTTCAATTTAAGTCTGAATTTGGCAATAAGGAGTTCATGGTATGAGCCACAGTCAGCTCCTGGTCTTGTTTTTGCTGACTGTATAGAGCTTCTCCATTTTTGGCTGCAAAGAATATAATCAATCTGATTTCAGTGTTGACCATGTGGTGATATCCATGTGTATAGTCATCTCTTTTGTTGTTGGAAGAGGGGTTTTGCTATGACCCCTGCATTTTCTTGGCAAAACTCTATTAACCTTTGCCCTGCTTCATTCTGTATTCCAAGGCCAAATTTGCCTGTTACTCCAGGTGTTTCTTGACTTCCTACTTTTGCATTCCAGTCCCCTATAATGAAAAGGACATCTTTTTTGAGTGTTAGTTCTGAAAGGTCTTGTAGGTCTTCATAGAACCGTTCAATTTCAGCTTCTTCAGTGTTACTAGTTGGGGTATAGACTTGGATTACTGTGATATTGAATGGTTTGCCTTGGAAATGAACAGAGATCATTCTGTCGTTTTTAAGATTGTATCCAAGTACTGCATTTCAGACTCTTTTGTTGTCCATGATGGCTTCTCCATTTCTTCTAAGGTTATCCTGCCCACAGTAGTAGATGTAATGGTCCTCTGAGTTAAATTCACCCATTCCAGTCCATTTTAGTTCTCTGATTCCTAGAATGTCAACGTTCACTCTTGCCATCTCCTGTTTGACCACTTCCAATTTGTCTTGATTAATGGACCCTACATTCCAGGTTCTGATGCAATATTGCTCTTTACAGCATCGGACCTTCCTTCTATCACCAGTCACATCCACAGCTGGGTATTGTTTTTGCGTTGGTTCCATCCCTGACTGTGGCTCAGACCATGAACTCCTTATTGCCAAATTCAGACTTAAATTCAAAAACGTATGGGAAACCACTAGACCATTCAGGTATGACATAAATCAAATCCCTTCTGATTATACAGTGGAAGTGAGAAGTAGATTTAAGGGCCTAGATATGATAGATAGAGTGCCTGATGAACTATGGAATGAGGTTCGTGACATTGTACAGGAGACAGGGATCAAGACCATCCCCATGGAAAAGAAATGCAAAAAAGCAAAATGGCTGTCTGGGGAGGCCTTAGAAATAGCTGTGACAAAAAGAGAAGCAAAAAGCAAAGGAGAAAAGGAAAGATATAAACATCTAAATGCAGAGTTCCAAAGAATAGCAAGAAGAGATAAGAAAGCCTTCTTCAGCGATCAATGCAAAGAAATAGAGGAAAACAACAGAATGGGAAAGACTAGAGATCACTGCAAGAAAATCAGAGAAACCAAAGGACATTTCATGCAAGATGGTCTCCATTAAGGACAGAAATGGTATGGACCTAACAGAAGCAGAAGATATTCAGAAGAGGTGGCAAGAATACACAGAAGAACTGTACAAAAAAAATCTTCATGACCCAGTTAATCACTATGGTGTGATCACTAACCTAGAGCCAGACATCCTGGAATGTGAAGTTAAGTGGGTCTTAGAAAGCATCACTATGAACAAAGCTAGTGGAGGTGATGGAATTCCAGTGGAACTATTCCAAATCCTGAAAGATGATGCTGTGAAAGTGCTGCACTCAATATGCCAGCAAATTTGGAAAACTCAGCAGTGGCCACAGGATTGGAAAAGGTCAGTTTTCATCCCAATCCCAAAGAAAGGCAATGCCAAAGAATGCTCAAACTACCGCACAATTGCACTCATCTCACACGCTAGTAAAGTAATACTCAAAATTCTCCAAGCCAGGCTTCAGCAATCCGTGAACCGTGAACTTCCTGATGTTCAAGCTGGTTTTAGAAAAGGCAGAGGAACCAAAGATCAAATTGCCAACATCCTCTGGATCATGGAAAAAACAAGAGAGTTCCAGAAAAACATCTATTTCTGCTTTATTGACTATGCCAAAGCCTTTGATTGTGTGGATCACAATAAACTGTGGAAAATTCTGAAAGAGATGGGAATACCAGACCACCTGATCTGCCTCTTCAGAAATTTGTATGCAGGTCAGAAAGCAACAGTTAGAAGTGGACATGGAACAACAGACTGGTTCCAAATAGGAAAAGGAGTATGTCAAGGCTGTATATTGTCACCCTGTTTATTTAACTTATATGCAGAGTACATCATGAGAAATGCTGGACTGGAAGAAACACAAGTTGGCATCAAGATTGCTGGGAGAAATATCAATAACCTCAGAGATGCAGATGACACCACCCTTATGGCAGAAAGTGAAGAGGAACTACAAATCCTCTTGCAAGTGAAAGTGGAGAGTGAAGAAGTTGGCTTAAAGCTCAACATTTAGAAAATGAAGATCATGGCATCTCATCCCAGCACTTCATGGAAATAGATGGGGAAACAGTGGAAACAGTGTTAGACTTTATTTTTCTGGGCTCCAAAATCACTGCAGATGGTGACTGCAGCCATGAAGTTAAAAGACGCTTACTCCTTGGAAGGAAAGTTATGACCAACCTAGATAGCATATTCAAAAGCAAAGACATTACTTTGCCAACATATGTTCGCCTAGTTAAGGCTATGGTTTTTCCTGTGGTCATGTTTGAATGTGGGAGTTGGACTGTAAAGAAGGCTGAGCGCTGAAGAATTGATGCTTTTGAACTGTGGTGTTGGAGAAGACTCTTGAGCGTCCCTTGGACTGCAAGGAGATCCAACCAGTCCATTCTGAAGGAGATCAGCCCTGGGATTTCTTTTGGAAGAAATGATGCTAAAGCTGAAACTCCAATACTTTGGCCACCTCATGCAAAGAGTTTACTCATTGGAGAAGACTCTGATGCTTGGAGGGATTGAGGGCAAGAGGAGAAGGGGACGACAGAGGATGAGATGGCTGGATGGCATCACTGACTCCATGGATGTGAGTCTCAGTGACCTCCAGGAGTTGGTGATGGACAGGGAGGCCTGGTGTGCTGGGATTCATGGGGTCACAAAGAGTTGGACACAACTGAGCGACTGATCTGATCTGATCCATCCCTTCATTCTTTCTGGAGTTATTTCTCCCCTGATCTCCAGTAGCATAATGGGTACCTACCAACCTGGGGAGTTCCTCTTTCAGTATCCCATCTCTTTGCTTTTTCGTATTGTTCATGGGTTTCTCAAGGCAAGAATACTGAAGTGGTTTCCCATTCCCTTCTCCAGTGGACCACATTCTGAATGAAAATAGGTGAGAGTATTTAGTGGTGGGAGTCTTGAAAGATTTCTTTTAATTTTTTTCAGTTTCTGGAGTACTGTATTTTTACAGTACGAGGTCACATCACTCACTCATAAAGGGAAGAAACAGATTAAATTGCAGGAATCTATTGGTATGTTTTTCCTGTGAACATTGTAGCACCCAAGAGTAGGCATGTATTAAAGACAATGTTGCCAAGAAGAGATTAAATAAAAAAAAAAACTCCTTTATTAATAGAACCTCGGTTATTTTTGTGGTGCAAATGTGCACACATCTTGGCATTCAATTGTAATTGATCTAATACAAATATCACAATTTGATTCTTCACTTTCCCAGCATCATTTGCAGATACACGTGGTCCGACTCTGGACACGAATGAGGTACACGTTTGCTGTGAATCTCTCTGGAAAATGTTTCTTTCCCAATTAAGAGACCAGTATGGTTTGCCCTGTCTCTGTCTCATGTCTTCCCCTTATGTCCACATTGAGCTTTCATGATGGCTGGAGCTACAGTCGCCATCTTGCATTATTATGAAAGAAAAGATGATATTAGAATGCCCTATATTCAAGGTTGGTGACTTAGAAAGAAAAAAGCCTAGATTCCTATGGCATCATAGAACAACTGAACTACTTGTAGAAAAATAAATGGCAATTTAAGTTAGTGTTATTGGGAACCATTAATGTAATTCTAAATGATATGGCCAGAATTCCATCATTCTTCAACTTCTGGGAGAAAATAAAGAGAACTAAAAACTGTCAGTTATGATAAAATCCTCAAAATATAGATATGAATTATGAAATTCTAATCTCATGATTCTGCTGTTTTCTAAGAAATGCAAAAGTAGTTGTAAATTTTTAATCAGGATAGGAGATAAATCCTATTACTAAATGTTTAAGTAATGCTTGCCCCTGGTCATTTAGAAACCTTATTCATTTCATGTACAGCTGACACAGTGTATTTTAAAATTCTTAAAGAAAATTAACTTTATATTTACTTGAATTAGGAGAAATTACACATCAAATTAAAAGTTTGAAAATTAAGATGCATCTAAGTGAAATCTATTTTTTTAAATGGGAAATTCCCCTTAATACCACTTAACAGAACTACATAGGTCAATTTGCATGTCAGGAGAAAGTATTTCCAAGCATATTTCAATACAAGATTTTATGGTATAAAATTGAAAAATAATTTAAAAGTTGCTGCTGGCAAAGTGAAAGAAGAAAGATTCTGAATGTTTCCTAATTGAGTCAATCCATTGAATTACCCAATTCAGAAGCTAATTTACTTATGATTTCTTATTATGCAAGATGATAAGTGGCCATATTGGTTAAATGACTTTGACTTGAAATTGCTGTTACTTTTAAGCCAAAGTGTCCTAACTGATAGAATATTCTACTAACTCTAGAAAACACTATATTTAAAAATATTAAATAATCATGCTTATTTGGAGAGTTAGTTTTAATTTTTTTGTTTGTTTACTACAGAACTTTACTAAGCCTTTACTATGGTAAGATTCATTTTGAATTCCCTAAGCAAAGAGTAACACAGTACCTAAAACACATATTAAATGGATCTAGCATTGACAGAATCAATGTCTTAGCCCTGAAATAGAAGGGGGAAAAAAAAAATCTAAAAATCTTGGCATGAGTTTAAAATTGGTCTTCCATTGATAGTTGTATATCTTTAGACAGGCATCTTGATTTCTCTGAGGCTGTTTATTTAAATTGGGGGCAAATAATAGTACCTGTGTATGAGTACTGCTCGGAGAAGGCAATGGCACCCCACTCCAGTACTTTTGCCTGGAAAATCCCACGGACGGTGGAGCCTGGTAGGCTGCAGTCCATGGGGTCACTAAGAGTCGGACACGACCAAGCGACTTCACTTTCACTTTTCACTTTCATTCATTGGAGAAGGAAATGGCAACCCACTCCAGTGTTCTTGCCTGGAGAATCCCTGGGACGGGGGAGCCTGGTAGGCTGCCGTCTTTGGAGTCACACAGAGTCGGACACGACTCAAGTGACTTAGCATAGCATAGCATGAGTACTGCTGGGAGAATTCACATGTTGACATTTATTGACTACCTAGAACACACTGGGTGAGTTCATATATGTGTGTGTGTGTATATATATATATATATATATATATATATATATATATGTGTGTGTGTGTGTGTGATCATATTGAAGATGACATTCACAGTGATAGTATTATTAGTACTACCAGCAATGTTAATGGAATTATTAAAGTGATATTTTAACATTATTATACATTTCGTTTATCTGTGTTGTCTCTGACCCTGAGGGAGCCAATAAATTACTGTTGCCATATTTGATGCTGAATTTGCTCATGTTGTGTATAATAAATCTGAGTTTTATTGGATCAATGGCAGACTAGGAACAAAGAACCAAGTTCACAAGTTGCTTTTTTTTTTTTTTTAATTATCCAAGTGCTACCAGTGAGAAAATCCCTGAATCTATAGCTTGATAGAGAATGCCATTTGAATTGTGGGATTCCAGTTATTTGTCTGGCATTCAGTGCAGAACATGCTATTTTTCTCACCTAAATAAATGGAGTTGTAGATCCAATTTATTGTATTATTGGTAGGAAAATAGGGCTGTTTCAGATAATTCTACTGGCTTCCCCTTACTATGCTAACTCTGACGTCACAGGCCTTTACTCAGTTTGGGGGTTACTCCAACTACTATGTATGTCCTTCAAAATTTCCCTCACAGACTGGAAAAATGTCCACTGGGAAAGCTTGTAGACCCAGTGGATGCATTTTAAACCAGACTTTAGCCAAGCGGCGCTTAGGACCTGCTCCTTGTATTTATGCCCCCACATGTGCTTCATTCCCACTGGGAGCCATAGTGATACTCAGGTGTCTGGGTGTCAGTATCAACTCATCTGCTGTGCCCAGTAGTCCTCACAGGTGGCCCTAGTAGTAAAGAACCCACCTACCAATGCAAGAAACGTAAGAAAGAAAAGAAGAAAGTCACTCAGTCAAGTCCGACTCTTTGCGACCCCATGGACTATAGCCTACCAGGTTCTTCCTTCCATGGGATTTTCCAGGCAAGAATACTGGAGTGGGTTGCCATTTCCTTCTCCAGGGGATCTTCCCGACCCAGGGATTGAACCCTGGTCTCCCGCATTATAGGCAGACGCTTTACCATCTGAGCCACCAGGGAAGTCCAAAGAGACATAAGAGATATAGGTTTAATCCCTGCATCGGGAAGATTACCTAGAGAAGGGCATGGCAATCCACTCCAGTATTTTTGCCTGGAGAATCCCATGGAGAGAGGACCCTGGCGGGCTACAGTCCATAGTGTCACAAAGAGTCGAACACAACTGAAGCGACTTAGCACACATATACCCACTATAGTTACCTGAGTAACCCTGGGAATGGACAGGGAAATTGTCAAAGCATATACTTTCCATGGTATTGCAGGGTCCACTTCTTTTTCAGTTTGTTCCAGATTTCATATCAACTCAGATCCTGGAGCTGAGCAATGTGTCGTAGAATTTTATCCATGCAATCAAACTCAGCTTCCTGTAATTCCATTTGTGCCATTTTATTGTGGATATTAGGGAGCACCCTCATTGGCTATCTATTTTTCCCCAATATTACCATGCTTGTATCTTCCTCAGGGTTCACTCCGATTGCCCACCCTTCCTATTGCCCACCCTTCCATCCGTGCCCTCCTGTCCTTATAGTAATTGCAGTCTCCTGGAGTCTTAGGTTGAAGCACCACCACTTAGTCTTTATCATTTCTGTGTCCCATGGTCCCCATTCCCTGTTGAGACCAGCTCTTTTGTGGCTGAGTTAGTTCTGGACCGCAGAGGAGAGTGACCTCTGAATTTCTTACTGATGCAAGTGTCCCTCTCGGCAGCACAATGCTGACTGCTTCAGGTGAATGATGTGTCCTCTGGACACTCCTGTGGAACATACCCTGGGTCTTCCGGCCTTACCATCGATGTCCTTTCCAGTATGCCCACCTTCCTGAACCCTATGTCTTTTTTCTATCTTCTTAGAAAAAAATTAAGTATTTCAGTTTTACTTTGTATAGGCCATTCTTACTTCAGCTTCTAGATTCATCCTAGCAGCAAGCTTGCCCTATCGGTTGGGGTCCTTGTTAGGTATTACATCTCATATCTTTAGAATTATTAGTCTGTGCTCAGTCATTTCTGATTTTTTGTAACCCCATGGATTGTAGCCTGCCAGGCTCTTCTGTCCATGGGATTTTTCAGGCAAGGATACCTGAGTGGGTTGCTATATCCTCCTCCAGGGTATCTTTCCCACCCAGAGATTGAACATGCAACTCCTGTGTCTCCTGCATTGGTAGGGGGATTCTTTACCACTGAGTCACCTCAGTGAAGCCCCATATCTTTAGAAGGTACCTCCACATTAATAACATTTTTAATATTCAGTCTTACTCTCTGCCCTCTTTGATGAAACAGAATTCTGTCTTACACATAGATACTCCCCAGGCTCTTACCTGTACTTGCTAGCTAATACTTGCATTATCTTCAGAATATAATCTATTTCCTTCCTGTTGGACCCACCATATGCTAACTGAGAAATGTTGAGCTGGAATTAAGATTGGTTAATTGATAGATATAAATCTCTAGGAACAAATTAATGCCTCTTATTCATTATTTTCTGCTTTCCTTTTATATATATGATATTGAAAAACTTACTCATTGTTCTTTTTAATTGATTTCCTTTCTATATTGCAATTGTTTTTTCTATCTTTCTGATGATGGAATTCACTTGTTTGGTAATGTTTGCTATAAACTATCATGGTATGAAAGTAAATTCTGTTTTGGATTACTCGAGAAACACCAATCTAAAGGTTTTAAAAACTTTAATATCTTTTAAGTGATGATGTATCATATGCTTTCCTAATTGTTCATACTTGATTCACTAAGAGGGAGCCTGATTCTGTTGACTATAGTCTGGAGGCTCTGTAGTCAAGGTGAACTTAAATCCTGAATTTGTGGCTTATCAGCTCTGTGGCTTAGGTATATTATAAAAGACCTAACACAATTTCCCATCTAAATAAATGGAATATACTGTCTATCTCATAGAGCTGATGTGATTATTAATATACTAATTAGTACAGTAAAAACACTTAGCGCATGACTTGGCATAGATTAAGTGCTAAACAAATAGTAACTACTGCAGGACTATAATGAGATGTCATATCTTTTCTTAGTTATTCCTATTCCAGCACAGATTTTATCATCAAATCTTAGCTCAAATTCTAGATTGTCTATAAAATATTCACATATAATTATAGCTAAAATGATTTTAATTTGCTGAACTCTGGAGAGATTTTCTATACCTTGCTCATGTCACTCATATACTTATTTATTATATTTTGATATTCATAGAATATCTTGTATCTTAGAATATCATATGCACCTTTGGAACAAACATTCTGTTTTGAATATATATTATCCTCTATCCCATCCTTCCCACTCCAGTACTCTTGCTTGGAAAATCCCATGGACGGAGGAGCCTGTTAGGCTGCAATCCATGGGGTCACTAAGAGTCGGACACAACTGAGTGACTTCACTTTCACTTTTATGCATTGGAGAAGGAAATGGCGACCCACTCCAGTGTTCTTGCCTGGAGAATCCCAGGGATGTGGGAGTCTGGTGGGCTGCCATCTATGGGGTCACTCAGACTTGGACACAACTGAAGTGACTTAGCACAGCATAGCATATCCCATCCTTACAGTATCTTACGTATATCAGATGTTCAAAATATATTGATTTGAGAGAATAGCATTGAAACATGTATATTACCATATGTGAAATAGATTGCTAGTCCAGGCTGGATGCATGAGACAGGGCGCTCAGGGCTGTTGCACTGGGATGACCCTGAGGGATGGGATGGGGAGGTGGGTGGGAGAGAGGTTCAGAATGGGGAGTACAGGTATACCCATGGCTGATACATGTATTGTAAAGTAATTAGCCTCCAATTAATTAATTTAAAAAAAAACACAAAAATATATTTTTTGATAATCACTAAATACTAGCGATTTTATCAATAATAAAACAATTACAACTACTATCTACTCACCATGGTCTTATAATGTTAAAGTGAAATAGAAATTACATGAAAAGTAAATTAGGGAAAAAAGTAAAGCGTAGAAGTTAAAGTAAAATCATTATCATGTGCATTTGTCTCAAAATTCCAGATGGTTACTTTGTTGCTCATTATGTAATGAGTTTCATAACTTTGAAGGACAAGAGATGTAGTAAGATCATACTGTTGAACAATGCTAGAGTCAGCCCTCAAACACATGTGTTGCTGCTACTGCTGTGTCGCTTCAGTCATGTCCAACTCTGTGTGACTCCATAGACGGCAGCCCACCAGGCTCCCCAGTCCCTGGGATTCTCCAGGCAAGAACACTGGAGGGGGTTGCCATTTCCTTCTCCAATGCATGAAAGTGAAAAGTGAAAGGGAAGTCGCTCAGTCATGTCCGACTCTTCGCGACCCCAGGAACTGAAGCCTACTAGGCTCCTTCATCCATGAGATTTTCCAAGCAAAGAGTACTGGAGTGGGGTGCCATTGCCTTCTCCACAAACACATGAGTAGTCTATAGCAAATTCTTAAACTTTTGAATGAATCAGGAAAAAAAGACAATTTTTACAACTTCTTCCTTCTAACTTTGATCATCTCCTCTCCATAACTAAGTGAATCAAAAGAAAAAAGTATGTTTTCACGATGATGAACCCTTCATAAGGCTTGTAATTTAGCCTCTCTTTATAACTAGGACATTTAAGTATATAAACTATATGATCCCTTACTTGTCTAAGTAGAGTATGTGAATGAGAGTGGCTTCATTACTCTTCCTCTTCTTCACATAGCTTAGAAAGCTTCACATAGCTTACATTTAAGTACACCTGCATATACATTTTAATTATATATGAAAAGAGCTCGAGAGTTATTCTTTTAGACTTTCCTTGGATATTTATCCCCAAAGGCTCTTGAGAATCCCCTGGACTACAAGGAAATCAAACCAGTCAATTCTAAAGGAAATCAACCCTGAATATTTATTGGAGGGACCAATGCTTAGACTGAAGCTCCAATGTTTTGGCCACCTGATGCAAAGAGCTGACTCATTGGAAAAGATCCTGATGCTGGGAAAGATTGAGAACAGGAGGAGAAGGGTGAGATAGAAGATAAGATGGTTGGATAGCATTGGCAAAGCAATGTACATGAGTGTGAATAAACTCTGGGAGATAGTGAAGGACAAGGAAATCTGATGCACTGAAGTCCACAGGGTCTCAAAGAATTGGACATGACTTAGCAGCTGAATTAAAAAAGCACATATTTATTTTTTTTGTATTTGCAATCTACTATAAAGTAGGAATGAGAAAGTATTATTGACCCCACCTCCAACTTATTTTTGAAGAATCTGAGAAAAACTAACTTAATACCAGACATGGAGTAAAATAAATCATATTCACAGTAGAAATGAAATCAATCATTACGGTATCTTCTCAGATACACACACAAAATACCAACAAAGATTCACTTTTTGAGGTATAGTGTTTGGAACTATGATTAATGATAACATAAATAAACAAATATAGCTTAGAATTGGCCATATTATTGGTTAGCAGTTGGTGTTTCCAAACTATATTTTCTTGAGTGTTTTCAACATTTCTATTATGATAATTCCAAGAATATTTTACTAAGTTTACCAATTTATTTCTAATTAGTTTGAAGTAATAGAGAGTTTGAACCTATTCCTTTATGGGAAAATATCTAGTTCCAGAAAATTCAAAGAACCACTTAATCAGTGGGTGCAGGTTTTAAAAATACAAATGAACATCTACCTAATTGAATAGTTTACTTAATACATAGCTTCTGTTTTATAAGAACAAGAATATATTATTTTTGCATCCTCTAGAAAAAAGCATAATAGCTAATATAATACAAAGTTCAACTAAAAGGTATTTTTATTGTTTAATATTTTTATTTATTTGGCTGTCCTGGGTCTTGTGGCATGCAGTGGGTAGCCTTTCCCTTCTGCAGGGGATCTTCCCAACCCAGGGAAGATCCAGGTCTCCTGGGCTGCAGGTGGATTCTTTACCAGCTGAGCCAAAAGGGAAGCTCAAGAATACTGGAGCGGGTAGGTAGCCTATCCCTCCTCCAGGGGATCTTCCTGACCCAGGAATCAAACCGAAGTCTCTTGCATTGCAGGCAAATTTTTTACCAACTGGGCAATAAGGAAGTAGTTATAGTTAAATGAGGTCATAGAGTTTAGGCCTTGATCCAGTATAGGATTAGTATTTTACAAGACGAGACACCAGGAATTCACTCTTTCTCTCTCTGCCATATGAAGACACAACAAGAAGGCAGTCATCTGCAAGCCAAGAAGTCACTAGGAATGCAGTCAGCCAACAACTTGATTTTGGACTTCCCAGCCTCCGTAACTGTGAGAAAATAAAATCCTGTAGTTTAAACCATGCGGTCTGTAGTGTTTTGTTGTAACAGCCGAGGTGACTAATCAGATACACAGGAAAAATGCTTACTCCTTGGAAGGAAAGTTATGACCAACCTAGATAGCATATTCAAAAGCAGAGACATTACTTTGCCAACAAAGATTCATCTAGTCAAGGCTATAGTTTTTCCTGTGGTCATGTATGGATGTGAGAGTAGGACTGTGAAGAAGGCTGAGCGCTGAAGAATTGATGCTTTTGAACTGTGGTGTTGGAGAAGACTCTTGAGAGTCCCTTGGACTGCAAGGAGATCCAACCAGTCCATTCTGAAGGAGATCAGCCCTGGGATTTCTTTGGAGGGAATGATGCTAAAGCTGAAACTCCAGTACTTTGGCCACCTCATGCGAAGAGTTGACTCATTGGAGAAGACTCTGATGCTGGGAGGGATTGGGGGCAGGAGGAGAAGGGGATGACGGAGGATGAGATGGCTGGATGGCATCACTGACTCGATGGACGTGAGTCTGGTTGACCTCCGGGAGCTGGTGATGGACAGGGAGGCCTGGCATGCTGCAATTCATGGGGTCACAAAGAGTCGGACACAACTGAGTGACTGATCTGATCTGATCTGATCTGATAGCTCAGTTGGTAAAAAAAAAAAAATCTGCCTACAATGCAGGAGACCCTGGTTTGATTCCTAGAACCCATTTGATTCCTGGTTTGGAAGGATCCCCTGGAGAAGGGATAGGCCACTCCAGTATTCTTGGGCTTCCGTTGTGGCTCAACTGGTGAAGAATCTGCCTGTAATGTGGGAGACCTGGGTTCAATCCCTGGGTTGGGAAAATCCCCTGGAGAAGAGAAAGGCTACCCACTGAAGTATTCTGGCCTGGAGAATTCTGTAAACTACAGTCCATGGGGTAGCAAAGAATTGGGCACAACTGAGTGACTTTCTCTTTCACTTTCAAAGAACCCCAACAACTCAATAAGAAACCCTGAAAAGGGGCAAAAAATTTGGACATAGGCATTTTTATTTCAAAGATGAAACAAAACAAACAAATGGCCAGCTAGAATTTGAAAAGATAGTGAACAATTGTTAGTTAAGGAAATGTAAATTCATACTATAATGAGATACTGATAAATAACCACTAAAACAGCTTTACAAATATTAACAATATCAAGTGATGGAGAAAATGTTTAATTTTTAGCTTCATTTATTGCCTTTGTGAACTTAAATAATATGGCTACTTTGGAAAATGCTTGGCAGTTTCTTATAGAAAATATTAGATACTTATTCTGTGATTTAGAAATTCTATTACTAACAATGTATTCAAGGAAAATAAAAGCATGTGGACAGGTAAAACTTATATATAAATGTTCATAGCAGCTTTACTCATATGAACCAAAAACTAGAAAGAATGTTAATTTATATCAATAAGTGAACAGATAAATAAAATGTACTATATCAATATGATATAGTTAGCAGTAAAAAGCAATAAACTATTAATATAAATGCATAAAAACTATATGGATAAAGCTCAGAAATATTATGAAAGAAGAAAATAATCAGGCATAAACAGTATATAAACTATATGATTCCATACACATCAAATTCTAGAAATGGAAAAGCTTATATGGAAGAAGAAAATCAGTGATTTCTTGTTATTACAAGAGGGTACAGGTGCTGATTGTAAAATGTACAAAATTAACTTTTGGTGATGATGGAAATATTCTATATCTTGATTTTTAATAGTATGGACACACTGTGTACATTTGTCATGTTCATTTGAAGTAGACTTAACTGAGTATATTATTTGTAAGTTATACCTCAGTACATTTAATTTTAAAAAGAGGATGTGTAAGAGCAGGGGCTGTGTGGGCACAGGAGGGCCTAGAGGAGCCATCCCACATAGAAAGTCAGGAAGGGCAGTGTTGAGGAGATACCCCTCATCCAAGGTAAAGAGCAGCGGCTGCGCTTTGCTGGAGCAGCTGTGAAGAGATACCCCACGCCCAAGGTAAGAGAAACCCAAGTAAGATGGTAGGTATTGCAAGAGGGCACCAGAGGGCAGACACACTGAAACCATACTCACAGAAAACTAGTCAATCTAATCACATTAGGACCATAGCCTTGTCTAACTCAATGAAACTAAGCCATGCCCGTGGGGCAACTCAAGATGGGCGGGTCATGGTGGAGAGATCTGACAGGATGTGGTCCACTGGAGAAGGGAATGGCAAACCACTTCAGTATTCTTGCCTTGAGAACCCCATGAACAGTATGAAAAGGCAAAATGATAGGATACTGAAAGAGGAACTCCCCAGGTCAGTAGGTGCCCAATATGCTACTGGAGATCAGTGGAGAAATAACTCCAGAAAGAATGAAGGGATGGAGCCAAAGCAAAAAGAATACCCAGCTGTAGATGTGACTGGTGATAGAAGGAAGGTCCAATGCTGTAAAGAGCAATATTGCATAGGAACCTGGAATGTCAGGTCCATGAATCAAGGCAAATTGGAAGTGGTCAAACAAGAGATGGCAAGAGTGAATGTAAACATTCTAGGAATCAGAGAACTAAAATGGACTGGAATGGGTGAATTTAACTCAGATGACCATTATATCTACTACTGCAGGCAGGAATCCCTCAAAAGAAATGGCGTAGCCATCATGATCAACAAAAGAGCCTGAAATGCAGTACTTGGATGCAATCTCATAAATGACAGAATGATCTCTGTTCATTTCCAAAGTAAACCATTCAATATCAGAGTAATCCAAGTCTATGCCCCAACCAGTAACGCTGAAGAAGCTGAAGTTGAACGGTTCTATGAAGACCTACAAGACCTTTTAGAACTAACACCCAAAAAAGATGTCCTTTTCATTATAGGGGACTGGAATGCAAAAGTAGGAAGTCAAGAAACACCTGGAGTAACAGGCAAATTTGGCCTTGGAATATGGAATGAAGCAGGGCAAAGACTAGTAGAGTTTTGCCAAGAAAATGCATTGGTCATAACAAACATCCTCTTCCAACAACACAAGAGAAGACTCTACATATGGACATCATCAGATGGTCAACACCAAAATTAGATTGATTAAATTCTTTGCAGTCAAAATGGAAAAGCTCTATACAGTCAACAAAAACAACACCAGGAGATGACTATGGCTCAGATCATGAACTCCTTATTACCAAATTCAGACTTAAATTGAAGAAAGTAGGGAAAACCACTAGACAATTCAGGTATGACCTAAATCAAATCCCTTATGATTATACAGTGAACTGGGAAATTTAAGGGCCTAGATCTGATAGATAGAGTGCCTGATGAACTATGGAATGAGGTTTGTGGTATTGTACAGGAGACAGGGATCAAGATCATCCCCATGGAAAAAAATGCAAAAAAGCAAAATGGATGTCTGGGGAGGCCTTAGCTGTGAAAAGAAGAGAAGCAAAAAGCAAAGGAGAAAAGGAAAGATATAAGCATCTGAATGCAGAGTTTCAAAGAATAGCACGGAAGTATAAGAAAGCCTTCCTCAGCAATCAATGCAAAGAAATAGAGGAAAACACAGAATGGGAAAGACTAAAGATCTCTTCAAGAAAATTAGAGACACCAAGGGAACATTTCATGTAAACATGGGCTTGCTCAATAAAGGACAGAAATGGTCAGGACCTAACAGAAGCAGAAGATATTAAGAGGTGGCAAGAATACACAGAAGAACTGTACAAAAAAGATCTTCACAACCCAGATAATCATGATGGTGTGATCACTGACCTAGAGCCAGACATCCTGGAATGTGAAGTCAAGTGGGCCTTAGAAAGCATCACTACAAACAAAGCTAGTGGACGTGATGGAATTCCAGTTGAGCTATTTCAAATTCTGAAAGATGATGCTGTGAAAGTGCTACACTCAGTATGCCAGCAAATGTGGAAAACTCAGCAGTGGCCACAGGGCTGGAAAAGATCA
This sequence comes from Tragelaphus eurycerus, assembly GCA_935064755.1. Taxonomy (NCBI): domain Eukaryota; kingdom Metazoa; phylum Chordata; class Mammalia; order Artiodactyla; family Bovidae; genus Tragelaphus; species Tragelaphus eurycerus. The sequence continues at coordinate 1,150,769 of CAKXYN010000120.1, read as the reverse complement.
GATTTCATTCCAATCCCAAAGAAAGGCAATGCCAAAGAATGCTCAAACTACCGCACAGTTGCACTCATCTCTAACGGGGAAGGCAATGGCACCCCACCCCAGTACTTTTGCCTGGAAAATCCCATGGACGGAGGAGCCTGGTGGCTCCAGTCCTGGGGTCGCGACACGACTGGCGACTTCACTTTCACTTTTCACTTTCATGCATTGGAGAGGAAATGGCAACCCACTCCAGTATTCTTGCCTGGAGAATCCCAGGGATGGGGGAGCCTGATGAGCTTCCGTCAATGGGGTCGCACAGAGTTGGACACGACTGAAGCGACTTAGCAGCACACGCTAGTAAAGTAATGGTCAAAATTCTCCAAGCCAGGTTTCATCAATATGTGAACCATGAACTTCCAGATGTTCAAGCTGGTTTTAGAAAAGGCAGAGGAACCAGAGATCAAATTGCCAACATCTGCTGGATCATGGAAAAAGCAAGAGAGTTCCAGAAAAACATCTATTTCTGCTTTATTGACTATGCCAAAGTCTTTGAGTGGATCACAATAAACTGTGGAAAATTCCAAAAGAGATGGGAATACTAGACCACCTGACCTGCCTCTTGAGAAATCTGTATGCAGGTCAGAAAGCAACAGTTAGAAGTGGACATGGAACAACAGACTGGTTCCTAATAGGAGAAGGAATACGTCAAGGCTGTATATTGTCCCCATGGTTATTTAACTTATATGCAGAGTACATCATGAGAAACAGTGGGCTGGAAGTAGCACAAGCTGGAATCAAGATTGCCAGGAGAAATATCAATAACCTCAGATATGCAGATGACACCACACTTATGGCAGAAAGTGAAGAGGAACTACAAAGCCTCCTGATGAAAGTGAAAGAGGAGAGTGAAAAAGGTGGCTTAAAGCTCAGCATTCAGAAAACAAAGATCATGGCATCTGGTCCCATCACTTCATGGGAAATAGATGGATAAACAGTGGAAACAGTGTCAGACTTTATTTTTCTGGGCTCCAAAATCACTGCAGATGGTGACTGCAGCCATGAAATTAAAAGATGCTTACTTCTTGGAAGGAAAGTTATGACCAACCTAGATAGCATATTCAAAAGCAGAGACATTACTTTGCCAACAAAGGTCTGTCTAGTCAAGGCTATGGTCTTTCCTGTGGTCATGTATGGATGTGAGAGTTGGACTGTGAAGAAGGCTCAGCACCAAAGAACTGATGCTTTTGATCTGTGGTCTTGGAGAAGACTCTAGAGAGTCCCTTGGACTGCAAGGAGATCCAACCGGTCCATTCTGAAGGAGATCAGCCCTGGGATTTCTTTGGAGGGAATGATGCTAAGGCTGAAACTCCAGTACTTTGGCCACGTGATGCGAAGAGTTGACTCATTGGAGAAGACTATGATGCTGGGAGGGATTGGGAGCAGGATGAGAAGGGGACGACAGAGGATGAGATGGCTGGATGGCTCACTGACTCGATGAAAGTGAGCCTGAGTGAACTCCAGGAGTTGGTGATGGACAGGAAGGCCTGGCATGCTGTGATTCTTTGGGTCACAAAGAGTCAGACACAACTGAGCGACTGAACTGAACTGAACTGAACTGAATGTGTATTTTTTTTGCGTATGTAACTATTGTTTTTGTTTAACCTGAGAAATTGCAAACACTGTCTCTTCCTGTAGAAGGCAATGTTTTAAGAGGCTCATTTTATATTGTATGCATTTTGATTTTTCCTTTTTTTTTTTTTTTGGTAGTGTGGTGTGACATGCGGGATTTTAGTTCCCTAACCAAAGATCTAACCAATGCCCCATGCAGTGGAAAAGGGGAGTCTTATCCACTGGATTTCCAGGGAAGTCCTCTCTTTTTGAATTTTGATTTAAATGCATGAACCTATTTTTTTGAATCAAGTGAATGAACCTATTTTTTTTATTATGTTTTGTTTATATCCTAGAATCAAGTACCATTTCTGGAACAAAGTAGACACCCAGTAAATGTATACATTTTAAAATTAAGGCTAGGAATTGAATCATGATTCATAGTTTACTGCATATTAAACATATAGAGATAATCTTCAAAACATCACAAAAAAATGATTTACTAGATAGTATTTCAAGCATATAATATTTTAGTATAATAATGGAAGAAAATATTACCAAGTATCATTTGTCTTTCAGTATGTTACAAACTGATACACAGGGGTCAGCAGTGATGAATCTTAATACAATAATAATGTTTAAAACATTGGCATATCTTCTAGATGAACAGAAGCTTTAGAATCCATAAAACAGAACATTCACTTAAGTCAAAGCATATGAACAACATATAATGGTTAAGATAGTGTCTTTTCATATAAAATGGAAAAAAATGAAAAACCAACATGTAATTTATTGACAGCATTCCTGAAGACTAGTGAATTCAGTTCTTATAAAATACATCTTTGTATTTTATTTGCTACTATTTTATTTTCATTTTGTTGTTTGATTATAGAGACATTTATTAGCTGTCTACTATGTGTGAAGGAATTTTTATATCAATAGAAAATTACCTCATTCCTATGATTATAGGTTTTAATAAATCAAATTATACTAGAAATAAATTTAGTAGTCAATTTTCACTTCTATTTCAAAATTATAAATTTAGAGAATAAATTTCAGTATTAGAAAATTTATTTACAAAACATATTTTGAGACTATCTAGGAAGGTTGTTCGGGGAAGGCAATGGCACCCCACCCCAGTACTTTTGCCTGGAAAATTCCATGGACAGAGGAGCCTGGTAGGTTCCAGTCCATGGGGTCGCTAAGAGTCAGACACGACTAAGCGACTTCACTTTCACTTTTCACTTTCATGCATTGGAGAAGGAAATGGCAACCCACTCCAGTGTTCTTGCCTGGAGAATCCCAGGGACGGGGGAGCCTGATGGGCTGCCGTCTATGGGGTCGCACAGAGTAGGACACGACTGACGCGACTTAGCAGCAGCAGCAGGAAAGTTGTTGATTCTGTTCTGTGATTCATTTGATTCTTTTGAATTTGTGCTGCACCTGCAATATTGTGTGTATTTTTTCCTCCCTGTGTTCTTTACAAGGGACACTAACAAATTGAAATGTGTAAAAAAGAGAGCAACCTGTGTAATTAGTAGATAGAAAACTTTATTGCTGATAGTCAGTTCTCTTAAAGATCACCAGAAAAAAAAACAAACTTGTGGATGTGGCAAAGCTTAATTTATTAGACTAACTCCAGGAAGGGTGAACCAACCTTGAAAACATTTTAACATTGTCTCAAAATAGCAAGAGTAGTGAGGGGATGTTTATAGTGTTTTAGGACATGGATTCAGTGATTTTAGGATGGTGAACAGGTAGAATGGTTTATGACAAGTTTTCTTTGTCTTGGTAGGCAGGTTATAGTGATGGTCTTGAAGAGACCCTTAATCAGCAAAGTATTGTCCTAATAAGCAAGATACTTACTTTGGTTCACAGCATTGCTTAGCACATGAGTGGGTGCTTAGTCGCTCAGTCATGTCCAACTCTGCAACACCATGGACTGTAGCCCACCAGGCTCCTCTGTCCATGGGAATTCTCCAGGCATGAGTACTGGAGTGGGTTGCCATACCTCCTTCAGAGGATTTCCCAACCCAGGGATTGAAACCAGGTCTCCTGATTGCACGCATATTCTTCAACATCTGAGCCACCAGGGAAGCCCATGAATACTGGAGTGGGTAGCTTATCCCTTCTCCAGGAGATCTTCCTGATGCAGGAGTCAAACTGGAGTCTCCTGCATTATAGGTGGTATCTTTACCAGCCTTGCTTAGCCTAGGGAAGAGTAAATCTGTTTTGTCTCAGAATTGTTTAGCAAAAGGACGGAAAGTGTATTGGTTTTGTAATACTGACCCTAAGGTAATGGTCCCAGTTCTATTTCTTGGTGTCCCAAAGAAAAATTCAAAAACACTGAGGGTGTGTAATAAATGTAAAACATCCATGAAATTAGCGATGCAGTCAGATCAGATCAGATCAGATCAGTCGCTCAGCGCCGACGCACCCATCCAACGAACACCCTCCCTGACAGCACCATCAGGTCCTGCATCCAGCCATCTCATCCTCTGTCGTCCCCTTCTCCTCCTCCCTCAATCCCTCCCAGACAAGCTTCTCCAATATCACCCAGAATGACTTGGAGGCAATCCAAAAATGACAGAATGATCACTGCCCCAACCACCCCTAACCATTAATGCTGAAGAAGCTGAAGTTGAATGGTTCTGTTGTGAACTATAAGACCTTCAAGATCCAACACCGGAAAAAGAGATCCTTTTCATCATAGGTGCAATCGTGCAGTAATTTGAGCATTCTTTGGCATTGCCTTTCTTTGGGATTGGAACGAAAACTGATTTTTTCCAGTCCTGTGGCCACTGCTGAGTTTTCCAAATTTGCTGGCATATTGAGTGTAGCACTTTCACAGCATCATCTTTTAGGATTTGAAATAGCTCAACTGGAATTCCATCACCTCCACTAGCTTTGTTCATAGTGATGCTTCCTCAGGCCCATTTGTCTTCACATTCCAGGGTGTGTGGCCCTAGATGAGTGATCACACCATCATGATTATATACAAAGGGAACATTTCATGCAAAGATGGGTTCAATAAAGGACAGAAATGGTATGGACCTAACAGAAGCAGAAGATATTAAGAAGAGGTGGCAAGAATACACAGAAGAACTGTACAAAAAAGATCTTCATGACTTAGATTATCACAATGGTGTGATCACGCTCCTAGAGCCAGACATCCTGGGATGTGAAGTCAAGTGGACTTTAGGAAGCAACACTACGAACAAAGCTAGTGGAGGTGATGGAATTCCAGTTGAACTATTTCAAATCCTAAAAGATGATGCTGTGAAAGTGCTGTACTCAATATGCCAGCAAATTTGGAAAACTCAACAGTGGCCACAGGACTGGAAAAGGTCAGTTTTCGTTCCAATCCTAAAGAAAGACAATGCCAAAGAATGTTCAAACTACCACATAATTGCACTCATCTCACACACTAGTAAAGTAATGCTCAAAATTCTCTAAGCCAGGCTTCAACAGTATATGAACCAAGATTTCTAGATGTTCAAGCTGGATTTAGAAAATGCAGAGGAACCAGAGATAAGTTGCCAACATCCACTGGATCGTAGAAAAAGCAAGAGAATTCCAGAAGAATATCTACTTCTTCCTCACTAAGTATGCTAAAGCCTTTAACTGTGTGGATCACAACAAAATTTGAAAAATTCTTAAAGAGATGGAATACCAGACCACCTGACATGCCTCCTGAAAAATCTATATATAGGTCAAGAAGCAACAGTTAGAACTGGACATGGAACAATGGACTGGTTCCAGATTGGGAAAGGAGTACATCAAGGATATATATTGTAACCTTGCTCTTTTAACTTATATGCAGAATCCTTCATGTGAAATGTCAGGCTGGCTGAAGCACAAGCTGGAATTAAGATTTCAGGGAGAAATATCAATAACCTCAGTTATGCCGTTGACACCACCTTTATGGCAGAAAGCAAAGAGAAACTAAAGAGCCTCTTGATTAAAGTGAAAGAGGAGAGTGAAAAAGCTGGCTTAAAACCCAACAATCAAGAAACTAAGATCATGGCATCAAATCCCATCTCTTCATGGCAAATAGATGGGGAAACAATGGAAACAGTGACAGACTTTATTTTCCTGGGCTCCCAAATCACTGCAGATGGTAAATGCAGCCATGAAATTAAAAAGACACTTGTTCCTGGAAGAAAAGCTGTGACTAACCTAGACAGCATATTAAAAAGCAGAGACATCACTTTGCAGAAATAGGTCTGTATAACAAGCTACGGTTTTTCAGTAGTCATGTATGGATGTGAGAGTTGAAACATAAAGAAGGCTGAGCATTGAAGAATTGATGCTTTTGAACTTTGGTGTTGGAGAAGACTTTTGCAAGTCCCTTGGACAGCAGGGGCATCAAACCAGTCAATCCTGAAGGAAATCAATCCTGAATATTCATTGGAACGAGTGATGCTGAAACTGAAGCTCCAATGCTTTGGTCACCTGATGCGAAGAACTGACTCATTAGTAAAGACTCTGATGCTGGGAAAGATTGAAGGCAGGAGGAGAAAAGGACAACAGAGGATGAGATGGTTGGATGGCATCACTGACTCAGTGGACATGAATTTGAGCAAGCTCCAGGAGATGGTGAAGAACAGGGAAGCCTGGTGTGCTGCAATCCATGGGATTGCAAATAGTTGGACATGACTCAGTGACTGAAGAACAATTGCAGATGACAGGGTTTTTTGTGATTTCATTATGAAGCATTGCTTAGACTTCTGCATTCCATTGTTTGGGGGTATAGCTGATATTTTGGCTTCCTTTTCTTAATAAATGAAGCTGTGTATTTAAAATCCAAAATCTTGTAGAAAACAGTATACAAGGAAAGCATGTCTCAAAAGTCTTTGTGTTTCTGTCCTTTCATTTCCCCAACAAATGTAAACCCCTGAGTTAAATAACTATTGACTTTCCTGACTCCCCAAGTCATTTCAATTTGCACAAATGAGGAATGTTTTCTTTGGAGTAAAGCTACTAATTTGGATGCAAAGCTTCTCTGGGCTAAGTGCAGATGTACTTTTAGTGGTAATTATCATTCTTGTTATTTTATTAAAATGAGCTATTACATAGTCTTGAGTTGTATTCTAGCCAGATATTCCTTGACATGATACAGATATAGGTATTGATGATATAGATAAAGACACAGATATAGAACTTTTCTGCCTCTACATTTGTTATATGAATATTTATTATTTCCATAATATTAATAATAAAATTAAAAGACGCTTACTCCTTGGAAGGAAAGTTATGACCAACCTAGATAGCATATTCAGAAGAAGAGACATTACTTTGCCAACAAAGGTCTGTCTAGTCAAGGCTATGGTTTTTCCAGTGGTCATGTATAGATATGAGAGTTGGACTGTGAAGAAAGCTGAGTGCTGAAGAATTGATGCTTTTGAACTGTGGTGTTGGAGAAGACTCTTGAGAGTCCCTTGGACTGCAAGGAGATCCAACCAGTCCATCCTAAAGGAGATCAGTCCTGGGTGGGTGTTCATGGGAAAGACTGATGCTAAAGCTGAAACTCCAATACTTTGGCCACATCATGCGAAGAGTTGACTCACTGGAAAAGACTCTAATGCTGGGAGGGATTTGGGGCAGGAGGAGAAGGGGATGACAGAGGATGAGATGGCTGGATGGCATCACCGACTCAAAGGACATGAGTCTGAGTGAACTCCAGGAGTTGGTGTTGGACAGGGAAGCCTGGTGTGCTGCGATTCATGGGGTCGCATAGAGTCAGACATGACTGAGTAACTGAACTGAACTGAATGATAAAATATTAGTTAGTCTCATAAATAGTAGTATTTTTAAGTTTCAATATTATTCAAAATTGTGTACAGAGGTGTTTTTAGTTTTCTTTCCACTAAGTAGGAGAAGTGAGAGAAAATGGTGCTGAGATACTATTAATTAAAAATATTCATCTTAGTTTTGAAATGCGGTAAGAAAAAGAGCTAAGGAAATGGACTCCAAAGTTAGGTTACCGGCATTCAATTCTCTTACTACATTGTGTTACTGAGATTGGGTGTTGTTTAATTAACTTCAACTCAGTTCTCTTATCTGTAAATTAATAATAATAATTCCTAGGTGTTGTAGAAAAATCAAATTATATAATAAATATGGAGCATTTCACAGTGCCTAACATACAATAGACACTGAATAATACTGAATCTTATGTTTTGTGGAGATCCTCTTTCCTTGTCTGTTCCATCGAGCTATGTACATCCAGAGAAACACATTTGCACAGGGACACATTTATCATCCACATTTAGCTTTTGACCAGTGAAGCTCTTAACTGTGTAACCTGGTTCTAATTTGGTAGTTGGGGGAAGATTTTTCCATAAACTTCATCAAATGACTTATTCAAGGATTTATTTAGAACTTTTATTTTGGAATTGCTGCCAAGAATGGGTTACAAATGCACAGCAGAAACAGATAAATATTATAGTCGAGAGAACTGATTCAGCATACCTTCCTCTAGAGCAGTGCACTCTCTTAATGGTGAATTAAAATATTGGTTTAGTTAGGAACTTGCTATCTGTGAAGTTAGAAAGCTGTGCTTAATGTTCTCTCTAAGGAGAACTAACTTTAAATATTCTGCTACTTCAGAGTTGTGGACTACTATACAGAAAGTTAATTAAAAGTTTTAAACTAAAAAAGTAGAAGAAAACAAGTACTTGTCCTTTAGAACAAGTTATCTGACTGGTATATTAAGTTTAGAAAATAGGAAGTCTGTAATCTGAACTGGAGGAAATGTAATTTTCAAATCAAATTAAATTTTGATTAAAATTAAATGTGAGCACAATATATATATTGTCATTTTCATATTATATACTTTGTTGCATAAGTGAAATATTTAATTAGAAATAGAATAATTTTCGGAGAAGGCAATGGCACCCCACTCCAGTACTCTTGCCTGGAAAATCCCATGGATGGAGGAGCCTGGTGGGCTGCAGTCCATGGGGTCGCTAGGAGTCGGACACGACTGATCGACTTCACTTTCACTTTTTCGCTTTCATGCATTGAAGAAGGAAATGGCAACCCACTCCAGTTTTCTTGCCTGGAGAATCCCAGGGGCAGGAGAGCCTGGTGGGCTGACGTCTATGGGGTCACGCGGAGTCGGACACGACTGAAGTGACTTAGCAGCAGCAGCAGCAGCAGAATAATTTTAATACCTGTGGAGAAAAAAGTTGCAAGTCTTTGAATTTATCAATTTTTAAAACTTTTTCTTTTAATTCTCTTTGCAAATTCAAGTTCTCCACATTTCTAATGTTAATTTTAGTACATTATCTTCATAAAAATAAATCAAGTGGCAAACTTTAAGGAAAAAAAATATAAATTTCACAAAATTTTCTTACTGTTATGCTGTCAATTAACATATCTTTTATAATTTATATTTAAGATTCTTGAGTTGGTTTGACTTAATACTTCCTTTGTTACACATATTTGGGAAGCGCTTGACCCATCTTGCCAAGTCACAATAAGTCCATCAGTAGAATTTTTACAAGCTATGCATTGTGGATAAATTATCCTTGAAAATATGATTAGCACTGATAGATTTCAGTCAGTATAACAATTTATGATCAGAGCTGCTGAAATTCTTCAAATAACTCATTTTCCTCAATGTCAGTTAATTGGGCAGGAAGTAAGAGCTGCTTTGGAGCTATCCAGGTGGTAAAGAATATGCCTGCCAATGCAAGAGACAAAGGTTTGATTTCTGAGTCAGGAAGATTGTCTGGAGTAGGAAATGGAAATGCAACCCACTCCAGTATTCTTGCCTTGAAAATTCCATGCACAGAGGAATCTGGCAGGCTACTGCCCATGGGTCCCAAAGAGTCAGATACGACTGAGTGACAGAGCGTGCGCGTGCGCGCGCACATACACACACACACACACGCGCGAACACACACACACACACACACACACACACACACACACAGGATATCATTTGGTGTAGGAGAGTGGTGTATAAGTCCTCCATTTGAGGTTCTTAATGTCTTCTTTGCTAAATAATTGTAATCTCACATGTATGTGTGTGTGTTTTTAATGTCCTGTGATATCACAAGGGTACTCATTCTGACTTCTGGGGATTCTGTTTGATTTGTATAATTCCTCATTGGCTTAATTTATGTATTGTATCTTATTTCTTATGGAAGAGAAAAATACAGAATTGTTTCAGTATTCTTCCTTCATTCATTATTAATCAATTGTACTATTTTGAAAAGCAAAAGATTTTATCCTGGCACTCAGTTAAATTTTCACCAAATAGATTGGTCCATGTAGAGTTTTCTAGCATTTCCAGGGTTGTTACAGAGAAGCCTTCATTCTCAGTCAAGACTCTTTTGAGGGCACTACTCATTATCCTGAATAAAAGGTCTTTCCAAGGTGGTTGCTATAAGCTCTGCGAATTGTTTGACATTTTTCTCTAGTTCTATCCTTAGCCTTGTGGAGTTTTACTCCACCTATGTACAAATTGAATGCAACTAAAGTCTCGAGGAGACTCTTCTTCATCTCTTAGTAAACCCTCCCCACCCAAGTGCTGCTCTGTGCTACAAATTTTGGTCACTTCAGTTTCCCTAAATTCTGAACTTTGCCTTCTGAACTCAGTAAAAGTCAAAGGATTGGAGTTCATTTGCAATGCTGAGACCTGGAGACCATTCCAGTAGCAGGAAGATGGCATAACTGTTGGGGTCATCTTATTTGTTTTCTTTTCTCTCAGGAATTAGTCCTGTACTGCCTATTGTCCAGTGTCTGTAACCATTGTTTCACTTTTTCTTCTCCTCTTGTTTTTCAGTTGTTTAGAGCAGGACAATCACTCTCTTTGTAGGCATTTCCTCATGAGCCAAAACTGAAATCAGGTTGCTAGTTTCTTATGAAATTAAACATAAGCTTAACATATGAAATGGCCTCCCTGGTGGTTCAAATGGTAGAGTCTGCCTACAATGCAGGAGACCTGGGTTTGATCCCTGAGTTGAGAAGATCCACTAGAGGAAGTGATGGCCACCCTCTCCAGTTTTACTGCCTGGAGAATCCCTTGGACAGAGGATCCTGGCCAGCTACAGGTCCATGGGGTCGCAGAATCAGACATGACTGAGCGACTAACACTTTCACACTTAACATATAAAATAGGAATTCTACACCTGCACATTTACCAAAAGGAAATTAAATCACGTCTATAAAGCAATCTATACACAAATATTCATAGCATTTTTATTTATAACAGATAAATTTGTTAGGCTTTTGGATTATTTAAAATCTTGATTGGATTAATAAACTTTCATATATTTATATAAAGGATGATGAAGAAGAAGTGAAGTCGCTCAGTCGTGTCCGATTCTTTGCAACTCCATGGACTGTATAGCCTACAAGGCTCCTCTGTCTCTGGAATTCTCTAGGCAAGAGTACTGGAATGGGTTGCCATTTCCTTCTCCAGGGGATCTTCCCCACCCAGGGATCAAACCTGGGTCTCCCGCATTGCAGGCAGACGCTTTACCATCTGAGCCACCAGGGAAGCCCATAAAGGATGATAACTGTCAATATAAGAACACATCACTGATACATGTTACATGGAAGAATTTCAAAAACATTCTGCTGTTAAAAAAAAATAGTCAAACAAAAAAGTAGAAGCTCTATCATTCCAGTCATGTGAAATTCTAAAACAAACAAACAAAAAACGAACAAACAGAAAGAAACCCCATAGTGATAGAAATTAGATTGGTTGTTGCCTACGGGATGGGGTGGGGAAATTGAACACTAAGGTCCATGAAAGATCTTTTTAGAATGATGGAGAATTTTATCTTATTGAATTGGTGACCCCAAAACCTGTAAATTAAACTTAAATACATTTTTTAATAAAGGGTAGCTTAGACCAGTGTGAAGGCTTATAGAGATGGAATGAAGAATTTGAATTTAGAAAACTTTAGGTGGATAAAATAGGCAGGAACTAGTGATAGAAAAAAAAGTGAAAGAGGAGAGAGAGGAAGTTTTCAAGAGTGACTCTGAGTTTCTTGGGTTGAATAGGCATACATTCACTGAAATAAGAAACTCTAGAAAAGAACTAGACTGGAAAAAACTGAGAGGTTGTAGGGAGAGGACTATAGTTCGAACTTTAAACTAGTAGAAGTGTTTTTAATATAGGCAAGTGAAAATATAGTGCACTAAATTTATAGAATTGTAACTCAGAGGTATGTGCTGGAGAGATCTGTCTGTCAATGGCATGTGGGATTAATTAAAGTGAATATAGACCAAGCTGCTTGAAAGGCTGAGAAGAGAATAGACTTTGAAAATTTTCTCCTTTTATTGATTTTGTTAAGAGAATGCAGATAAGGGATGGATTTGTTCATGTGTTGGTTTCATCATTGATTTGGCAAATAACTTCATATACCTTTTATTTACCAGATATTGTCATTGTAAGCACTATGGCTAAACAATCCATAAGGTGAAAAGAGAGTCCTACACTTAGGATCACAGATTTGGAATGGCACCAGTTTGACTGTAATTGTGTAACTTTTCCAATAGTTCATTCACTGTTGGTATATAATCAATAGATTAATATACTTATGTTGCTATACTATTGGGTTTTTATCAGGTATATGCTAAATGGTAACAAAAAGTAACAGATTGGAAGCATGATATTGATGGTCAAAGGAATCTGAGATGGATAAGAAGGGATATGAAAATAAGGAAAGTCTGCTGCTGCTGCTGGTGATAAGTCGCTTCAGTCATGTCCGACTCTGTTCGACCCCCCAAATACGGTTGTCCATCAGGCTCCACCATCCCTGGGATTCTCCAGGCAAGAACACTGGAGTGGGTTGCCATTTCCTTCTCCAATGCATGAAAGTGAAAAGTCAAAGTGAAGTCGCTCAATCGTGTCTGACTCTTTCTGACCCCATGGACTGTAGCCTACCAGGTTCCTCTGTCCATGGGATTTTCCAGGCAAGAATACTGGAGTGGGTTGCCATTTCCTTCTCCAGAAGGAAAGTCTATGTTATGATAAATAAGATTATTCTTTAAGAAAGCAAAAATAGTAAAGGTTTATTAAGATGCCTTCTGATAGGCACAACATGGTTGCTCCTTACACAATACAATGCACTCAATTTTTATGTTCCATCTATATATAAAGGCTCTCTTTGTAGTTACCATTTCATACAAAGGCTGACTAAACACACACACATACATATGTATGTCATGCCAGAAGTTTTCTTAATATACTCTTCTGCTATTTTTTTTTGCATTGTTTAATTTACAGGAGAATTACCAAAATAAATTATTTCTTTATGCCAAGAAAAAATATTTTGTAGGAAGTTGAAATTGAAATCAAGATTGAGACAAGCATATTCTCCTAGAGAAGTATAATAGCTCTCTCAGGGTGAGAATACTTCAAAATCAACCAGAAAACCTAATATGAACACCAAAATATTTAAGTACATCATTTATTTGTAAAACACATATATTTATTATGTTTTATGACAGTGGATGATATATGCAGGAAATTTTAAAAAAGTTATTTTAAAGTTGCAATCATATTTAAGAAATTAAATGTATAGAACAGTCTTTTGGACTCTGGGAGAGGGAGAGTGTGGGATGATTTTGGAGAATGGCATTGAAATATGTATAATATCATATTTGAAACTAGTCGCCAGTCCAGGTTCCATGCCTGATACCGGATGCCTGGGGCTGGTGCACTGGGACGACCCAGAGGGATGGTTTGGGGAGGGAGGAGGGAGGAGGGTTCAGGATGGGGAACACATGTATACCTGTGGTGGATTCATTTTGATGTATGGCAAAACCAATATAATATTGTAAAGTTAAGTAAAATAAAATTAAAATAAATAAATAAATAAATGTTTATTATAGTATTATATTAAAATCAAGCCTATTGAAGTGGCAAGTATTACCCATAAATAAAATAGTAGGAAGTATTTATTAATCCTAGAGATAGAGCAATGGCTAATGTAAAAGGGCAACCATGTGGGCTGTCTTTTTGTATCAGAAAACTTTGCTCAATTTGACAAATATCTCTTGTAAATTTCTTGATATATTTATAATTCTAAATTTATTACAAATACTTCCACAACTGTTATAAGGAGTCAATACTGCTTTTAATTATTAAGTAGTTAAAATATTTAATATGCTTACTGTAAAATAATTTCTGATATATAAAGCTCGTTTAGTTTATATTTGTACTTTAGTTAAAATATATCTCCTCATGATTACCCTACTTGCATAATTTGCATCAAATACCAATTAAGACACAGATCCTCATTCAAACACATACAATTTTATATAATTTTTCCTTTTTTACAAATGACTGTGTTGATACACTGTTATTTGTGTAATAGAATATTACCAATCATCTCCTCTCTGAGTTTATAGCCTGACTTTCATTTTTAAAGATCATTATTTGCAACTTATTTTGGCAAAAGATAACTTATCTAACCTCAATTTCCTTATCTATAAAATGGAGAGACTAATAGTATTACTGAGCGTGTAAAATGTGGCAGGCAAATGTCTGAAAGTTTTTGATATATTAACTTATAAATCCCCTTCATAGCCCAATGAATTTATTATCAGTATTCAATTTAAAACGAGACACTTGAAAACTAAGGGAATGAATAACATATTGCACTTTGAATCAAGTAATGGTGACTTTATATAATCTTAATCATTGAATAATACTGATCCCACAGTCCCACCATGAGATCTACCACTTAGTAGAGAGCTTATTACATGGAATGAGTTCCAGAAATATCTACTTTCCTATTTTTCATGAGCTGTTGGCTCAACTCAGTTAGCTAGGTAGGTTTTGGTATTCTCTTTTTACCTTGCTTTTGTTAAGTAACCTCTTTAAGCTTTATATATATACTTGAAATGTCAAAATGCAGAATTAATGAAGAGTAAGATAAAATCCATTATCCCTTCCTCTCAGCTACAATCCAAATGTGGTCATGATTTGGTATATTTCTATACAGTTGTTTTTCTTCACATACTCTTGACTTTACACAAATAGAAGGTCATGTATAAATACCTTATTTTCATTAAATAATTTGATCATTACACAAATAGATGATGCTGTATACTCATTTAAAATTTTTATTTATTTAAAATAAAGAAGAATTTCAAATATTTCTCTGTATCCACCCTCACCTCTTGCAGCCACCAGTCTGTTCTTTCTATCTCCATTTTGTAAAACGTTCCATACATATATATAGAAAAAAAAATATATATATATATATCAGAAGATATATAGCACCTAGAATATATACATATATATTAGAGATTATATAGCATTTGTCTTTCTCTGCCTGATTAATTTCACTTAGCATAATGTGTTTGTGAAGGATATTTGTGTCTATAAATCAAATATACTCTTTTATAGATTTATTGGTCTTACAAAGGTCAAAGTACCTATTTTGAAGTAAGTTTCTGATGAATGCTCTAAAATATTTGATATAGAATTCCCAAATCTGATTTATCTCAGTGATGATGTGTCAATTTTCACTTCTTATTCAAGTTGTTTGTCCTGACTCTTGGTTTGATGAGCAATTTTCAACCGTATCCTAGACATGTTGGATGTTATATTAGGAGGTTCTTGATACTCCTTCAATCTTGTTTTGGCAAGCAAGTGCCCTGTTTAGGTCTAGTCTGTAGGCACTCATGAGATGTGCTGAGTTCTGTCAGTGAGTTCTGTGGGGAGGTGCAGGAGGAGCTGGTTTGCCCTGTCAAGGCCTCACTGGTGATGATGCCACAGAAAAGCTGGCCTAGGATATCATTAGATATGGGTTTGAATGCCAAGTTTCTGCTATTCATCCTCTTTCCAGGTAACCTTGGATAGAGAGATCAGGTTTTTCTTATATTTTATATTTTGTTTTTGTTGTTATTGACATCATTGTTGTTCTTTTTTTTTTTTTTGTCAATCTTTCTGTTCAAGGTTGGAGGGCTCCCTGACACCCTATTTAGCAAGTATGGAATACAAAAATAAAACCCAGGAAACTCACAGGTGTCCCTTTAGTCTTGTAGACTCTAGTCAGTCTACTTCTTCCTGTCTGCTTTGCAGAGTCTTTTTATGATTGCCTTTTGAATTTTTTCTAGGGTATTTTGTTGAATTTAGAAACATGGAACAGAGGAAATTAATGATATATTTTTTATCCTAGAATTGGAAACTCAAAGCATCTGTTTTTAACTGTTGGTTTTCTGTCATTAATTTTGCTTTTATATTGAATCCTCTCCTTCACATTCTTCACATTGCTTTTCTTTTAGATTACTGAGTTTAATGTTTCATATATTCAGTTAAATCTTTGTTTTCTAATGGAGTTGTCGGTGAAAGATCTTATTTTTCACAGAAAACAAATAGTGTTGCATCTCAGGAATGTTTATGTTGTAGGTTTTCCAGTGTATTCTGAAAAGAGACGGCTAGTTTACCGAGTGAAAAACAGGTCCCATTTTTTCCGTTGGTAAAGAATTCACACTGGAGTGGGCAGCCAGCCAAGAACTGCTTTCATAGTCTTTTTTCTTCCAAGAGTGGCCCTGTGACTATTCCAGCCAGTAGAGTGTGAGCATAGGCTTTTGTGCCACATCCAGGGCTAATCAGTAAAAACCTTCAGCACATGCAAAAAATAGCATAGCCCCCATGAGTCTTGAATGATTATTTGAAAGTTGCCTTCCTTTGTTTATAATACTCAGTAGTGTTACCTGAAAAACTTCAGTTCCATATATCACTATTATACATGTTTAGATCTGCAATTTTTGTAAATCTTATTTACAAACAGTATAAGATTATCTCATTTGCAAATAAGTTATTTAGTAGAGTCTGTCTTCGAATTTAACTGAAAGGCTTATATTTTGATTACTACTTCAGTATTATTTTCTAATTGTTTTTATTGCATTTAGAAAATATAATGTTACACAAGCTGCTCTTTGAAATTTGTTAATATCTTTATGAATTCATATATGATCACTATTACTAATACTGCACAGGTTTTTACTTAAAAATGAGTAATCCTTGTAAATAGAGTACAGTATTCATTATTTGTCTATTAGATTAAGCCTATTTATATGTGATTTATTCAGTTCCTCTATATACTTAATTTTTTCTCATTTGTTTTACTGATTTCTGAGTGGAGTGTGTTAAATTTTTCAAATATGATTTATGTGTTTGATTATTTCAACTTTGCTTATGTACTTCAAAGTGATGATTATACACATTAAAAGTCACAAGTATATCACCCATGTGTTTTTATCTTCAGTAACATTTTTTTCTTATTTATTTTCCCACATAATACTATTTTGTTTGACAGTAATAGAGTAATACTTACCATAACTTAAGAGTATTTTAAAAAGGAATTACTGTGATAAGACCATTGAATTTGAGCTCTACCTAAGTCCTCAACACAATGTCGTTAACTTTAGGCATAATGTTGTATAGATCTCTATATTCATCTTGTGTAACTGAAATTTTATACCTTTCAAAAGCAATCATCTCTCTTCACTCTTTAGCAACCACCATTCCACACCATGTGTCTGTGAGTTTGACTGTTTACTATACCTCATGTAGTGGGATCATGTACCATTGGTTCCTTTATGACTGGCTTATTTCACTTAAGATAATGTACTCCAAGTTCATTAATGCTGTTGCATATGGAAATAACTCCTTTTTTTAAGGTTAAAAAATCATCCTCTGTGTGTGTGTGTGTCTCTATCCATTCATTTCTCAATGGATATTTAGGTTATTTCTGTGTCTTGGCTATTTTGAATAATACTGCAGTGGGCATGAGAATGCATATATCTCTGCAGGATCCAGATACCAATACTCTTAGATACATACCCAGAAACAGAATCGATTGATCATGTGATTATTCTATTTTGAATTTTTTGAGTAAAGTCCATACCGATTTCTATAATGGCTATACAATTTTTCATTTCTACCAACATTGTACAAGGGCTTTTATTTATCCACATACTCTTGTTATCTTGTGTATTTTTGATAATAATCATCCTAGCAAAACCATTTTTTGTTTTGACTTCTATTTTACTGATGATTAGTGATTTTAAGTATTTGTTCATATACCTATTGGCAGTTGTTTATCTTATTTGGAGAAATGGCTCTTCAAATTATATGCTCATTTTTAATTTTTTTTTAACTATTGAGTTTTGAGAGCTCCTTATATAAATACTGATATATAGATACATAAATCAGTACATATAGATATATATCAGTACATATAGGTATATATCAATATATAGATATATATATAGACATATAGATATATATCAATGCTAAGGTATTGATACACATAAACAGGTATATTCAAGTTTTGACTCAAAATATACAAAAGTTCTAGACTGATATATAGATAAATATCAGTACATATATCTATATATCAATATATAGATATATATATAGACATATAGATATATATCAACGCTAAGGTATTGATACATACAAACAGGTATATTCAAGTTTTGACTCAAAATATACATAAGTTCTAGATGCTAGAACAAGTTTGACTTATAAAGTAAAACATTTTTTTCATAAAATAGTAAATAGTTCTCCACACTATTTCCAGTAAAACATACTTTAAATTGTTGAACTAAACTATGGCTCCTTTGAATATATTTCCAATTTTTTCAGCTGTTTATACCAGAGATGTGTTTGAATGTTAAAA
Source organism: Tragelaphus eurycerus (assembly GCA_935064755.1). NCBI lineage: Eukaryota > Metazoa > Chordata > Mammalia > Artiodactyla > Bovidae > Tragelaphus > Tragelaphus eurycerus. Next base: position 1,132,515 of record CAKXYN010000120.1, on the reverse strand, counting down.
ATTTATCTGTTAAATCCTGGATGGTCTATTGATATTGTTGATAATATGAATATGGTTACCTTACAACTGGGATGCTTTCCATAATCAAACAATTTAATAGCATCAAAACAATTAGTTAACTATAATTACCCAGAACATTTATTAAATGTCTGGAAAAATTTAGATCCTGAAATATTGTTATTTAAAAATCTACCTAGTTTTGGTTGTGTTACAAACATATTTTATTTTTTCTGTATTGTAAATGTTTTTGTTAAATTTATCTGCAGTAAATATAAGCCATAATCAATCAAGTATGAAAGTGCTTTTAGATAGTAACTTTGAAATTCAATGTTTTGATAAGAATAATATCATATATGTAAACAATTGACAGTTTAGTACTTTAGAAAATTATTGCAGATTTTTTAACCTCACAATAATATTTAATCCAATATGATCAGTGACTACAGACAAATTAAGACAGTACCTCTCCATTCAAGCTTACATATTCAGCATATAAGTCTTTATTGAAATAAAAGAGTATAATGTTGTTTTTGGTTTAGGTAATATGTTTGAATTGTTACCTTAACATTTCTTATGATCTATAGTTGTCACTGGCAGTATACACTACCTGGATAGAAATTTCATACATGGCTGCTGCTGCTGCTAAGTCGCTTCAGTCATGTCCGACTCTGTGCGACCCCATAGATGGCAGCCCACCAGGCTTCCCCGTCCCTGGGATTCTCCAGGCAAGAACACTGGAGTGGGTTGCCATTTCCTTCTCCAGCACAAGACGCTATTTATTTTTTCTTTCATAGATTGGATTCTGTGATGTCCCTTGGAGACGTTTTTTATTGGCTTTTTGTTCTTAGGCAAAGTCATATGAATGGATCATAAACTGCAGCAAAATTATTATCACTGTTTATGTTTAAAACAATTGAGGCGTCTATAAGGTCACAGCTATTATAGTTACATGCCACTGATATTCAATCAGATATTATTTCTGCTATTGCTATTTGAAATATCCTGGTCACCCATAGGCCAAGGTATTACAGTAGAATTTACATGGTTTAATTTTTTGTCTCTTATATTAATTTCTTTGAAAGTGTTTTCTGGAGAGAACAAGATTCAGCAATCTCTCTGGCCCTGTGCTATGCTGTGCTCTCCTAAAAATTCTGTGATAAAACTACGACCCACAGTCCAAGCACTTGTTTTATTTCCCAAAGCAAAACCTTTAAGTCACAGCCACAATTTAAAAAAATCATACAGGAAGGCATAATAGGTAAAAAACTTCACAGCTGGATGTAGAAAAAAGGATCCAAACCTCAACTTTATTCACATTCTACTGAATATAAAATCACTTTCATACATAATTATGAAATCTTAAAGGAAATTAGTTACACAACAATAAAACTATAGTTCCTCTGAGAAAGCAAGTTCTACTTTTTTCTGAAACTGGACTTTGTAATTACTTGAAGTAAAACAAAAGAATGTCCAGAAAGTTATTGCATGTCCTCAGATACACAAGAATCAACATCTCCTACCAGAGTGGTGCACTTGTTACAAGTGATGAAACTGCACTGACAAATCACTATTACCCAAAGATCATATTTTGTATTAGGGTTCACTCTTAGTGTTATGAATTCTGTGGGTTATAATTCTACAGTGATAAGTATCCAAAATTATATTATCATAAATAATATTTTCACAGTTCTAAAAATATGTGCTCTATCAATTCATCTCTGCCTTCCATCTATATAGATGTATGTTAGTTGCTCAGTTGTGTCCAGCTCTTTGTGACGCCATGGACTGTAACCCACCCTTCTCGTCTGTCCATGGGATTCTCCATGCAAGAATACTGGAGTGGGTTGCCATTCCCTTTTCCAGAGGATCTTCCCAACCCAAGTATTGAACCTGGGTCTCCTGTGTTGCAGGAGATTTTTTATCATCTGAGCCACCAGGGAAGCCCACCTTCATTCTAACCTCTGATCTTTTAACTGTCCCCATATATTTGCCTTTACCAGAATGTCATATAATTGGAATAATACAGAATGTAACCTTTTCAGATTGGCTTATTTCAGTTTAAATATGCATTTAAGTCTCCTCTATGTTTTTTAATGGTTTTATAGCTCTCTTTTTTTAAGCACTGAATAATATTCCATTGTCTGGGAGTACCACAGTTTATTTATCCATTCATCTTCTGAATGACATCTTGGTTGCTTCCAAGTTATGGCAGTTTCCCTGATGACATGATGTACAGTATATTTTTACACATCGATTTTGTTTATATATCTTCTTGGATAAAGGGACTATTCAGATAATATGCCTATTTTTTAATCAGGTTGTTTTTTTCTTATTGTAAACTTGAAGTGTTTTTATATATTTTGGATGACAGTCCTTTATCATATATGTCCTTTGAAAATATTTTCTTCCAGTCTGTCGCTTATATTTTCATCTTCTTGACAGTGTCTCTTTCAGAGCAGAAATTTTTAATTTTAGTGAAGTCCAGCTTGTCAGTTTCTTTTCATGAATCATGCCTTTGATGTTGCAAGGAAACAATTTTTTAGATTCAGAAGTTTTAAAAAGAATATGTGAGACAATAGTAATAGTGTCAGCAGAAGCATAGAGGTATGAAAATCCATGCATAATGTAGGAAAATAAATAGCATAATGCTGCTCAAAAATTTTAAGTCTTAAGTGGTATAGAGTGAGAAATATTAATGAAAAAGTAGCATGGTACCATATTAGAAATTAATGTGAATAGCATCCTAAGGATTTACATTATATCAAGCAAACAAAAGGATTCATTGAGATTTTCATTTCTTGCTACTCTCTTTCATTCCCCTCTCCCACAGGATAAGGCATAAGCAGATTTTTGCTCAGTGTTCAAGGAAATTCAGCATAAGGATATTGCATCACTGGGGCTCCACCCAAATGATGTTATCTAAAGCTAATTAACTCTAAAAGGCCCTACCTCCAAATACCCATCACACAAGTCCAAAGATTATATTTGTGTCAGATCAGATCAGATCAGATCAGTCGCTCAGTCATGTCCGACTCTTTGCGACCCCATGAACCGCAGCACGCCAGGCCTCCCTGTCCATCACCAGCTCCAGGAGTTCACTCAGACTCACATCCATCAAGTCAGTGATGCCATCCAGCCATCTCATCCTCTGTCGTCCCCTTCTCCTCCTGCCCTCAATCCCTCCCAGCATCAGAGTCTTCTCCAATGAGTCAACTCTTCGCATGAGGTGGCCAAAATACTGGAGTTTCAGCTTTAGCATCATTCCTTCCAAAGAAATTCCAGGAGATCGATACATAAATTCACCAATGGAAGTGTATTGAGTCCACACATATGTATAATTAGAATTATAAATACGACACTGCAGTATAGTGATAAAATATTTTTTCATAAATGAAAAAAGCTGGATTAATTGGATATTTATTTGGAAAAATATATCTTTACCTCTGCCTCATGCCATGCACAGAAATCAATCTCAATATATACTGTTGACCTAATATAAAAAAATAAGGGAAGATAGTATCTTTAGAGCTCTGGAGTAAAGATCTTTTAAAAAGACACAAAATATTTAACTACAAAGGAAAAATCGATAAATTGGGTAACATTATAATTAAGAAGTTTTGTTTATAAAAGGATACCATCAATAGTATGAGAAGGTAAGCCTCATCCTAAGAAATAATTCAAATGCAGAATATATACAAACTACTTAATTAGACATCACTTTGCCAACAAAGGTCCATCTAGTCAAAGCTATGGTTTTTCTAGTAGTTGTGTATGGACGTGAGATTTGAACCATTAAGTTTGAATGGTGGTGCTGGAGAAGACTCTTGAAAGTCCCTTGAACAGTAAGAGATCATACCAGTCAATCCTAAAGGAACTCAACTCCGAATACTCATTGAAAGGACTAATGCTGAAGCTGAAGCTCCAATACATTGGCCACCTGATGTGAAGAACTGACTCATTGGAAAAAACACTGATGCTGGGAAAGATTAAAGGCAGCAGGAGAAGGGGTTGACAAGGGATGAGATGGTTGGATGGCATCACCGACTCGATGGACATGAGTTTAAGCAAACTCCAGGAGTTGGTGATGGACAGGGAGATCTGGTGTGCTGCAGTTCATGGGGTTGTAAGGAGTTGAATTCAACTGAGCAACTGAACTGAACTGAACTGATCCTCCATCTCTGGTAACTGCAAATCTGATTTCTTTCTCTATGAATTTGGCTGTTATTTTTCCCCCACATATAAGTGAGCTCATATGTATTTACCTTTCTCTGTCTGATTTATTTTATTTGATGCCTTCAGGGTTCATTCATGTTGGTGCAAGTGGTAGCTTCATCTTTATATGGCTGAATAATATCTCAGTGTAGAATATTACCTCACACCTTTTTTATCCATTCATCCATCAATGGACACTTAGATTGTTTCCATCAATGGACACTTAGATTGTTCCCATGTCTTGGCTACTGTAAATAAGTTGTTATGAACACTGGTATTAAGATATTTTTCCCCATTAGTGTTTTCATTTCATTTGTGTTTATTTCCAGAAGTGGAATTGCTGAATAATAGAATCAGAGATCAGATCAGTCACTCAGTCGTGTCCGACTCTTTGCTACCCCATGAACCGCAGCACGCCAGGCCTCCCTGTCCATCACCAGCTCCCGGAGGTCACCCAGACTCACACCCATCAAGTCAGTGATACCATCCAGCCATCTCATCCTCTGTCGTCCCCTTCTCCTCCTGCCCTCAATCCCTCCCAGCATCAGAGTCTTCTCCAATGAGTCAACTCTTCACATGAGGTGGCCAAAATACTGGAGTTTCAGCTTTAGCATCATTCCTTCTAAAGAAATTCCAGGATTGATTTCCTTCAGAATGGACTAATAATAGAATAGTTTCATTTAATTTTTTGAAAATCCTCCATATTCTTTTCCGTAGTGGTTGTACCAATTTACAGTCCTTCCAACAAGACACAAGGGTTCCCTTTTCTCTGCATCCACTCCAGTATTTGTTATCTCTTGTCATTTTGATAATGGTCAGTCTAACAGGAGTGTGGTGACAGCTCATTGTCATTCTAAATTGCATTTTCCTAAAGACTAGTGATGTTGAGCATCTTTTCAGATAGCTTTTCGCCTTTCATGTACATTCTTTGCAGAAATGGCTATCCAGGCCCTTTGCCCATTTTTAAATTGAGTTATTTGGTTTATAGCTATTGAGTTGTATGAGTTCTTTCTATATTTTGAAGTTAACCCCTTCTCAGAAATGTGATTTTCAAGTATTTTCCAATCTTTAGGTTGTCTTTTCACTTTGTTGATGGTTTCTTTTGCTGTTTAAGTGCTTTTAAGTTTGATGTACTCCTTGTTTATTTTTTATTTTGTTGCTCATACTCTTAAGTGTCATATCTAAAAATTCATTACCAAGACCCACATCAAGGAACTCTGTTCCTATATTTTCTCTAGGAATTTCATAGTTTTAAGTCTTAAATTTAAATCTCTAATCCATTTGGGTTAAATTTTGTGAGTGGCATAAGATATAGGTTCAGTTTTATTCTTCTACATGTGAATATCCAATTATTCCAGCACCATTTATTGAAAAGACTATCTTTTCAAAGGTATTTTTTAAGAAATAGGTAAAACAAACCTAAAATTTATATGGAACTACAAATGACCCTGAATAGCCAAACAAAATCTAAGAGGGGAGAAAAAAACAAAGAAGGAGGCATTACTTTTAATTCTGAGGTGAGCTGTTGTCACAGATACCAATTAGATGTTAAAAAACTTCAATTTTGCTTTGTGACAAAATACGGATGCTTTTGTACCTCTTAAGCAATTTTGGTAATATTAGATAATGGAATCCATTTTTCATTGAGAATATTACAACATAATTTTTTTTCATTTGAGAGTCACTCTAATAAGAATATGTCATAAAATTACAGTTAGATAGACTACTCAAACACAAAATTAAAGAGGGTTTGTATTCAATCTTTAAAGACTCCTCAAATCTTACTTTGGAGAAGGAAATGGCAACCCACTCCAGTACTCTTACCTGGAAAATCCAATGGACGGAGGAGCCTGGTGGGCTGCAGTTGGACTGCAGTTGGACTCGCTAAGAGTCCAACACGACTGAGCAACTTCACTTTCACTTTTCACTTCCATGCATTGGAGAAGGAAATGGCAACCCACTCCAGTGTTCTTGCCTGGAGAATCCCAGGGACGGGGGAGCCTGATGGGCTGCCATCTATGGGGTCGTACAGAGTCGGACACGACTGAAGCGACGCAGCAGCAGCAGCAAATCTTACTTGATAGGTTTATTTATAACAATGCTTCCTAGAGATTCATGTCTTGTTTTAGAAAGTTTTACTTGGATCTTGATGTTTTGACCAAATTTGATGTAGGTAATATTTTATATAATAAAATTCTACTTTGCAACTTACTACAGTCTTTTTCCTCCCACTTCTGCAATGACTTGCGTTATTACAGTTTCTATATTTTTTCAACTTATTGATATACTTTAGATAGTGAAATTGATTTTCATCAGCCAGTCTTTTCCCTCTTACATTATTTATTAGTTAACAAATTCATTTGAGATGAGAGATGGTCTTTTTACTTGACTTGTACATAGACTAACCTCGTTTTCATGACATTGTACAGTATAATTTTGCTGTTTATTTAATGACTAAAATATTGAGCATGAAGATTACACATAATGAAAATGATAAATAAATAAAAACCCTATTTGATGGTACAAAATATTGGAACTCTGGGTGCATCTCATTATAGGAAACAAAATTTATCAATAGTCCAGCCTAAAAATTGGATTATTTTTCAAAATAAGGAATAGAGAATTAATTCCTGCTGGCACAGAAAATATGAATAAATATTTTCAAAGATCTTTTGTAATAAAAGAAGTATTTCTGCAGATAAGATGATTAAGAAGAAATGAGGTAAATGAGAGCTAAGTGTATGACTCGAGAAGAATAATTGTTAGTTAGAAAAACAGCTTTTCATATGCAGTCATCTTATGCTAAAGTAGGTTAAGACTGTACTTATGTAACTCTGCTAACATTTTTGCATTAAACAAGAAATATACAGATTCTTACATAGTTATCTCTAGCCTGTGTAATGGACAGTGATTTGGACTTCAATTTGTGAAATATAATTCAAGTATTCACTCAGCTATCAATTATGTACATGATAGTGGTCATGACATAGATCCTAGTCATGGTTTTTCATCTGTAAATTGGGGTAGCTAGTTTTAAAAAAAATTATGCCCCATTCCATAGTTGCATATTACATACATTTTGTATACACTCTCTAATTTCTGATGTCTCAAGTTTGCTGTAAAATCATAGAGTGTAAAAAAGAAGTCCTAAAACTGCTTTGAAAACAAAGTAAAAGAAAATCAAATAGTATTTTAGAAAATAACTGGTTTAAATTTCATCCAAATATGTCTCTTCATCTGTCATTTAAAATTTTCAGCTAAAGATTATTTATATCTTTAAAATGCAAGTAATATCTTCTAGAAGTTTGGAGGTTTTATATTTATAAAACATAATAATCCTCTTTGAAGTGTAACAAACATGATATAAAGTAATATTAAGGCTTGATTTGCCACAAAAATCAGGTCTATAGTATGAAAATTTTATATCTTAGGAAGGCCATGTGTCCTAAGGAGAACCATCATGGATGACATAATTTAGAAACATTCCTCACCGACAGACTGTTTATGAAGAACTAATATGAATTAGCCACTGTGGAGAAATGTCCAAAGACTTCTGAGATTTTGCAGTTGGTTGGTGTTACAGTTTATTTGAGTATCCTCAACAGCAGAGCCAGAAGCAAAGACTTGGATGTGGACTGATTATTTATGAGATGAACCGAGGAAGTTGGAAAGAGGAAGTAGAAAGACTATGACAAGGAAAGAAGAAAGCCAATATGATGGTGTATTATTATGATCATAGCTATAGGATATAGGAGCTCAATTCTGCTGTTAAGAATTGATTCAAAATTCTTAAGAATCAATTCTCAATTAAGCACCTGAGAAACAGAGAAGATACCTATTTGAAAAGTAGCTACTTAAAAGATATGATGTCAGATTGTGTAGTCAAAGATCCACAAATTCCCATCTCAGATTATTGAGATCTCATAAACAGTTTTTTCACCATTCTTCCTATCTAAAATATGTATTATGGAGATCACTGCATAGTTGTATCTAGCAATCCTGTCTCATTCAGTTTTATACTGCATATATTTCAGATTGTAAGTGAATGTAGGTTTCACAGCTTTGCCCCCAAAAGTCAATAAATAAAGGGGAAAGCTTCAGTAGAGAAGAAAGGCAATTTATTCAGAAAAGTGGACAATCTAGTGACAAGGTGGATTTATATCCAAAGACCACATCCAAATATTCTGCTCAAGCCATTAATTTTTAAATGGAAAAAGAGGAAATAATTTCAGTTAATCATAAGGCAGGGGGTCAAATTCTTTGTCATTTTTCCTTTGCGCACAGGCCTGCTGACTTCTCTTTATCTTCTCTGGGACACTGTCTTGCTGCACTGATCCACCCGCAATTGGAGGTTCTCCTGCTCACATAGTTTGCCTAGGCCTGTGGGGTCCACCTGCAGATCTACTAAGGGAAAGCTAGGGGTAGAGTCGTTCTTTAACTACTTAATTCATTCTTATTCCTTTTAACCCAGGAAAGAAATCAAAAGGTTTGGTAAAGTGTTGTATTTATTTAGAAAAGCAGAAATCAGGAGTTAAGTTAAATCTTGCCTAATGAGCTTATCTTTATGATTAAAGTCTAAGGAAAACAGGGTTGAACAAACAGAAAATGGGCAAAGGAGATGTTTATGAGATTATGTTTAACCAATTCATTGATGATGGACCTTTGAGTTGTTTCTGAAATCTTATGTTTACAAATAATATCACAGTGTATAGGGTTTATCATATGTCCTTTTGAATTTTATACAGGTTATGTTTGGGATAATTTTAGTGAGATTGTTTTGGTGAGAAGATAAACCTATATGCAGGTTTCCAAGAAAATCCCATAGTCTTCTTCACAAGGATTTCACCAATTTTTATTCCTACCAATAGTGTACAAGTGTCTATTTCACTACAGTTTTAACCACAGAATTTGGTGTTAAGCTTCTGAATTCTTCGCCATTTGGATAGGTAAAAAAATGATATTGTGATATTTAAATTTGTGTTTTTCTTATTATTAATGAACTAGAAAACGCCCATAAGGTATATTAGCATTTTCTCAGTGAAATGTTTATATAGTGTATGCTATTTTTCATATGTTTTTTTTTTTTTTTTTTTTTAACTTTTTTTGTAATATCTTCATAGAATAGGAATGGTGGACATTGTCTAAAATATGATGCCTATTTTCCCCAGGTGGGCCTTTTTCTTTTGAATTTATATATTGAATGTATTGGTGTACATTCATGTTTTTATCATATACAGAGGTATTTTCTTCTTTTTCTTAAGATTATGTAATCAAATTGATCAATTATTTCTTTTACTGGTTATAAATTCTAGGTCATAATTAGGAAAGTTTTAGCTATTCTGAAGTTGTTAAAGAAATCTAGGGATTTATTCTACTTTATTTAAGACCCTGAAAGGTGTCACTATTTAAATTTTAGAATTCTGTTTTAACTGGATTAATCCTGCAGTGTGATGGTGAGGGAACATATCCATTTAAAACTTTGTTCATTATGTCTGTTCAGATGCAACAATGCCATTTATTTAAAATGTTTCCTTTTCTGAATTACTTTAAACCTTCGATTTTATTACAGGCTACATTTCATAACTTTTGTGAGTTTTTATTATTGTCTATTTCTCTTCAGTGATTGATTTCCCGGTTTTTATACCAATATATAATTTTAATTAGATTTACAGTGTGTTTTGTTTTATAAGCAATATCATCCCCACTGCCACATGTTCTTTTTAATTTTTAATTGAAATCTAGTTGATTTACAGTGTTATATTCATTATAGGTTTACAACATAGTGATTCAAAATTTTGACAGATTATTCCCCATTTAAAGTTACAAAATAATGGCTATGGTCCCTGTGTTGTAAAATATATTTTTGTAGCTTATTTATTTTATGCATAGGAGTTTGTACCTCTTAATCTCTAGTCCCTATTTTGCCATTCTTCCTCTTTTCTTTCCCACTAGTAACCACTAGTTTGTTCTCCATAGTCGTGAGCCTGTTTCTTTTTTGTTATATTTACTAGTTTATTTTGTTTTGTTTTGTTTTTTTTTTAGGATTCACATATAAGTGATAATATACAGTATTCTCCTTTCTCTTTCTGACATATTTCACCAGGCATAGTACTTTCTAAGTGCATTTATGTTGTTGACAATGGCAAATTTTGATGAATTTTCATGACTGTGTAGTATTCCAGAATATTGTTAAACTTGCCATTCTTGTCCTGAGTTCTTTGATCATCTTTAAGATCATTACTTTGAACTCTTTATTGGGAAGATTGCCTATTTCCAGTTCATAGTTTTTCTCCTGGGGTTTTATGTATCCATGTTCAAAACATGTTTCTCTGTTGCCTCATTTTGCTTAATTTTCTGCTTTTATTTCTGTCTATCTGAAATTTCTATCTGTCTTTCTATGTTTTCCAGCCTGGTAGTAATGGCCTTTGTAGGAGATGTCCTGTGTATAGATGTTCTGTGTATCGATGGCCTTTACATAGATGTACTATATCTTTTAGCAACACACTCCTGCTTGATTAACAAAGCTGTATACTTTATCGGTGCCCCTCCTGTGCGCTGTGTGGCTCCTTCTGTTGTAACCGGCTGGCTAATGTGGGTGGTCTGGTAGGTATGACTGACTCTTAGTCCAATAGGTTGTCAGGTCCTACCTTAAGTAGAGGCTTCCAGTTGCTGGTTGGGAAGTCTAACTTAATGAAACTAAGCCATGCCCATGGGGCAACCCAAGATGGGCGGGTCAAGGTGGAGAGATCTGACAGAATGTGGTCCACTGAAGAAGGGAATGGCAAACCACTTCAGTATTCTTGCCTTGAGAACCCCATGAACAGTATGAAAAGGCAAAATGATAGGATACTGAAAGAGAAACTCCCCAGGTGAGTAGGTGCCCAATATGCTATTGGAGATCAGTGGAGAAATAACTCCAGAAAGAATGAAGGGATGGAACCAAAGCAAAAAGAAAATGAAGGGATGGAACCAAAGCAAAAAGAATACCCAGCTCTGGATGTGACTGGAGATAGAAGCAAGGTCCAATGCTGTAAAGAGCAATATTGCATAGGAACCTGGAATGTCAGGTCCATGAATCAAGGCAAATTGGAAGTGGTCAAACAAGAGATGGCAAGAGTGAATGTCGACATTCTAGGAATCAGCAAAATGAAGTGGACTAGAATGGGTGAATTTAACTCAGATGACCATTATATGTACTACTGTGGGCAGGAATCCCTCAGAAGAAATGGTGTAGCCATCACGGTCAACAAAAGAGTCCAAAATGCAGTACTTGGATGCAATCTCAAAAACGACAGAATGATATCTGTTCGTTTCCAAGGCAAACCATTCAATATCACAGTAATCTAAGTCTATGCCCCAACTAGTAACACTGAAGAAGCTGAAATTGAACGGTTCTATGAAGACCTACAAGACCTTTTAGAACTAAGACCCAAAAAAGATGCCCTTTTCATTAGAGGGGACTGGAATGCAAAAGTAGGCAGTCAAGAAACACCTGGAGTAACAGGCAAATTTGGCCTTGGAATACGGAATGAAGCAGGGCAAAGACTAATAGAGTTTGCCAGGAAAATGCACTGGTCATATCAAACACCCTCTTTCAACAACATAAAGAGAAGACTCTACATATGGACATCACCAGATGGTCAACACCAAAATCAGATCGATTATATTCTTTGCAGCCAAAGATGGAGAAGCTCTATACAGTCAGCAAAAACAAGACCATGAACTCCTTATTGCCAAATTCAGACTGAAATTGAAGAAAGTAGGGAAAACCACTAGACCATTCAGGTATGACCTAAATCAAATCCCTTATGATTATACAGTGGAAGTGAGAAATAGATTTAAGGGCCCAGATCTGATAGATAGAGTGCCTGATGAACTATGGAATGAGGTTCGTGACATTGTACAGGAGACAGGGATCAAGACCATCCCCATGGAAAAGAAATGCAAAAAAGCAAAATGGCTGTCTAGGGAGGCCTTAAAATAGCTGTGAAAAGAAAAGAAGCAAAAAGCAAAGGAGAAAAGGAAAGATATAAACATCTGAATGCAGAGTTCCAAAGAAGAGCAAGAAGAGATAAGAAAGCCTTCTTCAGCAATTAATGCAAAGAAATAGAGAAAAACAAGAGAATGGGAAAGATTAGAGATCTCTTCAAGAAAATTAGAGATACCAAGGGAACATTTCATGCAAAGATGGGCTCGATAAAGGACAGAAATGGTATGGACCTAACAGAAGCAGAAGATATTAAGAAGAGGTGGCAAGAATACACAGAAGAACTGTACAAAAAAGATCTTCATGACCCAGATAATCATGGTGGTGTGATCACTCACCTAGAGCCAGACATCCTGGAATGTGAAGTCAAGTGGGCCTTAGAAAGCATCACTACGAACAAAGCTAGTGGAGGTGATGGAATTCCAGTGGAGCTATTCCAAATCCTGAAAGATGATGCTGTGAAAGTGCTGCACTCAATATGCCAGCAAATCTGGAAAACTCAGCAGTGGCCACAGGACTGGAAAGGTCAGTTTTCATTCCAATCCCAAAGAAAGGCAATGCCAAAGAATGCTCAAACTACCGCACAATTGCACTCATCTCACATGCTAGTAAAGTAATGCTCAAAATTCTCCAAGCCAGGCTTCAATACGTGAACCATGAACTTCCTGATGTTCAAGCTAGTTTTAGAAAAGGCAGAGGACCCAGAGATCAAATTGCCAACATCCGCTGGATCATGGAAAAAGCAAGAGAGTTCCAGAAAAGCATCTATTTCTACTTTATTGACTATGCCAAAGCCTTTGACTGTGTGGATCACAATAAACTGTGGAAAATTCTGAAAGAGATGGGAATATCAGACCACCTGACCTGCCTCTGGAGAAACCTGTATGCAGGTCAGGAAGCAACAATTAGAAGTGGACATGGAACAACAGACTGGTTCCAAATAGGAGAAGGAGTACGTCAAGGCTCTTTATTGTCACCCTGCTTATTTAACTTATATGCAGAGTACATCATGAGAAACACTGGGCTGGAAGAAGCACAAGCTGAAATCAAGATTGCCAGGAGAAACATCAATAACCTCAGATATGTGGATGACACCACCCTTATGGCAGTGAAGAGGAACTACAAAGCCTCTTGATGAAAGTGAAAGTGGAGAGTGAAAAGGTTGGCTTAAAGCTCAACATTCAGAAAATGAAGATCATGGCATCCGGCCCCATCACTTCGTGGGAAATAGATAGGGAAACAGTAGAAACAGTGTCAGACTTTATTTTTTTGGGCTCAAAATCACTTCAGATTGTGACTTCAGCCATGAAATTAAAAGACCCTTACTCTTTGGAAGGAAAGTTATCACCAACCTAGATAGCATATTCAAAAGCAGAGACATTATTTTGCCAACAAAGTCAAGGCTATGGTTTTTCCTGTGGTCATGTATGGATGTGAGAGTTGGACTGTGAAGAAGGCTGAGCACCGAAGAATTGATGTCTTTCAACTGTGTTGTTGGAGAAGACTCTTGAGAGTCCCTTGGACTGCAAGGAGGTCCAACCAGTCCATTCTGAAGGAGATCAGCCCTGGGATTTCTTTGGAAGGAATGATGCTAAAGCTGAAACTCCAGTAATTTGGCTACCTCATGGGAAGAGTTGACTCATTGGAAAAGACTCTGGTATTGGGAGGGATTGGGGTCCAGAGGGGAAGGGGACGACAGAGGATGAGATCGCTGGATGGCATCACTGACTCAATGGACGTGAGTCTGAGTGAACTCCGGAATTTGGTGTTGGACAGGGAGGCCTGGCATGCCGTGATTCATGGAGTCGCAAATAACTGGACACGACTAAGCGACTGATCTGATCTGATCTGATTTTGAGGCAGCTAGCTTCAGAACCCTGGGGCTAATGCTGGCATACTGGTGGGGTGAGATGGGTATCAGGTTTTCTGGCTGCTGGGCTCAGGAATTTCTGGAGCTGTGCAGGACCAGTCAAGGAGAGCATCTAGGCCTGATGAGCCAGAGAGAGAAGGGAGAAATGTGGACAAGCACCTTTGTTGTGGTTTCTGCAGGAAAAAGGACAAGGCCGGGTAAACAGAATTAAGATTAGGTAATTTGAATCATTTCAGTGTACTCTGGGGCTTAAGTACTGTTCCTGATTGTAAGTAACTGACCCTGGCACATTTAAGAAAGGTATATAGAGAAGCAGAGCATGAAAGCCCCAGGAGGGTGATGACTGAGCCTGTGGACTTAATTAGCTTTTCAAGAAAGGCAAATAACTGTATCCAGGGATGAAAAATAGCATGTTTTAAAATATTATATTATAGTTGACCCCTTGATGCATTTACATCACTTTTAGGCTTGATTATTTGGAATAGTTGAGTGGCCTGAATAGTAAAAGAGTTTTATTTAGTAGGCCATTAGTTGCCTAAACAGAACAAACATTTCATTATGAGAGTAATAAAGAGAAACATGGGTAGAATTTTAAGGAATCCTTATAGGCTGGCCCATAAGTGATTTCTCATTTATATGATGTTAGCCATGAAAACAGATCTGAAATTTCCAGGATCTTTAATAATACAGAGTTAGAAAATGTGTTAAGGGTATAATACCTATGTCTGTCTATCTATTCACCTACCTGCCTATTTTCCTGTGCACCTTGCTAATAGCAAAATCTTGATATATTTCTTGAGTCAAGTTGGTAGGTCCTGTAGTTATGTTGTTGGAAGATATAAACTAATGGTTTAGTAAGGTATATGTAAAGCTTAGTGGTATTTGTGTAGAATTGAAGGGGGGTTCATTATTATGTCCGTGGATGAGACCCAGACAGGAGGCTGGGATGAAAAGCTGAAGGTGGGGTGAGTAGGACGAAGCCCTGGGGAATGATCCTCTTCCTAGGGTGACTATGGGGTGGGTGCCTCCTGGGGAAAGCAATATATCTCCATTGTTTTATAGAATGCGACTGATAGTAATAACCTCTATCAGATTTCCCCATAGGTAGGGAATATGGTTTTTCCAGTAGTCATGTATGGATGTGAGAGTCGGACAATAAAGAAAGCTGATCCCTGAAGAATTAATGTTTTTGAACTGTGCTGTTGGAGAAGACTCTTGAGAGTCCCTTGGACTGCAAGGAGTTCCAACCAGTCCATTCTAAAGGAGATCAGTCCTGGGTGTTCATTGGAAGGACTGATGTTAAAGCTGAAGCTCCAATACTTTGGTCACCTCATGAGAAGAGTTGACTCATTGGAAAAGACTCTGATGCTGGGAGGGATTGGAGGCAGGAGGAGAAGGGGAGGACAGAGGATGAGATGGCTGGATGGCATCACTGACTCGATGGACTTGAGTTTTAGTGAACTTCGGGAGTTGGTGATGGACAGGGAGGCCTGGCGTGCTGCGATTCATGGGGTTGCAAAGAGTCACAAAGAGTTGAATACAAATGAGCGACTGAACTGAACAGAACTGAACTTAAATTGGGATGTGTTAACTATCTTAACTGGAGGTTTATGGGGTTCTATTTTATCAAGCCAATTTATGAAGTCTTTGAAGACTTAAATTACTTTGGTTTTACTACTCACTGTACTCAAGTGTTTATGCCCACCATAGGATATTTTAGGGCAATGTGTAGTATGACTATGGGAATTTAGGCAAAGCTATAGTTGAAGTGATCATCCCTATTTTTTCTCTATTGCATATTGAGCTGCTTTCCTAAGATGATAAGTAATTCTATGTTTAAACTTAATGGATACACAGATATACTGCCATTTGAGCCTTGGCATTTTTTAAAAGTCCATGAAGCTTCATCACTTGGTGCATTTTAGAAGAGGTCAAAGTTAATTTAGAACCCGTGTTGCAGAGACAAACGTCAGTCTGCATTCAGCTCAGTTCAGTCGCTCAGTCGTGTCCAACTCTCTGCGACCCCAAGAATCACAGCACGCCAGGCCTCCCATCCATCACCAACTCCTGGAGTCCACCCAAATTCATCTCCATCGAGTCAGTGATGCCAACCAACCATCTCATCCTCTGTCATCCCCTTCTTTTCCTGCCCCCAATCCTTCTGAGCTTCAGGGTCTTTCCCAATGAGTCAACTCTTCGCATAAGGTGGCCAAAGTACTGGAGTTTTGGCTTCAACATCAGATCAGATCAGATCAGTCACTCAGTCGTGTCCGACTCTTTCCGACCCCATGAACTGCAGCACGCCAGGCCTCCCTGTCCATCACCAACTCCCGGACTGCATTCAGATCAGATCAGATCAGTTGCTCAGTCGTGTCCGACTCTTCGCGACCCCATGAACCGCAGCACGCCAGGCCTCCCTGTCCATCACCAGCTCCTGGAGGTCACCCAGACTCACACCCATCAAGTCAGTGATGCCATCCAGCCATCTCATCCTCTGTCGTCCCCTTCTCCTCCTGCCCTCAATCCCTCCCAGCATCAAAGTCTTCTCCAATGAGTCAACTCTTCTCATGAGGTGGCCAAAATACTGGAGTTTCAGCTTTAGCATCATTCCTTCTAAAGAAATTCCAGGATTGATCTCCTTCAGAATGGACTGGTTGGATCTTCTTGCAGTCCAAGGGACTCTCAAGAGTCTTCTCCAACACCACAGTTCAAAAGCATCAATTCTTCGGCACTCAGCCTTCTTCACAGTCCAGCTCTCACATCCATACATGACCACAGGAAAGACCATAGCCTTGACTAGGCGAACCTTTGTTGCTAAAATAATGTCTCTGCTTTTGAATATGCTATCTAGGTTGGTCATAACTTTCCTTCCAAGGAGTAAGTGTCTTTTAATTTCATGGCTGCAGTCACCATCTACAGTGATCTTGGAGCCCAGAAAAACAAAGTCTGACACTGTTTCCACTGTTTCCCCATCTATTTCCCATGTAGTGATGGGACCAGATGCCATGATCTCCGTTTTCTGAATGTTGAGCTTTAAGCCAACCTTTTCACTCTCCACTTTCACTTTCATCAAGAGGCTTTTTAGCCCCTCTTCACTTTCTGCCATAAAAGTCGTGTCATCTGCATATCTGAGGTTATTGATATTTCTCCCAGCAATCTTGATTCCAACTTGTGTTTCTTCCAGTCCCCTTTATTTTTGCTTATATAAATTATTTTAGGAAATTTTGAATTTTCATTGGGAAAAATTATAAACTTTTCATTTTCATTTACTTATATATGTACACACAGAGAGAGTAATATATCTTATTATACATCATATTATGTATGATTATGTATCATATATGATAGCTAAAAATATATATAATCATATTAATATAAATAGCTGAAAAAAGAAGAGAAGCTAAAGGCAAAGGAGAAAAGGAAAGATACACCCAATTGAATGCAGAGTTCCAAAGAATAGCAAGGACAGATAAGAAAGTCTTCCTCAGTGATCAACGCAAAGAAATAGAGGCAAATAATAGAATGGGAAAGACTAGAAATGTCTTCAAGAAAATTAGAGATACCAAGGGAATATTTCATGTAAAGATTGGCATAATAAAGAACAGAAGTGGTATGGACCTAACAAAAGCAGAGATAGTAAGAAGCGGTGGCAAGAATACACAGAAGAACTATACAAAAAAGATCTTTATGACCTGATAACCATGATGATGTGATCACTCACCTAGAGTGAAAAATCCTGGAGTGTGACGTCAAGTGGACCTTAGGAAGCATCACTACTGAACAAAGCTAGTGGAGGTGATGACATTCCAGTTGAGCTATTTCAAATGCTAAAAGATAATGCTGTGAAAGTGCTGTGTTCAATATGCCAGGAAATTTGAAAATCTCAGCAGTGGCCACAGGACTGGAAAAAGTCAGTTTTCATTCCAATCCCAAAGAAAAAAAAAACTTAAAAATGGCACTAAAACATATAATTTGCAAATTAAAGCTGGACAATAACTTTATCTTTCCTCTGAAAAAAAAAATAAACCATATCTGGATGTAAAAAAAAAAAAAAGAAAAGAAAAGCAATGCTAAATGTTCAAAGTACTGCACAGTTGCACTCATCTCACACTCTAGGAAAATTAATACTCGAAATTCTCCAAACCAAGCTTCGACAGTACATGAACTGTGAACTTCTAGATGTTCAAGCTGGATTTTGAAAAGGCGAAGGAACCAGAGATCAAATTGCCAAAATCCGTTCAATCATCAAAAAAGCAAGAGTTCCAGAAAAGTATCTACTTCTGCTTTATTGACTATATCAAAGTCTTTGACTGTGTGAATCACAAAAATCTGTGGAAAATTCTTCAAGCGATGGGAATACCAGAACACTTTACTTGCCTCCTGAGAAACCTGTATACAAGTCAAGAAGCAACAATTAGAACTGGACATGGAACAACAGACTAGTTCCAAATTGGGAAAGAAATACATCAAGGCTGCATATCCTCACCCTTCTTATTTAATCTGTATGCAGAGTACATCATGCGAAATGCCAGGCTGGATAAGGCACAAGCTGCAATCAAGATTTCTGGGAGAAAGATCAATAACCTCAGATACACAGTTGACACCACCTCTTATGGCAGAATGTGAAGATGAACTAAAGAGCCTCTTGATGAAAATGAAAGAGGAGAGTGAAAAAGTTGGCTTAAAGCTCAACATTCAGAAAACTAATTTCAAGGCATCCAGTCCCATCAGTTCATGGCAAATAGATGGGGAAACAGTGGAAACAGTGGTTGACTTTCTTTTGGGGGGCTCCAAAATCACTGCAGATGGTGACTGCAGCCATGAAATTAAAAGACTCTTGCTCCTTGGAAGAAAAGCTATGACCAACCTTGAAAGCATATTAAAAAGCAGAGACATGACTTTGCCAACAAAGGTCTGTCTAGTCAAAGCTATGCTTTTTCCAGTATTTATGTATGGATGTGAGTGTTGGATCATTAGAAAGCTGAGCACCAAAGAATTGATGCTTTTGAACTGTGGTGTTGGAGAAGACTCTTGAGAGTCCCTTGGACTGCAAGGGGATCTAGCCAGTCCATCCTAAAGGAAATCAGTCCTGAATATTCACTGGAAGGCCTGATGCTAAAGCTGAAACTCCAGTACCCTGACCACCTGATGTGAAGAAGTGACTCATTGGAAAAGACACTGATGCGGGGAAAGATTGAAGGTTGGAGAAAAAGGGAATGATAGAGGATGAGATGGTTGGATGGCATCACCAATTCAATGCACATGAGTTTGGGTAAGCTTTGGGAGCTAGTGATGGATTGGGAAGCCTGCCATGCTGCAGTCCATGGGGTTGCAGAGTCGGACACGACTGAGCAACTGAACTGACTCAGCACAGGTGGACATCAACCCGGGTAGCTGATCATATATATTATCATTTAATACATATTATATGTGTTATATATAACATATTTACCTTTTATTTTCACACCTCACATCTAGATATTTTTAAAAAATTCATTCATCCTTTCTCATAAATAAATGTTAGAAATCTACTTTAAAATATTCTGTATTTGGATGCAGTAACTTTCTCTATTCAGTATTGCCCTCATTTTTTTGTTGAGCATACTGTAAAGTGTTTAAAAGTTTCTTTTTATGTGTTCTTTGTGGGTGTTCTTATTTTCCTTGTGGGTCATTATCCCTCAATAGAACAATGTGCTGACTTAGTTATTGAGCAAGTAATATCCACATTTTACTATATCATAAAATCCATGATTTTGTCAATAGCAGAATTACAGAAGACATATCACAGGAATATATTATCTCAGATATACAAGCATGAGTGAAATAACAACATTTTGGTGATCATGGGAATATACAGTGTTCAAATTTGTTTCAAATATTATAAAGAATGTCCTCTTGACCTCTATGCATTTATGACAGTAACAGCAGTTAGCTTTCTTTTTAATCACCTAATATCTAAAATTGAATTTGCAAAGCTTGAAGCATTAAAGAAAGGTTATAATATGTGTGTATGTGTATTTTGTCATTTCCTCAATTACTCTTTGATTTGATTTTTTGAGGTATCGTGTATTGCTTTCATCAAAGCTGAAAAGCAAAAAAGTCTTTGACTTAAACCACTGGGTCATATGAAATTTGAGGAAGAGGAAGAGGGTATTCACTTATAGTTTTTTCTTTGTATGTTCACCTTTATACAAATTAATAATGTTAAGTTTACATTGTTACAACATTTCTTGTTTATTATTAGGGTGAATACTCTTACAAAACCAAGTCCTGTGTGTCTGTGGAAGGTATCCATTGCGGCTCTAATATATAATATTCTTTACAAGTGAATAAAGAAATGTATGAATAAATTAATAAGTGTGGACATACATTGCTGGCCCTGATAAATAATCATAACTACACTCCATTATAATTTCAAGGCATGTGGCATTGTGTAAGTCACATCAGTTTCCAATAATCAGTGTTTTCTGCTAAATGGGGTTGAAAATAGTATTTAGAGTATTTTAAGGATTTTGGGGGAAATTTTTCTCTTAAAATTATTAGCAAAAAATCTTTCATACATGCATTTCAGTAAATATTAGTTCTTATTTGAAAGCAATTATAGAAGTAATCTAAATCAATATCCCTTTTTCACATTGATCATTACAATAGGAGAAATAATTCTTTCCTTCAAAATATCTTTCAGTTCAGTTCAGTTCAGTCGCTCAGTCGTGTCTGACTCTTTGCGATCCCATGAGTTGCAGCATGCCAGGCCTACCTGTCCATCCCCAACTTCCGGAGTTCACTCAAACTCAAGTCCATCAAGTCGGTGATTCCATCCAGCCATCTCATCCTCTGTCATCCCCTTTTTCTCCTGCCCCCAGTCCCTCCCAGCATCAGAGTCTTTTCCAATGAGTCAACTCTTCTCATGAGGTGGCCAAAGTACTGGAGTTTCAGCTTTAGCATCAGTCCTTCCAAAGAACACCCAGGACTGATCTCCTTCAGAATGGACTGGTTGGATCTCTTTGCAGTCCAAGGGACTCTCAGGAGTCTTCTCCAACACCACAGTTCAAAAGCATCAATTCTTTAGCTCTCAGCTTTCTTCACAGTTCAAGTCTCACATCCATACATGACCACAGTAAAAACTATAGCCTTGACTAGATGGACCTTTGTTGGCCAAGTAATGTCTCTGCTTTTCAATATGCTATCTAGGTTGGTCATAACTTTCCTTCCAAGGAGTAAACATCTTTTAATTTCATGGCTGCAATCACCATCTGCAGTGATTTTGGAGCCCCCCAAAATAAAGTCTGACACTGTTTCCACTGTTTCCCCATCTATTTCCCATGAATTGATGAGACCAGATGCCATGATCTTCTTTTTCTGAATGTTGAGCATTAAGCCAACTTTTTCACTGTCCTCTTTCACTTTCATCAAGAGGCTTTTGAGTTCCTCTTTACTTTCTGCCATAAGGGTGGTGTCATCTACATATCTGAGGTTATTGATGTTTCTCCTGGCAATCTTGATTCCAGCTTGTGCTTCTTCCAGCCCAGCATTTCTCATGATGTACTCTGCATAGAAGTTAAATAAGCAGGGTGCCAATACACAGCTTGATGTACTCCTTTCCCTATTTTCCTATTGTTGCTCCATGTCCAGTTCTAACTGTTGCTTCCTGACCTGCATATAGGTTTCTCCAGAGGCAGGTCAGGTGGTCTGGTATTCCCATCTCTTTCAGAATTTTCCACAGTTTTTTGTGATCCACACAGTCAAACCCTTTGGCATAGTCAATAAAGCAGAAATAGGATATCAAAAATAAGTGGAACATATTGAATTCAAGCCCACATCTACTTCACCCCAGAACTAGTCATCTTTAACAACCATAGAAAATATATCAGAATAAAATATAATGAGTAGACTATCAGATCAGATCAGATCAGATCAGTCGCTCAGTCATGTCTGACTCTTCGTGACCCCATGAATCGCAGCACGCCAGGCCTCCCTGTCCAGCACCAACTCCCGGAGGTCACTCAGACTCACATCCATCGAGTCAGTGATGCCATCCAGCCATCTCATCCTCTGTCGTCCCCTTCTCCTCCTTCCCCCAATCCCTCCCAGCATCAGAGTCTTCTCCAATGAGTCAACGTTTCGCATGAGGTGGCCAAAATACTGGAGTTTCAGCTTTAGCATCATTCCTTCCAAAGAAATCCCAGGGCTGATCTCCTTCAGAATGGACTGGTTGGATCTCCCTGAAGTCCAAGGGACTCTCAAGAGTCTTCTCCAACATCACAGTTCAAAAGCATCAACTCTTCGGCGCTCAGCCTTCTTCACAGTCCAGCTCTCACATCCATACATGACCACAGGAAAGACCATAGCCTTGACTAGGCGAACCTTTGTTGGCAAAGTAATGTCTCTGCTTTTGAATATGCTATCTAGGTTGGTCATAACTTTCCTTCCAAGGAGTAAGCGTCTTTTAATTTCATGGCTGCAGTCACCATCTGCAATGATTTGGGAGGCCAGAAAAATAAAGTCTGACACTGTTTCCACAGTTTTCCCATCTATTTCCTATGTAGTGATGGGACCAGATGCCATGATCTTCATTTTCTGAATGTTGAGCTTTAAGCCAATCTTTTCACTCTCCACTTTCACTTTCATCAAGAGGCTTTTTAGTTCCTCTTCACTTTCTTCCATCAGGGTGGTGTCATCTGCATATCTGAGGTTATTGATATTTCTCCCAGCAATCTTGATTCCAACTTGTGTTTCTTCCAGCCCAGCATTTCTCATGATGTACTCTGCATATAAGTTAAATAAACATGGTGACAATATACAGCCTTGACGTACTCCTTTTCCTATTTGGAACCAGTCTGTTGTTCCATGACCAGTTCTAACTGTTGCTTCCTGACCTGCATACAGATTTCTCAAGAGGCAGATCAGGTGGAATGGAACATGTGAATTTAATTTAGAAGACTGTTATATCTACTACTGTGGACAAGAATCCCTTAGAAGAAATGGAGTAGCCCTCATAGTCAACAAAAGAGTCCTAAATGCAGTACTTGGGTACAATCTCAAAAATGAGAATGATCTCTGTTTCTAAGGCAAACTATTCAATACCACAGTAATCCAAGTCTAAGCCCCAATTGCTAATGTGGAAGAAGCTGAAGTTGAATGGTTGTATAAAGACCTACAAGACCTTCTGGAACTAACATCCCTAAAAAGCTGTGCTTTTCATCACAGGAGACTGGAATGCCAAAGTAGGAAGTCAAGGGAGAATAGCATTGAAATATGTATAATATTGTATCTGAAATGTATTAATTGTTCAAACTAATCACTGTCATGTTACAATTTGTTCATATTAGATGTTTGTAATGTTTCTGATAATCAATAAAAGAGATTCTTGATTAAAAAAAAAAAAAAGAGATACCTGAAGTAACAGGCAAATTTGGCCTTGGAGTACAAAATAAAGCAGGGCAAAGTCTAACAGAGTTTTGCCAAGAGAATACATGGGTCATAGCAAACACACTCTTCAGCAATACAAGAGATGACTCTACACATGGAAATCACCAGATGATCCATACCAAGATCAGATTGATTATAGTCTTTGCAGCCAAAGATGAAGCTCTATATGGTCAACAAAAACCAGACCAGGAGCTGACTGTGGCTCAGATCATGAACCCCTTATTGCAAAAATCTGTCCTAGAATACACATAAATTAATTTCAGAATTGCTAGCCTATACCTTCATGAAATTGGAGAAGGAAATGGCAACCCACCCCAGTATTCTTGCCTGGAGAATCCCAGGGACGGGGAAGCCTGGTGGGCTGCCGTCTATGGGGTTGCACAGAATCAAACACGACTGAAGTGACTTAGCAGCAACCTTCATGAAAAACAAATTTGCTAACTAGGGCACAGTATTTGTGTATAGTCTTTTGTTTTGGCTTTCATCTTAGATAAAGTGGCTAAATCACATTTTCAGCTTTACTGAAGTGATTTATTTTCATTTCCACCTCAGTTAGTGTTTTTATTGTTATTTATAATGGCAACCCCTTCCAGTATTCTTGGCTGGAGAATCCCATGGGACAGAGGCGCCTGGTGGGCTACAGTCCCTGGGGTTGCAAAGAGTCAGACACAGCTAAAGTGACTTAGAATGCATAATACAGTTATTTATTTTTTCTTTTTTATATTGTAGTTGAACATCCTAGTTTAACACCTTAATTGAACCAGGGCTAGAATTTTTCCTTATATAGGATTTGGTTAAGTAGAAACACCCCTCCCTACTCAAGGCCATTTTTATGGACTGAGGGAAGTAATTTGGTATAATAGGCATAGGTAGCAGAGAAATCAAGGCAATCTGTTCTTGTAACTCATTCATATCCTCTAAATCTGTTTGAGCTCACTCCTGACTGCACCACTTCAATCATGTGCTAAATTGCCATTATGCATATTGGACCTTATGACTTGGCACATTGGATAATAAGTTATATATGCTAGGATGCTCCACTAATATATCCACTTGATGTCCTATGACATGCATGTAGTTTCTATTGGGACACAGTAACATATGAGGAGCTCCCCTTTGTACACGGGTTGTTCTCTGTCAAAAAAAGCATGATCTTAACTATAGTACTCTAGGAGTCTGAACTGTGCTTCCTTTATCTGTGTTTGTCAAGGTAGATACAGCAAACTGTAGAAAACTCTTGAAGAGATGGGAATACCAGACTGTCCTGCTTGCCTCCTGAGAAACCTGTATGCAGGTCAAGAAGCAACAGTTAGAATCGGACATGGAATGAGGGACTGGTTTCAAATTGGGAAAGGAGTACATCAAGGCTGTTTATTGTCACCTTGATTATTTAACTTATATACAGAGTACATCATGCAAAATGCTGGACTGGGTGAATCAGAAACCAGAATCAAAATTGCTGGGAGAAATATAGAAAACCTCAGATATGCAGATCATACTAGCCTAATGGCAGAAGGCAGAGAGGATCTATGGAACTTCTTGATGAAGATGACAGGAAGAGAGTGAAAAACTGACTTGAAACTCAAGTTTTGAGAAAACTAAATTCATGGCATCCAGCCGCATCACTTCATGGCAAATAGATAGGGACAAAATGGACAAGTGACAGATTTTATTTTCTTGGGTTACAAAATCATTGCAGATGGTGACTGCAGGCCTGAAATTAAAAGACACTTTCTCATTGGAAGAAAAGCTATGACAAATCTAGATAGAGTAGTAAAAAGCTGCTGCTGTTTAGTTGTTCAGTCATGTCCAACTCTTTGTGACCATATGGACTATAGCCCACCAGGCTCCTCTGTCCATGGAATTCTCCAGGTGAGAATACTGGTGTGTGTGTGTGTGTGTGTGTGTGTGTGTGTGTGTGTGTGTGTTGATAAAGAAAATTGTGTGTGTGTATGTGTGTGTGTGTGTGTATATATATATATATATATATATATATCCACATAATTATATTAATTGTTAAGAATTAGGATTGGGGCTGGCTAGAAGTAAGGGTGATTGTTCAGCAAGGATTGATTGAGGTCCAAAATGGTTATATGGTTACAAGAAACTTTGAGGCCATAAGGTTGCAGCGAAGCAGCTAGTAGATACTGTTTAGAGAACTACTAGTGCTATCCTTGAGTGTGATACAGTCCAGAAAATTTAAGTTCTCATTGATGCGGGATTGTATCTGAAAACACATGCACAGTGGCCACCTGGCTCCATAGCGGATGCCTGAATCCCAGGTACTCCATCTTGATTTTTAAATGTATTCTCTTCTTTAGTGGTTAAAGTATAAGTACAATGTAAATTTAATGGGCCACAAAACATGTGGCTCTAGCTAGCATAAAGTTTAGATTAAAAAATATTTAAGCCAGAATGAGTTCCCCTTAATCAACATGTGAACATTTCTTTTATCATACTGTATTATATAGCAGAAATTTGCTAAGAGAATAGATTTTAAGCATTTTAGATAGATAAATGAAAACTATATAAGGTGGTGGTGGTTTAGTCACTAAGTCATGTCTGACTCTTGTGACCCCATGGACTTAGACTGCCAAGCTCCTTTGTCTATGGAATTTCCCAAGCAAGACTGCTAAGTGGATTGCCATTTCCTTCTTCAAGAGATCTTCCTCACCCAAGGATCAAACCCGGGTCACCTGCAGCATTGCAGGTAGATTCTTTACCAACTAATGTATTAACTTGATGGCAGATCTCCTTTCACAATGTATACCTACATCAAACATTCACATCAAACACTTTAAAGATACTACAATGTTATTTGTCAATTATACCTCAATAGGCTAGAAAAATTAAAATGAAATAAGTAAAAATTTACATTTGTAGTTTTATGTTATGTGATTTTATTATAATAGAAATGGAAAAAAGTCAAACTGATAAAAGCAGAAAGATGGGTATAAAATAACAAGTGAAAGTGAAAATGTTAGTCACTCAGTTGTATTTGACTCTTTGCCAAGAATACTGGAGTGGGCAGCCATCCCCTTCTCCAGGGGATCTTTACAACTTAGGGATCGAACCTGGGTTTTCTGAATTGCAGGCAGATTCTTTGCCCTCTGAGCTACCAGGGAACCCCCAAAATACTGAGCATAGAGATTCAGTTGAGCTCATCAACAAAGCTAAGAGCTGGTTCTCAGAAGTTATTTCTTGCCTGTGAAGTGAATGTGAAAGTGACTCAGTTGTGTCCAACTCTTTGGGACCCCATGAACTATACAGTCCATGGAAATATCTAGGCCAGAATACTGGCGTACATAGCCTATCCCTTCTCCAGGGGATCTTCATGACCCAGGAATCAAACCAGGTATCCTGTACTGCAGGCAAATTCTTTACCAACTGAGCTATGAGGGGAAGCCCTTGCCTAAATATAGACAAACTGACTCATCAGAAGAAACAAATATACCTATGTCAGACATTTACAGTACAAACTCCAAGTTGAATATTCCTAAGGCTAGAATCTAGAATTTGCATGTGTGGTTTCCCATTAACTGCTTCTCACTTAAGAAGGCCCATATAGCAAATTTTCTTCCTGGTGAGTTGTTGTTCAGTGACTAAGTTGTATCCAACTCTTTTTTGCAACCCCATGGACTGTAGCCTGCCAAGCTCCTCTGTCCATGGGATTTTCCAGGCAAGAATACTGGAGTGGGTGCCATTTCCTCCTCCAGGGGCTGTACCTAACCCAGGGATTGAACCTATATTGAATTACCACTGAGCAACCAGGAAAGTCCTGGTTTTCACTTCTCACTTAGGCTAGTCCATATACCACATTTTCCTCCTGGTGAGTAGTGACAGATAATTAAAGATAACTCATTAACATCACTAGAATGTAAGCTCCTTGAACTTTCATTATACATTATTTTAAAACTCCAACAATTTAAACAATGGCCACCATATACAAAATCTTAGTACTTATTTGTTGAATCGCTGTGTTATTACAAATGGTCATAAAAAAACCACTATTAATCACCCAGCTTTTGAGATTCTGAGCCAGCCAAATAATGAATCCTAAATAGAACTTTAAATTGAAAAAATGTTCAAATATTTCTGATGAAAACTGTACATCTCCCCTTGATTTATGTGTCATTTGAATCTGTAATTTGAGAAGACTTCAAATAAGTCACTGAAGCAAAGGGAGAAACAGGATTGGTAGAATAAGAACACATAAACCACATAGCTGTAGGGAGTCAGATATTTTAAAATATGTATTTGTATCACGTCTCCAGTTATAGCTTTCAATTTATAGAAAATCTGTGGGACAGAGAAACATATTAAATATCTTCTTATTTATGCCACCAGCAAAATACAGATTATAGAGAACCCACTTGCTGAAGGACTTATTATCTTCAACAAAAAAATTGTAACAAAAAGTAAGAGATGGAAAGAATTTATATACTTTAAAAGTAATTGGCTTAGTTGGTAGATTTTGAAGATGGATAATGGTTAATAATGCTAACGTCTTTCTTGGGTGTTTGAAATTTTTCTCAGCAAAATTTTTTAAAATGTACATATAAAATAGTAGGCATGTATTAAGAATCTGTGGCAAAGCTATTGGCAAAGCAGGCTTTGTATATTGTATCATTAAACTATCGTGTAATTTAGGTATTTTTCTTCAATTTCAAATAATTAAGTTATTGCCTGTGGTCACAGCTAATACAGTGTAATGCTGGAGACCCAATTTCGATCCCTGGGTTGGGAAGATCCTCTGAAGAAGGGAATGGCAATACACACAGGTATTCTTGTCTGCAGAATCCCATGGACAAGGAGCCTGGAGGGCTATAGTACATGGAGTTATGAAGAGTCGGACATGACTGAGCAACTACACTCAGTTCAGTTCAGTTCAGTTGCGTCACTCAGTTGTGTCCGACTCTTTGAGACACCATGAATCGCAGCACGCCAGGCCTCCCTGTCCATCACCAACTCCCTGAGGTCACTCAGACTCACATCCATTGAGTCAGTGATGCCATCCAGCCATCTCATCCTCTGTCATTCCCTTCTCCTCCGGCCCCCAATCCCTCCCACCATCAGTCTTTTCCAATGAGTCAACTCTTCGCATGAGGTGCCCAAAGTATTGGAGTTTCAGCTTTAGCATCAGTTCTTTCAATGAACACCCAGGGCTGATCTCTTTTAGAATGGACTGGTTGGATCTCCTTGCAGTCCAAAGGACTCTCAAGAGTCTTCTCTAACACCACAGTTCAAAAGCACCAATTCTTTGGTGCTCAGCTTTCTTCACAGTCCAAGTCTCACATCCATACATGACCACTGGAAAAACCATAGCCTTGACTAGACAGACCTTTGTTGGCAAAGTAATGTCTCTGCTTTTTAATATGCTTCCTAGGTTGGTCATAACTTTCCTTCCAAGGAGTAAGCATCTTTTAATTTTATAGCTGCGATCACCATCTACAGTGATTTTGGAGCCCAGAAAAATAAAGTCTGGCACTTTTCCCACTGTTTATCCATCTATTTGCCATGAAGTGATGGGACCAGATGCCATGATCTTCATTTTCTGAATGTTGAGCTTTAAGCCAACTTTTTCACTCTCCTCTTTCACTTTTATCATGAGGGTGTTTAGTTCCTCTTTACTTTCTGCCATAAGGGTGGTGTTATATGCATATCTGAGGTTATTGATATTTCTCCTGGCAATCTTGATTCCAGCTTGTGCTTCTTCCAGCCCAGTGTTTCTCATGATGTACTCTGCATATAAGTTAAATAAGCAGGGTGACAATATACAGCCTTGACTTACTCCTTTTCCTATTTGGAACCAGTCTGTTGTTCCATAACCAGTTCTAACTGTTGCTTCCTGACCTGCATACAGGTTTCTCAAGAGGCAGGTCAGGTGGTCTGGTATTCCCATCTCTTTCAGAATTTTCCACAGTTTATTGTGATCAACACAGTCAAAGGCTTTGGCATAGTCAATAAAGCAGAAATAGATATTTTTCTGGAACTCTCTTGCTTTTTCCATGATCCAGCGGATGTTGGCAATTTGATCTCTGGTTCCTCTGCCTTTTCTAAAACCAGCTTGAACATCTGGAAGTTCACAGTTCACTTATTGCTGAAGCCTGGCTTGGAGAATTTTGAGCATTACTTTACTAGTGTGTGAGATGAGTGCAATTGTGCGGTAGTTTGAGCATTCTTTGGCATTGCCTTTCTTTGGGACTGCTAACCACTAACAGAGCTAATAAGAGATTAAACAGACCTAATGATGTATTTGTAGACTATTTTTCCTCTGGGTCATTAATAATTAATTTCAACAGAGACTACTTTTGAGGTCAATTTCAAACTTAAAGAAGACCATCCTTTAAGAGCCCTTTAAGGTAAGAATTACCTTCTACTTTTCCTTTATTTATATTTATGCTCAAAGAAGTGTATACACAAATATATGTCATATGTATATATGTATATATGTACATATTCAAATGTGTATATGTATATATATAAACAGAGAGGAAATATTAATTGACCTAGTTCATCGCATTTATTTATGCTCAGGGAGCAAGAATGTCATGCTCTTTATATATCCATAGACATATATAGGAACAGAATGAAAGGAAGAAGATCGAGGCTTTAAAATAATTATTTCCAGAATAGTGTCTCTAATGGAAAGAGATGAACATATAAAAGAGTCTTTAATAAATAAACAAGTAAATGAATATTGAAGATGTTTTAACCCTTCTTTTGGGGGTCATGTTTAAATAATAGATGATTTTCTATTGTGTCAATTTGTTACTGGATTGCACTGTCTCAAAATACTTGCAAGTTTTAGACATTAAACTAGGAGAGGGATACACATTAGCATCATCAGCAACCAAATGTCATATTCCTGATCCTAGTATGAGAAAAGTACAATTCATTTTACAATTTAGAATTAGACTTCTTAGAAAGAATTCTGAAAGAAAGGATTGAATAATTAACACTGAAAACTATCTAATTCTTTAGCAGAGCTTATTTCACAGTTTTGCTTCAGTGTTCACCAGCTGCAGAGAAGGCAATTCAAACGCCCTAAATTAATCCCAGCTGCAGTGCTTGCAACACAATTAACACATTTAAAAGTGATAAATATATGTTAAAAAAAACAACAATTTGGGGTCAATTTAGAATGAGCTGTCAGAAAGTCGGAAATTGCCTAAATCTTTTCCATTTCTTGTCTGTTAATTGTAAATTTCCATAATCAATTTGGATTGGGAGAAAAGTTTTAAATAACTAAAATATTAAT
The DNA here is from genome assembly GCA_935064755.1 of Tragelaphus eurycerus. Lineage (NCBI taxonomy): Eukaryota > Metazoa > Chordata > Mammalia > Artiodactyla > Bovidae > Tragelaphus > Tragelaphus eurycerus. The sequence goes on along the minus strand of CAKXYN010000120.1, from coordinate 1,101,756 downwards.
ACTGCTTTCAAATACATGTGTTCTCTTTAAAGTGAAGGATATGACTAGAAAAATGTTTCCTAATTTCAGAGAACTGGAAAATATTCGCTTATCCATTTTGACATTCCAGGGAAAATGGAGAAGCATAATTCTGGTCCATTATCAAGGAGATATGTCTTGAATAAATAGTTTGAAATAATATAGATGGCTGCTGTGTTAGACACCGTCTCAGTCATCCACAGGCCATGTGATTGCCGTGCCACACAACTTTTATGGCAGCAATAACTGAAAGGAATCACAAGCTCTCGGAAGTGGTAGTTGATGATCTGTACATAGGACTGATTTGGAGGTGTCCCACTGTCATTTCTCACCTCAGTCTCATGTATCTAACTGAAGTCCATATTTGGAATATACTCAGCTTGGTTGTGATAGAGTTTAGCAACAACAACAACAACAAAAACCTCCAGAAGATTTTAGGATTTTAATTTCAAAATAGATTGTCTCTTTCCTTCGGAAACAAATGAGAAGGTCTGCGTGAACGATTCATTCTTTACTTTTCCCCTGTTTTATTGTTTCATTTTCACAATAACCATGTGTATATTCTTTTTTTAAATTTATGGATTTTTATTGAAGAATAATTGCTTTACAGAATTTTGTTGTTTACTGTCAAACCTCAACATGAATCAACAATAGGTTCCCTTTCCTCCTGAACCTACCTCCCATCTCCCTCCCCATCCCACCCCTCTAGGTTGATACAGAGCCCCTGTTTGAGTTTCCTGCACCATACAGCAAATTCCCACTGGGTATCTATTTTATATATGGTAATGTAAGTTTTCATGTTACTCTCTCCATACATCTCACCCTCTCCTCCCCTCTCCCTATGTCCATAAGTCTGTGCTCTATGTCTGTTTCTCCATTGTTGCCCTGTAAATAAATTCTTCAGTACCATTTTTTTAGATTCTGTATATATGCATTAGAATACAATATTAATCTTTTTCTTTCTGACTTACTTCACTCTGAATAATAGGTTCTAGGTTCATCCACCTTATTAGAACTGGCTCAAATGAGTTCCTTTTTATGGGTGAGTAATATTCCATTGTGAAAATGTACACAACTTGTTTATCCAGTCATTTGTCAATGAACATCTAGGTTCCTTCCATGTTCTAGCTATTGTAAATAGTGCTGCAGTGAACATTGGGATACATGTGCCTCTTTCAGTTTTGGTTTCCTCAGGGTATATGCCTAGGAGTGGGATTGCTGGGTCATAATAGGAAAAGGAGTACGTCAAGGCTGTATATTGTCACCCTGCTTATTTAACATCTATGCAGAGTACATCATGAGAAACACTGGGCTGGAAGAAGCACAAGCTGGAATCAAGATTGCCAGGAGAAATATCAATAACCTCAGATATGCAGATGACATCACCCTTATGGCAGAAAGTGAAGAGGAACTAAAAAGTCTCTTGATGAAAGTGAAATAGGAGAATAAAAAAGTTGGCTTAAAGCTCAACATTCAGAAAATGAAGATCATGGCATCTAGTCCCATCACTTCATGGGAAATAGATGGGGAAACAGTGGAAACAGTGTCAGACTTTATTTTTGGGGGGGCTCTAAAATCATTGCAGATGGTGATTGCAGCTATAAAATTAAAAGACACTTACTCCTTGGATGTAAAGTTATGACCAACCTAGATAGCATATTCAAAAGCAGAGACATTACTTTGCCAACAAAGGTCTGTCTAGTCAAGGCTATGGTTTTTCCAATGGTCATGTATGGATGTGAGAGTTGGACTGTGACGAAAACTGAGTGCTGAAGAATTGATGCTTTTGAACTGTGATGTTGGAGAAGACTCTTGAGAGTCCCTTGGACTGCAAGGAGATCCAACCATTCCATTCTAAAGGAGATCAGCCCTGGGTGTTCTTTGGAAGGAATGATGCTAAACCTGAAACTCCAATATTTTGGCCACCTCTTATGAAGAGTTGACTCATTGGAAAAGACTCTGATGCTGGGAGGGATTGAGGGCAGGAGGAAGAGGGGATGACAGAGGATGAAATGGCTGGATGGCATCACCGACTTGATGGAAGTGAGTTTGAGTGAAATCCAGGAGATGGTGATGGACAGGGAGGCCTGGCATGCTGCGATTCATGGGGTTGCAAAGAGTCAAACATGACTGCATGACTGAACTGAACTGAACTGATGGTAGTTTTAGTCCTAGTTTTTTAAGGAATCTCCATACCATCTTCCATAGTGGCTGTATCAATTTATGTTCCCACCAACAGTGTAAGAGTGTTCCCTTTTCTCCATGCCCTCTCCAGCAGTTATTGTTTGTAGACATTTTGATGATGGCCATTCTGACCAGTGTGATCAGATCAGTTGCTCAGTTGTGTCCAACTCTTTGCAACCCCATGAACTGCAGCACGCCAGGCCTCCCTGTCCATCACCAACTCCCTGAGGTCACTCAGACTCACATCCATCAAGTCAGTGATGCCATCCAGCCATCTCATCCTCTGTCGTCCCCTTCTCCTCCTGCCCCCAATCCCTCCTAGCATCAGAGTCTTCTCCAATGAGTCAACTCGTTGCATGAGGTGGCCAAAATACTGGAGTTTCAGCTTTAGCATCATTCCTTCCAAAGAAATCCCAGGGCTGATCTCCTTCAGAATGGACCGGTTGGATCTCCTTGCAGTCCAAGGGACTCTCAAGAGTTTTCTCCAACACCACAGTTCAAAAGCATGATATCTAAGTGTAGTTTTGATTTGCATTTCTCTAATAATAAGTAATGTTGAACATCTTTTCATATGTTTGTTGGCCATCTGTATGTCTTCTTTGGAGAAATGCCTATTTAGATTTTTTTCCCATTTTTTCATTGGGTTGTTTGTTTTTCTGGTACTAAGTTGTATGAGCTGCTTGTATATTTTGGGAATTAATCCTTTGTCAGTTGTTTCATTTACATTTACAACCCTCCCATTCTGAAGGTTGCCTTTTCACCTTGCTTATAGTTTCCTTTGCTGTGCAAAAACTTTTAAGTTTAATCAGGTCCCACTTGTTTACTATTGTTTTTATTTCCATGACTCTAGGAGGTGGGTCATAGATGATCTTGCTTTGATTTATGTCATCAAGTGTCATGCCTATGTTTTACTCTAAGAGTTTTACAGTTTCTAGTCTTACATTTGGTTTTTTAATCCATTTTGAGTTTATCTTTGTGAATAGTGTTAGGAAGTGTTCTTATATTTCATTCTTTTATATGTAGCCATCCAGTTTTCCCAGCATCATTTATTGAAGAGGCTGTCTTTGCCCCATTGTATATTCTTGCCACCTCTGTTAAAAATAAGGTACCCATTGGTGCATGGGTGTATTTCTGGGCTTTCTATCTTGTTCCATTTGTCTATATTTCTGTTTTTGTGCCAGTACCATACTGTCTTGATGACTGTAGGTAGCTTTGTAGTATAATCTGAAGTCAAGAAGGTTGATTCCTCTAGTTCCATTCTTCTTTCTCAAGATTACTGTGGCTATTTGGGGTCTTTTGTGTTTCTATGTGAATTATGAAATTTTTTGTTCTAGTTCTGTGAAAAATGCCATTTGTAATTTGATATGAATTGCACTGAATCTGTAGATTACATTTGGTAGTGTAGTCATTTTCACAATATTGATACTTCTGACCCAGGAACATGGAATATTTCTCCATCTGTTTATGTCATCTTTGATTTCTTTTATTAGTGTCTTATAATTTTCTGTGTGCAGTTCTTTTGTCTCCTTAGGTAAGTTTATTCCTAAATATTTAATTCTTTTTGTTGCAATGGTGAATGGGACTGATTTCTTAATTGCTCTTTCTGATTTTTCATTGTTCGTATATAGAAATACAAGTGTTTCCTGTGTATTGCTTTTATATCCTGCAACTTTGCTAAAATCACTGATTAGCCCTAGTAATTTTCTAATACTTTCTTTACGGTTTCTATGTACAGTATTATGTCATTTGCAAACAGTGAGATCTTTACCTCATATGAGTATTCTTATCTCCATTTTTATGTTTGAGGAAAATGATCCTCATAATAAATATTTGCCAAAAATAAAAAGCAAATAAATATTTTTTAATAAACACACATACACACAGTGGTGTGTATTACTTCAATGGTGCACAATGTTTCACCACTCTATTACTCTATGAAGAGTGTCTTTTTTGTCTTTATAAAATAAGTAGAGCTTATAGTTAAATTTATAGTACTATTTGAGATAATTTAGCACCTTCATTTCTGGTGGTGGTTTTCATGCTAATAAGCTTGAGTTAGAGATGTGGCTAGTGGAGGTGATTAAATTCCAGTTGAGCTATTTCAAATCCTGGAAGATGATGTTGTGAAAGTGTTGCACTCAATATGCTAGCAAATTTGGAAAACTCAGCAGTGGCGACAGGACTGGAAAAAGTCAGTTTTCATTCCAATCCCAAAGAAAGGCAGTGCAAAGGATGCTCAAACTACCACACAATTGCACTCATCTCACACACTAGTAAAGTAATGCTCAAAATTCTCCAAGTCAGGCTTCAGCAACATGTGAACTGTGAACTTCCAGATGTTCAAGCTGGTTTTAGAAAAGGCAGAGGAACCAGAGATCAAATTGCCAACATCCGCTGGATCATGGAAAAAGCAAGAGAGTTCCAGAAAAACATCTATTTCTGCTTTATTGACTATGCCAAAGCCTTTGACTGTGTGGATCACAATAAACTGTGGAAAATTCTTAAAGAGATAGGAATACCAGACCACCTGATCTGCCTCTTGAGAAATCTGTATGCAGGTCAGGAATGAAGAGTTAGAACTGGTCATGGAACAACAGACTGGTTCCAAATAGGAGAAGGAGTACGTCAAGGCTGTATATTGTCACCCTGCTTATTTAACTTATATGCAGAGTACATCATGAAAACACTGGGCTGGAAGAAGCACAAGCTGGAATCAAGATTGCCAGGAGAAATATCATTAACCTCAGATATGCAGACAACACCACCCTTTTTTGTGGCAGAAAGTGAAGAGGAACTAAAAAGCCTCTTGATGAAAGTCAAAGAGGAGAGTGAAAAGTTGGCTTAAAGCTCAACATTCAGAAAATGAAGATCATGGCATCTGGTCCCATCACTTCATGGGAAATAGATGGGGAAATAGTGGAAGCAGTGTCAGACTTTACTTTTGGGGCTCCAAAATCACTGGAGATGGTCATTGCAGCCATGAAATTAAAAGATGCTTACTCTTTGGAAGGAAAGTTATGACCAACCTAGATAGCATATTGAAAAGCAGAGACATTACTTTGCCAACAAAGGTCTGTCTAGTCAAGGCTATGGTTTTTCCAGTGGTCATGTATGGATGTTAGAGTTGGACTGTGATGAAAACTGAGCACCAAAGAATTGATGCTTTTGAACTGTGGTGTTGGAGAAGACTCTTGAGAGTCCCTTGGACTGCAAGGAGATCCAACCAGTCCATTCTAAAAGAGATCAGTCCTGGGTGTTCTTGGAAGGATTGATGCCAAAGCTGAAACTCCAATACTTTGGCCACCTCTTACAAAGAGTTGACTCACTGCAAAAGACTCTGATCTGGGAGGGACTGGGGGCAGGAGAAGGGGACTACAGAGGATGAGATGGCTGGATGGCATCACCCACTCGATGGACATGAGTTTGGGTGAACTCTGGGAGTTGGTGATGGACATGGTGGCCTGGTGTCCTGCAATTCATGGAGTTGCAAAGAGTCAGACTTGACTGAGCGACTGAATTCAACTGAACTGAACTGAGAGATGTGGCAGAGAAAACAGTAAGACATGATGATAAATTATATACAAAGGAACAAAGAGCAAAGTAGGTGGGTCACTGAGACTGGAAAATCAGGTGCCTGGGGAAGTGGAGATCTGCCACTGGGAGAACCAGCAAGCTTACAGAAAGAAGTGGCATTTTAAATTTTAACATATGAGGTTTAATATGTGGAATGGCTATTAAAGGCAATATTACAAAAATGAGTGCTTAGCATAATAATTCTGCATACAGTGCATTGCTGGTAATTTGAAATCAAAGTGAAGAAAATTTAAAAGAAAGAACTTGGAAGAGGGAAAAAGTTACCTAGTAAAATAAAAGCTCTAAGAAACTGACTAAAAGAAAATCATAAAGTTATTTAAATACATAATTATAGAGATTATTCTTATGAAATAAATTAAGGAGATTTAGTGTTTATATCAGTAAGAAAACAATAGCTGATGCTGGGTGATTAAAGGTGTTAACTGGAACCCCTGGATGAAGAACTCAAAGAAAACAAAATCTTAGCAAAAAGAGAAAGTAATATTAATTTTTAAAAATTACATTAATAAAATTACATATTAATTACATATGCAATTTCCTTGCATACTGAATGCAAAATAGAATAATTTACATACTGGCAAATCTTTACAGTGGTATGTACCAAGCATTTTTAAAACTTCTTGTATATAGCATTTCTAATACTCTTACAACCCTAGGAAGTAAACACTATTATTCTAATTTTAGTTTTCTTCAGAAATGTCAGTTCCTTGCCCATGTCTCATACCTGATGAATTGTGGAGCTAGAACTCAAACTCATTTAAAAGCTTGTTCAATTCTACTTATATGACCTTCTACTATATTAGATTAAGTTAGAAATAAAGAGATGCAGTGAATAATATGGCCATTTTCTGGAATAAAATAAAAACCTATATAATAGATTAATAAGGAGGACATATTCCATCTCTAAAATTCTTCCCTCTTGGTTTTTGTGATTTTATTTACAATTATTCCACATCCTTCTCTATATATTTCAAGTCTTTGCTACTTTTTTATCTCTTAGTGTTGGAATACCACATTTTCCCAGTATCTGCTTCTACTTACTTGTTTAGATTCAGGATTTTACCAACTATTAACTTCCAGTTACTCCCAACAGGATATCTGCAGATGTGTGTCCTCAGGAATTTTAAATTTATAATTTTAAAGTTTCAAGTCAGAAATTCTCCCATACCACATTGTATTGACAGCTAGCTTATAGTATCGTTAGTGACCCAGTTATTAAAGCTTTTGGGCCATTCATTTTTCCTTCATTCCCTACATAAAGTTAGTCTTTGTCACTTAAATTTAAAATATCTCATCTGTCCTTCCTTTATGCACCTACCAAACTTCCTTAGTTTATCTTCTATTAATTTTTAAAACCAATAATGTAAATAGGCAACTAGCTATTTTTCTTACTGTTAAATTTGCACCCTTCTATCTTTGCTGTCTCCAAAATATTTTTTCTACAATATAATGCCACCTTAGCAAAATTTGTTTTTTCATGTAATTAGGAAACCCACAGTTTTAAAATTATATTGTACATACCCCAGTATTCTATGGAAATCACCTAAGAAAATTTATGTCACTTATAAAGAAAATATGCATGAAATTGTTACATTACTTTTCTAATTTGTAATCTTTTTCCATAGTGCCAATTTTGCTTTTCTATTATAAAACCTAATGCAGAGATACAAGAAATTTCTCAGTTTGCAGTGACATTAGAGTCTTAGAAATTTTTCACAGTGCTCATATGCAATAAATAGGTAAAAAGATAATAGAAAGATAGATAAATATATAGATAATCATGATATTTAAATTTTTATTTATTAAGGAGAACAGGTATAGACAACATATTAAGTATTTTTTCTCCCAATTATTAGTGTCTGCTTGATAGATAATGCATATAAAATTTAAAGATTAATAATATTTTAATCTTAATTTAATTTTAAATTGAAAAAATTATTTTAAAACTAAAATTTTAGTTAAAATTTTTAATTTAAATGACCACAGTTACTAAGATGATGTGTGTATCTGTTGGTACTACATGGTTTTTAAAACTTACTCTTGTTAGTCGTGTCTGACTCTTTGTGACCCCATGAACTGTAGCCTGCCAGAGTCTTCTGTCCATGGGATATTTCAGGCAAGGATACTAAAGGGAGTTACTATTTCCTTCTCCAGGTAATCTTTTCAACCCAAGGATCCAACCTGCATCTCCTCCATCTCCTGCATTGGCAGGCAGAGTCTTTACCACTGAGCCACCTGGGAAGCCCTTCTTGAAGCTTAGACTTAGATTACTTAATACCACTCTTGTTTTCTGTTTAGGGTTGTCTTTTGCTTAGCACTTGCTTTTTCTTACAACTAACTCCAGAAATCCACCTTTTTAAACATATGATGTCTTGAAAAGGAAGCAATGTGATCTAATGTTCAAAATGTGAACTATCTGAAGTTAGTGTTCATACAATGACAGATAGATCTTGAGCATCACTGAATTTCCCTAGAATCTATAAAATATTGAGAGATCGCTTTCTAACTTTACTATAGTATCTTTAACATAGTTTACAAATCACACACCTCAAACAAAATGAAAACAAACAAACAAAAGAGCCCGCCAAGTCTCATTTTTTCGTGTTTACAATGTAGTACTTACATGATATAGATTTAGTCAGTGGCCCTAACCAAAACACCTAATTTTAAACAGAAATTTCATATTCCATCTTGCTGCCTGGGGTCACAGCAAAGGCAAGTGGTTCAGTCTCTAGCAGGATTTGCTTTAGAATGGTAGTTCTTAGCAATGTGTCTGTCTATGTGTCTGCTGAGGACCAGGCAATGGCACCCCACTCCAGTACTCTTGCCTGGAAAAATCCCATGGAAGGAGAAGCCTGGTAGGCTGCAGTCCATGGGGTCGCTAAGAGTCGGACACGACTGAGCAACTTCACTTTCACTTTTCACTTTTCACTTTCATGCATTGGAGAAGGAAATGGCAACCCACTCCAGTGTTCTTGCCTGGAGAATCCCAGGGACGGGGGAGCCTGGTGGGCTGCTGTCTATGGGGTCGCACAGAGTCGGACACGACTGAAGTGACTTAGCATAGCATACTGAGAATCTGATAGAGCCTACAGATGTCTTCTCAGAATGTTTTTCAAATGCAAAATGTATAGGCATAGTGAAAGTTCTAGATAATGCCATAAGAAAACAATGAGTACATATATAAGGAAAGGAAAAAATAAAACTTCTTTTAGATTATCTGTATAAAATCAGGAATCAGCAACAAAACAAAACTATCAGAACTAATAAGTGATAATAACAAGGTTTTAGGATATAAGGTTAATGTATCAAAGCCAATTGTTTTCATGTATACGAGTAACAAACAATAGAAATTAAAATTAAAAGCACATTATCATTTGTGTAGCACTGAAAAAAGTGAAACAGGTGAAAACATCGAAGCAAGTGAAACAAAAAGGTATAAATCTAACAAAATATATAAAAGATCCCTATGAGGAAAACTATGGTATGGACTTAACGGAAGCAGAAGATATTAAGAATAGGTGGAAAGAATAAAGAAAATAAAATAAAAGTTATTTTATTTTCTTGTTATTATCACTTATTAGTAATAAAACTTTGTTATTATCACTTTTTAGTTCTGATAGTTTTGTTGCTGATTCCTGATTTTATACAGATAATCTAAAAGAAGCTTTATTTTATTTATTTTGTACAGAAGAACTGTACAAGAAAGATCTTCATGACCCAGATAATCATAATGGTGTGATCACTCCCCTAAGCCAGACATCCTAGAATGTGAAGTCAAGTAGGCCTTAGAAAGCATCAGTATGAACAAAGCTATGGAGATGATGGAATTCCAGTTGAGCTATTTCAAATTCTGAAAGATGATGCTGTGAAAGTGTTGCACTCAATATGCCAGCAAATTTGGAAAATGCAGCAGTGGCCACAGGCCTGGAAAAGGTCAGTTTTCATTCTAATCCCAAAGAAAGACAATTCCAAAGAATGCTCAAACTACCACACAATTGTACTCATCTCACACACTAGTCAAGTAATGCTCAAAATTCTCCAAGCCAGGCTTCAGCAATATGTGAAACATGAACTTCCAAATGTTCAAGCTGGTTTTAGAAAAGGCAGAGGAACCAGAGATCAAATTGCCAACATCCGCTGGATCATTGAAAAAACAATAGAGTTTCTGCTTTATTGACTAAGCCAAAGCCTCTGAGTGTGTGGATCACAATAAACTGTGGAAAATTCTGAAAGAGATGGGAATACCAGACCACCTGACCAGCTGCTTGAGAAACCTGTATGCAGGTCAGGAAGCAACAGTTAGAACTGGACATGAAACAACAGACTGGTACCAAATAGGAAAAGGAGTACGTCAAGGCTGTATATTGTCACCCTGCTTACTTAATTTATATGCAGAGTACATCATGAGAAACGCTGGACTAGAAGAAACACAAGCTGGAATCAAGATTGCTGGGAGAAATATCAATAACCTCAGATATGCAGATGACACCACCCTTATGGCAGAAAGTGAAGAAGAACTAAAGAGCCTCTTGATGAAAGTCAAAGAGTAGAGTGAAAAGGTTGGCTTAAAGCTCAACATTCAGAAAACTAAGGTTGTGGCCTCTGGTCCCATCACTTCATGGGAAATAGATGGGGAAACAGTGAAAACAATGTCAGACTTTATTTTGGGGGGAGCTCCAAAATGACTGCAGATGGTGACTACAGCCATGAAATTAAAAGACGCTTACTCCTTGGAAAGAAAGTTATGACCAACCTAGATAGCATATTCAAAAGCAGAGACATTACTTTGCCAACAAAAGTCTGTCTAGTCAAGGCTATGGTTTTTCCAGTTTCCATGTATGGATGTGAGAGTTGGACCATAAAGAAAGCTTAGTGCTAAAGAATTGATGCTTTTGAACTGTGGTGTTGGAGAAGACTCTTGAGAGTCCCTTGGACTGCAAGGAGATCCAGCTAGTCCATTCTAAAGGAGATCAGTCCTGGGTGTTCATTGGAAGGACTGATGCTGAGGCTGAAACTCCAATACTTTGGCCACCTCATGTGAAGAGTTGACTCATTGGAAAAGACTCTGATGCTGGGAGGGATTGAGGGCAGTAGGAAAAGGGGACGACAGAGGATGAGATGGCTGGATGGCCTCACCGACTCTATGGACATGGGTTTGAGTGTTTGTGATGGACAAGGAGGCCTGGCATGCTGCAATTCATGGGGTCACAAAGAGTTGGATATGACTGAGTGACTGAACTGAACTGATAACCGTAATTAAATAATTCAAACAAGAACTAACTAAATAGAAAGATATTCTGTGTTGATTTTCAGGAAAACTCAATATCATAATATTTTAGTTCTTCCCAAACTGATCTCTTAATTCCATTGCATCCCAATAAAAATCCCTGTAAATTACTTTATGGATATCAGAAACATGATTATAAAATTTATATGGAACAGTAACAGACCCAGATTAACCAACATAGTTGAAGGAGAACAAAGTCAGGTGACTTATGCTAATTATCCAACATAAAGACTTAGTGTAAAATTAGAGTAATCAGGACAGTGTGGTATCATTTTTTACTTGTCTATTGGAAAGAACAGACAAATGAATGGGACAAAATAGAGAACCAACAAATAGACCCCAAGAAATACAGTCAACTGACCTTGACACTAGAACAAAATATAATGGAGAATAATCTTCAACAAATGATGCTAGAACAACTAACATCCATGCAAAACAAACAAGTGAATGCAGACACAGATCTTATACACAAAAATGTTAAGTTAAAATGATTATTTGCCTAAATGCAAAGCAGAAAACTATATAAATCCTAGAAGATAACACAGGACAAAACTTAGAAAATCTTGAATATGACAGAGACATTTTATTACCATCTAGTGATCAATCCCAGAGGCATGTTCTATTAAAGAAATAATTGCTAAACTCAATTTAGTTTAAAAACTACTGTGTAACAAAGTCACTGTGAAACGAATAAAAAGACATGCAAAAATTTGGGAGAAAAATCTGCAAAAGACATATCTGATTAAGGTATGTTATATAAAGAACATGTATACCTCAACAATAAAATAAAATGAATAACTTGATTAAAAAGTGGGCAAAATACATGAACAGACACCTCAGCAAGGAAGATACAAAGATAGTCAATAAGCATATGAGAAGAGACTCAACATCAAATGTCATTATGATGTGCTATGCTGAGTTGCTCAGTCGTGTGTGACTCCTTTGGACCCTATGGACCGTAGTCTGCCAGACTCCTCTGTCCATGGGATTCTCCAGGCAAGAATACTGGAGTCGGTTGCCATGCCTTCCCCCAAGGGATCTTCCTGACCCAGGGATTGAACCCATATCTCCAGCACCTCCTGTATTGGCAGGCAGGTTCTTTACTACTGGTACCACATGGGAAGCCCACATGTCATTGCTGCTGCTGCTGCTGCTAAGTTGCTTCAGTCGTATCCGACTCTGTGCGACCCCATGGACTACAGCCTACCAGGCTTCTCTGTCCATGGGATTCTCCAGGCAATAACACTGGAGTGGGTTGCCATTTCTTTCTCCAGTGCATGAAAGTGGAAAGTGGAAAGTGAAAGTGAAGTTGCTCAGTCATGTCTGACTCTTAGCGACCCCATGGACTGCAGCCTACCAGGCTCCTCCATCCATGGGATTTTCCGGGAAACTGTACTGGAGTGGGTGCCATTGCCTTCTCCCCCACATATCATTAGGGAAGTACAAATTAAAACAACAATAATATACTATTTTGCAACTTTAGAATGACAAAGAGCCAAAAATATTGAATACACTTAAGATCTGACAAGGATGTGAAGCAATAAGAACTTTTACTTACTCTTCATGGGAATATAAAGTGAAGCAGCCACATTGGAAGACAATGTGGCAGTTTCTTAGAGCTAAACATACTCTTTTCATATGATCACACTGCGTGATACTTATTCAAAGAAGTTTAAAACTTATGTCCAAACAAAATCCTACACATACATGTTTAAACAGCTTAATCATAATTACCAAAACTTGGAAGTGACCAACAGTCTTTCAATAAGTGAGTTTGAATAAATAAACTCGGGTACATCCAGATGATGGAACATTATTTAGTGCTAAAAAGAAATGAACTATTCAGGCATGAAAAGACATGGAGAAAAGTGAAATGCTTATTACTAAGTGGAAGAAGCTAATATAGAAAGATTACATACTGTATGATTCCAACTATATGACATTCTGGAAAAGGCAAAACTATAGAGATCAGTGGCTGCCAGAGGTTCGGAAGGAAGGGAGGAACAAATCAGTAGAACACAGGATTTTTTAGAGCAGTGAAACTATGCTGTATGATACTGCAACTATGAATGCATTTCATTATATTTGTCAAAACCCATAGAACATGCAATGCCAGAAGTGAGCCCTAATATGAACTATGACCAAGGCAATATGACCAAGGCAATAGCAACTAACAGACAAATCAACATGTTTGGGTCCTGCTGCTGCTGCTGCTGCTAAGTTGCTTCAGTCGTGTCCGACTCTATGCGACCCCATAGATGGAAGGTCATCAGGCTCCCCCGTCCCTGGGATTCTCCAGGCAAGAACACTAGAGTGGGTTGCCATTTCCTTCTCCAATGCATGAAAGTGAAAAGTGAAAGTGAAGTTGCTAGTCGTGTCCGACTCTTGCAACCCCATGGACTGGAACCTACCTGGATCCTCCGTCCATGGGATTTTCCAGGCAAGTACTGGGGTGGGGTGCCATTGCCTTCCCCTATGTTTGGGTCCTGGCCTGGGTAAAGATGATCATATTTAAATAGTGTCCTTTCTCAAGTTCTATTTGAGAAATTTCTGTTTAACCAGAAAAGCTCCTCTTGGCACTAAGTTGTTAACCTGCAAATTGCCAGGGCTTGTTCTCAAATTTAGATACATTAGGGAACAAGTGTCCATAAGGCCTAATCTAGAATTCATACAGCTAAGAGAGAAAAAAAAGAAACAAAGCTCTACATTCTCATATTCCCTGCTGATGTGGTGTAGATGGGTGCAGTACATCTAGTACAGAAAGTACAGAAAGGCTGCAAGGAATAAAGGAGGAAAGGGCCCACGAGCAGAGCCTTCTAATCCCCTTAAAGTTCAGCAAGAGTAGATAAAGGAGATTGTTCCCTAGGAAATAATCTCAGAACACAAGAGTGGCCCTACAGCCTACTATTTTACAACTATTGTGTCCAATCTAACAGTATTCTAGCCTCTATTTCATAAAGCAACTTTATTTTCAACATACTTGCTTCTATGAATCAAGGTTGGGTCATGATGTACTGGGGACTTTGGATTTTGCTCTAAATGAGACCTAAATTAAGGGCATTTCCTCACCATGTGAAAAGAGCTCTTCTGCTCACCTTGATCAACTTTTCTGAATACCTTTTATTTGCTGGCTTGATGAGGAAGATGGGGAGGAAAAGGCAACCACGATAAGTTATTTTGGTTGGTGTTTATGAAAATGATTTTCTTTCCTATAGAGATGGATTCTGAAATAAAAGCAACTCAAACTTCTGGGATCCCTTTCTCTTACCCACAGTATCAGGACAACCATGGTGAAGCCAACCATAGCATCAGTCCCTAAACAATATGTACAGTTCCCATGTGCAAGTGACAGGTCACTCTGAAACCTGCCCTAGAAACACTAGAAAGGCTTCACCAATATTGTGTCTGTACATGACTCGTTGCTTTAAAATTGAATAGCTTTCACGCATCAATGTATCAGGACCAAGACTGCCACCATCTACAACAACAGTGGAATTACCATCATATCCTAATCCCGTGACTCATCCCTCAGTTATGCTAAGCAGCAAGCTACTGAAACATCTGACAGCATCAGCAGCAAACAGCTTTGATCATTTTCCCAATGTGCATTTATATCTGTGAACAAAGTGGAAGCACAGACTGAAGAAACAGCAATACACATTCAGCATCATGGCTTCCATTTGAAATCTGTTTTTTAAATTGCAAAGTAAGGCATACACACCTCCATCTGAATTGAGATTTGCAGGAACATATGCATACAAGGGAGGGTGGGGAGGAGAGGGATAAGGTAAAAAGGGGGAAATCAGGAAAGAAAGTGAGGAAAAGAAAAAGATATGGGAAAGAATCACTGGTCATGAGTCTGAGAGTAACATTACTACAAGGAGATGACAAATGACTATCTGCTTCCACAAGCAGATTTTTTTCTAAGGTTATCACTGCAGATACAAAAATGGTTGTTATGAACTATAGTCTTTGATTAATAATGATTTTTAATATAGATAACAAAAGTACCACTCTGATGCAGAATGTTGGTAAGTGGGAGAGGCAATGTGTGTGTATCACAGCAAGGAGTATATGGGCATTCTGTATACTTTCTGTTGAATTTTGCTTTGAACCTAAAGCTGCTCTAAAAACCTATACAAATACATGTATAAAGGAAAGCAAATGATTGCAAAGAAAGCTCAGAAATACATCATCAAATAAAGTTTGCAGTATGGTAATATATTTATATTTTATAAAGAAAGAAATGACACGATCAAACAACAGTTCACTGACCAAAAGTTTGAAGTAATAATAAAGGTAAATATTAATAGTATTCACAAATTAACAACTACCACAGTGATATGAAATATCTCTACATTTTACTTGTTGTCTAAGTCACTGGTGCTATTAATACCACTAATAATTATTTATTAACTGCATTTAATTTAATAATAAATTCACTAATTATAATCATTACTTAATCAATGCTAATAATTGCCTATTTTTATGTTTGCAGAAGTTAACAAAAATAAATATGGTATGTAATTGTTTTTCCCAACAGACTGCTCAGGTATTCTAAATTGTAATTGAAAATATTTTGGAATTTCATGAAACAGAAATTAAGAACCATGATTCAGAATGTCTTTGTAAGACAGAGCCAAGTTCTCTTCGTGTTATAGCTCTGAGGTATGATGATGAGAGTTGATTCTGCAATCTCAGAGTCTTTTTTTTTTCCCCACCCAGTTACGGTCTGTCTGCCTCCCTTAGAAGTCCTTTCTCCTTATGCTAAGAAGAGTAAATTCTCTTATTGTAATAAGAAATTTGTTACACATGGTAATAAGAATAAAGAATGTGTCAAGAAATCAGAAATGCAGATACTTTGTACCCTTTCTCCACCAGTTCAGCTCTAAACACAAGAGTAGTTTCCATAGAGTAGTACATATCAAAGTCATAGATGAGATTTCCTTTGGGAAATTAAAAAAAAATAAAGTAAAACTAGAAAACTTCATTAGCAAAGGAAATGGACACAGTCAGAGCTGTGGCTTATATCCAGGTATTGTTTTAAAATTATGTTGTTTGCATATTGCTCATTGTTTGGATTTTAATTTCATTCAAGAGAAGGGCTAGGCCACAGTGAAGTCCTACACCTTTAAGAAGTTCTTATTGTACAAAATTCATAAAATAAGCATAATTATTTCAAGAGATTAGTGAGAGTTTTTATAAAGTTATTACTTAATTTTGGTCTCTCTCATTTATACTTCATCTTAAAAAAACATTCCAATATATATGTAAGAATAAATGGAACATGAACAAAGTACTTTAACTGCTTAAAAGCAGATTACTGATATTACTGGTTTTCTATTATTGCTTTGTTGAGTTTTATAGGGAAGAGAAAAATGCTAGAAAGGTTTTTCATATTTAACTTAAGATTGAATTTACTTTTGTGTGGTAAGCAAGAATATGTGTGCATGTCCTAGTAAAAGAGAAAGAAAAAGGAAGGGAAGAGACTCAGAGTTCAAAGTTCATATCCAATAATGCAATGTAAACTATCATCTGAGGCCAACATCTAAGAACGATTCAGATCAATTCTGTGTTATAAAAATTGCTATCCCAAGGATGAGGCTTTTTATGGATTTTTTTTTCTTCATGCCAGGAACTTTATTTCAAAGGGAGGTTTCAATTGCATTCTGTTGGACCTCAATAAATTTAGCCCAACTACTAAACTGCCAGAGGGAACGATAAAGCTGAATGAGATCTAAAAAGATTTACTATTAGTCAATGTGTGGAGAGAAATTCATTCAGCCATTAAAGATTGTATTTCCCAACCAAAAGAGAGGAAAAAAAAAAAAATGACATGGGAGTCAATCTATATCAACAGATCGCTGTTGAAATCCAGTTGTTAATTTGATAGTGAGCTATAGCATTACCTGTATCATCATCTGCATCTCAGAAAATCCAATAATCTTCAGAAAAAAAAATAATGCACAAATATTTTGTGGAATGCATCTTCCTTAAAAGTCCACAGAGGGGAAAGCAATTCCTGCCAGGTTTAACCTGTGAATTACATCTGAAAATATAGTTACTACAATTTTCCATTTCTGATCTGATAGTTGGCTGTGCCCACCTTTCTGTAAAGTTGAATTGCTTATATGTGAAGGAGGAGGTAAAGTCAATGTAAAATAATACAGAAAGTCATCAAGAGCAAACTTCTGAAGGGTTGATTTGATTGTCTTCAGATTGATTACACTGAATGAAAGACTTGCATTTAATTTCCTTCTTTTTCATATTTCTCATTGATTGTTCTACACATGTTTTGAGTAAAATGATCAAAATATTACTTCTCATAAATAATTTGAAGCTTTATTAATGTTGTTCCTGATCAATATTATTTTAAAAATGCTTATTTTAGTGAAATGAAGAATCAAAACTTAGAAATAGTTTCTTTAGGCGTCCCTATCTTGATCAGTTTATTTGTAATTTATGTTAGTATGAAAATATCACTATATTAACTTGTACATAATTTTTTGCTTGACTAAATCAGAGGAAAACTTAATTTATGGTTAGAGTCAGATAAACTTCATTTAGTCATTGCTGTGAATTGGAATGGATAGATAGATAGAACACACAGATTATAACTCACAAGCTGAATTCTAATCTTGATCCACTTACAAGATTGTTGGTCATAATGCAATTGATCATTTTTTCCCTTGAAAATAGCTAAAAATTAATATGATAGTGAGTCAGTCTTTGCTTGAGATTGAATAGACCTAAGTGTTTATCTAATTATTTAGAGTCTTTAAGTATATTAACAAATAGACTGACTTATCCCCAAAGACCCCTTCATGAAACAGAGCCTTGTTGTGCAAAGGGGCTTGTGTAACACAATGAAGCTATGAACTGTGCTGTGCAGGGCCACCCAAGACAGAGGGGCTATAGCAAAGAGTTCTGACAAAATATCCACTGGAGGATAACATGGCAACCCAGTCCAGTGTTCTTGCCTAGAGTATCCATAGACGCTGCTGCTGCTGCTAAGTCGCTTCAGTCGTGTCCGACTCTGTGCGACCCCATAGATGGAAGCTCACCAGGCTCCCCTGTCCCTGGGATTCTCCAGGCAAGAACACTGGAGTGGGTTGCCATTTCCTTCTCCAATGCATGAAACTGAAAAGTCAAAGTGAAGTCGCTCAGTCGTGTCCGACTCTTAGCGACCCCACGGACTGGAGCCTACCAGGCTCCTCCGTCCATGGGATTTTCCAGGCAAAAGTACTGGGGTGGGGTGCCATTGCCTTCCCCGTCATAGACGCTATGAAAAGGCAAAAAAAAAAAAAAAAAAATGACACTGCAAGACGAAGCCCCCAGGTTGGAAGGTGACCAATATGCTTCTAAGGAAGTGAGTGAAAGTGTTAGTCACTCAGTCATATCTGACTCCTTGTGACCACATGGACTGTAGCAAACCAGGCTCCTCTGTCCATGGAATTATCCAGGCAAGAGTATCTATTCCCTTCTCCAAGGGATCTTCCCAACCCAGGAATCAAACCTGGATCTCCTGCATTGCAGGCAGATTTTTCATTGTCTGAGTCACTAGAGAAGCCCTACTAGGAAAGAGTGGAGGGCAATTACTGATAGCTCCAGAAAGAATGAAGTGGCTGAGACAAAGCAGAAAGGACGCTGAGTTGCGAATGTGTACAATGGTGAAAGTAAAGTCTGATGCTCTAAAGAAGAATAATATCACATAGGAATCTTGAAAGTTAGGTCCATGTATCAAGGTAAATTGGATGTAATCAAGCGGGAGTTGACAAGATTGAACATCAACATCTTAGGAAACACTGAACTAAAACGGATGGAATAGGGCAAATTTAATTCAGATGACCATTATATCTACCACTGTGGGCAAGAATCCCTTAGAATAAATGGAGTAGCCCTCATAGACAACAAAAGAGTCTGAAATGCAGTATTTGGTGCAGTCTCAAAAACAACAGAATGATCTCAGTTCATTTCCATGGCAAACCATTCAACATCACAGTAAATCCAAGTCTAAGCCCTAACCACTGCTGCTAAAGAAGCTGAATTTTACTGATTCTCTGAAGACCTACTGGACCTTCTAAAACTAACACCAAAAATAGATGTCCTTTTCATCATAGGGGATTGAAATGCAAAAGTAGGAATTCAAGAGATATCCAGAATAACAGGCAGATTTGACGTTGGAGTATAAAATGAAGTAGAGCAAAGGCAAATAGTTTTGTCAGGAGAACATGCTGGTCAGAGCAAACACCCTTTTCCAACAGTCCAAAAGATGACTACACATGACCATCAGCAAATGGCCGGTACTGAAATCAGATTGGTTATAGTCTTTGCAACCAACGATGGAGAAGCTCTATAAAGTCAGCACAAACAAGACCTAAAGCTGACTATGGCTCAGATCATGAGCTCCTTGTTGCAAAATTCAGGCTTAAATTGAAGAAAGTAGAGAGAACCACTAGGTCACTCAGGTATGACCTAAATCAAATCCCTATACAGTGGAGGTGACAAATAGATTCAAGAGATTAGATCTGGCAGATAGAGTGCTTGAAGAATTATGGATGGAGATTCACAACACTATGCAGGAGGCAGTGACCAAAACCATCCCAAAGAAAAAGAAATGCATGAAGACAAAGTAGGTGTCTGAGGAGGCTTTACAAATAGCTGAGAAAAGCAGAGGAGCAAAAGATAAGGAGAAAGGGAAAAATACAACCAACTGAATGCAGAGTTCCAGATAATAGCAAGGAGATATAAGAAAGCCTTCTTAAATGAACAATGCAAAGTAGGGGGAAATATTAGACTGGGAAAGGTCTCTTGAAGAAAACTGGAGATCCAAGGGAACATTTCATACAAGGATGGGCACCATAAAGGACAGAAATGGCTAGGACCTAACAGAAGCAGAGGACATTAAGAAGAGGTAGCAAGATACACAGAAGAACTATACCAAAAAGGTCATAATGACTCAGATAATCATGATGATGTGGTTACTTAACTGGAGCCAGACATCCTGGACTGTGAAGTCAAGAGGGCCTTAGGAAGCATACTGAGAACAAAGCTAGTGGAGGTGATGGAATTCTAGCTGAGCTATTTCAAATCCTAAAAGATGATCTTGTTAAAGTGCTACACTTAATATGCTAGCAAATTTGGAAAACTCATCAGTGGCCATAGGATTGGATAAGTTTCCATTCCAATCCCAAGAAGGCAATGCCTAAAAATATTCAAACTACCATATAAGTGTGCTCATTTCATGTGCTAGTAAGATTATACTAAAAACCATCAAGTTAGGCTTCAGCAGTATGTGAACTGAGAACTTCCAGATGTACAAGCTGTATTTCGAAGAGGCAGAGATCATTTGTTGAATGATGAAGAAAGCAAGGGAGTTGTAGAAAAACATCTATTTCTGTTTCATTGACTATGCTAGAGCCTTTGACTGTGTGGATCAAAACAAGCTAGAAAATTCTTAGAGAGATGGAAATACCAGACAACCTTACCTGTCTCCTAAGGAAATCTGTATGAAGGTGAAGAAACAACAGTTAGAACTGGGCGTGGAACAATAGACTGATTCTAAATTCGGAAAGGATAATGACAATGCTATATGTTGTTACACTGCTTATTTAACTTCTTTGCAGAGTA
Organism: Tragelaphus eurycerus; assembly: GCA_935064755.1. Lineage (NCBI taxonomy): Eukaryota > Metazoa > Chordata > Mammalia > Artiodactyla > Bovidae > Tragelaphus > Tragelaphus eurycerus. The sequence goes on along the minus strand of CAKXYN010000120.1, from coordinate 1,081,040 downwards.
CATTATGTGAATTGATGAACTGGATGAATCACTAGCTGGAATAAAAATGGCTGGGAGAAATCTCAACAACCTCAGATATGCAGATGGTAGCACTCTAATGGCAGAAAGTGAAGAGGAACTAAAGTTTCTTGATGAGGGTGAAACAGGAGAATAAAAAACCTGGCAGGAAACTCATCATTCAAAAAAGTAAAATCATGGCATCCAGACCAACTACTTCATGGCAAATAGAAGGAGAAGCATGGAAGCAATAACAGACTTTATTGTCTTGGGCTCCAAAATCACTGCTGATAGTGACTGTAGCCATGAAATTAAAAGATGCTTGCTCCTTAGAAGGAAAACTATGACAAAACTTGACAGCATTAAAAAGCAGAGACATCACCTTGCCGACAAAAGTCCGTATAGCCAAAGCTATGGTTTTTCCATTAGTTTTGTGTGAATTTGAGAGTTGAACCAAAAAGAAGGCTGAGCACCAAAGAATTGATGCTTTTGAAATGTGGTGTTGGAGAAGCTTCTTGAGAGTCCCTTGGACTGCAAGGAGATCAATCCAGTCAATCCTAAAGGAAATCAACACTGAAGATTCATTGGAAAGACTGATGCTGAAGCTGAAACTCTAATACTTTGGCCACCTGATGTGAAGAGTTGGTTCAATAGAAAAGACCCTGATGCTCAGAAAGACTGAAGCCAGAAGGATCAGAGGATGAAATGATTAGCTAGCATCACCACTTCAATGAACATGAATTTGAGCAGTCTCTGGAAAATAGTAGAGGTCAGGTGAGCCTGATAAGCTATAGTCCATGGTGTCACAAAGAGTCAGACATGACTTAGCAACTGAACCATTACCAAAGAAGCTGGTTATTACATTGTTTAATATCCGATCATACCAGAAATGTGGAGGTTGTGATGCCCTTTACTTATATTTTTAACTGAATAGGAAAATAATTTTTTAAATAGATGGCTACGTCCTTTCATCTAAATGTATCCCATCTTCTTAGGAATAACAATACTATTAATTTTACCTCTACTGTGTCAGTTTCTTTTATTATTAAAGTGAATTTTTACTACTTTATCTCTCCAGTAAGGCTATCTAATAAATATGCATAGGAAATATTTGACAATCCAAGAATAATGGGTTGCTATAGTATAGTTTGGAGAATGCAGTGGCACCCCACTCCAGTACTTTTGCCTGGAGAATCCCGTGGACAGAGGAACCTGGTGGGGGCAGTCCTTGGAGTCGCTAGAGTCGGACACGATTGAGCGACTTCATTTTCGCTTTTCACTTTCATGCATTGGAGAAGGAAATGGCAATCCACTCCAGTACTCTTGCCTGGAGAATCACAGGGACGGGGAAGCCTGGTGGGCTGCCATCTCGGGTCGCACAGAGTTGAACACGACTGAAGCGACTTGGCAGCAGCAGCAGCATAGTATAGTTTATAGTAAAACTATTGAATTCTGAAGTTCACTATATTTCCCTGCTTAATATAAAGAGGAAATGAAGTTAAATCCTAATATAGCCTTTAATATCAACTATCATTTTTTGAAATTCCATACTTACACTTCTAGGTAATTTACCTAACACTGTAGTGCAATTTATCCAGGAAAGAGCTTGTTAGGTAATGTAATTATCAGTTAGCTTGAAATGTATAAATTGCATTATAAATTACACTAATTTTTATATGTAATTCAAGTAATATCCAGGATCCTGTGGGGCTAGTGCCTATGATAAACTTTGTAATATACAAAAGAATATTAAAAGAAATACAGTGTTGGCATCCATGATCATGGAAATAATTCTCAATTTTCCGTTTACTTATCTTACTCAAAGAGCATTAAAGAATATGTAAATCATAGTGTGAATTTTTCCAGCCTTCCTTTCTTCTTCACCTACTACTCTCATTATCAAAATCTCTTTCCAAATGATAAGATTATAAGATCCATTTTTTCTCTTTTTCTCATTCATTTCACCTCTGTAGTTTTTCACTCCTGTAAATAAATATAGTTTGTTCATAATAAAACATTTGACTCTAGTTCTCTGTCTTCACCCTAGTTTTCTGAGTATCCATCACAAAATTTTAAGAGTGAAACTCAAATTTTGTTTACTTGTTAGAACATTTTTAAGGATGTATCTCGTTTAGCAGTTGTCAAAATGAACTGTGAAATAACATGAGCAAGTTATCTTCTTTGCCAGTTATTTGGAGACATCTCATATCATGTTTCCCCTCTATCCATGCATTTCTTAAAGCTTGAATGGAAAAAAATATTTTGGACATATTGAGAGGAATTTAAATTCTGTGTGTATGGTACTCAGATCCATTATGTTATGCATTTGAACATATCTACTGTACAATCTTCACTGAATCAGGTCGGGGGAGGACAGAGAGGCCTGCATATAGAAGCAATATAGTCATATCTTTGGTCTTAAATGGAGAGTGTTTGGGAAGCAAAGACTGATAGACCTGAAGTAATAGCAAAGGAAATTAATTGTATAGTATCCATATGCCAAAACTGTATCCATAGTATCCATATGGCATAGTAAATATGCCATATTATTTACTAAACCATAATTATTCAAAAGAAAGGAAGATGAATAGTTGGTACTGTTAAGTAGTTTAAAAAAAATGGAGTGTAGTTTACACACTGAATATGTTTGTGGGAAAGAGAAATACAGGAGAGCAATATAGGGGAAGAGAAAAACTGGATGAAGCCAGAAATCAGGGACAGTCTTTTCAGAAGATAAAGGACAACAATATAAGCATAAGGGAGGAAATGTTTTTGAAAGGCTTGTAATTTAGCCAAGTACAGAATGTAATTCATAGCTAAATTGTTTTTAATAGTTAAATTTCCATAATGTCCTAATTCTAATATAATAAAATAGTATTTCATCCTGTATTTGCAGATATTCCAATTTTTAGAAACTTAATTCACTGTCTTTTTATTTATCTCTCTTCTTTACCTTTTGAGCATTAGCATCTCCCATTTCCTTCACATTAACACATCCCTGGCTTCCTGCCATTTGCTTATTATCACCTCCACTGGGGAAAAACCAAATAATAAATAAATAATTCAGAGGAAAAAGACACACTCTAGTCACTTATTCAAACTCTTAGCCATTTTGCTAATACTTTGGATAAGAGATGAAGTATAAAATATAGGCTCTGATAAATCTTCAGAGTTTTTTATGAAGTTTTATGACCCAGACAGCAAGTATTTTTAAAATAGAGGCTGTAATTTAAAGGGAGGCTGTCTTTGAGTTTTTACTTTCAGCAAATGAAGGAGTATTTGCTAATCATAGATTTTTCATACTGATGCTATTAAAAAACACATATGAAGATCTTGAGGAGATGTAGTCATATTTACATCCAGGACATTTAAAAAATATTCTATGAAAAAGTATGCATAATAATTTATTTCAGTGATTTAAATTTTATTAAATTATTGAAATAAAAATATGTAACATATCATATATATATACATATGGAGAAGGGCATGGAAACCCACTCCAGTATTCTTGCCTGAAGAATCCCATGGACAGAGGAGCTGAGCAGGCTAGGAGTCCGTAGGGTCGCAAAAAGTTGGACACAGCCATGTATACATAGATAGTTAGACAGATAGGCTTCCCAGGTGTTGCTAGTGGTAAAGAATCCACCTGCCAATGCAGGAGATTCCATTCTGATCCCTGGGTGGGGAAGATTCCCTGGAGTAGAAAATGACAATTCACTCCAGTATTCTTGCCTGGAAAATTTCATGGACAGAGGACCCTTGCAGGCTGGAGCCCATGTAGTTGCAAAGAGTTGGACACAATTGAGCAACTAAGCACACACACACACATACATGTGCACATACACACACACACACACACACACACACACACACACACACACACACACTATATTGTTGTTTGGTCACCAAGTCATGTTTGACTCTCTGCAAACCAATGAACTGCAAATTTCAAACACAACATTTGATATCTGTTATATACCTAAAATCAAGAATAAAAAGAGATACGGTTAACTCAGTACATATTTTGAATTGAAAATAACAAATTGTCTATGAAAATAAAGGGTAGATGGTGAAAGGTGTTGAAGGAGAATAGGAACTAATATAGGCATTCTGCCTACATTTAAAGGCAGAATCTATTATAATTTGTCAGACTTTTGGTTTTCGTGAATCATAAAGACTGAATTTTTTGTACTTTTTTCCAAGATCATTAAAAATTACACTAAAAACAGTAACTATGATACTGTGTTTTTAGATATTATTTGTTTTACTAGAGCTTACAACCCCTATGCATAAAAATATTGAAAAATGAAACAAAACTACTATTCAACATTATAATACTTATCTAATATTGATGGGATATTTATATCTTTGTTGTTAAATGATAATGTCATAATCACTTAATAGCAGAAATCTTTAAAGTAACATAATTTGTAAACAAGAACTCCTTGAATTGTCTATATTTTATTATTTTGTCATGTACCCATTCACAACAGCAACCATAATGATGATGACAATAGCTAGCATTTAAAAGCACATTATATGCTAAACACATTGTTCAAGGAACATACATGTACACACCTGTGTATACCCATTTATTTTATCCTCAAGCAAAAAAAAAAAAAAAACAACACTATAACACAGGTACTATTTAGTTATATCTTATAGAGGATAAAGGTAAGGCTTAGAGACATGTAATAACAAACCCCAAATCAACAGATATGTGGATTTAAACACAGCAGATGATATGTGCTGGCCTTCATTTTTACTGTTTTATGGTTCTGAGGTATTGTAAAAAACTCTAAATTACCAGAGATTGGAATCACCGAAACTAATAAAGGCAAAGAATGCATGAACTAACTTTTAATGGATTCTTGGTGAAAAGTGCCAATGGTCAGGTTGGTTTTGAAGGAAAAATACGATGACACTCTCATCCTGAATCTCTAAAGAGGAATACCTAACAAATGTTAGGAATGTCCATTTTCTCTATGCTTCAGATTAGTAAATAATTATTTCGTGTTTTTTTTTTTCCTCAGTAATTTGTTTTCATCAAATTTGTACTGCTGTTTCAAATGGGCAAACTTTGAGTATCCCTATTGTTATCAATCAATGCTTTGGGTGAACACAGCTACTTATTTTCATATCTGTTAAAAATCTATTTCTGCTTTATTGACTATGCCAAAGCCTTTAACTGTCTGGATAACAACAAACTGTGGAAAATTCTGAAAGAGATGGGAATACCAGAACACCTGACCTGCCTCTTGAGAAACCTGTATGCAGGTTAGGAAGCAACAGTTAGAACTGGACATGGAACAACAGACTGGTTTCAAATAGGAAAAGGAGTGTCAAGGCTGTATATTGTCTCTGCTTATTTAACTTATATGCAGAGTACATCATGAGAAAAGCTGGGCTGGAGGAAGCACAAGCTGGAATCAAGATTGCCAGGAGAAATACTAATAACCTCAGATGTGCAGATGATACCACCCTTATGGCAGAAAGTGAAGAGGAATTAAAGAGCCTTTTGATGAAAGTGAAAGTGGAGAGTTAAAAAGTTGGCTTAAAGCTCAACATTCAGAAAACGAAGATCATGGCATCTAGTCCCATCACGTCATGAGATATAGATGGGGAAACAGTGGAAATAGTGTGAGACTTTATTTTTCTTGGCTCCAGAATCACTGCAGATGGTGATTGCAGCCATGAAATTAAAAGATGCTTACTCCTTGTTGAAAAGAAAGTTATGACCAACCTAGACAGCATATGCAAAAGCAGAGACATTACTTTGTCAACAAAGGTCCGTCTAGTCAAGGCTATGGTTTTCCCAGTAGTCATATATAGATGTGAAAGTTGGACTATAAAGAGGGCTGAGCACCGAAGAATTGATGCTTTTGAACTGTGGTGTTACAGAAGACTCTTGAGAGTCCCTTGGACTTGCAAGGAGATCCCACTCTCCATCCTAAGGGAAATTGGTCCTGGGTGTTCATTGGAAGGACTGATGTTAAAGCTCAAAGTCCAGTATTTTGGCGACGTGATACGAAGAACTGACTCATTTGAAAATATCCTGGTGTTGGGAAAGATTGAAGGCAGGCGGAGAAGGGGACAGCAGAAGATGAGGTGATGGTTGGATGGCATCACCCATTCAGTGGACATGAGTTTGGGTAAACACCTGCAGTTGGCGATGGACAGGGAGGCCTGGCATGCTGCGGTTCATGGGGTCACAAAGAGTCGAACACAACTGAGCAACTGAATTGAACTAATTTGCTATAAGTGCATTTCAAGTCTATGTATTGTACATTTTAATTTATAATAATAAATGTGCATTTAGATATATGCATATATATTCATATGTGCCATAGTTTCTAATAAGCATCTGATAAATTTAACATGATAATTTAGACATAATAGACATATTAATAGACATATAGACATAGACTATATGTCTATATGACATAGACATATTAATACATGTAAAAATAATATTTAATGATAGTATTTAACATTTGAGTTCTTATTATTGAACAGGCTATCTAGATAAATATATATATATCAAGAGTCCTGCTAATTTACAAACACTTGATGTTCAGTTATTGCTATTTTGATTTTTTATGAGACCAAAATTTTCAGATCATGAAGTGTGATTTCAGTCATAGATTATTGGACATCTTGAAATTCTCTGAATATGTGAGAGAAAGATAATGGCTTCACTAGTCCAAAGAGTCACTGTTTATTTATTTATTTTTAATTCTGTAGTGAATGCTTCTCTATTTGGCTCTGTAAGAGCACCATCTGGTGGCATCCAAGACTTCCAAAACAATCTGTAGACGTCACTGTTGCCAATGAGTTGGTGGGGTATAGCTGTAAATTTGTTTGAATAAAAAGTTTATAGCTTTTAGACTTGTTTTGTTTGTTCTAAGCTCAACAAGGCAGTTATTTATTATTTTGAGTGAATAATCCATACATGAAATTGAATTCCATGAATGAAGTACATAAAAGTCTATCTTCCCATAAAAGAAAGAAAGAAAGAAAAAAACACCTTTTCTTGATTGCTGAATGTTAGGCAGAAGTTTTCAGTCACTGGGGCTTAACCACAGGGAAATCAACTTGATTCAAATGGAAATATCTATAGCCCTGTTTTGGTTATATTTGGGAGCAGAGAAGCTGTTAAAAATTGATCAAGGTTCACTGCCAAACATTCTATTTATTCTAATTCTTTGTAGTTGCAAAATATGTAAAAATTGCAATAACTTTTTACTGAAAATACTGCTTAAATGTTGGGATTATTTTAACTGAACTTTTGAAGCATCTGTTACATTCACAATTTTGCCAGGACCATTCACATAAAAGTACATTTTATGCAAGAAAATGTTTAGACTGATGAATGACTGATGAGCTTGTAACAAGATATGGTTCCAATAGAATCTAATATTAAATTCAACAAAGAATACTATCCAATATTCTACTTACTATGTTTCTTATAAAAGTAATATTTTCTAGGGAAACAAATATAGTTTATAATACCTGTAGAAAGTAATATAAACATTGTATAAGTGGAAAATTATTATCTATAAATTAGGAACATAGAAACTAATTTTAGTTAAGTCTTAACCATTTTGCTATATGAAAATAAAATAAGAATCAATATTTCTTCTCTTTTGGTTAATTATGGTCTTATTCTCCTGAATCAAGTGGAAAATTAAAATCCATGTATTTAAATATATTTTGTAAATTTTTAGATCTACAAATCTCTTCCCAAGATAGCCTTTAGAATTCAAAAGGTTATAAATTCCTTGATACTTCAAAAATATACAAGCAACTCCTACAGCTCAATTCCAGAAAAATAAATGACCCAATCAAAAAATGGGCCAAAGAACTAAATAGACATTTCTCCAAAGAAGACATACACATGAAAACACATGTGTATGTGTTTTCTCCAAAGAAGACAAACACATGAAAAGGTGCTCAACATCACTCATTATCAGAGAAATGCAAATCAAAACCACTATGAGGTACCATTTCATGCCAGTCAGAATGGCTGCAATCCAAAAGTCTACAAGCAATAAATGTTGGAGAGAATGTGGAGAAAAGGGAACCCTCTTACACTGTTGGTGGGAATGCAAACTAGTACAGCCACTATGGAGAACAATGTGGAGATTCCTTAAAAAACTGGAAATAGAACTGCCTTATGATCCAGCAATCCCACTGCTGGGCATACACACTGAGGAAACCAGAACTGAAAGAGACACATGTACCCCAATGTTCATTGCAGCACTGATTACAATAGCCAGGGCATGGAAGCAACCTAGATGTCCATCAGCAGATGAATGGATAAGAAAGCTGTGGTATGTATACACAATGGACTATTACTCAGCCATTAAAAAGAATGCATTTGAGTCAGTTCTAATGAGGTGGATGAAACTGGAGCTTATTATACATAGTGAAGTAAGCCAGAAAGAAAAACAACAATACAGTATACTGACGCATATATATGAATTTAGAAAGATGGTAACAATAACCCTGTATATGAGACAGCAAAAGAGACACTGGTGTATAGAACAGTCTTTTGGACTCTGTGGGAGAGGGAGAGGGTGGGATGATTTGGGAGAACAGCATTAAAATATGTATAACATCATATATGAAACGAGTCACCAGTCCAGGTTCAATACATGATACTGGATGCTTGGGGCTGGTGCACTGGGATGACCCAGAGGGATGGTATGGGGAGGGAGGAGGGAGGAGGGTTCAGGATGGGGAACACATGTATACCTGTGGCAGATTCATTTTGATATAAGGCAAAACCAATAAAATATTGTAAAGTTAAATAAATAAAATTTAAAAATTAAAAAAAATAATTTTGACTTTTATTAGTGAATTGAAAGATAATTTTTAAAAGGACAATGGTAAAGAATAGAAGTTTTAGAATCAGGCTGTCAGGGTTTAAACCTCTTGTTCCTTTCTAGCATGTCCTTTTGGACAAATACATTAAACCTTGCTATATCCATGCTAGACCTATGGCTCTAGGCCATAGCTTCCTATGTCTCAAACGGAGATCAGAGTTCCAGCCTCATAGGGTTGCAATAAGCATTATATTATTTAACACAAACAAAAAACTTGGAGTAGTGCCTACTTTTATCAAGCATTAAATAAATAATAGCTAGTATCTATTGAGGGAGAAGGCAATGGCACCCCACTCCAGTACTGTTGCCCAGAAAATCCCATGGATGGAGGAGCCTGGTAGGCTGCAGTCCATGGGGTCGCTAAGACTCAGAGACGACTGAGCGACTTCACTTTCACTTCCCACTTTCATGCATTGGAGAAGGAAATGGCAACCCACTCTAGTGTTCTTGCCTGGAGAATCCCATGGACGGAGAAGCCTGGTGGGCTGCAGTCCATGGGGTCGCACAGAGTCAGACACGACTGAAGTAATTTAGCAGCAGCAGCAGCAACAGCAGTATCTATTGAAATGTTTTCATAAGAAATATTCATTGGACTCTACCTGTAATTTCGTATGGAAGTATGCTTAACTAATATTCCATTTGTCTCAACGCAAAATAAGAATCACTGTATGTAATATAAAATATATTTCTAATGCAGAATTTCCTAGCCAGTGCTGAGAATGAGTTCCATGTGCCATTGCCATTGGTGACCAGAGTTCCAAAGCTTGCTTCTAATGTCTGTGAGTGCCACTCTCTGTCACTGTAGTATGTTGATAAGTGTTTCATGTCTCAGCAGTGTATTGACATGTAAAGTTTGGCAAACAGTGATCTGAGATGATGCTATGAAGGAATTTACATTGCTAAGTTTACCATATTTAAGACCAATCATACATGTTCCAATAATCTATCATGTTTTTAGAGACTTCAGTTCAGTTCAGTTGCTCAGTTGTGTCCAACTCTTTGCGACCCCATGAATCGCAGCACGCCAGACCTTCCTGTCCATCACCATCTCCTGGAGTTCACTCAAACTCATGTCCATCCAGTTGGTGATGCCATCCAGCCATCTCATCCTCTGTCGTCCCTTTCTCCTCTTGCCCCCAATCCCTCCCAGCATCAGAGTCTTTTCCAATGAGTCAACTCTTCACATGAGGTGGCCAAAGTACTGGAGTTTCAGCTTTAACATCATTCCTTCCAAAGAACACCCAGGGCTGATCTCCTTTAGAATGTACTGGTTGGATTCCTTGCAGTCCAAGGGACTCTCAAGAGTCTTCTCCAACACCACAGTTCAAAAGCATCAATTCTTTGGTGCTCAGCTTTCTTTACAGTCCAACTCTCGCATCCGTACATGACCACTGGAAAAACCATAGCCTTGACTAGATGGACCTTTGTTAGCAAAGTAATGTCTCTGCTTTTCAATATGCTATCTAGGTTGGTCCTAATTTAGAGACTTAAGGGCTTATAATACCTCAAAACAATACCCAATTCTAAATTAGTCATAGATTTTAAACGAACAGCTCTTATACACAAATGATATTGAATTCTAGTGAATATCTCTGCCTCATTGAAGGATCAAAAAACATTTTCGGTTTTCTTTACTAATAGTTGGTCTTTCCATACTAACACCACTTTGTTTTGAATTCTAGATTTTCTCATAACAAATATGCTGTTTCTCATAAGCATCAACATCTTTCATTCACTGGCTTATAAAAATGTCTGTTTTCATTCTATGAATTTTTAAAGCAACTTTACAGTGTTTGACTCACTATTGATTATTTTTCAGATTTCTCACCTAAATCACTTTAAGTATTTCATTTGGGGTATGGCCTAACAAATGAAAACAAGCAAATAAAATTCCCATCCATGAAACCAATTCAGAACAATAAAAATTGAAAGGATAAGCTGAATATATTCAAGGAACTGTTTTGATATAAATATATAGTCTAAACTAGAGCACAATCATTTCATTTTGACAATAGTGAGTTAATGGAAAAAAAATCTTTGTGCCAAAATGATTGCATTTGATGAGATTTAGATATAAAAGTAATTTAGCTATTTCCATATTCTTCCATCTGATTTTGCATATACATACTCATTACGTAAGGATAATATTGTTTAAATAGGAATAAAATTTTATAGAGCAAGATATTACAGAAATGAGTTGTGTACAAATAAAAGCACAAATAAACTAAGGTTATCTAAAAGTATAATGAACTGTTGATTAATAATACATTAGCAGTTAACACAAAAATCAAATTAGTCATGTAAAGAAGTTTGCATATATATGTTTCCCTTGTCATTGATGGGGCTGTAATAGTTTTTAAAGCAAGTATGCCTGTATGATGAGTTCATTTAGTATTCAGTGTAATAGCACAGATAATAATGAAGTCGTTTGGCTTCCATTATATAAACATTAGATAATGGATACCTATATTAAAATGCAACGCTTCTGTTTGTGCATATTTTTATCTTCATTTGTACATAGTACTAAATCTTTAAAGTTGAGCTTTTATGCAAATTGTTGACATTTATAACTCTGGATGTTGAGTGACTTTTATGGACAAAAACATTCCATTATATTGCTTTGGATTCCAAGATAGACAGCAGTTGGATTGTTAAAAAGGGTGTTCTTATGATTATTAACCAGTTGTCTAATCTCATTTTCTCCCTCCTATTTTTGTTTTGCTCTCTTTAAAGGAAGCAAGTGTGTACAAGAACATCTTGAAAAAAATGCCCCATTATACAGTATCTCTGACATATTTTATTTTATTTTTTTAATTTCTGGGGTGTTTGTTTCTTTTGTCCTTACCATATTTTATTCATTTGCCATAATACAGAAATAAACTAAACATTGTGTTTTTAAATTATAATAAGATTTTCCCTTCCAGAGGTTGTTACAGTTGTAGGATAATGGTTTAAAAGATGACACTTTTAGCTTTGTGAGATTGTATGAACTTTTTTTTTTGGAAGAGAGAAGGTTTACGCTTATTATTCTTCCCCATGTTTGTGTTTCTAAGAAATTGTCCATTTCAGAATTTAGAAATGGTAAATAGATGCTGATTTTCTAGTTTCAAAAAAAAAAAAAAACACAAATGGGTATACCAACCACATTAAAATGTTTCTTATATATTTTGTATATGTTCAAGATTTTTTGTAAATTTTTATCGTCATGTACTTATATAACAGAGTTAAAAAGAGAGTATATAGATAATTATAACAGCATACTAAGTAATTGTAATGTTGGAATTAGTATTCTGTATAAGCACAGAAAACTTGGATTGCTCTTCATTTTTCATGGCCTGTTACAGAGAATTCCAATATCAGTCTTAGTTAAATTATGGAGAGGATAGGAAGTTTAGATTGAACTTTGTTTTGGAAATGCTTTCTCTGTATAATGAGAAAACTCCAAGTATGAAACAGCCTTTAAAATTGATAAGAATTAAAGAAGAAAAGAGTTTGGTAGGGAAAAAAAAAAAAAAAAACTTAAAGGACTGATGTTTAAGTCTTCCTGTATCTATCACTCTACCCTGTCTTCCAAAATCAATGACTATAAACCTATTCTTTCTTTAGTATTCAGATATAAGGAGGTAGCACCTCTTGGCCCTTCCTGTGTGAGGTGCTCCTCAGCCAAATTCTCTATTCTGTTTTTGCATATTGCTTAATATGTATCTTGTTTTAGGTGTACAAAGAAATCAATTATATGTTTGGAAAAGGAAGGGTATTTTAATAGCTGTTTCAGATAATGGTGGATATTCTTTGGTATTGTAGCAAAATTTAACAATGGTAATTTATTAAAAATCATCTGCAATGTGAACTCTAAACCACATTGCAATGTGGAATCTAAACCTCCTATTCCCACTCCATATCACCCCTCCATAATTTAAATAAGACTGTCTTGGAATTCTCTGTAATAGGCCGTGAAAGATGAAGTGTAATCCAAGTTTTCTCTGCTTGTACAGAACAATACTAATTCCAACATTACTTAATGTTCCTAAAATACTTAGTATTTTAAAAACTCAGTGGAGTTCTCATAGCTGCTCTGTGAAACTCCATTAGCTTATCTTGCATTTTTTATTGAATCTTTTATTTCTGTGTGCTTTTGCCACTCTGTGCTTTGGTCATTTGGAAAATACAGTTAATCTTTTTGAACAGCACAGGTTTGAATTGCAGAGTTCAACTTATATGGGGCTTTTTTTTCAACAGTAAGTAACTGCAGTACCATATAGTCAGTGGTGGGTTGAACTTTTGGATATAGAATTATAAAGAGGAACCGTGGATTCAGAGGGCCAATTATAAGCTATAAGCAGATTTTTGACTGGATGAAGGGCCAGTGCCCCTGACCTACACTTTGTTCAAGGGTCAACTATGTAGGTTTTCTGAATTACAAAGATGTTCAAAATGGTGGCTCATTTCATTATAAAATATCAGAAATTTGTATTTGTTAATATCACTAAAAGTTTCATCAAAAAGCTTTTAAGTATTGGGAATATCTCAACCTCAAATACAAGTTTTCCAAAATTCCAATTTTCATTTGAAAGGTTGAATATTATTTTTGTAGTAAATCTTATCAATTGTTTTTCTTGAAGTGATGGCTTTACTTTGCTACTTTGTTTACTTGTTAGAAAATATTTTACAGGTAACCATGTATGAATAACACCCATTTGTCTGTCAGTTGGCATTTCAGAAGAAAATGTTTTTGTATGAAAAAAAAAAAAAAAAAAGCACACAAGCACTTTTCTTCATAACCACTATCATATTTCAGCAGGTAGCTGATATGCCTTATATATACTTCCCATTTATAAAAAGATTGTTAAAAAGACATGTACTTATATGATCAAGATATAATAAAATTAATTTTTACAAATGCTTCATCAAGGACATTCTTTTAAAAATATTTATTGTTATTTTTGGCTGGACTGGGTCTTCATTTCTGAGGATGGGCTTTCTCTAGTTGCAGAGAGTGAGGGCTACTCTCCAGTGCGGTATGTGGGCTTCTTAGTGTTGTGAAGCATGGGCTCTAGGGTGCACACGCTTCAGGAGTTGCTGCCAGTGGCTCCATCATTTCAGTTTGTGGACTCCAGAGCACAGGTTCAGTAGTTGTGGTGCATGGGCTTAGTCTCCCCATAGCACATAGGATCTTCCAGGACCAGGGATCAGAGGTAGGTGTCCCCTGCCTGGCAAGCAGATTCTTAACCACTGGACCACCAGGAAAGCCTCATGAAGGACATTCTTAAGTGAAACTGCTTTTTTGTATTTTTTCTTACTACAAATATGTGCCAGTGTAGAATCAAAATGACCAAAGTTAACTTCTCTGGTAACAGGTAAAATTTACATCATATTAGCTTCATAATGTGATGCATTGAGATAGACACAGTAGCACTTTTTCAACGTTCTCATCAAAAATTCACAACCTAAATTGAATCACTTGTATTCAATTGATTAGGGCAAACCCAAATTAAAGATTATTCTACAAAAGAGCTGGCCTGTTTTCTTTGAGTCAAAGTGAAAAACACAGAAAAGAGTGAGGATGAGATTCAAGGAAAAAAGAGAGAGATTGAGCAAATGGTAACTAAATCCAAGTGTTATTCTGGATTGAAAGCTGGACCAGGGAAATTTTTCTTGTCATTTATAGTAGGTTACAAAAGCAAAAATACAAAAATGAGAATTCTGTTCTGACTTTGTGATATCTATACATCCTTTAACCAAATATTTTTGTAATTTATTTTAATTTTTCCCGATTTAGTTTCCTTTCTTGCCTTTTTCTTCTTCCTTGCCTTTATTTTTTAAAGTTTTCTATTAAAATATAATTAATTTACAATGTTGTGTTAGTTTTCAGGTTTACACTAAAGTGATTCAATAATACATATATATATGTGTGTGTATTTATATGTATTCTTTTTTATCTTCTCTTCCATTATAGCTTATTACAAGATATTGGGTATAGTTCCCTGTGCTATACAGTAAGTGCTTGTTGGTTATGTATTTTATATATATATAAGTATATTTTATCTATACTCTAAGGCTTCCCTGGTGGCTCAGAGGTTAAAGTGTGTATACTATATAGTATATACTATATACTAATATATATATAAACTATATAATACTAATATATATATAATTATATATATTTTATGTATATTTTAATCTCAAACTCCTAATTAAACCCCCTTCTCTTTGGTAACCATAAGTTTGTTTTCTCTGTTTCTGAGTCTATTGTAAAGAAGTTCATTTGTTTCATTTTTTTAAGCTTCCACATACTGAGCTTTCACTTTTCACTTTCATGCATTGGAGAAAGAAATGGCAACTCACTCCAGTTCTTGCCTGGAGAATCCCAGGGATGGTGGAGCCTGGTGGGCTGCTGTCTATGGGGTCTCACAGAGTCGGACAGGACTAAAGCGACTTAGCAGCAGCAGAGCATATAAGCAATATCATATGATATTTGTCTTTGTCTGGCTTACTTCACTTTAGTATGATAATTTCTAGGTCCTTCTATGTTGCTGCAAATGTCATTATATTATTGTTTATTATGACTGGGTAATACTTCTCTATGTATATCATATCTTTATTATCCATTCATCTGTCAATGGATACTTAAGATGCTTCCATGTCTTCACTGTTGTTAATAGTGCTGCTGTGAACATTGGGGTACATGTATCTTTTTGAATTATGCTTCTTCTTGTCTATATGCCTAGGAGTAGGATTGCTGGATCATATGGTAGTTCTATTTGTAGTTTTGTAAGTAATTCCATACTCTATAGTATTCTTCATAGTTCAATTCAGTTAAGTTCAATAACTCAGTTGTGTCCGACTCTCTGCAACCCCATGAACTGTAGCATGCCAGGCCTTTCTGTTCATCACCAGCTCCCGGAGCCTACCCAAACTCATATCCATTGAGTCGGTAATACCATCCAACCATCTCATCCTCTGTCATCCCTTACACCTCCTGCCCTTAACCTTGCCCAGCATCAGGGTCTTTTCAAATGAGTCAGCTCTTCATATCAGGTGGCCAAAGTATTGGAGTTTCAGCTTCCATATCAGTCCTTCCAGTGAATACACAGGACTGATATCCTTTAGGATGGAATGGCTGGATCTCCTTGTAGTCCAAGGGACTCTCAAGAGTCTTCTCCAACACCACAGTTCAAAAGCATCAATTCTTCAGTGCTGCTCAGCTTTCTTTATAGTCCAACTCTCACATCCATACATGACTACTGGAAAAACCATAGCCTTGACTAGATGGACCTTTGTTGGCAAAGTAATGTCCCTGCTCTTTAATATGCCATCTAGGTTGGTCATAACTTTCTTTCCAAGGAGTAAGCATCTTTTAACTTCATGGCTGCAGTCATCACCTGCAGTGATTTTGGAGCCCAGAAAAATACAGTCTGACACCATTTCCACTGTTGCCCCATCTATCTGCCATGAAGTGATGGGACCAGATTCCATAATCTTAGTTTTCTGAATGTTGAGCTTTAAGCCAACTTTTTCACTCTCCTCTTTCACTTTTATCAAGAGGCTCTTTAGTTCTTCTTCACTTTCTGCCATAAGGGTGGTGTCATCTGCATATCTGAGGTTATTGATATTTCTCCTGGAAATCTTGATTCTAGCTTGTGCTTCCTCCAGCCCAGTGTTTCTCATGATATACTCTGCAAAGAAGTTAAATAAGCAGGGTGACAATATACAGCCTTGATATACTTTCCCTATTTGAAACCAGTCTGTTGTTCCATGTCCAGTTCTAACTGTTGCTTCCTGACCTGCATACAAATTTCTCAAGAGGTAGGTCAGGTGGTCTGGTATTCCCATCTCTCTTAGAATTTTCTACAGTTTATTTTGATCCACAAAGTTAAAGGCTTTGGCATAGTTAATAAAGCAGAAATAGATATTTTTCTGGAACTCTCTTGCTTTTTCAATGATCCAGCAGATGTTGACATTTTGATCTCTGGTTCTTCTGCCTTTTCTAAAACCAGCTTGAACATCTGGAAGTTCACGGTTCACATATTACTGAAGCCTGGCTTGGATAATTTTGAGCATTACTTTACTAGTAATTCTTCATAGTAGCTCTACCCATTACATTCCCACCAACAGTGTAGGAGGATTCCTTTTTATCCAGCCTCTCTAGCATATGTTATTTGTAGACATTTTGATACTATCCATTTTGACTGTATGAGTTGATACTTCATCACAGTTTTGATTTGCCTTTCTCTCATAATTAGCCATGCTGAGCATCTTTTCTTTCCTCTTGTGCCTTTTAGACATCTGTATGTCTTCTTTGGATAAATGCCTTCTAGATCTTCTGCCTTTTTTTCATTGTTTTTTTTTTTGTTGTTGTTGTCTTTATATTGAGCTGCATGAGCTGTTTGTATATTTCATAATATAATCCCTTGTCAGTTACAACATTGGCAAATATTTTCTCCCATTCCATAGGTAGTCTTTTTGTTTTGTTTTTGGTTTCCTTTGTTGTGCAAAAGCTTTTAAGTTTAATTACGTCTGATTTGTTTATTTTTATTACTCTAGGTAGTGGATCCAAAAACATTGTGGTGATTTATGTTAAAAATTGTTCTGTGTATTTTTTCTCTAGGAGGTTTATAGTTTCCAGTCTTACACTTAGGTCTTAAATACATTTTGAGTTTATTTTTGTGTGTGGTGTTAGAGAATATCCTAATTTTATTCTTTTAGATATAGATGTCCAGTTCTCCCAGCACCACTTATTGAAGAAACTCTTTTCTCCATTGTATATTCTCGCCTCCTTTGTTGCAGGTTAATTGACTGTATATATTGAACATATATGTGTGGGTTTATTTCTGGGCTTTCTGTCCTGTTCGATTGATCTAAATTTCTGTTTTTGTGCCATTGTCATACTGTCTTGATTACCATAACTTGAATAGTGTCACATCAAAAGTGTATCACTGTTGTATAGTCACTAAGTCATGTCTGACTTTTGCTACCCAATGGACTTGTACCACACCAGGCTCCCCTGTCCGTAGAATTCCCAGGCAAGCATACTGAAGTGGGTTACCGTTTTCTTCTACAGGGAATCTTCCTGACCCAGGAAATGATTCCACATCTCCTGCAAGGCAAGTGATTCTCTACAGTGGGAAGCTCATCAAAAGCATAGCAGATTGTAATAAATTATGAAATATAAGAGTAAAACAAAAACTCAAACATCTCCAAAAAATGGCTAACATCTTAAGTAATTAAACTGATTAGCAAAATTTGATTGAAAATTTTATTAGTTTCTCAGCCTTATCTGTTTCTCAGAAAACATACATAAAAGACAGACCCAGGAAATCATATGGTGAAGGCTGACTATATGAGTATCTCTTTAGTGATACACTGGAAATAAGATCAGTCATGACAGTCACAACATGCAAGAGCTCTAAAAAAATAAGCCTGGGCTGTTTGTAGAGATGCCCACCCTCTGGTCTCCATTGTCTATCGCTCTTCCCTCAGTTTTTAAAAACTTCTCTAAGTTTCATTGCTGGAACAAAGTTTAACACTTTTTCACTGTAATATTTATTATCTATACTGATTTTGACACCATAGTCTGTATAGTCATCCTTTCTTTTGTAATTTTTCCCCAAGGCTCTGGGTTTTCATATGTGTGTGTATATATATATGTGTTTGTGTGTGTGTATATATGTTTAAATTTATCTAGAAATCCCAGAAGTAGTTTTCAGACAAATAATTTACCCTTAGGAGCAAGTAAAACCCATAATAACAGTAACAATAAAAAATGATTTCTCTAGAAACTTCTCTAGTTCTCTCTTACCAGAATGGAAAATGCAAAGATGTCAGGCCTCTTATATTTTCTCATTTAGATGCTTGTCTTTTGTGTCTAGAGGGTAAATTTTGTCTTTCATTTTTAAATTTGTTGGGTTCATATATAATTTTCGTCCTCCTATACAAGAACTCTAATCCACCTGCTGTGTAATTGATAGATATGAGCAACAGTCATATCTTGGTATTTTTCCATGTGTTTCTTCAGTGTTCTCATGATATAGTCTCTACCTCTTCCTCTGTTTTCTTGCAGCTCTTGCTGTCTTGAAGATATTGAAGGAGTATCAATCTCCATTGCCCATAAGTATTTTCTTTATGAGATTCCCAGTGCATAGAGCTTCAGACAAAATGATCTTGAATTTGTTAACTAAGTTTGGAAAATACTCATTCTACACTGCAAGCTGTGGATGATTAGCTGAACCCTAAAGAAGTGTTGCTTTCTTCCTGAAAAATTGCAGGGAAAATTTTAGGTATTTGCAACAATACTAAAAAATCCAACAAAAGTATTAATATTTGTTCCACTGTAATGGTAAAATAGTTTAGCTGCATCTCATCCTTCTCCTCAGTATTCCCACTCTAAAACTAAATAATAACAAACAAACAAAAAAACCCAAAAAGCTCTTGACCAAAAGAGTAGTTAGATTTAAGACAAAATTTAATATCTTTTACAGTTGGCAGTTTTCATATAATATCTAACATCAGCATTAAATTTGATTTTATAGCTTTCAGGTTGTGTAACTAAATATTCCACTAGTAAATTTTTTAAACAAAAATCTCTGTCCCAAATGTGAAGTTTAGTCATCACTTCTGCAAACATGAACTGGCTTATAATTATGTTTTCATCCTATTTTATTTTTAATAACCTTAAAAATGGCAAGATTCCAGCCCAAACAGGACACAGATTTGGGCAGTTGACCCAGATTGTTCTAGTCATGATGATTCTCCTAGATCACCAAGTAGTAGATGATTTAATCTTGACTTTGAATTTACAGATTATCTAGGTTTCTAATATGACACCCAGTGTCCCAAGATATTATCTCTTCCCTTACTTCCCCATAACTATTTCATGGTTCTTCCACTAGCACAGATGTTTATGAATCTTGTCATGGCTTTCCATAAACCCCCTGAGGTCTATTTGACTTACAGTAATAACAATTATTTATAACCACTGTTTCTGCAACTATTCTTTGGTTTGAAGTGTCTCTTAAGGCACTGTATAGATATGTAAATGACATGGTTTTCTGGGCATTTGACTCAAAGCTTGAAGTCCCAAATTTTAAAAGAGTTTATGATTTCTGTCACTTATGGTGCAGTTTTCCAGTGATGATCAAGGCAATAGAAGACAGCACTTAGTGGGACTGTAAGCTACTTGTCACAGGAGAAGGCAGGTCTGTGTGGTTAATATGATAAAGTGGGGGATGGGAATGTATTGTGATGTGTCGTTCAAAACTGATTGGTCTGTTCATCTCTACCTGTCCCAAGACAGGTAATCATATTATTTTTTTATGATATTAAAAACAAGCAAGGTATACATAGAAAATAAGGTAAGAATAAAGATAGGTTGTGTTACATACTCCATGAAGAGAAGTCATCAGTTTATTCTAAGAAAAAGAGGAAATTGAAAATTTGAATACATTAAAGTTTTCAAGGAATATCTTTACATGGAAAAACTAAACCCAGCCAAACTCAGCAGCTATAGTAGTGCAGATTGGAGGTCAAATTACTTAAGAGCATGGGATCAGACTAATCTTGGCTCATATCTGGCTCTGTTGGTTACAAAATGTAATTTCTATAAATCTCTTTAACCTGTCTAATCCTCATGGTTCTTAGAATCTCCTTCATAGGGATGCAGGGAGGTATGCAATGAGAACTACATATAAAAAGTGCCTAACACAGAGTAGGTGGCAAGTAGCTGGTTATTATCATTAATAGCAGAAGCAATATCACAAGGTCAGAAAAAAAGTCATAATGCCCTCTTCAGCTCTAAATGCATTTTTTTTAACGATTCTTTCCACTTGATAGGCCCAGTGCAAGATGGTCATATCCAGAGGCTCTTAAATTTTAATCACGGGTGATGAATTATATAGTTCAGGAGCTGCTCTGAAGGCAGCTTTTGGAATGGAGACTAAACTTTCACTAGTGGTTGGAAGTGGATAAATTAATTTATCTTTTCATCTCGGGTGAGCCCTTGGAGGAAATCATTATCATAAAACATTGTAAATCTATAGACTTGGCAGCTTTTGCCCTGCAGAGTCTCGGGACTTGAGTAAATATGGAGATTTAGAGATTTACTGTCTTTTCCTTTGAAGACGTGATTTCCCATGGTAGGGAAAGACGGACATGGCAATAGGCAAAAGAAAAAGAAAAAAAAAATCTTGTTTTAACTTTGAACCTGAACCAGCTTTGAAATACATATATCTCTTTACCAGGATAGCTTTCCCAGCTGCAAAGCCATTTTTATTAAATTACAATATTAAAGTTTAGAGCAAAGAGGAGCTGGGGGAAAAGATCTTACTCAATATATGCTCCTATCATGAATCAACAGTAAAGGCTGCGAATCATTATCAATATTTCCTCTGAGGCCTAGTGAGACAGAAAAACATTATTAGTATATATTGTCAAGGCAAGAAATTGAAAATGGAAAAGAAAAGTAACTATTTAGCCTAAAAGTTAAAAGTTGCATTTGATTGAAACAAAAGTTTTTTAAGAAAAGGTTTCTCTAAGATTTTTCCAGTAATTATCAGAGTGTTTATCTATCTAAATCTGTCTGGTGCAGTGGTACAGCGTGCTCAGTTTTATCTGACTCTTTGTGACCCCATGGGCTGTAGCCTGCCAGGCTGCTCTGTCCATGGACTTGTCCAGGCGACAATAATGGAATGGATTGCCATTTCCTTCTCAGGGGATCTTCATCCGTCTCAGATTCTTTACCACTGTGCCACCTGGGAAGCCCAGAAATCTTTGCTGAGATACACATAATTAAAACCATTATGTATCCTTTTGACATACATTATCATTTAATTCAATAAAATCATTTTATGAAATCTCTTGAAGAATGTCTAAAGGAGAATGTATCTTCACTTAAGAGCATACATCCTTGAAGTTAAGCAGTTTTCCCTGGAATCAATTCTAACTGATAGTGCACAACAATCAAGTGAGATTCAAGCTCAGTGTACCTTGTATACAGAACAAAAGAAAATGAAGGAAAGTAAGTTTCAGAAGGTACCTGTTGATTACTAAGAAATGAAAAAACCTGTGAGGTAGGACAGATTGCCTTGCAAGTGTTTCTGGGTGTATGTGAGAGAGAGGTGGGGAAAGAGAGAGACTGAGAGTAACCAATAGGGAATGTAGCTATGTGATATGGTGATCCGGGCTCTCTAGCTTAAAGACCATCATGATCAGAGGCTAAGCCTCCTTCATGTGCTAAGTTAGCACTCCTTTTTCTTTTGTCTCTTTATTCATTAATGCCATCAAAAGCAATATGTCAGATAATTGGCTTAAAAATGTGCTTGAATTATTTTCTCTCTGCTATAGATATGACAACAGAGTATTAGTCAAGAGAATATGGGACTTTCAAAAAAGACAGCATATGGGAACATGGATATGTGCATATGTGCTAAGTTGCTTCCGTCATGTCTGATTCTTTGCGACCCCCTGGACCAACTAGGCTCCTCTGCCCATGGAATTATCCAGGCAAGAATACTAGAGTGGATAGCCTTTCCCTTCTCCAGGGAATCTTCCTGACCAGAGATTGAACCCAAGTCTCCCACACTGCAGGCAGATTCTTTACTGTCTGAGCCACCAAGGAAGCCCAAACATTGGTATGCTGCTGCTGCTAAGTCACTTCATTCGTGTCCGACTCTGTGCAACCCCATAGACAGCAGCCCACCAGGCTCCTCAATCCTTGGGATTCTCCAGGCAAGAACACTGGAGTGGGTTGCCATTTCCTTCTCCAATGCATCATGTTCCAAATACCTAACTACCAGCAGTATCTGTAATGACAACTTTCAACAACATAGACCAGATTACAATGTGTTGTGTTTTCTAGAATATGATGTGTTGTGTTTTCTAGAATATCTTACAGTATCCCAAGAAGGAAATTGAACTGTTTATAAATACAGTCATCCTTTGGTTTTAGGACCTACCCTGATATTAAAAGAGGGTAGGACTTTGACTTTCTATACAAATCTGCATGATTTGACTACATATAATGATAAATAGGGGAAGGCAATGGCACCCCACCCCAGTACTCTTGCCTGGAAAATCCCGTGGACGGAGGACCCTGGTGGGCCGTAGTCCATGGGGTCGCTAAGAGTCGGACACGACTGAGCGACTTCACTTTCACTTTTCACTTTTATACATTGGAGAAGGAAATGGCAACCCACTCCAGTGTTTTTGCCTGGAGAATCCCAGGGATGGGGGAGCCTGGTGGGCTGCCATCTATGGGGTCGCACAGAGTTGGACACGACTGAAGCGACTTAGCAGCAGCAGCAGCAATGATAAATAACACATTTTCAGGAAACGCACTGATCATTTTAAAGAATTGTTCAAAGTCCTAACCGATGGTTTTCACGCACTATTGTCACAGTAGAGTTCTTCTCTTATTCTCTTATGTTGTCTTCTGCTTCTCCCTCTCTGCCTTTGTTTCTTTTCCTCCTCCTCATATACTTTTTCCTTTTTCTTTAGTCAGTGGTTAAATGGACTCTTACATTAAACTTTACTATTTAAGCAAGAAAAACACAAACAAAGCCAGAAAATTTAAAACACAGATGAGGTCAGGAAGCCAAGTTTTACACACCCATTAACTACGAGTGTCTGTTCCTACATTCAGCTTGTGCCCAGGGAATACGAACAACCGTAGCAGTTTTGAAAATTCCTTTTGAAAACTGTACTCTTAACTATAGAAAAATCTGCAGTAATGGTAGAATTCTACTTACTACTTTAGAATTTCACTGATTTTAGACCTATAAGATATTTTAACAATGAAGTTGCCTGCTTACAAATTCAAATAACCCCACTAAGACAATACTAAGTTTTTCCCATTGCATACTTATTTCTGAAATTTCAGTATCTTTACTTTCGAATCTAGATGTTCCACATTAGCTTCTTAATGAACATATTAAGTAACTTATAATTTGAATTCCTGAACAGTGTAGTTCAGACTTTTGTGGTGATCATTACTGTCCCCACTTAACCAAAAAAAAAAAATACTCTGGGAAGGATTTCCTCATATGTCTGTGAGCAGACTTATCAGATAATTTGCTTGCTTTTAGAAGAAAAAAAGAATACACCACTTGACATGAATCAACAGATGTTGAAATAGTGATAGTGTTTATACCTTTTGCCCTTCTTTGAAATTAGTGGTCTTAACACCTATATTCATGGATGTAATAGAATTACAAGTTACGAATAATCAGTGAGAAATGGACACACACACCTTTGGTGCTCATAAACATCTGAAATTGAGGATAATGGAGAGTCTATTTGGAAAAAAGAGAGGTACACAACATATATCCCCAGTGATAATATAACATATGCTGCTGCTGCTGCTGCTGCTAAGTCGCTTCATTTATGTCTGACTCTGTGTGACCCCATAGACAGCAGCCCACAAGGGTCACCCGTCCCTGGGATTCTCCAGGCAAGAACACTGGAGTGGGTTGCCATTTCCTTTTCCAATGCATGAAAGTGAAAAGTGAAAATGAAGTTGCTCAGTCGTGTCCGACTCTTAGCAACCCCATGGACTACAGCCCACCAGGCCCTCCGTCCATGGGATTTTCCAGACAAGAGTACTGGAGTGGGGTGCCATTGACTCAAAAAAAAGAACTTTTTAGCTAATTTATCTAATTTTTGTTTTCCTCTAAGAAGAACTTTGTCAATTTTTTTATAACTATAAAAGCAGATTTTTTTCACATTCCTTCCTACAAACTTCTGACTCCAAGACTAGTGGGTTTATCTGATTGTTACCACTCTCCATTACATTATCATTACTGGTATCATTAGGAAGAATTTTACTGAAAGGAATTAATATTAAAGAGGTAATATCTAGAGATGAAAGTGAAAGAGAAGAGTGGAAAAGTTGGCTTAAAGCTCAGCATTCAGAAAACAAAGATCATGGCATCTGGTCCCATCACTTCATGGGAAATGGGAAAACAGTGTCAGACTTTATTGTTGGGGGCTCCAAAATCACTGCAGATGGTGACTACAGCTATGAAATTAAAAGACACTTACTCCTTGAAAGGAAAGTTATGACCAACCTAGGAAGCATATTAAAAAGCAGAGATATTACTTTGCCAACAAAGGTCCATCTAGTCAAGGCTATGGTTTTTCCAGTAGTCATGTATGGATGTGAGAGTTGGACTGTGAAGAAAGCTGAGCACTGAAGAATTGATGCTTTTAAACTGAGGTGTTGGAGAAGACTCTTGAGAGTCCCTTGGACTGCAAGGATATCCAACCAATCCATTCTAAAGGAGATCAGTCCTGGGTGTTCTTTGGAAGGACTGATGCTAAAGCTGAAACTCCAGTACTTTGGCCACCTCATACGAAAATAGACTCATTGGAAAACACTCTGATGCTGGGAGGGATTGCGGGCAGGAGGAGAAGGGGATGACAGAGGATGAAATGGCTGGATGGCATCACCAACTTGAAGGACATGAGTTTGAGTGAACTCTGGGAGTTAGTGATGGTCAGGGAGGCCTGGCGTGCTGCAACTCATGGGGTTGCAAAGAGTTTGACATGACTGTGCGACTGAACTGAACTGATGTAGAGATGGGTTAGGGCAATCCAGTACATTCTATCAAATGGTGATTTTCATTAGCAATTTTTGATTGACTTTAATTTTAAAATATCTTGACTTACTTGCTGACATCTATCATCTTCAGTGATAATTAAAGTTAATTGAAACATTGTATCTATAAATACTCTAATATATACACAAATTCATGAAGATATTACATCCAGAATACAAAAATAATAAAAGTAACTTTAAAAATCTTAGGTGTTATGAATATAATCGTTAAAATATTTTTAAATGCGAGGTCTGGAAATGAAAGGAATACCATGGAAATAATTTCAGAAATACAAAAATAAAATACACAGATGTGCATGTGCACACACACACACAAAGCAAGGATATATGACTAATCTGAGAGGTTCAATAGCTGATGAATAAAAATTACTAAAAAAAAAGAAAAGATAAAATTTGACCACAATAAATCAAAGAATGCTTAAAAAGGATTTTTCCCAAACTGAAAACATAAATCTTCAGATTAAAAAATTCCACCAAGGGCCCAGAAAAATGAGTAAAAATACTTTCACATTTATAATCCTTATTATGAAAGTTCAGAGTATCAAAAATATAAGGAGGATCTAAAAGTTCAAACTGGGAAACAAAAACCAATACAAGAGGTTCATATCCCTTTGATTTTAGCAACTGTATAGTGGACCGACAACAGTAAAGTCATTCCATCAAAATCGTAAAAAAAATTCTGTTTGTCTAGAGTTTCATTATTTGTCATAATATATAGAAAGATTTACTATACAAGGATTTGGTACATTTGTCTTCTAACACAGTTTTACTAAATTATGTAAAGAAATACTCCAACAAAATGAGACACATACCAGGAAAAAGCAAGTCATAACTTTCAGGAGGCAGTGTTTCCAGTTCTGACAAGCAATGAAAAAAAGTTTTACTATGATTGATACAATCTAGAGTAGGGAAAATAATAATTCATATGGAGCCAGAGAAATCTAATTTGTGGAAGAGAAATCTTTAAAAGCATAGAGACTATACTGGAAAATTGAAGATTATGACTGAGAATTGGAAAACATGTAGGAAAAGTTTGGAATACTAAAAGACTGTTTTAAAATTGTTGTTGTTGTGTAGTTACTAACTCATGTCCGGCTCTTTGCGACCCCCATGGACTATACCCAGTCTGGCTTCTCTGTCCATGGGATTTTCCAGACAAGAATAATGGAGTGGGTTGTCA
The DNA here is from genome assembly GCA_935064755.1 of Tragelaphus eurycerus. Taxonomy (NCBI): domain Eukaryota; kingdom Metazoa; phylum Chordata; class Mammalia; order Artiodactyla; family Bovidae; genus Tragelaphus; species Tragelaphus eurycerus. Next base: position 1,054,366 of record CAKXYN010000120.1, on the reverse strand, counting down.
TTTCCTGCTCCAGGAGATCCTCTTGACCCAGGGATACAACCTGTTATCTCCTGCATTGGCAGGTGGATTCTTTACCACTGAGCCACTTGGGAAACCCCATTCTAAAATTAGGGATTTATTACTGAAATGTCTATGTATAGATTATTCTCTGCTTAAGCATATTATTTAAAGTCACACAAAGGAAGTAAGAGAACTAAGGGTAAAACCAATATGAATATAATTGTGAGGCATCTGTCAGAGAGATAGGAATTAATAATATCAGTGAGCTAAAGTTTTTCATTTATTTTAGAAAATTGAGTGTCATTTAAGATGTTTAAAACACTAATTATCTTTTTACTGAAGCAGATTTGTAAAGATACATGTATGCATATATGTTAGGTTTCTAAGTAAATGTAATACAGATGAAAAAAATGTTAAAAATAATGGTGAATGCAAGAGCACTTAGCAAAATAAAGTAAGTATCAATTTTTTTTAAGTTATTACTGGCCAGATGAAAAGAGCCTTGAGTGAGATTTGATGACAAAGGAAAGAAAATGGAGTCTGCAGTTCCTGGCACTGTTTGGTGCTGTGTGACAGTGAGAAGGGCAAGTGAAAGCGTAAACGTCCAAGATCTGCGCTGGGGAAACATGATCCTTTTGGGCAAACAGCTAAATCCAACTGCCTTGACTATACGTCTTCTTAGCAAAAGCGTACCGCTTAAGCACTCTTTACGGGGATACAGAAGCTGATTCATTGTAGCCAGTTTTATATTCAGGGAATGTGCTTTCAACAAAATATTTGGGATTCATCTGAGCGACTAATAAAATAAAATTCAAATAAGAAGGCATATCTGCATTGATTTGAAAATGTTTATTAAGCTACATATGCATTCTTTTCATTTTAACTAATTCAATAGGAATTTATTTTCCTCTAATGTGTGGATTATAGGTCTGCATATTATTTGTTACATATTAAATTATTAAATGTAAAACTTCTGTTTCTGGCGCACAGGTATCTTTCCAGTATTCCATCTAGATGTGGCGTACATATTGCATTTTAATCGTCATTTCTTTAGAAAATATTGTAAGATTTGGCAGATGTTGGTGTTTCTTTTCTCATTATTTATTATTTTGATCATTATATAATGTTCTCACTTCAAATCTAAATCGGGAATCACTTTATCACCTCTGTAAATGTCTTCTGATATTTACTTGCTTATAGTCATATCAAAGACATCTTTACATTTTAAACACCCAAATAAATCAGTAATTATGCATTGTATTCCCCAATCCATATCTCTAATGAGAGTATCCATCTGTCTTCCTCAATATCTCTATATCTATATATAAGAAAAACTATCACAATGAATTTTTTTAGTTTTTAGAAAGTTTTCATTAGTGTATAGCTATTTGAAAACTAAAGTTTTCATTAGTATATAAGCTAATTTGCTAGTATTTTATAAATACACTGGGACTTCCCTGGTGGCGCAGAGGTTAAAGCCTCTGCCTGCAATGCGGGAGACTTGGGTTCAATCCCTGGGTCAGGAAGATGCTCTGGAGAAGAAAATAGCAACCCACTCCAGTACTCTTGCCTGGAGAATCCCATGGACGGAGGAGCCTGCTGGGCTACAGTCCACAGGGTCGCAAGAGTCAGACATGACTGAGCGACTTCACTTTTTATAAATACATTATTCATTTAAAAATAATGGAAGTAGTCTGTGGAAGGTAGAAGAAACATAGGGAACCCAGAGCCAATACTGCAAGGATGAATATGTCTAAGGATAGCTGGTGAGAACAGTGGACCAAGAATGGATCATTGGAGTAAAGAGAATAACAGAAATTGATTTAAATGGAAAGGGTTAGAGGATATGAGAGGGAACTACAGGGCATAATTTAATTAGTTAGATGTATGAACATAGGGGAACACTTGTAATTGAGAATTTAATAATGCTTCTGAAGTTTGTTCAGAAGCCTATCACTTTCCTTTCAGCAATAACAAAAGAGATTGCCTCAAATCATATTCAACTTGGAGGCACAAGTTTTGAAAACTGAAAATCATGAGGTTTAAGAGGTAAGCTTTGTCAGTCCATTCAGGAAATCCAGTTCTTCTGTATCAGAAGTTGAAAATTCCTTAGAGTAGTAAACCATTTGAACTTATTAATATATAACTAATTGTTTTGCTTAAACTTAAACAAATAACCAGGGAGGAAGAGTAATTCATAAGGGTGCAGAGCTTAATTTTATCTCAAGACCTAATTCTAAGAATAACCTCTGTGAATAAAGCTTGCCTATGGTAGAAGTGAACTTTGAAATTTCCAGTGTTTTGTCACAAAAAAATGTTATTTTTAATATTTACTGGAAAAGAGTGCATGAAAAAATTAGGTTAATAATGAAAATCTAGGTGTCTAATAGTTTCACAAACATATATTTGTAACTATCACTGCTAATGGCACTAGGAAAAGACTGTCATTTAAATATATTGCCAGGATTTCCTTTCTGAAAATGATACATTTTATTCAAGTTTACATATTTTGAGAATGATGTGTTTGCTGTTAGGGCATAATTATCCAACATTGTTGATTAATTTTTAATATTCATTAATTTTTATCTCTGATTATAAAAGCCTTTTGGGTCCCTGGACCCACTTCTAATGTGTGGGGGGTGATTTTCCCCATACCACCAGTGCTCCATAGTCACCAGCCAGGTGTCCTATAATTCAACTCAATTCAAACATCATCATCTACCAGTGTTTCCCTTGTGGCTCGCAAGAATCTGCCTGCAATGTGGGAGACCTGGTTTGATCCCTGGGTTGGGAAGATCCCCTGGAGAACGGAACAGCTGCCCACTCCAACATTCTTGCCTGGAAAATTCCATGGACAGAGAATCCTGGCAGGCTACAGTCCATGGGGTTGCAAAGAGCCAGTCATGACTGAGCGACTAACACTTTCATTTTCACTCTTGCAGGAAGACAGCTGCAGTATTACCATTTATAACTACAGTTTGAACTAGATGTTTAGACCCAGAAGGAATCTAGCAAAGTCTGTTAAAATTCCTCTCTGTGTCCACTGTCTCTGCATTGCCCAGCAAATGTTTCTCTATAAAATATTTGCTTTTCCATGTCCATGTGAATTTCCTTCCTTCTTTTTGAAAGTTCCAAACCACTGCTCTCAGCATCCTATTGTGTCTTTAGCTGTAGATAGTCTTTAAGGTGAGGGATTCAGCCATTTTTGGCAAGTTAATTCTCTTGAGTCTCTCCCCCATATACATGCTATTAAACTTTTGTTTGATTTTCTCCTATTATCTATCTCAAGTCAATTTAATTCTTAGACCAGCCAAAAGAACCTAGATGGGTGGAAGAAAATTTCTTCTTCCCTAACATTATAAATCACAATGTCATAAAATGTAAATACCACCTACTCTGTAATATGTAGAGAATACCAAGAACCATACAAAATGGATTTTCAATTACCATAAAACTACTTTGCTATATATACATCTTTTCTAGCTACTTACAAAAAGACAGTGTAAGTAATATTCCAAATGGAATGCTTCAGGCTTATAAAATAAAATGTTTAATGTTGTGACTTACCTATTATAATTAATATTAAAAGAAACACAACTGTGATAACTTGATCAAATATGTAATGGGAAAATCCTTTTAACCAAATATTTCTAATTTAAAAAGAAATATATATAGGTATATATTGTAGATAGTATGCATATTTCAAAATACAAGTGTCAAGTGTTGATTAAAAGAAAAACTCTCAACATAAAAGTTGTTATATTTGGGGACCCTACTGAGGACTATAGCTCAGGAGGTAGATAGCCTCTCAGGCTGCTCTTAGGAACTGCTCCAAGGAGGTAAGGGAGGAGCCAGGATGTCTATATACATATGAAGCTTTTTATTTTTTGGCTGGGTCATGTAGTTAAGCGTAAAATATTACTGCTAATCATAATGAACAGACATCTCAGTCTAACAATTTTAAGTGCTTTTCTATGTGTGGGAAGATGCAAGAATCTGGGGTCACTGAAATCTGTCCTTAGATATTTATCTTATTTGTCCTTAGGCATGTATCCTCTGACCCTGGAGGAGGGCTTGGCAACCCACTCCAGTATTCTTGCCTGGAGAATTCCATGGACCGAAGATCCTGGCAGACTGCAGTCCATAGGGTTGCAAGGAGTCAGACAAGACTGAAGCAACTTAGCGCACATGCACACTCATATCTTAACTGGGCTTCCCTGGTGACTTAGTGGTAAACAATCCACCTACCAAGCAGGAGACTCAGATTTGAGGTTTGGGTCAACTCCAGAAAGATTGCCTGGGGGAGTAAATGGCAACCCACTCCAGTATTCTTGCCTGGAGAATCCCATGGACAGAGGAGCCTGGGGGCTACAATCCATCGGGTCGGAAAGAGTCAGACACAGCTGCAGCAACGAAACAACAAATAATCTTAGTTATCTGGGGCCAATGTACAAAGCCCAGCATGTTTTCTGTCTTTCTCAAGCTTGAATTCCTCTTGGGTACACTATAGTAGTTAATGGCTTGATCCTTGTAGAATTGCAATGGCAGGCAACATTTTTTTTTTTTTTAATTTACACAGTTTACCACATATTTTTGCAATGATACTTAGTAGAGATAATACATGTGAAGTGAAGCACTTAGCTCAATACCTAGCATATAACAAAAGTTTTCAATTCTTTTGTTTTCTATTGCTATATCTTGGACTATGATGGACTGATATTTGTTATGCTCTGTGGTATGTGCTTGCGTGTGTGTATGTGTGCTAAGTCGCTTCAGTCATATCTGACAGTTTGTAACCTCATGAACTGTAGCCCACCAGGTTCCTCTGTCCATGGACTTATCCAGGCAAGGATACTGGAGTGGGATGCCATTGCCTTCTCCAGGGGATCTTTCCAACCCAAGGATCGAACCCGTGTCTCTTATATCTCCTGCATTGGCAAGTGGATTCTTTACCGCTAGCAGCCACCTTGGAAGCCCCCAAGGTACTCTATATGTTGCTAAATAATATATTTATGTAAATAAGATTTTAGAAGGATCTTTTACAAGCAAATAAAAGATTTTTCTGGAAAAAATCTTGTCAGCAGAATTTTTATAATTGCAGACACTTAAGCCTTCCATTAGGTGCTAGTTTATTCCTTATTTGAAATGCTGAAAACTCTGAAAGTTTATATTGTCCTTTCCTCTAATTCTAGATTTGTGAGATATTCTAGCATTGTGGTTTGTACATTGCCTTTAATACACAAATAGTTTTACTAAAGTTAATTCATTAATTTTCAAGGAAGTTAAACATTCATTTTATAATAACTTTATAATATCAAGTATTAACTGTCTGTATGTCCCATAATATATCTCAGCCCTTAACTAAGAAAGTTGTCAAGCTGATACAGTGCTGATAATCAATATGGTCTGAATTAAATATAACTTGCTAAAACTTCATTCCTTCCCCTGATGACCTGGTCTGTTGTTTTTGAGCAGTATTCCTTCTACTTCTCTTTGGCTTCTGAAACAATGTCTTTATAATCATTTGTTTAACAAATGCTCACCTTTCCAGAACAATTGTGTTTCCTTAGCCTTTTTAAGAGGCTCCAAAGAGTTCTCTAAGAGAAATACACATTTCCAGTTTTTGTTGCCAGCATTCTTTCCTCCTTTCCTGATGATGTTAGATACTATTTATGATTTGGTTAGCCTTGAAGAAATTAATTAATTCCTCCCTAAATTGTTTTCCCTTTCAGTTAAAATAACAAGACATGTTAGCAGTACTCTGTATGAATTGCTTTGACAGTGTATGACTTACTGTGTTGATTTTTCCATGATTCTTCAGGTAGTTAGTCACTTCTGAATTCTCTCTGGCATCTCTGATCAGCCTCTTGCAGAAAACAATGTTTTTCTTTTCTTGGTTTGAGATTTATAATTAGGACCTATTGTTTATTTGTCTTGTCAAATTAACTTTATTTGAGGAAACAAGTTAGAAGTAATTTTGACATATCTTTAAAGCAAAATTTAGAGTATTTGCTGACAGTGTTTAGTTTTGCAATTTAAATAAAATATTCCCTACAGTAAAGTATGTAAGGCACCACCTTTACTGCTATTGATTTAGACAAGACATAATTTTTTCAGAGATGTAATCCTCTCTTCAAGGCAGGGGCTAAAGGATTCCCCTTTTCATGTATGGTCTTTTCAGGCCAGGTGAGTATTGTTTAATGTGCTGAAGTAGTAATTTGTCCTAGAAATGATACTGTAGATTCCAAAAGTTCCATTGAATAGCATTTGTACTGGATTGAACAAATTTCAGTAGCTATCCAAAAGATAATAAACCTAAGTGAAATAATGTATATTTACTAATATTCCTGATTTTTTCTCCCTAAAATCCTGTCCTCAGGCTAAAGCTCTTTGAGAGCAGTTCAGAGTTTAGTATGTACATTATGAAATAGTGCTTAAAATCTTTCAAAATGTATGTTAAGTTCCTAACATGTTAATTCAAGTTAATTTTAAATATTGTAAAGTTAAAAAATAAAAAAAATAATAAAGTGAGCCTAGAGTACAATAGATTAAAAACAAGTTGAAGGTCATAGAAAAGAGAATGCAACTGTCATTTATTAATATTAATGAAACATTCCCCAAACTAATAACCATAGGCTCATACTTGGTTCAGTATCTACATTATAAATCTAGAGAGTGAAAAGCCATATGTCATAAAGAAGTGATTAAACTCTAAGTTGTTGAGCTCATCACTGAGGTTCAAATTAATGCACCTGAAGAATCCAAAGAACATTGGAAAAAAATGATGAAATATAAAATCTCATTTTTTGAGTGTGTATTATCTTCTAATGTATTAATTTGTAGCAAAAGAGCATAGAGGCCTGCTTCAGCTAGGAGATCTGCTTCTAATTCATTAGATTGCCTTAGATAATAGCAATCATAGTGATAATGATAATAAAAACAATAGTTAATAGTAATTGAGTGGTTTGGTGGTGAGACATTGTATTGATGGTGTCTGCACATAATCCCATAATACTTTTAACAACCTACTTATTATTGTCATGTTATAGAAAAAGAAATCAAGTATAGAAAATTAAAAAAACTTGCCTAAGTTTATCAGTTCAGTTCAGTCGCTCAGTCCTGTCTGACTCTTTGCGACCCCATGATTGCAGCAGGCCAGGACTCCCTGTCCTTCCGGAGTTCACTCAAACTCACATCCATCGAGTCAGTGATGCCATCCAGCCATCTCATCCTCTGTCATCCCCTTGTCATCCTGCCCCAATCCTTCCCAGCATCAGAGTCTTTTCCAATGAGTCAACTCTTCTCATGAGGTGGCCAAAGTATTGGAGTTTCAGCTTCAGCTTCAGTCCTTCCAATGAACACCCAGGACAGATCGCCTTAAGGATTGACAGGTTGGATCTCCCTGCAGTCCAAGGGACTCTCAAGAGTCTTCTCCAACACCACAGTTCAAAAGCATCAATTCTTTGGTGCTCAGCTTTCTTCACAGTTCAACTCTCACATCCATACACGAAAACTGGAAAAACCATAGCCTTGACTAGACGGACCTTTGTTGGCAAAGTAATGTCTCTGCTTTTGAATATGCTTCTAGATTGGTCATAACTTTCCTTCCAAGGAGTAAGCATCTTTTAATTTCATTGCTGCAATCACTATCTGCAGTGATTTTTGGAGCCCCCCAAAATAAAGTCTGACACTGTTTCCACTGTTTCCCCATCTATTTCCCATGAAGTGATGGGATCAGATGCCATGATCTTCGGTTTTCTGAATGTTGAGCTTTAAGCCAACTTTTTCACTCTCCTCTTTCACTTTCATCAAGAGGCTTTTTAGTTCCTCTTCACTTTCTGCCATAAGGGTGGTGTCATCTGCATATCTGAGGTTATTGATATTTCTCCCAGCAGTCTTGATTCCAGCTTGTGCTTCTTCCAGCCCAGCGTTTCTCATGATGTACTCTACATAAAAGTTAAATAAGCAGGGTGACAATACACAGCCTTGACTCACTACTTTTCCTATTTGGAACCAGTCTTTTGTTCCATGTCCAGTTCTCTGTTGCTTCCTGACCTGCATATAGATTTCTCCAGAGGCAGGTCAGATCATCTGGTATTCCCATCTCTTTCAGAATTTTCCACAGTTTATTGTGACCCACACAGTCCAAGGCTTTGGCATAGTCAGTAAAGCAGAAATAGATGTTTTTATGGAACTTTCTTGCCTAAGTTCATACAGCTTGATAAAGTTAGAATTAAGAATTTAAATTCAGATTGTATGACTCTAGGAACTATATCCCTAACTTCTAGTTACAGTTACATAATTTATCTGAATATCAATTTCTTTACCTGTAAGTAGAAATTGCAAATTAAAATGTGTAGAACTGCTGTTAGGTTCAGTTTTCAATTGAAAAAAAAATTTTAAAGAATACCTGTTCTGCATCGGAGATAACAGTACTATGATATATACTATACTTTACCGACATATATACTATGTTTGGGGAAACCAGTACTTCTTACTGTTATGGCATTTGTGGTATACTGTGCGGTAAGGATAAGTGAACAGGTAATTAAAATAAAATGTGGTAAGTCACCTTTCATTGTGCTCCTTTCTTCACCCCCATATCCAACTATCAGCAACTTTGTTTGGGTCTGCTGCTGCTGCTGCTAAGTCGCTTCAGTCGTGTCCGACTCTGTGCGACCCCATAGATGGCAGCCCGCCAGGCTCCCCCGTCCCTGGGGTTCTCCAGGCAAGAACACTGGAGTGGGTTGCCATTTCCTTCTCCAACACATGAAAGTGAAAAGTGAAAGTGAAGTCACTCAGTCGTGTCTGACTTACCCACATATTCTAGTAGTCATGTATGGAAATGACAGTTGGACCGTAAAGAAGGTTGAGTGCCAAAGAATTGATGCTTTCAATTTGTGGTGCTGGAGAAGACTCCTGAGAGTCTTGGATAGCAAGGGGATCAAACCAATCAGTCCTAAAGGAAATCAACCCTGAATAGTCATTGGAAGGGCTGATGCTGAAGCTGGAGCTCTGATACTTTGGCCTCCTGTTGTGAAGAGCTGAGTCATTGGAAATGATCCTGATGCTAGGAAAGATTGAGGGCAGGAGGAGAAGGGGGTGACAGAGGAGGAACTGGTTGGATGGTATCACTGATTCAAGGGACATGAGTTTGAGCAAACTCTGGGAGAAAGTGAAGGACAGGAAACCCTGGTATGCTTCAGTCCATGGGGTTGCAAAGAGTCAGACAGGGCTTAGTGACTGAACAACAATCCACATATCAACTCTAATCACCTAACCATTTCTATTGCTAAAATCCCAGGTCAAGGCAGAATCAACATACCCTCCTTGGTATATATTAATAAAAAGACTTTTAACCAGCTCACTTGCTTCCCAGGCTTTTAGTAACAGGATACACTGACAGAGAAATGAGTGGAAGGGGCAGATGGCCCAGGGTTGGTGAGTAAGGTCCTGAAGAAGCGTCTACGGTCTACAGTGCTACCTGCTGCGTGCATAGTTATAAGATTTAACTATGGCAGAGTTCAGAATGGAGATTCTTTCAAAAAAGGTGAACCTTAAACTAAGGAGAAGGAAAATATGGCATCTTAGTAAAACTAAAGGATTTCAGTTTGTTGGAAGAAAAGATTATCATATGAGGTACCCCTGAAATGAGACTGTCAGATCATACAGAGTCTTACAGGATATATTGCATGCTCAGTTGCTCCATTTTGTCTCTTTGCAAACCTGCCAGGTTCCTTTGTCCATGGGATTTTCATGGCAAGAATGCTGGAGTGGGTTGCAATTTCCTCCTTCAAGGGTTCTTCTAGGCCCAGAGATTGAACCCAAGTCTCCTGTCTCTGCATTGGCAGGCAGATTCTTTACCTTTGAGCCACCATCTCCCTAGGAAATACTGAGGATATTGTAAATTACCTTTAAAGCTATAAATTTCTTAGAAGTTTTAAGCAAGAATAATTATGGTAAATATTGTGAGATATTTTCTTAATAAGAATGTTCATAATATATGTGGTACTTGGATTATTTGCATTTTACGTGATCACTGATTGTTAGATTCTCATCTGTCTTGTACTGTTTTCTATTCTCCTAATCTTATTATTTCCTTTATTCTTACCAAGAATTTAGCGCTGCTACTCTCAATATTACTGCTTCTACATCCATTTATCTGCCCAAGCTGCCTATGGGTACCCTAGATTGACATTAACCCTTCATGCCACTGAGTCACAAGTAAATATAAGTTCCTGAGCTGACTACTCCAATGGCCCTTGTGTTAAACAGGCTTTTCTGCTTCCCAGGGCCTTCCCCTTGTGAATCACTTAGATAAGGAGCTGAGCAAAACCCTGCTTTTTGGTTTGAGTTGACCAATCTGGCTTTAACTTGGGAACCCCAAAGCATTCTACACATAGACCTTAATAAAGTCATGCCCCCCAGGTCCTGCTGCAGACTCTGCCTGCACCCTGTCTTTACCTCATGTGTGGCCCTTCAAGGCATGCTGCATGTTTTCTGTGGGATCTTTGAATAATAAACTTATACATTTTAGTTTTCCTATGGCCTTTGGTTGAACAGAGGCCCATTATCCTGGACTCTACCTGACATAACCAAGTCATTGTTTTATGTCATTGTTACATTCTGTTTTTAAAGTCATTATAATGTTATTTTTTTCCTGTCATTTTATGGATTTGTGGATTACTTTAATCATTTCATGAATCATTTTACCTCCTTTGCTGACTGGCGAGCTGCATCTCACTGGTCATTTTACGGTTGCTTTATAGTGTACATCTTCATCATATCACAGTCTGCCTTCAAGTAGTACAGCACTTTTCCAACTTTCCCCTCCTGGATTTGTGCTATTGTTTGCACCTCTCTTTTACATATCTGTTAAATTCACAGAAAATTATTATTAAACAGTCATTTATCTTTAAAATAAGGTTTAGATCACAATAAAAAATGAAATATATCCATCCATGTAACTTTCATTTTTAGGCGCTCTTCATTCCTTATTTTCATGCGGTTGTCTTTTTTCCCTCCCATCTGAAGAAAATGTCTTTCATGTTATGCCAGTCTGCTGGTGATGTCTGAAAAGTTTTACTTCACATTTTTTTGGGAAAGATATATTTACTTGGTAGATGAGAAAGCATTTTCTTTCAGCACTTTAAAGATTCTCCTCCACTGTCATCTCACTTACATATTTTCTATGAGAAATAAATCATCCTTATCTTTGATTTTGTACAGAAAATGCATTATGTTAAATACGTAATTAGTTTAAAGATGTCTTTTCCTCTGGCTGCTTTAAAGATTTTCTATCACTAACTTTGAGAAATTTGATTATGTTGTGCCTTGGAGTATTTATTTTTAATGTCTCTTGTACTTGAGATTTATTGAGATCCTTAAACTATGGGTTTCTATTTTTCAACAGTTTTGCAAACATTTGTAACCATCATTTCTTCAAAAAATTTTGGTCATTCTTTCTTCTCTGATATTTCCTAACCTGTGGAGATTCCAACTGTGTGTATATGAGACCACTTGAAATTGTTCCACGGCTCACTTGAACTCCTCACTATTTATTCCTTTTGCTCTCTGTGTCTTGTTTTGGATAATTCCTCCTGTTATGTCTCAGAGTGCACTAACCCTTTATTTTCTGCAATGTCTGATCTGCTGTTAATTCCATTCTATGTATTTTTCATCTCACAAATTGCAGTTTTCATCTTTAGCAATTCAGTGTGATTCCTTTTGAAAATATTTATATTTCATATCTCTACTTTTGAGTATATGAAATGCAGTTATTGTTATTGTTTCAGGAAGGAGGGTAATTTGTTACTCCATCTTCTTCAGAGTTAGAAGTTCTTTCCTCTTGGTTTTAGCCAGGTACATGGCTATCTAGCTAACGACCACAAATCTATCTACCCTTATAGACTTGTGTGACCATATGAATGATGTCTGACTGATGGGATAAGGTAGAAGTAGTATGTCACATTCTGAGACTTGTCCTTTAAAGAGATGCACCTGGACCCCTGATTCTTTCTTCCAGTTGACTGATTGTAGTGACAAGAACAAGGAAAGATGCCTGAGGTTGATAAGAGCAGAGCTTCTCAGTCTCAGAACTGAGAGTGAGAGACAATATCATGTTTTGACACAGCCACCAAAGTCTTGAGTCTTACTTCTGCAACAGAATGCTGCTGCTACTGCTGCTACGTTGCTTCAGTCCTGTCTGACTCTGTGCGACCCCATAGATGGCAGCCCACCAGGCTCTGCCATCCCTGGGATTCTCCAGGCAAGGACACTGGAGTGGGTTGCCATTTCCTTCTCCAATGCATGAAAGTGAAAGGTGAAAGTGAAGTCGCTCAGTTGTGTCCGACTCTTAGCAACCAAATGGACTGCAGCCTACCAGGCTCCTCCATCCATGGGATTTTCCAGGCAAGAGTACTGGAGTAGGGTGCCATTGCCTTCTCCGTGCAACAGAATAGTCTGTACTACATAATAAAAAGAAGGAAATTTTGAGGGAAAGCTGTAAATTCACCCTGAGGATTTTTGAGTTTAAAGCCTCTGCCTGGCTAGCTCAGTCAGAAGAGCATGAGACTGTTAAAGCCTCTGTGGAGATGGATATACAAGTGCGAATGCTTCTGAAGCCCAAGACAGAGTTCTAGGTGGAGATGTGGACTTGTGAAGAACCACCATGTACCTGGAAAATAAAATTACTGTGTGTGGTTGTACAATGAAATGTTTGATTCAGTGCACAGTTGTAAGAGAAGAAAGCCTGGGATAGAAATCTAAGATAGTAGTTCTCAAACTTGGCTGCACTTTGGAATCAACTGGAGAGTTTAAGGAAAATTTATTGAATCCTGAGTCTCTCCTCCAGATATTTCTTATTAATCAATCACTATAGGGTATAACCTGGGCATCGTTATATATAAAAACTGCATAGGTGATTCAGATATGCAGCAAAAATGATAATTGATACTCTATAATAAAACAAGAGAAAATTGAAGTGTGCTCACAAAGAAGACATAGAAGCAATAGGACTTGTGATGGAGGAAATCTAGGTGCTATAGGATTTTGATCCAATTTTGCATAAAATAGGCCCCAACAAATAAATGCCTATAGGTGATTGTGAGTTTCATGTATTATAAAAAGTACTGAGTTTGAGAACATGTTGAATTGTGTAACCTAAATCAACTAGATCAGAACCTCAATATAATGATGTATAAAATGTGGGTAATAACCCATTCCATTTCACCTCATCACTCTAAGTATAATAAGATATTTGACAGAATCTTGCAAACAATAATGTTATACCATTCCCAAGTGAGGTATTTCAAGTCAAATTACTTCAATCTTGACTTCTTACATTTCTACTTTCATAGGAAAATTAGGCCTATGTTTTAAAAAAGTGACTCATGATGGGGAATTCATGATGAATATAATTGACATAATTATTTCATTTTCCTTTTCTTCATAGTGGCACGACTTCATCACCATTATAACTGCTATAACAGTTCTGTTAATCATGTTTCTGATGAAATTACCAGTTAGTAGCAAGGAAAGGCAGACTTCACAGAAGCAGTAGGTTCTCTCATCATTGAACTTGCAGCCAAGAACTGAGAAAAGTCTTATTGAATAATGGCAAGAGGAACCATCATGATTCATGCCTGGAAGATACTGTATACTGATATCCAGATACTGGATACTGGATATCCAGACACTGGATACTGATACTCCTATCAAAGAGTATATGATTTTCATTCCTTCCAGAGAGATTTCAAGCTTAGTCTTAGAATGGAAGCACTAGGAAAAAAAACATACTTATTGAATCTATTTAATGCTCAGATTGACAAAAAAAAAAAAAAGAGAGAGAGAGAGAGAGAGAAACAAGAAAAAAATATACCATAGGGAATAACCTTACCCAGAGGAAAAATCAAAAGGGTGCTTTAGCAAGTTACTTGCATCTCTAATTTCTGTGACCTCACTCGAATTGGGAATAGTGAAGTGATCTTGCTGTTCTGATTAAAATGCTTACAGAGAGCAAGCAATTACACCCTAAGTGAATCAATAAAAGGCTAACAGTATAAAGGCAGTAAAACAGAGACTTACATCACCATCTAAATATTAGATACCAAAGAAAAGACTGTAACGTAGCTATATAGACATATTTGGAGATGCCATACCTTAATCTGTCAAGTTATGCTTAAAAAAAAGTCCTGAACAGAAGTTAGGAAAATTCACACCAGGATAAACTAAAGAATTGCATCATCCTAAAGGTTTATATGGTAAAAGAGACCACATTTTTATATGTTGAGAAAAAAGCTTCAACTTGAAGAAAGTCTGGTTGCATAGCAGATAGGAGACCTTAAACTTGGGTATTAAAATACTTAGTCACCTGGAAAGTATGATTTTACCTTATATCAATTTACTATATTAGTCTCATGAGGTAGTTTGTTATTGGAATGTCTATTTTATTTTTTATTTCTTTGTTCACTACTTTATCAGTAATGTGTTATTAGATGTCTTTGTGTAATAAACGCTTGTTGGGGGATATGCAAAGGTCAATTACCTTTGGTTCTAACTTTAAGAATTTGCATTCCTACAAGATAGAAGCAAAAATCCATATTTAATATTAAAATTCAAGATAGAAGATTATGTATATCACATAATATATGAGTATAATTATATGTGGGAGGTAATATTTACAAACCATATATCTAACAAAGAATCCATTCATATCTAGAATGCATATAAAGGACTCTCAAACTTGGCCGTAAAAAATCAAATAGCCCATTTACCTATTAGTCAAAAGCCATGAATAGATATTTCAATGAGAGGGTGTGGAAATAAGCTCAGGAATAGATGGTCCACATCATTAGCTACTAGGGAAACACAAATTAAACCAGTAATGATATTACTGTATACATATGAGAATGCCTAAAATAAAGCAACAATAACACAAATGCTAGCGAAGATACTGAAAAACTCGATCATTCATACATGATTGTTTAGACTGTAAAACAGGACAGACCCCTAGGAAGCAGCTTGTCAGTTATCCAGTTCAGTTCAGTAGCTCAGTCGTATCCAACTCTTTGCGACCCAATGAACCGCAACAGGCCAGGACTCCCTGTCCATCGCCATCTCCCAGAGTTCACTCAAATTCACGTCCATCAAGACGGTGATGCCATCCAGCCATCTCATCCTCTTTTGTTCCCTTTTCCTGCTGCCCACAATCCCTCCCAGCATCAGGATCTTTTCCAATAAGTCACCTCTTCGCATGAGGTGGTCAAAGTATTGGAGTTTCAGCCTCAGCTGTAACTTCAAAGCCTCATCAGTCCTTCCAAAGAACATCCAGGGCTGATCTCCTTCAGAATGGACTGGTTGGATCTCCTTGCAGTCCAAGGGACTCTCAAGAGTCTTCTCCAACACCACAGTTCAAAAGCATCAATTCTTCGGTGCTTAACTTTCTTCACAGTCCAACTCTCACATCCATACATGACCACTGGAAAAATTATAGCCTTGACTAGATGGACCTTTGTTGGCAAAGGAATGTCTCTGCTTTTTAATATGCTATCTCGGCTGGTTATGAATTTGCTTCCAAGGAGTAAGTGTCTTTTAATGTCATGGCTGCAGTCACCATCTGCAAGTGATTCTGGAGCCCAGAAAAATAAAGTCTGACACTGTTTCCCCATTATTTACCATGAAGTGATGGGACCAGATGCCATGTTCTTACTTTTCTGAATGTTGAGTTTTAAGCCAACTTTTTCATTCTCCTCTTTCACTTTCATCAAGAGGCTTTTAAGTTCCTTTCATTTTCTGCCATAAAGGTGGTGTCATCTGCATATCTTAGGTTATTGATATTTCTCCCAGCAATCTTGATTCCAACTTGTGCTTCTTCCAGCCCAGCGTTTCTCATGATGTACTCTGCATAAAAGTTAAATAAGTAGGGTGACAATATGCAGCCTTGACATACTCCTTTTCCTATTTGGAGCCAGTCTGTTGTTCCATGTCCAGTTCTAACTGTTGTTTCCTGACCTGCATACCGGTTTCTCAAGAGGCAGGTCAGGTGGTCTGGTATTCCCATCTCTTTCAAAATGTTCCACAGTTTATTGTGATCCACATAGTCAAAGGCTTTGGCATAGGCAATAAAGCAGAAATAGATATTTTTTGGGAACTCTCTTGCTTTTTCCATGATCCAGTCGATGTTGGCAATTTGATCTCTGGTTCCTCTGCCTTTTCTAAAACCAGCTTGAACATCTGGAAGTTCACGGTTCACATATTGCTGAAGCCTGGCTTGGAGAATTTTGAGCATTACTTTACTAGTGTGTGAGATGAGTGCAATTGTGTGGTAGTCTGAGCATTCTTTGGCATTGCCTTTCTTTGGGATTGGAATGAATACTGCCCTTTTCCAGTCCTGTGGCCACTGCTGAGTTTTCCAAATTTTCTGGCATATTGAGTGCAGCACTTTCACAGCATCATCTTTCAGGATTTGAAATAGCTCAACTGGAATTCCATCACCTCCACTAGCTTTGTTCGTAGTGATGCTTTCTAAGGCCCACTTGACTTCACATTCCAGGATGTCTGGCTCTAGGTGAGTGATCACACCATCGTGATTATCTGGGTTGTGAAGATCTTTTTGTACAGTTCTGTGTATTCTTGCCACCTGTTCTTAATATCTTCTGCTTCTGTTAGGTCTGTGCCATTTCTGTCCTTTATTGAGCCCATCTTTGCATGAAATGTTCCTTTGGTATCTCTAATTTTCATATACAACATTAAACATGTACTTATCACAAGGTCTAGCAATCAAACTCTTGTAGATCTACCCCAGAGAAATAAAAATATATGTTCACACAAAAGCTAATATGTAAATATTCATACCAACTTTATTTATAATTGTTCTAAACTGGAAAAATTATTCCTCAATCCATGAATGGTTAAATAATTGATAATAAATCTATATCATGGAGTGTTATAAAAAGGAGTGATGTACTGATATGTACAAAAACTGGGAGTGATCTCAGAGAAATTAAGCCAAGTGGGAAAAGCTAGCATTAAAAGGTTACAAACAGTATGTTTCTATCTATAAAATATTCATTAAATAACAAAATTATCAAGATGATGATTAGATTAGTGTTTGCCAGGTATTAGCAATGGGTAGTGGGGAAAGGAGGATAAGACAATGACATCCCACTCCAGTACTCTTGCTTGGAAAATCCCATGGATTGGAGGTGCCTGGTAGGCTGCAGTCCATGGGGTCTCTGAGAGTCGGACATGACTGAGTGACTTCACTTTCACCTTTCACTTTCATGCATTAGAGAAGGAAATGGCAACCCACTCCAGTGTTCTTGCTTGGAGAATCCCAGGGATGATGGAGCCTGGTGGGCTGCCATATGTGGGGTCTCACAGAGTTGGACACGACTGAAGCAACTTAGCAGCAGCAGCAGTGGGGAAAGGGTGTAAGGATGTAAGGAAACCTTATGTTTGGTGATGGAACATTGCTGTATTTTGATTGTGGTGATTGTTACATAAATCTGCACATGTGATGAAGTTTGTAGAATTTATACTCATCTATAAAGCAAACAGATGAGTGAGCATTGGACTGGTGAAACCTGAATAAGCTCTGTGCTGCTGCTGCTGCGCTTCAGTCGTGTCCGACTCTGTGCGGCCCCATAGATGGCAGCCCACCAGGCTCCTCCATCCCTGGGATTCTCCAGGCAAGAACACTGGAGTGGGTTGCCATTTCCTTCTCCAAAGCATGAAAGTGAAAAGTGAAAGTGAAGTCGCTCAGCCGTGTCCGACTCCTAGCGATCCCATGAACTGCAGCCTACCAGGCTCCCCCATCCATGGGATTTTCCAGGCAAGAGTACTGGAGTGGGGTGTCATTGCCTTCTCCAGAATAAGCTCTGTAGATTATACTAACCTTCTGTTTTATATTGTAATCTTCTGTTTTATATTATAATATAGTTTTGCAGGATTTGGGGTAAAACTGAATTAAAGGAACATGGGACTTCCCTCTATAGTTTTTGGTTTTTCTAATTCCTATGAATATCTATTTCAAAATAAAAAGATAATGAATGATATATATATTTACAATGAAGAAACAAGATATAATTTCATGAAAAAAAAAATGGAAAGGAACCTCAATAATGATAAGAGTTTGGCTTGCTTAATGGACTTCCCCTATAGCTCAGACAGTAAAGAATCTGCCTACAATGCAGGAGACCAGAGGTTTGACCTCTCGATTGGGAAGATTCTCTAAGAAGGGAATGGTGAACCCTCTCCAGTATTCTTGACTGGAGAATTCCATGGACAGAGGAGCCAGGCTTGCTTAACATTTAGAGGGCTCCATGTTTAAGACATCAGATCAGATCAGTCGCTCAGTCGTGTCCGACTCTTTGTAACCCTATGAATTGCAGCACGCCAGGCCTCCCTGACCATCACCAACTCCCGGAGGTCACTCAGACTCACATCCATCGAGTCAGTGATGCCATCCAGCCATCTCATCCTCTGCCGTCCCCTTCTCCTCCTGCCCCCAATCCCTCCCAGCATCAGAGACTTCTCCAATGAGTCAACTCTTCGCATGAGGTGGCCAAAATACTGGAGTTTCAGCTTTAGCATCATTCCTCCCAAAGAAATCCCAGGGCTGATCTCCTTCAGAATGGACTGGTTGGATCTCCTTGCAGTCCAAGGGACTCTCAAGAGTCTTCTCCAACACCACAGTTCAAAAGCATCAATTCTTCGGCGCTCAGCCTTCTTCACAGTCCAGGTCTCACATCCATATATGACCATAGGAAAGACCATAGCCTTGACTAGGCGAACCTTTGTTGGCAAAGTAATGTCTCTGCTTTGAATATGCTATCTAGGTTGGTCATAACTTTCCTTCCAAGGAGTAGGTGTCTTTTAATTTCATGGCTGCAGTCACCATCTGCAGTGATTTTGGAGCCCAGAAAAATAAAGTCTGATATGTTTAAGACATAAGGACCTATTAAAGAGAATAGTTAGATGCATGTGTTCAAAGCCCAGAGGGTTGTATGTTTGTTCTCTATATCTTTCTCTTTTTCTGATTGTCTGTCAGTTCAGTCAGCTCAGTCATGCTCTGACTCATTGCAACCCCATGGACTGCAGCACGCCAGGCCTCCCTATCCGTCAACAACTCCTGGAGTTTACTCAGATTCATGTCCGTTGAGTCAGTGATGCCATCCAACCTTTCATCCTCTGTCATCCCCTTCTCTTCCCACCTTCAATTTTTCCCAGCATCAGGATCTTTTCAAATGAGTCAGTTCTTCACATCAGGTGGCCAAAGTATTGGAGTTTCAGCTTCAGCATCAGTCCTTCCAATGAATATCTGGGACTGATTTCCTCTAGGATGGACTGGTTGATCTACTTGCAGTCCAAGGGAGTCTCAGGAGTCTTCTCCAACGCCAGTTCAAAAGCATCAATTCTTCAGTGCTGAGCTTTCTTTATAGTCCAGCTCTCACATCCATACATGACTATTGAAAAAACCATAGCTGATTGTCTGTCAGATCAGATCAGATCAGATCAGTTGCTCAGTCGTGTCCGACTCTTTGTGACCCCATGAATTGCAGCACTCCAGGCCTCCCTGTCCATCACCAACTCCCAGAGGTCACTCAGACTCACATCCATCAAGTCAGTGATGCCATCCAGCCATCTCATCCTCTGTTGTCCCCTTCTCCTCCTGCCCCCAATCCCTCCCAGCATCAGAGACTTCTCCAATGAGTCACCTCTTCGCATGAGGTGGCCAAAATACTGGAGTTCAGCTTTAGCATCATTCCTTCCAAAGAAATCCCAGGGCTGATCTCCTTCAGAATGGACTAGTTGGATCTCCTTGCAGTCCAAGGGACTCTCAAGAGTTTTCTCCAACACCACAGTTCAAAAGCATCAATTCTTCAGTGCTCATCCTTCTTCACAGTCCACCTCTCACATCCATACATGACCACAGGAAAGACCATAGCCTTGACTAGGCGAACCTTTGTTGGCAAAGTAATGTCTCTGCTTTTGAATATGCTATCTAGGTTGGTCATAACTTTCCTTTGTGAGTTAAAAAAGGGAGTGAGCTTTGGATTCTAAAAAACTGTAAACAGATGAGAGTGTTCAGGGGCATAAAGGCTGCTTTGCACTGGAAATACAGTTTGCGTTTGGTCTTCCAGAAATAGTTTCTCGAGTTCATACTACTTGTCCTTTTCTGCATGTATAAATATATATACTAGTATGATCTTCTTGAAAAAAGCATCATTATTTCCTAAGAGAAAAATTGAAAGTGAAATAGAGAAGTGCATTTCTTTAAACCATAAATGCTCTATAAATGTACCACAGAGCAGTGAATATTTATTTCACATTATATTAGGCTGTATTCTACTAGAAAATGTATTAGAATGTCTTTGTTAATATTATTAAATTTTAAAATTAAAATTTTATGTTTTAATATTTATTATATTGCATATTGATTTCATTATCTTTGAAATCAGTCTGAAAAGGAATCAAAATGCACATTCTAAATGCCATTTATGTACGTTTGTTGGAGATAGGAGAGGATTGGTGCAGTTTCTGAGAAATAAAGATTAATATCCTATTCATCTTTAGATTTTTTAGATAACACACTCTTCTTTTTATTATATAAAATAAAATGCTAGTAAACTGCTTTGAAGAATGTTACACCTAACTCCACAGCTCTTAAAGAGTTTCTCTTTATTGCAAATCAATATTGGATGTAACTGCAACTTTTTACATACCTTTTACCTTTATTTAGGATAATTCATCCTCCCTCCCTTTCCCCAAATATTAAGGTCTACTTGCCAGCCTGTGCAGATCACTGAATATAATCTATATGTTACTGCCCAAAACAGCTACTTGAGGAGAAATTGTAAACATCAGAGCAAAATGTAATCCTTTTTCAATCCAATTGAAAGCCCAGGTTGAAATAAATGAAAGCCTTTCATGGAATCAATGCTGTCTATGAAGTATTTAGATAGAAGTCTGCTGCCAGTTCTCAGCACTCAAGCTACAGGTAAACAATGTGGGTCAGGAATATCACATATGTAGTTGTGATATATAGAATTCTACTCCCTAGTTTATGACATGTCATCATAATCTGCTTAAGTTCCTTCTCCTACTTGATACATGATTTATTCATTTAAATGAATGAATAAACCTCTCTCTCTTCATTTCTGTCCCTTTGTGGACAACCATTCTGATACACAAGGAGGAAACACACACAAGGAGGAAACACAGCTGGAATCAAGATTGCCGAGAAATATCAATAACCTCAGATATGCAGATGATACCACTCTTATGGCAGAAAGTGAAGAGGAACTAAAAGCCTCTTGATGAAAGTGAAAGTGGAGAGTGAAAAGGTTGGCAAAGCTCAACATTCAGAAAACGAAGATATGGCATCTGGTCCCATCACTACATGGGAAATAGATGGGGAAACAGTGGAAACAGTGTCGACTTTATTTTTCTGGGCTCCAAAATCACTTGAATGGTGACTGCAGCATGAAAAAAAACGCTTACTCCTTGGAAGGAAAGTTATGACCAACCTAGATAGCATATTCAAGGGCAGAGACATCACTTTGCCACAGTTCGCCTAGTCAAGGCTATGGTCTTTCCTGTGGTCATGTTGGATGTGAAAGCTGGACTGTGAAGAAGGCTGAGCGCCGAAGAATTGATGCTTTTGAACTGTGGTGTTGGAGAAGACTCCTGAGAGTCCTTGGACTGCAAGGAGATCAACAGTCCATTCTGAAGGAGATCAACCCTGGGATTTCTTTGGAGGTGATGCTGCTGACTCAGTTTTTGGCCACCTTGCGAAGAGTTGACTCATTGGAGAAGTCTCTGATGCTGGGAGGGATTGGGGGCAGGAGGAGAAGGGGACAACAGAGGATGAGATGGCTGGATGGCATCACTGACTTGATGAATGTGGGTCTGAGTGACCTCCGAGAGCTAGTGATGGATAGGGAGGCCTGGCGTGCTGCAGTTCATGGGGTCGCAAGGTCGGACACGACTGAGCGACTGATCTGATCTGGTTCTGATACAGCTAGAGTTCATCCTTTGGTCTGTTTATGCTCTCATAAAATGTGTATGTTGTTTTCGATGTATTTTAGTTTAATAACATTATAAATTTTGTTCTGTGTATTGCTTTTTTTTTTCTTAGTGCTGTCTTATTTACCATGAATATCTAGTCTGTTGCATCTATACACTGTACCACAGTGTACATCTACCATATCTTGTATGTCCAGTTCACCGAAAAAGGGATGAGGATAATACTTCTTCCCCTGCCACTGATAGGCAAGTGAGCATCCTTTCCTTATGGTCTGTGTCTATCCAGGAGAACTGCTAGGTCATGCCATATGTACATTTAATTTAACTAAGAACTGTCAGTTTCCTCTATCAAGGAAGTGTACCAGTCTTTCATCCAACCAGCAGGACTCTGGGTTCCATACCCACGTACCCACGTAGCCCCTTGTCAATAATAATATTGACATTATTCAGCATTTAATTATTTTTTTCTTGTAAACTTTTTATTTTGTATTGAGGTATAGCTGATTAACAAACAGTTTTGTGACAGTTTCAGCTGAACAGCAAAAGGATTAAACCATACATATACATGTATCCATTCTCCCCCAAACTCCCCTTCCGTCCAGGCTGCCGTAACATTGAATAGAGTTCCGTGTGCTACACAGTAGGTCCTTGTCTGTAATCCATTTTCAATATAGCAGTGTATACATACCTGCCCCCAATAGCAGAACTATCCCTTCCTGCTACCCTTCTCCCCTAGCAACCATAAGCTAGTTCTCTAAGTCTGTGAGTCTGTTTCTGTTTTGTAAGTAAGTTCATTTGTATCATTTCTCTTTAGATTCCACATGCAAGGGATGTCATATACTTCTCCTTCTCTGTCTGACGTGCTTCACTGAGAACACTAAGCCCATCCATATTGCTGTAAATGGCATTGTTCATGCTTTTTAACGTCTGAGTAGTGTTCCATTTTATATATGTACCACATCTTACTTCTATCTCTGTGTCGATGGACATCTAGGTTGTTTCCATGTCTTCACTATTGTAAACAGTGCTGGAGTCAGCATTTTGTTCTTAACCAGTCTGGTATACAGTGACATTTAATTGTTGCTTTTTTTTTTTTTTATTGTGTCTCCAACTCACACTTTATTTGAGGATCTCTTTATTTTTGTTCTACTTTTAGATTTTCTCTCTGTAAATCACCTATTCATAATGAAACATAATGCCTCCAGCTTTGTACTTCTTATTCAACACTGCTTTAGTGTTGGGGTTTTTTGTTATGATTCTATACAAATTTTTCATATTATTAATTCTACTTCTTTGAAATGTATCATTGGAATTTTGATAGAGATTGTACTGAACTTGTAGATTGCTTTGGATAGTAAGAGATTGTAATAATATTAATTGTTCCAATCCCTGAACATGGGATATCTTTGCAGTTGTATCATCTTTAAATTCTTTTATTAATATCTTACAGTTTTAAGTATGAACATATTTCCCCTCCTTGGTTAAATTTATTCCTAGGTATTGTATTCTTTTAATACAATTTGAATGGAATTAGTGTCTTTATTTATTTTTTTCCTGTGTCTTAATATCTTACAGTTTTAAGTATGAACATATTTCACCTCCTTGATTAAATTTATTTCTAGGTATTGTATTCTTTTAATACAATTTGAATGGAATTAGTGTCTTTATTTATTTTTCTACTGTGTCATTATTAGTATGCAAAGACAAAAGTTTTTTTGTATTAATTTTGTGTCTTACAACCATACTGAATTCTTTTGTTAATTCTAACAAGTTTTTTTTTTTTTTTTTTTATTCTTTAGGGTACTCTGTAAGTAATATCATATCATCTGCAAATAGTAACAGTTTTACTTTTTCCTTTCTAACTGGATGCCTTTTAATTCTCTTTTTTGCCTAATTGCTCTGATTAAGACTTCCAGTACTATGCCGAACAAAAGTAGTGAAGCGGGGCAATCTTGTCTTGTTCTTGAACTAGAGGAAAGGGTTTTCACTGTTTACATTTTGAGCATGTTAGCTGAGGGCTTGTTGTATGTGGCCTTCATTATGTTGAGGTGGCTCAGTAGTAAGAACCCACCTGCCAAAACAAGAGATGCAGGATACACAGTTCTGGTTCATCTGTGAGTTGGGAAGATCTCCTGGAGGAAGAGATGGCAACCCACTCCAGTATTCTTGCCTAGAAAATCCTATGGGCAGAGGAAGCTGGTAGTCTACAGCCCATGGGGTTGCAAAAAAGTAGGACATGAATGACCAGACATGCATACATATTCCCTCTATACCCACCTTGTTAAGAGTTTTTTTTTTTTTTTTTTTGGAAATGAATGTTGAATTTTGTCAAATGCCTTTTTTGCATTTATTGAGATGACCAAATGATTGTTATACTTTATTTTGGTAATGTATCATGCTGAGTGATTTGAAGATGTTAAACCATCCTTTAATCCTTGGTATAAACCTCATTTGATCACAGCATGTGATCTTTTGACTTTATTGTTGAATTTGGTTTGTGATATTTTGTTGAGGATTTTCACATTTATGTTCACAAGGGATGCTGGCCTATAAATTTCCTTTCTTATGGTATCCTTGTCTGGTTTTGGTGTGAAGTTAAACTGGTCTCATAAAATGACTTTATAAGAGTTCTCTCCTCTTTTATTTTTGAAGAATTTGAGAATGATTTTTTTCTTGATTCTTCTTTAAATGTTTGGTAGAATTCACCAGTGAAGCTGTCTGTTCCTGGACTTTTGTTTGTTTGGAGGTTTGTGATTACTGGGAGGTTTAATCTCCTTACCAATAATCAATCTGCTAATATTTTCTGTTTCATTATGGTTCAGTCTTGGTGACTCGTATGTTTCTAGGAGTTTATTTTGTCTATGATGTCCTGTTTGTTGGCATATAATGATTAATAGTAGTCTCTTATGATCCTTTGTGTTTCTGTGGTATCAGTAGTCACATATTCTTTCTAATTTCTGACTATTTGAGTTATTTTTCTTTTTTTCTTGGTGAGTCTAGCCAAAGGCTTGTTATTTTTAAAGACCTTTTCAAAGAAATAGCTCTTAGTAATCTCTATTGTCTTTATTTCTCTTATTTCTGCTCTAATCTTTATTTCCTTGTTTGCATTACCTTTGATTAAACTTCTAAGTTTAACTATATCATCTATAAAACCTGCAATAAATTGAATAAATGAATAAATTTTTTAAAAAATCCTTGTATGGACAAAAGTTGAAAATCATCTAGCCACACATTAAATGTTAGTATGTGAGTCTGGGGTGCCAGGAATTTTACATCCTCCCTAGAAAAGTAAAGAAGAAATAAATACAGTTTTTCTTTCTTAGTACTTTTTGTGTCATAAATATCTAACATATTGTTTGCCAGGAATCAACTTTGTTCTAGAAAAATATGACTGTTTTCACCAAGAAAGTGAAACAAGTTCAATATACTAAATTTTATTAAATTTAATGGAGAAAAATCAATGTAATATTTTTACACTATTGCTAGAAGATTTACAGGAATGAAATGTAAAACAGGTATACCTATTGTCAGCTTGAAATTCAAAAATACTCATAAAAATTTTGTACTTAATATGAATGTCTGTGTTGACAAGATTGCCAGGTACTCTTTAAACTGCGGAATTACTCCTTTTTAAACATTCAGTAGGAAGAGAAGAATGTTCATCAAGGCAAGTATGAAACTACATGCACAATTTCTCAGTCATTTTAATGGAAATTCTGTATTTAATTCCCCACGCTCTCATTAAGCACAACTTAAAAGAAGATGATTTAATCTGTTTAATTGTTTATAAAGTTTTATATTTTTTCTATGAAAATGACTTTTCTACTGAGTTTATTTTATTCATTCTGAAGACATGGAATATAGCCTTTTTATTTTTATTTTAAGAAAATGCCTTTAAAATATATGAAAAAGAAAATGCCATTATAAAATAACATTAGAGTTTTGAAAATGCAATAAAATATAATAAGCATGTGATTATCAAGTACAAATGTGAATATATATAATATATATATATATATATATTATATTTATATATATATTTGGATATATATATTATATATATATATATTTGGCTTTATATCCAAATTTAATCTTCTCTATACCTCAGTTTTAACATATTCATCTTACTGCAAATATAAAATAACTAATGGGAGTTCAGCAGAAGTGAAGTGAAAGTCATTCAGTGTGTCTGACTCTTTGCTACCCCATGAACTATACCGTCCATTGAATTCTCCAGGCCAGAATACTGGAGTGGCTAGACTTTCCCTTTCCAGGGGATCTTCCCAACCCAAGGATCTAACCCAGGTCTTCCACATTGCAGGCCGATTCTTTACCAGCTGAGTTACAAAAGAAGCCCAAGAATACCGGAATGGGTAGCCCATTCCTTCTCCAGTGGATCTTCCTGAACCAGGACTTGAACCGGGCTCTCTTGCATTGCAGGCAGATTCTTTAACAACTGAGCTATCAGAGAAGCCCCTTTGGTAGAAAATAGATTTTAAAAAGGAAATTATCCATTATAGGCTTTAACAAATTTCCCCAAAACTACAAAGGCATGAATTTTCTGATATAAAGGCCATTGATTTCCAGTTCAGTGGTGGGAATAAAAAAGGAAAAAAAAAAAAAAAAGAAAACCACACTAACACATTGGAAAGCAGAATGATAGCTTCTTCTAAACAGTCTTCCTCTCCTAATTATTTAAGAGAATGGGAAATACATCTCTACACAAAGATGTGTATATAATATTTGTGCATGCTCTGTCACTCAGTCATGTCTGACTTTTTGTGACACTATGGACTATAGCCCACCAGGCTATTCTGTCCATGAAATTTTTCAGGCAAGAATACTGGAGTGGGTCCCCATTTCCTCTTTCAGGGGATCTTCCCAACCCAGGGTTAGGACCCACATCTCCTGCGTCTCCTCCATTGGATGTGGCTTCTTTATCACCAAGCCACCTGGGAAGTCCATCACGGCAACTCTTTTCAAATTGAATATAAGTTCAAAATGTAGAAAACTATCCAAATGCACATCAGCTTGTGAATGTGTAAGAAAACTTGGTATAT
Source organism: Tragelaphus eurycerus (assembly GCA_935064755.1). Lineage (NCBI taxonomy): Eukaryota > Metazoa > Chordata > Mammalia > Artiodactyla > Bovidae > Tragelaphus > Tragelaphus eurycerus. The sequence goes on along the minus strand of CAKXYN010000120.1, from coordinate 1,027,277 downwards.
TAATATAATAAAATACTGCTCAGTATGAGCAATGAATAAAAACCAACTGATAAAAAAACACCAACTTGGACAAATCTCAAAAGCATGATGCTAAGTTAAATAAGCCAGACACAAATGTGTACTTACATGAAATTCTAGTAAAGTCAAGACAGTGGTAACAATGGAGTGATCAAAATGTCCTGATTATTGTGAGAATATTTACATGATTTTATATAATTCCCAAATCTTATAATTATACTCTTAAAATTGGAGAATTTTATTGAATATCTAACTCTAAATTGAGAATTTTACCTCAAAGAAGTGACTATGTCCCAAAGCATATTATTGTGCACTTTTGAAACTTTAGGACCAAGAGAAAACATTAAAGAGATTCTGGGAAGAAAAATAAAAATAAATAAGAAACATACAAAGAATTGCTTAAACTAAAATTTACAATTATATGTAGTGATAGGATTCCTACATCAAATTTTATAACTATACAATTTAACCATAAAAGAGTAAAATTGTTTCCTACCTGCAAAGGACAAAACCAAACAACAACAAACCAGTCTCCTACGAAACTTTTTCAAAAAGATTCTGTCTGATGTGCTGCAATAAAATGAGTATATCAAGAAAGTACTCAAATAGGCAACTCAGGAAAGAAGGGATCAAATACTTGGGGATAGAAGATGGATTTCCCAAGATTATGGCTAAGAAATCCCAGTCTTTAGTGTTGGGTAACAGGTCTGCTGCTGCTGCTGCTGCTAAGTTGCTTCAGTCGTGTCTGTCTCTGTGCGACCCCACAGACAGCAGCCCACCAGGCTCCCCTGTCCCTGGGATTCTCCAGGCAAGAACACTGGAGTGGGTTGCCATTTCCTTCTCCAATGCATAAAAGTGAAAAAAGAAAGGGAAGTCACTCAGTCATGTCCGACTCTTCACGACCCCATGGACTGCAGCCTACCAGGCTCCTCCGTCCATGGGATTTTCCAAGCAAGAGTACTGGAGTGGGTGTGGTGCCATTGCCTTCTCCAGGGCAACAGGTCTAGAGAGTAGCAAAATCCAACCAGAGCAGGAGAAACTTGGCTTCTGAAAAAATATTAATCAGAATTTGTTCAGTGAAGCAGTACGTCATGAGAAACTCTGAGCTGGATGAAGCACAAACTGGAATCAAGATTGCTGGGAGAAATATCAATAACCTCAGATAGGTAGATGACACCACACTTATGGCAGAAAGTGAAGAAGAGCTAAAGAGCCTCTTGATGAAAGTGAAAGAGGACAGTGAAAAAGTTGTCTTAAAACTCAACATTCAGAAAACTAAGATCATGCCTTCTGGTCTCATCACTTCATGGCAAATAGATGGGGAAACAGTGTAAACAGTAGCTGACTTTATTTTGGGGGTGCCAAAATCGCTGCAGATGGTGATTGCAGCCATGAAATTAAAAGATGCTTTCTCCTTGGAAGAAAAGCTATGACCAACCTAGACAGCGTATTAAGAAGGAAAGACATCACTTTGCCAACAAAGGTCCATCTAGTCAAAGCTATTGTTTTTGCAGTAGTCATGTATGGATGTGAGAGTTGGACTATAAAGAAAGCTGAGTGCTGAAGAATTGAAGTTTTTGAACTGTGGTGTTGGAGAAGACTCTTGAGAGTCCCTTGGCCTACTAGGAGATCCAACCAGCACATCCTAAAGGAAATCAGTCCTGAATATTCACTAGAAGGACTGATGCTGAAGCTGAATCTCCAATAATTTGGCCACCTGATGTGAAGAACTGACTCATTTGAAAAGATACTGATGCCGGGAAAGATTAAAGGTGGGAGAAGAGGATGACAGAGGATGAGATGGTTGGGTGGCATGCCTCTTAACTGATTTTTTGAAGCTATTTTTGGAAGATTGTTATCCTAATACCTGATATCACACAAAGACAGTTCTACTCAATCCCTAGAGTAATATCACTTATGAATATAGACACAGAAATGTTTAACAAAATATTAACAAATACAATTCAGTAACAGGTGGCAATTTTACACCATGACTCACATGGTTTATTCTAGGGAAGCATGGCTGGTTCAATATTCAAAAATTATCTCATATCATCTACCTTATTAATAGGCTAAAATATCACATGGAGATATACCAATCTATGCAGAAAAATCATGAAAAATTTCAATACCCATCTGATCAAAAACTCTCAGGACAACAGGAATAGAAGGAAATTTCCTCAGTTTGATAGAGTTTCCACTAAAACACTCTGCAGTTAACATTGTATTCTATGGTGAAAGAATAATAGTGCAATAATTGCCACAAAACCAGGAAAAAAAATAATAAAGTTTGCCATAGATATAGGAGCCACTGAAGCTGCAGTTTTGAAGACCTCACAGTTTTGAGTTCCCTTTTAACTCTAGGTTATAAAAACACTGTAAGTCACCCCATGTATTTTAAGACTAAGTTGGGTGAGGCAGGATTTTGAGACAGTAAACACGTCACCTATAAAGCCTCTTGTAGTGACATCCAAAAGAGATCAATCATTTGGATTAGTTTTGGTAGTGAGTTGTGTTCATATACTATTTCTGCTGTAACAATTTACCAAAAGCTTAGTGGTTGAAAACAACATGATTCATTACCCTACATTTCTGGAGGTCAGAAATCCAAGAGTCTTTCTAGGGTAAAATCCAGGTGTTGGTGGAGCTGTATTATTCCTAAAGACTTCAGGGGAGAAATTGCCTTTACCTTTTCCAACCTCTAGAAGTCACCTTCCATTCCTGGCTCATGGCCCCTTTCCCATTTTCAAAGCCAACAGTGTAACATTTTCAAATCTCTCTGTCTGACTCAGCCTTCTGGCCTTCTCTTATAAGGACCTTTGTGATTACACTGGGCCCACTGGATAATTCAGGCTGTTCTTTCAGTGGCATGATGTTTAATTTAATCATGTGGAATGTCCCCTTTACTATGTAAAGTAACATAATCACAGGTTATGGGAATTTAGACATCTTTGAGAAAAGGACCTTATAATTGTAATGCCTACCCCAAAAGTTGAAGTTGGAGTAAATCAAATATATACAGAAAATAAAATTTATCACATGTACCAAACTTTAGCATTATTGCATGCTTATTTTCCCTCTAATCAAAAAGGAGACATGTATTTTAGAATAGAGAAACTATGTTATTTCTCAGCAAATACTAAAATGCATATTTTCTCATTCTATTGTAAGTATATTTAAACCCAAACAAGCAATAACAAAATCTCATAATATCATTTACATTTGCACAATATTCCTGGCTTATACAATGTCACTATAATGTAAAAATAACACATACACACCATGAAAACAAAGGTTGGTCTAGATGGAGTTTAGGGTTGAAATTTTGTTTCAGAAAAATTCACTAAACATTACAAGTTTATGGGATAATGAGGTTGACAGTAATAATGAGGTAGACAGTCTTCATCAGATTCATTCATTCTATAAATATATATGGTGTATGTTAGGAACCTACTTCGCTGAAAATTGAATAAGTGATAAAGGGGTACATCATGAATAAAACATACCTGAAATTACAGTGTAGTTAAATCAATAAGAAATCCCAATAATATATCACCAGGAACAATAGATCAGTGCAACAAGAGAAGTTAAAATTTTCAATCAAAGGAGAAATTACTTTGTGGGAGCAATAATTGTCAAAATTATTTAAGAAGTTGACATATATAATGATTCTGTGATCACTACAAGGGATGAGTCAGAAATTTGCTTAAATCTCAGACTCCCTTCACATTTTCTGATAGTTATATGTGCACAGTGTTGTAAAATAGATATCATGGATAAAGTTTTCTCCTAGCATTGTTTGCTAAAGTTTCCTGAAAAAAAAAAAAAATTACTGTGCAATTAATTTTTTTCTGTTTTGAATAAAACAAGCTTCTTATTTACGGGTAGCAGTTAAACAGCCAGATACTTTGTAGAAACAACAGTTATTGTTACATTGATTTAAAATAGAGAACTCAAGGGTAATATCAGTTCTTTGGTCTGCTGTTTCAAATAGTTTCTCTATAGATAAGCTTAGGAGTCATTACTTCAGCAATTACTCTTAATTGTCTGCTGCTGCTGCTGCTGTTGCTAAGTCGCTTCAGTCGTGTCCAACTCTGTGCGACCCCATGGACTGCAGTGCACCAGGCTCCCTCGTCCCTGGGATTCTCCAGGCAAGAACACCGGAGTGGGTTGCCATTTCCTTCTCCAATGCATGAAAGTGAAAAGTGAAAGTGAAGTCGCTCAGCCGTGTCCGATTCTAGCAACCCCATGGATCGCAGCCTACCAGGCTCCTCTGTCCATGGGATTTTCCAGGCAAGAGTACTGGAGTGGGGTGCCATTGCCTTATCCCTTAATTGTCTGCTGCTGCTACTGCTGCTAAGTGGCTTCAGTCGTGTCCGACTCTGTGCGACCCCATAGACGGAGCTCACCAGGCTCCCCTGTCCCTGGGATTCTCCAGGCAAGAACACTGGAGTGGGTTGCCATTTCCTTCTCCAATGCATGAAAGCGAAAGTGAAAGTGAAGCCACTCAGTCGTGTCGACTCTTAGCGCCCCATGGACTGGAGCCTACCAGGCTCCTCCGTCCATGGGATTTTCCAGGCAAAAGTACTGGGGTGGGGTGCCATTGTCTACTCAGTATCTATTGTTATCTTTTTTCTCCACTGAAAAGATTCCAGTTTAAGTAGTGAGGTGTACAGATCAAAATACATATTTTTTAACTTTCTCCAGCAGCAAAGTTTGATCATGTGATAGTGTTGTAGCCAACAATATGTAAATGGAATTCTGTAAGAAGCTTCAGAAAGAGTTTTAGAGCCTCCTTGATATCAATGAATATAGTAAAGTTGCAGGATATAAAATCAACACACAGAAACCCCTTGCATTCCTATACAATAATAATGAGAAAATAGAAAGAGAAATTAAGGACACAATTCCATTCACCATTGCAACAAAAAGAATAAAATACTTAGGAGTATATCTACCTAAAGAAACTAAAGACCTATATATAGAAAACTGTAAAACACTGGTGAAAAAAATCAAAGAGGACACAAATAGATGGAGAAATATACCATGTTCATGGATTGGAAGAATCAATATAGTGAAAATGAGTATACTACCCAAAGCAATCTATGGATTCAATGCAATCCCTATCAAGCTACCAATGGTAATTTTCACAGAGCGAGAACAAATAATTTCACAATTTGTATGGAAATACAAAAAACCTCGAATAGCCAAAGCAATCTTGAGAAAGAAGAATGGAACTGGAGGAATCAACCTGCCTGACTTCAGGCTCTACTACAAAGCCACAGTCATCACAACAGTATGGTACTGGCACAAAGACAGAAATATAGATCAATGGAACAAAATAAATAAATATTTATTTATATTAATAAATCCACCCAGAGATAAATCTATGCACGTGTGGACACCTTATCTTTGACAAAGGAGGCAAGAATATGCAACAAAGAAAAGACAATCTCTTTAACAAGTTGTGCTGGGAAAACTGGTCAAGCACCTGTAAAAGAATGAAACTAGAGCACTTTCTAACACCATACACAAAAATAAACTCAAAATGGATTAAAGATCTAAATGTAAGACCAGAAAATATAAAACTCATAGAGGAGAACATAGGCAAAACACTCTCCAACATAAATCACAGCAGGATCCTCTATGACCCACCTCCCAGAATACTGGAAATAAAAGCAAAAATAAACAAATAGGTCCTAATTAAAATTAAAAGCTTCTTAACAACAAAGGAAACTATAAGCAAGGTGAAAAGACAGCCTTCAGAATGGGAGAAAATAATAGTAAATGAAGCAACTGACAAACTAATCTCAAAATATACAAGCAACTCCTACAGCTCAATTCCAGAAAAATAAACGACCCAATCAAAAAATGGGCCAAAGAACTAAATAGACATTTCTCCAAAGAAGACATACAGATGGCTAACAAACACATGAAAAGATGCTCAACATCACTCATTATCAGAGAAATGCAAATCAAAACCACTATGAGGTACCATTTCACGCCAGTCAGAATGGCTGTGATCCAAAAGTCTACAAGCAATAAATGCTGGAGAGGGTGTGGAGAAAAGGGAATCCTCTTACACTGTTGGTGGGAATGCAAACTAGTACAGCCACTATGGAGAACAGTGTGGAGATTCCTTAAAAAACTGGAAATAGAACTGCCTTATGACCCAACAATCCCACTGCTGGGCATACACACGGAGCAAAGTAGAATTGAAACAGACATGTGTACCCCAATGTTCATCACACCACTGTTTATAATAGCCAGGACATGGAAGCACCCTAGATGTCCATCAGCAGATGAATGGATAAGAAAGTGGTGGTACATATACACAATGGAGTATTACTCAGCCATTAAAAGAATATATTTGAATCAGTTCTAATGAGGTGGATGAAACTGGAGCCTATTATACAGAGTGAAGTAAGGCAGAAAGAAAAATACCAATATAGTATACTAATGCATATATATGGAATTTAGAAAGATGGTAACGATAACCCTGTATGCAAGAGAGCAAAAGAGACACAGATGTATAGAACAGTCTTTTGGACTCTGTGGGAGAGGGAGAGGGTGGGATGATTTGGGAAATGGCATTGAAACATGTATAACATCATATAAGAAATGAATAGCCAGTCCAGGTTCAGTGCATGATACAGGATGCCTGGGGCTGGTGCACTGGGATGACCCAGAGGGATGGTACAGGGAGGGGTGTGGGAGGGTGGTTCAAGATGGGACACATGTGTACACCCGTGGCAGATTCATGTTGATGTATGGCAAAACCAACACAATATTGTAAAGTAATTAGCCTCCAATTAAAATAAATTTAAATTGGAAAAAAAAAAAAAAAAGAGTTTCACAAATTTTTCCTGTTTTCCTTCTTCTGCTCCTTCGGATACAGGTTGGTACCTAAAGGAACATCTTTTTATTATGACAATAAATTAAGCTTTTGTTAGGTTTAAGCTACTTATATTCAAGTTTTTTGCAGCAAATGTATTCTTCATGTAATAATGTATTATAAGTTGTTAACTTCTTTCCAGATTAAAAATAAAATCTAGTGCCAGTGTCCTGAATTTTTGAACTAGCAGTTCGGTAGTCCTGTTGAATGGAGTATATAACCTCAAGCTGTTTTTTTTCTATTAAATCTATTTTTTTATTGAATCTTTTAAACTGCTGTTCTGGTGTCATTTAAGCATCTTGTTTTTAACTGGAGCTAACAGTCTATCTCTTGAGAAACCTATATGCAGGTCAGGAAGCAACAGTTAGAACTGGACATGAAACAACAGACTGGTTCCAAATAGGAAAAGGAGTATGTCAAAGCTGTATATTGTTGCCCTGCTTATTTAACTTATATGCAGAGTATATCATGAGAAGCACTGGGCTGGAAGAAGTGCAAGCTGGAATCAAGATTGCCAGGAGAAATATCAATAACCTCAGATATGCAGATGACACCACCCTTATGGCAGAAAGTGAAGAGGAACTCAAAAGCCTCTTGATGAAAGTGAAAGTGGAGAGTGAAAAAGTTGGCTTAAAGCTCAACATTCAGAAAACTAAGAACATGGCATCTGGTCCTATCACTTTATGGGAAATAGATGGATAAACAGTGGAAACAGTGTCAGACTTTACTTTTGTGGGCTCCAAAATCACTGCAGATGGTGACTGCAGCCATAAATTTAAAAGACGCTTACTCCTTGGAAGAAAAGCTATGACCAACCTAGATGGCATATTGAAAAGCAGAGACATTACTTTGCCAACAAAGGTCCGTCTAGTCAAGACTATGGTTTTACCAGTGGTCATGTATGCATGTGAGAGTTGGGCTGTGAAGAAAGCTGAGCACCGAAAAATTGATGCTTTTGGACTGTGGTGTTGGAGAAGACTCTTGAGAGTCCCTTGGACTGCAAGGAGATCCAACCAGTCCATTCTGAAGGAGATCAGCCCTGGGATTTTTTGGAGGGAATGATGATGAAGCTGAAACTCCAGTACTTTGGCCACCTCATGCGAAGAGTTGACTCATTGGAAAAGACTCTGATGCTGGGAGGTATTTGGGGCAGGAGGAGAAGGGGATGATAGAGGATGAGATGGCTGGATGGCATCACTGACTGAATGGACATGAGTTTGAGTGAACTCCGGGAGTTGGTGGACAAGGAGGCCTGGCGTGCTGTGATTCATGGGGTTTCAAAGAGTCAGACACGACTGAGAAACTGAACAGAACTGAACTGAACAGTCTATCTAGATAATCTTCTGATAGTGCAGGAAAATTTGAAGAGGATGTCCTTACTTATGGTGTAATAAACCAGGCATGATTTCTTGATTTTTCCTTTTAACTATTTAGTGCTAATGAAGTGGAGAAAAATAGGGGAGGAATTTCCCTATGGTTGTTTAAGTCTTGGTTTGTTTCTCAATCAAGGAAAATAATTATCTAGATGATTAATTGTTTGCTACCCAGTCTTAATCCCAGTTTTGTGGTCCTCTCTTTCTCAGGGAGGCCATTTTGCCTTCTTCCATATTTTCCAAGATTTTACTTTTACTCATTATTGTTTCCTCCACAAGTTATTTCTGCTTCCTGAAATGCCTCCCAACATCTTTTTTTTTTAATTCAAAGAAACAATTATACCTATAATGAGGTATTTTAAAAAGTTGGCACAAGGATATGATTATGAAGTTTCCAGTGTTTTAAAATTAAAAACATCTTATGATTCTAAAATCTTTATGAAAACAGGGATAGCATTGATTGATAGTATACAGATTTAATAACCAAAACAGAGTAATACATTAGTTTTAATAGTTTCATGTGTTAGATAATATAAAAAGTTTATAAATAAGACACACGTGAGCCTGAGATCTCCTTCAACGTCAATTTTACCAGTAATTTCAGGGACATGAGTAATCGTGAACCAAGAGAGATGAAGAAATCCAAGACTGTCAACAACACTTCTCATGTCTTTCCTCTTTGTTTTACAGTGTGTCTAACAGAGTTTTAACATATACACTCTCAGCTATACCTGGGTGGGGGGAGCATCACTTACACAGAAAAGCGCTCCACAAGTGAAGAAATATTTCCATTTTATACCCTGCAAAGTATCTAGCCTACATGACATTTTTTAAAGAGCTATGGCAGGTTTAAGTAAGCAATGGAGATGAGCCACACAGGGTTTGTGTATGGGCACACATCTGTTCCTCCCAAATTTATATATTGAAATTCTTACCTTCAGTGTCTCAGAATTTGTCTGTATTTATAGATAATGCCTTTAAAACTCTAAGTTCAAATGAAGTTAAGCCAATTATGTTAAATTTAGGACCACAAAGATAGATTTTAATCTAATCTTATTTGTGTTCTCATAAGAGGACAAAATTTGGACGTATAAAGAGATACCAAGAATGTAGACAGCAGAGAGAAGACCATGTGAGGACACTGCAAGAAGGCAGAGCTCTGTAAGCCGAGCAGAGTCTCAGGAAAACCAGAACTGCGGAACCTTGACGATGGACTTCCTATCTCCAGAACTGCGTGTTATATACACACACACATACACGTACACGTACACACACACGCACACACACACACACACACACACACAAAGATCAGACCAGTCAATCATAAAGGAAATCAACCCTGAATATTCATTGAAAGGACTGATGCTGGACCTGAAGCGCCAATACCTTGGCCACCTAATGCCAAGAGCAAACTCTTTGGAAAGACCCTGATGCTGGGGAAGACTGAGGGCAAGAGAAGGGGGCCCCAGAGAATGAAATGGTTTGATGTCATGACTGACTCAATGGACATGAATTTGAGCAGATTTGGGGAGATGCTGAGGAACAGGGAAGTCCAGTGTGCTGCAATTCATGGGGTCACCAAGATCTGGACACAACTTAGTGACAGAACAACAACAACACACACACACACACACACACACACACACACACACACACACACACACACACACACACATATATATGATATAGGGCCTTGTTAAATATTCCTAACTTAAGGGCTTGCCTGCCAGAAAATGTCACTATGTGTTTCGTGAAAGACCAGATGTTAATATGTTTACAAGATGATTTGGGTAGGACATCTTTCTGTCTCATGCAACCAGATAGATGGACATAGGATATCACAGCCTCCTGTTTACTCTTTCCTTCCGTAAACCATGACACTGAAATTCCACTTGGTATGTATCCAATGAGTTTGAGCAAACTCCAGGAAGCTATAAAGGACATGGGAGCCTTGAATGTTGCAGTCAGTGGGGTCTCAAAGAGTTGAATACAACTTGCCACTGAACAACAACAACAACACAAGACAATATCACACAGGTATGTATGAGTAAATATGTTAGTTTCTCACCATGAGATTTATTGTAGCAGGTTGAAGATCACTCAGTTCAGTTCAGTTCAGTTCAGTCGCTCAGTCACGTCCGACTCTTTGCGACCGCATGAATTGCAGCATGCCAGGCCTGCTTGTCCATCACCAACTCCCGGAGTTCACCCAAACTCATGTCCATCGAGTTGGTGATGCCATCCAGCCATCTCATCCTCTGTCATCCCCTTCTCCTCCTGCCCCCAATCCCTCCCAGCATCAGAGTCTTTTCCAATGAGTCAACTCTTTGCATGAGGTAGCCAAAGTACTGGAGTTTCAGCTTTTTAGTATCAGCACTTCCAATGAACACCCAGGACTGATCTCCTTTAGGATGGACTGCTTGGACCTCCTTGCAGTCCAAGAGACTCTCAAGAGTCTTCTCCAACACAATAATCCAAAAGCATCAATTCTTTGGCGCTCAGCTTTCTTCACAGTCCAACTCTCACATCCATACATGACCACTGGAAAAACTATAGCCTTGACTAGACAGACCTTTGTTTGAAAAGTAATATCTCTGCTTTTGAATATGCTATCTAGGTTGGTCATAACTTTCCTTCCAATGAGTAAGCGTCTTTTAATTTCATGGTTGTAGTCACCATCTGCAGTGATTTTGGAGCCCAGAAAAATAAAGTCTGGCACTGTTTCCCCATCTATATCTCATGAAGTGATGGGACCAGATGCCATGGTCTTCGTTTTCTGAATGTTGAGCTTTAAGCCAACATTTTCACTCTCCTCTTCCACTTTCATCAAGAGGCTTTTTAGTTCCTCTTCACTTTCTGCCATAAGGGTGGTGTCATCTGCATATCTGAGGTTATTGATATTTCTCCCGGCAATCTTGATTCCAGCTTGTGTTTCTTCCAGTCCAGCACTTCTCATGATGTACTCTGCATAGAAGTTAAATAAGTAGGGTGACAGTATGCAGCCTTGACATACTCCTTTTCCTATTTGGAACCAGTCTGTTGTTCCATGTACAGTTCTAACTGTTGCTTCCTGACCTGCATATAGGTTTCTCAAGAGGCAGGTCAGGTGGTCTGGTATTCCCATCTCTTTAAGAATTTTCCACAGTTTATTGTAATCCACATAGTCAAAGGCTTTGGCATGGTCAAGGAAGTAGAAAGAGATGTTTTTCTGGAACTCTCTTCCTTTTTCCATGATCCAGCAGATGTTGGCAATTTGATCTCTGGTTCCTCTACCTTTTCTAAAACCAGCTTGAACATCTGGAAGTTCATGGCTCACGTATTGCTGAAGCCTGGCTTGAAGAATTTTGAGCATTACTTTACTAGCGTGTGAGATGAATGCAATTGTGCGGTAGTTTGAACATTCTTTGCCATTGCCTTTCTTTGGGATTGGAATGAAAACTGATCTTTTCCAGTCCTGTGGCCACTGCTGAGTTTTCCAAATTTGCTGGCATACTGAGTGCAGCACTTTCACAGCATCATCTTTCAGGATTTGGAATAGCTCAACTGGAATGCCATCACCTCCACTAGCTTTGTTCGTAGTGATGCTTTCTAAGGCCCACTTGACTTCACATTCCAGGATGTCTGGCTCTAGGTGAGTGATCACACCATTGTGATTATCTGGGTTGTGAAGATTTTTTTGTACAGTTCTTCTGTGTATTCTTGCCACCTCTTCTTAATATCTTCTGCTTCTGTTAGGTCCATACCACTTCTGTCCTTTATCGAGCCCATCTTTGTATGAAATGTTCCCTTGGTATCTCTAATTTTCTTGAAGAGATCCCTAGTCTTTCCCATTCTGTTGTTTTCTTCTATTTCTTTGCTTTGATTGCTGAGAAAGGCTTTCTTATCTCTCCTACTATTCTTTGGAACTCTGCATTCAGATGCTTCTATCTTTCCTTTACTCCTTTGCTTTTCACTTCTCTTCTTTTTTTGCAGCTATTTGGAAGGCCTCCTCAGACAGCCATTTTGCTTTTTTGCATGTCTTTTCCATGGGGATGGTCTTGATCCCTTTCTCCTGTACAATGCCTCAAACCTCCGTCCATAGTTCATCAAGCACTCTATCTATCATATCTAGTCCCTTAAATCTATTTCTCACTTCCACTGTATAATCATAAGGGATTTGATTTAGGTCATACCTGAATGGTCTAGAGGTTTTCCCTACTTTCTTCAATTTAAGTCTGAGTTTGGCAATAAGGAGTTCATGATCTGAGCCACAGTCAGCTCCCTGTCTTGTTTTTTGCTGACCGTATAGAGCTTCTCCATCGTTGTCTTCAAATAATATAATCAATCTGTAGATCATTAGGCAAGTGTATTAATTAACTCTGATGACTACACTCCATGGAACAGTAGGCAGCAGTTAAAGTAAGAGATTATACATGGATAAGGTGATATACATGAATCTTCAAAACTTAATGTAAGGTGGAATGGAAGAAAAAGATAATTATTTTGCAATTGATTACACATTTTCATTATGTTTATTAAAATATAAGCACTGAATATAAATGTCTGCTTTAAAATAATGTATACTGATAATTTGTTCCCATATTCAATATTATAAAATAGTTTTCTATGGAATATGTGGAGGAGGGAAATGTGAGGGATGAAAAACAAAATGAAGTGAATAAAACCATCCAACAAACAAAAGAAAATGAGAGTTTTGTGGCATAGTCCCATGATGATGGTGTGTTGTGAACTTGGTTCAACAGATTGTATCTGAATCCCAACTTTAAAAGCATATTTTAATGATAATTCATTATATGGGCTTTCCTGGTGGCTCAGAGGTTAAAGTGTCTGCCTGCAATGTGGGAGACCTGGGTTTGATTCCTGAGTTGGAAAGATCCCCTGGAGAAGGAAATGTCCACCCACTCCAGTATTCTTGCCTGGGGAATCTCATGGACAGAGAAGCCTGGTGGGCACGGGGTTGCAAAAAGTCAGACACGACTGAGCGACTTCACTTTCACTTTCACTTTTTAATGATAATAATATGATTCAAGCAGAGAAAATCTTGATGTGAAAACTTTATGTAAATTTTAGGTAGAAAGATAAAGACATAGATTCAATGCTAAAAATACCCTAAAAAACATAGCAGAAGATGTAGTTCATTTCAGAAAGCTAACTATATAAAATAAAGAAATCTGAGAAATAGTATTAAAGATTTCATAGCTACTATTTATAAAAAAAATATGCATTAAACATGTTTTTCATCTTTGAGGATGTCATAGGGAAAAAAAGGAAGAGAACCAACAATGAGGAAATTGCCTCAGGTTTTATAGATCAAATCCGAAAATTTCAGTGGCCTCTTTACTGATTTCAGAAGGATATAAGAGAAACTAGAGATGAGACTGAGGTAAAAAGAAAAAAGGCATTAAGGTATGAACTAATGAAAAGGAATCAGCAACTCTCTCAATTATCAATTTATTTACATAATTATTGTATGTCTTGTTTACAAGACTATATACATTACATGGCCAGGGATCTAGTCTGTCTCACTCATCATAGTATCCAAGCATCAAACCCAGTGTTGATCTGTGTCTGGAACAATATCTGCTCAATAACTGAGGAGTGTACTGGGGATGAAGAGCAAATGGAAATAGGATAATTTTGTCCACTGACAGAAATTCCCTGTAGGCAGTCATAGAAGAGCTAAAGCTTCTTCCTAAACTGTCGGTTTAACTTACCCTTTTGAATTGACTTAGGCACCAGTAGTCATGTATGGATGTGGGAGTTGAACTATAAAGAAAGCGGAGAACCGAAGAATTGATGCTTTTGAAATGTGGTGTTGGAGAAGACTTTGAGAGTCACTTGGACTGCAAGGAGATCCAACCAGTCCATTTTAAATGAAATCAATCCTGAATATTCATTGGAAAGACTGATTCTGATGCTGAAACTCCAATACTTTGGCCACCTGATATGGAGAACCGACTCATTGGAAAAGACCCTGATGCTGGGACAGATTGAAGGCAGGGGGAGAAGGAGACATCAGGTGATGAGATGGTTGGATGGCATCACAGATGCAATAGACATGAGTTTGAGTAGGCTCTGGCAGTTGGTGATGGACAGGGAGGCCTGGTGTGCTGCATTCCAGGGGGTTGCAAACAGTCAGACATGACTGAGCTGAACTGAAGGCACCAGGGAAAGTAATGGTTGTTTCTTATTTTCTATTATTAGCAGAGGGCATGGTCTTTGTTCTTGTGTTTTATTCATGCCAAAGAATAAGAATGGATAAAGTTTTATTTAATGATTTAAAATAGTATTCTTTTATAATTTAAAATCATCTTAAACTCTATAACCTTACATAGTGCATTCAGATTGCAAGCACTTTTAAATTCTAAATTTTATACTGAAACACTCCCAACAGGAGTGCCAGTGATAGGTGATCTATACATATATATGAATACAATCCTTCCAGTTACTTGGAATTAAAGTTCTTTGACAAGAACAGTGTTCCTCCCTGTCTATTTAGGGTTGACAATGACATTTGTCTTTCCTCATGTGGAGATGACTGATAACTCACTTCTATCACACACTCTACAGTCATGAAGTTTTAACACAATAGCTGAAATCCATCTTAAATTCTTTATCACTTCCTGCTGAAGAGAGAATAGGGAGAAATGCTGCTTGAAGAGAATAGGAAAAAGTGGAGAGTAGTATTAATTCTCAACATAAATTAGTTTTGGATAACTTTTCTGTGTTAAAATATTTTAAAAAGCCTTCCAGTTACAATGAAAAAAATCAGCAATATATGGTTATAAGCCTATGGTTTTTCCCTAGTGTATGCCAGATCCACATGCACGCACACACACACACACACACACACACACACACACACACATGCACACATGCATGCATTACAAGGCAGCATGTCTTCTGGTTAGAGACTGGTTACTGAGGCCGGAGGCACTTTGGATTTGAATCTGAGCACTATTGTTTATTCACCATCTAACCTTTTTTATTGTGGAAAATTCTTCAAGAGATGGAAATACCAGACCACCTGACCTGCCTCTTGAGAAACCTATATGAGGTCAGGAAGCAACAGTTAGAACTGGACATGGAACAACAGACTGGTTCCATATAGAAAAGGAGTATGTCAAGGCTGTATATTGTCACCCTACTTATTTAACTTCTATGCAGAGTACATCATGAGAAATGCTGGGCTGAATGAAGCACAAGCTGGAATTAAGATTGCTGGGAGAAATATCAATAACCTCAGATATGCAGATGACACCACCCTTATGGCAAAAAGTGAAGAGGATCTAAAAAGCCTCTTGATGAAAGTGAAAGAGAAAAGTGAAAATGTTGGCTTGAAGCTCAACATTCAGAAAACGAAGACCATGGCATCTGGTCCCATCACTTCATGGGACATAGATGGGGAAACAGTGGAAACAGTGTCAGACTTTAATTTTTCTGGGCTCCAAAATTACTGCAGATGGTGACTGCAGCCATGACATTAAAAGACACTTACTCCTTGGAAGGAAATTTGTGATCAACCTAGATAACATATTGAAAAGCAGAGACATTATTTTGCCAACAGAGGTCCATCTAGTCAAGGATTTGGTTTTTCCAGTGGTTGTGTATGGATGTGAGAGTTGGACTTTGAAGAAAGCTGAGCACTGAAGAATTGATGCTCTTGAACTGTGGTGTTGGAGAAGACTCTTGAGAGTCCCTTGGACTGCAAGGAGGTCCAACCAGTCCATTCTGAAGGAGAACAGTCCTGGGTGTTCCTGGGAAGGAGTGATGCTAAAGCTGAAACTCCAGTACTTTGGCCACCTCATGTGAAGAGGTGACTCATTGGAAAAGACTCTGGTGCTGGGAGGGATTGGGGGCAGGAGGAGAAGAGAATGACAGAGGATGAGATGGCTGGATGGCATCACTGACTCGATGGACGTGAGTTTGAGTGAACTCCGGGAATTGGTGATGGACAGGGAGGCCTGGCGTGCTGCGATTCATGGGGTCACAAAGAGTCGGACATGATTGAGCGACTGAACTGAACTGACTGAACCTTTTTTATGAAACAGCTTGTCTATGCAAGTTGTCTCATCTGTAACTTTTAATAAAATATGTATAGGACTAAAATGTATTAAAGAGATTAAAATACAGATGTAGAAAACAGCAAGGGCAGGGGCAGAAGAGATGAGATGAATTGGGAGATTGAGATCGACATATATACACTGTTATATATAACATAGGTAACTAATGAGAACCTATTGGATAGCACAGGTAGCTGTGCTCAATGATCTGTAGTGTGTTAAATTGGAAGGGAATCCTAAAAACAGGAATATATATATATACATACATATACACATACACACATAGACACACACACACACACACCTATAACTGGTTCATGTTGCTGTACAGCAGAAATTAACACAACATTATAAAGCAGCTATGCTCCAAAAAAGTTTTTAAATAAAGTGATTAAAGTAAATATATATATATATATATATATATATATATATAGACAAAGTCTAGATAACTTTCTGGCATAGAGTAAGGACTAAATAAATGTTTGCTAATATCATGTGAGCTTGTATTTTGTGTGTTTGCATACATATATGTGATATAATTACATATTATATAACTTTGATTTGACACAATTAAGTGGAAGCCATGGGTTGAATTTCACTGAGGTTAAAAATGTAACCATTCCTTCATTCTCTTTAAGGACACACTTCGGCTTCTCTTTATGAATTTTACTGTCAATATCTGAAAATGCAAAAATACCCTACCCATATATCATAAGCAAATAAAATACTGAGGTAAAAGATTGCTTTAGCGACCAAGAAGAACTACTTCAGGCTCCATATGCTTTATAACTAGAGTGGCCATATCATCCCAACTGGGCAGTTTAACAGTAAACTGTATGTGATTTTATTAATCATTGAGGCAAACCAAGAGGAGGCTTCTCTGTGGCTCAGCTGGTAAAAGAATCAGCCTTCAGTGTGGGAGACCTTGGTTCTGTCCCTGGGGAAGATCACCTGGAGAAGTGAAAGGCCACCCACTCCAGTATTCTGCCTGGAGAATTCCATGGACTCTGTAGTCCGTGGAATTGCAAAGAGCCGGACACAACTGAGCGACTTTCACTTTCAAACCAGAAAGAAGTTGAGAAGCATACATCCAACACACTTCAAGGACAAAGGTTTAAAAAAAAAAAACAACTGGTACCAACTTTTCTTGTGAAATGATGTCATCTATTTACATGATGGATACAGCTCAGGTTGAATTTGTAACTCTGGTCGGAGTGTCACTTTTTTACTTTCAGGTTTTTTTTTAATTATTATTATATACAATGCTTTGTGTCTCACAGTTAAAAACAATTGTTAACTTCCAAGGGGTCTAAGGTACAGCTGCCAGGATTTAGTGTGGATCATATTGTTTGAGGCGTTTGTTCAGCTGTCTGTTGAGTCCCCTGAAACTAATGCTCAGTCTATATTAATGTCTCAGTCCCAGGAAACCTCAGCCTGTTCTCTCCTATAATTAATCTTGCAGGTACTGCCTTGACATTATTGGTTCACCAACAGAGCAGAACTGCCTCAGCCATCAATAATAATTCACTGCATTAGGATGAGGCCTACGTACGGGGCCACCGAGGTAGCCAGATCTGCACAATCTCCTGCATTTCTCTCCAGTTAACCAGGAGGCTCTGCAATTGAAACTAGTTGTTGTAGTGGCTCAATAATTTGTAATGGAGGGGTTTGGGTGTTACTAATTGTTTTGCTTTATGCTTTTCTCTGAATGTAGCCACTGCTTGGCACAATGGGAGTGATTGTCTGTTTACTGAATCTTAATATGGAGGCTGTTACAAATTGTCTTTCACAGATGGTGGGAGCTTTTCAGATCGAGAGAGGCAGGGAATTTATTACTCAATATTTCTGTATTACTGATTGGGACGTGAGGAGCATAGACAATCTGTTCTACTGCAGGCTTTGCAGCGTGGCTTTTTCCCTCTGCAAAATTATGGCAGGCTCTAGACGTTTCTCTCATTTTGTATAGATAGCAGCTGTGTAATTTCAAGCAGAATGTTTGCTTTGATCCCCTTTCCTTTAATTGAAATCCACAATTATGAGATTTGTTTCTTTTATGTGTGCGAGTTTATTGGTTTAATCTGCAAAATGTGCTGTCTTGCTGTCTTACACAGTTAAAGGCTACAGCACAGTTGGGACTGAAATGACAAACATTGGAAGGAGGGGCTTTCGTTTTGTCTTTTTTTGGCTGTGGAAATAAACCAATAGATATTCCTCCCCTCAGAAAACAGGCTGTGTGACAACTGAATAAACTGTCATTCTGTAGCATTTCCAGCTATGCCTCTGATATATGTGCGTGTGTGTTGTGTATATATATATATATATATATATATATATATATATATACAGATTATTATTATTTACTTTCTAAAAATGCAAATGGTGTGTGTGTGTTTAGAATGGAAGGGTGGCCTACTGACATAGGAGCTCCTTTGATTATAGTAACTGGTATCATATACATAAATTCAGGTTTTTCAGAACATTATAGGGGAACAGAATGAAAGAATTGTTAAGTAAACAGATATAAGAAACAGGATTGCTTGATCTCTGCGATGGTTTCACAACAAATAGTTTCATACATGATAATATGTTCTACCAGGTTAATGAGCCACGGTTTTTCTAAATGGTAACTCTCCAGACTTTTGGAATCGTTGCTGATTAAAATAGAAGAAAGAAAAGATCAAAGAGAGAAGAATGAGACTTTTATTGTCAAGTTTACATTCTTCCACTCATAATCTGTTATAAATTGTAACTATGTATTTTTAATAACTATGTTGGCTAGTATTTTATGAGGTTTTTTCTTTTTTTTTTCTGTCACAGTACAATGAACTTTAGTTTGGAGTTTGGGGCTGTGTCTCTTATATAAAGGAAATCCTATATTAACTGGTATTAGGCCAATTAGTTTGTATTAATAACTGAATTAAACTTCCTGTGCAGCACCCTCATTTCACCCCAACTAACTGAACTGATTTAACAGTTTTGATATTATTTGGGCATTTCTCTGAAAATGGTAGTTAATGATTAACTCATTTCACTTTATAAAACAAGAGATAGTTGACACAATCCCCCATGCTTGTTTTTTGTTGTTGTTGTTGTTGGGGGGATGTGGGGAACAAAATGAGTTTTGTATGGGTAATTTAAAATACTTTAGAACTTCAGATTGTAAACTATGTCTCCAGGTCACTATGTGGTCTCCTGATTATTAGATGGAGAGGTCTAAAAGCATGCAATTGTAAAATATACTGCTGCTGCTGCTGCTAAGTTGCTTCAGTCGTGTCCGACTCTGTGCGACCCCATAGATGGCAGCCCACCAGGCTCCCCTATCCCTGGGATTCTCCAGACAAGAACACTGGAGTGGGTTGCCATTGCCTTCTAAGCTATATTTGTGTGAGCTACTTATTTTGAGTTCAGAGGATATTTAGATTAATTCCTTATATTCCAGGATGATAGCTGGATTCTAGTTTAAAAAAAAAAAATTCTCCTAAGAATAAACCATTTAATACACTATTACAAGGTCCTGGCATCAGCCATTAGAAAAATTTGGGAAAGTTCTCTTGCTCTTAATGGTTAAAATTTAATTAAATTTCCACTCTTTCAGGAATTTATTTAACTTGGGTAATTTTGGATACTTGCATTTTGCACTTAAAAATGAGACTAATAGTCCTTAAGGGACATGCTCAGGAACATCTAGAAAACTAAGGAAAATAAACAGAATTCAAATTCAGATCTTTCTATAAACTTTGTGTTTAATCTGACCATACCATTTTCCTAGGGTATGTAGTTATTTCAGTTAACTCCAGGCTTTGCATTATGGGATGAGGGTCCAGAAAACACAGATAGCCTGACTATGCATGGGATGGTGGGTAGGAGGAAAAAAAAAAAAACAATGGGATCTGGAAACAAAAAGGAAAAATCAGAAGAGGAGACTGAAGGTGAAGAAGGTTCAAATAAACTACGTCATTCACAATGCTTTTATAGGAAAATTCAACCCATAAGTGAATAAAAATGATCCTAGTGCATAAAGAATTAATTTTTGGAGCCATGCTCATCCTTTTCATTTCCTACAAGTTGGATTTCATTTATGAGGTGTGATATCAACTCATAGGAGAAATAAGTGTTTAATTTGCATAAAGAGGTTCATAAGTTAACACACCTGGCTTTATTCACACCATTTGAGGAAATATTTTCTCTCTCGATGCTTTTAACTGTGGCTGACAAGCTAAGAAACTTCTACTCACTCCCCCCGAGAGAGAATACAGTTAGGAAGATAACTTTTTCAGTTTTGCTCCCTCACTTCTCTTTTTTAAGCAGTGAACTGTCAGATTGGTGAGGTTGAGGGAAAAAAGGTCCAATGTGTTTCCCAGCCACTGTCTTCTTTTGGGAACAGTCTGTTCCCAGTTCATTTTCATTATATTCCTTAATTTAGTGAGTTTATCAGGACAACTCTTTCCCCTGCCATGTAGATTCTCTCATCTGGGTGTGGATGTTTATTTCTGGGAACAAAAAGGTTAATCTGGCCATGCTGCATAGTTTGATTCACTTTTGTAGGTAATATAGCTGTTCATGTTTATGACATATTCATGTATTTCTTCAGAAGGATGACTCTTAACTGGGTATTTGGGTATTACCCCAAACCTAAAAAGAAATAGTGATATATCTCAGTTTTTAAGGTGCTGCATAATATTTTTCCAGTCTACCAATTATATTCATCTGAGTTGTTTCCAACATGTTATTCTGTGTTGATTCTGACTCTTTGTGACCCTAGGAGTACTGGGTCCTATAGGCAAGAACACTGGAGTCAGTTGCCATGCCCTCCCCAAGGGGATCTTCCCGACCCAGGGATGGAACCCGCATCTCTTAGGTCTTCTGCATTGGCAGGCGTATTCTTTGCCACCATCGCCACCTGGAAAGCCCTATAAATTGGACATTTGATTCAAAACAAATAATGATACAATAAACCTCTTGTTTATAATTTGGCAAGCTTTTGCAAATATGTTTTAAATTAAATTTTGAGATTAATGGTTGAGTTAAATCATACATACAGTTTCACTTTTGCTCCATAGTACCATATTTCTGTGCAAAATCACACCAATTTATAAAAGCAAGAGTGTTTCTTTGTCACATCCTCACCAAAGCTTGATTTTATAAACTGTTTTAAAATTGATAGTGTGATAGACCCTTATTTCTTTTATCCTTTCTTGTTTTTAATTATCTTATTATTTTTAACGGTTTATCTTGGCCACATGTATATATCTTTGGCTTCGGACTTTTTCATTTCAATCTAGTGTTTGTTTGTTTTTTTTTTTTTTTCTGTCTCCTTGATGGACTCTTATTTTATTGTATTAATGTTCCCATTGCATTTTTCTATAGAATTATTCTTAGGGCAGTTTGTCATTTTGTTTGATTATATTTTATAGAATGAATTCCAAATCTGGTGCTTGCATGCTGTTTTATATTTTTATTGCCTTGTCTTCTTACTGTAAAATACTTTCATACTTGCCATGATTTTCACCTTCCTAGACTTAAGATGGGCAGCTCTTTCACTCTGATCTATTGTGGATGAATTTGTCTCCACTTTTTCACATTGAGCTACAGTTTAAGGATAGGATTTTGGAATGTGTCTACATTTTCTCTAGCCTGATTGTGTACAGAATAGATGTATAAACTCAATGGGTGTGCTGCTGCTGCTGCTGTTGCTGCTGCTGCTAAGTCACTTCAATTGTGGTTAAAGGACCTGGACTCTTGTGCCTACCTCTGAAATATCATTAAATCCCCAATATAAGGGCTTGTTCCATCTTTCTGGGAGGAAGTTTTGTTTCCTTGAAGATATAGAATTGCTTTTGAATCACTTCCCTAATTTAACATGGAGCCATTCAAGGCCTGGCTTGCGTCCCCAAGTCATCTCAGGTGTCTCCATCGCCCCACTTCACCAGTCCCTTCCTGGCATTTCTCTCTCCATTGCCTAGTCCAAACCTTAGTGGAAAACAAATATTTGGTTGAAAAGGAGTTTGATGTCTTATCCTGCAGCAAGGACAATCTGTTTATTCAAATTTTTTATCTGCTTTTTCTCTTCATTATGCTGAAGACATAGATTCTGAGGGTATTTATCATGGTACCTCATTTCTGAATCTGCTTTCTTTCCAACTTAGAGGCATCAAAATGATAAGCTATAACTACTTTCCTGTTTGTGATAGGAAATGGAAGTTAATGTTTCATGGAAATTATCAGGTATCTCTCAGGCTGCCTACACAAACCCTCACTTTACCTGTCTTTAAAGCATCATTCATGTTTTCTGCATTTTTTTTTTTTACAAAACAAAGATAAATACCATATGTTCTCTTAAAACCACTTTCTCCATCACTATTTATTTCTAATATAGCCTGAATTTGAGAATTAAAACTCTACTCAGATGCTGGTTTGATAAGAGGCAGTTTTCTTTCTATTCTCTGTATGCTCTTTTGTTATGCATCCTCTATAGTCATGCAGGTGAACCCCATACTGTCATTTCCTCCTCTCTTTGCTTCCCACTGAGGTTCATCCTCCAACAGATCTGCACATACCCTCTTCTCAGTACATTGAAAACCAAAAGTAGAACCCACAACAGACACTATCGGAGTCAATGTGAACTGCTTTTGAATCCTGGTTTGTCATCTGCTTATTTGAAATGCAACAGATAACAACTCTGAGAAATAATTCCATAAAAGTCAAATAACCATAATGATATTAACAGAAATTTTGTGATGAGTAGATGAAATATTTAATCAAAGTAGTGATAAACACTTGAACAAAAATATGCTTTCCTCTACTCTCCATTTCTCTGTCAATTAATTTTTTGTCCTGTATTTCATTTTATGTAAATACTGCTTTCCTTTTATACAAATGTTTTTATACACACTATGCAATCTGAAATGTGAAATGGACTATGTTGTTCACAGTTTCATGTTTAAAAAGTTAGAAAGTTTTAGATAGCTGGGAATGAATTTTTACTCTAATCCACCTGTGAGAAAACATCTACATTTTAGTACAAAGCAATCATTGTAGAAGGGTAAACTGTTCTGCAAAATACTTTAAAAGATAGGTATTTGGGTTGTGGACATTAACAGAACATTGATGTCACTGAGATCTTAAGCATTTAATATATAAACAAATGTCACTTTAAATTATATTTCCTACTATCTGAGAATATTGCCAGAAGAAGCTAACTTTTGATAGCAGCTGTTAAAATTTTTATTTTACTACACCAAGCTTATTTGTATGCTGTATATTTTAACACATACTACAGTTATATGATTTGGTATGGAATAAATTAAAATATATATATCATAGCTTTCCAGGTGGCTCAGTGGTTAAAAAAAAAAAAATCCACCTGCATGCACTGCAGGAGACCCAGCACACAAAGATGCAGTCCCTGGGTCCTGAAGATCCCCTGGAGGAAGAAATGGAAACTCACTCATATATTTTTATCTCGGAAATTCTATGGACAGAGGAGCCTTGCAGGCTACAGTCTATGATGTCACAAAGAGTCGGACAGGACTGAACATGCGCTCACGCACAGTTATATGTTGTGTTTGCTTCCATCAAGGAAAGCACATTGGAAATTAGAATTTTCATTATGATTTTTCTCTTTAATATTTCAATTTTATTTCATTGATCTGAAATTGCTTTAGAAAACAAACTTAATTTTTTTTTACACTTTATTCTGTACTTTTTGTCAGCTATGCTTCTTCTACCTTCCAAAGTTTTTCAAGATAGTTTGATCAGCACCATAAAGATTTAGTTTGAAAAATAATAATGAGTTTCTATAATCTTAAAAAAAACTTTTTCAATGCTGAGTTATGTGAGTTTCTGCACCTTTGGTTTTTGTTGGTTGGTTCTTTTCCCAAGAAAACAATGTAGTACTTAGTCTGCCAGTAGATTCACTTTTACCAAGGAAAAGTGAAGCGAAGCTTTACAAAAGTCCAGGGAATCTGGATGGAAAATCTGGTTACAGATAACATTAAAACATCTTATGTTTTATGGTTTTAGTTTTGATTTTCCTCCTCTTAGTAGAATATACAGTTGTCCATCAGTATCCTTAGGGGATTGGTTCTGGGACTGCCCTTGGATACCAAAGTACATTGAGTTTAAATTTCACTTGTATAAAATGGAATAGTATTTGCATGTAACTTATGTACATCCTCCAGGATACTTTAAATCATCTCTAGGTTATGTATAACATCTATTACAATGTAATACTATGTAAACACAAAGTAAATGCTATGCGAATAGTTGCTGGGCATGCAGAAAATTCATGTTTTACTTTCTGGATGTTTCTGGACATTTAAAAAGTGAAATTTTTGGTCCATGATCAGTTGAAATTGCAGCTGTGGAACCTGTGGGTATTGTGGGCCAATTGTGGGCAAGGCTCCTCTGTCCATGGAATTTCCCAGACAAGAACATAGGAGTGAGTTGCCATTTCTTCCTCCAGGGGATCTTCAGGACCCAGAGATTGAATCTTTGTGTGCTGGGTCTCCTGATAGACAGAGTAACTATGGACGAGGGTTCGTGACATTGTACAACAGGAGGCAGTGATCAAAACCATCCCCAAGAAGAAGAAATGCAAAACACCAAAATGGTTGTCTGAAGAGGCCTTAAATATAGCTGAGAAAAGAAGAGAAGCTAAAGGCTTTAAGGAGAAAAGGAAAGATATACCCATTTGAATGCCGAGTTCCAGAGAATACCAAGGAGAGATAAGAAAGCCTTCCTCAGTCATCAATGCAAAGAGACAGAGTAAAACAATAGAATGGGAAAGAACAGAGGTCTCTTCAAGAAAATAAGAGATACAGAGGAAATTCTTATTGTGCAAAGATAGGCACAATAAAGGGCAGAAATGGTATGGACCTAACAGAACCTAGAATAAATCCCACTCGATCATAGATCTCTTAATGTATTTTTAAATTTAATTCACTAATATTTTGTTGAAGATGTTTTACCTCTCTTTACCATGGAAAATTGATCCACAATTTTCTTGTGATGTTCTTGACAAGCTTTGGTATCAGGGTAATGCTGGCCTTGTAAAAAAGTTTGGAAATATTCTCTTCCCTTTTTTTAAAATAGAATTTTAGAAGAATTGGTATTACCTTTTTAAATGTTTGGTAGAATTCACCAGTGAAACTGGTTGTGGACTTCTCTTTGTTGGAAAGTTTTTGATAACCTTTTTAATCTCTTTACTGGGAATCAGTCTACTTAGACTCTCTCATCATAATTGTGTCTCGGTAGGTTGTATATTTCTGGGAATTTATCCATTTCTTCTAGATTGTCCAATTTGCTGGCATATAATTATATAATCTGTTTTATTTCTGTAGTATCATTTATAACATCTCCTCTTCCATTTACTAATACAAATAAATGTATCTATTTGAGTATTCTCTATTTTTTTTTCCTTAATAAGTCTAGCTAATGGTTTTTCTCTATTGTTTTCCATTTCAAAAAAACAACTTTTAGTTTCATTTGTCTTTTCTGTATTTCTACACTCTATTTTTTTCCTTCTGCTAATTTGGGGTTTAATATGTTTTTCTTTTTCTAATTCCTGAAAGTGCAAAGCTGGGTTAGGCTCTATAATTTTGAGTCTTTTTGAAAGTATGTGGTACATATTACAGTTCTTATTTCATAATTCTTTATATATACATATGATTGTCTACATCTGAATACAGAGATAGCCTCAATATTTGGCTATTTTTATCAAGATATGTTCTAATTTATGTTAGTGTGTTCAGTTCTTGTATGTTTATTCACCAGTAGAATGCTATGTTGAACTTACCTTGTTAAGGGGTAAACATATTAACATTTTCAGGATTTTATTTGTACGAACATTGATTCAAATCCAGTGGTTAGGAGCACTTCCTGACAGGATCTAAGGGAGAGGTTTTTATAGAAAAGACTCAAAGCAAGGAAAGGAAATTATTTGATTGGCTACAGCTTAAGCAGTTGCCTTATTTGGGAAAGCTTAGTTGGTGGTCTAAGATTGGTTGATTTTTAGCTTTCATTTTTCTCAGTTTTGAGTGCATTGACTTTGGCTTAGGTTTCTATTTGGTTTTGAAGCTGCCCAGGTATTAGAGTCACCCCAGTCTATTGATTTCTTCCTTTAGTTACTTTCACAACCTTAATGTAACTAGTCCCCATACCCCAGTATAACCCTATATAGAAAATCCACTCCAAACAGATTATTTATATAAATATAAAAGAAAATATATCATTAGTGCTTCTAAAAAGTGCTAAGAGAATACATTCCTGAATTATGGTATAGAAAGTTTTATTTTAAAGAATGCATAAATCACTAGCCATACAGAAAAGGAATTAGGGACTTCCCTGGAGGTCCAGTGGTTAAGAATCCACATTTCCACTTGAGTAGCAAAAAAAAAAAAAAAGAAATTAATATATTGGATTCCATTTAAATTAAAAACTTCTCCAAAGACAGCATTAAAAAGAGTAACATGAAAGCTATGGACTGAGAAAAGGTATTTGCAATGAGCAATGTGTGTAGACGAAAAATAATTCAATGGACAAAATCTCAAGCATTTATAGTTGAGGTCAAATTTTACACATTTTCAAAGTTTTGGAAGAACTCTTATTTTAACTTTACTACTTTAGCTCTCCTAAAAGTAGATCAAAAGGAAGAGTGAAGATTAAACTGTATAATGAGCAGTTAACTCAATAACTTTTAATGACCATAAAAAAAGGATATGTCCAAGACTGGAGCACAATTTCATCCAGGGTCATAAAAGTCTATTTTATGTGCTGTAAATCTCACAGGAGCTGTGAAGTATGTGTCCCCTCTCCTGGTCTAAAACCTTGTGGCTTGTCTGATTGCCCTTTACGATGAGTGAGGTTAATATCTGTTGCCTATAAAATGTCTTACCTATTTTATAAGAAATACTTATAAAGGAAGAATTTGAACTAAGTATATTTGCTAACATACAGCTATTTACTCGATTCCTTGCAATTAAAAAAGTCTTATCCCCAAAGAACCAAATTCTTTGTATTCTTAAAAAAAAAAAAAAACCTTATTTCTTAGTACATTTGAAGTAAAAATTTCAAGTTTAATATCAATTAATGTAATCAAATATTGCTCTTCTCACTAGCAACATGAAAGATAATTTAACATGAATTTCTGGAAAAAAATTTTTAAATGTTAATATATCTATACTTTAAAAATCTAGGAATTTGTGTGGAAAAAAAGGATTTGTTTTACTCAGATAATGTCTTCAGTAATTTATTTCACTCTGCATGTTTCAGACTGCTTCTGAAATTAAGCTAGCAAAAGATATATGAACATCTGACATACAAAAATCATCCTGACAGTTCTTTATCAACTTTTTTGTTAGCTAAATATAAGCATTCTATTAACTATAGGAGGAGAACTCTCTAATAGTTTTAAAGTATATATCCTAGACAGTGAGAGAAAGCTGTTTTTTTGGCTTATTTCCCATAAAATCTTTTAAATATTGTTTATTATAGCTACTATTTATGATAATGATGTTGTATGCATTATTATAGCCCTGTATTTCAGTAAAATGCCCAATAAATGTATTTTAAAAATGCATTCTGCTCTAACTGTTGAGATAAAATGTTGCTGTCATTTTACTGAACTGCACAAGCACATAAACATGGCAATAATAAATGTTTTAAAGTTTCTAAAGCAGTGAATGGTAGGAAATTAATCTGCATCATCACAGCCTCTTTCATAACAACCTTTTTTAATGAGTCAGATTCATCTATTCCACTTTGATGCTAGAAAGTGGATCATTCCTTGAAGAGATTTGTCAGCATAAAGAGCAATATGAATTGTCCCTGTACTTTAAAGGTCTGAAAATAGGAAATAAAACTTTTAATTTCGTACAGAATATAACTTTTTATCTACCTTGGTTTCTTCAAAGATCACAGATTCATCATTTAACCTAGAACACGATGTTCCAAATGTGAAAAGGAAAGCATTCTAAAATTAATGTTACAAGGTGGTCTTTGTTCCAGTGAATTTCCAGCAATTCCCTTAATCAGCATATGTCCTGATTTTGCTGCTGCAAAGATGGAATGGAACAACTAAGATCCTTAGAAATAATAGCTATTTATCAGATTACCCAGAGATTTCAGGACAAGAACTATAGTCCTGACTACAATCTTCTAGTATATTTCTAATATAGTCACACATTATATGAGTAATATGTTACATAGTGCTTTTAGCACTTTGCCTACATGGAAATATTTCTTTATTTTACTGATACATAATGTAATTTCTTCATGCTTTCCTAATGAAAGAATTCCACAAATCCTTGATAATCTGAACAAAGGCACTGGATTTAGCCCTTTACATCTTGTTTTTCACAAAATCCATACACCTCAAGTTTATTAGGCTTCCCAGGTTTTATGGACTCTTAAATTATTTTCTAGAAATTTATTAGAACTATGTGTAGTGATCATTAGGGTATTTTTCAAGTTTTCCAGTTTTCTCCTTGTGCATATTTTGTAAAGGACTGATCATATTTCCTCAACTCCTTTGAAATTAAGCTTTCTCACTTTGGACTTAAGCTTGACTTGCTCTGGAAAATGGAATGTGAAATACTTGAGAGCCAGATTCTACACTGTCTATCCACTTTTCTTATTTCATTTGTCAAATGCAGAAGTACATGTTGACATGAAGCCTTTACTCGCTTAGCTTTTTGAGTTGATAACATATTAAAGCAGAACTCGCTGCATTGCTTGTGTAGCATGAACCAGAAATATTTACTATTTTAAGTCTCTGAGAATTTTTTTGGAGGGAAGAGGGTCGTTATGCACTAATATTTGGGCTATCTTCACTCATACTGTGTGCTTTCATATCCTTCAGGTGAAAATATAATGATAAGAAAACTATGTATTTATTTTTTAAAATATCTTTATTTATTTATTTGTCTGTGCCAGGTATTAGTTTTAGCATGCGGGATCCTCAGCTGTGACATGCAGGATGTTTTAGTTGTGACATGCTAGCTCCTAGCTGTGGCATGTGGAATTCAATTCCCTGACCAGGGATTGAACCTAAGCCCCCTGCATTGGGAGCATAGAGTTCTAGCCACTGGATCACCAGGCAAATCCCTATATATTTCTAAACAATGCTTGTTTTTCTCCTTGGTAGCTATGAGGGTTTTAAATTTTAAAAAGAATAAGGTAATATCAAGTAATAATAAGGTTCAGTGTAAAATATACCATTGATATTTAATGTAAAGTAAAAGATTTAACACATTTCTAAGCATATAAATTACAACTCGTGTATTTAGAGCTCTGAATTATGAGAAAGTTAAGACTCGGACTCTGAATACGTCTTACTGAAGCTTCTAACAATGTATGCTGTCTTGTTTCTAATATTTTTAAGAATAGAATATTGCAAACCAGAAATTAGGATTCATCATAATGACAGTTGCTAGAATGGAAATAAGGGGAAACGATTCAAATATCAGTCAAAAGAAAAAAAAAAAAAAAAAAAACACTGAAATTATCGTCATTCTGTACAGGACAAACATCCTTTAATATCTCAATAGGTATTTGGCCACTGTAGATGTAAAACAGGTAAGCTTCTATAAATATTCTTTTTCTGAGATTAAAGATACACTGAATTACAGTCACCATCACTAATTATCACAACTTTATAGTAAGTTTTGGAATCAGGACATATGAGACCTGAAACTTTGATTTTCTTTTTCAAGACTATTATGGCTATTTAGGTGATTGTGCTTTCATATGAACTTAAGGACCCTGTTTTTTACTTCTAAAAGAGCCATCACTGCGATTTTTATAGCAATTACATTAAATCTGTAGGCCATTTTGGGTGGTATTGATATCTTAACAATACTGTTTTCCAATTCATGAATATGGACTATCATTCCACTACTTTGTATCTGTTTTCTTTCAGAAATGTTCTGTAGTTTTCAGTCTTTTTGTCTCTGTGTTTAAGTTAATTTCTAAGTATTTTGTTCTTTTTGATGCAATCTTAAATGGAATTATTTTCTTAATTTTCTCTTTTGAGTATTCATTGTTAGTAAATAAAAAATGTAAGTGATTTTCATAGGTTGATTTTGTATCTTGCAACTGTGCTGAATGTGTTTATTTGTTCTAACAGCTTTTCTTGTAGAATATTTAGGCTTGTATACATAAAAGAGCATGACATCTATGAACAGAGATAATTTTACTACTTCCTTTGCATTCAGATGGGTTTCATTTCTTTTCCTTGCCTAATTACTCTGTCTTAGGACCTCCTGTGCTGGGTAGGCTAGAAGCGGCAAGAGTGAGCATCTGTGCCTTGTTTCTGATTTAAAGAAAGCACTTTCAGTCATTCATCAATGAATATGAGTTCACCTGCTTTTTTCCATTTTCTTTTGGTGGTTTGTATGGTATGTATGGATGTGAGACTTGGACTGTGAAGAAGGCTGAGCGCTGAAGAATTGATGCTTTTGAACTGTGATGTTGGAGAAGACTCTTGAGAGTCCCTTGGGCTGCAAGGAGATCCAACCAGTCCATTCTGAAGGAGATCAGCCCTGGGATTTCTTTGGAAGGAATGATGCTAAAGCTGAAACTCCAGTATTTTGGCCACCTCATGCGACGAGTTGACTCATTGGAGAAGACTCTGATGCTGGGAGGGATTGGGGGCAGGAGGAGAAGGGGACGACAGAGGATGAGATGGCTGGATGGCATCACTGACTCGATGGATGTGAGTCTGAGTGACCTCCGGGAGTTGGTGATGGACAGGGAGGCCTGGCGTGCTGCAGTTCATGGGGTCGCAAAGAGTCAGACACGACTGAGTGACTGATCTGATCTGATCTGATCTACATAGCATTTTGTAGGTGCCACATAATTTAATTCAGATAACAAAATTTTGCTTTATTTTTCTTTTACCCCACATTTTTCACCTGAGAGAAATGAGTTACAGACGGGTTAAGAAATATATGAAACAAGTCACCAGTCCAGGTTCGAAGCACAATACTGGATGCTTGAGGCTGGTGCACTGGGACGACCCAGAGGGATGGTACAGGGAGGGAGGAGGGAGGAGGGTTCAGGATGGGGAACACGTGTATACCTGTGGCGGATTCATGTTGATATATGGCAAAACCAATACAATATTGTAAAGTTAAAAAAAAAAAAAAAAAAGAAATATGCCCCAGATTGCAAAGAAGTAAATAATAGAACTAAGGTTGAAACTTAGGAAGACTAGTGCCAGGATCCATTCTCTTAATCACTATACTACACAGCCTTGCAATACATTCATGTCTGTATATGTATGTGTATTAGATATATGAGTTGCAGTTTTATGTATACTTCCTGCTGCTAAAAAAAATGCCTACTATATACTAATAAAAACTTTCGTTATGGTAACAAAGATAAGTGATTGCCACAGGGTCATAATAGTGTGCTGCTTAATTTATCTTTAAAAATAGGAGATATTTTAAAATATACTAACAGAATAATTACCTAAATAGGACATATATTTTATGTTGTGAGCCAGTGCTGCTATCTGTATCTCCCTAATCTACAACAAGAAGCAATCAAAGAGGAAGAACAAAAGAAACCTAAGGTGGAGTGATCTATGGCGTTAAATCTTCATGACTGTGGAGAATGTGATAGATATAAGTGAGTTATCAAATATCTCCACAGGAGTGAAGACAAATGCTACTTCAGTCCTAAACAGACAGCAGTGAGCACTCTGCTTGTGTAAGAGCACCTATTTCCAAGTAACTAGAGAGACTGCAGTCATATTTATGTAGAGATCACACTACACTAGCACTCCTGTTGAGTAAGTTTCAGTGGAAAGGGTAAAGATGCTGGCAGTTTGAATTCCCCCATGCAAAGTAATACTTGAGAGATTGTTTTGCTTTACTAAAGTGCTTTTCTGCAGGGCTGAGGAGAACACACACTAAATGCCTAGAGAATCAGACCAGTGAAGATGAGAAGATACTGTATCTTCTTCCAGTGTCTTAGATTATCTTTGAGATACTAAGTTGATAGGAAGTTCCAGAATCATTTCCAAACAGTACCATCAAATAGAAAACCACAGGCTGACTAAAATAACTTTATAGGAGCTCTGGAAACCAGTCAGAAGTCTACAGCAACTAAGCAAATGCCCAAAGAAGACAAAGTAATATTAAAAATGGTAGGAAATATCAGAGCATTTTTATTTGCCTTGCTTTGTTGCTTCCTCGGTGCTACGTAAGTGTGAAGAAGTGGCTCGAATCAAGATTCTTTCCCTCAGACCAGAAAATGTTTGCAGGGTTTGTAATATTCTGACCTGTCTGTGGACTTTCTAAGGGACTGGTATGTATCCTTCCTTACGTGGAGGTCAGGTAGGAAGGGCATTGTTAAAATCTCAGACTAGAAGTAATACAGGGATGGTGGATAGTACAGAACATAAAAGTTGAAGGACTGAAGACTCAACAGCTGCCTAGGGACAAGAGATAATGAGCAGAGGAATACAATAGATCATTTAGGACCCTGAAAAAATGCTGGGTGAAACTCTTTGGGAAATTTTGTCTTTTAAAATCAGCTGAGGGAAATTGGAAAAAACTGTGTGCGCACACACACACACACACACACACACACACACATCCAGACAGAACATAAGCCCAAATTACACCTGAGAAGAAATTGCACCTTTATATCAGGCTAATCTTGAAACTTAAGATTCTATTAATTAATAAAGTTGTTCACAGCAGACTGCAAAGGCTGGGAGAGTTTGTTACTTCTTAAATGTCTAGTTTTCAACAGAAGATTATAAGGCAAAGAAAGAAACAAGGAAACATGGCCCATTCAAATGAACAAAATGAATCTTTAGAAATAGTGAGGAAACAGACATTAGACATACTAGATAATGACTTAAGAACAACTCCCTTAAAATACTTAAAGAGCTAATAGGAAACATGGGTAAGGATTAAGGGAATTTTGTTTTTAATTGTGAACAAAATGATAATATCAACAAAGAAATAATAAAAATAAACAGAAATTTGGAGATGAAAAAAATAATAATTGAAAAACGTAGTGGTTGTGTCCATCATCAGACTTGCACATGCAGAAGAATAAGTCAGAAACCTTGAAGACATTAGTTAAAAGTTTTGAGTTCAAAAACCAAAAAAAAGAAAAAGTTAATAGAGTTTAAGGGATCTTACAACAACAACAACACTATCAATCAGACTACTCTACACATGATAGGAGTACCAGAAGGAAAAATGATACAGAAAGAAACAGAAAAATTATGTGAAGAAATAATGACTGGAAACTTCCCAAATTTAATGAAATATCCCAGAATATCGGAAATAAAATCAAAAATGAACAAATGGGACCTAATCAAACTTAAAAAGCTTCTGCACAACAAAGGAAACTATAAGCAAGGTGAAAAGACAGCCTTCAGAATGGGAGAAAATAATAGCAAATGAAGCAACTGACAAACAACTAATCTCAAAAATATACAAGCAACTTCTACAGCTCAATTCCAGAAAAATAAATGACCCAATCAAAAAATGGGCCAAAGAACTAAATAGACATTCCTCCAAAGAAGACATACAGATGGCTAACAAACACATGAAAAGATGCTCAACATCACTCATTATCAGAGAAATGCAAATCAAAACCACTATGAGATACCATTTCACGCCAATCAGAATGGCTGCTATCCAAAAGTCCACAAGCAATAAATGCTGGAGAGGGTGCGGAGAGAAGGGAACCCTCTTGCACTGTTGGTGGGAATGCAAATTGGTACAGCCACTATGGAGAACAGTATGGAGATTCCTCAAAAAACTGGGAATAGAACTGCCTTATGATCCAGCAATCCCACTGCTGGGCATATACACTGAGAAACCCAGAATTGAAAGAGACACGTGTACCCCAATGTTCATAGCAGCACTGTTTGCAATAGCCAGAACGTGGAAGCAACCTAGATGTCCATCCACAGATGAATGGATAAGCAAGCTGTGGTACATTTACACAATGGAGTATTACTCAGCCATTAAAAAGAATACATTTGAATCAGTTCTAAGGAGGTGGATGGAACTGGAGCCTATTATACAGAGTGAAGTAAGCCAGAAACAAAAACACAAATATAGTATACTAACGCATATATATGGAATTTAGAAAGATGGTAAAAATAACCCTATTTACGAGACAGCAAAAGAGACACTGTTGTATAGAACAGACTTCTGGACTCTGGGACTGGGAGAGGGTGGGATGATTGGGGAGAATAGCATTGAAATATGTATAATATTATATCTGAAATGTATTAATTGTTCAAACTAATCACTGTCATGTTACAATTTGTTCATATTAGATGTTTGTAATGTTTCTGATAATCAATAAAAGAGATTCTTGATATAAAAAAAAAAGTTTCCAAGAAACATAAGAAATCCCAAGTAAAATAAATTTAAAGACCCATACCAAAAAACATTATAATCAAACTGCCAAAAGCCAACAACAAAAAGAATATTGAAAGCAGGGGGAAAAAGTGACTAATCACATATAACTGATTCCCAATGATATTATTAATGGATTTCTCATCTGAAATCTTGCAGTCCAAAAGTTAGGAGGATGACATATTTGCAATACCGGAAGAAGAATATTGGCAGTCAGGAACTATATCTCTGGCAAATTCTCCTTCAAAAATGAGAGATATTTGACATTCCTAGATAAACAAAAACTGAGGAAGTCCATTACCATTAGATCTTCCGTACAAAAAAATGTTAATATGAATCCAAGTCAAAATAAAAGGATACTAGGCAGAAATTTCGGAGAAGGCAATGGCACCCCACTCCAGTACTCTTGCCTGGAAAATCCCATGGACAGAGGAGCCTGGTGGGCTGCAGTCCATGGGATTGCTGAGAGTCAGAGATGACTGGGGGACTTCACTTTTCACTTTAATGCATTGGAGAAGGAAATGGCAGCCCACTCCAGTGTTCTTGCCTGGAGAATCCCAGGGATGGGGGAGCCTGGTGGGCTGCCGTCCATTGGGTCGCACAGAGTTGGACGTGACTGAAGTGACTTAGCAGCAGCAGGCAGAAATTTAAAGCAAATTAATTATATTGATATATGCAAAATCAGTGTTATATAATTTTGGCTTTAAACTCTACTTTTTCTTTTTTACAGCATGTGAAAGTCAAATATATATTTTAAAAATCTACATTAATAGTTGCATAACATATAAATATGTGTTTTGTGATATCAATAACAGAAAGTGAAGGAGTGAAGCTAAAAATAAGTGAATTTTTGTATACCATTAAAGCTATGTTTTAAAATAAATAAATAAAACTAAGATCATGGAATCTAGTTTTATCACTTCATGGCAAATAGGTGAGGAAACTCTGGAAACAGCGAGAGACTTTAATTTGGGGGGCTCCAAAATCACTGCCAATGGTGACTGCAGGCATGAAATTAAAAGACCCCTGCTCCTTGGAAGAAAAGTTATGACCAACCTAGACAGCGTATTGAAAAGCAGAGGCATTACTTTACCAACAACGATCCATCTAGTTAAAGCTATGTTTCTTTTCCAGTAGTCATGTACAGATGTGTGAGTTGGACTATAAAGAAAGCTGAGTGCTGAAGAATTGATGCTTTTAAACTGTGGTGTTGGAGATGACTCTTGAGAGTCCCTTGGACTGCAAGGAGATCAAACCAGTCAATCCTAAAAGAAATCAGTCCTGAATATTCATTGGAA
Organism: Tragelaphus eurycerus; assembly: GCA_935064755.1. Lineage (NCBI taxonomy): Eukaryota > Metazoa > Chordata > Mammalia > Artiodactyla > Bovidae > Tragelaphus > Tragelaphus eurycerus. Next base: position 991,235 of record CAKXYN010000120.1, on the reverse strand, counting down.
GGACTGATGCTGAACCTGAAATTTCAATACTTTAGCCACCTGATGTGAAAAACTGACTCATTGGAAAAGACCCTGGTGCTGAGAAAGATTGAGGGTGGAAGTAGAAGGGGATGACAGAGAATTAGATGGTTGGATGGCATCACTGACTGGATGGACATGAGTTTGATCAAGCTCAAGGAGTTGATGATGGACAGGGAAGCCTGGCATGCTGCAGTCCATGGGGTGGCAAAAAGTCGGACATGACTGAGTGATTGAACTGAAATGAAAGCTATGTTAGTATTTTTTTAAGATAGATTTTTATACCTTTAGGATGTCATCTAAACCCTGTGGAAACCACAAAGCTTATGTATATGCATACACACACAGAAACACAAAGAAATAAGAAAGAAATCTAAACATGTCAATACAAAAAGTCAACTAAATACACAAGACAGCAGTAATGAGGGGAAAGAGACCAAGAAGCTATAAATAATATAGGAAACAAATAAAATGATAAAAGTAAGTGCTTTCTCATCAGTAATTAAATGTATTAACCCTGCCATCAAAAATATAGTTTGGCAAAAATGTATAAAGATTCAGGATCCAGTGTTATCACACAAAACACACTTTGGATGTAAGAAAACCATAGGTTGAAAGTGAAAAGATGGAAAATATATTCCCTGTAAGTAGTTAAAAAAAAGAGAAAGAGAATACGGATGGTCATTTTAATATCAGACAAAATAAATTTTAGATAAAAAATTTTTACAAAAAGTAAAGATGAACATTGTATAATGATAAAAGTGTCAATTCACCAGGAAGGCTATAATAATATATGCATGAAACATCAGGACTCCAAAAATGTGAATTAAACATTAGCATAATTGAAGGGAGAGAATAGAAAAAGAACTCTACAATATTAGTATGAAAGTAATGTCCTACTCTCCATAGTGGATAGCACAATCAGAGAGAATATCAATGTGGAAATGGAGCATTTGAAAAACACTATAGACCAATTATCCTTTTTTTTTTTTTTTTTAACTTGAAAAAATACAGTTTTATTAAGGGACTGGTAGACCAATTATCCTTTATTGAGCCCATCTTTGCATGAAATATTCCATTTATATCTCTAATTTTCTTGAAGAGATCGTTAGTCCTTCCCATTCTGTTGTTTCCTTCTATTTCTTTGCTTTGATTGCTGAGGAAGGCTTTTATATCTCTCCTACTATTCTTTGGAACTCTGCATTCAGATGCTTATATCTTTCCTTTTCTCCTTTGCTTTTTACTTCTCTTCTTTTCACAGCTATTTGGAAGGCCTCCCCAGACAGCCATTTTGCTTTTATTCATTTATTTTTCCCCCATGGGGATGGTCTTGACCCTGTCTCCTGTACAGTGTCACAAACCTCCTTTTGCTAACAGAAGCAAAAGATAATTAAGAGGTGGCAAGAATACACAGAAGAACTTTACAAAAAAAGATCTTCACGACCCAGATAATCACAATGGTGTGATCACTCACCTGGAATGTGAAGTCAAGTGGGCCTTAGAAAGCATCACTACGAACAAAGCTAGTGGAGGTGATGGAATTCCAGTAAGGCTATTTCAAATCCTGAAAGATGATGCTGTGAAAGTGCTGCACTCAATATGCCAGCAAATTTGGAAGACTCAGCAGTGGCCACAAGACTGGAAAAGGTCAGTTTTAATTCCAATCACAAAGAAAGGCAATGCTAAAGAATGCTCAATCTACTGCAAAACTGCACTCATCTCACATGCTAGTAAAGTAATGCTCAAAATTCTCCAAGCAAGGCTTCAGGATTACTTGAAACATGAACTTCCAGATGTTCAAGCTGGATTTAGGAAAGGCAGAGGAACCAGAGATCAAATTGCCAGCATCTGCTGGATCATGGAAAAAGCAAAAGAGTTCCATAAAAATATCTATTTCTGCTTTATTGACTATGCCAAGGCCTTTGACTGTGTGGATCACAGTAAAATGGAAAATTCTGAAAGAGATGGGAATACCAGACCACCTGATCTGCCTCTTGAGAAACCTATATGCAGGTCAGGAAGCAACAGTTAGAACTGGACATGGAACAACAGACTGGTTCCAAATAGGAAAAGGAGTACGTCAAGGCTGTATATTGTCACTCTGCTTATTTAACTTATATGCAGAGTATATCAAGAGAAACTCTGGGCTGGAAGAAGCACAAGCTGGAATCAAGATTGTTGGGAGAAATATCAATAACCTCAGATATGCAGATGACACCACCCTTATGGCAGAAAGTGAAGAGGAACTAAAAAGCCTCTTGATGAAAATGGAAGTGGAGAGTGAAAAGTTGGCTTAAAGCTCAACATTCAGAAAACGAAGATCATGGCATCTTGTCCCATACTTCATGGGAAATAGATGGGGAAACAGTGGAAACAGTGTCAGACTTTGTTTTGGGGGGCTCCAAAATCACTGCAGTTGGTGATTGAAGCCATGAAATTAAAAGACGCTTACTCCTTGGAAGGAAAGTTATGACTAACCTATATATCATATTAAAAAGCAGAGATATTGCTTTGCCAACAAAGGTCCGTCTAGTCAAGGCTATGGTTTTTACAATGGTCATGTATGGATGTGAGAGTTGGACTGTGAAGAAAGCTGAGCACTGAAGAATTGATGCTTTTGAACTGTGGTATTGGAGAAGACTCTTGAGAGTACCTTGGACACAAGGAGATCCAAGCAGTCCATCCTAAAGGAGATGAGTCCTGGGTGTTCATTGGAAGGACTAATGCTGAGGCTGAAACTCCAGTACTTTGGCCACCTCATGCGAAGAGTTGACTCATTGGAAGAGACTCTGATGCTGGGAGGGATTGGGGGCAGGAGGAGAAGGGGACGACAGAGGATGAGATAGCTGGATGGCATCACCGACTCGATAGATGTATGTTTGGGTAAACTTTGGGAATTGATGATGGACAGGGATGGCTGGCTTGCCGCAATTCATGGGGTCACAAAGAGTCGGACACAACTGAGCGACTGAACTTAACTGAACTGACTGGTAGACCAATTTTACATAACAGTATAAAATAGCAGAGTATACATTCTTCTCAGGTGCACATGGAATATTCTTCATAACAAACAGTATGTTAGGCCAGAAGACAAGTCTTAGAAGGAAGGAAAGAAGAATCTAAGGTGAGTAGCTTAGAGATCTTCAACTTCTGCTAAAGGCTATATGAAGTGGTCACAGTTTCTGCAGAAAACTAGTAACTCTGGGATGCAGCTTTTTAAAACAATCATTTAAGGGCACCTTAAATGTATTATAAATGGAATATAAAAATATGAAAGAATTTTGCGTCTTAAACATTGTTGCAGCTTTGTCTAAAAAATGTATTCAGTCTTTTTCAATCTTCTCCATCCCATCCTTCTCCCATTAGCTCATTAGATTCTTGGATGAATGGAAAACATCTGTAGTTGCCAGAGGTGGAGGATTCAATTTAGAATGAAGGATAGAAACCAGTGTCACTAGTCAAAACAGGGAAAACCTGAAGTTTTCCAGTGCATTTTAGGATATTTGACAGATTATCCAGAAATTTAATAGGAAGAAACTGGAAGTGAGAAATCCATAGGATGGTGATAATGTCATCACAGATCCTTGGCTAACTGATTAACTGTTTGTATGTTCCAGAGATCCAAGAGAGCAGAACAAAATATGAAACTCAAGCAATACTTGAGAATTGGCTGCAAGTTTGAATGCTTTTTTTCAATCAGCGTATGGCTTAGTCAGCAGAGTTTGAAGTATCTGATCACAGGTCTTCTGAAATATTTACTGACCATTAAACTATGCAAACAAAAGTCTGATCCCTCATGAAACAGGCTAAAAAATATAAATTAAAATTATAAAATCTGATGAGAGACATCAGCTTGGAAGAAACAATGCAGGGGAAACAAATACCACAATGTAAGTCTAACCAAACTAGCAGAACATATTAACAAACAGAAACCTCAGTGATAAAATAAATCACATTCCAAAGTTGCTAGAAACTACTTTCTAAAATATTTGATTTTCAACCAAAATTAATAGACACACGAGAAAGACAAAAGAGATTTTTACCCACACTATAGATGATAAAACACTCAATAAAAGCTGACTTTTAAGACATCTAGATGTTAGATTTAGTAGAAAAAAAAAAAAGACTTCAAAGCAGCTCTTGTACATATATTCAAAGAAAATAAGTAAGTTGTGTTTAGAAAATTAAAAGATATTATGGAAACAATGATTCAACAAATAAAGAATATCAGTAGAGAAATGAAAATTAATAAATAGAGCCAAATTAAAAGTTGTAACTTGAACAACAGTTAAAATGGAAGATTCACTATATATGTGTAACAGAAATTTTGTGATGGCAAAAGTAAAAATCAGTGAATGTAATGTAGGTCAGTGGAAATAATCCAACCCAAAGAACAGAAAGAAAAATCATCAAAGAAAATAAAGTCTCTAAGATCTCTGAAATGGCACGAAGCTGTATACGTGTAATGGAGGCAGTAGATGGAGATTAGAGAGAGAAACAAGAACAAAAATATCTGAAGGGAAAGAAATATAAGGAAGGTCAGGTATCCCTCTTGATGTTTTTAGCCATATGAAGATTTAAAGTGGTTTGCTACAAACTCATATATCATTCAAACTGTGTGTGTATATGCATATATATATATATATGTATATACTGAAATTGTAAATCATCTAGTGATATGTTTTACTGTAAATACATGGACATATACTGATATACTCTTTGGGGCCATTTGAGTTCAGAAGAGTCTAATAATCTTCAGTGGTCAGGTAAACAGTGATAAATACCGGCTTTGATAAGCATAAACCTGCCATGCCTCAAGGAATGTAATTCATTAATATAGAACCAGCTTAATTACGTGTTTGTAGTTTTTGTGAATGTGATGGCATTTCAATTTAAACCTAAACAGTGAAAGTGCATTATGGGTTGGCTCTAATGCAACAAGAATGGTAACTGTGGATGTCATTTGATTTTTAAACTTCAAAATCTGTAAAGCAATAAAATAGAGGATGTAAATATTTTTAATAACGTATTTTAGTGTAATACTTCACTTTTTTCATAGAAACTGTAGGGAAGGTAGTAAAAATGTTATTCAAAGAATTTCATTTGTGTCTTTTAGTAAGATACTCAGGGCCTTGTCTGAATCCCAACAAAGATGTGATATACTACTCTTCACAATAAGCTGGTAGGAATTTGGGGGCTACGTAGAGAACGGGAAATTATTCATTCAAAAGGGAACAGAGGCTTTCAAGATGATCATTGGTAAGTATTGTGAAGAAAAACCATATCTGACAAAGCAGTTCACAGGACTGGCAGAAAGTTATCATTTCTGTTTACTTTGCTATTTGGCAATTTGATGTAACTTTATTTTCTAACTGAAATTAATATATAAAAATACTATACAGTATTTGAACCATTTAAATTTAATAGATAAAATTAGCTCATTTGACACTTAGAATTCATTTTTGTTGATTTATTTGAGATAAACCCTGGTCTCTTCTCTAAGAAGATCATGAGAAGTAAGAATAGCATTAAATTTCCTGATATAATATGGATTGTTTTGGTTCTATTTTATTTTGACCCACTCCAAAAATTTTTTATCATGTCTTTTTAATAGTTTTCATATTTTGAAGTCCAGTAATGCTCAGAAGAATTGCCTTATATATTAAGCAATTCAAATTACACATTTTAATGTGGAGTCTTGTTTATTCAATTTGATTTGTAATTGACATAGTTTGAATGTTGAGGTGAAGGATGTTCAGAGATGGCTGCTTTTAGTTTAATGAACTTCATTGTCTAAGGTACAAAAATTAAGTGCCTCCTATATCCTTCAACTGTTTAGTTGGACACAGAACTGTGATCATAGCTTTTAAACAGTAAATACTTCTAGAGGTTTATGGGTGACTACACCTTATCACTTCTAGTTATAAAGAGATTAGCAAATGCATTTTGTGTGACCAAGTGAACTAAAGAAATTTCTTCAGTAAGACTGGTTGATCATATTGCTTGATAAGTGAAGGGAAGCATAAGATTTGGGGAAATGATGAAAAGCTTTCATGAAATGCAAAGTTAGAAATCTGGCTAAAATACTATTTAGTGAAATGGAGCATGCTATATTTTCACTTGTTACATAATATTTTTAAGTGACAGACATTTAAATCATTATTAGATCAGATCAGATCAGTCGCTCAGTCGTGTCCGACTCTTTGGGACCCCATGAAGCCCAGCATGCCAGGCCTTCCTGTCCATCACCAACTCCCGGAGGTCACTCAGACTCACATCCATCGAATCAGTGATGCCATCCAGCCATCTCATCCTCTGTCGTCCCTTTCTCCTCCTGCCCTCAATCCCTCCCAGCATCAGAGTCTTCTCCAATGAGTCAACTCGTTGCATGAGGTGGCCAAAATACTGGAGTTTCAGCTTTAGCATCATTCCTTCCAAAGAAATCCCAGGGCTGATCTCCTTCAGAATGGACTGGTTGGATCTCCTTGCAGTCCAAGGGACTCTCAAGAGTCTTCTCCAACACCACAGTTCAAAAGCATCAATTCTTCGGTGCTCAGCCTTCTTCACAGTCCAGCTCTCACATCCATACATGACCACAGGAAAGACCATAGCCTTGACTAGGTGAACCTTTGTTGTCAAAGTGATGTCTCTGCTTTTGAATATGCTATCTAGGTTGGTCATAACTTTCCTTCCAAGGAGTAAGCGTCTTTTAATTTCATGGCTGCAGTCACCATCTGCAGTGATTTTGGAGCCCAGAAAAATAAAGTCTGATACTGTTTCCCCATCTATTTCCCATGTAGTGATGGGACCAGATGCCATGATCTTCGTTTTCTGAATGTTGAGCTTTAAGCCAACCTTTTCACTCTCCACTTTCACTTTCATCAAGAGGCTTTTGAGTTCCTCTTCACTTTCTGCCATAAGGGTGATGTCATCTGCATATCTGAGGTTATTGATATTTCTCCCAGCAATCTTGATTCCAACTTGTGTTTCTTCCTGTTCAGCGTTTCTCATGATGTACTCTGCATATAAGTTAAATAAACATGGTGACAATATACAGCCTTGACGTACTCCTTTTCCTATTTGGAACCAGTCTGTTGTTCCATGTCCAGTTCTAACTGTTGCTTCCTGACCTGCATACAGATTTCTCAAGAGGCAGATCAGGTGGTCTGGTATTCCCATCTCTTTCAGAATTTTCCACAGTGTCTTGTGATCTACACAGTCAAAGGCTTTGGCATAGTCAATAAAGCAGAAATAGATGTTTTTCTGGAACTCTCTTGCTTTTTCCATGATCCAGCAGATGTTGGCAATTTGGTCTCTGGTTCCTCTGCCTTTTCTAAAACCAGCTTGAACATTAGGAGGTTCACAGTTCATATATTGCTGAAGCCTGGCTTGGAGACTTTTGAGCATGACTTTACTAGCGTGTGAGATGAGTGCAATTGTGCGGTAGTTTGAGCATTCTTTGGCATTGCCTTTCTTTGGGATTGGAATGAAAACTGACCTTTTCCAATCTTGTGGCCACTGCTGAGTTTTCCAAATTTGCTGGCATATTGAGTGTAGCACTTTCACAGCATCATCTTTCAGGATTTGGAATAGCTCCACTGGAATTCCATCACCTCCACTAGCTTTGTTTGTAGTGATGCTTTCTAAGGCCCACTTGACTTCACATTCCAGGATGTCTGGCTCTAGGTCAGTAATCACACCATCGTGATTATCTGGGTCATGATCTTTTTTGTACAGCTCTTCTGTGTATTCTTGCCACCTCTTCTTAATCTCTTCTCCTTCTCTTAGGTCCATACCATTTCTGTCCTTTATCGAGCCCATCTTTGCATGAAATGTTCCTTTGGTATCTCTGATTTTCTTGAAGAGATCCCTAGTCTTTCCCATTCTGTTGTTTTCCTTTATTTCTTTGCATTGATCGCTGAAGAAGGCTTTCTTATCTCTTGCTATTTTTGGAACTCTGCATTCAGATGTATCTTTCCTTTTCTCCTTTGCTTTTTGCTTCTCTTCTTTTCACAGCTATTTGTAAGGCCTCCCCAGACAGCCACTTTGCTTTTTTGCATTTCTTTTCCATGGGGATGGTCTTTATCCCTGTCTCCTGTACAATGTCACGAACCTCATTCCATAGTTCATCATGCACTCTATCTATCAGATTTAGGCCCTTAAATCTATTTCTCACTTCCACTGTATAATCATAAGGGATTTGATTTAGGTCATACCTGAATGGTCTAGTGGTTTTCCCTACTTTCTTCAATTTCAGTCTGAATTTGGCAATAAGGAGTTCATGGTCTGAGCCACAGTCAGCTCCTGGTCTTGTTTTTGCTGATTGTATGGAGCTTCTCCATCTTTGGCTGCAAAGAATATAATCGATCTGATTTCGGTGTTGACCATCTGGTGATGTCCATGTATAGAGTCTTCTCTTGTGTTGTTGGAAGAGGGTATTTGCTATGACCAGTGCATTTTCTTGGCAAAACTCTGTTAGTCTTTGCCCTGCTTCATTCCATATTCCACAGCCAAATTTGCCTGTTACTCCAGGTGTTTCTTGACTTCCTACTTTTGCATTCCAGTCCCCTATAATGAAAAGGACATCTTTTTTGGGTCTTAGTTCTAAAAGGTCTTGTAGGTCTTCATAAAACCATTCAACTTCAGCTTCTTCAGCGTTACTGGTTGGGGCATAGACTTGGATTACTGTGACATTGAATGGTTTGCCTTGGAAACGAACAGAGATCATTCTTTCGTTTTTGAGATTGCATCCAAGTACTGCATTTCGAACTCTTTTGTTGACCATGATGGCCACTCCATTTCTTCTGAGGGATTCCTGCCCTCAGTAGTAGATATAATGGTCATCTGAGTTAAATTCACCCATTCTAGTCCATTTTAGTTAGCTGATTCCTGGAATGTTGACATTCACTCTTGCCATCTCTTGTTTGACCACTTCCAATTTGCCTTGATTCATGGACCTGACATTCCAGGTTCCTATGCAATATTGCTCTTTACAGCATCAGACTTTGCTTCAATCACCAGACACATCCACAGCTGGGTATTCTTTTTGCTTTGTCTCCATTCTTTCATTCTTTCTGAAGTTATTTCTCCACTGATCTCCAGTAGCATATTGGGCCCCTACTGACCTGGGGAGTTTCTCTTTCAGTATCCTATCATTTTGCCTTTTCATACTGTTCATGGAGTTCTCAAGGCAAGAATACTGAAATGGTTTGCCATTCCCTTCTCCAGCGGACCACACCCTGTCAGATATCTCTACCATGACCCACCCATCCTGGGTTGCCCCACGGGCATGGCTTAGTTTCACTGAGTTAGACAATGTCGGTCCTAGTCGGAGAAGACAATGGCACCCCACTCCAGTACTTTTGTCTAGAAAATCCCATGGCCAGAGAAGCCTGGTAGGCTGCAGTCCATGGGGTCGCTAGAGTCAGACACAACTGAGCGACTTCACTTTCACTTTTCACTTTCATGCATTGGAGAAGGAAATGGCAACCCACTCCAGTGTTCTTGCCTGGAGAATCCCAGGGATGGGGAGCCTGGTGGCCTACTGTCTCTGGGGTCGCACAGAGTTGGACACGACTGAAGCGACGCAGCAGCAGCAGCAGTGGTCCTAGTGTGATTAGATTGACTAGTTTTCTGTGAGTATGGTTTCAGTGTGTTTGCCCTCTGATGCCCTCTTGCAACATCTACCGTCTTACTTGGGTTTCTCTTACCTTGGGCGTGGGGTATCTCTTCCCAGCTGCTCCAGCAAAGCACAGCCATCGCACTTTACCTTGGATGAGGGGTCTCTCCTCACCACCGCCCTTCCTGACCTTGGAGGAGGGGTATCTCCTCACTGCCGCCCTTCCTGACCTCGGTTTGGGGTCACTCATTATTTCTTCATAAATTAAGCAAAATTAATGTTTTTGTTTCTTCTATTTGATACATACATAATATTTATTTTTTTTAACAGTAGGTCCTTGTTGGTTATCTATTTTAAATACAGTATGGGTACATGTCAATCTCAAACTTCCAATCTAGATGCAAATTACATTGATCTATTGATAGTTCTTATGCAAAAATATACTTTTCTATCTACACCAATTATAATAATAATAATAACTAAGTATGTTGCCTATAGGTTTCTTTGTTTTGTTTTTATTTATATATTTATTTTTTATGATACTTGTCCAGGAAACTACTGTGTAAACAGAGTATTTGAGAGTAACCTGAATTTAAATGATCTAAAGGAGAAAATTTTAGGCAAAGAACCAAGATGAAAATAGAAAGTATCAATAAAGAGGTACCTTCAGTTATTCTGTGAAGGTTATTTTTAACATAAAAAAGAAAAAAATCAGGTTTAAAAGAATAATATAGTAAGAATATACAGTGAATGTTAATAATTTTCCATTCAGTTCAGTCGCCCAGTCGTGTCTGACTCTGCGACCCTGTGAACCTCAGCACACCAGGCCTCCCTGTCCATCACCAATTCCCAGAGTTTACCCAAACTTATGTCCATTGAGTCGGTGATGCCATCCAACCATCTCATCCTCTGTCATCCCCTTCTCCTCCTGCCCTCAATCTTTCCCAGCATCAGGGTCTTTGCACAGGTGGCCAAAGTATTGGAGTTTCAGCTTCAACATCAGTCCCTCTGATGAACACCCAGGACTGATCTCCTTTAGGATGGACTGGTTGGATCTCCTTACAGTCCAAGGGACTCTCAAGAGTCTTCTCCAACACCACAGTTCAAAAGCACCAATTCTTCAGTGCTCAGTTTTCCTTATAGTCCAACTCTCACATCCATACATGACTACTGGAAAAACCATAGCCTTAGGTAGACGGACATTTGTTGACAAAGTAATGTCTCTGCTTTTTAATATGCTGTCTAGGTTGGTCATAACTTTCCTTCCAAGGAGTAAGCACCTTTTAATTTCATGGCTGCAATCACCATCTGTAGTGATTTTGGATTTTAAATAAAACTAATTTTAAATCTAATGTACTACTTAAAATGTACTTGTTAAAAATCAAATTGCAATAATTGTATTAATAATAATTACCAGGGAAAGAAAGCGATGAGAATTCTAAACCAAATGATAATCTGTATTAAGTAAACAAGACTATTTTTTAAGAATTTTATATAGACTACATTTCACTGAAATTGCAATAAACTTCAATTTATGAACAAGTTCCTCTTTGAACACTTACCTTTATGTATTTTTCATGGCATCTTTCAAAAGATGTTAATTAAAAGAAATGTGATACATGCATTTGTACATACGTGTATCAAAGAAGAGCTATAAAGTATACAAAAAGAAGAAAGCTAAAGATGTAATCAAATAGCATTTTTAAAATTATTTACACTTGACTAATTAGAGTAGAACTCAATCAGGATACATAAAATAGCATGCACAAAATGAATATCAAAAGGTATTTTCTACATCAGTAAGTGCCTGCCAGATATTTAAAATAATTTCATGAATCCAAAAAGGAGCAGAAAGCAGCATGCCATTTGTGGTCTGTCTTACAGTTGTTCAGCATCACATTTTAAAAGTAGTTTTTCTACTTTGAGTAAAATCATACTCACCAATAAATGATAAAATCTCTATAAAGGAAATATTAAAAGTAACATTGAAATTATTGTCTTGGAAATTTTTTAAAAAATGTTATTTTCCCCTCTAACATATAAGGTAAAAAATTTAGAAATTAAAAAGCACCTGAAATAGCTTTAGATATCTTTTTTAGGGGACTTGTTTCATGATTCACAACATGCAGACATTTGAGCTTCTTAAAATCAAGGTTAAATTTTCAAAGACATTTTCTTTAAAACCAAAAAAAAAAATATCCCTCAAATTGCTTGTCAACTACATTTAAGTGAAAAATGTTTTGTTTTTTTTTTTGAAGCTTCCATTTTATGTCAGCCGACCCTGCTTGAAAAATCTGTATTTCATGCTGTGTAAATAGAACTGCTTTTGTACAATTTTCCTTAACATTTTCTACATTAATCCAATCTGGAATCCTAGCAACAGACCACTTTGCTATGTGCTAGTTCCCTTTTTGAGCAAATAGGTTTTAATTGTCAGATAGCAGAGATTCAAATATACATGTTATTAAAGGTTTGACGCCAGCACATTTAGTGACTGGAATTTTCCCTCCAGAATCTTCACAAAAACCTTCTTATTAATCATTTGAATGTATATTTAAATAATTCAGTTTACTCTTTTTTTCATTTATGAAAACCCTGTACAGCTGATATGTGAATATATTCTGGCAGAAGTATCAAGCTATACAGAGGAAAAGTAAGTGAGTATCTAATGTCAGTCTCCTAACTGGTAGTTTGCGGACACAACCACAGACTATGGTTAACGATTTGGTTTGTGTTAACTTGGTATTTTGTCTACACATTTAACAAACATAATTGTATCTCTTCAAATAAACATTTTTATTTTAAAAAGATTTCATCATTCTATAATTATTCTAATATGACTTGTAGTTTTTTTCACTTAACAATATCCCTTTGAGATATTGTCTTATGTTGGCACAAGGTGTGTAATCAATAATTATTATCTAGAATTTTAATATTGTTGCCATGCAGTTTTAAGAATGACGCACACTTGTCCTGTCATTTTAGCATGGGTTTCTCTTTGATAGACTTTTCAGAGTATAATTGTGTGGATAAAAACTTCATATATGCGTATATCTAATTCACTCCTCTGAACAGCAGAAACTAGCACAACATTGTAAAGCAACTATACTCTAATAAAAATTAATTTAAAAAAACTGCATATTATTACAAAACTTATAAAATAATCATTAATTTGTTTTTCCCATTGGCATTTCTGACTACAGAATATTTACCTCAGTTGGTCTAAGTACTTCTTTCTTGGGGTTGAGGATATGTTTTGTGAGTAGAAAATTAGGAATTGTCCTAGAAATTTAGGAGAAAAAAAACTCACCTTTAAAAGTAGGATTAGGTAGTAATATAACAACATGGAAAGCCTAGGTATTTTCTTAAGAGGAGATTTTCCTAATTTTTTTAATGCTCACTTATCATCCCCATGGACTTCCCTGGTGGCTCAGATGGTAAAGCATCTGTCTACAATGTGGGAAACCCGGGTTCGATCCCTGGGTTGGGAAGATCTGCTGGAGAAGGAAATGGCAATCCACTCCAATACTATTGCCTGGAAAATCCCATGGACAGAGCAGCCTGGTAGAGCAGCCTGGTAGGCTACGGTCCATGGGGTCGCAAAGAGTCAGACACAACTAAGCGACTTCACTTCACTATCATTCCCGTGGTCAAGGGAGCAGGACCATACTTGAAAAGTAGACAAAAAGATCTTTTTAACTTTGACAACAGTGCTTGAAGTGTGGTGTACAGTAAAACAATGCGATACAGGAAATAGAAACAGAAAACCAAGAACTCCGGTTGTAGAAGGTGCAGAGCCACTGAAAGTGATCAGATCACTGAGAACAAGATTGAATGTGGAGTTGCAGGGATTGGTACCCTGGAAAATTTAATAGCACATGTTCAGATAGAAGCAGTTCCTAAAAGTTTGCATCTTTCAAGATGTTTCTCAGCCACTCTTTGTTTCCTTGAGGAATGGAATGAAATCAGAAACAGAAAACACCTCTGGGAGCTTGCTGAAGGAGAGCCTGAGGACAGGGTTTTAGTTGCTTTGCCCTGAGGGCTATATTATAGATTACCCTGTCTGGGACCCTTAATAAGTCTGGGACTTAATAAGTCAGAGCTAGATATTTCAGATGACTGCAAGGAGTTAGAATACCAGAGTCAGCCAGGTACCCTTACCCAGGCTCTGACCAAGAGAAGATCACAAGTTACATCCTCAATGCAAGAATGCCAGCAGAGGGCATACAAGAGATATTGCCCCATAGAATACAGGAAGAATTAGACAGTGAAAACCTTGCTTAGTTTTGGTACTTTTACTTCTACATATTACTGTATATTTATCCATTTTTTTAATTTTAAATTTTTTTTTCTCAAAAACAGAAAAATAAGAAATAGACTGATTTTTAATCTGAAAATGGTTTACAGAATAAAAAAGTTTCCTTTAATTATTTAAAATATCATAATCATTAATTATTATATCATTAATTTATTATAATTATAAAATAGTATAATGATTATAACAACATTTTAATAAGATTTGAAGACAGTTTTTGCTAAACGGTTATTCAGTTAAGCATTCAAACTGCAACTCAACAAGGTGAAGTCTTAAGAGAAAGATCAAATTATTGGAAAAAAACTAATAATATTTAAAATTGTAGTATTCCATGTTACTCTCTCCACACATCTCACTCTCTCCTTAATTACCATATGTAAAATATATAGCCAATGGAAATTTGCTGTATGGCTCAGGGAACTCAAATTATGGACTCTGTAACAACCTAGAGGGTGAGATGGGTAGAGATATGCGAACAGAGGTTCAAGAGGGAGGGGACATGTGTATACTTATGGTTGATTCCTGTTGATGTTTGGCAGAAACCAACAAAATTCTGTAAAGGAATTATCCTTCAATTAAAAAAATGATTTTGAAATGATTAAAAAAAAAAAAAGATTTATAATTGCCTTTGAACATCCAAACTATAGCATGAATGAATCTAGCCAAGACATTTTATTTCTTTTTCATGCTCACTAGGAAGTACTTTATTATTTTTCTTCTTGTTGTTATTGTTTTAATTTATATATATATTCAGGAATGGGTATGGGTTTTACAAATGCTTCTGTTTTAGTATTGTTGGTGATGATATATTTTGTTTGTTTTTACTAATCACTTTATATTTGATCAGTTCTGCCACTTTCTAATGCAAGGGCCTAAAGCTTGATGGTCAATACTAGTCATCCTCTCAGATCTATTGTCATTTCCTCAGTGAAGCATTCTTTTACATCTTATCATAGAAGCATTTTAATTTTATAGAAGTTAAAAAAGAAATAGTAGGCATTCACAAGTTGATGTGTTGAGTAAATGAAAATATCACTTCATAGTTTTCAAAACTATGTTCTCACATAGAATCTTACTTTATCATCAATACTGTTGTGTTGAATTTACTTCAGAAATGATATGTTAACTTAGGTGTGGGGTCACTGCTCCTTTCTCCTGGGTCCTGGTGTACACAAGGTTCTGTTTGTGCCCTCCAAGAGTCTATTTCCCAGTCTTGTGTAAGTCCTGGCACCTCTATGATGGGATTAATGGTGACCTCCTTGAAGAGGACTTATGCCATACCCAGGTCTGCTGCACCCAGAGCCCCTGTCCCTGTGGCAGTCCACTGCTGACCTGTACCTCCGCAGGAGATGCTCAAACACAGTTCTGTCTCAGTCTCTGCAGTGACCCCACAAGAGACTGACCCAGACTTGCCTGTGAGAGTCCAAGAGTCTCCAGTGGAGGCATGGATTGGCGGTGGTCTGCTGCAGGGTTGGGGGCACTGAGTGTAGCAGTACATGCATGGAATCTTTTGAAAGAGGTCACCATTATCTTCATTACCTCCACCATAGTTTGGCCTCAGGTAAATAGCCAGGAAGGAAACACAGCCCCACACATCAAGAGAAAATTAGATTAAAGATTTGCTGAGCATGGCCCCTTGCATCAGAACAAGACCCAGTTTCCCCCTGAGTTAGTCTCCCATCAGGAAACTTCCATAAGCCTCTTATCCTCCATCAGAGGGCAGACAGTCTGAAAACCACAATCACAGAAAACTACCCAATCTAATCACATGGACCACAGCCTTGTCTAACTCAATGAAACTATGAGCCATACCTTGTAGGGCCACCCAAGACGGATGGGTCATGGTAGAGACTTGTTACAAAATGTGGTCCACTGGAGAAGGGAATGGCACACTACTTCAATATTCTTGCATTGAGAACCCCATGAACAGTATGAAAAGTCAAAAAGATAGGACACTGAAAGATGAACTCCCCAGGTTGGTAGGTGCCCAATATGCTACTGGAGATCAGTAGAGAAATAACTCCAGAAAGAGACAAAGCCAAAATAAGAGACAGAGCCAAAGCAAACAACACCCAGTTCTGGATGTGACTGGTGATGAAATCAAGGTCCAATACTGTAAAGAGCAATATTGTATAGGAACCTGGAATATTAGGTCCATGAATCAAGAAAATTGGAAGTGGTCAAACAGGAGATGGAAAGACTGAACATCCATATTTTAGGAATCAGCGAACTAAAATGAGCTGGAATGGGTGAATTTAAATCAAATGACCAGGATATCTACTACTGTGTGCAAGAATCCCTTAGAAGAAATGGAGTAGCCATCAGAGTCAACAAGAGTCCAAAATGCAGTACTTGAATGCAATCTCAAAAACGACAGAATGATCTCAGTTCGTTTTCAAGTCTAACCATCCAGTATCAAGGTAATCCAAGTCTATGCCCCAGCCACTAATGCCTAAGAATCTGAAGCTGAATGATTCTATGAAGACCTACAAGACCTTCTAAAACTAACACCCAAAAAAGATGTCCTTTTCTTTATAGGGAACTGGAATGCAAAAGTAGGAAGTCAAGAAACACCTGGAGTAATGGGCAAAGTTGGCCTTGGAGTACAGAATGAAACAGGGCAAAAGCTAATAGAGTTTTGCCAAGAGAATGCACTGGTTATAGCAAACACCCTCTTCCAACAACACAAGAGAAGACTCTATCCATGGACATCACCAGATGGTATTAGTTGCAGCCAAAGGTGGAGAAGGTCCATACAGAGAGCAAAAACAAAACTGTGAGCTGACAGTGGCTCAGACCATGAACTCCTTATTGCCAAATTCAGAGTTAAATTGAAGAAAGTAGGGAAAAGCACTAGACCATTCAGGTATGACCTAAATCAAATATCTTACAATTATACAGTAGATGTGAGAAATAGATTTAAGGGACTAGAACTGATAGAGTGCCTAATGAACTATGGATTGAGGTTCATGACATTGTAAAAGAGCCAGGAATCAAGACCATCCCCAAGAAAAAGCAAAATGGCTGTATGAGGAGGTCTTACAAATAGCTCTGAAAAAAAGAGAAGTGAAAAGCAAAGGAGAAAAGGAAAGATATACTCATTTGAATGCAGAGTTCCAAAGAATAGCAATGAGAGGTAAGAAAGCCTTCCTCAGTGATCAGAGTAAAGAAATAGAGGAAATCAATAGAATGGGAAGGACTAGAGATCTCTTCAAGAAAATAAGAGATACCAAGGGAACATTTCATGCAATTATGGGCTCAGTAAGTACAGAAATGGTATGGGCCTGACAGAAACAGAAGATATTAAGTGAGGTGGCAAGAATACACAGGAGAACTGTACAAAAAAGAGCTTCACGACCCAGATAATCACAATGGTGTGACCACTCCCCTAGAGCCAGGAATCCTGGAATGTGAACTCAAGTGGGCCTTAGGAAGCATCACTATGAACAAAGCTAGTGGAAGTGATGGAATTCCCATTGAGCTATTTCAAATCCTAAAAGGTGATGCTGTGAAAGTGCTGCACTCAATTTGCCAGCAATTTAGAAAAGGCAGCAGTGGCCACAGAACTGGAAAAGGCCAGTTTTCATTCCAATCCCAAAGTAAGGCAATGCTAAAGAATGCTCAAACTACTGCACAATTGCACTCATCTCACACGCTAGTAAATTAATGCTCAAAATTCTCCAAGGCAGGCTTCAACAATACGTGAACCGTGAACTTCCAAATGTTCAAGCTGGATTTAGGAAAGGCAGAAGAACCAGAGATCAAATTGCCAACATCTTTTGGATCATCAAAAAAGCAAGAGAGTTCCAAAAAGCATCTGTGTCTGCTTTATTGACTATGCCAAAGCCTTTGTGTGGATTGCCACAAACTGTGCAAAATTCTTCAAGAGGTGTGAATACCAGACCATCTGACCTGCCTCTTGAGAAACCTGTATGCATGTCAGGAAGTAACAGAACTGAACATGAAACAACAGACAGTTCAAATAGGAAAAGGAGTACGTCAAGGCTGTATATTGTCACCCTGCTTATTTAACTTATATGCAGAGTACATAAAGAGAAACTCGGCTGGATGAAGCACAACCTGGAATCAAAATTGCCAGGAGAAACATCAATAACCTCAGATATGGAGATGACCCCACCCTTAAAGCAGAAAGTGAAGAAGAACTAAAGAGCCTCTTGATGAAAGTGAAAATTCTGGCTTAAAGCTCAGCATTCAAAAAACTAAGATCATGGCATCCGGCCCCATCACTTCATGACAAATAGATTGGGAAACAGTGTAAACAGTGGCAGACTTTATATTTTGGGGTTCCAAAATCACTGTAGATGGTGACTGCCACCATGAAATTAAAAGACGCTTGCTTCTTAGAAGAAATGTTATGACCAACCTAGATAGCATATTCAAAAGCAGAGACATTACTTTGCCAACAAAGGTCCGTCTAGTCAAGGCTATGGTTTTTCCAGTGGTCATGTATGGATGTGAGAGTTGGACTATAAAGAAAGCTGAGAGCTGAAGAAGTGATGCTTTTGACCTGTGGTGTTGGAGAAAACTCTTGAGAGTCTCTTGGACTGCAAGGGGATCCAACCAGTGCATCCTTAAGAAAACCGGTCCTGAGTATTTATTCAAAGGACTGATGTTGAAGCTGAAACTACAATACTTTGGCCACCTGATGCAAAGAACTGACTCACTAGAAAAGATCTGGATGCTTGGAAGGATTAAAGGCAGGAGGAGAAGGGGACAACAGAGGATGAGATGGTTGGATGGCATCACCGTCTCGATGGACATGAGTTTGAGTAAACTCTGGGAGTTGGTAATGGACAGGGAGGCCTGGGGTGCTGCAATCTATGGGGTTGCAAAGAGTCGGACACGACTGAGTGATTGAACTAACTAACTTAGGTGTGAACGTAACTCAGTATAAGCTGAAGTGCATCTATATGATTTTATTGAAATGTTTTCTCAATGATAAAAATGAAATATTAGTGGTTATTTAGAGGCATGCTAGCTCTATTTAATTTAATTTATTTATTTTGCTAACTATATTTTAAATAACAAATTCTGAGTATGTGTATAAGTTAGTAAATATAACCTAAGGAAGCAAATATAGGTTTGACAAGGAGCTAATGACAAAAATATTTTGTGTTCTTTGGTTGAGATAACATAAGACATTAAACAAACTTTCAAATTTGGCAAAACATGAAGATAGAAAATTACTTTACTTTTTGAATGATTTTCAAGGAATTTATTTCATCCTCACTATAATTGCTGATTTTACTGTAAATTTTTTTTCAATATTTACCTATTTTTTGTTAAAAAATAAATTATGTATTTCCTTCTATGGGTCCTAAATTTTTCTATCAAAAACCACTTAAACTTGGTTCATAGTTGAGTTTACATGAGAAGCTATTTTATCTTGAAGTATTTACATAAGTTTGTATTTTCTCATCCATAATATAACAGCATTTCTTTTGTTACATTCTTGGTGAAGGAAATGGCAACCCACTCCAGTAACCTTGCCTGGAGAATTCCATGGACGGAGGAGCTTGGTGAGCTACACTCCCAAGGGGTTGCAAAGAATCAGAGAGCACTGAGAGACTAACACTTTATTACATTCCATAATGCACACTGATATTTTAAAGATATTCCATGAATTAAAATTGACACTTTTGGACAAAATGGTACGCATTTATCCTCTGGCTTCTTATATCCATGGATAAATATCTATATGTCTGAGATAAGATATTGTGAGTTTTTATAGAACAATCTATTTAGAGATCTTTACATTTATTACAGTAATATTCAGGAAAAAAATAACCAAAATTGCATGCCTCTATAGATGTCAGGCTTAAGAGTATTTTTCCTGTTTTAATTTTATCACTTAATCTTTATCAAAAGAATATTTTTGCTATTTGTGTGTTAAAATTTGTGTTAGAGCCCATGTAAAGTGGAAAGCAGTATTAATCATAATCTCTTTAGTTTCAGTAACTTGAATCTATTTTTGTGTTTGTTGTCACCTCTGTCAACTCAAAAATGTTCAAATAATTAACGCAGACCTTATATGGACAAATGTTGAAAGTAAAGCAGAGAGCACAATATCATTTATAAAAAGAGAAAAGAAAAGGGTTGACAATATTTCCCTTTCAGGACCTTAATTTAAGACATCAGACAGTCCTTGGTTTTCACAATCATGAGGTTTGTAACAAATTCATTATATCATTATGATACAAAATGAAGCATATAAAAAGACCTTTAAGAAGTTTAGGGGGTTAGAGTAAGTCTAACCTGAAATGTTTGTCAGTTTCTAAGCAGTGTGTCTTTTCTACATTTTCTTCATATCCTTTGTTGTCTCCAGAGAGGAACCTGCTAGAATAGATCAGCTGGAGGAGCCGCAGGCATCACAGTTTGGTCGACCTGACTTGTTTGGTATTCATGGCTTTTGTAGGTTATTGCTCTGTAACCTATCAAGGCTCTGCAGGGTTCAATATCTGACCCAGGTCCACCTGAAAGCTTCTTTTTGCTCTCTGTATTGAAAAAAAAAATTGACACAGCAAGCTCTTACTTTTTATCTACTTCAACTTCAAATTCACACCTATAGAATCTGGGAAATTGATTGAGTTTCATTGGTCTGACTTTTTTCTGGGTTGTTTGTCTTGCCCAAACTGATGAGATGAACAGTACTGTTGCATTGTTTTAGACGGAAAAGGGTTAATAAGGCAAGAAGAGGAAAGCAAAAATCCCTAATTTGTACATATCCATTTTATTTAACAATGCCAGTGTTTGACTATGTCCTGTGAAATTAGCATGCTTAGAAAACTTCTTACCTATTCAGTTCAGTTGCTCAGTCTTGTCCTACTCTTTGTGACCCCATGGACTGCAGCACACCAGGCTTTCCTGTCCATCACCAACTCCCGGAACTCACTCAAACTCATGTCCATCAAGTCAGTGATGACATCCAACCATCTCATCCTCTGTCATCCCCTTCTCCACCTGCCTTCAACCTTTCCCAGCATCAGGGCCTTTTCCAGTGAGTCACTTCTTTGCATCAGGTGACCAACTTATTGGAGTTTCAGCTTCAGCATTAGTCCTTCCAATTAATAATCAGGACTGATTTACTTTAGGATGGACTGGTAAGAACTTCTTCCAATCAAAGGGACTCTCAAGAGTTTCTCCAACACTACAGCTCAAAAGCATCAATTCTTTGGTGCTCAGCTTTCATTATAGTCCAACTCTCACATCCATACATGACTACTGGGAAAACCATAGCTTTGACAAGCCAGGCTTTGTTGGCAAAGTAATGTCTGCTTTTTAATATGCTGTCTGTATCTAATAGGAAAATAATATTTGCTTATATTCACAGAAATTATTAGAAATGAGATTGAGGGGTAAAGAAAGTTATAAAATATATGATCCCCAAGTGTATAAATTTTATATAGGATTAAAAAGTTTTTATCAAAGGTCAACTTTTAAAAATATTATGAGGGGGACCAAATACAATCCTAAGCTATATCAACAGATAATTTACTTATTAAAAGAATTAAATAAAATTATATTTGACTATGACAAACCTAAACAGCTTATTAAAAAGCAGACACATCAATTTTCCAACAAAGGTCCATATAGATAAAGCCATGGTCTTTCCAGTAGTCATGTACAAATGTGGGAGTTGGACAGTAAAGAAGGCTGAGCACCAAAAAACTGATGCCTTTTAACTGTGGTGCTAGAGAAGACTCTTGAGAGTCCCTTGGACTACAAGGAGATCAAACCAGTCAATCCTAAAGGAAATCAACCCTGAATATTCATTGGAAGGACTGATGCTGAAACTGAAACTCCAATACTTTGGCCACCTGATGTTTTCTTCAGAGCCGATCTATTGGAAAAGACCCTGATGCTGGGAAAGATTAAGGGCAGCAGGAGAAGGGGTGACAGAGGATGAGATGGTTGGATGATATCACTGACTCAATGGACCTGAGTTTTAGCAAGCTTCAGGGTTGGTGATGGACAGGCGAGCCTGGCATGCTGCAGTCCATGGGGTCACAAAGAGTCAGACACAACTGAGCAACTGAACTGAACAGTAAAATTGACTAAATAGTGATTTAAAGAAATTTGGGTTTAGAGATTAGACTAGAAGTTGCCTTTGGAGAAGGGATGGAGGCTTCTAAACAGTTGCACATATCTTGATGTGGATGGTGGTTACATGAGTTTATACATATGCTACAAAGCCACCAAACTGTACACTTAGTATTTGTGCCTCAGTAACTAAAGGCAAAAAAATAAAAGAATAAAAAGGAATAGTAGGCTTATTCTCATGCAGCAAGAAGTCTTTTCCTAGGCAGTACTCTCTGTGCTATCATGGGATATCACAGTCTCTGGGACTCTCTTGAATTTCTTTTTCATTGTTTTATAGTTGTTTCTACTTCAATCAGCATGTCTGTGTTCCAGGAAGAAATAAGGAAAAAGGAGCAAAATGGGCATCCATGAGAAGGGGTTGAGAAGGATCTTAGGAAAGAAAACATTTCCAGAATCCTTTAGCAAACATCTGTTGAGGTTCATTAGCTAGTCTAGTTATGCAGTCAAATCTACCTGCAAGGGAAGATGGGAGCTATATTTTTCATTCCATTTCTTCCTAGGAGGGAAATGGTCTCTGTTAATAAGAAAGGGCAGAATGCATATAGTGCAGTTATCAGTGCCATATATGTGTGACTTTATTAAAACTATTGTAAAATATATTCTCTGAGCCAATTATGGATTGAATGCATAATATATAAAAGTGAATGGTTGTCATAACTTAATAGGTTTAGATTAATTATGTATTTGAATATCTTAAATTATTATTTCCTCAAAATATATTATGATTTAGTCTTTTATCCTTTCAATTTGTTGGCCTTTTGCTAGTTTTAACAAGTGACACTGTGATAGCAGCACCTGTTTATTTGTTTTATAGAATGTTGAGAAATAGCCTAGTTATACACAATGCCAAAGCTAATGACAGATATGTGCATCTGAAGCCAAAACCAAATTTTGTGTGAAAAGAAAAATTTTGCACGGTGATTCTATAGATCCATATGGTTGAGATTCTATTTTAAATCTGGTTGAAAAAATGTTTTAATTTTTAAAATGCTTGGATTTTATTTATTTATATTAGCTTAATGCACAGATTTATGAATAGAATTCAGGGTTGAAATGGTAATGAAAGTGTTTCAAACCAGATGACATAAGAGAACAGTTTTCAGATTTATGCTTCCATATTGTCTGCCAGCCTGGCAGCATAATTCCCAATCCTCTCTGCAGAAAATCTTTCATTTGAAGTGAGCTTCTGTTATGTGATCTTTTTCCCCCTGGCAGATGATGTGTTAAAAATGTATCTGGGAGATGGACCAGAGGCAGGTGCACTGGTTTTGATGTGGAAGCCTTGGCAGGTGTGACCTAGAATGGAATATATTCTCCTCAGAGGGACCTGTTGAGATCAGATGTTCATCAGAAAGACAATGCTCAAATTATTCTAACATGCATATAATTATTTCTTAACGCGGTATTCTGACCTTGCTATAATTTGCACATGAGCAAATACATTTAAGCCATGTTAACAACATCTGAACTATGATGTTTCTGGATCTGGAAAAACATGAAAATGCAGTTCTAATCTTTTGCTGTACTTATGCAATTAATGACAGAGTAATTGAGGTACCTCAATTAAATGGGAAATGATAACTAAAGTTACTTGTAGTTTTCTGCTGGATATAATGCCACCACCTAGGCATCTTGTGGTGTGGTTTCAAATCTTCCTTCCCTCTTCTTCACAGACAGTACAATTTCCCTTTAACAAACACATGTTCTCTGTGTAGAACTTCTTTGGACCTCAAACTAAGCTTTCCTCTAATTTCATAGTCCATCTTTCTTCAGGTGACAAAAGTTTTTCAACTTTTGGGATTTAACTGAACTGCTACCATGTGTGTTGCTAGCATGTCACATGAAGGGTATTCAGAACACATTTTAAAATTAATAAAGGAATATTTAAATAAAGATGTCATACTGCAAGGTAAATCTGGCATGTCTATTTGTTTTCCTTTTTTACAGTCTCAGGAATGTATCAGGCTTTGCTTAGTATTCAAACTAGTTATAAAACCCTAGTAGCAAAAATTATGTTACATATGTTCTCAACTTTTAAAAACTATAGTTGACATACAATATTGTATTAATTTCAGTTGTGCAACATTGGGATTTGGCATTTATACACATTGTGAATTGATCACCACAATAACTTACTAACAATCCATCACCATATAAAGAAATATTACTGACTATATTCATTATGCTGTACATTAAACCCCTGAGACATATGGTCAAAGCTGTGGTTCGTCCCAGTAGTTTTTCCAGTAGTCATGTGAGAGTTGGACTATAAAGAAGGCTGAGCCCTGAAGAATTGATGCTTTCAAACTATGGTGCTGGTACAGACTCTTGAGAGTCCCTTGGACTGGAAGATCAAACCAGTCAATCCTAAAAGGAGATCAACTCTGAGTATTCATTGGAAGGACTGATGCTGAAACAGAAGTTCCAGTACTTTGGCTACCTGATGTCAAGAGCCAACTCGATGGAAAAGACCCTGATGTTGGGCAAGATTGAAGGCAGTAGGAGAAGGGGATGACAGAGAATGAGATGGTTGGATAGCATCATCAACTCAATGGACATGAGTTTGATAAAGTTCTGGGAGATGGTGAAAGACAGGGAAACCTGGAATGATGCAGTTCATGGCGTCACAAGGAGTCAGACACAACTAAGCAACTGAACAAAAGGCCCTTCACCTGTTTTGCCCAACTCCCTATCACCCTTTCCTCTGAAGACTGAAAAAACGTAGTCCACTGGAGAAGGGAATGGCAAACCAATTCAGCATTCTTGCCTTGAGAACCCCATGAACAGTATGAAAAGGCAAAATGATAGGACACTGAAAGATGACCTCCCCAGGTCGGTAGGTACCCAATATGCTACTAGAGATCAGTGGAGAACTAACTTCAGAAAGAATGAAGAGACAGAGCCAAAGCAAAAACAAAACCCAGTTGTGGATATGACTGATGATGGAAGTAAAGTCTGATGCTGTAGAGGAATATTGCATAGGAACCTGGAATGGTGGGTCCATGAATCAAGGAAAATTGGAAATGGTCAAACAGGAGGTGGCAAGAGTGAACATCCACATTTTAGGAATCAGCGAACTAAAATGAGCTGGAATGATGAATTTAACTCAGATGACCATGATATCTACTACTGTGGGCAAGAATTCCTTAGAAGAAATGGAGTAGCCATTAGTCAACAAAAGAGTCCAAAATGCAGTACATGGAAGCAATATCAAAAAAGACAGAATAATCTCAGTTTGTTTCCAAGTCTAACCATTCAGTATCAAGGTAATCCAAGTCTATGCCCCAACCACTAATGCCGAAGAATCTGACGTTGAATGGTTCTATGAAGACCTACAAGACCCTTTAGAACTAACACCCCCCAAAGATGTCCTTTTTCATTACAGAGGACTGGAATGCAAAAGTGGGAAGTCAAGAAACACCTGGAGTAATGGGCAAATTTGGCCTTATGTACAGAATTGAAGCACGGCAAAGGCTAATAGAGTTTTGCCAAGAGAATGCACTGGTTATAGCAAACACCCTCTTCCAATAATACAAAAGAAGACTACACATGGACATCACCAGATGGTCCATACAAAATCAGATTGATTATATTCTTTGCAGCCAAAGATGGAGAAGCTCTATACAATCAGCAAAACCAAGACTGGTTGCTGATTGTGCCTCAGATCATGAACTCCTTCCTGTCAAATTCAGGCTTAAATAGAAGAAAGTAGGGAAAACGACTAGACCTTTCAGATACGACCTAAATCAAATCCCTTATAACTATACAGTGGAAGTGAGAAACAGGTTCAAGGGATTAGGTCTGATAGACAGAGTGCCTGAAGAACTAGGAACAGAGGTTTGTGACTTTGTACAGGAGGCAGGGATCAAGACTATCCTCAAGAAAAAGAAATACAAAAAGGCAAAATGGTTGTCTGAGGAGGCCTTATAAACAGCTTTGAAAAGAAGAGAAGTGAAAGACAAAGGAGAAAAGGAAAGATGTATCCATTTGAATGCAGAGTTCCAAAGAATAACAAGGAGAAATAAGAAAGTCTTCCTTAGCAGTCAATGCAAAGAAATAGAGGAAAACAATAGAATGGGAAAGACTAGAGATCTCCTCAAGAAAATTAGAGATACTAAGGGAACTTTATTGCAAAGATGGGCAAATAAAGGACAGATATGGCACGGACCTAACAGAAGCAGAAGCTATTAAGAAGAGGTGGCAAGAATACACAGAAGAACTGTACAAAAAAGATCTTCATGACCCAGATAATCACGATGGTGTGATCACTTACCTAGAGCCAGGAATCCTGGAATGTGAACTCTAGTGGGCCTTAGGAAGCATCACTACAAACAAAGCTAGTAGAAGTGATGGAATTCCCATTGAGCTATTTCAAATCCTAAAAGATGATGCTGTGAAAGTGCTGCACTCCATATGCCAGCAAAGTTGGAAAACTCAGCAGTGGCCACAGGACTGGAAAAGGTCAATTTTCATTTCAATCGCAAAGGAAGGTAATGCCAAAGAATGCTCAAACTATTGCACAATTGCACTCATTTCACATGCTAGCAGTGTAAATCTCAAAATTCTGCACTCCAGGCTTCAATAGTACATGAACCATGAATTTCCAGATGTTCCAGCTGGATTTATAAAAGGCAGAGGAACCAGAGATCAAATTGCCAACATCCGTTAGATCATCGAAAAATCAAGAGAGTTCCAGAAAAAATCTACTTCTGCTTTATTGACTATGCCAAAGCTTTTGACTGTGTGGATCAACGAACTGTGGAAAATTCCTAATGAGATGGGAATATCAGACCACCTGACCTGCCTCCTGAGAAATCTATATGCAGGTTAGGTAGCAACATTTAGAACTGGACATGGAACAACAAACCAGTTCCAAATCAAGAAAGGACTATGTCAAGGATGTATATTGTCTCCCTGTTTATTTAACTAAATGCAGAATACATCATGGGAAATGCTGGACTAAATGAAGCACAAGCTGGAATTAAAATTGCCAGGAGAAATATCAATAACTTCAGAAATGTAGATGACACCACCCTTATGGCAGAAAGTGAAGAAGAACTAAAGAGCCTGTTGATGAAGGTGAAAGAGGAAAGTGAAAAATTTGCCTTAAAACCGAACATTCAGAAAACTAAGATCGTGGTATCTGGTCCAGTCACTTCCTGGTAAATAGATAGGGAAACAGTGAGAGACTTTATTTTGGGGGACTCCAAAATCACTGCAGATGGTAACTGAAGCCATAAAATTAGAAGACGCTTGCTCCTTGAAAGAAAAGTTATGACCAACCTAGACAGTTTATTAAAAATCAGAGACATCACTTTGCCAACAAAGGTCCATCTAATCAAAGCTATGGTTTTTCCAGTAGTCATGTATGGGTGTGAAAGCTGGACTATAAAGAAAGCTGAGTGCTGAAGAATTGATGCTTTTGAACTGTGGTGTTGGAGAAGACTCTTGAGACTCCCTTGGGCTGCAAGGAGGTCAACCAGTCCATCCTAGAGGAAATCGGTCCTGAATATTCATTGGAAGGACTGATGATGAAGCTGAAGAAACTCCAATATTTTGGCCACCTGATGCAAAGAAGTGACTCATTTGAAAAGACCCTGATGCTGGAAAAGATTGACAGCAGGAGAAGAAGGGGATGACAGAAGATGAGATGGTAGCTTGTCATCTCTGACTCAGTGGACATGAGTTTGAATAAACTCTGGGGGTTGGTGATGGACAGGGTGACCTGGTGTGCTTTAGTCCATGGGGTCACAAAGTATCAGACACAACTGAGCCACTGAACTGAACTGGACTGTGAGAGTTGGATCATAAAGAAGCCTGAGCACTGAAGAATTGATGCTTTCAAGCTATGGTGTTGTAGAAGACTCTTGAGAATCCCTTGGACTACAAGGAGATCAAACCAGTCAATCCTAAAGGAAATCGATCCTGAGTATTCATTGGAAGTACTGATGCTGAAGCAGAAGTTCCAGTACTTTGGCTACCTGATGAAGAGAAAATTCATTGGAAAAGAACCTTATGCTGGGCAAGATTGAAGGCAGTAGAAGGGGATGACAGAGAATGAGACGTTTGGATGGCATAATTGACCCAATGGACATGAGTTTGATCAAGCTCCAGGAGATGGTGAAGGACAGGGAACCCTAGAGTGCTGCAGTCCATAGGGTCACAAAGAGTCAGACATGACTAGGCAACTGAACAAAAGCCACTTCACCTATTTTGCCCAACTCCATATCACCCTTTCCTCTGGTGACTACCAATTCTCTTTATCTATGAGTCTCTTTCTGTTTTGTTTTGCTATTTAAATTTCATTTACAAGGTCAATCATAAGGTATTTTTTCCTCTTTGAATAATTTCATTAGCATAAAACCATCTAGTCTATCTTGTAACAAATGGATGTATTTCATTCTTTTTATGGCTGAATAATATTCTATTGTATCCAATATTCCTTTGATCAGTTTATTTATCCACTCATTTAACAGGCACTTAAGTTTCTTCCATATCTTGGCTACTGTAAATAATGCTGCTTTGAACATGAAATGCATATATTGTTTTAAATTTTTGTGTCTTTTTTAGAAAAATACTCAGAAGTGGAATTGATATACCATATTATTAGTTCTGCTTTTAAATGTTTGAGGAAATTTCATGCTGTTTTTCATAGTGACTGTACTGATTACATTCCCATACATAGTGCGCAAAAGTTGATTTTTATCCACATTCTTTAGAACACTTGTCTTTTTTTTCTTGTTGATTTTCTCATTTTGATAATAGCCATTCTGACAGGTATGAATGAAGTGGTATCTTACTGTGATTTTTATTTGTATTTCCCTGGTGAATAGTGATGTTGAACATCCTTTCACGTGCCTGTTGGCCATCTCACATTTTCCTTGGTAAAATGTCTATTCAGGTCCTCATCTTTTATTTGGATTGTGTATTTTTTCCCCCTTTCTTTCTTTTAAATTAATTTATTCATTTTAATTTGAGGATAATTACTTTACAATATTTTGGTGGGTTTTGCCATACATTGACATGAATCATCCACCGGTGTACATGTGTCCCCCATCCCTAACCCCCCTCCCACCTCCCACCCCAACCTATCCTTCCGGGTTGTCCCAGTGCACTGGCTTTGAGTGCTGTTTCATGCACCAAACTTGGCAACAACAGAAAAAACAACTCAATTTGACAAAGAACATTGAGCACTGTGTGTGTGCTCAGTTTTGTTTGACTCTTTGCAACCCCATGGACTGTAGACCACCAGGCTCCTCTGTAATGGAATTCTCAAGAGACACAAATATAAAGAACAGAATTTTGGACTCTGTGGGAGAAGGCAAGGGTGGGATGATTTGAGACAATAGCACTGAAACATGTATATTACCATATGTCAAATAGATTACCAGTCCAAGTTTGTTTGCTTTTTTGATATTGAGTTATGTCAGGTCTTTATTATTTTGGATATTAACCCCTTATCAGATACATCATTTGCAAATATCTCTTCCCATTTAGTAAGTTTTCAGTTTGTTGGTAGTTTCCTTCTCTGTGAAAAAGATTTTTAGTTTGATGTTTCCATTTGTTTAATTTTGCTTTTGTTTCCCTTGCCTGAGGTCAGAGATCCAAAAATTTTCCTAACACTTATGTCAAAGTGTGACCTGCCTGTAGGAGGTCAGGAGTTTTATTGTAGGAGTTTTATGGTTCAAGCCTTAGATTTAAGTCTTTAATTCACTTTGAGTTTGTTTTTGAATATGGTGTAAGAAGGTGTTTGAGTTTGAATTTTTTTGCATATAGCTGTGAAGCCTGATCAGTTTTCTAAACACCATTTATTGAAGAGACTATTTTTCCCAATGTATATTCTTGCCTCCTTTGTGGTAAATTCAGTTCAGTTCAGTTCAGTCACTCAGTCATGTCCAACTCTTCGCAATCCCATGAATTGCAGCATGCCAGGCCTCCCTGTCCATCACCAACCACGGGAATTCACTCAGACTCATGTCCATCGAGTCACTGATGCCATCCAGCCATCTCATCCTCTGTCATCCCCTTCTCCTCCTGCCCCCAATCCCTCCCAGCATCAGAGTCTTTGCCAATGAGTCAACTCTTCGCATGAGGTGGCCAAAGTACTGGAGTTTCAGCTTTAGCATCATTCCTTCCAAAGAACACCCAGGGCTGATCTCCTTCAGAATGGACTGGTTGGATCTCTTTGCAGAGGCCATATAAATGTGGGTTTATATCTAAGCCCTCTCTTTGTGCCAGTACCATACTATACCTTGGTAGCATATTTTGATATCAAGAAGCATGATGCCTGCATGTCCTATTTACTTAAAATCGTTTTCACTATATTTTATCTTTTGTGGTTCCACACAAATTTTTGGATTATTTGTTCTAGTTCTATGAAAAATGCCACTGTAATTTTGAGAGGGATCACACTGAATCTATAGATTGCTATAAGTAGTCCTAGTATTTTAACAATATGAATTCTTCCAATCCACAAGCTTGCTACTTATTTCCATTTATCTGTGCTTTCTTCAACTTTTAAAATTAATGTATTTCATTGTACATATCTTTCATCTCCTTGGTTAAATTTATTCCTAGTATTTAATTCTTTTAGATACTTGTAAATTGAATTATTTTATTTCTCTTTCTGATAGTTTGTTTTTCGTTTATGGAGCACTATAAGCTTTTATACATTGATTTTTTTTTTTATCCTGCAAAAAATATACTGTATTCATTTATTAGTTTTAACAGGTTTTTTTTTTTTTTTTTTATGAGTCTTTACGGTATTCTTTATATGACATCATGTCATCTACCATCGTTGAGTCTTACTTCTTCATTCCCAATTTGGATGCCTTTCTCTGTCTCTCTCTCTCTCTTTTTGGTCTGATTGCTGTATCTAGGACTTCCAATACTATGTCAGATAAAAATAACGAAAGTGGGCATCTTCATCTTATTCCTAATCCTAGGTGAAAAATTTTCAGCTTTCCATTGTTGAGTATATGTTCATTGTGGGTTTCTTATATATGATTTTTATTATGTTGATGTACATTCCCTCTATACTTAGTTTGTGAAGAGTTTTTATCATAAGTGAATGTTGAATTTTGTTAGAAGCTGCATCTATTGTGATGATCATATGATTTTTATGTTTTATTTTGTTAATGTGGTGTATCACACTGATTATTTGTGAATATTCAACCAACCTTGCATCACTGGAATAAATATCACTTGATCATGTTGTATGATCTTTTTAAAGTATTGTTGAATTGGTTTGCTAATATTTGTTGAATACTTTTGCATCTATGTTTATTAGGGTAATTGATTTGTAATTTTTTTATATTCTCTTTTTCTGGTATTGGTATTAGGGTGATGGTGGCCTCATAGAACGATTTTGAAAGTCCATCTTCTTCAGTATTTCAGAGCAGTTTGAGGTTATGTATTTACTCTTCTTTAAACATATGGTAGAATTTACTTATGAGGTCATATGGTCATGGACTTTTATTTGTTGGGAGGTTTTTGATTACTGATTCAACTTCATAACTAAGATTGGTCTGTTCAGATTTTCTGATTCTTCTTGATTCAGTATTGGAGGTTTACTATTTCATTTCTTCCAGGTTGTCCAGTTTATTGACATGCCATTGTCGGAATCTTCTATGTTCCTTTGTGTTTCTGTGCTATTGATTGTAATTTCTCTTGTTTCCTTTCTGATTTTATTTATTTGAGCCCCATTACTTCTTTTTTTTTTTTTTTTAACTTGATGAGTTTCACTAAAGTTTTATCAATTTTGCTTTATCTTTTCAAAGAACCAGCTCTTAGTTTCAATGATCTCTTCTATAGCTTTTTAAAGTCTGTTTTATTTCTGCTTTAATCGTTATTACTCCTTTTCTTCTTCTACGTTTGGAGTTTGTATGTTCTTCTTTTTCTAGTTCCTTTAGGTTTAAGGTTAGGTTTGTTGGGGTTTACTGTTTTCTGAGGCAGGCTTGTATCATCAAAAACTATATCCTCTTTAGAACTGTATTTACGCTGTCCCTTAGGTTTGATACAGCTGTGTTTCCATTTTGATTTGTTTCTTGCAATTTTTTGATTCCCTCTTTGATTTCTTTGTTGACCCATTGTTTGTTTAGTAGTATGTTGTTTAGCATCTGCATATTTCCGTTCTTCCCATAATTGATTTTTAGTATTACACCATTGTGGATAGGAAAGATACTTGATATAATTTCAGTCTTGTATTTATTGAGACTTGTTTTGTGGTCTACCATATGATCTATGCTGGAGAATGTTCCACTTGTATTTGAAAAGTATGTGTATTCTACTGTTTTGGAATATAATATTGTCTAATGTGTTATATAAGGTCAGTTTTCCTTATCGATTTTCTGTCTGGATATTCTGTCCATTGATTTAAGTGGGGTGTAAAAGTTTCTTACTATATTTGTATTACTGTCAGTATTTCCCTTGATATCTGTTAATATATACTTTATATATATAAGTATTTCTATGTTAGGTGAATAGATATTTAGAAGTGTGTGTCCTCTTATTGGATTGATGTCTTTATCATTATGTAATTCCTTTCTTTCAGCTTATCTGCTGGGAACTTCTTTCTCTCCCCTCAATAATGAATCATAACCTTCCTAGGTAGAATATCCTTAGTTATCATTTTCTTTTCTTTTCAGTATTTTGAACATATCTATATATAAATATATGTGTATATACATATGCTGCTGCTGCTGCTAAGTCACTTCAGTCGTGTCTGACTCTGTGCGACCCCATAGACGGAAGCCCACCAGGCTACCCTGTCCCTGGGATTCTCCAGGCAAGAACACTGTAGTGGATTGCCATTTCCTTCTCCAGTGCATGAAAGTGAAAAAGTGAAAGTGAAGCTGCTCAGTCGTGTCTGACTCTTAGTGACCCCATGGACTACAGCCTACCAGGCTCCTCCATCCATGGGATTTTCCAGGCAAGAGTACTGGAGTGGGGTGCCATTGCCTTCTCTGTATATATATATCAGATCAGATCAGATCAGTCGCTCAGTCGTGTCCGACTCTTTGCGACCCCATGAACTGCAGCACGCCAGGCCTCCCTGTCCATCACCAGCTCCCGGAGGTCACTCAGACTCGCATCCATCGAGTCAGTGATGCCATCCAGCCATCTCATCCTCTGTCGTCCCCTTCTCCTCCTGCCCTCAATCCCTCCCAGCATCAGAGTCTTCTCCAATGAGTCAACTCTTCGCATGAGGTGGCCAAAATACTGGAGTTTCAGCTTCAGCATCATTCCTTCTAAAGAAATTCCAGGATTGATCTCCTTCAGAATGGACTGGTTGGATCTTCTTGCAGTCCAAGGGACTCTCAAGAGTCTTCTCCAACACCACAGTTCAAAAGCATCAATTCTTCGGCGTTCAGCCTTCCTCACAGTACACACACATATATAATACCAATCTCTTCTGGCCTATAACATTTCTGCTCAATACGTAGCTGATAGTTTTGAGGGTTCCCTTGTATGTAAATAGTTGTTTTTCTTTTACTACTTTTAAGAGTCTCTATTTTTAACTTTTGACATTTTACTTATAATGTGTCTTAGCGTGCACTCATCATATGAGCAAATTTGAGTCCTGTGGCTCAACAGTAGCCACAAGACTGGAAAAGGTCAGTTTTCATTCGAATCCCAAAGAAGGCCAATGCCAATGAATGTTCAAACTACCGTACAATTGTGCTAATTTCATATGATAGAAAAGTTATGCTCAAAATCCTTCAAACTAGGCTTCAGCAGTATGTGAACCAAGAACTCCCAGATGTACATGCTGGGTTTAGAAAAGGCAAAAGAACTGGGAATCAAATTTCAAACATTTGTTTGATCTCAGAAAAGGCAAGGGGATTCTAGAAAAACATCTACTTCTGCTTCATTGACTATGTAAAAGCCTTTGATTGTGTTGATCACAACAAACTGGAAAATTCTTCAAGAGGTGGGAATACCAGACCACCTTACCTATTTCTTTAGAAACCTTCATGCAGGTCAAGAAGCAACAGTAGAACCAGACATGGGACAATGGACTGATTCAAAACTGGGGAAAGGGTATGGCAAGGTTATATATGGTCACCCTTCTTATTTAACTTCTATGAAGAGTACATTATGCAAAACGCCATGCTGGGTCAATTACAAGCTGAAATCAAGATTTCCATGAGAAATATCAACAACCTCAGATATGCAGATGATACCACCTTATGGCAGAAAGGGAAGAAGAATAAAAGAATCTCTTAATGAGGGTGAACAAGGAGTGTGAAACAGCTGGCTTAAAGTTCAACATTCAAAAAACTAAGATCATGGAATACAATCCCATCACTGTATGGCAAATAGAAGGAGAAAAAGTGAAACAGTGATAGACTTTATTTTCTTGGGCTCCAATATCAATGTGGATGGTGACTGCAGCCATAGAATTAGAAGTCACTTGCTCCTTGAAAGGAAAGCTACGATAAATCTAGACAACATATTAAAAAGCAGAGACATAGGTTTGTAAAGTCAAAGCTGCTGCTGCTGCTGCTAAGTCGCTTCAGTCATGTCCAACTCTGTGCAACCCCATAGACGGCAGCCTACCAGGCTCCCCTGTCCCTGAGATTCTCAAGGCAAGAACACTGGAGTGGGTTGCCATTTCCTTCCCCAAAAGTCAAAACTATGTACAGTCAAAACTATGTACAGTCAACTATGTACGGATGTGAGTGTTGGACCATATAAGGCTGAGCGCTGAATAATTGATGCTTTTGAATTGTGGTGTTGGATAAGACTCTTGTGAATCTTTTTGACAGCAAGGAGATCAAACCAGTCAATATTAAAGGAAATCAACCCTAAATATTCATTGGAAGGACTGATGCTGAAGCTTTGGCCTCCAGATGCAAAGAACAAACTCACTGGAAAAGATCTTGATGCTAGGAAAGATTGGAGCAAAAGGAGAAGCAGGCAGTAGTGGATGAGATGTTTAGATTGCATCACTGACTCAATGGACATGAGTCTGAGCAACCTCCAAGAGATAGTGAAGAACAGCAGAGCCTGAAGTGCTGCAGTTCATGGGGTCACAGAATCAGACACAACTTAGCAACTGAACAAACACAACAGCAGTGTGGATATCTTTGGATTCATCTTGTTTGGACCTCTCTGTGTTTCATGGACTTAGATATCTGCTTCCTTCACCAGATTAGGGAAGATTTCGGCCATTATTTCTTCAAGTAGGTTTTCTGTTCCTTTCTCTCTCTCTTTCTCTTCTTCTTCTGGGGCACTTATAATGTGAATGTTAGTATGCTTGCTCTTATCCCAGAGGTCCTTTAAACTATCCTCATTTTATTTTTTTTTTCTTTTTCTGTGCCAGTTCAGTGATTTCCACTACCCTATCTTCCAGATCTCTGATCCATGCTTCTCCATCCTCTAATCTGCTGTTGATTCCCTATAGTATTTTTTTGTCATTTTAGTTTCTGTATTATTTGGTTTGTTTTTCTGTTTTCTATCACTTTGTTGAAGTTCTCAGTGAGTTCATTCATTCTTCTCTTGAGTTCAGTTAACATTTTTATGACCATTTCTTTGAATTCTTTATCTGGCGAGGTTTCATTTAGTTATTTTTATGAGGCTTTGTCTTGTTCTTTCATTTAGAATGTATCTGTTTATCTCCTCAATTTTTTCTATCTTCTTATACTTGTTTCTGTATGGATATGAGAGCTGGACTGTGAAGGCTGAGCGCCAAAGAATTGATGCTTTTGAACTGTGGTATGGAGAAGACTCTTGAGAGTCCCTTGGACTGCAAGGAGATGCAACCAGTCCATTCTGAAGGAGATCAGCCCTGGGATTTCTTTGGAAGGAATGGTGCTAAAGCTGAAACTCCAATACTTCTGGCCACCTCATGCGAAGAGTTGACTCATTGGAGAAGACTCTGATGCTGGGAGGGATTGGGGGCAGGAGAAGAAGGGGGCGACAGAGGATGAGATGGCTGGATGGCATCACTGACTCGATGGATGTGAGTCTGAGTGACCTCCAAGAGCTGGTGATGGACAGGGAGGCCTGGCGTGCTGCAGTTCATGGGGTCGCAAAGAGTCGGACACGACTGAGCGACTGATCTGATCTGATCTCTGATACTTGTTTCTGTGTATTAGGTATATCATCTATATCTGCAGGTCTTAAAAGAGGGACCTTATGTTGAATGTACCTTGTAGGGCTCATGGGCACAATCCCCCTTTGGGCACTATAGCCAGATGCAACACAAATATCCCCTGAATAGCCTGTATGTACCCTCCCGTTTTGGTTGGGCCATGATTGCTGTGGGTGTGACCCCAGACTGACTGGCTGACAGGTCTGGCCACAGATGGTGCACGTGTCATGGTGTGCAGGACTGGCCCTATTGAGTGGGAGCTGATCTGGAAGGTCACTGCTCTCTCTGTGGCACTGTAGCTGCTTTGGAGGTGTGCTGGTGCCTGGCACAGACCCCACTGGTGGTATCAGGTGGGAGCTTCTTTGGAGGAGCTAGAGGGGTGAGCAAATTAGGTGGGTCTGTTTCTCAGAGGAACACCAGGTGTTAGCAAGGTTGACAGGGAATGGCCAAAAAGGCACTGGCCAATACCAGGACAACTAGATGGAAGAAGTCTTATATTAGGAAAAAAGAAAAAAGGTGCCTGGTAATGCTTTTATTCCCAAAGAATGTTCCACCAGATCCTGGCCCTCTAGCACACAACCTGAAGTTAGTAATGATTCTGCCTCTTGTATGGCCCACATAGTTTTTGAGCTGCTGCCTGTACACTGGGACTGTGAGGGAGGGACTTTATGCTTGAACCCTTCAAGCGTGGAGTCCCAGGTTCCCAAGCCCTCTGGTTCTTCTGGTTCTTTGGTTTTCAAAGCCAAATTCAGATTTTTGTGGGGCCTTCTATGTCCAGTGCAGGTGGACTTGATGTGGGGCTCCTCAGCTGTTCATGGATACCTCTGTAATATCTCTCCTGTTTATTTGTCACCACAGTTCAGTGTGGGTTCTGACTAGACCCCCTCTCTGCTCCTCTTACCCAAATGAAAGTGCCCTTTTCTTTATATTTTCCTTAGTTATGGAAAATCTGTTCTGATAGTCTCCAGGTCATTTTCAGAAATAGTTGTTCTCCATGTAGTTATAGTTTTCGTGTTGTCTATGGGAAAAGATGAGCTCGGGATCTTCCTGCTCGGCCATCTTGAGCTGCTACCTCATCTTCATTTTCACATATATTTTCACTTATGTTTGCAAAAATAACCATAATGAACATCAAATTATTTGCTACATGTTCCTTACAATTAGTTAAATCATTGGAAACAAAGAGGTTGTTGACACAAGTCCTAGTTAGAATGCAGAGCACTAGCTTTGTCCTTGTGATTTGCACAGAAAAACCTTAAAGGTCAGCAAATATTTGCCTACATTCAAAAAAAAGACGATAATGTATACTTTTTGTGGCTCTTCATCATGTAGATAGGTTTCTATTTGTTTACTAAAAAGAGGATATGTTTTCCTGTGACATTGAAGAGATGTCATATAGTTAACTTTCAAAGATTAATAACTGGTATATTTGAAACTATTTATAATTTGTAAAAAGCAGCGTTTTTTAGAGTGTTTGATTTTGAGAATTATATTTATTTACTTAAACTTGTATAACAGTTGTGGTGAGAAGTTGAATTTGCTCATTTATCTTTGGTACTTAACTCACTGAGATAATCATAACTTATGTAATCAGTATATAAAAAGTATGTATCTTCCAGATTAAGAATGTCCTCATAGACAGCTGTTTTTCATAAAGTTTATGCAAGTCAAAGCTTAGCATCTGACGTTTAAAGATTAATTTTAAAACAGCAAAATTCTCACTCTTACACAGTATGGATTTATTTCTTTTTGTAATCATCAAAATACTTGTGTTTCCAGAATGGCAAATAAATGTATTATTTTCTTGAGCAACTTAAAATTTCAACAATAAAACTTAAGACACATATTCAAGACTAGCTATGGCTTAGTCTTGGCCTTAATAGTTCTTTCTATACATCTTGTCTCGTCTCCCATTTATAATCAGCTTTAAAATGTTCTGGAGTTCTTGTCTCCCTGTCATTCCAGCATGTCTCCTTTTTCTCTTGCAATTTTTTGTCTTTTCTGAAGCCCAGAATAGTTGTAAAGGAGAAAAATCATTATCATTATTTTGCTTTCCCTCATTTACTTTTGCTTTACTTTTATGTTTACTTTTTTCCTTGTGTTTATATCTCATGCCTGTGATCCTGGGTAAAAAAGTTTATTAATTATTAGAGTATGTGGCAAATGTGAGTTTTTTTCATTGGCTTATTCTGACTGGTCAACAAAATTAGAAAATTTGCAACTCTTCCTAGCTAAACATTTATTATAGAGCAGCAGCTGGCCAGTAGGAGTTTTATCATTAGTATAAATTGGAATTTATGATATTGTTAATTTTCAGTAGATACTGTATCATTATTAAGAAAGCAAGCAGTCTTTGGATCAAAGAATATTAAAATGGAGAGAATTGTGATATTCAGCTTCCAAAATGACTCCAAATAACCTCATTTCCCATTTTTCATGCTCTGTGTCATCTCCTATTGAGTGTTTACTGGACCTAATGATTTGCCTATAATTAATATTAATAGCATATGATAAATGGGATGTCACTTTCAAGACTAGTTTTCGAAGACTGACTTCTCTCTTATGCCCTTATCTCCCCATATCTTGCTTTCTTGTTTGTTCACTTTGATGAAAGGGAGTTTTCATGTGTGATCCTACAAAAAGGTGGAGTGGAAAGAACTGAGGTAGTCCTGCAACCAGTGACAGAGAGTAACTAAACCCCTTAACAACAGATAATTCATGCAGGGATAAAAGTCCATTTCTATTGTTTATAAATGAGGATATCAATTCTTTTTTCCACTTCTTTTGCTTAATTTCCTTAACCAAGGCATGCAGTTAAATTGTGGTAATGTAAGTTTCAAGTCTATTGTCAATGTTTGGGTGTATTAGAATATTTTAATAGGTATTTAGACATCTTTCTGTGGCTTCCCTGGTGGCTAAGTGGTAAAAAGTCCACCTACTATTTAGGTCTTCTTCCCACTTTTTGATTGGGTTGTTTGTTTTTCTGGTATTGAGTTGTATTGTACAGAGTGAAGTAAGTCAGAAAGAGAAAGATAAATATGGTATACTAACCCTGGTGGTTCAGAGGTTAAAGCACCTGCCTGCAATGCAGGAGACCTGGGTTCGATCCCTGGGTCAGGAAGATCCCCTGGAGAAGAAAATGGCAACCCACTCCAGTATTCTTGCCTGGAGAATCCAATGGACAGAGGAGCCTGGTGGGCTACAGTCCACGGGGTGGTAAAGAGTCGGACACGACTGAGCGACTTCACTTTCACTTTCACTTTCAACACATATATATGAAATCTAGAGAGATGGCCCTGGTGAATTTTTTTCCAGGGCAGCAATGAAGAAACAGACATAGATAACAGACTTATGGACACGGAGGAGGGCAGGAGGGAAAGGATGAGATGTATGGAGAGAGTTACATGGAAACTTACAATACTATATGTAAAAAAGATAGCTGATGTTAATTCACTGTATGACTCAGGGAACTCAAACATGGGCTCTGCAACAATTTAGATTGGTGGGATGGAGAGGGAGATGGGAGGGAGGTTCAAGAGGGAGTGGAAATATGTGTACCTATGTCTGATTCTTGTTGATGTCTGACACAAAAAACCAAAATTCTATAAAGCAATTTTCTTTCAATTAATAAATAAAATTTAAAAAAAATCCACCTACTATGCAAGAGATGTGGGTACAGTCCTTGGGTCAGAAAGATCCTCTGGAGAAGGAAATGGCAACTCACTCCAGTATTCTTGCCTGGAAAACCTGACGAACAGAGGAGCCTGGTGGGCTGCAGTCCAAGGAATCACAAAGGGTTGGACATGATTTAGCAACTGAGCACAGCACAGACATCTTTGCAGTCTCTTCTTTTAGACTGTTAAACAACAACAATAATAACAAAATGGCTTCAAAACCATTTTGAGTTTTTTAATCTATAAGTTTCATTGCATGGACTCGTTCTCTTTCTTTGTATTCCACAGTATTCATCACACAGAATTCCTTGTTCAGACACTGGGGAATGCTAACTGACTTAGGACAAGGAACCTGCTGGGGATCTTAATTCTAGAGCTAGATTTTAAATAATATGAAAAAGGGGTAGTGAATTGTAGGAAAGCACATTAATTCAAGGAAAAGCTGCTCAAAGGCTAATATTATATAGTTCGAAATAAGACTTTTTTTTTTTTAATCTTTGTGCCTTTAACAGCCTTGTTAAGCTTTGAAATGTGTTTCTTGTAGGAGTAATATACAGAGCATAAGATGGTAACAAACTAATATTTGAGATTCCTAGGTGGATATTGGCAATTTGGCAAAAGATGCTTGCTCCTTGGAAGGAAAGTTATGATCAACCTAGACAGCATATTAAAAAGCAGAGACATTACTTTGCCAACAAAGGTCCATCTAGTCAAAGCTATGGTTTTTCCAGTAGTCATGTATGGATGTGAGAGTTGGACTATAAAGAAAGCGGATCACTAAAGAATTGATGCTTTTGACCTGTGGTGTTGGAGAAGACTCTTGAGAGTTCCTTGGACAGCAGGGAGACCAACCAGTCTATCCTAAAGGAAGTCAGTCCTGAATATTCACTGGAAGGACTGATATTGAAGCTGAAACTCCAATACTTTGGCCACATGATGCGAAGAACTGACTCACTAGAAAAGACCCTGATGCTGGGAAAGATTGAAGGTGGGAGGAGAAGGGGATGACAGAGGATGAATGGTTGGATGGCATCACCGACTTGATGCACATGATTTTGAGTAAGTTCCAGGAGTTGGTGATAGACAGGGAGGCCTGGCATGTTGCAGTCCTTGGGGTAAAAAATAATTGGACAGGACTGAGCAGCTGAACTGAAACTGAAGGTGAATATTGGACTGAAAACTGCCTGGTGTCCAAGA
This sequence comes from Tragelaphus eurycerus, assembly GCA_935064755.1. Taxonomy (NCBI): domain Eukaryota; kingdom Metazoa; phylum Chordata; class Mammalia; order Artiodactyla; family Bovidae; genus Tragelaphus; species Tragelaphus eurycerus. The sequence continues at coordinate 950,193 of CAKXYN010000120.1, read as the reverse complement.
AAATCAACAAGGCAGAGAAAGGCTGACCAGCTTCTTTGATAAGGGAGACAATAGAGTGCTGCTCTGTGGTATTGAGTTGAGGAAGGCAAGGAGTGTGTGATGATTAACCACAGAGTAGATGTGTGCCCTGTTGGGAGAGAGAACCATGTGAAATTATCTTGATTATTTTTTTTAGTGGAGCTACATACTACTTGTACTAAGTTGCTCAGTTGTGTCCAAATCTTTGTGACCCCATGGACTACAGCCCATCAGACTTCTCTATCCATGAAATTCTCCAGGCAAGAATACTGGAGGGGGCTGCCATTTCCTCTCCAGGGGATTTTCTCAACCCAGGACCCGACCCACGTCTCCTGCTTGGCTGGCAGATTCTTTACCACTTGGGAAGTCCTGTAGTAGAGCTACTTGATGGATAAAAAGACCTCAGGATAAAATACTTGGATTTTAGATGCCTGGACTAAGGAAATTTGAAAAAGACAAGTCTAGAAGAGACCTATACAAGGTGTATTAAAATTTCCCACAAGAATAAAGAACTGGGCTTCACTTCTGGCTCAGCGGTAAAGAATCCACCTGCAATGGAGGAGACCGAGTTTCAAAACCTGGGTTTGAAAGATCTCCTTGAAAAGAAGATGGCAACCCATTCCAGTATTCGTGCCAGGAAAATCCCGTGGACAGAGGAGCCTGGAGATCTACAGTCCATTAGGTTGCAAAGAGTCAGACGTGACTTAGAGACTGAACATATCAACATATAATATATAACCCTTATATTCATCTTTCTTACATCAGGCTTCAAGTCTGAAGCAGGCCCAAGCAAAGAAAGGAAAATATATAACATTTTGTGAAGTTTTAAGCTTTAATTATTACATAGGGCTTGGCATTCTAATTTTTTTTTTAATTTAAAATTGAGACTGTTTCTTACTTAATGTGATGATAGGACTGTATGTTATTTAACAGTGGACAGAAAAGTTATGAGCTTGCCAGAGTTGAGATCTAATGGCAGAGTACAATTACCTCCGCTGAATAAAATTTAATGAGATGGCAAAAGAAAATCAAATTGCATTTCATGACAATCAATGTTTCATGTTATTCCACACACCAGTGTCATATGCTTCTCCACTGTTTTTCTGTATTACCCAATAGAAAAATTTATCATAATACTTATTACTGATTTAATGTTTCATGTTATTCCATATACCAGTGTCATATGCTTCTCCACTGTTTTTCTGTATTACCCAATAGAAAAATTTATCATAATACTTATTACTGATTTACTTGTCTGCCTCACTTAGAAGATGAATGATAAGATAAAAACTCATTGTGAAGAAAAGCCAGTAATAGGAAAATAGTCACGCTTCACAGAAAGTTTTCTATCAGGAATCAGACTTGCTTGAAAATAGGAGGAAAACTCTGATCTGCAGACATTTCCAGCTGAAAAGAGAAAACATTTCTAGTATTTGTCAGAGTGCAACAAAAAAGGAATTTTGAAACTACTGCAAAAATATCTTTGTGGTATAAACATTTCCTAATACACAGACTTAGCCTCAAGCGTTCCTCTAGCAATTGTTCTGCTCCCTGTTCAAGATGTTCAAATCAACAAACATTCATCATTTGATCTTGTATTTATGTTGTAGGGATAGATATACCAGCCTGGTTTTCTTGGAAAGTTTTATGATCCATATCAAACTTTGAGTTTTAATACTACTGACAACAACAAATAAGAAAATGGAAAAACCAGTGATGAAAAGTGTTCAACATTATAAGCAAGTTATTATAATCATACTTGGAATACTTGGAAAGTGAACTCCGTTAGAAACAAAAAGTCCTCCTTAACGTTATTAATCTCCCTTATTTTGAGATGACTACAACATGCATTTATTTACTGAGATAATTATGATCAAGTTCTACTAAAGAAAATGATCTCAAATGAAGAGTTATCTGCTACAACTTTTGGAATCAGAAGCTTAACTAGCATGGACATGTGTCTATTAAAGCTGTTTCTTTGAATACAACATTATTTTGAATACAACATTCAAAATGATGGAGTATCATATTCCATGAGAATTAAGAAGTGTCTATTGGAGATTATTCAAGAAATGCATAGATAAATCAATCTTTTTAACTCTAAACTTAAGGTATTCATGTCTCCATGATATATTTGCTAAGTGAAAAAAAAAATTCATTGTAGAGATAGGATAAATTGGAAAGCATTGAATATTGATAGTATATATAATAGCTATGGGCTATTGCTATCTTACAGTATGACATATGCATTCTAAAAATTACTGTGCTATACAAAATAGTACAATAAAGCCCATATATCATATGGAAAAAATAGGGTTAAGGACACAACATTCAAAAACATCTTTAGTGACACATTACTAACGTTTGTGTCTACCTAAAATTTATATATGTTGAAATCCTAACCCACAAAGTGATAGAATTAGGATGTAGGGCATTTGGAAGGTGATTAGACTATGAAGCAGATCCCTCATGTATGGGAATAGTGCGCTTATGAAAGAGGCCTGAAATCACCCCTCTTCTCTTCCACCGTGTTAGGACATAGTGAGAAGTAACAGTCTAAAACCAGGAAGAGGGCCTTCACCAGACGCTGACCACACTGGCACCCCAATCTTAGAATTCCAGCCTCCAGAACTGTGACACATTTTTGTTTTCTGTAAGTTACTCAATATGTGGTATTTTGTTATAGTAGTCTGAATAGACTAAGACACATACGGACTCACAGACACACACATACACATGAAGATGGGCCATGATAAAAACATGAACAGTTTTACACATGTCAAACTGTTAAGAAAATGCACAATACTACAATGAATATGGCACTTTGCCTTGAAAAAGGCATGAAGTTTTCTTCTGAAAGTGGTCACAGGAAGGGTTGCAGCATTTGAGTTATAGATATTAATAAGTGATAGAAGGAGACTTTCTGAGATCAGACAAGAAGTCATAATGCAAAACGTAGATGGGTATTCCTCATCTCACACACACATACACACAAACACACACACACTCACACACAAGATGTGTTTGGGATGAGAGATATTATTCCTGTGTTACTGGTTTCAGCTGGGTGCACTTTTATGCATTCATCTGCTCTTCATCAGAGATGGAATTATGTATGGGTGTGTGTGTGCTCAGTTGTGCGTGTGCTCAGTCCAATTCTTTTCAACCTTATGTAGCCTGCCAGGCTCCTCTGTCCATAGAATTTTCCAGGCAGAATACTGGGTGGAGTGGGTTGTTATTTCCTTCTCTGAGAACTATGTATAAGTAAGTTCAAAATGTATTTTATGCTCAAATTGTTCCCAGGTGTTGAAATAAATTTGCATTTCCAAAACAAGCTTTATAGCAAAACGGACAGACTGTGCTTTTAAGACATGTTGTTTCCTCTTTGTGCTTTAATGGGAAAACATAGCTAATAATGTCCTAAATGTTTTCACTTTCACATTTAATCTTATTCAGTTTTCTGGGCAGCCTTGAGACATATATGTTATTGTCTTCACTTTTATTAATATTAATAATAAACTGAGAGAGGAAATTTCTGAAGGTATTACAATCTGTAAGTGGTGGGGTAAGAAATTATTTAAATCTGTTAGATTGAGAAGCCCATGTTCATTTGTCTGATTTTGTACCATGTCTCCATTATTTGAACAAACAGAAGTGTAGGGGGAAAAGTGGTAATCATTAAAAATTTTCCACTTGTATGGATCTACATTTTATGCAGTTGGTAACTATATTTTCATATTCCATAGACACTAGTATACTTTTATAATTTTTATGTCTCTTTAGGTTCATTCGTAGCTATTTCCAAAGAGGCTGCTATTTACCCAAAATAAATTAATTTTTTTTCTACTGAAAATGTTTTTATTTATTGATTTAATTTATAAAACTCTTGAAATAAAATAATGATAGACAATAATAATAATAATAGCAACAGTCTGGAGAATGGGAGAGAGTAGATGAAGTATTTGGTGACCTTTGTCTCTGACACATATCTGATGTGGGAAAGAAAGAAGTATCAGGCTCTATTGCTCTGTGGGGGAAAGCAGAGATGAGAAACCATGTGTTTACTATGCTAGTTGTGTCAAAATAGAGGTGTGTGCACTTACATATTTGAATTTGTGTGGAAAATAAATGCTATGAAATACACAAAGCCGGTATCTACATTTACCTCCAGAAAAGTAAACTTAGGAAATAAAAACAGGCCTGGAAATAAAATTTACTTCTAGCTTTATACTGCATTTTACTTTTCAAACTTTGTGCATTTTATTACAGCAAGTAACATAAAGGCTATTAAAAATTCTATAACTCCTACTTCTCTTCTCATGCATAATAGAGTAAATGTCAGTGATAAAGAATAGAAAGTGCAGGATCAGATCACTATATATATGCACTCACTTTTAGACAAAGATGACACTTCAAGGTAGTGAGGAAATAATGACGGTTCAATAAAAAGTGCTAGGTCAATTGATTTTCCATATTTAAAAAATGAATTCTTGTCTTACATTGTACATAAAAATCAGTCCCAAAGGAATTGCACAGTTAAGTGTGAAAAGTAAAGCAATAAATATCTTAGAAGAAAACCTGAGAGAATATCTTTATAACTTGTGAACTATGCAAAATGTTCTTAAATGATATGAACAATGCTTCAATTATGACCAAAATAAAAGTAGTTTATTAGACTACATTAACATAAAATTCCTCTAGTAAGAGAGTGAATAGGCAGCCCCACAGAGTCAGATAAGGTATTTGCAATATATTTATTTGTAAATGATTTGTTACTATATATATATATATATATAAATAACCCCTAAAATCAATAAGAAAAATACAGAAATCCAATAGAAAATTAAAAAAAAAATCTGGACAAGACTTTTAAAAGATATTTAGAGGACAAATAAGCATATGTAAAGGTTTTTAAATTCATTTATCTTTAAGAATTTTCAAAATGTAAATATAGCATGTTCCCACTACACTAAAATGAAACAGAAGCCAATGACAAATGTTGATGAGGTTGTTGGAACATAAATTGGTAAAATCACTTTGAAACCTGACTTGGCACTATTTAGTTATTTGCATACACTAGTAATTTCATATCTAAGTACATATACAACAACAGTGTGTACATATGTTCACTAAATGAATTTATTAGAATGTTTACAGCAGCATTGCATATGACAACTAAAAACTAAAACTACCTATATTCCCAGCAGCGGTAGACTGGATAAAGAAAAAGGTATGGTACATTCACACATTGACTAGTAATATACAGTGAGAATGAGCATACTGTAACTGCCTTCAATGATATGAATGAATCTCACAAGTATAATATTGAATAGAGGAATTTATTCAGAATCCCTTTATGTATATATTATATATGTATATATAAGATTCAAAAATAGAAGATGTGGCTTCAATACATTAAAAGTCAAAGAGCAGTTAATCTTTGTTATATGACTGCCTGCAAGGGGTTCCTGGTAATGTTCCTTCTTAATCTTGGTGCCTGAAATCACATGGGTGCATTCAGTTTATAAAGTTTCCAGACTCTACAGTGATGATTTGTGCACTCCCCTTTGTAGACTTTATTCCTCAGTGAGGAGTGCAAAAATTATTAAGAAGTCTACACCAAAGTAATTCTGAAAATTATTTTATGCAGTTATCTCTTTAGTCATGTAAAGATACTGAAAGTGAAAGTGAAGTTGCTCAGTCATGTCCAACTCTTTGCTATCCAGGGACTGTAGCCCACCATGCTCCTCTGTCCATGGGATTCTCCAGGCAAGAATACTGGAGTGAGTTGCCATTTCCTTCTCCAGGGGATCTTCCTGACCCAGGGATCGAACCCAGGTCTCCCACATTGCGGGCAGATGCTTTAACCTCTGAGCCACTGACGCCCAAATCCGTAAAGATACTAGAAGATTCCAAACAGAAAAGGAAAAAATGAAATATTTGGAACCACAATCCTCTAAGTATAATCAGAATAATGCACCTTTTTTTTGGTTCATAAATCTTTATGTATCTTTTAAGTGTTTATACCATCTTTTCATTAGCTAGACCATATCTTCCCCATGCTAATCCATCAGAACAGCACATGTGCACACTGTTAAGCACTTAAACAATGATCAAGAATTAGGAAGATAAAACTTAATAAATAAGTCTGGTCTTATCAGGGCTCTGACATCAAAGCAATTTTTTTAATGGAAACAGTTTGTAATAATAATTCCATTTTCTAATCTATGGAAAAAACTCCGTTTACTGTACCTGCTATGGATATGAATTTTCAATCTGACTTTCATATTAAGGCTGCAGTGAACAAATTCTCTGTAAAGGTGAACCTCAGTAATTCATTTCTTGAGCCACTCATAAATACCCTATCAAACTTGACTGAACTCGAAATAACAGTCACTTGCCTGGTAATCTGTATTCAAAGTTATGTGATGTATGAGTTCCTCTAAGTCTGTTGGCTCACTTAGGTCAGTCATCGTGGCTTTATATTTCACTATTAATAATGCTAAGAAATTGAATGAAAATAGACTTTCAGGACCAATCTAAGTAAATAGATGTAGGGATTTTCTGAGTCTCTGTGGACATTTAAATTCAAGTTACATCAAAAACTCATCAATATTTTCTATTCTAAAAGTTTTTAGTGTATGAATAAGGTTCACCATTAGTCCCTTTGTTTTTTTCCAAGAGAAATTCAGCAAAATAAATTCTTTGCATCTCCAATTTTAAGTATCTCTAAGTATTTATAATTAATGAATCATGATTCATTTTAAAACTATTGGGAGATTAAGCTACTGGAACTTAAAATGTTAATTTCAGCAATTAGAAAACTATACTAGGTTTTTAATGTGTTATTTTCAGATATAGAATATGTAAGGCAAATATAATAAACCCGTATCCCCCAAAATTAGTAATTAATGATAGCAGATGATGAATACTGGCCCCTCTCTTTCAACTCCTGGTCAGATTTTGGTTTTATCCAAAGTATTTGAGAAGTCCAAAGCCTGTCATGTTGTCCCCATCTTGGTGTTTTTGCACGTTAGATCTTTCTATTTTGTTTACCCAGACAATAATTTTTAGCTCAAGTCCTCATAAACTTTCTCCTTCCTTAAATGCTGCCATTTTAATGAAAAATAATATTATTCATCAAATAACTTGAAAAATATGAGGGTGACCATACCTCCTATTGTCTAGGCATAACTATTATTACTTTTTCATCTTTCAGTCAAAATTGTCCTATACAGATGACAATTATATGGCACTATAATCACCTATGATTTCCTAGGGCTAATTATTATGTCTTGTTAGTTTTCCCTCTAAAACATATGTGGAATCCAGCCTCACCATCTCTACTCCATCATTCTGGATCAGCTAACAGACCTCTGGTACAGTTTCTGTCTTCACTATCACCCTTTTGTCTTCAAATCTTTTGTCTACACAGTGGAAGCAGCAGTCTTCTTAAAGCAAAGCAGATGCCTATCTTTTGTTGTTTTCACTGTCTTACAATCAAACCTAAACTCTTTAGTTCTGTATCTGACCTGGCCTTTGCTCTTACAGTACAATCTAAACTCCTTACTCTAGCTCTTTATCTGACCTGGCCTTTGCATACATCTCTGGCCTCACCCTAGGCACCTGTCTTTTTACTGTTTCTCAAACATCCCTTGCTTTTTCTGTGTTGGGCCTTGAGACATATGGTTTGCTCCTCCTATAGAGATCTTTCCTCAGGTTTCCATATGGCTGCTGCTTCATCCTCAAGGTTTTTGTTTGTGTCACTACCTGAGAGATTTTTGCTGATCAAAAATTCTAAATAGATTCCTTTTTTCTCATCTGTCATATTATTATATTCTTTTCTTTCATAATTCTTATAATAATTTTGGAGTAAAATGGCTTTTTGCTCATTTTCTTCCTATTAGTTCCATGAAAGTAATTTGTTCACTAGTGTACATTCAGTATGAATGTAGGGTCAAGCACATAGAGGTCTTTAAATCCTCCAGCAAGTATATTTCAAACACCTAATTTTCCTTAAACACTCTTGTGAGCAGTGGAGTATGGTGAGAAATATAGTAGCAGTCTTTACTTTAAATACATATTTTCCATTGTACTAAAACTGACATGCTATGAGGAGCATAAAGTAGAGAATGGTCTTAGAGATAGTCCGGAAACAAATGGCTCTGCTCAGGGAAGGCTTCCATGGATAAAGTGCAATTAGATGTGAGACAGACATACCTATGAGTAAGGGGTAGCTAGATGCAAAGAACTCCAAGGAAAAGGATGAACTTGTGCAAAGCCCCTAAAACCAGAAGTAACTGGCATATTAATAACAGAAAGAAGGTGAGTATGACTGTAGTATGATGACCAGCAAATAATTCATTCCATCTTTCATATAATTCACTAGCTGTTTATAAAACATCTCTTATATGCTACTGATTGCTCTAAGCATTTGGACTACATTAGTGAATTTAATCAGAGAAAATCTCTCACCCCATGAGTTTTACAGTCTTAAAGAAGGAAGAGTAAATTATGACATATAATAAAAAATAACCAAGTACTTAAGAATAAATAATTTCCAACCTGATACGCCAAAGTGGCTTAAGTTTTTAATTATAAAGACACACTAAACAGTGTTCACATGTCACCTGATGAATGGTAAAGAGTATAGGCCTAGAACGTGGATTGACATGGTTCATTAGATTATTACCTCATTCTAAAGGAATGAGCAGTTTCTTACTGTAGTGTTATAAATATTTCCCGAATTGTCAAGTCTGATTTTATGTTCACTGGTCTGCTGAAGTAGCTTCTTTTCACCAGTCTAGCCTTCTTGTCATTAAAGGAACTTGAACATAATCTACCATGCTGATTTCTCTTTGATTTTCTAAGGGCTGAGAAACCAGAGACAATTCTAAGTTAATCCTTTAGCACAGGGGTAGAAAAATAGTGTTGTTATCCAAAGATCAGATATCATAGTGAAGAGGCCTGCAGAAGAAATATGCAGAGAGCAGTTAAGAGAACTTACCTTAGCTCTGTTCTATTTATGATACTGTTAATCCTCTCACACATGCCTTGTTGCTTTACCCAAAGACATTTGTATAGTTAAATAGCCCATTTGTTCTATGAGACAAATAAGACCTGTTTTGTTTATCTGTTTGTTGGAGGGGTGGAAACTCAGTTGCAAGGACTGAAACACTTTATAGCAGAGGTTATAGCCTGATGGGCACCGCAGTTTTTTTTAGCCTGCACAATGTAAACATAGGCAGTATTTGGTTTTGATGTTATTTCTTTATTGTAGCCATATACATAATATACATATTCTATGTAAAATAGAACATAAAATATGTTCTATTTTAGCTAAAAATTAATGATTCTTTTACAGCAGAAAAAGGCATGTTTTCCTATATTCTTGTACGAAATGATACCTAAAATCAATTTATCTTGATTAAAGTTAACATAAAGTATCTTCTTACCTTATAAGAATGGTCTGATTTAACTCTGGTAGCTCAGACGGTAAAGTGTCTGCCCACAATGAGGGAGACCTGGGTTCGATCCCTGGGTCGGGAAGATCCCATGGAGAAGGAAATGGCAACCCACTCCAGTACTCTTGCCTGGAAAATTCCATGAAGTGAGGAGCCTGATAGGCTACAGTCCATGGGGTCACAAAGAGTCGGACACGACTGAGCGACTTCACTTTCACTTTCAAAGCTATGAGAATAAGATTGTGAGTAAAGTGACTTGCTAATCAACTATCTGAAACGTGTGACCCTGAGAAAGCATAATGTAGTTGTACTGCAGCTTCCAAAAAGTATAATTTGGACTTAGGTTGTATTAGTAGAAATATAATCTTTAAAATAAAGGAGATAGTAAGTGTGCTGTACTGTTCACTGGTCAGGTTGCCATCATAGTAATGTGCTCTGTTTCAGAGAATACATTCCGTGATGTTTTATTTTATGTCACCTTGACTGGGCCATGGCATGCCCTGATATTTGATAAGCTATAATTTGGGAGTGTCTTTGAGTATTTCTGAATGAGATTACCATTTGAACCTATAGACTGAGCAAAGAAGATTGCCCTTTCCAATGTGGGTGGTTTTCATCTAACCCATTGAAGTCCTGAATAGAATAAAAAAGCAGAGTAAGGGAGAATTTACCCTCTCTGCCTAGCTGTGGTTGAACTAAAAAATTGGTCTTCTGCCCTCAGACTTGAACTGAAACTGTATCATCAGCTCTCCTGGGTTTCTAGTCAGCTTGCTGACTCTAAGTTTTGGGACTTCTCAGAACAACATGAGCCAATTCCTTATAATATTGATATATCCAAAACTATGGAGAAGGCAATGGCATCCCACTCCAGTACTCTTGCCTGGAAAATCACATGGGTGGAGGAGCCTGGAAGGCTGCAGTCCATGGGGTCGCTAGGAGTTGGACACGACTGAGTGACTTCACTTTCACTTTTCACTTTCATGCATTAGAGAAGGAAATGGCAACCCACTCCAGTGTTCTTGCCTGGAAAATCCCAGGGACGGGGGAACCTGGTTGGCTGCCGTCTATGGGGCCACACAGAGTCGGACACGACTGAAGTGACTTAGCAGCATCCAAAACTATGTAACTCTTTCAACATAACAGTTTATCTGTAACTCTTCTAAAAGTTCAATTTGATTACAAGATGGGGATTGGGTTCAGTTCCATACATTCATTTAATGACTTGGTTGACAGAGGCTGGAATGTTGCATGCAGTATGTGTGGGGTCCACAGGCAACTCAGGCATTGCTATCTTAGGTAGCCAGAGAGATAAAGCAAAAAAAGTGCAAGCATAGATTCTCATGAATCTAATAATAGAGATAGAGTCTGGATGTCTTATGAAACCAAAAACAGTGAGAGATTTCTCCATTTTGTAGTTTGAAAATGGTCCATAGATGATGCAGAAACTAAGCCTGATAATGAGGCAGAATTTTGTTTGATTGAAAATAGAAGGGGAAAAAAAAAAGAAAAACAGAAGGGGAAAAGTACTCACAGAAAGAAAGATATAAGGTAGGGAATCTGAACTTAAAAATTTTGAAATGTGTTAATTATGGTGGAATCAAAATCATATTGTTTTCCCATATGGGACTTGCTCAGGGCAATTTCATAATGTTTAAAATTAAATTTGAAAATTAAAAATGTGATTCTTACAGATTCTGATTCTCATCTCAGTAATAGCCTCTCTGTTCATTTTTAAAATTGTTTCCAATACTTTTCCGTTCCATTAGAAAGCCGAATCTTTGAGCATAGGGACTTTCATGTTTTTATTCTGTTAAATCTACTGCTAACATAAATGTTTTCAAGAAATACTTGTCTACAGTGTTCTGATGTCTCCCAACACATACACAGAAAATTGTGTTCCATCTGGCGACTGCTACTTGAAATTATTAATAGAAGACAGATGTTTTGATCTCTTAGATGGTACCTCAAATCTTATTCTCATAGATAAAACATTTCTAGCATAAATTAAGAATAGTTTAAATCAGTCTCTTCCTTAAAGAAAGTTTTGATAAGAAGCTTATTTAGAGAATTATTGAATGAGGAGGAATACATGGAAATTAGAGCTTAGAAGTCTCCATACTTCTATTCAAACTATAAGTCTTGATTTATAGACTTTGTGTTATGATATTACATTGACTCAGTTCTCTGCCAGAGTATAGAACTTAGATCTCTCATTAGTGAGTAAGGAAGAAGAAATATCTAACTGTTCCCTGTGTATGTACAGTGTGCCTGTTAATCACATACGTGGTGCTACATTACATTTATTAATGGCTGGCACTGGAAAATATTAAAATTTCCCATTAGGATTTAGAATAATAGAAGGGAGCACAGAGTTAGTAAATAAACAGTCATAGCAAACTAAAAAGAAAGTCTCCTTTGTTAGGAAATGTGCTACATGAGACAACATCTCCTTTCAGATAAATATGTGCTGGAAAAATTTTTAAAAATCATACTAGGGTTATTGAGCTGCTATTTGACTCATTTTTACAAAAATTGTGAGTTAGTTCCAACCCTCTTTTGAATAATGTTTGCAGTTAATTCTCCCCTGGAATATTTGGAGCTATTTTTTTTCCCCTGAAGAAAAACTACAGGGTATTAGTGAATTTTCTGGTACTATTGGCCTCAAGTTGTTCTCTGTCAGCTGCTTCATAGACATGCTGTCCTTCATTTAAGCAGACGGTACAGATGACCCACCATCAGTAGGATATTGCATCAATTAATGGCACATAATTGAGAAATAACAGATTGGGGTTAGGGGGGCAGTCTGTGAGTAGAGAACAGAGTTTTCCCAATTAGAAGTATACTGGCCCATATGGAAATTAAATATGTGACCTTGACTTTAATACCACCAGGATCTAATTGAGTTAACCATCTCTGTCACACAATGTCATATAAATAAGCAATACTCTTGTCATTATCACCCCATGATACCTGCTAATGTTATAAATCACTAAGTTTTACTATTCAAATAATACTATTTCTAGGATGACATTTCTGTTGTTACCTTTTTCTTCTCATGTATTACAGTGTACTTTGTGTTGTCCTGAAATCATGTTAAACTTTTTAAAGATATCATTATTAAGTATAATTATAAATGAAAATTTATAAAAAGACTGCTTAAAAGGCATTATAGAGAGTATTTCTGAATTTTAACTTGTAAGAGGTAATTCAGAATGGCTGCTTGTTTTAATAAAATAATAGCAATCACATGTTAGATTTAGGGAGATATAATGCCCCTGTTTTCTTCACTGAAGATGAAGAATCAGCTGAGAATGAGACATAGGGGTCACCATTACTCTTCCCACATAGGAATGTAGGACAGAATATTTTGGGGGTTGCAGGGGAGTATAAGCAGATCGATTCAAAAGAAAGAATGCCTAAAAAAGGCAGAAGCAAAGTTGAGTTTCTTTACTCACTCTTACCAAGTAAGGTGAGGGATAAGAAGAAAATTCAGATTTTCTGATTGAATTCCCTTCACAAGAAAACCTAGAGAATAGAAGTTCTCCCTCTAAACATTGTACTTACCTTCACATATCAGACATTCAGTGTGTTTGATAATATGTTGAGAAGTTTGCCTCATTTCATCTTCTAGGTATGTAATGAATCAGGTATTATTATCTCCAAGAGTAGAAGAGGGATTGGAGGTCCAAAAGAAGTTGGGTAATCCTCTCAAATACAGCTCAAGTACAGTGTGGCAGCATATTAGAGAAAATAAGATCAACCTGTTTATTGCTCTAAACATTTATTCTACAAATATTAAGGTATTGTATACAAATGTATATATGTATGTATGTGTCTCATTGTCTATATCTATTGCATTTAAATACAATACTAGCATCAACCTAGCTTTTTCAACTAACTATGTTCAATACTTGTGATATTGGTATCCATTGACTAATAATTTGGGCAATCTAGAGTTTCTTTTGGAGAAGGAAATGGAAACCCACTCCAGTGTTCTTGCCTGGAGAATCCCAGGGATGGGGAAGTGTGGGGGCTGCTGTCTATGGGGTCACACAGAGTTGGACACGACTAAAGTGACTTAGCAGCAGCAGCAGCAGAGTTTCTTAGACATTTGAGAAGTTAACATTAAAAAAAATCTGTCTTTAATTCTGCACTGGTTTTTCAACTAAAGTTGTGTACAAGTCTCATGTGGTCACTGATCTTAAGTTTTCTCATGATAAAAATTAAATTGAACAAAACATGCAACTTAATCTTTCTCTCTGAAAATGAAGTGTATTTCACATCTCCCTGAAGTCTCCCAGTTATTTCCTTAATATTAGTAGCTTTCCTCATTTGTGGGTTAATGAAACTCCTGCTCTTTTGTTAAAGTCTCAAATACTAAGCTACTTAGCAAATATTTTTAATTTCTTCTACACCTCTGTTTAATAATTTATCTTTCACTTGTCTTCTATTTTTTAACTATACTAAGGAGAAGAGATTATTACATCCCAATTGTTTCTCTATTGTTTCTGTTTATTGACTAAGTCATGTCTGACTCTTTCAACCCCATGCCAGACTCCTCTGTCATCTACTGTCTCTTGGAGTTTACTCATATCCATGTCCATTGAGTTGGTGATGCTGTCAAACCATCCCATCCTTTGCTGTTCCCTTCTCCTTTTGCTTTCAGTCTTTCCCAGCATTAGAGTCTTTAATGTCTGCTCTTCCCATCAGGTAAGCAAAGTATTGGAGTGTCAGCTTCAGCAACAGTCCTTCCAATGAATATTTTGCATTTATTTCCTTTAGTATATCCTTACTGTCCAAGCAAATCTCAAGAGTCCTCTCCAGAACCACAATTCAAAAGCATCAGTTCTTCAGCACTCAGCCTTCTTTATGGTGCAAACCTCACATTTGCAGGTGACTACTGGAAAAAACAGCATTGACTATACACACTTTTGTCAGTAAAGTAATGTCTCTACTTTTTAATATGCTGTCTAGGTTTGTCATAGCTCTCAAGAAGCAAGTGTCTTTTAATTTCATAGCTGCAGTCAGCATCTGTAGTGATTTTGGAGCCCAATAAATTAAAATCTGTTATTACTTCCACATTTTTACCTTCTGTTTGCCATGAAGTGATGGGGCCAGATACCATGATCTTAGTTTTTTGAATGTTGAATTACAGATTTTCACTCTCCTCTTTCACATTCATCAGAGTCTCTTTTGTTCCTCTTCTCTTTGTGCCATTAGAGTGGTATTATCTGCATAGTTGAGGTTGTTAATATTTCTCCCAGCAATCTTAATTCCAGCTTCCCATTCAACCAGGATTTTGCTAATGTATTCTGCATAGAAGTTAATTAACTAGGGTGACAATAATTAGCCTTCTCATACTCCTTTCCAAATTTTGAACCAGTTAGTTCTACAGTTGTTAGAACAGTCAGGCTGTTCTAACTAACTGTTGATTCTTGACTCATCTGCAGATTTCTCAGGAGGCAGGTAAGGTGGTTTGGTATTCCCATCACCTTAAAAATTTTCCATAACTTGTGATCCACACAGTCAAAGATTTTAGCCTAGTCAATGAGGCAGAAGTGGATGTTTTTCTGAATTCCCTTGCTTTCTCTGTGACCCAACAGATGTTAGCAATTTGATCTCTGCTTCTTCTGACTCTGGCTTCCCTGGTGGCTCAGACGGTAAAGCGTCTGCCTGCAATGCGGGAGACCTGGGTTCGATTCCTGGTTGGGAAGATCCCCTGGAGAAGGAAATGGCAATCCACTCTAGCACTCTTGCCTGAAAAATCCCATGGATGGAGGAGGCTGATAGGCTACAATACACGGGGTCGCAAAGAGTCAGACATGACTGAGTGACTTCACTTTCACTTTCACTTTCCTCTGATTCTTCAAAACCCAGGTTATACATCTGGAAATTCTTAGTTCATATACTGCTGAAACCTAGCTTGAAAGATTTTGAGTATTTTCTAGCATGTAAAATGAGCGCAGCTGTATGGTAGTTGAAACATTCTTTGACATTGCATTCTTTGGAATTGGAATGGAAACTGACCATTTCCAGTCCTATGGCCACTGCTGCATTTTCCAAATTTGCTGGCATATTGAATGCAACACTTTAACAGCATCACTTTTAGGATTTTCAATAGCTCAAGTTGGAATTCCATCACATCCACTAGCTTTGTTTGTAGTTAATGCTTCTTAAGACCCACTTGACTTCAAACTCCAGAATGTATGGGTCTAGGTGAGTGACCACACCATTGTGATTATCAAGGTCATTAAGACCTTTTTTGTATAGTTCTTCTGTGTATTCTTGTCACCTCTTCAAATCTCTTCTGCTTCTGTTAGGTCCTTACCATTTCTGTCTTTTATTTTGCTCATCCTTGAAATGTTCCCTTGCAATCTCTAATTTTCTTGAAGAGATCTCTAGTCTTTCTCCATTTGTTGTTTTCCTCTGTTTTTTTGTTTTTGTTTTTTTTTTGTATTGTTCATTTAAGAAAGATTTCATATCTCTACTTACTGTTCTCTGGAACTCTGCATTCAGTTGGGTGTATCTTCTCCTTTAACCCTTGCCTTTTGCTTCTCTTTTCTCCTCAACTATTTGTAGAGCCTACTCAGACAACCACTTTAGCTTCTTGCATTTTTTTTTTCCTTGGGATAGTTTTGATCACTACATTCTGTACAATGATGCAAACCTTCATCCATAGTTCTTCAGGCACTGTGCCCACCAGATCCCATCCCTAGAGTCTGTCATCTCTACTGTGTAATGATAAAGGATTTGATTTAGGTCATACCTGAATGGCCTAGTGGTTTTCCCTGTATTCTTCAATTTAAGCCTGAGTTGTACAATAGGAGCTGATAATCTGAGCCACAGTCAGCTCCTGGTCTTGTTTTTGCTGACTCTGAAGAGCTTCTTGATCTTTGGCTACAAAGAACATAATTAATCTGATTTCAGTATTTACCATCTGGTGATATACATGTGTAGAGTCATCTCTTGGATTGTTGGAAAAGGGAGCTTGTTATGACCAACATGTTCTCTTGAAAAAATTCTCATCTTTGCTCTGCTCTATTTTGTACTCCAAGGGCAAACTTGCCTGTTATTCTGAGTATCTCTGGTCTTCCTACTTCGGCATTCCAGTCCCCTATGATATCAATAACCTCAGATATGCAGATGACACCACCCTTATGGCAGAAAGTGAAGAGGAACTAAAAGCTTCTTGATGAAAGTAAAAGAGGAGAGTGAAAAGGTTGGCTTAAAGCTCAACATTCAGAAAACAAAGATCATGGCATCTGGTCCCATCACTTCATGGGAAATAGATGGGGAAACAGTGGAAACAGTGTCAGACTTTATTTTTGGGCTCCAAAATCACTGCAGATGGTGACTGCAGCCATGAAATTAAAAGACGCTTACTCTTTGGAAGAAAAGTTATGACCAACCTAGACAGCATATTGAAAAGCAGAGACATTACTAAGATTACTTTGTCAAAAGTGGTCCATCTAGTCAAGGCTATGGTCTTTCCTGTGGTTATGTATGGATGTGAGAGTTGGACTGTGAAGAAAGCTGAGCGCCGAAGAATCGATGCTTTTGAACTGTGGTGTTGGAGAAGACTCTTGAGAGTCCCTTGGAGTGCAAGGAGATGCAACCAGTCCATTCTGAAGGAGATCAGCCCTGGGTGTTCTTTGGAAGAAATGATGCTAAAGCTGAAACTCCAGTACTTTGGCCACCTTATGCGAAGAGTTGACTTATTGGAAAAGACTCTGATGCTGGGAGGGATTGGGAGCAGCAGGAAAAGGGGATGCCATGCCAGAGGATGAGATGGCTGGATGGCATCACCAGCTGGATGGACATGAGTTTGAGTGACCTCCGGGAGTTGGTGATGGACAGGGAGGCCTGGTGTGCTGAGATTCATGGGGTCACAAAGACTTGGACATGACTGAGCGACTGAACTGAACTGAACTGATGAAGAAAATGACATCTTTTTTGGTGTCAGTTCTAGAAGGTCTTGTAGGTCTTCATAGAACCAGTCAACTTCAACTTGTTTGACATCAGTTTTTAGGGCATAGACATGGATTACTGTGTTGTTAAATGGTTTGCCTTAGAAACAAACTGAGATCATTCTGTCGTTTTTGAGATTACACCCAACTACTGAATTTCAGACTCATTCGTTGACTATGATGTCTACTTCATTTCTTCTAAGGGATTCTTGCCCACAGTAGTAGATATAATGGTCGTTTGTATTAAATTTGCCTGTTCTCATCCATTTTAGTGCACTGATTCCTGAGATGTTGATGTTCACTCTTGCCAGTTCCTGTTTGATCACATCCAATTTACCCTGACTCATGGACCTAACATTCCCAGTTCATATGCAATATTTTTCTTTATAGCACCAGACTTTATTTTCACCATCAGACACGTCCACAACTCAGCTTTGTTTTTGCTTTGGCCCTGTCATTTAATTCTTTTTGGAGCTATTAGTAATTGCTTTCTACTTTTCCCCAGGAGCATATTGGACACGTCTGACTTTGGGAGCTCATATTCCAGTGTCATATCTTTTTTACCTTTTCATACTGTGCTTAGGTTTCTCCAAGAAAGAATGCTGGAGTCAGTTCCCACATCCTTCTCCAGTGAACCGCATTTTGTCAGAACTCTTTCCTATGACATGTGTGCCTAGAGTGGCCCTGCATGACATGACTTCATAGCTTCATTGAGTTATACAAGCCTCTTCACCATGACAAGGCTGTGATCCATGAATGGGTATTTCTTTATACCCTGTATATTTGTCCTAGTATATTTCTTGACATAAAGTAGATATAAAACATATTTATAAAATGAATACTATCATCAGATCAGATCAGTCACTCAGTCGTGTCCGACTCTCTGCGACCCCATGAATCGCAGCACGCCAGGCCTCCCTGTCCATCACCAACTCCTGGAGGTCACTCAGACTCACATCCATCGAGTCAGTGATGCCATCCAGCTATCTCATCCTCTGTTGTCCCCTTCTCCTCCTGCCCCCAATCCCTCCCAGCATCAGAGTCTTCTCCAATGAGTCAACTCTTCGCATGAGGTGGCCAAAATACTGGAGTTTCAGCTTTAGCATCATTCCTTCCAAAGAAATCCCAGGGCTGATCTCCTTCAGAATGGACTGGTTGCATCTCCTTGCAGTCCAAGGGACTCTCAAGAGTCTTCTCCAACACCACAGTTCAGAAGCATCAATTCTTCGGCACTCAGCCTTCTTCACAGTCCAGCTCTCACATCCATACATGACCACAGGAAAAACCATAGCCTTGACTAGGCGGACCTTTGTTGGCAAAGTAATGTCTCTGCTTTTGAATATGCTATCTAGGTTGGTCATAACTTTCCTTCCAAGGAATAAGCGTATTTTAATTTCATGGCTGCAGTCACCATCTGCAGTGATTTAGGAGCCCAGAAAAATAAAGTCTGACACTGTTTCCACTCTTTCCCCATCTATTTCCCATGAAGTTATGGGACCAGATGCCATGATCTTCATTTTCTGAATGTTGACCTTTAAGCCAACCTTTTCACTCTCCACTTTCACTTTCATCAAGAGGCTTTTTAGTTCCTCTTCACTTTCTGCCATAAGGGTGGTGTCATCTGCATATCTGAGGTTATTGATATTTCTCCCAGCAATCTTGATTCCAATTTGTGTTTCTTCCAGTCCAGCATTTCTCATGATGTACTCTGCATATAAGTTAAATAAACATGGTGACAATATACAGCCTTGACGTACTCCTTTTCCTATTTGGAACCAGTCTGTTGTTCCATGACCAGTTCTAACTGTTGTTTCCTGACCTGCATACAAATTTCTCTAAGAGGCAGATCAGGTGGTCTGGTATTCCCATCTCTTTCAGAATTTTCCACAGTTTATTTTGATCCACACAGTCAAAGGCTTTGGCATAGCCAATAAAGCAGAAATAGATGTTTTTCTGGAACTCTCTTGCTTTTTCCACGATCCAGCAGATGTTGGCAATTTGATCTCTGGTTCCTCTGCCTTTTTGAAAACCAGCTTGAACATCAGGAAGTTCACGGTTCATATATTGCTGAAGCCTAGCTTGGAGAATTTTGAGCATTACTTTACTAGCATGTGAGATGAGTGCAATTGTTCGGTAGTTTGAGCATTCTTTGGCATTGCCTTTCTTTGGGATTGGAATGAAAACTGACCTTTTCCAGTCCTGTGGCCACCGCTGAGTTTTCCAAATTTGTTGGCATATTGAGCGCAGCACTTTCATAGCATCATCTTTCAGGATTTGGAATAGCTCCACTGGAATTCCATCACCTCCACTAGCTTTGTTTGTAGTGATGCTTCCTAAGGCCCACTTGACTTCACATTCCAGGATGTCTGGCTCTAGGTCAGTGATCTCACCATCATGATTATCTGAGTCGTGAAGCTCTTTTTTGTACAGTTCTTCTGTGTATTCTTGCCACCTCTTCTTAATATCTTCTGCTTCTGTTAGGTCCATACCATCTCTGTCCTTTATCGAGCCCATCTTTGCATGAAATGTTCCTTTGGTATCTCTGATTTTCCTGAAGAGATCCCTAGTCTTTCCCATTCTGTTGTTTTCCTCTATTTCTTTGCATTGATCGCTGAAGAAGGCTTTCTTATCCCTTCTTGCTATTCTTTGGAACTCTGCATTCAGATGTTTATATCTTTCCTTTTCTCCTTTGCTTTTCACTTCTCTTCTTTTCACAGCTATTTGTAAGGCCTCCCCAGACAGCCATTTTGCTTTTTTGCATTTCTTTTCCATGAGGATGGTCTTGATCCCTGTCTCCTGTACAATGTCACGAACCTCATTCCATAATTCACTTAAACATGATTGCACTATTTTAGCAAGTTGTAATATTTACAAATGAAAATACCACACAAACAGGTCATCTAATTTTGGTATCGTAATTTTAACCAAACTTGAAAAAATTATTTATTTGTTAATTTATTGTTGCTTTCTTTTTTCCTCTGTCACAGACACAATATATGTGTTGTCAAGAAAATTCTGATTTTTTAATAATTGAGGATACTGGTCTCTGTTTCATCATCAACTAAATAATATTTGGTCAAGCTCCTTCTACTTTAGAAAGTATGTACCGAATTTTTAATTTATTAAAAATGAACTATTAAGTCATATACATGTCTTTACATCTCAAAGTTTGAATTAACATTCAACAAGCTGTCTCACCTTTTACTTTTTCCTCAATGCTTTGTTTTTGTAACTTTATAGCCTTTCATTATGTTTCTCTTTGGATTTTAATCCGCTTACAGCCTACTCATTTCTAAATTTGGGATTGCCTAAATATCATAATTTTTTTTCTTCTCAAGTCTTTATCCCTATAAATAATATTTCAATCCATTTTATTATGCTATATTCAAATACATCTTATTAATCTCCCTCACCGTAATTCTGTGATGATGTAATATAATAATCTGATGAGGAAAAATGTAGTAGAACATAGACAGGACAAGCTTAAAAATAGTTATTGACTTGGAGGAGAACTTAACAAAATGATTCCTTTGCTTTATCTCCCTTGTTTGTCTACCCTCTTCATTTGTATCTTAGGGAGATGATTTTCAAATTTGTTATGAATCCAGGTCAGTCTGGCTACTTGACAATTTTTCATGTGCATGATTGCAGCTTGAGAGACTCTCCTTGAAGGCTGGAATGAGTCCTACCAATATATATATTTTTTCATCCCTGGTGATACTGTTCTTATAAAAACACTGACCAACATTTGAAAAGTGAAGCTTAAGAGAAAATTATGGATTATAGTTCATAACTTAGGAAAGTTCTGGCTGCTCATTGTTAATTGATTTTACCCTAAAACAAGGAGTTATACATATTTTCTTATTCCCGAGAACACTGCGGTGGTTCTAACCAGAGGTCTTTCCTTGTTTAAAAATTATTGTGAAATGCATTTCACTCTATTTTGCATGTATAACCACAGGTCGTTCTGTGTAATCACAATCTCAAGAGGGCTAAAATATTTATCTTAGCCCTTAGTGGTTATTGAGGTGGGACTGTGTTTTTAGGACTCTCCAAAAAGTAAACATATCTTTCACTAGGTAGCAAGTTGACCTATGTATTTGCCAGATTAAAATCTGTCTGCATGAATGTGTGCCTTTGTGTGTATATGTGTGTATGTGATAATGTTAGTCACTCAGTCATGTCCAGCTCTTTGCGATCCCATAGACTGTAGCACCCGTAGGCTCCTCTGTCCTTGGCATTCTGCAGGCAAGAACACTGGAATGGGTAAACAGTCCCTTCTCCAGGGGATCTCCCCGATCCACGGACCAAAGCCAGGTTTCCTGCATTATAGGCAGACTCTTCACCATCTGAGCCACCAGGGAAGCCCATATATATATATATATATAGTGTATATATATATATATACACCTTTACGCTATGGAAGGTACATGTGGATAGAACTACTTCAGTATTGCATAGTAGTTCAGAGAAAGTAGTTCTGCTCTCTCATATCAGACTCCCTGTATTTCTTCTTTGTTCCACTGCTTATAAAATTTATAATGTGATGAAATTATTTTGTATCTCTCTATTGCATTTTCTTCAAATTGATAATGAAGAAAATAACAGTGTTTTAATAAACATTTCATGAAATAATACGTAAAGGAAGGCTTCAAACACTGTTAGATGATACTATAGGCAGAGGGGACATAAAGATTAAAGCATATGATTTCTGTCTTTTGTAACTTAAATCTGAATCTGCTCATAAACTGAAAACAAAGAAATTAAAGGCATATCTTAGGGAAAATTGTGTCACTGATAGAAAATGATAATATTTAAACTTTTTTTTTATATGCTAGCTGCTAAAGGTCTTCCTCCCAAATACTTTTGCCTTAAAACAAGCATTTTAGCAAAGCAATGGGAACTCATAAAGAATTCAAATTCAGAAGTTTTAAGACTATCAGCATCACTTGCTGGAATGTAAAATGTTCATGTGAAAACGTTGGTGTTATTTGCATGCTAGCTATTTTGGCTTTTAATATATTTTAACATGTTCTGTAAAATGTGGCACTTTATTGTAAAATAAAAAATAATAATAATTAAAACATAAATAAAGAAAAAAATATAGGAATGAGTTAATATCAGTGTATAAAGGATCATGTTCTTGGTAAACTCTTCAAAAGCAGAACTTGATAAAGGATGAGAGTGTTGTAAGAATATGCATTTTTCTATGTGGACTGGCTTGCTAAGCCATGTGAGGAGAAATGGGGAAAAAAAAAAAACGCAAGAATATGACGTTATGTCCAAGCTTGGTGAAGTAACAAAGAAGAAAAGCTTGTCAATGTCAAAACTAAAATTCAAAAAGAATGAAATTAGAGTGGCTCTGAAAGGAGAGGATTGGCATTTCCTAGGTTATTTTTCTAACAATTTGCTACAAGTTTGGCATGTCTTCTTATAAAAATCATAGCCTTCTCTGATCAGTATTGAATGAGCTTCTTTTCTAATAGGGTTAGAAAATCTGTATGCAGATACCACCATTTTATAACTAAAGAAACACAAAGAGAAAGCATGGCAGCTTTTCGGCATTTTCAAATTCCCACAAAAATCAGTTCTGAATACTAATTAGAAGGACTGATGCTGAAGCTGAAGTTCCAATACTTTGGCCACCTGATGTGAAGAGTTGACCCATTAGATAAGACCCTGATGCTGGGAAAAATTGAAGGCAGGAGGAGAGGGGGATGATGGAGGATGAGATGGTCAGCTGGCATCACTAACTCGATGGACATGAGTTTGAGCAAGCTCCAGGAAGTGGTGAAGGACAGGGAAGCCTGGAGTGCTGCAGCCCATAGGGTCACAAACAATCGAACATGATTGAGTGACTGAGAAACAGCAACAACCTCAAATTTCATGCATTTGAGTGTGGACTTCCTCTCCTCAGAAGAGTATGACATAGGACAGTTCCACAGTATTTCTCGTTGGCTTCTGGTCTTTCCACTTGTTTCTTACCTGGAACTCTAAGGCCCTGTGTAAGTATTGTTATCATACAATGGGAATTTTGGTTAATGGTAGGAAGTACTTTACTTGCTGGCTTTTTACCTATAATTCTGAAAAGACTTGGGTATGTGCTTGTAATGATTTTGTTCAGAAATAGCTAAAATAATTTTGCTGCTTACAAATTTGAAGTGAATAAGTCCAATTCACTGTCTTTATATTATGTCCAAATGGCAAAGAACTCTTAGGAACCTAAAATTGGAACATTAAGAAGGATGATTCATTTCAGTCCTATCCCTTGATGATGAAAGTGAATTCCTTTGAGTAAGGAATTGGAGCATCTTCTCATATGATGTTGTTGTTCACTTGGTCACTTGTGTCTGACTCTTTGCGACCCCCATGGACTTTAGCGTGCCAGCCTTCCCTGTCCTTCACCTTCTCCCAGAGCTTGCTCAAACTCATGTCCATTGAGTTGGTGTTGCCATCCAACCATCTCATCCTCTCTCGTCCCCTTCTCCTCCTGCCTTCAATCTTTCCCAGCATCAGGGTCTTTTCCAATGAGTCAGTTCTTCCCATGAGGTGACCAAAGTATTGGAGCTTCAGATTCAGTATCAGTCCTTCTGGTGAATGTTCAGGGTTGATTTCCTATAGGATTGACTGTTTCAATCTCCTTGCTGTCCAAAGGAATCTCAAGAGTCTTCTCCAGCACCACAGTTCAAAGGCATCAAACTGATACTTCGAAAGGCATCATGATACTTTGAATAAAAATCAGGTCTTCTCCAGCACCACAGTTTGAAGACATCATATGATACTTTGAAATAAAAACCAAGTCTGATACTTTTTAAGTAATCATTTTGAAATAAAAACCAAGTCTGATACTTTTTAAGTAATGATCTCATGATGGTAATATGCCACACATACTTTTTGAATTCATCAATTGATGATTTTGAATTGTGGTATGGAGAAGACTCTTGAAAGTCCCTTGGGCAGCAGAGATCAAACCAATCAACCCTAAAGAAAGTCATTCCTGAATACTCATTGGAGGGACTAATGCTGAGGCTCCAACACTGTAGCCACCAGATGCAAAGAGCCAATTCATTGGAAAAGAT
Source organism: Tragelaphus eurycerus (assembly GCA_935064755.1). Taxonomy (NCBI): domain Eukaryota; kingdom Metazoa; phylum Chordata; class Mammalia; order Artiodactyla; family Bovidae; genus Tragelaphus; species Tragelaphus eurycerus. The sequence goes on along the minus strand of CAKXYN010000120.1, from coordinate 925,665 downwards.
CCTGATGCTGGAAAAGATTAAAAGCAAAAGGAGAAGAGTGCTGCAGAGGATGAGATGGTTGGATAGCATCACCAACTCAATGGACATGAATTTGAACAAACTCTGGGAAACAGTGAAGGACAGGGAACCCTGCATGCTATCGTCCATGTGGTCTCTATGAGTCGGACACAAGTTAATGATGAACAACAACAAGAGTTGTTTTGTTGTTCAAAAGACTGAACAGCAACAACTTTTCTGAGTCTCTTTGTAGAATCACAGCACAAAAGCTTAGAGTCAAGAACTTAAAGTTACAATTCCATCTTTTCAACAACTTATTATATAAATATGGTAATTCACTTTTTTATGGCTCCATTTCTCATTTTAGAAGAAGTGATACCTATCACTTGCCTTTATTCCTATTGACATTGTAAAGAATTAAATTTAGTGACCACAAAGCACTTCCCAAACTTAAAGTAACAGATGTTCTTTAAAGTAAAAAAGTCTTTTTTCAAAATAAAGTTTATACTGCCTATTTGTATTTGGTAGAAATGTTCATTTAGTTATGATGTATTTTAAAGACAATGAAATATTTTACAAGCAGAAAAAATAAACATCATCACCAGTGAAATAGTTAAAAGCTTCCTGCTTGAGTTTTCATTTTTATCCTGTTGTGTACAGACTACGCAGTAGTCCATATTTTCATTTAGTGATGTTCATAACATTGACACATAAATGAAAGGAGTTAGAACCCATATCTTGTGTATATTTGACAAGCTCTAACAGAATTGTTTGCAAAATTTTATTGCAATTCCTGCTTTCATTTATCTTTGTTAGCACAAGCTTCAGAAATCAGTGGTATGGAATTCTTGTATAATTTAACTCTAAGAGAATTAAATGTGCAGGTGTTCAGAGAATAGCCCATTTTTCTAAGTAAATAAAATCTTTTGGAAGAAAATACATTATTTTTATTACCTTATGAAAGAATATTTAATTGGTTTGATTCATTTTTAAAAGAATAAGCAAAAAATGTATTGCAAGGAAAGGGTTGAAAAACCCAGAAACAAAAATGCAATTAGTTGCCAGTAATCTCGAGAACTTAAATTCATAAACAAGCTAAAATTACTTGAATAGCTACACTAAGACGTTTTAGAGTTGCAGTTCTTAAGTTTGCTATGTTAAACAAGGGTATATGCACACTTAAGCTATATGTACCATAATGAATCCATAATGCAAATATTCACAATTTAGAGTGGCAGGAAACTTGGAAAAAATAGTCCTTGTGAAGACTTCCTGTGTTTCTTATTACTCCCTACCCACTGGGCTGGGCCTCATGTAAACTTTCCTAGACAAATAAGTTTCAAGTGCATTTTGAAAGGTCTATACAGAAAGAAATTTAGTACTTTCCATTTTAATGGCTTGCAGTCCTGATGGAAGTTCTTTCTTTTAGCCAACCTAAATCACTTTATACAACATTTCAAGCTCACTTATTCTTGTTCTGCCCTCTGTGGCATCAGAGTACGATCAGCACCTTCTATGTAATAATCCTTCATGTAATTGAAAACCAACTTGTTTCCCCAGCCTATTTTCCAACTTAAATAATATTAGTTCCCTTAACCTTTCCTCTGAGATTCTATTTTCCAAGCTATTAATCATGTTTATTGCTTGTCCTTAAACCTTCTTTAAGTTTTCCAAGGTCTTTTTAACTTAGTGCAGGCCTGTACAGAGCCCTGTGATTATGCTAGGAGAATTACTTTCCACTGTTGTAAGCATTGTTCTTCTGCTTCTGTGTCCTGGGAGTTCGAATTGCTAATTCACCTTTGAAATGTAACTCTAAATCCAGCCTCTCACATGTAATGATCCAAGAGTTTGATTCTAAGTACACTACCGCCTCTGTGTTTGTTTGATCTTGAATCTTCCTAGTGGCAAAAATATTTTAATTTTACGTTTTTTGTTCACATAGGGTCACCCTGCCTACCTCAGCTAACTTAGTATCTGTATTTTATTCAATTTATAATATGTATTTGAGAGTTAAAACTACACATGTAATTTTATATCAAAAAAGGCATGTGTCACATTAAAAATATTTCTTAATTTGGAAACTTTCTGTTTGATGTGTCATTCAGGTTTTATGTGTGACTCGTTCTGAAATCAAATAAAAGTTAAAACACTGGCATGTTATTTCTTACATAGCTGTACTCGCCCAAATATTGGTGATGAAAGTCACTCAGTTGTGTCCAACTCTTTGCAACCCCATGGACTATACAGTCCATGGAATTTTCCAGGCCAGAATACTGGAGTGGGTACTCTTTCCCTTCTCCAGGGGATCTTCCCAACCTAGAGATCAAACCCAGGTCTCCCACATTACAGGCAGATTCTTTACCAACTGAGCTATCAGGGAAGCCCAAACATTATTAACTTTCAATTTCATCATTGCCACTTTCCACAAAAGTATTTTTTACAAATGTCTTAGTTGTATTTCAGACTTTTCTTCATTCCTGCACTGGAGCATATTTAACTCCTATTCATACTTGGAGTACTTAGCACACTGATTCCAATCTTTCTTTATTTCTTCTTTTTAATTTTTCTACACAAGAGTAATATGAGACTTTTTTTTTCATTTCCATCTCATATGATTTCTTTTATGGATTCTGTCGGTATTTTTTTTACCATCCTGACTTTCTACTTTTCAGTTTATTTCATATGCTGTAATAAAATGTACATACATTGAACCAATAATTATTTTAAAAGTTAAATAGACCATCCATACATTTTTACAAACACATCTCCATAATGAAATGAATCATTTAAAAGTGATTTGTATGTTGTTAAATTTTTCTACTTAATTTTCTACCTAAAACTACCTAATTCTGGTACAGGTTTAAAACTCATTTGCTTGGAGGAAAGAAAATTTATCACTTTGTAAAAACAGTGGTGTTAAAATGATGAAGTATGATTTCTTTCTTGTCATGAACAAAAATCTATTTGAGATTCTGTTTCCTTAAGCTAAGTTCCTGCTTTCCTGAAGAAAAAAAGATTAATTAAAGGCTTTATTGTTTATTGTTATTTATTATTATTATTACATTTCTACTTATGATGAACAGTAAAAACATTTTGGAATTTTTGTAAAGTTAAGACTCCTGTGAATCTCTTTCCAATTTTGCTGAATCTTACAATTCTTGCTTTGTGCTTAGATAATTGACCCCATCTTAAGTGCCTATTGTTTATGGTGTCTCATCTTAACTTGATTTCCAAGACTCCATAAGGTTTTGAATCCTTAAGACCTAAACATCAATATTAAAGGATGAAACTGAATTCTAGGTGCCATGATTCATATGTTTATTTGTCACAATAATTGTTGACATCAAACCCTTAAGTATAATGTTTAAGTAGATTACCTCGTGTACACTCACAAAAGTCACAATTAGTTACTGCTATCATTATCTCTTTTAATGAGACATGAAGTGGTTCCATTTCTTGATTGTTTATAAAAGTGACAAGTGGTAAAGCAGGAATTTCATCTCACGTTCTGAAACACCAGAGCCCATGTGCTTCTGACTAAATCACCCAGAAGGGCACAGTTGATGTTTAAGATGTCATTTGCTCTCAGGAGGCCTACCTAACTGATCCACAATCAGCCATTCAGTACATTGCTTGCTAATTCTCTTTGGGGAGAAAATAAATCAAAGTCTTCATCGCTGTTTTTCTGCTACAGTTATTTGTCAGTTGTTGAAACAATTTATTGTATCATTAGTTTACAAAATATGGCCACATTTAGCATTTACATTTATTTTTAATCTGTCCTATAATAATGATGCATTAGAAAGGTTTGACCTTCATTTAAAAATAAGACTAATTGACACATTGTGTTTCTAAACCAGTATCCTTTTGCAAAATAATATTGTAAAATGTGCAGTTTTTTAAATGCCCATGATATGTTATGATTTTAGATATTTATCAGAAACTTTAAAATGAAATCTCTTATGCTGAATATTCTTAATAAATCATTTTATAATTAAGAACTCCTGAGAATATTCTAATACTATATTAGAGTCACCAAACTTTCAACCTTTATTTGTTAAAGTTTATATTCCTCTACTTTCTATTCCAGATCTAAGACCAGACTAAAGCAGTCTTGGCACTGGAATTTATGTTTTCACTCTTCACGTCCAGATAATGTATATGGGGGAAAGCATGACCTTTCTGTCAGTATATCAATTTAGACTTAGCATATGGCTTGACATGCATTGGCAAACCTATTGGGAAGCAAACAGAGGTAAACGGTATAATCACAGCAGCAGCCAGGTTTGGGGTATGCCAATAATTAACTTATACCATCCTAGGCAGCTGGGGCAGATGATAGTGATCTAAATGAGGTTGGTGGAAAGACTTTTGTTACTTTACAATAGTTCTGGCAACTAGACCTATGTTCCTGCCATTCTAGTCCCGATTCCCACTTTGTTTTCTGCGGTTTTCCAGCAGGCTTTTAAAAGTTTTATATCACCACCAACAGCTTTACTACCTACCACCTCTCTCTCTAGACCAGATGAAGAAGTAAGGCACACAACTGTAGTACTTCATTTTGCAGTATACATCAGAAGCATAACTATAATTTAAACATCCTGCCAGTAGTTCTTTTATTAACAAAGTGACCCCAGCTATAACTGCAAACTCTACTCCATTTTGTAATAAAAGGGATGCATTATCTTTTCCTCAAACACTAAATCAACAAAATTGATGGAGTGCCTACCATATATAAGACATTTTTATAATAACTATTTATAAGTAGTTTTCCTGTCTTTAAGGAGCTTAAAGACATTTGGGGAAGCAGGCTATAAACTATAAAATAAAACCAACAATAAAGGCTAGCAATTGACTAGTGCCAAATTAATGGTATAGAGATCAAGGGCTGGAAGATTTTCAAGGTGATGGAAAATATATAGAAAATTCACATAAATGAATACATGGACTTTGTAAGGTACAAAGATAGTTAGAATTTAGGTAAAATAAAAGAGATATAAATATAGTGTAGAATTGGCATTTATTTCAGCTTATCTCTACCAAATGGCCTGAGGGCAGTGGGAGCTAATATGGAGAAAATAATGAAGTAGTTGTGATGACAGGGTAGCAAAAATTATAATAGCAATAATAATGATGGGAGGAGGAAGTGGTAACTCCACTCCAGTATTTCTGCCTGGAAAACCCCATGGAGAGAGGAGCCTGGCAGGCTACAGTTCATAGGGTTGCAAAGAGTTGGAAGTGACTGAACACATGTGTACACACCATGAATTAAGTCCTATATGATGTCTTTGTGCTAAATACCACCTACATTAATTCTTAGAAGAAAACTATAAAGCAGGTAGTATGATTTTCTAGATCTTACATATAAGGAGATTGAGGCTTAGAAAAAGTAAATACTTGTGTAAGAACATTATTTTCTTAGTGGTGAAGCCAGGGCTTAAATGCAGATCTCTTTGATGGTAAAGCCTTTTCATTCAATAGGGGTTCCCTGCACCATCAAAGCCCCAGCTTAAGGCACAGAGCTTGAGGAAATACCTAGGACAAAGAATATTCTTTAAGAGGGTTAGTTTGTTAGTTTGTTATAACTATCACATAGATAGTTGTAGCTTAGATATATATTAGAGTGAGAAGAGACAAAATGTCATTCGATCATTTCATTTGTGGTAGCTCAAACTCTTACCTCCTCTTCTCCCACTCTCCCCTGAGACCTCTCGTTCCTCCCCAAATATGACAGGCAATTAGGGTCACTCTAGCGGTTATTCACTCTGCCTGAGATATGCTCAATCTCTCTTCCTGGTTGTACATGTGGTTTTCTCTCCATCTCTTAGCATACTTTGCCCAAATGTCACTTTGCATCACAGACTCTTTTGATTCTTCCTGTTTTTCCACAGCCCTTTTAACTTTTTAATATGTTCTATACTTTAGTTACTGTGTTTATTCCCTCGCCTCTTTATAAAATATAAACTCACAAGGGCAATGGGTATTTTCTGTTCTATTCAATCACGTACCCAAGAACGTAGACGTTAAAAAACATATAGTTGCTCATAAATATTTTTGAGTGAATGACTATATTACTAACACTTTATTATGTAAATAACTAGTACTAATTCTAAAAAAATAGGAAAACATACAAAGCATAATAAAAACATTAAAAATAATCATAATCTCACAAATGATAAATATTAACATTATTATTATACCTTTATGCACTAATATATTTTTATTACTAAAAATCAATTCTAATCCTCTGCCTTTTCAAAACCATTAGATACTAAAAATAACTTGCTGTTATCAAAATTATTTTTGGGGATTTTTCAGTTGGAAGAAATGTTTATTAATGTGCATTTTAGTTATTCAAAGGTCAACATGACTTTTTTTTTCATAATTTCAATGTATCTTACAATTTTATGTCTTTGATTTTTGAATGCAAAATACAATTAGAGGTATGATGAACAGTAAGATTCTTGCATTTAAGATGAAAGCAATGTTTAATAATATTATTCAAAGGTTTATAATCCCAAATGTTATTTCAAAGTAAAAGCTTTCAGTGAGATGATGCAGGGAAGATAAATGTAGCAATGATACTGTTGCTAAAATCTCTAAATGTCCAGATCAGTAAACTATTCAAATGAAAGTCTTCAATGCTTCCACAGCAATATTAATTTGCTTTTAATATAGCATTCATCATCTTTAGCAGCATTTGTCATACAAATCTTTTATATTATTTATACCTAAATCACTTTCTATATTGAAGGGAGTGATATATCTTAAAACTATATATGTGACTGACATATATATATATATATATATATATATATATATATATATATGTGTGTGTGTGTTTACAATTTAATCTAAGAGCTTAAATAGTAATAAAACATTAAATGTAATTTTATGGAAAAAAAAAACTAAAAGACTACAAAAATCACTGCTGTGATTAAAGTGTGCAGGATACTTCCACAGAATTAAATGCTGAGAACATATTTAACATTTTGTGATGAGGTAAAGCCTTTCTGAGCAGGTGAAACTCTAGCTGAGTTAAAGGATAAGAAGAAATCAGTCAAACAATCAGTCTATGAGAAGATATTCTAAACCAATGGATGTTTAAATTAAGAGCCTTGAGGGGGAAAATGTAGTCCACAAAATGTGACTAGAGCTCACTGAACAAAAGAGAGAGCAGTGTGAATCAAGGCTGATGAGATAAATGGATGCATGATCACAGAGATTTGTGATCTCTGGCTACAAATTTGAATTTTATTCTCTGTGAAATTAGAAGTTCTTGGATGATTTTAATCTAAGGGGTTCCATTATCTAATCTACATTTTCAAAATCTTAATCCAACTGCTACCTGTTACCAGACTAGAGAGAGGAGCAGCTGGGGTTGGATATACAAGATTAGACACTGAACATTATAGTTAACAATATTGTATTATATGCTCAAAAGTTACTAAGAGAGATCTTAAATGGTATCACCACAGGAAAAAGTATGATGACTGTGTGAGGTGATGGATATGTTAACAAAACTTATTTTCATTATAGTTTTACAATATCAACATGTATTAAATCAGTCTCTCTCGTATACCTGAAATTTACACAGAGGATGTATCCATTAAACTGGAGCAAAAAATTGGAAGCACAGAGACTGTAGGACTTGAATGAGTCAATAGGACATTCCAAGCAAGAGTTTTAAACTTTACCATATATTTAAATTATTTGGGAATCAATCAGTATATTTTTATGTTTATTAATTTAACATTTTAGGAAAACCACTAGACCATTCAGGTATGACCTAAATCAAATCCCTTACAATTATACAGTGAAAGTGACAAATAGATTCAGGGGATTAGATCTAATAGACAGAGTGCCTGAAGAACTATGGGCGGAAGTTTGTGACATTGTACAGGAGGCAGAGATCAAGATCATCCCCAAGAAAAAGAACTGCAAAAAGACAAAATGGTTGTCTGAGGAGGGCTTACAAATAGCTATGAATAAAAGAGAAGCTAAAGGCAACGGAGAAAAGGAATGATATACCCAGTTGAATGCAGAGTTCCAAAGAATAGCAAGGGAGAAAAGAAAGCCTTCCTCAGTGATCAGTGCAAAGAAATAGAGGAAAACAATAGAGTGGGAAAGACCAGAGATCTCTTCAAGAAAATTCGAGATACCAAAGGAACTTTTCATGCAAAGATGGACTCAATAAAGGACAAAAATAGTATGGACCTAACAGAAGCAGAAGATATGAAGAAGAGGTGGAAACAATACACAGAAGAACTATACAAAAAGATCTTCATGACCCAGTTAACCACGATGGTGTGATCACTCACTCAGAGCCAAATATCCTGGGATCCAAAGTCAAATGGGCCTTAGGGAGCATCACTATGAACAAAGCTAGTGGAGGGGATGGAATTCCAGTTGAGCTATTTCAAATCCTAAATATGATGCTATGAAAGTGCTACACTCATATGCCAGCAAATTTGGAAAACTCAGCAGTGGCCACAGGACTGGAAAAGGTCAGTTTTCAGTCTAATCCCACAGAAAAACAATGCCAAAGAATGTTCAAACTACCACACAATTGCACTCATCTCACACGCTAGCAAAGTAATGCTGAAAATTGTCCAAGCCAGGCTTCAATAGTACGTGAACCATGAACTTCCAGATGTTCAAGCTGGATTTGGAAAAGGCAGAGGAACCAGAGATCAAATTGCCAACATCTGCTGAATCATCAAAAAAACAAGAGAGTTCCAGAAAAACATCTACTTTGCTTTGTTAACCACTCCAAAGCCTTTGATGTGTGGATCACAACAAACTGTGGAAAGTTCTTAAAGAGATGGGAATACCAGGCCACCTGACCTGCCTCTTGAGAAATCTGTATTCAGGTCAAGAAGCAACAGTTAGAACTGGACATGGAACAACAGACTGACTTCAAATTGGGAAAGGAGTGTGTCAAGGCTGTATATTGTCACACTGCTTATTTAATTTATATGCAGAGTACATCATGAGAAATGCCAGGCTGGATGAAGCACAAGCTGGAACCAAGATTGCTGAGAGAAATATCAACAACCTCAGATACACAGATGACACCACATTTTATGGCAGAAAGAGAAGATGAACTGAAGAACCTCTTGATGAAAGTGAAAGTGGAGAGTGAAAAAGTTGATTTAAAATTCAACATTCAAAAAACTAAGATCATGGCATACGGTCCCATCACTTCATGGCAAATAGATGGGGAAACAATGGAAACAGTGACTTTATTTTTGGGGGCTCCAAAATCACTGCAGATAGTGACTGCAGCCATGAAATTAAAAGATGCTTGCTCCTTGGAAGAAAATATGACCAACCTAGACAGCATATTAAAAAGCAGAGACATTACTTTACCAATAAAAGTCCGTCTAGTCAAAGCTATGGTTTTTCCAATAGTCATGTATGAATATGAGAGTTGGACTATAAAGAAATCTGAGTGCAAAAGAATTGATGCTTTTGAACTGTGGTGTTGGAGAAGACTCTTGAGAGCCCTGTGGACTGCAAGAAGATCCAACCAGTCCATCCTAAAGGAAATCAGTCCTGAATATTCTTTGGAAGGACTGATGTTGAAGCTGAAACTCCAATACTTTGACCACCTGATGCAAAGAACTGACTCATTGGAAAAGGCCCTGATGCTGGGAAAGGTTGAAGGCAGGTGGAGAAGCGGATGACAGAGGATGAGATGGTTAGATACATCACCAACACCATGGACATGAGTTTGAGTAGGTTCTGGGAGTTGGTGATGGACTGGGAGGCCTGGCATGCTGCAGTCTGTGGGACTGCAGAGAGTCAGATATGACTGAGTGATTGAACTGAACTGAATTTAACATTATGGGAAAACATACTACTGGCAATTGCATATATCAATGAATACCTGTCTTTTTAAAATACTTTTAGATAAATTCTATATTTTGCAGATAATATCATAGTTGTCTTGAAATGATTTCCTTCTTTGTGAGTTAATTTTTCTTTCATTTGGCAAAATTATATCTTCAAATCAATTTTTCTATAGGTGTTTATGATTACATTGTTGAATCATTAAATCATTTAAACATATCTTCTATTTCTTTTGCATATAAAAATAAACTTAATTGGGTGAAGGATTATCAACATGTGTCTTTTTCCACACACTTACTTGTCTAAGTTGACCTATTGGCTTCTGGTGTTGTTGAGTGTATATTGAAAGCTATAAAATAATTGCAGTTATTTGTTGGTTTGTTTTTTTGTGGGCAGCCTTTTTTTTTTTTTTTTTTTTTCTAGACCTTTGTAGGTTTTCTTTTTCTTTTTCCTTAAAGTTAGTAACTTTATGAGGAAAAGTCTAACTGTGGTCTTATATTTTAAAGTTTCACAGGTCAATGAGCTGTTCTTTTGGCAGGGTAGGAACAATGGGCTTTTTTAACATTTTTTTAAGCAAGAGAAGAGCTGTGCTCTAGTTCAAATATGACTGTCCTAAGGAATGGTAGCTATATAAACAAATTTTCCAGTGTTTTATAGGCATCCTGGACATTTTTACTAGGATAAAGTAACACTTTATCCTAGTAAACACATTTTTCTAATTTCAAAATGTACATTTATAAATAAGTATAAAACTAAGTATCTTACAATGTTTCAAAAATAAAGAATAGCAATATTCTAATTATTCTAGTAGTAAATTTTTTCAAATGGGTAAAGGAAATTCATAAAATGACAAAATGAAAAATTACTGTTTATCTAGAAGATATAAGTATTTTGTATATATGTCCAAAGGGTTTTTTTTTTGAGGAGAGATTTTATAATATCTTGTATTTTCCAAATATATGTTAATAAGTATGCATTTTATTTATAATTAGAAAATATGAAATTCCTGTTCAAGAATATCACAAAACTGACTGTCACTGAGAAAATTCTGTTATTTGTAATTTTTCACAACACTTTTTTTTTGAAAACTGTAAATTTTGTGACAGCCATGAAATTAAGCACTGACTCACAAACCCTATCTATACCTAAGTCATAAAAATTAGGCAGTTAGTCAAAATGAAATGTTAGTGGTTTCTAATTCGTTTTTTCTTATGTTTCCATGGAAATCAAAGTTTCACACTATCTGAATGCTTAAAAATAAACTGGAATCAATAACCTGATGCTTAAAACATTACTGGATATCAATTATATGCTAATTATTAAAAAAAAAAGTTCATTTCCCTTTATTTTAGTGTCCCTGAGAAGAAAATCTATTTAGCTAGTGGCCAAAATTGATTGGTAGGTGGAAGATTATAAATCCTTTACTGAGGTCCTAATTGGAACCTTGGTAGTAAATCTCACTTACTCAAAGATTATTAACAAATGGAAATTCTCCTTTTCAAAATGTGCATTTGTAGTTATTAATGCAGTTTTGCTGCTATAATTGTTCACAATATGTTTGACCAAAATATTTGTAATAGTAGCTCCATGTACTTAGCTCATGTGTACTGGGAGAAATTTTCACTGGCTAAGGTTTCAGGAAGATGCTTTAATTTGTTTGCTTAATTATATCAGTTATGGTTATATTCAGGGAGAAACCCCAAATAGCTATGATTAAAAGAAGATAGTGAAGTGTATTTCTTTCTCCAATAAAAAGCCAGCTGTAAGTAGTCCAGTAGTCCAACTGGTGTAGTTTCCTGTTGTAGTTATTTAAGGTACTTTTATCTGTGCTTTGCTGTGCATGTATTTAATTTCCAGGGTCATTTCATGGTCCACAGTAGTCATTCCAGCACTGGCATCACATGAATTTCATGAAGAGGTATAAAATTTATGTTTCCTTCCTACTGTTATGAGCATAGTCACCTTTCCATGTATGGCTGCTAAGTATAGGAGGAAATGCAATTTTTACGCTAAATGGAATGTATCCTACCAAAAAGCATGGGGCTATTTCTAAAGAATTTGATTAGCTGATATTGGAGAGCAAATATTCTCTTGCAGAGGTCATTGTTAGGCATAGAGTTTATCATCACCTTTTTTCTATACATGGGAAACTTACCAAATTAAGAAAAAAAAATCTATAGTGATGTTCACCCTGTCTTTACCCTTTTGCTTCTACTCTTATTTTCAACAAAGGTGAGTCATTAAAAGCATTCATAAAGCATCTCATTTCTCTGTGCATAAACTACCAGTGGCTCCCATGTCACTTAAATTCATTCTTCACTATGGATAAGGTGTTGGCCCTTAATATTTCTCTGACCTCTTATTTCTGAACCCCCTGCTCATTATTATTATTATTATTTTAATATCAGGACACTCTATTTTCCAAATCAGCAAAATATGCTTCCAGATTTGATCTTTTCCATGAGAAACACTTTCCTTGATCATCCATCATTGTCTATCATTCATTTTTTTATATAGAAATATCACCTCCTAAAACTAAATGCATTTTATCTCCTCCTGCTGAATGTAAACTCCATGAGAGCGGGGACTTTGTTTTGTTTATCGGTGTGTCAGTGGAGTGTGTAATTTCCTCTGTTCTGTCTCACCACAGCAAAGATTTGAAAGGTGGAACAGTGTTACATCTCCGTTACAGCTCAGTTTTATTCGGCAAGCAAAGGACAGTGTACCCTCGGGGTGTGAGGGCAGGCCAACCCCAAATGAGAGGCCCAATCTTGGCTCCTCTTTTGATATGTTTTTGTCTCCTCCTCCTGAGCCTGCCCTATGTAAACTGGGCTACCCAGGAAGGCTGTTTCACCTGTTTCAGGTCTCACTCTGGCCTTCAGATTTTCTTTTGCTCCATTTTCCTAGGCTTTTCCCTTTCTTTGTCTTCTAATCACCGCCATTTTGGACTCCTTTTTCTATTCTAACTACCTCACAGTTTCTGTCTACTCCAATTTCCTGTATCTTTAAATAATTACTTTTTTGTACCTATTCTCCTAGTTAGATGTGAATGGCCAACATTTGTTTTTAAAAATATAGCTGTTTTTCATAACTGAGATGTATTTTCCTAAACCATGACATTTTACTTCCCTCTAAAGATGAGGATATGATCTTTATAATAATTTTACTTCCTCTCCTCCCATTGACTATGAGAATGACTATGGGAAAACTCCCAATGAGTTTTCCTCTCATTTTTCCATTGTACTTTCAGAATACATGTACATAACTTCCTCTCTCTCAACCTTCATTTCCTAGCCTTTTTTTTTTTCTTTTCTTTTCAGATCATCAGTTTCTAATATAAATTCCCTGTGACTCTTCTGATTTGGAAAACTTTCTCTAGTATTGGTATTACATGATCCTAAATAGGCTATCTTTAGCTATTAAATACCTAAATATCAAGGATCACTGACTACTCTTTCCTTTGCTGTTTATTTTTCTGCACATTAAGTTCTCTGTATCAGTTTATTAGTTGAGGTAAAGCTTTCTTTAAATATTAATACTTCAGTAAGAAGATTTCTCACCTTTAAATAGCTTAAATCTCTTTTTTTCTTTCTCCTGTGACAGGTATGATATTGTTGAAGTCCTTTTCTCGCTCATTATTTCATTTCTTAATTGTTTTCTACCTTCTTTCTTTGCAAATAAGTTCAATGGTAGCTTTCTAGTTTTTTATGGCTCCTTGAATTTGAAGCCTGTGTTTTGAATATTAGTAAGGGAGGTATCACTGGAAAAGACTCTGATGCTGGGAAGGATTGGGGGCAGGAGGAGAAGGGGATGACAGAGGATGAGATGGCTGGATGGCATCACTGACTCGATGGATGTGACTCTGAGTGAACTTCAGGAGCTGGTGATGGACAGGGAGGCTTGGCCTGCTGCAATTCATGGGGTCGCAAAGAGTCAGATACGGCTGAGCGACTAAACTGAACTGAACTGAACTCAAGGGTGGAATCTCACATTTGGTGAAACACAAAAACAAGTGACCTTCTCCTGACGTTTTTTTCAATGTCAAGGGCATCAACATACTCATTCTTATTGAAGTTCTCTTTAGAGTTTAGTATTGATACCTGTGACAGCTAAGCTCTTTCTTAGCTAAGGTCTATTGCCTGGGCTCTGCCCCTGCTTTTTACCGATTTCCCTCACCCACCACCAAGACTGCTGAGGGAGCCCTTTGAAAATTAAACAGAGATATTGTCACTCCAAGTATTTTCCAGTTTTAGCAGGATTGTGGTTAACTATACCCAAGTAAATTGTAGTTTGGATTGGAGAGTAAGGATGATACACTCAGGTTGTCATATTCCCAGATGCCTTATTGAGAAAGGATCTCTTGTTATAGCAGGAGGTTGAGATTAAATGAGCTATGGCTTTTATCTCTTCATAAAAATTTGTAAATAAAACAAAATTTTAAAGCATTTACATTGAAAATGTTTATTTTCAAGTGACCAAATTATTAGCTATGGAGATAATTTATTCCATACAGTAAGTCTTTTCTTGGAATAATGAAAATGATTAAATTTTAAAGTAACAATATGAGGAAAACTAAATTTATTGTTAAACATTGAGAGGGTACATTAATGTCATTATCATAAGGACTTTTACAAATGAAATTTTGATCAAAGAAAGATTAAACTAATTAGTCTGTTCTGGCAAGATTTATTTTTTAATCTGATAAAAGGAACTTACTAAGAAATATAATAAAAATTCATGGATTTAAGAGAAAGATGATAGCATATGAATAGACTTATAAACATAAACTTTAAAAATTTTTGACCTAAGTCATCAAAGAAAACGATGCTTAGAATTATTTTACCATCATTGTAACTAAAAATTCTTTCTGTGAAATGGAATATTATGAAATTGCTTATATCAACCATTTTTGACCTACAAAAATGACAGCTTCATATGGTTCAACTTAATAAAAACATATCCTTATGAAAAATTCTGCAGACCTCTGTAGCTTCATCGCATATAATGGAAAAAACACAAAGGTCATATTATAAACAGAGTGATACACAATTGACTTCCCTGGTGGCTCAATGCCGGAGACCCAGGTTCAATCCCTGGGTTGGGAGGACTCTGGAGAAGGAAATGGCAGCCCACTCCAGTATTCTTGCATGGAAAATCCCATGGACAGAGGAGCCTGGCAGGCTACAGTCCATGGAGTCACAATTGTTGGACATGACTGTGCGACTACCACTTCACTTCACTTGACTTCATACACAATTATAAGAGGTTAAAAATTTAATAAGTGGCATCAGGTTTTTTATGATGCAACTATCTTATTGTAATTTTTAAATTTTAACTCAACATGTCATTGGCTGGATTATATGTTCAAAACAGTGTTGCTGTTTTTTTTTTTTTTTTCCAGAAAAATATATGCTTGCTATCTTTTCATAATTCCTGAGTATTAGAGAATATATTTCTTATGTTTTAGTCATATAATATGACTAATATAATACTACATAGGTAATCTTTTTCCTTCTATAATTCCATGGACATGATCACTCCCTATAAAATTCTTTTGCTAATTAACGTAGGATAGTACATTCATCAGGATACTTCTTAACCATTATGCCCTGCCATTTTTCTTATGTATTGAGTAACTGATATCTGAATATTCAGGTGTTCTAGTGTTTCAAGAACATTTTATTAAATTTTTGAAAGTTTTTTTTTTTCCTTTAACCAATTCTTTCCTTTTTCCTTCAGTAATACTAATTATCTTTACACAGACTGTTAGTTGTCTCTTCTCCATAGTGATTCCTTCTCACCAAATCTCCATCAGAAGATTTGGAGTTTAGTATGATTTTCTGTGATTTCTCTTAAAAACTAAATGAGACATGGCATGAATCACACAGTGAAGTTAGAAGCAAGGACATTTGTACATTAAAACCTTAGGTTTTAATTGAAAAATCTGTATGCAATTTTATCTTGAGAAATCTGTAACAGTTAGAACTGGACATGAAACAACAGACTGGTACCAAATAGGGAAAGGAGTACGTTAAGCCTGCTTATTTAACTTATATGCAGAGTACATCATGAGGAATTCTGGGTTGGATGAAGCACAAGCTGCAATCAAGATTGCCAGGAGAAATATCAATAACCTCAGATATGCAGATGACACCAACCTTATGGCAGAAAGCAAAGAACTAAAGAGCCTCTTGATGAAAGTGAAAGAGGAGAGTGAAAAAGTTGGCTTAAAACTCAACATTCAGAAAACGAAGATCATGGCATCTGGTCCCATCACTTCATGGCAAATAGATGGGGAAATAGTGAAAACAGTGACAGATTTTATTTTGGGGGGCTCCAAAATCACTGCAGATGGTGACTGCAGCCATGAAATTAAAAACACTTACTCTTTGAGAGAAAAGTTATACCCAACCTAGACAGCATATTAAAAAGAGGAGACATTATTTGCCAACAGAGGTCTGTCTAGTCAAGGCTATGATTTTTCCAGTAGTCATGTATGGATGTGAGAATTGGACTATAAAGAAAGCTGAGCACTGAAGAATTGATAGTTTTGAACTGTGGTGTTGGAGAAGACTCTTGAGAGTCCCTTGGACTGCAAGGAGATCCAACCAGTCCATCCTAAAGGAAATCAGTCCTGGATATTCATTGGAAGGACTGATGCTGAAGCTGAAACTCCAATGCTTTGGAACAGATCCCAACTAAGACAAAATATAAAAACTTTAAATCAGGTCATGCTTTCCCATATTCCCCTTCTTCTGTTTCTGTCACCTTGGAGACAGGTGTCAAATGAATTCTCCAGATGCTTGGATCCCCTGACCAACTACATTGAGGGGAAGAGCCCCTGTATAGGGTATGAAGCATACACTAAAATAAACCTGCATAAATTACTGATATTTGGGCAGCCATTTCTTATTATTGTATAATAACCAAGCCTATCATTACTAATAAATGTTGAAGTGTCAGACAGTGTTGTAAGTTTTGTGAATAAAATAAAGAACAAAGATCCTGCCATCGAGAAGTTTACAGTCTAGTAGATAAGAACGATAATTTAGAAATAGAGAATATAACCTCAGGTTTTGATTGATGAGGAATATTATGTTAATAAAAAGAGAGAGCATTGGTATTTTGTGTAGGTAATTATTTGTATTAGTTTCCTAGGCCTGTCATGCAAAGTACCACAGACTTACTTTCTTTTTTTTTTATTTTATTTTTTAACTTTACAATGTTGTATTGGTTTTGCCATATATCAAAATGAATCCACCACAGGTATACATGTGTTCAACATCCTTAACCCTCCTCCCTCCTCCCTCCCCATACTATCCCTTACTTTCTTAAAAAACAGAAATGTATACAATCACAGTTCTGGAGGCTGTTAGTCAAGTTGTTTACAGCACCATGCTGCCCGTGAAACTTACAGTGGAGAATTCTTTATCACTTCTTCCTAGATTCTAGTAGCAACAATCAACCCTTGGCATTCCAGTTGCATCTTGTTATATATGAATCAGTTGTACTCGACTAAGAGCACTCTATTCCTGTATGAACTCATCCTTATTATATCTGTAATGATCATAATCCCAAATAAGGTCACATCATGTAGTCCTGAGGGTTAACACTTTAATATCTCTTTATGAAGGATACAGTTCAACCCATAACACTATTAGAGTCAGTATCTCTAAGTGAAATAATGTGATAGTAACCCTTACTATTCAAATAAAGTATATTCTATGTTTGAAATATACTAATAAAATAATTTGTAACTTCTAAAGAAGTCACTGTTATCATAAATCACAAGAAACTATTTTTCTGTTCTCACAATTCTATATACTTGTGTTACAAGGACCACCAAACTTTTAATATAGAGAAATGTTCTGAGATCATTTATTAACACTTAATATTTTGAAACCATAGTAAGTAACTGAAATCACAGGTTGAAACCATAGTAAGTAATTCAAGTTGCCTTGAGAAAGTTTTGTTTTTGTTTCTTTAGACTAAGTAGGTCTATTGTTGAGAGGATAAAATGTTTGTGATAGATCCATATTGCTCATTTTGATGCTCATCATTTGGTAGTTTTGCTTTTATCTTATCAGTTATATTTCATTTGAAAACAAAAGTTCATTTAATATTACAAAAATAAATATGGTAATATAGTCTTAAAGATTAATAATTCCCTGTTACTATTTCTTCTGAATAATAAAAGCATATTTAATTGCCAGCTTTACCCAGTAAAAAAGAGCCAAGCTAAATTAGAGGTTATTAAAAATATATCCTGAAAAACAAATAACGTGCAAGAAAAAATTAAGGAAATTTATATATTTTCTTTAAAAACTAAATAGGAAAGATATAAACATCTGAATGCAGAGTTCTAAAGAATAGCAAGAAGAGATAAGAAAGCCTTCTTCAGTGATCAATGCAAAGAAATAAAGGAAAACAACAGAATGGGAAAGACTAGGGATCTCTTCAGGAAAATCAGAGGTACCAAAGGAACATTTCATGTGAAGATGGGCTTGATAAAAGATAGAAATGGTATGGACCTAACAGAAGCAGAAGATATTAAGAAGAGGTGGCAAGAATACACAGAAGAACTGTACAAAAATGATCTTCACAACCCAGATAATCATGATGGTGTGATCACTCACCTAGAGCCAGACATCCTGGAATGTGAAGTCAAGTGGGCCTTAGGAAGCATCACTCTGAACAAAGCTAATGGAGGTGATAGAATTCCAGTTGAGTTATTCCAAATCCTGAAAGATGATGCTATGAAAGTGCTGCACTCAATATGCCAGCAAATTTGGAAAACTCAGCGGTGGCCACAGGACTGGAAAAGGTCAGTTTTCATTCCAATCCCAAAGAAAGGCAATGCCAAAGAATGTTCAAACTACTGCACAATTGCACTCATCCAACACGCTAGTAAAGTAATGCTCAAAATTCTCCAAGCCAGGCTTTAGCAATATGTGAATCGTGAACTTCCAGATGTTCAAGCTGGTTTTAGAAAAGCCAGAGGAACCAGAGATCAAATTGCCAACATCCACTGGATCAGTGAAAAAGCAAAAGAGTTCCAGAAAAGCATCTATTTCTGCTTTATTGACTATGTCAAAGCCTTTGACTGTGTGGATCATAATAAACTGTGGAAAATTCTTCAAGAGATGGGAATCCCAGACCACCTGACCTGCCTCTTGAGAAATCTGTATGCAGGTCAGGAAGCAACAGTTAGAACTGGTCATGGAACAACAGACTGGTTCCAAATAGGAAAAGGAGTATGTCAAGGCTGTATATTGTCATCCTGTTTATTTAACTTATATGCAGAGTACATCATGAGAAAAGCTGGACTAGAAGAAACATAAGCTGGAATCAAGATTGCCAAGAGAAATATCAATAACCTCAGATATGCAGATGACACCACCCTTATGGCAGAAAGTGAAGAGGAACTAAAAAGCCTCTTGATGAAAGTAAAAGTGAAGAGTGAAAAAGTTGGCTTAAAGCTCAACATTCAGAAAATGAAGATCATGGCATCCGATCCCATCACTTCATGGGAAATAGATGGAGAAACAGTGGAAACAGTGTCAGACTTTATTTTTCTGGGCTCCAAAATCACAGCAGATGGTGACTGCCACTATGACATTAAAAGATGTTTACTCCTTGGAAGGAAAGTTATGACCAACCTAGATAGCATATTCAAAAGCAGAGACATTACTTTGCCAACAAAGGTCCATCTAGTCAAGGCTATGGTTTTTCCTGTGGTCATGTATGGATGTGAGAGTTGGACTGTGAAGAAGGCTGAGCGCCAAAGAATTGATGCTTTTGAACTGTGGTGTTGGAGAAGACTCTTGAGAGTCCCTTGGACTGCAAGGAGATCCAATCAGTCCATTCTGAAGGAGATCAGCCCTGGGATTTCTTTGGAAGGAATGATGCTAAAGCTGAAACTCCAATACTTTGGCCACCTCATGTGAAGAGCTGACTCACTGGAAAAGACTCTGATGCTGGGAGGGATTGGGGACAAGAGGAGAAGGGAACAACAGAGGATGAGATGGCTGGATGGCATCACTGACTTGATTGACATGAGTCTTAGTGAACTCCAGAAGTTGGTGATGGACAGGGAGGCCTGGCGTGCTGCGATTCATAGGGTCGCAAAGAGTCTGACATGACTGAGCGACTGATCTGATCTGATCATATAGCTCATGGGTTTTTCCAAATGTATTAATATAATGTCACATATCCATCGTAAGAGTATCATACACAATAGTTTCACTGCCCTGAAAATCTGCATATCATTCCCCAGAAACTACTGATTTTTTTTTTTTCAATGTCCCTATATGTTTTCTCTTTCCAGGAGCTCATATATTCATAGTAGGAATCAGAAAACATGTAGAGTCTTCAGACTGGCTTCTTTCACTCAGCAATATTTATTCAGGGTTCCTTCATGTTTTATCATGGCTGGGTAGCTTTCTTTTTAATCCCTGAATAATATTCCATTGTATGGATATTCCAGAGTCTGTTCTTTGTATTCCATTCACCTTTTGAAGGACATCTCAGTTACTTCAGTTATGATTTAGGCTGCAGTAAACTTTCATGTGCAAGTTTTTTTTTTTTTTTTTTTTTTTGATACAGTATACCTTTTCTTTGTTCTTAAATTCTACTATATAAGCCAATCAGAAGCTGACATTGCATTGCTGATGTTGGTTTCAAATCTTAAAAAAACCTTGTAATTTTTAAATAGAAGACTTCTACTGTCAGTTTTGTAAAATGATATACTTTGCTGGCCTTGATATACTAATATACTACAGTTTACTCTCCATTCCTTGATATGACTGAGAAACTAGTCAGCAACTGTATCCTTGGACCAGCATCCAGATTACAAAAAGGAAAGGAAGAACAAATGTTCACTGAATACATACATCATATCAGGAATTAGATTAAGTATTATAGACCTAAAAATTTTCATACACATAGATACGGTAATAAAATTAAGGGAAGGAATGTAATGAAGCTGTGCTAATTATTTAGAAATATTTAAGGAACACTCTATATTCAAACTTGATTTACTTTTACTGAAAAACAATAAACAAACAAACAAAAAACCCTTTAGTTAATTGAAAATATTCTAAATTACACACTAACCTTAAGCCATGTAAATGTTTTTGCAGATTGATTATTTTATTTAACAGATTAAATCATATTCAAACCATTTCAAGGATGATTTTTATTTTACTTAATTTCATATTCTATTTTATTTTTTCATAGCATAGTAGTTGGCCAAGTGGAATATCAGAAGGTGAAAAAAGAGAAGACAGAGCAAAATAAATATTTGAAATAATACTGGTTGAGAATTTTCCAGCATTAACAACACATACCAAACACCAAACAACACATACCACCCAAGAAGTTAAGTGGGAATAATAGCAAGAATAGCAAGTGGGATAAATATCAAATTCTGCACTTGGGCATATCACACCCAAACAACAAAAAAGCAAAGATGAAGAGAGATCTTGAAAGGAGCCAAAGTTAAACTAGACACCTTACCTATAGATCAATAGGATAAAAATTCCGATGGCCTCCTCATCAGATGCCATACAAGCAAGAAGACAGCGGGGTGAAATTTTTTTAAAGTTTTTATAATACAAAAATCATAATCTAGATTTTTATACTCAGTGAAATTATCCTTGAATAGTGAGGGAGGAAAAAAGACCTTCTAAAACAAATGCAAACAGCCTCTGTGGCTAGTAAACCTGCCTTGCAAGAAGTGTTAGAAGTTCTTCATGGAGAAGGAAAATTATATGGGTCAAAAACTGGATCTGCATAAAACAAAGGAAGAATATCATAGAAGGAATAAAAAAAAGTAAAATAAAATACTTTATTTTGTTATTCTGAATTGATCTAAGAAATAACACTTTGTTTAAAATAATAATAATGCTTTGCGTGATTATAGCGTGTAAATAAGTGCCATGAATGGCAACCATGTCCATGAATGGAAGGGAGGGAGGAATTAAAAATAATCTATTACAAGGTACTCATACCAAACATGAAGTAATATTTGTGTTATTTGATTTTTTTTAAGTGTTATTCAAATGTAGATTGAGATTAGTTTAAAATGTATATTACAACCCCCAGGGCACCACTTAACTTTTTTTAAGTGTAATTATCATTCTAAGAGAGGAGATACAGAGGAACCTTATAAAATGTCAAAACCAAGAAGGCAGAAAAAGAGGGTAGGGGCAAAGAACAAATAACAGGCATGGAAATCAGTTACAAATGGTATATATCACTCCAGCTATCTCAATAATCACTTTAAATGTACATAGTCTTATACCACAGTTCAAAAGCATCAATTCTGTGGCACTCAGCTTTCTTTATAGTCCAACTCTCACATCCATACATAACTACTGGAAAAACCATAGCTTTAACTAGACGGACCTTTGTTTGCAAAATAATATCTCTGCTTTTTAATATGCTGTCTAGGTTAGTCATAACTTTTCTTCCAAGGAGCAAGTGTCTCTTAATTTCATGGCGGTGGTCATCATCTGCATTGATTTTGGAGCCCTCAAAAATAAAGTCTGCCGGTTCCCATTGTTTCCCCACCAATGCCATGAAGTGATGGGACCAGATGCCATGATCTTCGTTTTCTGAATGTTGAGTTTTTTTGTTTTTTTTTTGTTTGACACCAAATCCATTATTTATCTCTCTCTCCATTCATGAAAAAACAAAGCCCAACTTCATTAGGTTCTATAATCATTAGATACTTCCAGTAATTTCCAGCTAAATTAGTTCCGAAGCCTAAATTCTATTTTATTTATTTATTTTTTAATTAAATTTTATTTTGCTTAACTTTATAATATTGTATTGCTTTTGCCATACATCGAGATGGATCCGTCACCAGTATACACATGCTCCCCATCCTGAACCCTCCTCCCTCCCCCCTCCCCATACCATCCCTCCGGGTCTTCCCAGTGCACCAGCCCCAGGCATCCATTGTCGGGCATCGTACCTGCACTGGCGCCTCGTTTCAGATGATATTATACATATTTCAATGCTATTCTCCCAAATCATCCCGCCCTCTCCCGGTCCCAGAGTCCAAAAGTCTGCGCTATACATCAGTGTCTCCTCTGCTGTCTCATAAACAGGGCCATTGTTACCATCACTCTAAATTCCATATATATGCGTTAGTATACTGTATTTGTGTTTTTCTTTCTGGCTTACTTCACTTTGTATAATAGGCTCCAGTTCCATCCACCTGATTAGAACTGATTCAAATGCATTCTTTTTAATGGCTGAGTAATAATCCATTGTGTACATGTACCACAGCTTTCTTATCCATTCATCTGCGGATGGACATCTAGGTTGCTTCCAAGTCCTGGCTATTGTAAACAGTGCTTCTATGAACATTGGGGTACACGTGTCTCTTTCAATTCTGGTTTTCTCAGTGTGTATGCCCAGCAGTGGGATCGCTGGATCATAAGGCAGTTCTATTCCCAGTTTTTTGAGGAATCTCCATACTATTCTCCATAGTGAATGTTGAGTTTTAAGCCAACTTTTTCACTCTCCTCTTTGACTTTCATCAAGAGGCTCTTCAGTTCTTCTTTGCTTTCTGCCATAAGGGTGGTGTCATCTGCATATCTGAGGTTATTGATATTTCTCCTGGCAAACTTGATTCCAGCTTGTGCTTCATCCAGTCCAGCATTTCTTATGATGTACTCTGCATATAAGTTAAATAAGCAGGGTGACAATATACAGCCTTGACACGATCCTTTCCCTATTTGGAACCAGTCTGTTGTTCCATGTCCAGTTCTAACTGTTGCTTCCTGACCTGCATACAGATTCCTCAATAGGCAGGTCAGGCAGTCTGGTATTCCCATGTCTTTAAGAATCTTCCAAAGTTTGTTGTGGTCCACACAGTCAAAGGCTTTGGCATAGTCAATAAAGCAGATCAGATCAGATCAGTTGCTCAGTCATGTCCAACTCTTTGCAACCCCATGAACTGTAGCACACCAGGCCTCCCTGTCCATCACCAGCTCCCGGAGGTCACTCAGACTCACATCCATCGAGTCAGTGATGCCGTCCTGCCATCTCATCCTCTGTCGTCCCCTTCTCCTCCTGCCCCCAATAAAGCAGAAATAGATGTTTTTCTGGAACTCTTTTGCTTTTTTGATGATCCAAAGGATGTTGGCAATTTGATCTCTGTTTCCTCTGCCTTTTCTAAATCTGGCTTGAACATGTGGAAATTTACAGTTCAAGTACTATTCAAGCCTGGCTTAGAGAACTTTGAACATTACTTTACTAGCTTGTGAGTGCATTGCTAGCATGAATTGCATGAGTACAATTGTGTGATAGTTTGAGCATTCTTTGGCATTGCCTTTCTGTGGGATTGGAATGAAAACTGAGCTTTTCCAGCCCTGTGACCACTGCTGAGTTTTCCAAATTTGCTGACATATTGAGTGCAGCACTTTCACAGCATCATCTTTTAGGATTTGAAATAGCTCAGCTGGAAATCCATCACGTCAACTAGCTTTGTTCGTAGTGATGCTTCCTAAAGTCTACTTGACTTCACATTCCAGGATGTCTGGCTCTAGGTGAATGATCACACCATCATGATTATCTGGGTCGTGAAGCTCTTTTTTGTAGTTTTTCTGTGTATTCTTGCCACCTCTTCTTAATATCTTCTGCTTCTGTTAGGTCCATACCATTTCTGTTCCTTTTTGTGCCCATCTTTACATGAAATATTCCCCTGGTGTCTCTAATTTTCTTGAAGAGATCTCTAGACTTTCCCATTCTATTGTTTTCCTCTATTCGCATTGATCACTGAGGAAGGCTTTCCTATCTCTCCTTGCTATTCTTTGGAACTCTGCATTCAAATTGGTATATCTTTCCTTTTCTCCTTTGCTTTTCACTTCTCTTCTATTCACAGTTATTTGTAAGGCCTCCTCAGACAACCATTTTGCCTTTTTGCGTTTCTTTTTTCTTGGTGATGGTCTTGATCCCTGCCACCTGTACAATGTCATGAAGCTCCATCCATAGTTCTTCAGGCACTCTGTCTATCAGATCTAATCCCTTGAATCTATTTCTCACTTCCACTGTATAATCATAGGGGATTTGATTTAGGTCATACCTGAATGGTCTAGTGATTTTCCCTACTTTCTTCAATTTAAGTCTGAATTTGGCAATAAGGATTTCATTGTCTATGCCACAGTCAGTTCCTGGTCTTGTTTTGCCAACTGTATAGAACTTCTCCATCTTTGTGAGAGAGTCAATTCCTAGGCAGATCTATAAGAAGTCCAGGGTCCCGAAGGAGGAGAAAGGGGTCTGGGCCTCTAGAAATGGAGATAGGGGGCTGGAATTCTCAAGGAGGAGGAAAGGACAAACTTTTTTCCCCTCTACAGTCTTTAGGATTATATAACAACAATGTATCCTGCTTGAGGACAGTTTCTTCTTCCTGAAGACCTTTTGGCTAATCCTGCAATCTTAAAATGTAAATTATTGTAGTAGGTCTAGTAAGGTCTTTACAACCTCCAGACATTCTTTTGATTCACTGTAATAAGTAATTTAAAAATATATAACTCCTTTGCTAGCACTACTGAGGGGGTTATCTTTCTGCCTCCTTCTGATGTCTATGTCAGAAACTTTCTCTATCCCTTTTATTCTTTAATATAACTCTATTGCACAAAAGCTCTGAGCAATCAAGCTTCGTCTCTGGCCCCGGATTAAATTCTTCTCCTCAGGAGACTAAGTATCCTGGCGTCTTTCATGGTTCAGCAACAACCTTTCATTTGGCTGCAAAGAATATAATCAATCTCTGATTTAAGTATTGACCATCTGGTGATGTCCATGTGTAGAGTCTTCTCTTGTATTGTTGGAAGAGGGTGTTTGCTATGACCAGTGCATTCTTTTGGCAAAACTCTATTAGCCTTTGCCCTGCTTTATTCTGTACTCCAAGGCCAAATTTACCTGTTACTGCAGGTATTTCTTGTCTTCCTACTTTTGCATTCCAATCCCCTATAATGTAAAGGACATCTTTGTTGGGTATTAGTTCTAGAAGGTCTTGTAGGTCTTCATAGAACCATTCAACTTCATCTTCTCCAGCATTACTGGTTGGGGCATAGACTTGGATTACTGTGACATTGAATGGTTTGCCTTGGAAACAAACAGAGATCATTCTGTCATTTTTGAGACTGCATCCAAGTATGGCATTTTGGAACCTTGTGTTGAATTTGAGGGCTAATCCATTTCTTCTAAGGGATTCTTGAAGACAGTAATAGATATAATGGTCATCTGAGTTAAATTAACACATTCCAGTCCACTTTAAAGTCTATCCTAAAGGAAATAAGTCCTGAACGTTCATTGGAAGGACTGATGCTGAAGCTGAAACTCCAATATTTTGGCCACCTGATGTGAAGAACTGACTCACTGGAAATACCCTGATGCTGGGAAAGATGAAGACAGAAGCAGAAGGGGACGACAGAGGATGAGATGATTGAATGGCATCACTGATCAATGGACATGAGTTTGAATAAACTACAGGAGTTGGTGATGGACAGGAAGGCCTCACGTGCTGCAGTCCATGGGATCTCAAAGAGTCAGACATGACTGAGCAACTGAACTGAACTGAGTCTTAATACACCAACTAAAAGATAGGTATTGTCAGAATGACTAAAAATTAAAGAAGCCCAATGTCTAGTTGATAGCTTTCCTTTTATTTATTTAATAAACCTGAACATCATTTCACATCTAATTCCCAAATTTAGAATAAAAACTCATATTGATGAGCATGTGTTTTCTTACATAGTCCATTGATGTGTAAATCAAACCTCCCACAGTACCATACCACTGATCTTCCACATTTAGAAGAACAGCATTATGCTTCCCTGGTGGCTCAAATAATGAAGAATCCGCCTGCAATGTGGGAGACCGGGGTTTGATCCCTGGGTCAGGATGATCCGCTAGAGAAGAGAATGACAACCCACTCCAGCATCTTGCCTGGAAAATTCCATGGACAGAGGAGCCTGGTGGGCTACAGTCCATGGGTCACAAAGAGTCAGGTATGACTGAATGAGTAACACTTTTACTTTCATTATCTGTGCTACTGTAGTCTCCCTTGTTGCTACCAACCCAGAGCTTACTTTGAAAAGTCACTTCTCTACTGAGATTCCACGACATACATGGAATTGAAGAAAATGTAAAAATATTAAGGTAAAAATAAAGTTTATCCCCCAAATTACTACCTATCCAATTTTTGTCTGCTATTTTACATGAAGTTCTAGAGAAAATTAGTAAATAGCATGAATTTTAAGGAACTTTGTTTAAACTATGAGATTCTATAATGTGTGCTTGTACTTTCTTTTACAAGAACTGAATATTCTTTTTACATTTTCCCAAAGTTCTGTATCAATCCTTGGTTTCTGGATCAAATCAGATCAGATTAGTCACTTAGTTGTGTCCGACTCTTTGAGACGCCATGAATCGCAGCAAGCCAGGTCTCTCTGTCCATCACCAACTCCCGGAGTTCACTGAGACTCACGTCCATCGAGTCAGTGATGCCATCCAGCCATCTCATCCTCTGTCGTCCCCTTCTCCTCTTGCCCCCAATCCCTCCCAGCATCAGAGTCTTTTCCATGACTCTATACATGGACATCACCAGATGGTCAACACCGAAATCAGATCAATTATATTCTTTGCAGCCAAAGATGGAGAAGCTCTATACAGTCAGCAAAAACAAGACCAGGAGCTGACTGTGGCTCAGACCATGAACTCCTTATTGCCAAATTCAGACTGAAATTGAAGAAAGTAGGGAAAATCACTAGACCATTCAGGTATGACCTGAATCAAATCCCTTACAATTATACAGTGGAAGTGAGAAATAGATTTAAGGGACTAGATCTGATAGGTAGAGTGCCTGATGAACTATGGAATGAGGTTCGTAACATTGTACAGGAGACAGGGATCAAGACCATCCCCAAGGAAAAGAAATGCAAAAAAGCAGAATGACTGTTTGGGGAGGCCTTACAAATAGCTGTGAATAGAAGAGAAGTGAAAAGCAAAGGAGAAAAGGAAAGATATAAACATCTGAATGCAGAGTTCCAAAGAATAGCAAGAAGAGATAAGAAAGCCTTCTTCAGCGATCAATGCAAAGAAATAGAGGAAAACAACAGAATGGGAAAGACTAGGGATCTCTTCAGGAAAATCAGAGATACCAAAGGAACATTTCATGCAAAGATGGGCTCGAGAAAGGACAGAAATGGTATGGACCTAACAGAAGCAGAAGATAGTAAGAAGAGATGGCAAGAATACACAGAAGAACTGTACAAAAAAGAGCTTCACGACCCAGATAATCACGATGGTGTGATCACTCACCTAGAGCCAGACATCCTGGAATGTGAAGTCAAGTGGGCCTTAGAAAGCACCACTACGAACAAAGCTAGTGGAGGTGATGGAATTCCAATTGAGCTATTCCAAATCCTGAAAGATGATGCTGTGAAAGTGCTGCACTCAATATGCCAGCAAATTTGGAAAACTCAGCAGTGGCCACAGGACTGGAAAAGGTCAGTTTTCATTCCAATCCCAAAGAAAGGCAATGCCAAAGAATGCTCAAACTACCACACAATTGCACTCATCTCACATGCTGATAAAGTAATGCTCAAAATTCTCCAAGCCAGGCTTCAGCTATATGTGAACCGTGAACTTCCAGATGTTCAAGCTGGTTTTAGAAAAGGCAGAGGGACCAGAGACCAAATTGCCCACATCTGCCTGATCAGCAAAAAAGCAAGAGAGTTCCGGAAAAACATCTATTTCTGCTTTATTAACTATGCCAAAGCCTTTGACTGTGTGAATCACAATAAACTGTGGAAAATTCTGGATCAAGTGAGATCTAATTTATTTACTTAACAAGAGATTTACTTATTGAGCAAGGTTTGAGAGACCATAATGCTAATAAAACTGGTCAATTGGTTCCTTTCTGCTCTTTTTTTTATTATTAAGTAAAGGCTTAAATGAGGAATGAGTAATTAATGTGAGAGAAGATGAGGGATAGTTGAAATAAGAGAGAGATGTTTTAAAAGATGGAAGAAGTTAAAGCAAATACAGCAATTTTGAAACCTACTTGCTATTCTGTCCTAAATCCTTATGTGCATTTCATGAGGATGATATCTTCTTTTGTAACATAATTAATATTATAGAAATAACAGAATTGCTTTGTATTTCTAAGTAATAAACTGATGGATCTCTTCTTTATGGGTTTAAAAAAAAGTGACACCCTAAATCTGCAGGCACTTGAGTGTGTCTAATTCACTTTTATAAGGTATTACATTGCCTCCTAGAAATGATTACTATTGAGCCAATAGAATATCATGGGGTAAGTATAGGAAATGGAACCTTTGATCACAAGTCAAAATCACAAGTCAAATCTATTGATGAAATGGCTAGAAATTGAATATGCCCTGCTGCTGCTGCTACTGTCGCTTCAGTTATGTCCGACTGTGTGTAACCCCATAGACGGCAGCCTACCAGGCTCCTCTGTCCCTGGGATTCTCAAGGCAAGAACACTGAGTGGGTTGCCATTTCCTTCTCCAATGCACTACTCAGTGTCATTAACAAGACGTTGAAACTCATAGATTATTAAGTAGAAGGTGGCCTTAAGGTCTGTTATGCTCAAAGCTCCCAGTTTGTGATTTACTTTTGCTGATGTTCCTATGAAGAACGTTAGTGAATTTATATACTAGGCAACCACTTGTTTAGGAAAAGCATGCTTTATTGCATGCCAAATCCATGTAAGTTTCTTTACTGATCTTTTAAGCAGTGAGCTTTTCTGGAAAAGAAATATGGTTTCATTGCAGATACATGGAGCAATCTATGGTTTATAGAAGTTATTGTTCTTTCATAGTTTTCATATCAATATGGTACCTAGGTAGATAATTAACCCAAAATAAAAAGGAGATAAAGTGGCAAAAAAATTATTTTGTCCTCTCTTTGGGGAAAGTTTTGTAAAAGTTGTTACATTGTCTATGACATCTAGAAAAAAATAGATAACTGAAAAGAAAATTTGAGAAACTAAAATTATTTGTCAGTATGTTTTTAAAAACTTTTAGTTAACCTGTTCAGAGATAAAAGCCAAATATATCACCAAAGAAATCACACATAAAATTATAATCAGTTTAAAATCTCAGATTGACCCACATAACTGACTGAGAGTTAAGTGTCGATGGTGTTGGAAAAAGAAAGTCCATTCCTTCTGTTGAATCTTGGTCATATAATTCTCAGAATTTCATTCAGCTTGTAATTGGAATCAGAGACTGGGGTATCATTCAATGGGGAATATTAAAATGAGCTTTGTCATTTTTGTAGTGCTTTTATACAAAAGGAGAATCATTTTCATGAAATATTTTTTACATATGAAAATGATTTTTTGCTTATGAAGTCTGTGCTATCTTACATTTTGCTTAAATATACTTAAAATCAGTTGACAAAGATAGAATAAAAGCCTTATTTGATGTGTTTACCATCTTTAAAGTTTCTAAAGACTGGGTTAGAATTCAGACAAAAACAAAACACATAGTGACTTTGAATGTTATATTCTAAATAAGACCTCACTGGTACAATCTTGACCTTTGCTATTCTGTTGCTTTCGAGTTGCAGATTAAAGTTTTCATTGCTATAAAGGATAGCTAATTATTTTTTTAATCTATCATTTTTCTCAATGATTGCAACAACCTTTAATTATCAGTACAAGGGAAACAGATTATTTCCCATATTTGAAAACATTATCTGTTTTGAGTTTTATGTATTTTGGAAAAAAATAATTAAACACAATTCAATCAGTATTTTGACTTAAAAAACAAAAATAAAGAATTCTAAACTGCACTTCTGCTGTAAGCACACTACCCAAATATTAGCAATCTGGCTTAAATTGCATCTTCATCTCTCTATATAATAAAATACTGTACATCTCTTGTGCAAAAGATGAATTAAATTTGCTAGAAGGAATTTTTGAATGTCTGTTCATTTCCTTTTTTCTAGAGTATATATTCCGTCCATCCATGTAAAGAGACATTGGTTTATTTTATGCAAAAAGACAAACACTTATTTCTAAGTGCTATGTGGAATAAAATAATACTTGAATATATACAGTGTTTTAGTTCAGATGGGCTTAAGATACTTTGGATATCAGATCAGATCAGATCAGTCGCTCAGTCGTGTCCAACTCTTTGCGACCCCATGAACTGCAGCACGCCAGGCCTCCCTGTCCATCACCAGCTCCCGGAGGTCACTCAGACTCGCATCCATCGAGTCAGTGATGCCATCCAGCCATCTCATCCTCTGTCGTCCCCTTCTCCTCCTGCCCTCAATCCCTCCCAGCATCAGAGTCTTCTCCAATGAGTCAACTCTTCGCATGAGGTGGCCAAAATACTGGAGTTTCAGCTTTAGCATCATTCCTTCCAAAGAAATTCGAGGATTGATCTCCTTCAGAATGGACTGGTTGGATCTTCTTGCAGTCCAAGGGACTCTCAAGAGTCTTCTCCAACACCACAGTTCAAAAGCATCAATTCTTCAGCGCTCAGCCTTCTTCACAGTCCAGCTCTCACATCCATACATGACCACAGGAAAGACCATAGCCTTGACTAGGCGAACCTTTGTTGGTAAAGTAATGTCTCTGCTTTTGAATATGCTATCTAGGTTGGGCATAACTCTCCTTCCAAGGAGCAAGCGTCTTTTAATTTCATGGCTGCAGTCACCATCTGCAGTGATTTTGGAGCCCAGAAAAACAAAGTCTGACACTGTTTCCACTGTTTCCCCATCTATTTCCCAGGCAGTGATGGGACCAGATGCCATGATCTTCGTTTTCTGAATGTTGAGCTTTAAGCCAACCTTTTCACTCTCCACTTTCACTTTCATCAAGAGGCTTTTTAGCCCCTCTTCACTTTCTGCCATAAGAGTCGTGTCATCTGCATATCTGAGGTTATTGATATTTCTCCCAGCAATCTTGATTCCAACTTGTGTTTCTTCCAGTCCAGCATTTCTCATGATGTACTCTGCATATAAGTTAAATAAACATGGTGACAATATACAGCCTTGACGTACTCCTTTTCCTATTTGGAACCAGTCTGTTGTTCCATGACCAGTTCTAACTGTTGCTTCCTGACCTGCATACAGATTTCTTAAGAGGCAGATCAGGTGGTCTGGTATTCCCATCTCTTGCAGAATTTTCCATAGTTTATTGTGATCCACACAGTCAAAGGCTTTAGCATAGTCAATAAAGCAGAAATAGATGTTTTTCTGGAACTCTCTTGCTTTTTCCATGATCCAGCGGATGTTGGCAATTTGATCTCTGGTTCCTCTGCCTTTTCTAAAACCAGCTTGAACATCAGGAAGTTCACGGTTCACATATTGCTGAAGCCTAGCTTGGAGAATTTTTAGCATTACTTTACTAGCGTGTGAGATGAGTGCAATTGTTCGGTAGTTTGAGCACTCCTTGGCATTGCCTTTCTTTGGGATTGGGATGAAAACTGACCTTTTCCAATCTTGTGGCCACTGCTGAGTTTTCCAAATTTGCTGGCATACTGAGTGTAGCACTTTCACAGCATCATCTTTCAGGACTTGGAATAGCTCCACTGGAATTCCATCACCTCCACTAGCTTTGTTCGTAGTGATGCTTTCTAAGGCCCATTTGACTTCACATTCCAGGATGTCTGGCTCTAGGTCAGTGATCACATCATCATGATTATCGGGGTCTTGAAGCTCTTTTTTGTACAGTTCTTCTGTGTATTCTTGCCACCTCTTCTTAATATCTTCTGCTTCTGTTAGGTCCACACCATCTCTGTCCTTTATTGTGCCCATCTTTGCATGAAATGTTCCTTTGGTATCTCTGATTTTCTTGAAGAGATCCCTAGTCTTTCCCATTCTGTTGTTTTCCTCTATTTCTTTGCATTGATCACTGAAGAAGGCTTTCTTATCTCTTCTTGCTATTCTTTGGAACTCTGCATTTAAATGTTTATATCTTTCCTTTTCTCCTTTGCTTTTCACTTCTCTTCTTTTCACAGCTATTTGTAAGGCCTCCCCAGACAGCCATTTTGCTTTTTTGCATTTCTTTTCCATGGGGATGGTCTTGATCCCTGTCTCCTGTACAATGTCACGAACCTCATTCCATAGTTCATCAGGCACTCTATCTATCAGATCTAGGCCCTTAAATCTATTTCTCCCTTCCACTGTATAATCATAAGGGATTTGATTTAGGTCATACCTGAATGGTCTAGTAGTTTTCTCTACTTTCTTCAATTTCAGTCTGAATTTGGCAATAAGGAGTTCATGGTCTGAGCCACAGTCAGCTCCTGGTCTTGTTTTTGCTGATTGTATAGAGCTTCTCCATCTTTGGCTGCAAAGAATATAATCGATCTGATTTCGGTGTTGACCATCTGGTGATGTCCATGTATAGAGTCTTCTCTTGTGTTGTTGGAAGAGGGTATTTGCTATGACCAGTGCATTTTCTTGGCAAAACTCTATTAGTCTTTGCCCTGCTTCATTCCGTATTCCAAGGCCAAATTTGCCTGTTACTCCAAGTGTTTCTTGACTTCCTACTTTTGCATTCCAGTCCCCTATAATGAAAAGGACATCTTTTTTGGGTGTTAGTTCTAAAAGGTCTTGTAGGTCTTCATAGAACTGTTCAACTTCAGCTTCTTCAGCGTTACTGGTTGGGGCATAGACTTGGATTACTGTGACATTGAATGGTTTGCCTTGGAAACGAACAGAGATCGTTCTATCGTTTTTGAGATTGCATCCAAGTACTGCATTTCGGACTCTTTTGTTGACCATGATGGCCACTCCATTTCTTCTGAGGGATTCCTGCCCACAGTAGTAGATATAATGGTCATCCGAGTTAAATTCACCCATTCCAGTCCATTTTAGTTCGCTAATTCCTAGAATGTCAACATTCACTCTTGCCATCTCTTGTTTGACCACTTCCAATTTGCCTTGATTCATGGACCTGACATTCCAGGTTCCTATGCAATATTGCTCTTTACAGCATCGTACTTTGCTTCTATCACCAGACACATCCACAGCTGGGTATTCTTTTTGTTTTGGCTCCATCCTGTCATTCTTTCTGGAGTTATTTCTCCACTGATCTCCAGTAGCATATTGGGCCCCTACTGACCTGGGGAGTTTCTCTTTCAGTATCCTATCATTTTGTCTTTTCATACTGCTCATGGGGTTCTCAAGGCAAGAATACTGAAGTGGTTTGCCATTCCCTTCTCCAGCGGACCACACCCTGTCATATCTCTCCACCATGACCCGCCCATCCCAGGTTGCCCCTCGGGCATGGCTTAATCTCATTGAGTTAGACAAGGGTGTGGTCCTTGCGTGATTAGATTGACTAGTTATCTGTGAGAATGGTTTTAGTGTATTTGCCCTCTGATGCCCTCTTTCAAGACCTACTGTCTTACTTGGGTTTCTCTTACCTTGGGCGTGGGGTATCTCATCCCAGCTGCTCCTGGCTGCTCCCGGCCAGCGAAGCACAGCCATCGCACCTTACCTTGGACAAGGGGTCTCTCCTCACCGCCGCCCTTCCTGACCTCGGTCGTGGGGTAGCTCTTCTCGGCCGTGCTTAGTGTGCTGGCCCTCACCGCCGTCCTTCCTCGGTCGTGGGGTAGCTCCTCTCGGCCGCGTTCTTAGTGCGCGACGCAGCCGGCAGAATCTCATATTCTGAGTTACAGAGAAGGGGTATTTCCAGTATCCTTCTGGATGATAAAACATTGGCTAACTGATGAGTCAGTTAGCCAATAAGTGGGAAGTGGGAATAAGCCAATAAGTCATAAGTGGGAAGTGAAAAATTATTTATTTTTGTCCATTGCATTCTTTAACCTATACAATAAATATAGGACAGCCTGCCAGGCTCCTCTGTCCATGGAATTCTCCAGGAAAGAATACTGGAGTTGGTTGCTATTTCCTACTCCAGGTTAGATTATGGTACTTGCAGACAACAATGTATGGAAGTAGAGTATTTAAGATAATATAGATGGTAGTATGTTTTATTAATTATCTTGATTCAGTCAGAGTTAATCCAAGAAGTAATGAGCTGTTACTGTTCAGGAAGTTTCTAGAGCACGTGATCTCAAAGAAATACTTATTTATATAGCTCAAATTCTTCCACTTCGCAATCAGAATCCTTCAAATCTGCACACCAAAGGCTTCCCCCAAAGTGAGACATTCTAGATCACTGTTAAGTGGGCCAAAAATTACTATTTATCTCATTTGCCTGTGCTCACTGAGTTGGAGAATCCAGTGTCAGAACCCTCTTTGGGCTAAAGAGAGCCTGTTGCAGAATTTTTATTTTGATTGTAATAGATGGAAAGCTTTTTCTCAGCACAAATTTCAAGGTGAGATACTGTATGGTCTCGTACATGAGAGGAGGGTTTCTGTGAAAATAGGTCCAACCCAGTGAAAAGAGAAGTAACCAATGGAAATAAGTTGAATTCTAATCTTTTTCATTTGGACCTTGAAATCACCTTTACTTAAAGTCAGACTACCCCTGAGCTTAGTTATATTAATGAACTTCTTTTTGTCTTTTTCATATATGTCAGTTACCCCCAAGTGTCTTTGTGTGTGTGTGTGTGTGTGTGTGTATGGTCTGAAAATGTCTTTATTTTACCTTCACTTTCAACGAAACAGTTTTGAGGTATTATTGGTATAAAAAGCACATATTTATTGAATACAATTTAATGAATTTAGGATGCACGCATATACCCAAGATAGCACCATCACAATCAATGTAATGAGCACAGCCATGACCTTAAACAGTTTCTTTTATATCATTTTGTTTGATGATTTTGTGTGTATTTTAACATGATTTTGAGTTCATAGTACAGTATTGACATTATAGGCAACATCATGTATAGCAGATCTCTAGAACTTACACACCACGTATAACTATTGAAACCATGACCCCCACCTTCCAGAGTTAAGAGAAGCTGATGGTTAACAGAATTTCTTGAGCTTGTCTTGAAGCTCAACAGATAGGAGAACAGCTGGTTGAAACCCTTCTGCTTTTGTAACCTGTCTTTAATGATTAAAATCACTTTAGTTATTGTGCTTTGCTTTGCTTTTTTTCCTTTCTTTTTAGTTACATATCTTTCCAGCTTCACATGGTCCAGTCATTTTATAGGAACTTGGAGTCAGCCCCTGCCAAGTGCAAGTTGGCTAAGCCTGGTTAGCATCTTGGACTCAAACCTATCATTAGCTATAAATTGAATTTTTATGTTAAGTGATTTATTATAATTACTGCTGCAAATATTCTTTTACTGTTCTTGTTGAGATTGGGATATTAAAGCAACCATATGACAAATGTTTCTCTGATATATTTATTCCATATATGGCCTGTAAAGAGATCTCATAAGAATATTTCTCCTTGTCTTTTAACTTCTGCTCTATCCATTCTGGGCTTCCCTCATAACTCAGTTGGTAATATCTGCCTGCACTGCAGGAGACCATGGTTTGATTTTTGGGTTGGGAAGATCCGTTGGAGAAGGGATAGGCTATCCACTCCAGTATTCTTGGGCTTCCCTGGTGGCTCAGTTGGTAAAGAATCCACCCACAATGCAGGTGACCTGGATTCAATCCCTGGATTGGGAAGATCCCCTGGAGAAGGGAAAGGCTACCCACTCCAGTATTCTGGCCTGGAGAATTCCATGGACTGTATAGTACATGGGATCGTGAAAAGTTAGACACAACTGAGCGACTTTCATTTCACTATCCATTCTATTTGGCATTTTAGTGTAACAGTTAGCCATCTGTGCCTGTTTTATCTGTTCTTTCTTGTGTGCTGTGCTGTGCTGTGCTAAGACACTTCAGTCATGTCTGACTTTTTGCAACCCAATGTACTGTAGCCCATCAGTCTCCTCTGTCCTTGGGATTCTCCAGGCAACAATATTGGAGTGGGTTGCAGTGGCCTCCTCCAGAAGATCTTCCCAACCAAGGAATCGAACCCACATCTCTTATGTCTCCTGTATTGGCAGGCAGGTTCTTTATCACTGGCGCCACCTGGGAAGCCCCTCTTTCTGTATACTATTCTCGAAATCATATAATTCTGTCCTACTTACATTGAATAAATATACAAGTTTTATTTAACTTTAAGTCATATAATTTTTTCATCACCTATATTTCCACTGATTTCTTTCTTGACATTTTTCTTGTGATACTTCATTCAATTAATAAAATTCACTTAGTTTAATATTGATAATAAACCTTCTTCCCCCAAAAATGATATCAGTTCAGTCATATCTGACTTTTTGTGACCCCATGGACTGCAGCATGCCAGGCCTCCCTGTCCATCACTAATCCCAGAGCTTGCTCAAACTCATCTCCATCGGGACGGTGATGCCATCCAACCATCTCATATTCTGTCATCCCCTTCTCCTCCTGCCTTCAATCATTCCCAGTATCAGGGTCTTTTCCAATGAATCAGTTCTTCACATCTGGTGGCCAAAGTGATATAAACTAGCTCAAATTTGTATTTTAATGATATAAGCTCAAAAGTGATATAAACTAGGTCAAATTTATGTTTTATTTTCAAATATATTTTGTTCCAATCTTCTCCTAATCAGATCTTTTATATGTTGATACTCATCAATTTCATGTAAAATCTTTCAGTAAAGATTAAGATACACATATTTCCTCTTAAATTTCTTTCAAATGATACTACTTATCTATTTATTTCTTATTTACAACTACACAAATCAACTCCTTAGTATATAATTTCAGCAGTGTGATCCAGTAATAAAAAGAAAAAACATCCTTCAGTATATTCTTACAAAGTTTCAAAAGAGGTAATCTATAATAAGGTTATCAATATATAAGACTCAGTTCAGTTCACCTGCTCAGTCATGTCCAACTCTTTGCCACCTCATGGACTGCACCATGGCAGGCTTCCTATAAATCACCAACTCCTGGAACTTGCTCACTCATGTCTATCAAATCAGTGTTGCCATCTAACCATCATGTCCTCTGTCATCACCTTCTCTTCCCACCTTCAATCTTTCCCAACATCAGGATCTTTTCAATGGGTCAGTTCAAGTCAGATGGCCAAAGTATTGGAGCTTCAGCTTCAACATCAGTCCTTCCTATGAATGTTCAGGACTGATTTCCTTTAGATTTGACTGGTAGGATCTCCTTGCAGTCCAAGGGACTCTCAAGAGTCTTCTCCAACACCACAGCTCAAAAGTGTCAACTCTTTGGCACTCAGCTTTCTTTATGGTCCAACTCTCACATCCATGCATGACTATTGGAAAAACCATAACTTTGATTAGACAGACCTTTGTCAGCAAAGTAATGTCTCGGCTTTTTAATATGCTGTCTCGGTTGGTCATAGCTTTTCTTCCAAGGAGCAAGCATCTTTTAATTTCATGGCTGCAGTCACCATCTGCAGTGATTTTAGAGCCTAAGAAAATTAAGTTTGTCACTGTTTCCATTGTTTCCCCATCTATTTGCCATGACGTGCTGGGACCAGATGTCTTTATCTTTTTTTGAAGGTTGAGTTTTAAGCCAACATTTTTCACTCTCCTCTTTCACTTTCATCAAGAGGCTCTTAATTTCTCTTCAGTTTATGCCATTAGGATGGTGTCATCTGCATATCTGAAGTTATTGATATTTCTCCAGGCTATCTTGATTCCAGCTTATACTTCATCCAGCCTGGCATTTCTCATGATAAGCCAGTCTGGCATTTCTCACATAAGTTAAATAAGCAGGGTAACAATATTCAGCTTTAATGAACCCTTTCCCAATTAGGAACCAGTGCATTGTTTCATGTCCAGTTCTAATTGTTGCTTCTTGACCTGAATACAGAATTTTCAGGAGGCAGGTGAGGTGGTCTGGTAGTCCCATAGTTTGGCCTAGAGTCCCATCTCTAGGTCAGTGATCACACCATCATGATTATCTGGGTCGTGAAGACCTTTTTTGTACAGTTCTGTGTATTCTTGCCACCTCTTCTTAATATCTTCTGCTTTTGTTAGGTCCATACCATTTCTGTCCTTTATCGAGCCCATCTTTGCATGAAATGTTCCTTTGGTATCTCTGATTTTCTTGAAGAGATCTCTAGTCTTTCCCATTCTGTTGGATCCCACCAAAGAAGATATCCCACGTCCAAGGGCAAAGGAGAAGCCCCAAGAAAATTGCAGGAGTGGCAAAATCACTTTTAGAATCAAACCCCATATCCTCCAAAGACTCTCAGAGGGCTCAAGCAAAATCCTGTGTGCCCCAGACCCCACAGACTGAGCCAGACCTGCCTTTGAGTGTTTGAGTGTCTCCTGAGGAGGCATGGATCAGCAGTGGCCGCTGCAGGGACAGAGGCTCTGGCTGTGACAAATCTGGGAGGTGCTGCATGTGGCATAAATTCTCTTGGAAGAGGTCTCCATTAGCCCCAACTTAGAGCCACCAAGCAGATGACCCACAAACTGGAGAACAATTATGTCAAAGTATATGAATACCTCCCAGTAATAATTAGATGATATTGGTAGAAGTCAATGAAAAGTGTGTTGTTTAGTCACAAGAGTTGCTCATGTCCAACTTGTGTGACCCCATGGACTGTAGCCCACCAGGCTCCTCTGTCTTTGGGGATTCTCCAGGCAAGAATACTGGAGTGCTGTGCCCTCCTCCAGGGGATCTTTCAGACCCAGGGATCGAAGCCATGTCTCTTACGTCTCCTGCATTGGCAGGGGTGTTCTTTACCACTAGCACCCCCAGGGAAGCCCACGTTTATAGCCACCGTCTTTTCCAAACCTCATTATTTGATTTCTGAATTACAAACTTCTAGTCTACTTTTGGTGTGTTTTTTTTTTTTTTTCCCTCACTATTCTCTAAGGCATAGTAAATGTAAGCATTGGAAGAAATTAACCATCAGTGTCAACCAGGAAAAAAAATTAACATAAGGTTGAGGGAATGATGAGAGATAGATATAATCATTAAATATGTTAGCATGATCAATGTCAATAGTACTTTAGAAGTAGAAACAAGTAAGCATTAAAATCTGAGGGGGGAAAAATGGGCTTTCACCAAAAGAATAAACAAGAACAATAAAAGCAAACAAAAACAAAAACTGTAAGGCTATGACCAAAGAGACCAGAAGGAGTTAAACCGATTTAACACTACATGACATTTGTCAGAAATAAGAGAAATTAGACATCTCTACTCTGTAGAATTTGAAACAAAGAAATAAAATATGATGGTTGTTTCCAGGTGTTTTGGCCAGAGGACATATCTGAGTGATTTAAATACCTTGAAATCTATTTAGACCTGCTTTACAGCCAGCATATGGTTATTTTATTTTGTAAAGCATCCTGTGTGTTCTTAAAAGGATGTGCCTTCTATAGTTTTTTCAATTAAGTTAAATCAAAACAAAATTCTAACAACAAAAGAACAAGAGTCGATCACCTACAATGGACTGAAAATTAGCTTTCTATCAAGTTTTGATACCTGCAACCTGGTTTCAAGAATATAATGGGATATTATTAAAGTATTGAGGGAAAACAACTCTGATGAAGAAGTTTATATCCAAGTAAAATGCTATAGAACACTGAGAATATTAAAAAAATATTCACTGGCACATTCAGCCTGAACTGGCTTGATACATAAAACATACGGAAAATATTTTTGAAGAAAGTATTCAAATAAGAAAATCAATATAGATGGCATGTCAAAAGATATTGAATGTACAAATCCTAGAATGTTTAATGAAATTTATTGTTATTTTGTTTTTAAAATAAATGTTCTATTGATATTTCACATGAATATAAAAATATTCACAAATAACAACTATATATCTTGGTGAATAGAACATAATAAGCATTTCAATAGCTATCACAAAATAAAAAGAAAAATAGACTAGAATTTTACAGTAAACATAAGTAATAATCACATATATTAGGAAATTAAATGTTACTACAATCCAGAATCCCTCTCAACTGCTTCCTAGGATAATTTCTACCTATTCTGTTCCAGGTAACTGATATCTTGCTTTACAAAAATTTCTGTATAATGCTTTCTAGGTTTCTGTTTTGAGGTGTCATACTCTATCTAATAGGTTGCTGCTGCCAAGTCTCTTCAGTCATGTCCAACTCTGTGCGACCCCATAGACGGCAGCCCACCAGGCTCCCCCGTTCCTGGGATTCTCCAGGCAAGAACACTGGAGTGGGTTGCCATTTCCTTCTCCAATGCATGAAAGTGAAAAGTGAAAGTGAAGTCGCTCAGTCATGTCCGACTCTTAGCGACCCCATGGACTGCAGCCCACCAGGCTCCTCCGTCCATGGGATTTTCCAGGCAAGAGAACTGGAGTGGGGTGCCATTGCCTTTGGTTTCTAGATAATTGATTCTTATATTAGTACAGTAATTTTTTAAAATTTTATTTTTTGGTTAATGGAAATACAATTGATGGTTGTATTTTATAGCTAACTACTTTCTATGTGTATATATATATATATATTAGTATAGTTTATTTGTGATTATTTAAGATCTTCTATTCAAAAATAGTTTCATTTCTTCTTTAAAGTTCTTACATTTTTTTCCTCCTCCCCTTTTTTGCTGTCCATATAATCAGGTAAAATGGTGAACAAAATTTATAATAGAGGCTATAATTTTCTTCTCCCCAGTTTTAAGAGGGAAATGACCAGTATGTCATTTTACAAAAGATGATTGTTATGGCCATTTTGCAATAATAGCATTTAATAAATTAGGAATTCTTTCCCTAAATAATAAATTGGGGATTTCTCAATAAATTAGGGATTGTTTTCTCATTCATAGTTTTTTTAATAGTTTTTTTTACCATGAGTAACATTTAGAATTTGTTGTTTTTTAATTATGGAGAATTACGTATAATTTTTCTGCTTCAGTCGTGTCCAACTCCTAGCGACCCCATGGACTGCAGCCCACCAGGCCCCTCCATCCATGGGATTTTCCAGGCAAGAGTACTGGAGTGGGTTGCCATTGCCTTCTCGGACTAAGGTGATAAATTATGTCAAATTTGGGATATGGAAACATATTCATTTCTTTAGCAAATTCAATAATTTTGATAGTTCATATATTGCTGGATTTAGAGTGTAGAATTTTGGCATATATGTTCATAACAAGGATTGGTCTTTAATTGTCTTTTCTTGTAACATCTTTCTCAAGTTTCTAAATTAATGTTATGCAAGATTCATAAAACACACTAAGAAGTATTTCCTTTTTATCTCTGGAAATATGTGTAAGTTTGGTTTTATTTCTTTCTTAAAATTTTGAAGAATTCTCTATTGAAATGGGACCTACAGTTTTGCATGTGTGTGACAAAGTTTTGAAAAGTCATCTCTATCATATTGTCACTCCTTTGTAAGTAATGTGTCTTTTTCTAGAACTACTTTTATTATAGAATCTTTTTTTTAACTTTTATTACAGAATCTTTTTCATTAGTTTTCTTTAGTTTTAAATTAGGAGCTATATGGTTATCTCTGTATTTGTCTTGATTCATTGCATTATTTCCTGAATATGTGACTTAAAATTTTTCATCACTTAAGAAAGTTTCTAAGCCTTTATCTGTTTAAAAGTGACTATTACCCATTATATCCCTTGCTTCCTTCTGGAATTCTATTTACTAGTTAATTCTAAACATATGTTACTGCATATAAGTGCTATTTGGCCTATTTATTCCCTAGTTTTGATTACAATTTTATGCTTAGAGTTTCCTTAAGTTTCTTTATTAAATTACAAGCATTTAAAGTGTGACAACCCTAATATTTGGATCTGGGCTTGTTCCTATCATCAGTAATTTTTTTTTAGGTTGTAGTATTTTATTGTATAGACATATAAACATACACATACACAAATTTAAATG
The DNA here is from genome assembly GCA_935064755.1 of Tragelaphus eurycerus. Lineage (NCBI taxonomy): Eukaryota > Metazoa > Chordata > Mammalia > Artiodactyla > Bovidae > Tragelaphus > Tragelaphus eurycerus. The sequence goes on along the minus strand of CAKXYN010000120.1, from coordinate 882,992 downwards.
ATGCTCATTGCTGCTGAAGATTCTTATAAGAAGGTAAAAAAAATCTGGTTTACATTACCTTTTTCCATAGAAGATTAATTTCCACAGAAGTCTAAAAGCATCAATTCTTCAGCGTTTAGCTTTCTTTATAGTCCAACTCTCACATCCTTACGTCACTACTGGAAAAACCATAGCTCTGACTAGATGGACCTTTGTCAGCATTACAAATAAAGAAATTCCACTTACTAGAGTATGTTGGACTTTCAGATTAAAAAGGTGGAGTTTCTTTTCCTTCAGTAGGTGGGAATTCAAGCATTACTAATCGAGAGAATCATCAGGACCTATTACATTTTGTATCAATTCCAGAGTATCTGGGGGGAAAAATGATATGATTGACAATCATATGATTGACAATTTCCTGATTTTTTTCATAAATTTTTACTCATGTTACTAACTGTAATTAGATACATATGTATATATGTGCATATACATATATATGCATATATGACGGCATAGTTGTTAGGTTTTCTAACAAGAAATATGTCAGAAAACTGCATTCAGTAATTTGGATGTTGCTTTTTTTCTTTTTATCTTGCTGCTGAATGCAGACTGTGCTGCTTCACATTTTATTACAAGACTCAGTGAATAAAACATATTTGATAGCTTGGCAATAGAAGAAAAATTTGTATTTAAATGAGGACAGAAGACATTGGGCACGAATTGATATGATTATGCCACAACTGATGAGTCATAACTAATGACACAGTCTAGTGTTCGTGAAGCAAATCTGCTGATGGGAGTGAGTGGAATGCAATCAGTAAGATATGCACAGGGAAGTCAGGAGAGCATCCACACATGTGTCAGGGATTCTTCAGTAGAAAGCTGTTTCCAAACAGCATATCTGTTGGTTTCTCAGCATTTGTTGGTTTCTCAGCAAAGGTCTTTGCGGGTGAAGATATAAATTCTCATGAAATAACAACAATAAACTGAACCTAATGGCACTTAAAAATACTCTAGTCTTTGACATATATGCCTGTACAGTTAAAGACCAATCAAATGTATAGCCAACAGTCAATATGGGAACATTTAAACTTAGGTTTTGTTTTATTTCCTTTTATATATGACAGTGAGGTCACAGATTAAAAATTATGAATTTTCCGGTAACAGCCACTCCTGTTTTATCATACATTTTGAATAATTCAATGTTGACATTTTATTATTGTTTTATTATTACTGTTTTTCATCTTTCTGACTGAAGTTCATCATTTATCCTGTCTAATACATTTCTTCTCCTGATAATTTGCACATGATTATAACAGTTCAGTTCAGTTCAGTCACTCAGTCGTGTCCAACTCTTTGCGACTCCATGTTCACAGCACACCAGGCCTACCTGTCCATCACCAACTCCCAGAGTTCACTCAAACTCATGTCCATCGAGTCGGTAATACCATCCAGCCATCTCATCCTCTGTCGTCCCCTTCTCCTCCTGCCCTCAATCCCTCCCAGAATCAGGGTCTTTTCCAATGAGTCAACTTTTCGCATGAGGTGGCCAAAGTACTGGAGTTTCAGCCTCAGCATCATTCCTTCCAAAGAACATTCTCCTTTAGAATGGATTCGTTGGATCTCCTTGCAGTCCAAGGGACTCTCAAGAGTCTTCTCCAACACCACAGTTCAAAAGCATCAATTCTTCAGCACAGACAGTGGCAATTCCTGGTGGCTCAGTGTTAAAGAATAGTTCTGCCAATGCAGGAGACGTGGGTTTGACTCCTGGGTTGAGAAGATCCCCTGGAGAAGCAAATGGAAACCCACTCCAGTATTCTTGTCTGGGAAATCCCATGGACACAGGAGCCTGGAGGGCTGCTGTCCATGGGGTAGCCAAAGAGTTGGACATGACTTAGCAACTAAACAATAACAATAAGCAGTTCCATAAAACTGTTTTCCTTATCCTAAGAAATTCCCTGAAGGAATATATTATTTGTTTATATCTTTCTATTTTGGACTGAGTAGAATATCTTCCTTATAAATGACATAGGATAAATTGGAATGAAGGAAAATCAATTCAGTTCAGTTCAATAGCTCAGTCGTGTCTGACTCTTTGTGACCCCATGAACCACAGCATGCCACACCTCCATGTCCATTACCAATGCCAGAGTTCATTCAAACTCATGTCCATTGTGATGGTGATGCCATCCAACCATCTCATCCTCTGTCGTACCCTTCTTCTCCTCCCCTCAATCTTTCCCAGCATCAGGGTCTTTTCAATGAGCCAGCTGTTCACATCAGGTGGCCAAAGTATTGGAGTTTCAGCTTCAACATCAGTCCTTCCAATGAACATCAAGGACTGATCTCTTTTAGGATGGACTGGTTGGATCTCCTTGCAGTCCAAGGTACTCTCAAGAATCTTCTCCAACACCACAGTTCAAAAGCATCAATTCTTTTGCACTCAGCTTTCTTTATAGTCCAAATATCACATCCATACATGACCACTGGAAAAGCCATAGCCGTAACTAGATGGACCTTTGTTGGCAAAGTAATGTCTCTGCTTTTGAATATGCTATCTAGGTTGGTCATAACTTTCCCTCCAAGGAGTAAGGATCTTTTAAAATCATGACTGCAGTCACCATCTGCAGTGATTTTGGAGCCCAGAAAAATAAAGTCTGACACTGTTTCCACTATTTCCCCATCTATTTCCCATGACGTGATGGGACCAGATGCCATGATCTTCGTTTTCTGAATGTTGAGCTTTAAGCCAACTTTTTCACTCTCCTCTTTCACTTTCATCAAGAGGCTCCTTAGTTCTTCTTCACTTTCTGCCATAAGGGTGGTGTCATCTGCATATCTGAGGTTATTGATATTTTTCCAGCAATCTTGATTCCAGCTTGTGCTTCTTCCAGTCCAGCATTTCTCATGATGTACTCTGCATATAATAAATAAGCAGGGTGACAATATATGGCCTTGACATACTCCTTTCCTATTGGAACCAGTCTGTTGTTCCATGTCCAGTTCTAACTGTTGCTTCCTGACCTGCATACAGGTTTCTCAATAGGCAGGTCAGGTGATCTGGTATTCCCATCTCTTAAAGAATTTTCCACAGTTTATTATGATCCACTGAGTCAAAGGCTTTGGCATAGTCAATAAGGCAGAAATAGATGTTTTTCTGGAACTCTCTTGCTTTTTCCATGATCCAGCAGATGTTCAAAATTTGATCTCTGGTTTCTCTGCCTTTTCTGAAACCAGCTTGAACATCTGGAAGTTAAGGGTTCACATATTGCTAAAGCCTGTCTTGAAGAATTTTGAGCATTACTTTACTAGCATGTGAGATGAGTTCAATTGTGCAGTAGTATGAGTATTCTTTAGCATTGCCTTTCTTTGGGATTGGAATGAAAAGTGACCTTTTCCAGCCCCCTGTTGCCACTACTGACTTTTCCAAATTTGCTGACATATTGAGTGCAGCACTTTCACAGCATCATCTGTTAGGATTTGAAATAGCCTAACTGGAATTCAGGAGCCTCGTAGGCTGCGTCCATGGGGTCGTTCATGGGGAATGGCAACCCACTCCAGTGTCTTGCCTGGAGATCCCAGGGGGGGGAAGCCTGGTGGGCCCTCTCTGGGGTCGCACAGAGTCAGACATGACTGAAACGACTTAGCAGCAGCAGCAGCAACTGGAATTCCATCACCTCCACTAGCTTTGTTTGTAGTGATGCTTCCCAAGTCCCACTTGACTTCGCATTCTATGATTTTTGGCTCTAGTTAAGTGTGAGTGATCATACCTTCATGATTATCTGAGTCATGAAGATCTTTTTTGTACAGTTCTTCTATGTATTCTTGCCACTTCTTCTTAATGTCTTTTGTTTAAGTCCATACAATTTCTTTCCTTTATTTATCCCATCTTTGCATGAATTTTTCCCTTGGTATCTCTAATTTTCTTGAAGAGATCTCTAGTCTTTCCTGTTCTATTGTTTTCCTCTATTTCTTTGCATTGATCACTGAGAAAGGCTTCGTATCTCTCCTTGCTATTCTTTGGAACTCTGCCTTCAAATGGATATATCTTTCCTTTTTTTCCTTTGCCTTTTGCCTCTCTTCCTTGCACAGCTATTTGTAAGGTCTCCTCAGACTGCCATTTTGCTTTTTTGCATTTCTTTTTCTTGGGTATGGTCTTGCTCCCTGTCTCCTGTACAATGTCACGAACCTCATTCCATAGTTCATCAGGCACTCTGTCTATCAGATCTAGTCCCTTAAATGTTTTTCTCACTTCCACCCTATAGTCATAAGGGATTTGATTTAGGTCGTACCTGAATGGTCTAGTGGTTTTCCCCACTTTCTTCAATTTATGTCTGAATTTGGCAATAAGGAGTTCATGATCTGAGCCACAGTCAGCTCCCAGTCTTTTTTTTTTCTGACTGTATACAGCTTCTCCATCTTTGGCTACAAAGGATATAATCAATCTGATTTCGTTGTTGACCATCTGGTGATGTCCATGTGTAAAGTCTTCTCTTGTGTTTTTGGAAGAGGGTGTTTGCTATGACCAGTGCATTCTCTTGGCAAAACTCTATTAGCCTTTGCCCTGCTTCATTCTGTACTCCAAGGCCAAATTTGCCTGTTACTTCAGGTGTTTCTTGACTTCCTACTTTTGTATTCCAGTCCCCATAATGAAAAGGACATCTTTTGGGGATGTTAGTTCTAGAGGGTCTTGTAGGTCTTCATAGAACTGTTCAACTTCAGCTTCTTCAGTGTTACTGGTTGGGGCATAGACTTGGATTACCGTGATATAGAATGGTTTGCCTTGGAAATGAACAGAGATCATTCTGTTGTTTTTAAGATTGCATCCAAGTACTGCATTTCAGATTCTTGTTGACTATGATAGCTACTCCATTTCTTCTAAGGAATTCCTGCCCAGAGTAGTAGATATAAAGGTCATCTGAGTTAAATTCACCCATTCCAATCTATCTTAGTTAACTGATTCCTAGAATGTCAGTGTTCACTCTTGCCATCTCCTGTTTGACCACTTCCAATTTGCCTTGATTCATGGACCTAACATTCCAGGTTCCTATGCACTATTGCTCTTTACTGTATCTAACTTTGCTTCTATCACCAGTTCCATCCACAATTGGGTGTTGTTTTTGCTTTGGCTCCATCCCTTCATTCTTTCTGAAGTTATTTCTCCACTGATCTCCAGTAGCATATTGGGCACCTACTGACCTGGGGAGTTCCTCTTTCAGTGTCCTATCTTTTTGCCTTTTCATACTGTTCATGGGGTTCTCAAGGCAAGAATACTGAAGTGGTTTGCCATTCCCTTCTCCAGTTGACTGTAAATAAGTATATATGAAAACAGATTAAACATAAGAATAGACTTGGGATAGTTATAATATGGACTTCTGTTTTACCCCATTAACTGCAGCCAAGCTAGTGCCTCCCTATCCAACACAAACTCTCGGAGGTCACCAGACTCCCTTCACTATTCATCCTGCCAACAAGATATCTGAATAGCTAGTTCAGGGCTGATGCCAATCCAGCCAAGGCATCCTCAAGGGCCTAGATTTTTAAAATCTTCTTTCTCCAATACTTTCCAGCATCAGAGTCCTCTCGCTCTAATGAGTCAACTCTTCTTATGCCTAGGTGGGAAAGTACACAGGAGTTTCAGGTTAAATGATGCTGGAACATTCCTTCCAAAGGCTATGAAATTAAAAGGCTGATCTCCTTGAGAATGGACAGGTATGATCAACCTAGATAGTCCATAGTCAAAAACAAGAGACATTACTTTAACACCAAAGGTTCAAAAGCATCAAGGCTATGGTCTTTCCTGTGGTCATAGTCCAGATGTCAGAGCCATACAGTGACCACAGGAAAGACCATAGCCTTGACTAGTCGAACTTTGGTGTGCAAGAAGACTCTTGAGAGTCTCTTGCTTTTAAAGAACTTAAACATAAGAATACACTTCTGATAGGAGAATCGACTTCTGGATTTCTTTTTCCTTAAGGAATGATGAAAAAAAAAAAACTCCATTACTATTCATCCTGCCACCAAGATATCTAGAATAGTTGTCTCATTGGGAGACTCTGATGCTGGAAGGGATTAAGCCAGAGGACGTGATCAAGGGGACTAGATGTTTGAAATGGTCTGGCTCCAACTACTTGAGAGTCTTGCTTAGTCCTCAGGGAGCTTCTGATGGACTTAACACTGTACTTATAGCCTAGCGTAGGAAGTACATGGGGTCGCAAAGAGTAAAAGATGACTGAGCGACTATCTGATCAAAAGATCTGATCTGAGCAGCATCACCTAGTACTTCCTATTTGCTTCACATTTGTCACAGCTTCCTCTCCTATCTGCTTAGGAAATTGGGAATTTTTTTCAACATATTCCTACCAATCAGGCTTCTCTTACTAAATAGAAAACAATAATTCAGGGGACAAAGCTGATTATGTCAGTCACAGACATTATCAACCCAAATAGAGCTCGCCATGAATTCTCCTGATGACAAGGAATTCTTTTTGTGTGGTTGTGGGGAAGCATGCTCTGTGATTACCTTGTCAAGGGACATTTGGCAATATCTGGAGAAGTGTTTTGTTGTCATCAAAGGGGACAGGTGGGTACTGGAATCTAGTGGTTAGAGGCCATGGATGCTGCCAAACATTATGTAATATACAGGACATTGTCCAACAATGTGTAATTCCTGGCCTGAAATGTCAATAGTGCTGAGCTTGAAAAAGCCTGGTCAGGAAGCAACAGTTAGAACTGGACATGGAACAACAGACTGGTTCCAAATAGGAAAAGGGGTACGTCAAGGCTGTATATTGTCACCCTGTTTATTTAACTTCTATGTAGAGTACATCATGAGAAATGCTGGGATGGAAGAAGCACAAGCTGGAATCAAGATTGCTGGAAGAAATATCAATAACCTCAATATGCAGATGACACCACCCTTATGGCAGAAAGCGAAGAGGAACTAAAAAGCCTCTTGACAAAAGTGAAAGTGGAGAGTTAAAAAGTTGGCTTAAAACAACATTCAGAAAACGAAGATCATGGCATCCGGTCCCATCACTTCATGGGAAATAGATGGGGAAACAGTGGAAACACTGTCAGACTTTATTTTCTGGGCTCCAAAATCACTGCAGATGGTGACTGCAGCCATGACATTAAAAGATGCTTACTCCTTGGAAGGAAAGTTATGAGCAACCCAGATAGCATATTCAAAAGCAGAGACATTACTTTGCCAACAAAGGTCCATCTAGTCAAGGCTATGGTTTTTCCAGTGGTCATGTATGGATGTGAGAGTTGGACTGTGAAGAAGGCTAAGCGCCAAACAATTGATGCTTTTGAACTGTGGTGTTGGAGAAGACTCTTGAGAGTCCCTTGGACTGCAAAGAGATCCAACCAGTCCATTCTAAAGGAGATCAGCCCTGGGATTTCTTTGGAAGGAATGATGCTAAAGCTGAACCTCCAGTACTTTGGCCACCTCATGCAAAGAGTTGACTCATTGGAAAAGACTCTGATGCTGGGAGGGACTGGGGGCAGGAGGAGAAGGGGATGCCAGAGGATGAGATGGCTGGATGGCATCACTGACTCGATGGACGTGAGTCTGAGTGAACTCCAGGAGTTGGTGATGGACAGGGAGGCCTGGTGTGCTGTGATTCATGGGGTCGCAAAGAGTTGGACACGACTGAGTGACTGAACTGAACTGAACTGATACTACCTAGCGTAAAGATGGAGAAGGCAATGGCACCCCACTGCAGTATTCTTGCCTGGAAAATCCCATGGATGGAGGAGTCTGATAGGCTGTGGTCCATGGGGTCGCTAAGAGTCGGACACGACTGAGCGACTTCACTTTCACTTTTCACTTTCGTGCATTGGAGAAGGAAATGGCAACCCACTCCAGTGTTCTTGCCTGGAGAATCCCAGGGGCTGGGGAGCCTGGTGGGCTGACGTCTATGGGGTCGCACAGATTCGGACACGACTGAAGTGACTTAGCAGCAGCAGCAGCATCAAGATATGATCTCCAAGGAAAATGTTAAAAGAAATGCAGGATGAAGAATTAGGTGGAGGAGCAAAACTATAGCTACCATGTGTGAAAGTTGCTCAGTTGTGTCTGATTCTTTCTGACCCATGGACTACACAGTCCATAAATTCTCCAGGTCACAATACTGGAGTAGGTAGACATTCCCTTCGTCAGGGGATCTTACCAATCCAAGGATCGAACCCAGGTCTCCCACATTGCAGATAGATTCTTTACCAGCTGAGCCACAAGGGAAGCCCATTCACAGAATTTGAAATATTGTATGACTTGTCAAATACAGAAGCAAATTCTCAGTATTTTTTCAGAAGGCAAACATGAAACAATGTTTGAATTTTTTAATGACGAATATATTAAGATTTTATAATCATTTGAGCTTTCCAACAGCAAAAAATTAGGCATCTTTACAGAACTGAATGTACTCGGTTATTGTTGGTCAATCGTCCTGTTGTTTCCAACTCTTGCAATCCCATAGATTGCAGCTTTCCAGGCTTCATGTCCCTCATCATCTCCCAGAATTTTCCCAAGTTCATGTTCATTGTATCAGTGATGCCATCCAGTCATCTCATCCTCTTGATACCCTCTTCTCCTTCTGCCCTAAATCTTTCCCAGCATCAGGAACTTTCCAATGAGTCAGCTATTTGCATCAGATAACCAAAATACTGGAGTTTCAGATTCAGCATCAGTCCTTCCAGGTATTCAGGACTGATTTCCTTTGAGATTGACTGGTTTGTCCAGGAGACTCTCAGGAATCTTCTCCAGCACCACAGTTCCAAGGCATCAGTTCTTCAGTGCTCTGCCTTCTTTATAGCCCAGCTCTTGCAACTATATGTGAACACTGGGAAGCCCATCGCCTTGACTGTACGGACCTTTGTTGGCAGAGTAATGTCTCTGCTTTCCAACACACTATCTGGGTTTGTCACAGCTTTCCTGTCAAGAAGCAATTTTCTTTTGATTTCCTGGCTGCAGTCACCATCTTCAGTGGTTTTAGAGCCCAGGAAGAGGAAATCTGTCACTATTTCTACCTTTCCCCCTTCTATTTGCCATAAAGCAATGGGGCTGGATGCCATGATCTTAGTTTTTTTAAACATTTAGTTTTAAGCTACTTCTTTCACTCTCCTCCTTCACCCTCATCAAGAGGCTCCTTAGTTCCTCTTCGCTTTCTGCCGTTAAGAGTGGTATCATCTGCATATCTGAGATTGTTGGTGCTTCTCCCGCCTATCTTGATTCCAGCTTGTAACTCATGCAGCCCAGCATTCTCATGATGTGCTCAGCTTATAGGTTAAACAAACAGGGTGACAGCAGATAGCCGTGTTGTATTCCTTTCTCCATCTTGAACCAATCAGTCGTTCCATACAAGATTCTGTTGCTTCTTGACCCACATACAAGTTTCTCAGGAGACAGGTAAGGTGGTCTGGTACTTCTGTTTCTTTAAGAGCTTTCCACAGTTTATGATCCACACAGTCAAAGGCTTTGGCGTAGTCAGTGAAACAGAGGTACATATTTTTCTGAAATTCCCTAGCTTTCTCAATGATCCTGCAAATGTTGGCAATTTGATCTCTGGGTCCTCTTCCTTTTCTAAACCCAGCTTGGACATCTGAAAGTTCTTGGCTTGTATAATTCCAAAGCCTAGCATGCAAGATTTTAAGCTTTACCTTACTAACATGGGAGATCAGTGCAATTGTCCGATGGTTAGCACATTCTTTAGTTCTACCCATTCTTTAGTACCACCCTAAAGAATGTACTTGGTACAAGGTTGTCAATTTGTGAAGAATTCTTTGTATTATAAACTCTTGAAATGTAAGAGCATATTTAAACCAGATCAACATGGAAGTCATTTCTAACTCTTTAATATAAACCACTTTTAGACAGACTATGAAAGTGAGTCAATAGGAGCCACTAGTCTTTGCACCAGGTAATATATGCACCAAGAGAAATCTGATGGACGAATATAGTAATTGCCTTCTGCTAGGCTTTGCTATGCCTGCTGGTGGAAGAAGAGGAGCAACTGGTCTTAATATTCTCAGAACTATATTAGTCTAGTCTCTGAACCACCCATCAGGACTGAGCTCAATTAGCATTGTGTTGCAATGAGCCATGAAAATTGTATTTTGTAAACAGTGTGGTAAAACTATGACCCAATCAGAAGCATTGAGTTGCCAGTTTATGATTTTCCTATCCTGGCCTCTTTTATAATCCAAGTTAACACATAGTAATCCTGAACTCACACTGCAGGTGTACTGACTCCCATTGTTTTAAATCAGCAGTAAGAGCAGAATTAAAATTTTAATACAAATCTAGGAACATTTTTATTCTTTTTCCTTTAATATCTCTCTAGTCTTTTATCTTTGTAGTTATTTGCTATTTCTCATTTATTTTTGGTAGAATGGATGATTATGATTTATAATAAAATATCCTTGAGAATGCAAATGTATAACTATCCTATATAGTTATAATCAGAAAATGCAAATACTTGATAAATTTAGGGTAAATATCAGTCTATATAACATTTGTGATCCATATGAGGAATTCATTTGTAAACATACGTTAAAAGTTAATTCCAATTTTTTTGTACTTCAGTGACTCTCCTTAATGAGGGTTATGTAATTAACAATATAAATATATTTTGAAAGTGTATTAAATTATACATGTCTCCTAAAAGGAGCGAGTCACATCCACTGAATGCATATAACTACTGCTTCATAATCCTCATTTTTAATAAATAATTTTTACATCAGTATTCCATCTTTTATAGCATGTTAGCTTTCTTTTGCTATTTAAATGCAATATTTATAAAAACAGATAAATACTTATTTCCTCTGCATTTCTTTCCATTTGTTGGCTATTATTGCATTTATATTAGACCTTTTTTCATTGAAAGAGTGGCTAAATTTTGGAAAAAATGATAATATAGTCTCAGTTTGTAAAAAAAATTTAAATGAATGGAGAACTTATTAAGATATAAGATGGTCACATTATTTGGTGATCTATGACAACTCACCTCTGAAGTACATCATGTTATAACACAGAGCCACTTACTCTGGACAAAGTCACTTTCAGGAATGGTTTTATTACCATGAAAATGAATAGATGTACTGGCTCTAAAGTGCCACCATTGCCCTTTATGAGAATAGTGAACTAGATTAGCTGGCACGCTTGCTTCCCTCACTCTTTATGAGCCTTATGTGTTTTGGGGGTATTTTCAACATTTTTATCTAGATGTTATTTTCAGAAAAATCCTATAACATTTTCCATGTAGGCAAGGAAAACATGAACACTGAACTTGCTTAATAAAATTCAGTCATGAAAATGCATTTGAATATATTTGTTTAGCAATCCTAACAAAATTATCTTTAGACTTCGCCCAGAGAAATCTTTCGAGGTTTCACATTATGGTTAAGGTACAGAAGCCTGAATGCAGAAAAAAGTGATCAGAAAATAAAGACGTTTAAAATGATGAAAAATATTTCTTCATTTGGGTCCCTGATTAAAATTAAGTATTGCAACTCTGCAGAATATAACTATATTTATATAGTTATATAAAAGCAAATATTAGTCATAAGAGATCAGTTGTCTAAGTAGAGAAACACAGGGTGATTTTTTCCCCTATTTTTTCCTGTGGTTAGTGTACATATACTTAAGAGTGCCTTATTCTCAAAGCAATTCAACTGTAATTTATGTATACCTGATATTTTATGTAATGTGCTAAAAGAAACGTTATTCACATAAAAAGATCATTGCAGAGGTGAACTTGATAAATGTAATTAGTGAAAATTAATTTTGTGGGTTAAATAGATTTAAAATATTCTTATGGAAATTGGTTAGACTAAAATTTTGAGGGAATCACCTTCCCCTACATCTTTTTTGCTTCCGCTTTTGAAAGAAGCTAACAGTACTACTTAGTTGTATAGCTTTCTAATATTTTTTTATACTCTTCATATTAAATATAAAGTGATACACTTCACTAATTATATGTGCAAAGAGTTCTCTATCAGAAAAATGTCAGCATGAAAACCCTCTTCCCACCAAGGAGTCTCTCCATTACTGAAGGTCAGTTGGTAGAGGTTATTATGTCCCTAGTAATAACAATTTGATCCTTTGTTTCCTTTGTTATATTTTTGTTCTGGCCACTGTTAAATGAACCTCAGCTGAAAACTATGAAATCAAAACTGCAGTACCTTAATAGCAGAGAAAAAATGTCATGGGGCAGTCTCTCAGCATCAAAGCATCAGGGGTATATCTTTTCAAAATGAAAAATATAGCTCATCTGGTTAACATAAAGGGCAGTAAGTTTCTTTATAGATGAAAAATGGAGGCAGCAAAGTGGTGGTTGTCAAGCAGATGCCAAAGTCTCAACTTCTCTGTTAGATGATCAAATATATTTTAAGTCTGCATAAAAAATGCAGTTATCATAGGATCCAACATATTGTATCAAAGAGAGGCCAGTCCTCATCCCAAGTAGAGGTATTTCTTTTTAAAAAATTGCATTCCATACTTACAGACTTCCTAACCAGCAAGGAGAAAAATGGGGGTGGGGGAGTTGATGATGAGGCTTGAAATATGAGGAGAATGAGTGAAGTAAATGTCATGGTATAAGAGCTTGAAGTCATGACCTTGTGGATGACTTTTTGTAGGGATCGGATATTTCCACACTAGAGGTGAAAACAAGTGGACTTTTTTTTTTTTTTTTTTCTGAGTTCTAAACATCCATTCTCTCTTGGTTCCTTCTTTGACATTTCTGCTAAATTGGAAAACAGAATATTCAGAATAGTTAGATCTTCTTGGCACAGGGAGCAGGGACTTTCATTTAACAACATGCATTTCACAAATATGCATTGTCAGTTCCTCACACCCTCCTCCCAGTGTATGTGATATGTGTATAAAAGGATATATGCCATCAACTGTGTTATTGAAAGTTAGTTTTGAAGTATTAGAGAAATATTGGCTTTTATATCAGTTGCCTAGAAAGCTAGCTGTACAGATACTTAAGAGTGCATCCAGCTTAAGTAAAAGCAATGTTTAGATTCAATTGCAAACCATGCCATTTATCCATCAGGATGTCAACAACTGAGTAGAGGGGATAATTTGTATTTAAGTTTAAACTTTAGAGGAACATTGTCAAATAGAAAATTCTGTGATTATGGAGATTTATATAATACTGAAACAGCCTTTTAAATGTGCCTAGAAAAACTGTGATGTGCATTCTTTATTTAATTTTGATTAATGAAAGTATCATCCTGGTTTCTGTGATGCTGCTGCTCCATTTCCACCTCTCGAGTGCTCTGGGACTCTGTGCTGGGGGGATTGGGGCGGGGGAGGGGACAGGGATGGTGGCTGGATGGCATCACTACTCGGGATGCAGTCGAGTGACCTCCGGGAGCTGGTGAGGACAGGGAGGCCTGGCGTGCTGCAGTTCATGGGGTCGCGAGTCGACACGACTGAGCGACTGATCTGATCTGAATGAAAGTATAAATGTAAATAGATTTACTATCCACTGGAGAGCATACCTTTAGAGGATCAAAGGGACAACAATGCAAATCCCTGAATAGTTGGAAACATCAAATCTATTAAAACAGATTTTATAGAATATAAACCTATTTTGGAATAGAACTAAGGTGACACATTTTTAATATAGCCTTGTTCATATGTAGCAACCTCACCAACTGCGTTTTCTCTTAAGTATGTGTCTAAAGGAATTGTGGGGGCTTCCCAGGTGGCTTCCCAGGTGGCTAAGTGGTAAAGAATCTGCCTGGCAATGTAGGATATCCAGGAGTTGCAGGTAGATCCCTGGGTTGAGAAGATCTCCTGGAGGAGGAAAGGGCAACCACTCCAGTATTCTTGCCTGGAGAATCCCATGGACAGAGGAGCCTAGCGGGCAACAATCCATGGGGTTGCCAAGAGTCAGACACAACTGAGCAAACATACAAGGCAAACAAATTCATAGAGCACAATTTTACTAGGAATCCTGAGAATTCATAGATCCATTGATTGTAGGACTTAAGAAGCAGATTAATGAAGAACAAAACAAATAAAAAACCAACCAAGATAAGTGCAGGTGAAATAAGATCTTTAATACACATCAAGCAAAGTCCTGTAGGAGAATTGGTGTGTTTAATTCCATTGTCATATAAAATAATTTGCTTCCTAGAAAGAGTGGTATTTGTGGTGATGAAGAGAGTAAGAGAAGTTAACTACATAGTAAAGAGACTTAGCAGCATGAATGTGTTATATTTATGGAAGTTTGGAAATTATTGAATGGGTGCAGTTTAAAAGTCATGCTAATAAGCAATTTGGCATCAGGACATATCCTAGATGTTATGCCTAGAAATTTGAAACTTATTCTGTGAATGATAGAGTCCAGAAATATTTTGATAAGTGTAATAACATGATTTAATCTATGATTCAGGAAATTAACAATGTATAGCAATATATAGGGGTGATTGCCAAGGTAAGAAATGGAAGCCAAGGAAACAAGTAAAGAAGCTACTAAATGTAAGATGATAATAGCCTAAACCAGGCTAGTTGTTTTAGAAGGAATGTAGAGTAAAGGATAACTTTATAGGACTTGCAAGAGTTTGGAGTTGATCATTCAAGTCAGACAACTTCAGAAAGAAAGAAGTCAAAAGATAGCTTTTACCATCTAATCTCAAAGCTTAACACGAAAGGTGATGTCCCTAAGAGAAGGTTTGGTTTTTGTGTGCTTACTTCTTTATTTTGCTTCTTTTTAATTTTGTGGTTTCTTTAACTGGTGGAAGTATGGCATCTTTGTGAAGTCCTTGTAGAAATTGATGATTAAAGGTAAAGAACATCAATTAAACAGACATACAATTCTCAAGGTAAAATTCCAATTATAGTTATATTTAAAAATATATTGTGGAGGTAATGCAAACTCAATTGAAAATTGAAGCAGTACAAAGATATGTAAAGCAAAAATGAAAAGCAAAACTACCTTCATCTCTATCCTTTCCACCATCCTACCTATTAAGGGTTTCTACTGTTAATAATTTACACTGTTTACTACTATAACTTTTTCTACATAAGTATAAATACATTTTTAAAGTGCTAATAATTTCTTTTAACTATGCATTTGTATGCATAAACACCCATAATGCATATATAATACTGATGCTACTGAATTACATACCTGCTAGGGTTGCACAATGCTACAGCCCTGCAGATGTGTAATTTATATTTATACAAATAGAATAATTTTCACTCAAAGAAACAATTTATCAAAATATCAAATACCATTTTCATTTCAACATATATAGATCTATATCATTATATCATTCCTTAACACTGATATATCCCTATTTAACTATTCTTTTTGTATTATACATTTAGGTTGTTTAAGGAAAAAGCAAGAGAGTTCCAGAAAAACATCTATTTCTGCTTTATTGACTATGCCAAAGCCTTTGACTGTGTGGATCACAATAAGCTATGGAAAATTCTGAAAGAGATGGGAATACCAGACCACCTGATCTGCCTCTTAAGAAATCTGTATGCAGGTCAGGAAGCAACAGTTAGAACTGGACGTGGAACAACAGACTGGTTCCAAATAGGAAAAGGAGTACGTCAAGGCTGTATATTGTCACCATGTTTATTTAACTTATATGCAGAGTACATCATGAGAAATGCTGGACTGGAAGAAACACAAGTTGGAATCAAGATTGCTGGGAGAAATATCAATAACCTCAGATATGCAGATGACACCACTCTTATGGCAGAAAGTGAAGAGGGGCTAAAAAGCCTCTTGATGAAAGTGAAAGTGGAGAGTGAAAGGGTTGGCTTAAAGCTCAACATTCAGAAAACGAAGATCATGGCATCTGGTCCCATCACTGCCTGGGAAATAGATGGGGAGACAGTGGAAACAGTGTCAGACTTTGTTTTTCTGGGCTCCAAAATCACTGCAGATGGTGACTGCAGCCATGAAATTAAAAGACGCTTACTCCTTGGAAGGAAAGTTATGACCAACCTAGATAGCATATTCAAAAGCAGAGACATTACTTTACCAACAAAGGTTCGCCTAGTCAAAGCTATGGTCTTTCCTGTGGTCATGTATGGATGTGAGAGCTGGACTGTGAGGAAGGCTGAGCGCCAAAGAATTGATGCTTTTGAACTGTGGTGTTGGAGAAGACTCTTGAGAGTCCCTTGGACTGCAAGGAGATCCAACCAGTCCATTCTGAAGGAGATCAGCCCTGGGATTTCTTTGGAAGGAATGATGCTAAAGCTGAAACTCCAGTATTTTGGCCACCTCATGCGAAGAGTTGACTCATTGGAGAAGACTCTGATGCTGGGAGGGATTGAGGGCAGGAGGAGAAGGGGACGACAGAGGATGAGATGGCTGGATGGCATCACTGACTCGATGGATGCGAGTCTGAGTGACCTCCCGGAGCTGGTGATGGACAGGGAGGCCTGGCGTGCTGCGGTTCATGGGGTCGCAAAGAGTCGGACACGACTGAGCGACTGATCTGATCTGATCTGAAATGTGTTTATATTATAAATAGTATTGATAATTTAACACCTTGATATCTTTAAGAATATTTTCCTTGTTAAAAAACAAAATTATTGTTTTAATATAAGTTATACTGAGAAATACAGAAATTAGGCAACATTCAAACATTAGTATGCAAATAAAAATTCAAATATATTTTCATTTACTTAGTTTTTAGAAGCTCGTGAAGAAAACAGTTAACAGTAGAAATGATCACATATGAACTTTAAAAAACAAAGATTTTTAAATGTTCTGGTGTATTATTTTCAAAATGATCTCATTTTTAATTATTGGAAAGTCATTATCTATGCATCTGGTATATGATTCTGTATTTTTTATCTAACCATCCACATAGCTTCTATGCAGTGCTGACACAGCCTTTACACACACACACATGCACAATTTGAGTCCTTTTAAAATGTACCATTTAAATGTGATATGTTCTAAATGAAGTTCAATGTATGAAATAACTACACAATTGCAGTTCAGAGAACCCCCATTTGAATACATGTGAATATAAGCTTCACCTTGTGAATATTCAGAAATTGAATCTCAGGAAGAAACTTACTCCCAGTAAACATTGTTTTTATAAGGAAAATGTGGATCTAGGACACAACTATTTTCAGAATGATGCAAATTTACTGACACAAGTAGAAATACAAGTTAGCTCAGTGAGAATTGCAAACAACTTACTATTTGTGCAAATATAATTCTTCCCTGGCAGAGAATTTGATGCTGTGATTTCTCTTTTCATTTCCTTCAGCTTAATTCTAATTAGTAATCACCCCTTTCCATAAAAATAATAATAATAACCAATTCTTCTGAAGGTGGAAAAATGAAACTGTGATAAGCTATCATTATTTTGGAGGCCATATCTGTCAATTATACACATCCAAATAATCCTCTGCCAATTCTATGTTCCTTTGGTCTCAAATCACAAAAGACAAAGAATTGTGCATTTTTTTTATCTCATATATGAGATCCCTAAAATTTGGAAACAGAAATAAGGAAGTTATGTTTTGTTGAGCAGGAACTACACTTAGAAGACAGACCAGCCCACCTACATCATACAGTTTTATTCATCTGCTTTAACAAACTGGGCTGCACGTGTGCCTTCATGTGAGACTAGATAAATATACCCCTTGAACACACGGCATTGGTCAATCAAAATGTCTTGCTGAGTCAAAGACACAAGTGGAATTTACTCACCCATATGGGTCCCATATATCAGGTTTATTCCCTACCCATCCTATCCTGAAAATTCTAATGTCTTCCAATGCAACTTCTGTGTTGTTATACTGAATTTGGAAGTTTCAGTATGTACTAACTTCAAAACTATTTCCCTTTTTCTGTGGATTTCCTTTTTCTGAATTATATCAATGTTCAATTATGTTATCAATCTGTACATTACAGTATGATATGATGAAATTATTGCCAATCAATGCCTGCTTATTTTTATTTTTTTCTGAAGTATAGTTGATTTATGAATTCCCTGGTAGCTCAGCTGGTAAAGAATCTGCCTGCAATTCAGGAGACCCTGGTTTGATTCCTGGGTTGGAAGGATCCCCTGGGTAAAGGATAGGCTACCCACTCCAGAGTTCTTGGGCTTCCCTGGTGGCTCAGATGGTAAAGAATCTGCTTGCAATGTGGGAGGCCTGGGTTTGATCCTTGGGCTGGGAAGATCCCCTGGAAGAGGACATGGTGACCCACTCCACTATTCTTGCATGGAGAATCCCCATGGACAGAGGAGCTTGGTGGGCTACAGTCCATGGATTCACAAAGAGTGGGACAGGACTGAGCAACTAAGAACACAGCCCATAGTTGATTTACAATGTTGTGTTAGTTTCAGGCATACAGCATAGTGATTCAGTCTTATTTATATATATATATATAGATTATATATATATATATATATATATATATAATATTTTCAGATTCTTTTCCCTTATAAGTTATTACAAAATATTGAGTATAGCTCCCTACGCTGTATACAGTAGGTCCTTATTGGTTATCTATTTTATATATAGATGTTTTAATCCCAAATTCCTAATTTATCCTCTCCCCCTCTCATCCCCTTCACTTTTTGAATTAAAGCTCACCAGAATGAAAACCCAGAAATGCACGGATAGTTCTAGAATCTGTTTAGCCTTCAGCTTGTGGGCAGAGCCAAGGGGAAGAAAATGCAATTTTCTCTTACAGTTCTAGTTACCATATGAAAGCTTTCTGTTAATTATGAGACTCAATGCATTTCACAGAGGTTTAACAGATGGACCCAAGTGTCCATCAATAAGAAACTAAGCAGAATGCATTTTGGTATGGTATTAGGCAATTTGAAGAAGGAAAAGGAGAGGAAGAGGAGGAAAAAAACAAGAAAAAATCTGGGAAAATGATTCCCCCCCAACTATGGAGAAATACAGGGTGGGAGAGAAAAGGGGAGGTATGTGTACACACATATTCTCTGTTTATTAATAAAAACATAATGACCATATTCAGTTGTGCATGTATACAAAATGTGAGAAGTTAATATAGGAAACCAAGAGAAGTTGCTGCTGAGAAGAAATCTGCTATATGTAGTCAGAGAAAGCCTTCTCTTTACTGGCGAACCATTTGGCATGGCAATAAAGAGTTTGTCTGCAATGCAGGAGACCTAGGTTCAAACCCTGGGCTTGGAAGATCCCCTGGAGAAAGGAATGGCAGCCCACTCCAGTATTCTTGCCTGGAGAATTCTATGCACAGAGGAGTCTGACAGGCTACAGGCCATGGGGTTGCAAAGAGTCAAACACAACTGAGTGACAATCGCTTTCATGCTCTATTTTTTGTTCCATCCATACATCACTTTTCCAACCAAAACTGCATTTTAAATAAAAACATCTCCCCCTCTCTCTCTGTTTAAACACAAACACAGTCACAAATGTGGGCAGAAAGACTCCCACAATCCTCTGAGGAAATAATATTATCCCCAATTTATGAATGACTGAAATGAAGCTGACTAGTTACAAGTCTGAGGTCACATAATTAGTATGTGCTGAAGTAAGAATTCGAACACAGGTCAGTCTGATTCCAGAGGCTCCATTTTCTCATCATACCAACTTGCATATTCCATTGTTACAGTTTATAATTACCTATTTGGAAATTTCATTGACTCTTAAGATTTGAATGTCCACTTCTATAGTGGTGACACTTAAAGCAGCATCTCCAGTCCTGGTATTTCTCATTTATTGCAGTCCATGTGGACAGGAAACTGGCTCTCAATAGTCAAATAGGTGGCCAGCCATTAGGTTCACAATGATCTTAACTGGAGTAATTTCTCCCATTCCAAATCACTGTGTTTGTTATCCAACTACCCTATAGTGTCACCCGTTACACAAATCTTTACATTACCAGGCTAAATATTTTGAAATCATTTTTTTCCCTTCATTCCTCACTGTAAATTTTGATGTTAATGAGTTATTCCACTTATCACTTTAATCTCCTTCACATTTGTCTCTTCTTATCCATTTTAACTGTTGAGATTTTTACCCAAGGACTTAATCCCCTACATTTTGATTAATGAAATAATCTCCTAGTTAGTGTTCCTATTTCTAAACTCTGCCTTCAAATTCATGTCTTATAAAACTATTGATATTTCTGTCAATATTTTATTGCATACAAAAATTTTTCTGACAAAAAGTTAAGATAAGTAATAAAACATGTAATATTCTAGACTTTCTAAGCTAATGAATTAAATTTGGACTCCTACAGTTCCATTGTGATGCTTTCTTCAACATGTATATTACTTCTTATCATTTGATTATAACTAAGCTTGCTAAATGAAGATTCACTCCCACTTTAAAGAAATCCTCCACTAGCACATAAATATACACATAGAACCATCATTTTTTATATTTACAAAACACAAGAGATCTGTTCTGTCATTTTGGTTTCATTGTTACATGGCCCATACTTAGATCAGCAAAAAACTAAGTCATAAGCAAGGTTTTTCTGTAGCAGTATGAAGGATAGAAAGCAAAAACTTTTGAACAAAAATAGATTGATCAATTTTGACAGAGGCTAGGTATGAAAAGTTGATGTGAAAGCAAAAAAAAAAAAAATATTTAACTGGATGTAGAAATCAAGTAGATATTGGTGTCCCTTGAGACAGCAGTTCCAAACGTTTTTGGCACCAGGGATCAGTTTCATGGAAGATTGTTTTTCCACAGACAAGTGGTTGAGGGGGTTAGTTTTGGGATGATTCAAACACATTACATTTATTGTGCACTTTATTTCTATTATTATTGTATCAGCTTCACATAAGATCATTAGGCATTAGATCCTGGAATTTGGGGACCCCTGCTATAAGAGAATAGTTTCAGGGGAAGTATAAAAGTAGAAATTAATTAGAGTAAAAGAATGGGGAATGAGCAGCTACTAGTATCTGAGTTAGTAAAACGTGTGTGTGTGTGTGTGTGTGTGTGTGTGTGTGTACACTTAGTCATTCAATTGTGTCCAATTCTTTGTGACCCCATGGACTATCACCCACCAGGCTCCTCTGTTCACAGGATTCTCCAGGCAGGAATACTGGAGTGGGTTGTCATTCTTTTCTCTAGGGAATCCTCCCAGCCCAAGGATCAAACCCAAGTCTGCATTGCAGACAGATTCTTTACTATCTGAGCCAACAGGGAAGCCCAAGTTAATAGAACAGTGGTTTTCAAAGCTGATCAAATATCAGAATCACATGGTGAGATTTGAAAACCCACCATGCCTGTGCTCTATTCCAGAGCAATTGCATCAAAATTTCTGGGGAGGGGGATTGGTTGTCAAGAGCTACCAAAGTTTCCC
This sequence comes from Tragelaphus eurycerus, assembly GCA_935064755.1. NCBI lineage: Eukaryota > Metazoa > Chordata > Mammalia > Artiodactyla > Bovidae > Tragelaphus > Tragelaphus eurycerus. Next base: position 861,693 of record CAKXYN010000120.1, on the reverse strand, counting down.
CAGGTGATTCTAATATTTAGTCAGTTTTGAAAACCAATGTGTGGGGTAACATTATCAAGAACTTGGGCGCAAAGGAAAGGAGAGGAAACTGAGAGAGGAAAATAAGAGAGACTTGACAATAGGAATTATTTTCTGAACAGAAGTTGAAAATATTTGGGATTAGAATCCAGGTTATAGAAGAAATAGAAATATAGAGATCAGAATCACTGGTTGGAAACTCATCCTTGAAAAGAAAAATGATGAACAGCTCATCTTCTGTGACTGGAGAAAGAGATGGGAAAGTGAGTACAACTACAGTTCTGTGGTTTTCCGTTTTCACTTGTTTCATAAGGAGATTAGGACAGGAAGTTGGGGGAATTTGACTGATGGCCACATGTTTTGCTAAGATTATATTCACCTTCTACAGTAGGAATGGCAGTAATGTGAGGCATATGAAAACATTGGTAAAAAACTGGACTAACCCACATGGGGAAGGTAACTGTTCAAAGTAACTTTCAGGAAGCTCATATTAATCAGGTGAGATTCAGAGCACCATAATCTAGGTAAATGTGTAATTTTCTCCAATGGCATTTTAGTATTGAGATACAGGAGGAAAAGAATGTTGTTGCTGCTGCCGCTGTTAAGTCGCGTCAGTCGTGTCCAACTCTGTGTGACCCCATAGATGGCAGCCCACCAGCTCCCTCATCCCTGGGATTCTCCAGGCAAGAATACTGGACTGGGTTGCCATTTCCTTCTCCAATGCATGAAAGTGAAAAGTGAAAGTCAAGTCGCTCAGTCGTGTCCGACTCTTTGCAACCCCATGGACTGCAGCCTACCAGGCTCCTCTGTCCATGGGATTTTCCAGGCAAGAGTACTGGAATGGGGTGCCATTGCCTTCTCCAAAAAAATGTTGAGAGACATCCAATACTTGTCGTTGTCAGGGAAAACACGACTTAAGAAAAAAGGACTTAAACGTTGAGGATACTGTCATAAATCTGCTTGACATAGACCATTATTTGAATAGATGGAAAGTTGATGTAATTTGAAATAGTTTGGAATGAAGTAATGTTCAAGAAGGTCATGGACACTGCAAACCAAGTAGTTCTATGATGTGAAATGTGGGAGAAAATAAACTTAAGCCAAATAATTTGAAGTTATGTTATGTTACCAAACTAGATATTATCCAAAGGAGTAGCAAATGTCAAATGAGAGAGAGTGGAGAGGCATGAATAGGGAGCAAGAGAACCAGAGTGAGATAAAATGGGAGAAGGAGAGAAAGATGCAAGAATAGGAATAACCAGGGTTCATAATATCTCATTTCTTCAAATCCCTTTTCTTTGCTTTTCTCAGTTTTCAGTTCGGGTTCTTTTCCCTCTTCCTTCCTTTCAAAGTCCAGTGTTTCCCAAGTTTCTGCTCTTGGCCCTTTTTTTTTTTTTTTTTTTATAAGGGTATTAATGACTCCCTCACTGCTACAGTTTTCCATTATTATATTTGATCCCTGTGTTGGGAAGATCCCCTGAAGAAAAAAATGGCAACCCACTCCAGTATTCTTGCCTGGAGCATTCTATGGACAGAGGAGCCTGGTGGGCTATCGTGTGGTCGCGAAAGAGTTGACAGGACTTAGTGGCTAAACAACAACAGCAATTTCTCCTGAGACTTTCTTTTTGATCCATGGATTATTTAGAAATGTGTGGTTTAATTTGGGGGATTCAGAGATATTAAAAATATTTATTTATAATGCTGCAGTGGGTCTTAGTTGTGGCACATGGGATCATCAGTCTTCCTTGTGATATGCAGACTCTTTCAGTTACAGCATATGGGATTTAGTTCCCTGACCAGGAATGGAACATGGGCCCCCTGCATTGGGAGTATGGAGTCTTAGCCACTGGACCACCAGGGAAGTCTCTGGAGATTTTTTAAGTATCTTCTCTGTTACTGATTTCTAGTTGAATTCCATTTTGATCTGAGGTCCTACATTGTAAAATTTCAACTTGTACCGATTTGTTAGTTCGTCCTATGATCCATAATATGCTATATCTTGGTGAAAGTGCCATGTGAACTTGAAAATAAATGTGTTTCCATTGTTGTGTGGAGTGGTCTATAAATGTCAATTAAGTTTAGTTTGTTGATGGCATTAAGTTCTTCTATATTTTTATGGCTACGTGTTCAAACTATTACTCCAAAAGAGGGCTGATGTTTTCAACCATCATGGTGGATTTGTCTCTTTCTTTTCATTTTCTTCTGTTTTTGCATTGTGTATTAATAATTTGAAATATTGTTATTAATTGCATATACATTAAGATTGGCATGTATTATTGGTGAATTAACCCTTTTATCATGTAGTATTCATCTTTGTATTTATCAGGTAGTATTCAAATACAACAGAGTAGTTGTATTTCCTATGAATTTTACTTTGGTGTTTATATAGTAGGCGTTGGTATTTTGAAAGGGTTTCCCAGGTGGCGCTAGTGGTAAAGAACCTGCCTGCCAATACAGGAGACAAAAGAGACAAAGTTTTGATCCCTGAGTCAGGGAGATCCCCTGGAGGAGGACACGGCAACCCATTCCAGTATTCTTGTCTGGAGAATCCCATGGACAGAGGCGCCCTGGGAGCGACAGTCCATAGGGTCACAGAGTCGGACATGACCAAAGCAACTTAGCATGGACATGCACGCATAGTATTTTGAAAAGCTTCCCAGGTGATGCGCCTGTGTAGTCAAGATTGAAAACCATTTCTCTTAACAGTTCCAATCTCAGTGAATAACTATAAAGTTAATACTCATCCAACCCTGGGAGTCATGATAAGTTTCTGAGTTTATCTCCACCTTATTCTCATTCCACAATCAATGAAAAACAAAATACATTCTATCTTTGTAAAAGATCTCTTAACAATATCTCTTTTTAAATGTGTAATAACAGTGTTAAGCTTAACATGTAAAAACAAATTTCTGACGTTGCCAATCAAAACTAGACTTGCAAAGTCTAGAATATCATTTTGACATTTCTTTTTCTAAAATGCTACTATAGGGAAAAATTAATATTGTCAAATTGATTAAAGCTAATTTATTTGATATGGATTAAAAACATCTGGTGGGGTAAAATTTGGATTTTACATATCTTTTCCTTCCCCTCAGGTTAAATTATTAGATAATAATGTTTAAGATTCTAGTACTTTGAGTATACTTATATAAAATAACAGAACAAGCAATTTATAGAACTTGGGTTTAAAAGAAAAAGAGCTTATAAATCTGTTGCTTCATCTCTTTGTCATGAGTCAAAACCAGAAATTTTAAATGCCAACAGATTGACTAGGGAAATCTGTCTCTTAGTCAAAAGCAGGAAGGAGTATTGCATTGTGAGTTGGTCTGAGCTTCCTTAAGCTTGAGATGGTTTTCTTCCCACTTGCTCTCTTTAAAAAAGAAAAATTAAGTTTAGAGCAATATTCAGAGTTATACTGTCCTTTTTTGTTAATATTGACTCATAATTTCTGAGTATGTCACTGCTTTGTTCTTTCAAGAAAAACAAGAACTACCCAAATGTGGGTGTCTGACACAGGTTTTCAAACTTCTTATGGTCCTGAGTCAATGAATTCAATCTTCTCTAATAATATTGTAGCCATGACATCAGTCAGTCACTGCAAGGAAAAAAATGACTAGTTAGTAGAGAAATATGTGCATATTTGTGCAAATATCAGGATCTATCACATCCAGTGTTTGGTGATGCTAATATATAATATTCTGTTTGTTTACTCTTCTATTAATATATAAATAGCCAAAAAGGAAAGGAAAGAAAATATTCTTCCGGTCATACATGTGGCTGAAAAGGCCTAATCAATACTATATTTACAGTTTCCCTATAACTCTACATGTTTAGTTTTTAGAAATCTGTCTTTTAAATATGCTATTTTTCTTAATTTGGAGTTAATCAGCTGAAATAGGTTCATCCCTTTCATTTCATCAGTATCACAAAGTGACTGTCTGGGAGCCTGAGTTCTAATGAGGCAGCATTCCAAACACGTACAGACAAAGCAGTGGTTTCCCTGGCAACGAGCACCATGAAAAAGCTCTTAGAATAGTTATTCCTACCCTTACACATGAGTCCTTTTCATTTCAGTAAAGCTTCCTGTCAGAATGCATTCATCAATGTAATTTACCAATGAAGTTTGAGAGATTAAATCCCTTTCCTCACAAAAATTAAAAAATAAAAACTGTAGCTAAAAATCAACAGCTGGGCTGAAATTATACCTGTGCTGTCAAATGATGCTTCAAAGGAAGGAAAGGACATCGTAAGATTCCTGAATTCACTTTGAACCTGAGATTAATTTTCATTTGATTTAATCTGGGGACATAGAAATTAGATGCATTGGGAGGAGGGGCAGGTGCATTTAATCACTAGCTCTAAAATTATCCTTTGTGATACAAAAATAATTTTTATTAAATAGTAGAATTTCACAAAACCTTAAGTTGCTATATGCATTAAATTAAGATTTATGATATCCTTTACTAACATTACACTTTGTTAGTGATGTTTACCAAGAAAAGCAAATTCTGCAAAGGTGATATCTTCAGCTGATGGAACTATGTAAAAGATTCTCGGATGAGATTCTTGAGCCCACTTTCCATCTAAAGTACGCCATATTAAAAGGCACAGAAACAGGCAACACCTTGTGTTATGGAGCATTTCAAACAAGATGGAAAAAACTTGGAAATAAAAGGAGGCTGGTTGAAAGAACTGCCCCTAAATAAAATAATTGCAACACTTTATTTGGCTTATTTTTTTTTTTTTACTAGAAATCAAATTCCTTGAGTTTAAAATATACCCCCTATCTGTAATACAAGATGAGAATAACTCACTTTCAGCATTTCTCAAAATGTTAGCACCCAACAGATACAGGGAGGGTTTATATGCTAGTGATTTACCCTGGTGGCTTCATTGAGCATCTATCTATGCTTGTTTTTAGCAAACACGCTTCAGCAAAGGAACATTTGTGTTGCCCACTGCTTTTTTTTTTTTTAAACACGGTATCAAAATTACTTTTACGTAGATTCAGTTGTATGTTATTGCTAAGAAAAGTCTATATTGCTTTCTCTTTTTTCCCATGACACGCTGAACCTTATAGTAACATTAAGTAAAAACTACCATTACAGAATAAAACACAGGCACGTACAAACACATGATTTAAGAAAGAGGTAAGAAAATAATTTACATTGATAGAGCAGGGCATTCTCACTATTTTTTTCACCTGAAGATTGAAAAGGAAACTCATTTCAGCTTGTAACATTGCACGGATTGCTGCAGACACAAAATGAATCAAATCTCCTGTTGGATTAAATGGGTGGTATTTCTTCTCTTTCCTAGCAAGATAATTCCTTGCTTACTGATATAGCATGCAAACGCAAATGTTGTCTTTTTCAGAATGGTTTTGAAAAGTGGGTCCCATTTTACTGTTGTTTGGGGATAATAAAATCACAAATTTCATTAAGCATCCAAAAGGATGTGGAATAAAATATAGTGGGAAAGAAGTAACAATTTAGGATACAATAGATGAGAATTTCATTACATGAATATTCATCAGTTTCTTAGAATTTGCATCTTATGTACAGGCTTCAGGGGGGAAAATGTGTGTTTTAAATCAAAGACTTTATCTCTTGCTGCTGCTTTATCTTTTCAACATAGGATGACATCCACATGACAAAATGTAGAGAACATACTTTTAAATAGTCAAATCTGTATACTAATCAGTCTCTTTCTTTATATTAGTTAGCAAACCTTTAAAGATAAGAAAATCACAACGATTTTTTTTTTACTACATTTACTATACTTCTTTTTGTTTGTTTTTCAATGGACATTCACAGTTTTATGCTTATAAGCCTGTATATATTTCAAGTACTTTCATGAAATAAAATATCATAATACACAGTTCTCTACAATTAAAGTTAGTGTGCAAAATCTCAGCTGAAAATTACTTATAAAACTTCCAATTACAGTTTTACAAGTTTAGGTATTCTCTTCACAGTTGAAAAATATAATGCAGATAAAAGTTGAGTGTGCTTCTCTGCCTCCAACTACAACATAAAGTTGATCTTCCATAACATGTTTCTTAAAAGCAACTCTGAAATAAGTTTCCTCCAGATCCTTTAAATTATTCACTTTCCCTAATTGCATGTTGTATCATTCCCCAGCAGAATGACTAGAAAAGCCCTATTGCGCTTAATCTAATTAGGGATCTTTGGAAAAATCGAGGTTACATAGTTCTCATTAACTGGTTAAAAAAAAAAAAAATGTACCATCTCTAGAGGTATAGAAATAAACAACAACAACAACAAAAAAGAAAAAAGGATGATTCCTTTTAAAGTTTCAGAAATGAATGTAAGTGTTCATATTCTGGTACATTAACAGTTTGTTCCAGTACATTGATATTTTATGTGGAGGCCCTACTCTGCAATTAATATGCCTGATGCAAATTGAAAAACCCATAATCCATCCTTCTCTGTTGGAATGTAAGAGTATATTATTATTGAGAAGCTACAGGATACCAGAGCCATTTTTTAAACTTGAGTGCTCATTACCTTAAATCTGCATATAAAACAGTTTTGCATTCAGACGAGGTAATACATAACGGAATATATTGTGGCGCATATAAAAAAAAAGTGCTCCAAATAAAAACGACCTGTGGGCTTCCTTTGTAGAAGAAATTTATGCCATTCCAGGCATTAGGGATTAATGATAGCTAAGAGCAAAAGAGGAGAAATGAGCATTAAAATACTGTGCCTAACTTTCCTGACTACTCCAAGGCTACAGGACAAACTGAATTGTCTAAATATCCTTAAAGGTAAGGACTAGGTATTTATCATTAAGCAAATATGGTATTTGGGGATTGCATCTGATTTTGTCACATTAGTATTCAGAATATTTCTTACATAATTTTGAAGGAGAAAAGACAACCTTAATGGAATAAGAGAGAAGAAAGAAAGAAAAAGAAATCCTTTGTTTCTAACAGTTCAGAGAATCTCTTTCCTTGTTTCCAAAATTATGCATACAGTTGTTTTCACAGGACGTATAATTCTGCCATTGTCTTCTATGATTTACAAAATCCAAGATTTTAATGAAAGTTTTACTGTACCTTTTTTAAAGGGAAAATTAACCACATACCACTAAGGAAAGAGATTCAAATGTAATATGTTCTCAAAAATTGAAAGATCCCTTGGATACGAGTTTATTTCTTTCATGTTAAACCTGTTAAACCTGTTCAATTCACTTGCTTCCTATTTATTTTAATTCACTTGAAAACTGTTCAATTCATTTACTCTGGCCTTAGCATTTTAGCATTCGCATGGACACTTCCTTCTTGGTTCTCTTCCTGTCTATTACTTCGGATATTTAATGCTTCCCACTGGCAGTTATCAATATAATTGTCTTATTTTACTTACCAAGTGATAAGATTCTTGAGGCAAGAGGCTGTGTGATAAGACCTGTATCTTCCAAAACAATCATAGCAATTCACATTATTCACATGAAATACATTTTTGTTGAAAAATAGTTTTATAGTTATTGATTGTGGAAAACTGATTTTTTTCACCAGAACAAAAAAAGGAATTCTGCATATTGACACTTAGGAGTATCATATGATGATCTTTGTAGTCAAGCATTATAGTTTTCACTTGCTGACAGTCTCAATGTAGTAGTCTAGGATAGAAAATCAGCTAGTGCTTCAGAGAAAAATCAGAGAAAAGAGACATTCTAGGGGCTGTGTGGGCTTCTCAGGTGGCTCAGTGGTAAAGTATCTGCCTGCCAATGGAGGAGATGCAGTTTTGATCTCTGGATGGGAAAGATCCCTGGAGAAGGAAATGGCAAACCACTCCAGGATTCTTGCCTGGAAAATTCCATGGACAGAGGAACCTGGCAGGCTAGAGTCCATGGGGTTGCAAAGAGTAGGATACAACTGGGAGCACAAGGGACTATGTAAAATCAGATGCTTCTGTTTTAGGAATACAGAAATTTACCTCTATAAAGACTATCAATGTGGTCAAGTTCAAGCCTTAATTTAGCTTCAGCATCAAATTTCTTTCCTCTCAGTCCATGGGGTCGCTAAGAGTTGGACACGACTGAGACACTTCACTTTGACTTTTCACTTTCATGCATTGGAGAAGGAAATGGCAGCCCACTCCAGTGTTCTTTCCTGGAGAATCCCAGGGATGTGGGAGCCTGGTGGGCTTCCTTCTATGGCGTTGGACAGAGTCGGACACGACTAAAGCGACTTAGCAGCAGCAGCAGCAGTGCAATGTATGGTGTTTTTTTTTTTTTTGTACTCTACAATGATACCACAATGAGGAAAGAATTGATTTATGAGAATAACATATATTTATGTATTCAGACAAGTATGTAACTTCAGCTTCACTTGGAAAGGTAATATTTGCATCAGGTGAGTACACACATACACACGCACATATACACATACTCACTCACATTTAACTTTGGCTCCAATAAAATAGGGCTGGATGGCTCTCCTATTTTTTCCTAGTACAAACGTTTAAAGAGGGCTAAACAGATCATTTACTTGAAATTTCCTTTGGTAGAATAAAGTTCATGTTTGTCAAAGTGACTATCACTTTGTCATTATTCAAAAGATACTTTAGAGAGAAAAGTGGAAATGGCAATGCAAAAATTGAGAGAAAAAACAATAAGGCAGAGTAAGAAGAGAGATTCTCCCACCGATTAAATTCATTGCAAATGTGTGTATAATCAGAGAATAAAATGACTGCCTTGTGATTTGACTCATGTGAAAATGATTCTCACAATGAAAAATCTGTTAGTGGCCTTGCACAGTATTTGGCATTTTCACCATTAAAACAGACTTTTGGTTTCAGATATTGCATCTTATAGCATCTTTACACAAAAAGAGTAAAATTAAAATTATATCAATTCTGTAGGCTATTGCAGAAGATTGGAGGAGGGAAGAAGAAGGAACTGAAAACAATTGTCACAAGTTACAGCTAAAGATTTTAGTTTAGACATGAAAGGAGTATTCTGAATGTAAATAACATTACATGTAACACCAAGAGAAGTTACAGAATTCCCTTCCCATGATGATTTTTTAGAATAGTATAGTATATTGTAAATCAACTATAGTTTGGTTAAAAATAGTTTAGCTTAACATCTGGCTAGAATGGTAAGGGTAGAAATGTGGGCAATAAAAATCCTTAATGATAAAATTTTAAATCCAAAATTTCAATTGCTCTTTCTAATAGGGATGGTTCTTTTTTCATACAGATAATTACTTTATATATTTCATTAAACTGTTTTCAGAATCTGCAAATATTATGAGTTTAGTTTTAAAGGCAAGTAGTGCTATCTATAGAATAAAAGTAGTTTACAATAACCAAGGTCAATTGATGTCATTATGTGATAACTTTTATTAAGAGAGAGAATGTGTTTGTGTGTGCAAGTGAAATTCACTGGCATAGAATGCAAATGAATAAGGAAGGAGGCAATGAAATTGCAACTAACTTTTCTTTCTGTCCACTGAGAACTGGACAATTAGAATTTTTAAAATTTACAACAGAAATAGTTATTTTCTGACATTAAGTAAATCGTTTTGACTGTTCATGTTGTTAGTTGTATTAACTGTAATGTGTTACTATAAGATGCTTGGGATATTCCTTTGGCTATGTTCTAAACTTTAGTAATTTTCTCTTTCTGATGTGTATAATCAGAAGCTCTTGAAACAGAAAGACTGTTAATATCATCTCTCAGGCTCACTTCCAATACAATAATTATTTGATGAATAAAACTGAAGATAGTTTATATCTTGTCCTTGGTGGATTACACTATAAAATCAAAGTATTTCTACTTCAGTGGATATTTCTACCAGTTAAGATGATACACATTGTTGAGATACAGTCACTTTCTCTAATCCCCACATCTAAATTTGCTTAATGCTGTAATATGTAGACAAGTTATTCTGTGTCATCATCAGTTAATAGTGGACATATATATCTTTCTAAATAAGCTCAACATAGAAAAAAAATAACACTCACCTGAGAATCTATATATTCTATATGAAATAATTCCTCAATTTTATCAGTGAGATAATACAAATGATCCGAATGTTGAATCAGATTAAGAAGAATTAGGGATTTACCAATCATTTTGAGGACCTAAAAGACTAGAATCTAGAGGCCCGGGGAGAGGCAGCTGGAGAGCTAGAACTTTCTGGGTCTTTTCTTATTGCATCAGATAATCTCTGGAGTGTTAATTACATGAAAAGTAAACAGTATCAGTTATGAAACACCTCCATATTACACTCAAATAGGCATTTTTTTTTTCTGGGAATTTATGCCCCCTATGTACATGGATTCTAGTTGTGTTTAACATAAGGAATGCTAGGTACTTCCTGCAAAAAACACCCCACAGATAAGAGCTCTTCCACTAGCTTCATCAGCTTGTTTTCCAGCTTGTTTGCAGTTCTCATATTTTAAGTGTATTAGTCTGCTAGGGCTACCAGAACCAAGTGTTACAGAGAGGGAGACTTAAATAAGAAAAATTTATTTTGTCACAATTATGGAGGTCCATCATCAAAATGTCAGCAGGTTTGGTTTTCCCTGAGGCCTCTCTCCCTGGTTTGCAGGGGACCAGCTTCTCATGTGTCCTTATGTGGCCGTTTTTCAGAGTGTGACCACCCCAGTTTGGCTTCTCTTTCTCTTCTTATGAAAGAGGATTGAATTAAGATACCACGTTTATGACTTCATTTAACCTAATTACCTCTTTAAAAGCCTTATCTCCAAACAGAGTCAGACTGGGAATTAGGGCGTCAACTTACGAAACTGGGGGAACATGATTCAGTCTACAACAACAAGGATATACATGTTTCAGATGTCCCCCAGATAAAGGGAGAGTATGGACAGCAGACCTGCTTACTATCCCTCAGCTCTTAAAGCTTCAAAAGACCGTAGACAGAGAGGTTTCAAAAGAACATCTAAGGAGTGGTAAAGGAAGATAAGAAGCTAAATCTTATCAGAGGCTGTGTTGAGAACAACAAAAAGAATGCTTATTGCCAAGGAATTCTGAGATAATATAAAATACTTCATTAATAATGCAAACCTAAACTTCTCTGTAGTAAAAATATAAAATTCATCTTTTGAAAGCTACCAATGTACCTTTTCCTCTAAAAACAAATATATTCCTAACAGTAGCTCCTCTATCATAGTGTGCACCATTTTTATCATAGCTTTGAATTAAGCAAATAAATCTTAAGAAACATAATACAGATCATAAGGTAAAATGGGGGTTCACACAGCAACCTATTTCACCATTAAGCCATAATTCAGTCATTAGTTTCCCAAGTCATTTCCACAATTACAACAAATATGTCTCATCAGCTATTCAAAATCTTAGTTTATCAAGCAATATTTGAAATTCTGGAAACACAGAAATTAGAGCCACAAAACCAGTTTACACACAGATAAATTGTATTAGGTATAGGAGAGTAGATCAGCCATAAGTGTGGAGTGGAGTATGCAGTGAATGCCCCTGCCACAATTCTTAAGGAAACAAAGGGTAGTGAGTACTGCTGGTCCCTTAACACACATACAGCTTCCTTCTTAAGAGGACCTTGCTGCTGCTAAGTCTCTTCAGTAGTGTCTGACTCTGTGCAATCCCATAGATGGAAGCCCACCAGGCTTCCCCATCCCTGGGATTCACCAGGCAAGAGTACTGGAGTGGGTTGCCATTTCCTTCTCCAATGCATCAAAGTGAAAAGTGAAAGTGAACTTGCTCAGTTGTGCCCAACTCTTAGCGACCCCATGGACTGCAGCCTACCAGGCTCTGCTGCCCATGGGATTTTCCAGGCAAGAGTACTGGAGTGGGGTGCCATTGCCTACTCCGAAAGGACCTTAAGTTCATTCAAATATACCCCCATTTTCCTACATACACCCTGTGACTTAGAAAAGTTGACCTTATTTCCTAAATCAAGACTTGAAACCTAATTACTCTAAGGCAATCTTTGTAATTCCTTTCCATTCATGATTATTTCAAAAATCAGACATATAAGTCCCTCAGTACATGGGATTTGTCTAATTGTTATCCAAGGATAAGTAGATTGTTCAAACAACCTCAATTATATTGAAGGGAAACACTTTTATCCCTAAAAGGAGAACACCTCTTCCCTTTTATTCACTAGATTTGAATGAGAAATACTGTAATTTCTGGATTAATTCTGGAATAATTTCCAGAAATTATTCCTGGAAACTTTTTTACATTTCAAGGGGAACCAGAAGCGGATGAAGCTGTTAGGTAGACTGCAGAATAGAGATGCAGAAAAAATGGAGTTCCTTGCTAATATCCAAAACCTAGGAATGAACCAGAACTGAAAACTTTTCTACCTATTTACTCTTTCATGTGCCATCTCTTCATTGCCATGGTAGGCTTTTGTTACTTGGAGATCAAAGTAAGAGATATATAATAATCAAAGAATCAAGGATGTGTAAATAAATTTGCCTGATAAGGAAAACAGCAAAAATATTCTTAAGCAAGACCATGTGAGAATTTTAATAAATTCTTTGATTTTTAAGAGAATCTTGATTGCTTTTTCAATCAAAATTCTACAGATCTGGAGATTTTCCTCTTTTGTGTCTATTATAATCTCCAGACTTGAAACATTGCTGTCACCTTGCACTCCTTCTTGACCTTTCCTCAATAGCCAAACATTGGAAAGTGGTGGGCATTTTCTCACCACGATGTTTTTCCTAAACTGTACTAACTTTGTAACCTGTGCCAACACCTTATCTCAGATATTCATTATTCCCTATCTTTTCTCATTCTAATTCAACCATCATTTAAAACATTGTAAGTTATTTGATAATGCTTCAAAAGTGAAATAAAACACGTAGTACATGAACAGAGAGAGTAGTGAATGGAAAATAATGAAAAACCAGAAATGGATAAATACTAAATCTCAAATTACTGAAGGAAAATGAGTTATGATTTTGTAGAAAAATAGCATGAGTAGATCCATATCTTCTAGTGCTTAAAATAAGATTATTTCCAGTAGATTAAAAAATTAAAGTTTGAAAAATAGAACTATGAACCATGCATGTTGAATAAAATGTGGGAAAATTCCTTTATGACCTTGAAGTGGTTAGGATCTATCTGACTATGACTTGAAGTTCAGAAGCCGTAAGATTAGAGATAGATAAATGTGAATGGGCTAAAACTAAGCTTCTTCATGGAAAAACAATCCTGTAAGCAAAGTAAAACTCCAAGTGATCAACTGAGAAACTGTATTTGCCTTTTATGCTAAGTCACTTCAGTCGTGTCCGACTCTGTGTGACCCCATAGACGGCAGCCACCAGGCTCCCCCATCCCTGGGATTCTCCAGGCAAGAACACTGGAGTGGGTTGCCATTTCCTTCTCCAATGCATGAAAGTGAAAAGTGAAAGCAAAGTCGCTCAGTCATGTCCGACTCTTAGCAACCCCATGGACCGCAGCCTACCAGGCTCCTCCATCCATGGGATTTTCTAGGCAAGAGTATTGGAGTGGGGTGCCATTGCCTTCTCCGTTTATGTAATATAGCTTCTGTAAAATATGAAGTGTTCCTAGAAATAAATGAGCTTATATTTGACAATCCCCCAAATAGCCAAGCATATAAGCAAACAATTCATGGAGAAGTAAATGTAAGTGACTTAAACATATGAAAGGATATTCAAGTTAACTCACAGTAAAAAAAAAAAAAAAAAAAAAAAGTCTCTAATTAAAACTATAGCTTGATAATATTCTTTTACTGATCAGAATGACACATCATTTAATAATACAAGCTTCTGCAAACGTCTAGAGAAGCAGGTACTCCCATCCATGCAAATCCATGGTCGAAGTACAGATTGGTACACATCTTTCTAAGGCAACTTAGTAATAGCTACCAAAATGAAAAGTGGATAAAAACATTTCCAATTAATTACATTTTAGGTAGGTTAGCCTAAATAATCACCTACATGTGAAATTACTTATATATAAATGTACTCATTGCAGAAAAACATATATTAGCAAAATCCTGGCAACAGCAAGACTGTCAGCACAGTGTTCCTTAACTAAATCATGATACTTCCCTTTGAAATATTTCATAACTGTAAAAATGTAATGATGATTCTCCATATGTATTAACATGGAAGGCTCTTCAAGAAAGGGCATACAAAGTGCTGCTTCTGCTGCTGCTGCTGCATCGCTTCAGTCGTGTCAGACTCTGTGTGACCCCATAGATGGCAACCAACCAGGCTTCCCGTCCCTGGGATTCTCCAGGCAAGAACACTGGAGTGGGTTGCCATTTCCTTCTCCAATGCATGAAAGTGAAAAGTGAAAGGGAAGTCACTCAGTCATGTCCAACCCTCAGCGACCCCATGAACTGCAGCCCACCAGGCTCCTCCATCCATGGGATTCTCCAGGCAAAAGTACTGGAGTGGGGTGCCATTGCCTTCTCCAACAAAGTGCTACTCTAACTTCTAACAAAAATAAAGGAAATTGACAACTTATTATGCTGATTTTTATATGTGCATAAATCATAAAACAGCATTCATTCATATTAAGAGATGAGAACAGAGCAGATGAGGGACAAGGTAGCATGGAGAGTTTTTCTACTTTTGAATCATGCACATGTTACCTATTCAAAAAAAAAAAAAAAAAATAGTCTCTTGTCTCCTAGACCTACTAATATCCAAATTCTTTAACCAGTTGTTTATAGCACTTTACAATTATTTTGGTAATACTTCTTTCTGGCCCATGCTTAACCACCTGCTCATGAGACTCTTTAATACCTTAGATTTGCTTGGCATTTTCCTACCTATGTGATATCGTACTCATCTTCCTTTCAATGTCTTCTTCCATCTATTATCACCTATAGTAATCCTACATATGTTTCATGACATCTCAAATGACAGCTCTTTCAAAATTCCTCTGATCACCCAAGTAGAAATGATTTTTCCCTCATCAGAATCCCTAGTGCAGTTGCGCTCTCTTTTGCATGTAAGATATTTTTCTTATACAAGAAGTCTGTTATTCTATTACTTTTGAAGTTCCTTAAGAGCAAAGTTTCTTTCAACTGTATTTTTCAAAGTTTTATGTATAGGGTCCTATGCCAGATGCCTCATTTTCTCAAAAATTTTAGCTTAGAGAATAAAAAATAATTTGGAATGGTAAGTTGTTCCATCTTTATACCTTAAAAAATATCATCAAAGTATTTACACCAAAAAACACACAATTGTTAGCAGAATAGATGGTAAGGGAAGATGACTTTCAATGGCATTGGACTCTGGAGTTGTGTGTTAAGAAAAAAAAAGAAATGAGTGGAACTAGGTATTAGTTTTGCCAAAAAAATGTTGAAATCCAGGGACCTCACTGAAGACTCAAATAAGGTGTTGCTTTCTGGGAGCTGTAACTCATGTTAAATGATTAATTTTTAAATATGCCTCTTAAAGTTTGTTATTTTCTCCTTGAGAATATGCCAATAATTTACACAAAGAAAGAGTGGTCCTGGTTATTGTTGTTTAGTTTCAAATCTTCGTTTAATTCATGAAAAAATAATTGACAGCCTCAGATCAGATCAGATCAGTTGCTCAGTCATGTCTGACTCTTTGCGACCCCATGAACCGCAGCACGCCAGGCCTCCCTGTCCATCACCAACTCCCGGAGGTCACTCAGACTCACATCCATCGAGTCAGTGATGCCATCCAGCCATCTCATTCTCCGTTGTCCCCTTCTCCTCCTGCCCCCAATCCCTCCCAGCATCAGAGTCTTCTCCAATGAGTCAACTCGTCGCATGAGGTGGCCAAAGTACTGGAGTTTCAGCTTTAGCATCATTCCTTCCAAAGAAATCCCAGGGCTGATCTCCTTCAGAATGGACTGGTTGGATCTCCTTGCAGTCCAAGGGACTCTCAAGAGTCTTCTCCAACACCACAGTTCAAAAGCATCAATTCTTCGGCACTCAGCCTTCTTCACAGTCCAGCTCTCACATCCATACATGACCACAGGAAAGACCATAGCCTTGACTAGGCGAACCTTTGTTGGCAAAGTGATGTCTTTGCTTTTGAATATGCTATCTAGGTTGGTCATAACTTTCCTTCCAAGAAGTAAGCGTCTTTTAATTTCATGGCTGCAGTCGCCATCTGCAGTGATTTTGGAGCCCAGAAAAATAAAGTCAGCCACTGTTTCCACTGTTTCTCCAACTATTTCCCATGTAGTGATGGGACCAGATGCCATGATCTTCATTTTCTGAATGTTGAGCTTTAAGCCAACCTTTTCACTCTCCACTTTCACTTTCATCAAGAGGCTTTTTAGCCCCTCTTCACTTTCTGCCATAAGGGTGGTGTCATCTGCATATCTGAGGTTATTGATATTTCTCCCAGCAATCTTGATTCCAACTTGTGTTTCTTCCAGTCCAGCATTTCTCATGATGTACTCTGCATATAAGTTAAATAAACATGGTGACAATATACAGCCTTGACGTACTCCTTTTCCTATTTGAAACCAGTCTGTTGTTCCATAACCAGTTCTAACTGTTGCTTCCTGACCTGCATACAGGTTTCTCAAGAGGCAGATCAGGTGGTCTGGTATTCCCATCTCTTTCAGAATTTTCCACAGTTTATTGTGATCTACACAGTCAAAGGCTTTGGCATAGTCAATAAAGCAGAAATAGATGCTTTTCTGGAACTCTCTTGCTTTTTCGATGATCCAGCGGATGTTAGCAATTTGATCTCTGGTTCTTCTGCCTTTTCTAAATCCAGCTTGAACATCAGAAAGTTCACGGTTCACATATTGCTGAAGCCTGGCTTGGAGAATTTTGAGCATTACTTTACTAGCGTGTGAGATGAGTGCAGTTGTGCGGTAGTTTGAGCACTCTTTGGCATTGCTTTTCTTTGGGATTGGGATGAAAACTGACCTTTTCCAATCTTGTGGCCACTGCTGAGTTTTCCAGATTTGCTGGCACATTGAGTGCAGCACTTTCACAGCATCATCTTTCAGGATTTGGAATAGCTCCACTGGAATTCCATCACCTCCACTAGCTTTGTTCATACTGATGCTTTCTAAGGCCCACTTGACTTCACATTCCAGGATGTCTGGCTCTAGGTCAGTGATCACATCATGATTATCTGGGTCGTGAAGCTCTTTTTTGTACAGTTCTTCTGTGTATTCTTGCCACCTCTTCTTAATATCTTCTGCTTCTGTTAGGTCCATACCATTTCTGTCCTTTCTCGAGCCCATCTTTGCATGAAATGTTCCTTTGGTATCTCTGATTTTCCTGAAGAGATCCCTAGTCTTTCCCATTATATTGTTTTCCTCTATTTCTTTGCATTGATCGCTGAAGAAGGCTTTCTTATCTCTTCTTGCTATTCTTTGGAACTCTGCATTCAGATGCTTATATCTTTCCTTTTCTCCTTTGCTTTTCGCTTCTCTTCTTTTCATAGCTATTTGTAAGGCCTCCCCAGACAGCCATTTTGCTTTTTTGCATTTCTTTTCCATGTGGATGGTCTTGATCCCTGTCTCCTGTACAATGTCACGAACCTCATTGCATAGTTCATCAGGTACTCTATCTATCAGATCTAGGCCCTTAAATCTATTTCTCACTTCCACTGTATAATCATAAGGGATTTGATTTAGGTCATACCTGAATGGTCTAGTGGTTTTCCCTACTTTCTTCAATTTAAGTCTGAGTTTGGCAATAAGGAGTTCATGGTCTGAGCCACAGTCAGCTCCCGGTCTTGTTTTTGCTGATTGTATAGAGCTTCTCCATCTTTGGCTGCAAAGAATATAATCGATCTGATTTTGGTGTTGACCATCTGGTGATGTCCATGTAATTGACAACCTAGTATACTAAATTTTTTTAAAAACCCTATAGTATACTCTAACATTCCCTGTTTCTGATAACTATATTGTAACTCGGTGTAGAAAGTAATTACATAAGAGAATATCTTATTTTTTAGGAAATAAACAATGAAGTATTTAGGGTTAAAGATGTACAACATCTTCAATTTACTCACAAATGGTTCAGTAGGAAAGCTAGAGAGAGATGACAATACATAAGAATCTACTCAAGAGTGAATCTGATAAAGGGTATATAGGAGGTCCTTCTATTAATCTTGCAGCTCTTTGTAAGTTTTAAATTACATCAAAGTAAGAGTTACATACACATGTGTACATATACATGTTCAATGATGTATATTGAATCTAAATTCAATATTGAAATTAAGCATTCAGACTTAGGGTAATTGCTGCCTTTGGCAGAAATGAATTTGGGAGTAAACAATAGGAAAGTTATGAGGTCTTCACAATGAATCACAATGTTCTAAATCTTTTTTATTATTAATTTTTATTGAGTATAATTGTTGTACAATGTTGTGTTCATTTCTATTGTATAGGAAAATGAATCAGTCATACATATACATATATTCCTTCCCTTTTGGAATTCCTTCCCATTCATGTTGCAACAGGGCATTAAGTAGAGTTCCCTGAATGAACATATGAAAACTAATATGCTTTCATTAATTATTTTATACAGAATATTAATAGTGTATATGTGTCAGTCTGAATCTCCCAATTCCTCCAACCTCTCCACTTTTTCCCCTTTGGTATCCATACATTTAGGCTTCCCCAATGACTCAGCGGATGGAGAAGACAGTGGCACCCCACTCCAGTACTCTTGCCTGGAAAATCCCATGGATGGAGGAGTCTGGTAGACTGCAGTCCATGGGGTCGCTAAGAGTCGGACACGACTGAGCAACTTCACTTTCTCTTTTCACTTTCATGCATTGGAGAAGGAAATGGCAACCCACTCCAGTGTTCTTGCCTGGAGAATCCCAGGAACGGGGGAGCCTGGTGGGCTGCCATCCATTGGGTCGCACAGAGTCGGACGCGACTGAAGTGATGCAGCAGCAGCAGCAGCAGCAATGACTCAGCAGTGAACAATCTATCTGCAATGCAGGAGACACACAGGAGCTGTGGATTCAATGTCTGAGTTGGAAGAACCTCTGGAGGAGCCGATGGCAACCCACTCCAGTATTATTGCCTGGAGAAACCCATGAGTAGAGGAGCCTGGCAGGTTACAATCTATAGGGTCTCAAAGAGTCAGACACAACTGAAGTGACTGAGCTTGCTTTCAAACAGACAGACACAACATTACATTTGGGGCTTCCAAAGTGGCAGTGGTACAGTGGTAAAGAATCTGCCTGCCAATGCAGGAGACACAAGAGATGCGGGTTTGATCCCTGGACTGGAACTACCCCTAGAGGAGGGCATAGCAACCCATTCCAGTACTCTTGCTTGGAGAATCCCATGGACAGAGGAACCTGGTGGGCTACAGTCTATGGGGTCACAAAGAGTCAGACATGACTGAGCACAAACACACACACACACACATGCACACATATCCATATATTTGTTCTCTCCATCTGTATCTGTATTTCTGCTTTGCAAATAGGATCATTTGTTCCATTTCTCCAAATTTACACAAATGCGTTAATATATATATATATTTTTTTTTCCTCTGACTCACTTCACTCTCTATGACACTCTTTAGCCCCATCCACATCTCTACAAACAAAGCTTATTACCAAGGAGTATAATTCACTTGAGACTTCCCTGTAGCTCAGATTGTAAAGAATCTACCTGCAACACCAGAAGACCCAGGTTCGATCCCTGGGTCAGGAAGATGCCCTGGAAAAGAAAATGGCAACCCGCTCCAGTATCATTTCCTGTAGAATCCCCTGGACAGAGGGGCCCGGTGGGTTACAGTCCATGGGGTTGCAAAGAGTTAGACATGACTAAGCAACTAACACACACACCCATCATTCACTTGAACTTATGATTAGTTTGTATGCAAGTCACGTTTTCTGTATGTGTGTTAGCCTCCAATAAATCTTAACAAAAACTGTACAAGAAGGGAAAAAAGGTTTTGCTAGCATCACGCACTCAATGATCATGAGTTTGAGCAAATTCCGGGAGATTGGGCAGGACGGGAGCCTGGTGTGCTGCAGTCCATGGGGTCACAAAGACTCAGACACCACTTGGTGACTAAACAACAGTGATAGTGAAGAGAGAAAAAGTCATAAGAAAAATGCTTCAAAGAGGACTTACAGAACCATAGTCGATATAAATGTCACTTTTTCTTGGAGTGCTTTAATTAATACCATATTCGGTAGCCTCGTACACAATTTAAAATTCACAATAAATCATCTAAACATTTATTTAGTCTGTTGATTTTAAATACTTCATAATAATCAAAAGTTGCATGAAAGTTATAATATAGGATGCAATATTCTTTACTACTGTAATTAGGGCCTTATCTATATTTAGATCCTAAAAATTTCTCCAAATAAGGTTGGCATTTAAAATATTTAACAATTTAAATTATTTACTGTATATCCGTATGCCTTTACTAGACTGCTTTTTTTTAAAAAAATGAACTTTTAAATTTCTACCTTTAGGTCACTTTCTTCAACAAAATGTCTGAGTCACCTTCCCTTATTTTTCTGTTCTTTGGTCATCCAACATATATATTCTTAAATGCCTTAAGAAGTTTTAATTAACCTTTAATGCTCAAAATCCTCCAAGCCAGTCTTCAACAGTTCGTGAACTGTGAACTTCCAGATGTTCAAACTGGATTTAGAAAAGGCAAAGGAACCACAGATCAAATTGCCAACATCAGTTGGATCATAGAAAAAGCAAGAGAGTTCCAGAAAAACTTCTACTTCTCCTTTATTGACTATGCCATAGCCTTTGACTGCGTGGATCACAACAAACTGTGGGAAATACTTAAAGAGATAGGAATATCAGACCAGCTGACCTGCCTCCTGAGAAATCTGTATGCATGTCAAGAAGCAACAGTTAGAACTGGACATGGATCAACAGACTGATTCCAAATAGGGAAAGGAGTATGTGAAGACTGTATATTGTCACCCTACATTATTTAACTTGAATGCCGAGTACGTCTCAAGAAATGCTGGGCTGGATAAGGCACAAGCTGGAATCAAGATTGCTAGGAGAAATACCAATATCCTCAGATATGCAAATATCACCACCCTTATGGCAGAAAGTAAAGAACTAAAGAGCCTCTTGATGAAAGTGAAGAAGAAGAGTAAAAAAGTTGGCTTAAAACTCAACATCTAGAAAACAAAGACCATTGCATCAGGTCCAGTCACTTCCTGGCAAATAGATGGGGAAACAATGGAAACAGTGAGGGACTTTATTATTGTTGGGGCTCCAAAATCACTGCAGATGGTGACTGCAGTCATGAAATTAAAAGACGCTTGCTCCTTGGAAGAAATGCTATGACTAATCTAGACAGCATAATAAAAAGCAGAGACATTACTTTGCCAACAAAGGTCCATCTAGTCAAGGCTATGGTTTTTCCAATAGTCATGTATGGATGTGAGAGTTGAATTATAAAGAAGGCCGAGTGCTGAAGAACTGATGCTTTTGAACTGTGGTGTTGGAAAAGACTCTTGAGAGTCCCTTGAACTACAAGGAGATCCAACCAGTCCATTCTAAAAGAGAACAGTCCTGGGTGTTCTTTGGAAGGAATGATGCTAAAGCTGCAACTCCAGTACTTTGGCCACCTGATGTGAAGAACTGACTCATTGGAAAAGACCCTGATGCTGGGAAAGATTGAAGGCTAGAGGAGAATGGGATGACAGAGGACAGGATGGTTGGGTGGCATCACCAACTAGATGGACGTAAGTTTGAGTAAACTCCAGGAGCTGGTGATGGACAGGGAAGCCTGGTGTGCTACAGTCCATGGAGTCACTAAACTGACTAACTGAATTGTATTTTTACATATAAACTATTATTATGCAAGGAAAAAACTGCTTTGTAACTTCTCTGTTATCCTGAACTCTAACTACACTGTCTAAAGAAAGCATTTAGTGGTTGTCATGTATATACATTTATTTTGTTGAAAACTAAAAATAACCCAGACAAAGAGATTAACCTTCTTTGGAATTGGTATGAGGTATCTTCCACTCAGGAAACAAGTCAGAATACACAGCAGTAAGTACATTTGATTCCGGAATTTTAGACTTACTCATAAGCAGATTTTCTCAATGGTAGGACCTCGTATTCTTTTCGCTGAAGAAGGACTCTGTATTTTATAAGCTTCATTTCCCAAAAAGGGTCTAGATTAATTTTACTTAGGAAACCAGAAGTGGGGCTGTCCTAAATGAAATGAATATATGGGAAAAGATCCCAAAGATACACATTCCCTTCCTTTGGTGGAAATATAGAAAACTGAAAAAGATGTTTTTAAAAATAAAATAAAATCAGCACAGTATATTATATCTGAACCTGCATTCTCCCTCCTGGACTGAGCTTAAAAAACTAGGAAACGTCTATATTTACCCACTTCTTAGGACAAATCTGGACTTTCCTGGTGGCTCAGATGGTAAAGAATCTGCCTGCTATGCAGCAGATCAAGGTTTGATTCCTGGGTCAGGAAGATCCCTTAGAGGAGGACATGGCAACCCACTCCAGTACTTTTGCCTGGAGAATTCCAGGGACAGAGGAGTTTGGCAGGCTACACTCCATGGGTCACAAAGAGTCAGACAGGACTAAGTGACTAACACTTTCACTTACTTTTTCACTAGCACAAATCCTGGCATATAGTAGCTGCACAGTAAATACTTAAGAAATTGAAAAATCAGAATTTCTCTGGCTTGCCATTACCCTATGTATAAAAAATCTCTGAAATATGACTGACTCTAGAAAATCCTCATACCCTCTGAGGACAGGAACTAGCGATTACAGTGGTAGGAGGCCCTGTGTTTCTCAGTAAGTGATAAGCAACCCAAGGGGACAGAGGAGCAAGGCCGGAATACTCTAAAGATGCTCTCTTTTCAAATAAATTTGATTCATTGTCAACTGCTTATTAAAGCATCTCAGGGCTTGACATCTTCTGTGCCTTCTGTATTTTTCCTACAGTAGAGCAGAAATTATTCACTATTGAATTGGACACATGTCAAAGAGCAAAAAAGGAACTAGATGAACCATTGCATTTCAATTGTAGCGACTATATAGCTAATAGTTTATCGTAATTCTCAAAGGTTTGGTCCAAGATGCTCATGCAAGTTCACCCTTTGCTGACCTCTTACAATCTTTCTGTCAGCATTTTGAATGCTACTGATTCTGTGAGTAATATTTGCAGCAGAGGTCAGGCAGGCCAGTGAGTTCAGCATACCCTCTCACTCATGAATTCCTCTTCTTCTGTGGCTTCTCACCACGAGTTCACATGCCATGGCCTCTACATCCCAAACTGCAGTAAGCAAATTTCAATCCTGAGTAAAAGGGAGAAAGTAAATCCTGACTACTGTTAGCTTATTTACACCAGTGGTCTAAAGCAAGCTGAAATCAGCACACTGTAAATAAAAGAAGGCCCTCTTTTATGGCAGTACCATATACACACACATGTTCAGATTCTTAGTTAAAAGCAGTTTTTTGTCACTAGCACTGCGTTGTTATCAGAGCATTGGTATGTCTGTTGCTGTCAGAAGTGTCACCAGCTCTAGCAATTCCCCTTTTGGTTTGTTTTTCCTATTACTTATTCCATCTACGTGCTTGATGAAATTGTGGTGGACAAGCTGGTAAGAGCTTTCTGATAAGGCCAACAGGATTTGCCCCATGATGGTCTGCTTAAGTACTACAGATCTGGGCTGTTAAAGCTTCCTGTTGCTAATAGCCCAGAATGCAAACAGAGACCTGTGCTGCCTTCCCTGGAGATGCACAGCAGCCCACTTCCAATGAAGAGAAGCAAAAAAGAAAAAGATCCTCTTGCTGTTAATCTTCCAGAGTGAAAGGGCCTGAAAATCAATGCCGGGATAGGTTTTCCTTTTTCCTCTAAGCTTTAATCTAGGGATGATGACAGTGATAATAGTATTTCATTATACAGTTAGAGAAAAACAGAAAAGTACAACAAACCTAGATATAAAAGATGAATGAATAATTGTGGCAGCCTCGTTGTTGGCTTTGGCTTGGAAAATATTTTGCTCTTTTTCTTGGCAGCTGCAGTTGCTACAGCTGCAGTCAGCACAGAGAGAAGTGTTGATCATAGAGTTGCACTGAAACATGTTAACAAAGGTAAAACTAATAGATTTTTCATAAATGAGATTCATTTCTATGGTATCATTAATGTGCTTCAGAATTTTAAAGTAAATGTGTTTCAATTCTTCCAACATGTTGGAATTGGAATTGGAGTGATGTCAAGATGTTCCATCATCAAAGATGTGAAGAGAATAAAACGGCTCTGTGTAGGGCAGTCATCTCAGGAGAAAAAGAACTAATGGAAAATAAATGGCAAGTTTTTGTTTGTTTGTTTGTTTTTGGCAAGCATTTGTATGATAAACTTGCAATGTACTGGTTTCAATTCAGAAAGTACAGGAAAAGTAAAAAAATTTATGCTCGCTGCTTTGGTAGCAAACCACTAAGCATGTGTGTTGTCAGAAATTCAATATTCCCTTCTTTCCTCTATATCCTCTACCAAACAGAAGACTTCACATAAATCAGAGACTTTAGATGTCTTTGTGGCTTAAGTAACATTTCCTTTTCCTTTTCTTTATTTTTGCCTGAAACTGAGAGAATATGAAAAATAAAAGTCCCAGTGTATTGTTTCTTTTGTAGATACTTATTTAACGTCTCTTTTGTGGATAATTTGGAATAAGATATCCAAACCATAAAGAAGATAGTGATGGCATTGTATGAATTTGAAAACCAAAGTTTTTTAGACCAAATCTTTTACTTGCATGGATAATGGCTCACTTTTAACTGGGAACAATTAATAGGTTTGCATAAATAGAAAGTCTTAACAGTACAACAGCCACAAATAGCCTTCTTGAACTACCTTGTTGAATCCAAGCAATTATTATAATTTATACAAAATCTAAATTAGAGTGTAATTACTTTCTCTTTAAAGGAATCACAAAAGAATTTTTTAATTAAGAAACTGAGCATGTAAAGTTATTGGTCTAGGCTATAACAAGCTTTTTGTTTTTGCAGAAGGCATTCATTTAAGAATGTCAGTGTTGAAACACTGGGTAGTAGAAAAACAGTATTAAAATTTGAAAACAAAAATAAGCATTTGTAACAGAAAAGTGGATACTGACAGAAGCCAACATTTCTCTTATTTTTATAATTACTGTGCTCCATAATATTTATAACAGAGAAGGCAATGGCAACCCACGCCAGTACTCTTGCCTGGAAAATCCCAGGGACAGCGGAGCCTGGTGGGTTGCCGTCTATGGGGTCGCACAGAGTCAGACATGACTGAAGCGACTTAGCAGCAGCAGCATAATATTCATAAAGTACTTTAATAAACACCCATTGCTTTTTATTCTCACAGAAGTTCTATGAGCCAGGCAGACAAGCCATTTTGGTCCCCATTTACCTCTGTGAAAACAGCCTCAGAAGAAACATGCTCCCCAGAATTATAGAATGATTAAGGGCCAGATCGGTGTCTACATATTTTCATATCCTACTTTTCTTTTTTGTCCAAGTGTCCTCCGCTTCTATGGATACTTGTTTCATTTCACTGTCTGTGATTTATATTTGTATGCATATAGCAAAGTAGTTGGCAAGCTTCATCTTGGGGGATCAGAAATGAGGATCTAGGAATTACCAACTGCTGAGGCTTTATCACTGGTTGTGTGATATATCAGAAAAATGCACTAAGGAGTATTTTCATCTTAGATTTATGCTATAGGTGACATGGGCTTCCCTGGTGGCTCAGACTGTGAAGAATCTGTCCACAATGCAGTAAACATGGGTTTAATTTCTGGGTCTGAAAGATTCCCTGGAGAAGGGAATGGCTACCCACTCCAGTAGCTACCCATGCCACTTGTCTGGGGAATCCCCATGGACAGAGGAGCCTGGCAGGCTATAGTCTGTGGGGTTGCAAAGAGTCAGACATGACTGAACACCTTATACATAAATCATGGCTTCATCAGCCTCATCAATAATTGACTAGATTCTTGGAATTTTAACAGTATTCAAAGAAATTTGCATAAGTGGGAGTAACTTGAAAAGAAAATAAATGAGAGATTTGGATATCATGGAAGCTTTAGACTGAAGTCAGCTTTTTCTGATGAGATAGAATACTAACATGATACGTTCTCTCTTCCATGATTACAACCCCAGAAATGTCACAGAAATAAGAGGTAGGCTGGTACGTCTAATACCAAAAGGCATGAGACGCCCTCTGAGTATGAAATAGAGTGAGAGTGAGTGGAGAAGAAAAAACAACAGAGGCAGAAAAGTAGGCTCAAAAGATAACAAAATAGGCTGAGGCAGAGGTCTTATTCATATCTATTTATTTTCCTTGTATTCATTTTTTTCTTCCTCATTCAAAATTCAGAGTATCTTCTATGTGCAGAGTATTCTTCGAAGTGGTGACAATACAATAGCAAAATCAGCAAACTCCTGCCCAGAGCTTCCATTCTAGTAACAGGGGGATTGAAAAAGAGACCATCACCACTTCCTTCAAAGTCATTTTTAAGTCTGCTGGGCAGGATATTACCAATAGAGTGAAACTCAGCTCAGCTAGGAAAATGAGGAAATGATGACAAGGGAAGGAAGGCCATGTGCACTTTCTTCTAAACATGCAATTACGCACATCAGGAGTTAGGCTGGTGATTAAAACTGAGGGAGATCACCCATGCTAAAAACTAATAGCTAGGATGCATGCATACATCAAAATTCACAATGGAATGGTTATGGGGGAAGAAGGCAAACAAAGAAGGGCAGAATACTGCTGTTCTCCTAAAGTGTCTCTCATTCCAAACTGACTACAAAGGGGTTAATATTGAGCCTGCCTTTAGTACCTGCTCTTCTCGGCCGTGCTTAGAAGAGCAGATACTAAAGGCAGGCTCAATTATTTCTGCTTTATTGACTATGCCAAAGCCTTTGACTGTGTGGATCACAATAAACTATGGAAAATTCTGAAAGAGATGGGAATACCAGACCACCTGATCTGCCTCTTAAGAAATCTGTATGCAGGTCAGGAAGCAACAGTTAGAACTGGTCATGGAACAACAGACTGGTTCCAAATAGGAAAAGGAGTACGTCAAGGCTGCATATTGTCACCATGTTTATTTAACTTATATGCAGAGTACATCATGAGAAATGCTGGACTGGAAGAAACACAAGTTGGAATCAAGATTGCCGGGAGAAATATCAATCACCTCAGATATGCAGATGACACCACTCTTATGGCAGAAAGTGAGGAGGGGCTAAAAAGCCTCTTGATGAAAGTGAAAGTGGAGAGTGAAAAGGTTGGCTTAAAGCTCAACATTCAGAAAACGAAGATCATGGCATCTGGTCCCATCACTGCATGGGAAATAGATGGGGAAACAGTGGAAACAGTGTCAGACTTTGTTTTTCTGGGCTCCAAAATCACTGCAGATGGTGACTGCAGCCATGAAATTAAAAGACGCTTGCTCCTTGGAAGGAAAGTTATGACCAACCTAGATAGCATATTCAAAAGCAGAGACATTACTTTACCAACAAAGGTTCGCCTAGCCAAGGCTATGGTCTTTCCTGTGGTCATGTATGGATGTGAGAGCTGGACTGTGAAGAAGGCTGAGCGCCAAAGAATTGATGCTTTTGAACTGTGGTGTTGGAGAAGACTCTTGAGAGTCCCTTGGACTGCAAGAAGATCCAACCAGTCCATTCTGAAGGAGATCAATCCTGGGATTTCTTTGGAAGGAATGATGCTAAAGCTGAAACTCCAGTATTTTGGCCACCTCATGCGAAGAGTTGACTCATTGGAGAAGACTCTGATGCTGGGAGGGATTGAGGGCAGGAGGAGAAGGGGACGACAGAGGATGAGATGGCTGGATGGCATCACTGACTCGATGGATGCCAGTCTGGGTGACCTCCGGGAGCTGGTGATGGACAGGGAGGCCTGGCGTGCTGCAGTTCATGGGGTCGCAAAGAGTCGGACATGACTGAGCGACTGATCTGATCTGATCTGATCTTAGTACCTGCTGACCAGTTGTTTTTTTTTTTTTTTTTCCACCTGAGCATAATAAAGCCCACCAAAAGCAAAATGAGACCTCAGAGAAACTGAACCACATAGAAAGTCCACATGCAACAAAGACAGCCAGATAATTGTACTAAAATAGCAATAATTTAAAATATGTGTATCAACTGCCCTCAAAGGCGTGAGAGGATATTTTAAACCCGAAAAAGAAATAAACAGTCTTAAAAAAGTTTGCTTAAAATCTTAAAAAAGAAAAAATACAGTGTGAAAATCATATCTGTTGAAATGAAGGATGAAATATATGATATAGATAAATAAAAGGGGTAAATTTGAGGAGCACATTAGTAAGACAGAAGATGTTCAGATAATAGCAAATATTGAAGAAAATTTCAGAAAATAATAACATACATATACTGCTGATAGGAGTTTGAATTGGTACAGCTATTCTGGAGAGCAATGCAGAAGTCCTTAAGTAAGTACTTAGAGAAATTAAACCTACACTTATAAAATAGCAATCCTACTTCTGATCTACTTACCAAATGTACTTCCACTTAAATCTGTGAAAGAACATAATGATTCCATTAAAGATTAATTTTTAATTTCAGGGAGCTGGAGAGAACCAAAGACCCAGCATTATGAGAATTATATATATATATATATACACACACACACAATATATATGTATATATAATTGGTGAAAATGATGGATCCTATGCAACATAGAGAACAATAAAGTAAAAATACGCATAAGAACGAAGATAGATCTTAATAATAAAGTGTTGAATAAAAAATACAAGAAACATTTATATAATATAAATTTCCCAAAACTTCATAAAATTTTAAATAACATTCAAATATACATATATATTCAAGATCTTACAGCAAAAACATTGTATAGAGTAGGGTAATTGGAGTGGGAGGGAGCGGCAGATAGAAATAAGAATAGAAATGTTATAATAGGGCAAAAAAAAATATTTAGATGAATTCTGAAATATTCATGTTACCATGATAAAAATGTACTTTAAGAAATGCATGACTAACAGTTCTTGAAGGAATGAATTCTTGAATTTAATGAATGACTTATCCCAATCTCACATTTTCCTTACACTTGGTTCTCATCCATCCAGAGTTTTCTAAGAGCTCTATTATCCAGACCAACCTTTCCACTAGAGCTTTAAATCCAATCCCTTCTTTCATCTCCAGCAACAGATCTTTGGCTGACAACTTTAAGCTACTAATCGTCTACAGTTTATTCTTTACTAACTGTTCATATGTGTGTGTGTCTGTCATAAAAGTCTTCACTTGATATGGCTCTCATTTCATGCTCCCACCTTCTTTCACTAAAAGTATTTCCTCTGTAACTTCCAACTATAATAATTTATGTGTAGTTATGCTCTATGTTGATTTTCTTCTCAAAACCTGTCATTACCAACATGCTATGTAATGAAGAATTGTAACATTTTAGACTTCTGTGTCTAGAATACTTGAAATTTGGTTTGATGTTTGATTTGAGAACAGATTTCCTGATCCTGTTCTCTGGGGAAGCAGAACCTAGTCAACTTATCTGTACCCTGATTGTGCCATCCCTTCTGCCTCCCCTGAATTTGTTTGTCTTTGTAAATCATTAAATACTTCAGGAAGGAGTATAACATACTGGTCAAAGCCTCGTCTCTAAAAATCAACAAGGTAAATTCAAATCCCAGTCTTAAACCACTCATCAGCTGTGCAAAGTTGGCTCCTCCTCCTAGGCCAGGTGCTGTGGGTAAAGAACAAATTCCCTGGGTCAAGTTTCCTCTATTTATGTCAAAGATATCACTGTCAATCTGACTGAGAATTTGGAGTTCCACTCTTTCATTTCCCTTATTTTCCTATGTCTACATAACATATATTTAAATTCTTCCTTCCTATCACATATATGTCTGCTTCCTTTACCTACTGTGGGCCTTGTATTTAGAAGGTGAAGGAAGAAGAAGAAGACAGACATCCTACTTTCTTATTGATTATACCTTATTAACAAATATTGTTGTTCCATGAGTATTTTGTTCATTTTCTTTATTAGCAATTTTAAATTTTTTTTTTTTACTTTTTCCACTTATAGGATAAAGTCCAACTCCCTTAGTTTAACATTCCAAATCAACCACATTGTCCTGACCAATAACTTCTAATCTTATCTTCAGATATTCTCAGGTACATTCATTTATCTAATGTATACATTCTATAAATCTATGAATATGTTTTTCTGTAATCCCTTTACCATAAATTTGCACTATATCATCTGTGTGGGGCTTCCCTGGTGGCTCAGACAGTAAAGCTTCTGCCTGCAATGTGGGAGACCTGGGTTCAATTCCTGGGTAGGGAGGATCCCCTGGAGAAGGCAATGGCAATCCACTCCAGCATTCTCGCCCGGAAAATCCCATGGATGGAGGAGACTCATAGGCTATAGTCCATGGGGTCGCAAAGAGTCAGACATGACTGAGAGACTTCACGTATATCATCTGTAATGTATTCCTTCCTCTTCTTCATAAAGTCATTTCCCAAGACAACATTCAAATTTCCCTTTGTCTATTAACCTTTCTTTGATAACCATAAAGATCAAACAACATCTCACAACAGCATTTTCCTCCTAGAAAATCCCCCATACCTATTGCATAGCACTTTTCTGCAAGCTATCTTCTTTGTGTCTAGGTTTCTTATGTTCAGACCTGGATACTAAATTACCTGAAGTTAAAGACTCTATATGCTACCTTCTCTGGTCACACAGAATACTCGGCAAAGGACTGGACTGCACATATCAATACTATGCAACATGGAGTGTTTGCTTTCCAGCTTCGCAATGACTGGTTATGTGTTGATATAGCTCCTTCAGCTTTATTAGTGAACTTTCATTTACAAATATTAGTGAAAGGCTTCTTCAGGCTCTCTTTATATCTTTGACTCATTCTGTGGTCAAAAGGGCAGGACAGAGCTGCAGGGCAGCACTTAGAGGTAGGGAAGAAGTAAAACTGTCTTTATTCACAACTGACATGAATCTTATACACATTATATACATTCCATATATTCATGGAAAAACTGCTAGAATAATCAAGCTTAGCAAAATCATAGGACATAAGAGCAATAATCAAAATCAATTACATTTCTATCCTCTAGCAACAAGCAATTCAAAAAAGAAACTAAGAGAACAATGCCATTCTCAATAGCATTTTAAAAATTCAGAAATAAATTTAACATTTTTTGCAATACTTGGACACTGAAAATGATAAAATATTGTTGAAGGAAATTTGGAAAGATTAAGTAAATGGAAAGATATCTCATGTTCATAGATTGGAAGACTTAATATCATTATAACGGCAATACTTTTTTAAAATTTTTCCTAGTGTTCAGGGCAGCTTATCGATGTTTACTTCTCCAAATGGCTTTTTCTCACTTGTCAGGATTTGAAGAAATCTGAAGGGTGCAGATAGGGGTACAGGTGAATGTCAGAATATATACTTTGAATGGCTGTGATGGGTAGAAAATAATGCAGTTGACAAGCCCCACATTTAAGGTGCTCAGGAAGTTTGGGCCCTCATGTTTTAGGCCCTGCCCTTTACAATATAGTCTTCCCTCCCTCTCTCCTTCCAACCTGACATGACAAGTCCACGGATAAAGGAATTATATTCGCATAAAGCTAGTGGCATATTTATACCTCCTTATCAGACAGAAATGGTATGGACGTAAGAGAAGCAGAAGACATTAAGAAGAGGTGGCAAGAATACACAGAAGAACTGTGCAAAAAAGATCTTCATGACCCAGATAATCACAATGGTATGATCACTTACCTAGAGCCAGACATCCTGGAATGTGAAGTCAAGTGGGCCATAAGAAGCATCACTATGAACAAAGCTAGTGGAGGTGATGGAATTCCAGTTGAGCTATTTCAAATCCTGAAAGGTGATGCTGTGAAGGTGCTGCACTCAATATGCCAGCAAATTTGGAAAACTCAGCAGTGGCCATAAGACTAGAAAAAGTCAGTTTTCATTCCAATCCCAAAGAAAAAGAATACCAAAGAATGTTCAAACTACCACACAATTGCACTCATCTTACATGCTAGTAAAATAATGCTCAAAATTCTCCAAGCCAGGCTTCAGCAATATGTGAACCATGAACTTCCAGATGTTCAAGCT
Source organism: Tragelaphus eurycerus (assembly GCA_935064755.1). Lineage (NCBI taxonomy): Eukaryota > Metazoa > Chordata > Mammalia > Artiodactyla > Bovidae > Tragelaphus > Tragelaphus eurycerus. The sequence continues at coordinate 829,554 of CAKXYN010000120.1, read as the reverse complement.
GGTTTTCGAAAAGGCAGAGGAACCAGAGATCAAATTGCCAACATCTGCTGGATCATGGAAAAAGAAAGAGAGTTCCATAAAAACATCTATTTCTGCTTTATTGACTGTGCCAAAGCCTTTGACTGTGTGGATCACAATAAACTGTGGAAAATTCTGAAAGAGATGGAAATACCAGGCCACCTGACCTGCCTCTTGAGAAATCTGTATGCAGGTCAGGAAGCAACAGTTAGAACTGGACATAGAACAGACTGGTTCCAAATAGGAAAAGGAGTACATCAAGGCTGTATATTGTCATCCTGCATAGTTAACTTATCTCCAGAGTACATCATGAGAAATGCTGGGCTGCAGAAACCACAAGCTGAAATCAAGATTGCCAGGGGAAATATCAATAACCTCAGATATGCAGATGACACCACCCTTAATGGCAGAAAGTGAAGAACTAACGAGCCTCTTAATGAAAGTGAAAGTGGAGAGTGAACAAGTTGGCTTAAGGCTCAACATTCAGCAAACTAAGATCATGGCATCCAGTCCCATCACTTCATGGCAAATAAATGAGGAAAAAGTGGAAACAGTGGCTGACTATTTTTCTGGGCTCCAAAATCACTGCAGATGGTAACTGCAGCCATAAAATTAAAAGACGCTTGCTCCTTGGAAGGAAAGTTATGACCAACCTAGATAGCATATTCAAAAGCAGAGACATCACTTTGCCAACAAAGGTCCATCTAGTCAAAGCTATGGTTTTTCCAATGGTCATGTATGTATGTGAGAATTGGACTATAAAGAAAGCTTAGTACTGAAGAATTGATTTTTGAACTGTGGTGTTGGAGAAGACTCCTGAGACTTCTTTGGACTGCAAGGATATCCAACCTGTGCATCCTAAAGGAGATCAGTCCTGGGTGTTCATTGGAAGGACTGATGTTGAAGCTGAAACTCCAGTACTTTGGCCACCTGATGCAAAGAACTGACTCATTTGAAAAGACCCTGATGCTGGGAAAGATTGAAGGCAGGAGGAGAATGGGATGACAGAGGATGAGATGGTTGGATGGCATCACCGATTCAATGGATATGGGCTTAGGTGGACTCTGGGAGTTGGTGATGGACAGGGAGGCCTGGAGTTCTGCAGTTCATGGGGTCTCAAAAAGTCAGACAGATTGAGCAACTGAACTGAACTGATCAATGCAAGGGTACAAGTACTCAAGACTGTAATCCTTGGTAGGAAAAATAAAATTAAAAGTCCTAAGGCTTATGGACATGGGGAAGGGGAGGAGAAGGTGAGGTGTATGAAAAGAGTAACATGGAAACTTACACTGCCATATGTTAAATTGATGAAAGTGGAAAGGCTCAGTTGTGTCTGACTCTTTGCGACCCCCATGGACTATATAGTCCATAGAATTCTCTAGGCTAGAATACTGAAATGGGTAGCCTTTCTGTTTTCCAAGGTATCTTCCCAACTCAGGGATCAATCCCAGGTCTCTGGCATTGCAGATGGTTTCTTTACTAGCTGAGCCACAAGGGAAGCCCAAGAATACTTGAGTGAGTAGCCTATCCCTTCTCCAGGGGATCTTCATGACCCAGGAATGAAACCAGGGTCTCTTGCATTGCAGGCAGATTCTTTCCGAACTGAGTTTGAAGGAAGCCTCATAAAATAGATAGCCAACAGGAATTTGCTGTGTGGCTCAGGAAACTCAAACAGGGGCTCTGTATCAACCTAGAGGGGTGGGATGGGGAGGGAGTTCCAAAAGAGAAGGGATACATGTACACCTAAGCTGAGTCATGTTGAGGTTTGACAGAAAACAGCAAAATTCTATAAAGCAATTATCCTTCAATAAAAAATTAACTAATTTAAAAAAATCACCCCAAACAGTGGGGTAAACAACCATTCCATTATGCTGGTAGAAGTTAGATATACTCTGGAATAAAGTTTCACTGATGAAAAAAAAAAAAAAAAAATTAAGCAAGCGATATGAGGGCCTGAATTTATAGTTTCTTCAGGTCCTACACATGAGGGAGAGGCCTGGATATCTAACTTTCCCTCTAAGTTGACACTAATGTTATAAGAAATGTCTTTTTTTTTTTTCTTCAATATTGTTGAGTGTACATTTTCTTTTATCCTTTAATTTTGAAAAAGGCCTTTCCCTCTGCTAATGAAAGGGCAGATTCAGGTTTGGAAGCAATTAGGATTTCCATAATGTTTGATCCTTATAATATATCAAGATTTTTTTAGAAACAAGTGGATATGGACTTAGTACTGTTTATAAATAGCTTCCTTTACCTTTACTCCCAAATTTAAAAAAATTAACTGGGAAAAACACATTGTACAATATTTATACTTTATTTCTAAATGTAAAATCAAGTAATAGAAATCATCAGCCTTATAATTTATGCAGTGAAAGTATAGTCCCAAGCTTTATACCATTCACCAATAGCTTACTCCAAATATTTTTTGTAGCATTTACCTCATTTAAAAATCTCTGCCCATTTCTAGAAAGTGAGAAGTGACTTAGTCATTATATTTTGTTCTTGGAATCCATCTTTTTTTTTTTTTCTTTACTATTTGTGACTTACTGAGATCCAGCCTATATTTACTATGTCTTAAACATGTGTCTGTTATATAGCAGTATATACTTAGAAGAAGAGTGACTGGATTTGGATTTTAAAAGTCATTACCAATAACTAGAAAAATAAAAAATAAAAAGGGGTTAGGTGCTGGTTCTGAATATTAATGGCCTACTTTTAAATTGGCACACAAAGAACTATGTAAGGAACTTTCACCACTGAGTGAAAATTACATACATGAAAATCCTCATATTGAGCTTGGAGAATTTCCCATTCCTGTCAAAATCTTTTCTTAGGGAAGCTATCCAAAAAAGAGAGATATATGTATACATATAGCTGATCCACTTTGTTGTATTATCTTTAAATATCATTCAACAGAAAATTTATGATTTAACTGAGTAATGAAATATATTTTGTAATGTGCTGTACCTTTCCATGACTTCAGTAGTTCTCTTTGGTCAAGAAATATTTCTCATTTTCAGCTATACTATGTAAATTTTGAACTTTACCAGTGGTTCAGAGGTAAAGAATCTGCCTACAATGCAGGAGATGTAAGAAACATAGGTTTTATCCATGGGTCTAGAAGATCCCCTGCTGCTGCTGCTGCTGCTGCTAAGTTGCTTCAGTCGTGTCTGACTCTGTGCAACCCCATAGATGGCAGCCCACCAGGCTCCCCTGTCCTTGGGATTCTCCAGGCAAAAACACTGGAATAGGTTGCCATTTCCTTCTCCAATGCATGAAAGTTGCTCAGTCATGTCTTAGTGACTCCATGGACTGCAGCCTACCAGGCTCCGCCATCCATGGGACTTTCCAGGCAAGAGTAATGGAGTGGGGTGCCATTGCCTTCTCCAAGAAGATCCCCTAGAGGAGGAAACAGCGACATACTCCAGTATTCTTGCTTGGAAGATCCTATGGACAGAGGAGCCTGTCAGGCTACAGTCCACGCCCTGGCAATAAGTTGGACACTACTGAGTACATGTAAATTTCAGTAATCTGAATAGCAAGACCTAAATAAAAGGTTGTAAGTGAGATAATAAATACACGGCCTTCCAAAGTTATACCTTAAAAATACTAAGGTGTTCATGTACAATGTGTGTGTGCATTGAGTCACTCACTTTTGCCCAACTGTTTGCAACCCATGGATTATAGCCCACCAGGCTTTTCTGTCCATGAAATTCTACAGGCAAGAATAGTGGAGTGGGTAGCCATTCCTTTCTCCTGGGGATCTTCCTGGCCCAGGGCATGAATCCAGGTTTCCTGCATTGCAGGCAGATTCTTTGCTAAGTTACCAAGGAAGCCCAATCGTGTACAGAAACCATCTTTGAAATAATGTTAGAGCATGAAACTTGTATAATCTTATATGGCAGTAAAGAAACAGTAAAGCTAAAAGTGTTCTAAAAATGAAATAAAAGTTACATTTTCTCTTGTACACATACATGCTTTTAAGAATGTGTATGGAAAGAACAAATAAAATACAGTAATAAAAATTTTTAAATAATTTTTATTATTGGCATATTAATAAAGTAGATTGCCCATTTATAGCTTTCAGCAACCAATTTAGTCTATTATTTTTAATAATATGCTTGCTTATTTCGGTAGAAGTCTTTCACAAGGTTGTGTTTTAAATTTCTTTTTAAATTTCTGATTTTTTATTTTATGTCAGTCTAATTCTCTATGAACATTTAAAAATCTCACCATTTTGGAATTTAATCAGAGCTAAACATTATAAGTAACATTTCAAGATTCCTTGAAAGGGACATGCAAATCATGAAAATATTTTATTGAAAAATGGCTTCTATGGAATTAAAACATAGACAAAAGGATCCAAGGCAAATTTGATTTGGATAATTCTGGATAATTCTACAGATATCTTGAAGGCCATTTTCTAAATGTTTCCTCCACATTCTCTGTGTGGCAGATAATGTAACAACATTATCTAATAAATATTAGCTAACAGACTTTAGCTAAAATGATTATTGTTAAAGAAGCATAGGACAGTAACTATCTCCCTGTGAGCAGAAAAATAGAATTTGATTTGAAATGCTATATAAATATAGACATTTTAAAATAATTTTCTACCTGAATAGTGAATAGAAATCTTTTTACTTGTGGTCTTAAAGTAGATTCACTCAGCAAAATAGCAATCTGTACTAGAAGACGAGGGAAAAAATTATGGCAGAGTTGCTGTTAAAATATATCTACATGAAACTTTCTGAGGAAGCTTCTGAAGTTCGATATTCTTCTTTTTATTTTTCCCATATCTTATTTCTTTTCATCTCCATTTCCCCTGTGGTTAATGATTATCAATGATAGTCTTAATGTCTGAATGGTTTAGGATAAAGATTTTATTCCCTTATATTTTAGAAATAGATAATTTTGTAGATCAAGAACTCTTTTAGATTTCTTTGCATCATGAATGTAGAAATTTTCAACTAGAAATTATATTTTGGCCTTCTAAAGTATCTGACATAAATTCTTCACTATTCTCTATGCTCTTTTATCGTTGGACTTATTCAACTGCAAAGCTCATCTCTTTGATGGATGCTTTCACTTATTTATATAAATAAAATTTTTCTTATCATTCTGTACTCCATATGCAACTATTAGTCTATTGATCTATTAAGTTTTTTTGTTACCTGTCAATTTTAAACTAAAGATTTATAGAAAGTTGCAATATAGTGCAGAGAACTCACTCCTACCCCTTTATCCAGTTTCCTAGTGGTTACATTTTTAGTAACTATAGTACAATATCACAACCAGGAAATTGACATTTATAAAATGTATGTGCATAGCTTTGTGTCATTTTATCACACATGTGGGTTCCTATGGGTTTTACCATGATGACTCAGAGGTAAAGAATCTGCCTGCAATGCAGAAGACACAGGAGATGTGGGTTCCATCCCTGAGTCAGGAAAATCCCCTGTAGGAGGAAATGACAACATACTCTAGTATTCTTGCCTGAGATATTCCATGGACAGATGAGCCAGGCAGGCTACAGTCCATAGGGTGGCAAAGAGTCGGACATGACTGAGCATGCATACATACACGTAAATTCCTATTACTACCCACTGCTGTCAAACATGAAACACATCTGTGTGTGTCCATGTGTCCACGCACATGCACGTTCATTCGCTTGTGTCCAACACTTTGTGACACCAGGGACTCTAGCCCTCCAGGCTTCTCTGAACACAAAATATTCCAGGTGGGAATATTGAAGCCAGTTGTCATTTCCTACTGTGGAGGGTCTTCCCAACCCAGGAATTGAACCTGCTTCTCTTGAACTATTATCCGCAAATTCTTTACCACTATGTCACTTCTACTTCATGGAGAGACTTTATTTTTGGGGGTTCCAAAGTCGCTGCAAATGGTGACTGCAGCCATGAAATTAAAAGATGTTTGCTCCTTGAAAGAAAAGCTATGCCTAAACTCAGTTCCGTTCAGTCGCTCAGTTGTGTCCGACTCTTTGTGACCCCATGTTCGCAGCACACCAGGCCTCCCTGCCCATCACCAACTCTCGGAGTTCACTCAGGCTCATGTCCATCGAGTCAGTGATGCCATCCAGCCATCTCATCCTCTGTTGTCCCCTTCTCCTGCCCCCAATCCCTCCCAGCATCAGAGTCTTTTCCAATGAGTCAACACTTTGCATGAGGTGGCCAAAATACTGGAGTTTCAGCTTTAGCATCAGTCCTTTCAAAGAAATCCCAAGGTTGATCTCCTTCAGAATGGACTGGTTGGATCTCCTTGCAGTCCAAGGGACTCTCAAGAGTCTTCTCCAACACCGCAGTTCAAAAGCATCAATTTTTCAGTGCTCAGCTTTCTTCACAGTCCAACTCTCACATCCATACATGACCACTGGAAAAACCATATCCTAGACTAGATGGACCTTTGTTGGCAAAGTAATGTCTCTGCTTTTCAATATGCTATCTAGGTTGGTCATAACGTTTCTTCCAAGGAGTAAGCATCTTTTAACTTCATGGCTGCAGTCACCATCTGCAGTGATTTTGGAGCCCTCCAAAAATAAAGCTCAATAAAGGACATATTAGGTGTGGACCGAACAGAAGCAGAAGATATTAAGAAGAGGTGGCAGGAATACGCATAAGAACTGTACAAAAAGATCTTCATGACCAAGATAATCACAATGATGTGATCACTCGCCTAGAGCCAGGTATCCTGGAATGTGAAGTCAAGTGGGCCTTAGAAAGCATCACTATGAACAAAGCTAGTGGAGGTGATGGAATTCCAGTGGAGCTATTTCAAATCCTGAAACATGATGCTTTGAAAGTGCTGCACTCAGTATGCCAGCAAATTTGGAAAACTCGGCAGTGGCCAGTAGACTGGAAAAGGTCAGTTTTCATTCCAACCCCAAAGAAAGGCAATGCCAAAGAATGCACAATTGTACTCATCTCACATCCTAGTAAAGTAATACTCAAAATTCTCCAAGCCAGGCTTCAGCAATACAGTGAACTTCCAGAAGTTCAAGCTGGTTTTAGAAAAGGCAGAGGAACCAGAGACCAAATTGCCAACATCTGCTGGATCATCGAAAAAGCAAGAGAGTTCCAGAAAAACATCTATTTCTGCTTTATTGACTATGCCAAAGCCTTTGACTGTGTGGATCACAATAAACTGTGGAAAATTCTGAAAGAGATGGGAATACCAGGCCACTTGATCTGCCTCTTGAGAAATTTGTATGCAGGTCAGGAAGCAATAGTTAGAATTGGACATTGAACAACAGACTGGTTCCAAATAGGAAAAGGAGTCCGTCAAGGCTGTATATTGTCACCCTGCTTATTTAACTTATATGCAGAGTACATCATGAGAAATGCTAGGCTGGAAGGATCACAAGCTGGAATCAAGATTGCTGGGAGAAATATCATTAACCTCAGATATGCTGATGACACTACCCTTATGGCAGAAAGTGAAGAGGAACTAAAAAACCTCTTGATGAAAGTGAAAAAGGAGAGTTAAAATGTTGGCTTAAAGCTCAACATTCAGAAAACGAAGATCATGGCATCTGGTCCCAACACTTAATGGGAAATAGATGGAGAAACAGTGGAAACAGTGTCAGACTTTATTTTTGGGGGCTCCAAAATCACTGCAGATGGTTACTGCAGCCATGAAATTAAAAGACGCTTACTCCCTGGAAAGAAAGTTATGACCAACCTAGATAGCATATTCAAAAGCAGAGACGTTACTTTACCAACAAAGGTCCACCTAATCAAGGCTATGGTCTTTCCAGTGGTCATGTATGGATATGAGAGCTGGATTGTGAAGAAAGCTGAGTGCCGAAGAATTGATGCTTTTGAACTGTGGTGTTGGAGAAGACTCTTGAGAGTCTCTTGGACTGCAAGGAGATCCAACCAGTCCATTCTGAAGGAGATCAGCCCTGGGATTTCTTTGGAAGGAATGATGCTAAAGCTGAAACTCCAGTATTTTGGCCACCTCATGGGAAGTGTTGACTCATTGGAGAAGACTCTGATGCTGGGAGGGATTGGGGGCAGGAGGAGAAGGGGATGACAGAGGATGAGATGGCTAGATGGCATCACTGACTCAATGGACGCGAGTCTCAGTGAACTCCAGGAGTTAGGATGGACAGGGAGGCCTGGCCTGCTGCCATTCATGGGATCGCAAAGAGTTGGACAAGACTGAGCAACTGAACTGAACTGAATTGAACTGGACTGCAAGGAGATTCAAGCAGTCATTCTTAAAGGAAATCAGTCCTGAATATTCATTGGAAGGACTGATGGTAAAGCGTAAACTCCAATACTTTGGTCACCTGACGTGAAGAACCGACTCATTGGCAAAGACTGAAGGCAGGAGTAGAAGGAGACGTTCAAGGATGAAATGGTTGGATGGTATCACTGACTAGATGGACATGAGTTTGAGCAAGCTCCAGGAGCTGATGATGGACAGGGAGGCCTGGCGTACTGCAGTCCATGGGGTCGCAAAGAGTCGGACACAACTGAGCTATTGAACTGAACTGAATGTTCAGTTCAATCCTTCCTGGTGATTTAAGACACAATTAATCTTGTTATTTCTGTTTCAAGAGCTTCCTTTAGCTACTCTTTTTGGGCAGGTCTGCTGGTGATAAATTTTTAATTTTCCTTTTTTGAAAATGTTTTTAATTTCCTTTAGTTTCTGAACGAAAGTTTTGCCCAATACTGAATTCTGGGTCGACAATTTTTGCCTTTCAATATCTGAAAAATATGTCACTTATTCTTCTGGACTTCATAGTTTCTGATGAGAAATCAACTTTTCCCCTGTAAGATAAGTATTGTTTTACTACCTTCAATATTTATTTCTTGTTATCTGAAGTTGTATATTTGTTTGGTTTCCATTTGGGAGAGTATGTCTCTGAGTTTATCCTTTTGAGATTTGCTCAGTCTGAATCTTGGCTTCTTTTTTTTTTTTGCCAAAGGTGGAAATATTTTAGCCATTATTTTTTAAAATGCACGTTTAGCCCTGCCATTTGTCTCCTTTGTTTGTGAAATTCTGTTGACATAAATAATAAGTATTAGATTTTTGTTTGTTTGTTCCAGTCCCACAGGTCCTTAAAGTTCTGAGGTTTTTGTTTGTTTCTTTGTTTCAGTCTCTTTTTTCTTTGTTCTCCAGATTTGGTAATTTGTATTGATCACTTTTTCAGAGGGTTTTTTAGAAAAATTTTTAGCTATAGTAATTGTCAGTTCCAAAATTCTACTTTGTCCTTTGTATCTACTATTTATTGGTAAAGCTTTCTATTTGTTTCATGTGTTTTGAGCATATTCATTACTGATTATTAAAATATTTTTATAAAGGTACCTTTGAAATTCTTGTTGAATAAGTGTAGTATTTGTGTCATCTTTATGTTGACGTGTGTTAACTTGTCATTGAAGATATGGTTTGTCTGTTTCTTGCTCTGCTGACCAACTTTCAATTTATCTAGGTACTTTGAATATTATAAGACTATTTTATTTAAATTTTAGCAAATAAACCTTGCCTGACATGACACAGGGTGATAGTGGAGGCTGCCTTTTTTACTTCAGGTTTGGAATAAAAGCCCAGAGTCCCCACTCAAAGTCAATCAGAGAATAGAAGAGGCTTCTTCTTTTTGCTCCCTATGTGGCCTTCACAAAGGGAGGGCAGGTATTAGGAAAACTTGGTCATTGTTACCACTGACCAAAACCAAATTATTGGAAATTCAGCTTTAGCATCAGATCTTCCAGTGAATATTCAGTGTTGATCTCCTTTAGGTTTGACTGGTTTGGTCTCCTTGCTGTCCAAGGGACTCTTGAGAGTCTTCTCCAGCACCACCGTTCAAAAGCATCAATTCTTTGGTCTCAGCTTTCTTTACGGTCCAACTGTCACATCTGTACATTGGAAAAACCATAGCTTTGATTGTATGAACCTTTGTGGCAAAGTGATGTCTCTGCTTTTTGATACGCTGTCTAAGTTGGGCGTAGCTTTTCTTCCAAGGAGCAATCATCTTTTAATTTCACAGTTGCAGTCACCACCCACAGTGATTTTGAAGCCCAAGAAAATAAAGTCTTTCACTATTTCCATTTTTCCCCCATCTATCTGGCAAAACATGATAGGATCAGATGTCATGTCCTCAGTTTTTTTTTTTTTAATTTTCTTTTTATTTTATTTAACTTTAAAATATTGTATTGGTTTTGCCATGTATCAAAATGAAGATGCCATGTCCTCAGTTTTTTGAATGTTGAATTTTAAGCCGGATTTTTCACTGTTCCTTTTCACCTTCATCAGGAGGCTCTTTTGTTCCTCTTCATTTTCTGCTATTAGAGTGCTACTATCTGCATATGTGAGGTTGTTGATATTTCTCCTGGCAATCTTGATTCCAGCTTGAGCTTCATCCTGCCTGGCATTTCATATGATTAGTCTTCATATAAGTTAAATAAACAGGGTGACAATATATAGCCTTGATGTACCCCTTCCCCAATTTTTAATCAGTTCATTGTTCCACATCCCATTCTAATTGTTGCTTTTTGACCTGTGGAGCCTATCTTGAAGGATTTTTAGCATTACCTTGCTAGCATGTGAAATAAGCACAATTGAGAAGGAAATGGCAACCCACTCCAGTGTTCTTGCCTGGAGAATCCCAGGGACGGGGGAGCCTGGTGGCCTGCCGTCTATGGGGTCACAGAGTCGGACACGACTGAAGTGACTTAGCAGTAGCAGCAGCAGTGCAGTAGTTTGAACATTCTTTGGCATTGTCCTTCTTTGGGATTGGAATGAAAACTGACATTTTCCAGTCCGGTGGTCACTGATGAGTTTTCCAAATTTGCTAGCATATTGCTTACAGCACTTTAACAGCATCATCTTCTAGGATTTGACATAGCTCAACTGGAATTCCATCACCCACTAGCTTTGCTCATAGTAATGCTTCCTGAGACCCACTTGACTTACATTCCAGGATATCTGGCTCTAGATAAGAAACCATACCATCATGGTTATCCTGGTCATTAAGACCTTTTTAGTTTAGTTCTGTGTATTCTTGCCACCTCTTCTTAATATCTTCTGCTTCTGTTAGGGACATACCCTTTCTGTCTTTTATTGTGCCCACCTTTGCATGAAATGTTTCCTTGATAGCTCTAATTTTCTTGAAGAGATCTCTAGTCTTTCCCATTCTATTTTTTTCCTGGTTCCACTGATACTGCATTTATAAGAACATAAATTTCAATAATTTATTTTTTATTTGTTCAAATCATGTTGAAAGCTCTATATCAAATGAAGGAAAATTATTCTATTGTTCTAAAGCAGCTTATAAAATGCAATGTAAAACTGAACAGAATACATATAAGAAACAGGGCAAAAAAAATCTCTGTCTAAACTGCTCTACTGATAAAAGGCAGATATAATCTCTCTTCTCTATTGATTTGATTTAGTGAGGGTCAGTGCATGCAGTAGTCAATGGAATAAAAAAAGCAATAAAAATATGTTAGAAGGATAGAATAAATGTATCCAGGGTTCAAGTGTCTATTTTTTTCCTGCTAGATCTGGCTATTTCTGTTTTTATTTTCTAACATACAGGAAGACACATACACATCAGACATAATGATTTTCATTGTATTTGCCATTTAGTGTCTCCATTTTTGTCTAATTTTCTTCTCAGCTCTCTTACTGTTTCTGCTATGTGCTGAATTCTGCCTTCACTGATGATTAGCATATATTCATTTACTCGTATATCAACCTGATTACTTGTCCTCCCTATAAACAATATGATAACCTATATGAAAGACAAATATGATATTCTGTGTCATGTTTAGTCCTACCTTTGTCCAGAGCTTAAGTTAGCCTTTAAGTTTATTTTAGCAAACCAATATAAAATATTGCCATGCGTTTAACTATTTAGTGTAACATCAACACAGGAGTGTAAATGAAAGTTATGAAGCCTATACTTTCCACCACTTTAAGGTGTCTATACAGATCATTATGTATTCCTCACCATAGGTCAGTTGCTTAGCGACCAAAATAGAGAACTACTAATTGAAAGTATTTTGTATTACTGGCAACGTTTGCTGCAGGACATTGAACTTAGAAACAGCAAAGACTATTTCAGATAAAAATGTTGCCGGGGATGAAAGAAAACCAGTAGCAATATTATCTCAGTAGAAATAGTTATTTTTAACTTACATATAGTAATTTCTATTTGCAAAATATTTTGCCATTTCTTTCTTATGAAAAATTACCATTAAAATTGATTTTTAGCCTTAAAAATCATCTACACAATCAGAGCAAAATTCATAGTTGTAGCATCTATTAAAAAGAAAAATAAAGCAAAATAGAAGCAAAGAAAGAAAAGAAAAGGAGGAAGAAGTAGAGATAGCACGAAGTTAAATTTAGATTCCTTGAGATCAGTCATAATATCCGTATGGCCTTTTTGAATGCATATTATATTTCATAATAAAAACACAGGAGGAAGAGGAGAAGGAAAAAACGGAAGGAAGAATAAAAACTGACAGAAAAAAAGAGAAATAAAGCCATATATGCACAGGGGAAAGAAAGCTGTGGGGGAGAAGTAGCAATACTGTAAATAAATGGATTCAAAACATGAATTTTATACCAGTCTTTTAAACTTTCTAGTATAAAGATTAAAATCAGGATTATTTTCTCATTTCCTCATTTAATATACAATTTATGTGTCCATGGAAAATGACCTGTGGTCATTGTATGCCCACCTTCATTTTATAAAAGGACTAGGTCAGAAAAAGAGAACACATCCTTCTTAAGACTAGGAGTGAATTAGCAAGTTGGCTCTGTTCTTGTGTTAATTTATTTGCTGTAAGAATTCGAATACAACTTTGTATTTGTGGATTTCTGTCACACTCCACAGACATGTGTAAATAAATGTGTATGTGTGATTTAATAACTGGTTTTTATAAGAATTCATTTGTAGCAATAGTCAGTTGTCACTTCTATCTTTAAGCTAATTTTATCTGGTAATTTCTGAAAAAACAGGATATATGTTAATTCAATGTCTGATCACCTGATGATTAATTATGTATCTTATGTGGATTGGAAATATATGTATTTTTAAGAAATCTCAAAATGTATCAAAATGTTTAAAACTATAGCTGACCAGAATTTAATTGTTAATGTCCAGAAGCCATTTCAAAATCATGCATGGTCACTTTGAATATCAGCTGTCTGTAGTGATCGGAAGATAAAAGTTATAAGAAATGTTCTTAGTCTATGCTGTACTTATGATGCAACCTTTTAAAATAAATCCCAGAGATTAGGTTGTCATTGTCTGTTTCTCATAAAAGCTGAGTGTTGGAGAAGGCAATGGCACCCCACTCCAGTACTCTTGCCTGGAAAATCCCATGGATGGAGGAGCCTGGTGGGCTACAGTCCATGGGGTTGCTAAGAGTCAGACACGATTGAGTGACTTCACTTTCACTTTTCACTTTCATGCATTGGAGAAGGAAACGGCAACCCACTCAAGTGTTCTTGCCTGGAGAATCCCAGGGGCTGGGGAGCCTGGTGAGCTGCCGTCTATGGGGTCGCACAGAGTTGGACATGACTGAAGCGACTTAGCAGTAGCAAACATGCTAAAATTCTAGTGCTAATTTTGGCTAAAATTCTTTGTATTCTGGCTATACTTATGCAGAATTTTAATAAAACTCTCTCTGGGTATTCATGAAAAGTAGTCTTTGTTTACCTTAGGGTGGCATGCATTTTTTTTCTCCAGAGATTTAAGTTAATGATGATAGGATTGAAAAAGATAGGAGAGTCGATCAAAATTCTTAATTGATAGAAGTCAGTCCTGCCTTTGCTATAGCATACTAACTGGCATTCTACCCATAATCTGTTTTGTATATCCTATGCTTTAAAAATAAATACTTGAAGATAATACTAGCTGATTACAGTTTTATGTGGCTGTATAACAAATCACTTCCAAACATAACAACTTAAAACAATTTAGCAACAAGCATTTATCCATTTTTAGCAACAAGCATTTATCCGTTCATGGATCTGCAGTCTGGGCTGGACTCAGCTGTGTGGTTTGCCTTTCCAGATGGTGTTGGCTGGGTTCTCGCATGTGTTTGTATTCAGGGGGCAGCTTTTCTGGAACTAGAGATTCCAGGATGGCCCCATTTATGTGTTGGACAGGAGAGATTAGGAGATGACCTGCCTTTCTGTCTTCCTGGTCCTACATTCTCCTAGGCCTTTCCACCATGGGGGCACTCAGCCTCAAGAAACCTAACCTGGACATCTTTGCACAGTGGCTCAAGGCTAAGATGGAGTAAGTGAAAACAGCAAACCCTCTTTAGGCCTAGGAGAAAAACTTGTACAATGTCATTTCTGTTGTATTATTTTGGTTCAAGAAAGTCCTGAGGTTAACCTGTGTTCAGGTTGGGAGGACATTGCAAGGACAGGAATTAAAATGGTATTATGAGTCTTTGATCATTTGGTCATAATATGTGTTAAGGTTACAATTCATTAAACTATAACCTGTGTGGAAAAGCAATATATCCTTGCATTTGTTTCCTACTGTGGTCATAACAAATCACAACAAACTAGGCAGCTCAAAATAACAGAAATTCATTCTCTTGTACTTCTGAAAGTCAGAGGTCTGAAGTGCAAGTGTTTGTAGTATTGATTCCTACTGGAAACTCTGAGAGAAAAATCCATTCCACACTATGAGGCGTTCTTGGTGTTCCTTGGTTTTTAGACATGCTACTTCAGTCTCTGCCTCTGTCTTGACATGGCCTTCTCTTTCTGTCTCTGTCTATCCTCTTACAAGAATGCTCATCATTGAATTTAATGCTCATCATAATCCAGGATGATTTTAGCTTAGACCCTTACCTTAATTATCTTCAAAGATCCTTATTCCAAATAAAGTCACATTTTGAGGTTTCAGGTGGACATAATTTGAGGGAGGAGGAGAGGAGTTCAAACCATTAGAGTTTGCTATCAGACTTTATAATTTCCCTCCATGCTTTCAATTGTCTCTACTATAAAGAATTTAGATTTGGAAAATTTCATATCTGTACATAACAGCATTTCTCAAAGCATGCTCCTCATGAAACAACTTCTAAGGGCCATTCTATAAGTATAGAGTTTCTTGGTCACATAATTCTGGAAAGTACAGGTTACTACTAAAACTTTCTGGAAATTCACATTATGCTTTAATTTATTAAAGAAAATCATACAGAAAAAAAAAAACAAAACAGAATTATTAGGAAACATTTTTTCCCCTAAATGCATATAGACCCTGAAACCTCTATTTTTATTCAAATAAAATCTCACAGAACCAGGGTTACATGTACCAGAGTTTCTGATCTGAACTGTAATGTAGACTACATGATATTAGCTTCAAAATGTTGAACAAAATCAACCATGTACATTAATGAACATTTTAATAATCTGCTTCTTGGCCCATGAAAAACACCTTTTGACACCTGAAATGCTCTTTTTCCTTGTTCTGGTTAATGTCTATTTGTCCTTTAAAAGTCTCATTAGAGATTATTTTTTTAAAAAAGCTTTTAATTCTCCAAAGATTCAGTTAGATGTTCTTCCAGTGCTTTTTTTTTTTTTTAATAGCTCCCTATTCTTAACAGTAATATATCTCTAAAGCACTCTACTATAATTACGTTGGTTTGTGTTCTTTAGTCTCCAGCCATATGCTTGTTGAGGCTAAGAGTCTTATTTGTCATTAATTCCTGGGACATAGCTAGTATTCAGTGTTTGCTGAATAAATGGATGAGAAAATTTGACACTGGGTAGAAACAGATCAACAAATATGCAGTATATATAAGCTTGAAAGAACATTCAGTTATAAAATATTTTACATGGAAATCACTGTTTCCTTTCAAAATAATGTCATATAAAGTCATTTATTGCCCACAATTTGCAACGATCATCCTCAGAACTTAACTCTTTGTGTTGTACATGGCCAGCACTAAATAGTGGCCAGTAGAGCTATTAGAAAAAAGCATCGAGTAAATCTTATAAGCCACTTGGTAAAACAGTTAAAAAAAATAAATTTCTTTGACTCAGTCATGACTGAATCCATTTATATAACTTGGATATTTAGGTTTCTCCATGAAATACTACTAAATTTGACTGGTCAAGCTAAGCATTTTAATAATAAAAAACCAAGTTCCTCTTTTAGCAGCCTCTGCATAAGTTTGCACCTCTTCCCATAGTTTTCTTTAGAAACAATAGTTCTATTTTCTACACTCATTCAGCATTATCTAAACAGCTCAATTAGTATAATCAGCTCAATTAACAGAATCAGTAACTAAGAGTAGTAAATTTTACACACTAGGCATAGCATCCTATTAGTGAGACGTTTACCTTCAGCCCTTTTGCTTCTCTACTTCTAAGACACCCATATATTAGAGAAAACATTTAATTATGGTATACCTAATTAAAAACTTTATATTCAAAGACTTCTAGAATTTCATATCTAAATACTTTTGCCAGTATAAAATTTCACGGCCTAACAAGAAGTTGCTAACTCTTTTGCAACCCCATGGACTATAGACTGCCAGACTCCTCTGTCCATGAGATTTCCCAGGCAAGAACACTGTATCAAGTTGCCATTTCTTTCTCCAGGAGATCTTCCTTACCCAGGGATAGAACCTACATTTTCTATGTTGGCAAGCAGATTTTTTTTACCACTGAGCCACCTAGGAAGCACTCTGTAGGAAGAGAGAAAATTAGCCAAGATGGTGCCAGTGAGGTTCTCTCACCCTACCCTCACATCCTCTCGCCCCTTGTACTGAAACAATGACTTTGCATGGTTATATAGTGGATGAGGTCACTTGCAGCATTGAGCATGTATGTCACAAGGTACTCACTTGGTTATGAGTGTGTGCAGTACACCTGTATGAGCTTCACCATGAAAGCCCTGGTTGCTGCTACATTGGGGCTACGCTGGAGCAACATCATGGTTATGTTGTATGAGGTTGGGTTATGGCCATGTTTTGACTATCTTATGGTTAGGTTATGGCTACTGCTATAGCTGCTGTGTCAGCCAGGAGAGAGGCTCTGTTATGGCTGCCATGTTAGCTAGGAGAGAATGAACATGTCTAGTTCCTACAGCTCCTCACGTCCTCTTCCAGCCTCTTGGCTTGTGCTTTGCCTGCCCTGGTTTCAGCAGACAGTGTGAATAGCAAGACAATTGGCATAGTCAACAGGATTGAGACTGATACACCCCCATTCTCTTTTGCATGGCATGAAAATAATTAATGACCATCATTCCTGATAAATAACAGTGTTTCATGGAGTAAAATGCATTTTCTCAATGTAAATAGTTCATCCTGAACTATTATCCCTGAAATCTAGGTTTCAATTTAACAAAGATTTATCAGTTCACTGAATATTATCCACAAAAAACAATTAATATTCCAAGAAAAGTAATTTATTTACCTGGTTTATCCCAAAATCTTTACTGTCAGTAATCTTGGTTATAAGTTCAGAATTAGAATATTATTGCAAGTTCCTAAAAATTCTACTAAATATTATTTGTACTGAGTGGAATTAAATGTAATTATTGTATTAACTTTTTAGTCCTAGTTACATACTTTTCCCATGTACTGTTCTCCTGGTTTGGATGTAATAGCAACAGTAAATGTACATCCCAGGTTGCTCTCTTGCCAATAGCAGCTGGGTTGCACCTACTCAAATAGTATTTCATAATAAGTGCATATTTAAGCACATTAGTGTTCAACTCTCAAGCTTACACAGAATAGAATTTTGAAGTACCTCTCCCTCAGGAAAAAAAAAAGAAAAACTTTTCACATTTTGTGTTTGCTATTGCTCTTCAGATCTATAACCTGTGAAAGCCCACCTAAAGGAGGTCAGAGGCAACATTTCAGAAAGTTAACTTTCATAGATTTCTTCAGCTCATGGGAGCATTTTCCTGCTTTAATTTGTCAGGAGAGACTTGACCTAAGAAAGTACAAGTACCGTTTTATAAGGTGAGAAAACACCTACATGAGACTCTTTGTTCCTGTTTGTCATAATCACATGCCATCCCAAGTAGAGTGCAATAGCTTCAATAAATCATAGGAGAAAAGGACTGGTTTACATCATCGCCAACAATTAAAAGTATCACAAACCTGGATGTGATACGTTGGATGGCCCTGGATCTCCTCACTTGGCAGCTTGCAAAACATATAGTAATCTACTCCACCTAGACCTAGCAAATTTGAAAATTTTAGAATATACTTCACCTCTTTTCATGGGGTTCATATCTTATCATACACTGAAAGACAGTTAGTAGACCCAACAGAAAGGACTTCAAAATATTTTTGTTTCCTGTGGAAGCTTGGAAATCTGTTGCAAGTCTTTCGTGCGTTGTTTTCTCTTACTTTTTTTCTCCTCACACACACACAAGCTATTTTCTTGCCTATTGTGTGTACTTGGCAGGTTTTCTGGGCACAGTGCCCAGCTGGTTTAATGTGTGCTTATTATTGTCAATAGTGTCTCTGATTTTGGTTTGGAAATGGGCACTCTAAATTATTAATGATTATTATTGTACTTTAGATTCCACTTTGCTTTTGTAATTTAGAAACAAAGAGTGAACTTTGGACCCAATGAGTAATAACCAAGAATATCAAAGCTATACCCAGTGCTTAACTGTAAGGGAGGAGATTAAAGAATGTTTTGGAGTAAACAAAGCAGGATTATTTCTATAGCAGTTTAAATAAACAAAAGTAAACATGAAGGACTAAAGTTATCACTTGACTAAATGTTCTTACTATCATTTATTCCCTTTTTACCATCAAAATAGTACCCATAAATCTTTTGATCAATATCCATGAGTAAACGTATTCTTTCAACGTAGAAAGTTAGAGAAAGTGCTAACTTTTCTCCTCCAATTTACAGGAATTTCTGTATCTTATGTAGTATGACACAGTATCAAACATTTAGCAGATCAGTGCTGAATTCACCTCTGAATTTTGAGTCAGATAAAACAATTTGAATTTAGGCATCATTTCAAAGAAGAAAAAAGTCACGTTTATAAATAATTTACACACACACATATTTCTGAAGCAAGAAATAGTAAAGAAGGAAAACAGAGGAAAATATGTGGGGGAAAAAGTCTTTAGAAGTACAAAAGAATAAGGAAATGTTTTATTGGCAGTGCAATATAATTACTAATCCAAAGTGGGTCTTTACCTTATAGCTGTAATGCTTAACATTTTGAAATTAAAGTTTAACTAAAGTACTCTTGCCTGGAGAATCCCATGGATGGAGGAGCCTGGAGGGCTGCAGTCCATGGGGTCGCAAAGAGTCGGGATACGACTGAGCGACTTCACTTTCACTTTTCACTTTTCCTGCACTGGAGAAGGAAATGGCAACCCACTCCAGTGTTCTTGCCTGGAGAATCCCAGGGACGGGGGAGCCTGGTGGGCTGCCTTCTATGGGGTCGCACAGAGTCGGACACAACTGAAGTGACTTAGCTAGCTAGCTAGCTAAAGGATCATACGTACCCAATAACGTGAAACTCAGAGATAAGAATTGTTAAACAAGTGCCATCTTACTGTTTTTATACTGAAAAACAACATGTATTGATTCTCATTTATTTCATCCTGAGTAATGTAAAAAATAGTGAACTATTTTATTTTCCAAAATCGTTTGTTCTTCCCCTCAATCTCCTCTCTCTCTTCCTCTGTTGAGCATTGTAAATATTTTTTAAATTCATTCTTCTGAAATTGGATCTATACCTAGGATTTTTATATACTTTGCTATATATCTTGTTTTTATTCTTGGAATAAAAATATTCTCTAAATTTTCATTATTCTAATATTGATTCAGCTTTAGGGTTAATTTATATGCAAAGCAAATAATTTACCCAAACTTGTAAGGGATATGCATTATCAGAACATAACACCTGCAGGACAAAAGAGAGGTTAATTTCATTGTTGCTCTGAAGCAAAAGGAGATCATTATGGAGTCTGCAGTAACCAAGCTCTGTGAAATAGCTGCATTAGTCATTAACTTTCCAGCACTAAATTTCATATCAAACTCAATTAACTACTACATAGCTTTTAATGACAATATTTTTTCAGATGCAGCTCTTGTTTACTAATAAGATTTCACATCACGACTCTCTGTTCCATTACTTTCTCTATGTTAATATTCAAGTCTTGATTTTCTCCAAGGAAAATGGAGCAATGAAAATTGCATTTGCTAAAAGTTCTCCTTGAATTATGTTTCAACATTTCAAGTGTGTTAATGTAATGCTTTAGAAGCTAAAGGGAATGATTATATAGGAAGCCAAAGTCCTCTATGTCTATCCCCAGGATTGATTAAGTTTGCTATTTATGCATATTTCCCCACAACATTGCTTCTGTGTTGGAATTTATCAGGATCAGAACTGTCTCAATTGGAAATGTCCCTTAGTATATTTTTATCACAGTGAAAGTCAAAGCCTAGAATAACAAAAAGGCACAAAATTAATGTCATCAGAAAACAATTTACACAGCTAATTAGCATAGAATTCTCATATAAAAAGACAGATGGATTAAGGGATCAGGTCATTCATAGCCTGCAGTAAACTGCTTCAGTCTTTAATCCCCTGCTGTTACCTATCAGGGTGCTTTTTTTATGGACTTAGATAGATCCCTGAAAAGATTTAGATTCTCCCATTAGATTGATTCACCTTGTTCCTTTAACTTTTATTGATATGTTTCATCATTTCTCACTAAAATAATAACAGAAGTTGAATTTAGTTAGCAGCTAAAGAATCAAAATAAAAAATATAATTGAACATTTTTTAGTTAATAGCTTGTACAACACCCACAGACACACTTATTACTCTTTTGTGCTAAGGAAAAGAATCTAATATGAGGGCAACTGTGGAAGAGTTATTTCCTGCTTCAACAAGAGCTGAGGTTGTTTTGCAAGTGCTATACATACATGGCATCCAAGACAATCCCAAAACAGCCACACATGATCAACTATGACAAATGTCTGATTCTTTAGATCAGATCAGATCAGATCAGTCGCTCAGTCGTGTCCGACTCTTTGCGACCCCATGAACCGCAGCACGCCAGGCCTCCCTGTCCATCACCAGCTCCCGGAGGTCACACAGACTCACACCCATCAAGTCAGTGATGCCATCCAGCCATCTCATCCTCTGTCGTCCCCTTCTCCTCCTGCCCTCAATCCCTCCCAGCATCAGAGTCTTCTCCAATGAGTCAACTCTTCGCATGAGGTGGCCAAAATACTGGAGTTTCAGCTTTAGCATCATTCCTTCCAAAGAAATTCCAGGATTGATCTCCTTCAGAATGGACTGGTTGGATCTTCTTGCAGTCCAAGGGACTCTCAAGAGTCTTCTCCAACACCACAGTTCAAAAGCATCAATTCTTCGGCACCTTCTTCACAGTCCAGATCTCACATCCATACATGACCACAGGAAAGACCATAGCCTTGACTAGGCAAACCTTTGTTGGCAAAGTGATGTCTCTGCTTTTGAATATGCTATCTAGGTTGGTCATAACTTTCCTTCCAAGGAGTAAGCATCTTTTAATTTCATGGCTGCAGTCACCATCTGCAGTGATTTTGGAGCCCAGAAAAATAAATTCTGACACTGTTTCCACTGTTTCTCCATCTATTTCCCATGTAGTGATGGGACCAGATGCCATGATCTTCGTTTTCTGAATGTTGAGCTTTAAGCCAACCTTTTCACTCTCCACTTTCACTCTCAACAAGAGGCTTTTTAGCCCCTCTTCACTTTCTGCCATAAGAGTGGTGTCAACTGCATATATGAGGTTATTGATATTTCTCCCAGCAATCTTGATTCCAACTTGTGTTTCTTCCAGTCCAGCATTTCTCATGATGTACTCTGCATATAAGTTAAATAAACATGGTGACAATACGCAGTCTTGACGTACTCCTTTTCCTATTTGGAACCAGTCTGTTTTTCCATGACCAGTTCTAACTGTTGCTTCCTGACCTGCATACAGATTTCTCAAGAGGCAGATTAGGTGCAGGAGAATTCAATCAGCACAGATTGATTTCCATGAATCTTCTTTAGAAGGTTTCCAGGAGTAATATCTAAGAAAAGTAACACTAAAAGATGTTCGATTCAGTATATGTAAAGCCCAAACTAGCAAATCAGAAAAGTGGTCTATGAAAAAAAAAATTAAGTTGCAGGGCATAGGGAAATAGATTATTTCCTTTAATTACTATATTAATTTCCTGGAGCTACCATAATAAAGAAGAAAGAAACAGCAACCCAGTCCAGTATTCTTGCCCGGAGAAACCCATGGACAGAGGAATCTGGTAGCCTACAGTCCATCAGGGTCACAAAATCGGACACAGCAGAGTGACTAACACTACACTACCACCATAGTAAAGACTTGTAACGTGGACAGCTTAAAACAACAAAATGTATTGTCTCGTGGTTCTGGATACTAGAAGTTCAAAATCAAGGTGCTGGCAGGTTTGGTTGCTTATGGAGGCTCTGAGGGAGTGTCTGTTCCCTGTCTCTCACCCAGTTTCTGGTAGTTGCCAGCAATTCCTGTTTTTTTGTTTTGTTTTATTTTTTGTTTGTTTTTTAGTTTGTAGATTGTTGTTGTTGTTGTTCAATATCTAAATCATGTCTGACTGTGCAACCCCATGGGATTCCCAGGTGGCACTAATGGTGAAATAACCCTCTTACCATTGCAGGAGACTTGTAAGAGATGCAGATTTTACCCTGGGTTGGGAAGACGCCCTAGAGGAGGGCATAGCGACCCACTCCCGAACTCTTGCTTGGAGAATCCCATGGTCAGAGGAGCCTGGTCAGCTACAATCCATGGGGTTGCAAAGAGTTGGACATGACTGAAGCGACTTAGCACACATGAACTGCAGCATGCTGGGCTTTCTGGTCCTTCATTCTCTCCTGGAATTTGCTCAAACTCAAGTCCATTGAGTCGGTGATGCCATCTAACCATCTCATCTTCTGTTATCCCCTTCTCCTCTTGACTTCAGTCTTCCCCAGCATGTATTACTCAAATCTCTGCATTTGTCATTCAGTGGTGTTGTAACTCTTGTGTTTCTTTGTGTCCAAATTTCTACTCTTTGTAAGGACACTAATCATTGAAGGAGGTCCCACCTTGATCCCCCATGCCCTCATCATTGATTATATCTGCAAAGACTCTACTTTTTATTTCCAAATAAGGTTACATTCCCAAGCTCTACCAGGGAAGTCTTCCCTGGTTGCTCAGATGATAAAGAATCTGCCTGCAATGCAGGAGACCCAGGTCCACACCCTAAATCAGGAAGATCCCCTGGAGAAGGGAACAGCAGTCTACTCCAGTATTCTTGTCTGGAGAACCCCATGGACAGAGGAGCCTGGTGGGCTACAGCCCATGGGGTTGCAAAGAGTCAGACACGACTGAGCAACTAAGCACATACACTCCCAAGTGCTGGGGTTGGGATTTCAACATATCTTTTTGGAGACATAACTCAACCATAACAGCCAAAATATAGTAAGAACAATCAGAATATCAATTTGTTAACTTATTACAAGAATTATGCTATATGAAATAAAATTCTTCAGCATGGCCGGTACATATTTCCCCCCAAAGTCACATCTGTATGGAAAAACAAAATACAGTCCTACGATACCTGGTTATATATTATATTATATTATATCAGGAGCAAAAGTGCGATAATTAGAAAATTCAATACTATCAAGTTAAAATAAATGGACACATGTATTTTCATGATAGGAAGTCTTGCCAGTGAAATTGGCAATTTTACCAGCCCAGACTTCCTTCCTATCTCATGATTTGGAATTGTACTTGAAGAGAATGCAGATTTATAGCTTAGAGAGTCATATGCATCTGTGTTTCAAAAGGTGACTAACGGTCCTGTGATTGACAGACATTCTTTAGCTCTGTTAATGAATTCATTCCTAACACTACAAAATCCTCTTGGCTTTAGACCCTTTAGGTTGCTTCAAGATGCTTACATCTCAGATGGCATTCTTCCTCCTCTTAGTTTTGGGGATTATATTTTTGTAGCTCTTCGCTCTGTTATCTGAAGGTGCTGGAAACTTGCCTGTATATAGAGAATATATACATATATTCTTGGGGAGCCATGAAGCTATTTTTTTTTCTATTCTTTCTGTTCAATAATGATACAAATGATACAAAAATAAGATCTACTTTAAAAAAAATAATCAGTTATTGGAAACTTGTTATTTTCTAGGAAAAATGTCACATAGTTTGTGTCCATTATCCTATTTAATTCTTAATATCTCAGTGTGATGCTTTCTATGATTTCTCTCTCAAAGATGAGGAAATCAAGGCTCCTACTGCAGCTGGTGCTCTCTGTAGTACATATAATAGAGATTAAAATTCTTAGTTCTTCACATCTTCAGAGGTTTTGCTTCATATTTCCCTCCCTCAGTGACCTACATTACTTCCAACTATATTCACTTTGTAGTCTGAAAATTTTGAGCCCCCATGCCTAACTCCTGGTTATTATTTCAGGAAAGGTGAAAATACCAACTCTTCCAAGATATTTGTGAAAATAAGTTGAAATTCATAACCACTTGTGTAGCACTTTGTTAGTAATAACAGTAAGCATCTTATCTTTTCATGCCTTTAATAATACTTTGTGTATGTATTTATCTCGTTCAATAGACACTAAAGTCCATTAGAGACTTGCTAACTTTTTTATAATTTATTCAACAAAATTTTGAGGGAATATTTATTCAGAGTAACTAGTATGTTATTAGACATCGGCTATCCTACCATGAAGAGAAAATGTCACATCTATTCATGAATGTAAATCTTAGGGAACATGACATTAGTCAAAAAAATTTAAAGATAAAATATAGAAACAGAGAACCAGCTTTTGGCTTTGTTGATTTTTGCTATGGTCTCTTTTGTTTATTTTGCATTTACGCACTGGGATGACCCAGAGGGATGGTATGGGGAGGGAGGAGGGAGGAGGGTTCAGGATGCGGAACACGTGTATACCTGTGGTGGATTCATGTTGATATATGGCAAAACCAATATAATATTGTAAAGTTAAAAAATAAAAATAAATAAATAAATAAAATAATAATAAAATAAAAAAATATAGAAACAAGGAGTAAACAATATCTTTAAGAATTTTACTAAGTATTTAGTTGAAATTTTAACATATCATGTAGTTTTATTTTGATTTTAAAATAACCTTAAAGTTAGTATTTATTAAAAATAAGAATTCAAATTTGTTTCTTTATGAACAGCTTTAAAATAATGGATAAATCACTTTCAATTGCAGGATGTATTTTTATCTTATTGTTATCATCCCTTTTCCATTACCAATTAAAATAATAATAATAAAACATTTTGTATTTTGGGATTCCCTGGTGGCTCAGAGAGTAAAAAATCTGCCTGCAATGCAGGAGACCCAAGTTTGATCCCGGGGTCAGGAAGATCGCCTGGAGAAAGGAATGGCTACCCACGCAGTATTCTTGCCTGAAGAATTCTATGGACAGAGGAGTCTAGTTGGCCAGTCCGTGGGGTTAGAAAGAGTTGGACATGACTAACTAACACTTATATTGCCGTAAAAGGACTTAACATAAGAAATACACAAAAAGATCATTCTTCATGTTTGTGTATATAGATATAATTAAGAATAGATCTAAGTCATCTACTTTTATGGTAGTAATGATCCTGTGTGATCCTTGATTTCAACACAATGAACTTTTTTCTTACTTGTAAATATTACATGTGTATGAAAATTATTGTCAATGGCTAGTGATAAATATGAAATGTGCAATTTTTGGTAACTACACAATAGTGACTAGATGGACAGAGCTCATTCTTAATTTTCCTACTCATAATGTAAATTATAGATTAAGTTTGGAGAATTTTATAGGTAGGAAAAAAAAAAAAAGATCATTCAATCCAGATCTTTTATTTTATAGATGAAGCAAATGGAGCTCATAGAAAGTGAATTTACTTAAGCAAAATTGCAGCCCCAGTAATGGACATAACAGTAGATCAATCCCATATTTTTTCACTTCAGTCTAAAATTAGGAAAATTGTGCCCAATAAATGACTAATTTATAAAGTATAAAAATTATGGACGATTATAGATAATTATTTGTATTCATTTAGGATAAAGAGCACATTAGAGAAGCCCTTATAGTTTATCAGTTTTTAGTCTCAACATTGTTACCAGCTTTCTGTGGGACCCCACCTTTCCTCTATATTGTTTTCCATTTTGATTATCATTGAAATGCTTGAAAGACATAATTTGGAGGGCTAAAGTATGGTGCTATTATGTTTCACATTCATGTTGTTTTTCTATGTCTTCTTCCTGATACTCTTTTTCTTTAATTCTTTAAAAATTTCTGGACTTTATATTAAACTAGGAATATACTGTGTTCACAAAAATGCAAAACTGATTTATAGAATGAAGCACTAATTCATTAGAAAAGACCCTGATGCTGGGAAAGATTGAGCGCAGTAGGAGTGGATGACAGAGGATGAGATGGTTGGAGGCCGTCATCGACTTGATGGACATGAGTTTGAGCAAGCTCCAGGAGCTGGTGATAGGGAAGCCTGGTATGCTGCAGTCCATGGGGTCACAAAGAGTCAGACACCACTGAGTGACTGAACTGGACTGAAACTGCATTGATAAAATTTACCTTTATTAAAATAAAATTTTTTTAAAAACCAGTATTGTCTTTTTAAAGTGGTTAAGTTCATTCTTTGAGAATATTCAGAGTAACGTAAATATAATTGTCTCTTTATGTGGCGGAACCTGTCTAAGTTCAGGACACTAAGAAGGGTATCTCATTGGTGTTTCTGGCTTGAACCATGACCATGATATATGAATACATGTTGACACGTACAGATGTGTATTGCTAAAAGTAGTGTGAAGACCCTTCTTCAGCCTTAATGTCCCAGTTATAATATCAAATGTGTTGCTAGAGAACCATTAGTAAAGCTAGTAACTGATTCCCTTTGATTTCCCTTGGTTCCATTACACAGGCTGAAAGCAGGAGAGGGCAAAGCACAAGTAAGCATGCAAAACCAGCACACGTCATCATGTTGGCTGAGAACTAATGCTTGTGTGTGAATAGAGCTAGCACGTGAGTCAAAGGGTGCCCCGTGTGAAGGCTGTTAGTGAACCTCCTGTGTATGACTCTGTCCTGTTCTGGTTGGAATTCCTTCGAATGACAGCAATAAAGAAGTAAGTAAATATTTTTTCAAGGAAAAATTTTGAAGTTCAAATATGCACAGTGCTGTATACCAGATTTCAGCATGTGTTGGTGTGGTAGTTTATGCTACATCAGACTACTTTTTGTCCTTATTACATTTTTCAGTCAGCATCCCAGGTCGAACAGTAAGTTTTAACCAAGGTGAGTATAAGAGGTTTTTGGTGTTTTCTTGTTAGGTCTGTATACTATTATCTAGGTCAGCAAACTTAGATTTTTATTCTGTATATCTTGTTCCAAACTACATTTCAGGCCAAAACAGGCATTGGATATATTGACCATCTCATCACACTCCTGTTATCATCTCCTCTCTCTCCTTGCCAAAACAAACCAGGGTTTAAAGTTTGATTATTTAATAAACCCTGATAGTAATTATGTCTTTCAGAAATATAGTGTTATAGAAACACTGTGGACTGGTATACTTTAATCCATAAACAATTAAAGATAAATCTGAATCCTTCTGAAAGAGCATATATATACCTTTTTTGGGGTTGAAATAAAACTCTGAATCATCATAAGTCAGATAGTATGATGTTTATAATATTTGGAACTCACTGTCTCTGTGTAGCATACATAGGGAGTTTTATAAGATGCTTTTTGGTTTTCAGGCAGTGATCAGAAAGATTAAAGTGAAACAAAGACATAGTGATGGAGCTTGGTAGACAGCTTTTGCAGGGAGAATTTGTGTTTGAGGCTTGGCATATATAAATAGGAAAAGAAGTACCTGTAAGTAAGGTAGGGTAGAAATGGATACTTACACAGATTCAGAATCCACTGACCTGCAAGCTCTCACTGTGTGAGACTTCACAAGATATAATTAAATAAGTAAGTGGGGGGCGGGGGGCAGAAAGGCCCAAATGTAGATCGGAACAAAAGAGAAGAAAGTATTTCAAGCCAGTAAAAACTGTGAGACGTTCATGTGTGTGAGAAAGAATGAGATACAAAATAGTTGAAGATCTTTGAAGACATCAGAGAAAGTCTATTCCAGTGCTTCAGGGAAAGATGATAAGAGTATCCCTTCTGTCTTGCTAGTGATAACAAGTTATTCAAAATTAAAACAAGGAACATTCGAGAGCAGGAAAGATTTTGAGGGCCATTTGAAATATTTGTTTTCTTTGGGCTCCTATGGACCAGGTTGCATAATTTATTAACAACATGTTTAGGCCCAAAATTCTACAAGTGTTCTCTATTTCTGACTACATGGAGAAAAGGAGAGACCAATTTCCTCTGGGATATGAGGGCCCTTCCCAGGTGGCTCAGTGGTAAAGAATCAGCCTGCCAGTGCAGGAGGTGCAGATTCAATCCCTGGGCCAGGAGGATCTCCCAGAGGAGGCAATGGCAACCCACTCTAGTATTCTTACCTGGGAAATCCCATGAACAGAGGAGCCTGGTGGGCTACTGTCCATGGGATCACAAGGAGTCAGACACGATTTACTAAAAAGACAGCAGCAACAACATGAGGGCCCTAGGATATAAAGATAGACAAGAAGTTGGGTAGAGTTAGAAGAAAGGATTATAAATGTTAATTGTCCACAAGAGATGAAGGTTATTTCATTAAACATATTCCATTCTAAATTCAGCAATGACATACACTTGACTTAGAAGATAAATGCAAATAAAGGTACTTAAACTTAACTGGAATATTGAACAGAGGGAAGCCTTTTTGTCCTAAGAGGCAGGGTAGCCTTGGTGTGGATCTAGTGCTTTTAAAAACCTCCTATGGCTGTCAGAGGAACCAGAGATCAAATTGCCAACATCCGCTGGATCATGGAAAAAGCAAGAGAGTTCCAGAAAAACATCTATTTCTGCTTTATTGACTATGCCAAAGCCTTTGACTGTGTGGATCACAATAAACTGTGGAAAATTCTGAGAGAGATGGGAATACCAGACCACCTGATCTGCCTCTTGAGAAATCTGTATGCAGGTCAGGAAGCAACAGTTAGAACTGGCCATGGAACAACAGACTGGTTCCAAACAGGAAAAGAAGTGCGTCAAGGCTGTATATTGTCACCATGTTTATTTAACTTATATGCAGAGTACATCATGAGAAATGCTGGACTGGAGGAAACACAAGCTGGAATCAAGATTGCTGGGAAAAATATCAATAACCTCAGATATACAGATGATACCACCCTTATGGCAGAAAGTGAAGAGGAACTCAAAAGCCTCTTGATGAAAGTGAAAGTGGAGAGTGAAAAGGTTGGCTTAAAGCTCAACATTCAGAAAACGAAGATCATGGCATCTGGTCCCATCACTACATGGGAAATAGATGGAGAAACAGTGGAAACAGTGTCAGACTTTCTTTTTCTGGGCTCCAAAATCACTGCAGATGGTGACTGCAGCCATGAAATTAAAAGACGCTTACTCCTTGGAAGGAAAGTTATGACCAACCTAGATAGCATATTCAAAAGCAGAGACATCACTTTGCCAACAAAGGTTCGCCTAGTCAAGGCTATGGTCTTTCCTGTGGTCATGTATGGATGTGAGAGCTAGACTGTGAAGAAGGCTGAGCGCCAAAGAATTGATGTTTTTGAACTGTGGTGTTGGAGAAGACTCTTGAGAGTCCCTTGGACTGCAAGGAGATCCAACCGGTCCATTCTGAAGGAGATCAGCCCTGGGATTTCTTTGGAAGGAATGATGCTAAAGCTGAAACTCCAGTATTTTGGCCACCTCATGCGAAGAGTTGACTCACTGGAGAAGACTCTGATGCTGGGAAGGATTGAGGGCAGGAGGAGAAGGGGACGACAGAGGATGAGATGGCTGGATGGC
This sequence comes from Tragelaphus eurycerus, assembly GCA_935064755.1. NCBI lineage: Eukaryota > Metazoa > Chordata > Mammalia > Artiodactyla > Bovidae > Tragelaphus > Tragelaphus eurycerus. The sequence goes on along the minus strand of CAKXYN010000120.1, from coordinate 799,562 downwards.
ATCACTGAGTCAATGAATGTGAGTCTGAGTGACCTCCGAGAGCTGGTGATGGATAGGGAGGCCTGGCGTGCTGTAGTTCATGGGGTCGCAAAGAGTCGGACGCGACTAAGCGACTGATCTGATCTGATCTGATGGCTGTCCTGGGCTTCCCTGGTGGCTCAGATAGTAAAGTGCCTGCCTGCAATGCAGGAGACCTGGGTTCGGTCCCTGGATCAAGAAGATCCCCTGGAAAAGGAAATGGCAACCCACTTCAGTAGTCTTGCCTGGAGAATCCTATGGACAGAGGAGCCTGGTATGGGCTACAGTCCATAGGGTCGCAAAGAGGTGGACATGACTGAATGACTTCACTTCTTTCTTATGGCAGTCCTAAGATCATGGGACCAAGGAGGATATGCAAAAAGAAAGGTATCAGTGAAGATACCTTGTGAAAGTGGATATGGATTGACCTTTGGAAATCTCCTTCACCCCAAAATAGGTGGTACACACTGACCATAACCTTTGATATTTAGGTTTAATGTACTGAGAGGTAGAGAAGACAATTTATTTTCCATCATGTTATTTTCTGAGTATAAACTTCTACTTCACTTCAAAGGAAGTGTTTTTTGTAGTGTCCTTAATAGTGTCTACACCCTACTCTAGTACTTTTGCCCAGAAAGTCCCATGGATGGTGGAGTCTGGTAGGCTGCAGTCCATGGGGTCGCTTAGGGTCAGACACGACTGAGCGACTTCACTTTCACTTTTCACTTTCATGCATTGGAGAAGGAAATGGCAACCCACTCCAGTGTTCTTGCCTGGAGAATCCCTGGGACGGGGGAGCCTGGTAGGCTGCCATCTACAGGGTCACACAGAGTCGGACATGACTGAAGTGACTTAGCATAGCATAGCATAATAGTCTCTAACAACTTTACCTGTGAGAAAGGGAATTCCTAATTTTTTGCAACAGATTCATAAAAACCTATTTTTCTGTATATATTTGTGCATGGTAAGCTGTATCCTTGGTGTGCTAGGTTTCTGGCTATGGACTTGATTTCTGCTTCTATTTCATATATGGTGAGCAGATTAAATGATTCCAAGTAGGAAGGAATTCTCCTGCTAGAGCAGGAGATACTAAATCAGATCAGATCAGTCGCTTAGTCGCCTCCAAGTCTTTGCGACCCCATAAATCACAGCACGCCAGGCCTCCCTGTCCATCACCAACTCCTGGAGTTCACCCAGACTCACGTCCATCAAGTCAGTGATGCCATCAAGCCATCTCATCCTCTGTTGTCCCCTTCTCCTCTTGCCCCCTATCCCTCCCAGGATCAGAGTCTTTTCCAGTGAGTCAACTCTTCGCATGAGGTGGCCAAAGTACTGGAGTTTCAGCTTTAGCATCATTCCTTCCAAAGAAATCCCAGGGCTGATCTCCTTCAGAATGGACTGGTTGGATCTCCTTGCACTCCAAGGGACTCTCAAGAGTCTTCAACACCACAGTTCAAAAGCATCAATTCTTCAGCGCTCAGCCTTCTTCACAGTCCTACTCTCACATCCATACATGACCACAGGAAAAACCATAGCCTTGACTAGGCGAACCTTTGTTGGCAAAGTGATGTCTCTGCTTTTGAATATGCTATCTAGGTTGGTCATAACTTTCCTTCCAAGGAGTAAGCGTCTTTTAATTTCATGACTGCAGTCACTATCTGTAGTGATTTTGGAGCCCAGAAAAATAAACTCTGACACTGTTTCCACTGTTTCCCCATCTATTTCCCATGAACTGATGGGACCAGATGCCATGATCTTCGTTTTCTGAATGTTGAGCTTTAAGCCAACTTTTTCACTCTCTACCTTCACTTTCATCAAGAGGCTTTTGAGTTCCTCTTCACTTTCTGCCATAAGGGTGGTGTCATCTGCATATCTGAGGTTATTGATATTTCTCCCGGCAATCTTGACTCCAACTTGTGTTTCTTCCAGTCCAGCATTTCTCATGATGTACTCTGCATATAAGTTAAATAAACAGGTTGACAGTATACAGCCTTGATGAACTCCTTTTCCCATTTGGAACCAGTCTGTTGTTCCATGTCCAGTTCTAACTCTTGCTTCCTGACCTGCATACAAATTTCTCAAGAGGCAGATCAGGTGGTCTGGTATTCCCATCTCTTTCAGAATTGTCCAGTGTTTATTGTGATCTACACAGTCAAAGGCTTTGGCATAGTCAATAAAGCAGAAATAGATGATTTTCTGTAACTCTCTTGCTTTTTCCATGATCCAGCAGATGTTGGCAATTTGATCTCTGGTTCCTCTGCCTTTTCTAAAACCAGCTTGAACATCAGGAAGTTCATGGTTCACATATTGCTAAAGCCTGGCTTGGAGAATTTTGAGCATTACTTTACTAGCATGTGTGATGAGTGCAATTGTGTGGTAGTTTGAGCATTCTTTGGCATTGCCTTTCTTTGGGATTGGGATGAAAACTGACCTTTTCCAGCCCTGTGGCCACTGCTGAATTTTCCAAATTTGCTGGCATATTGAGTGCAGCACTTTCATAGCATCATCTTTCAGGATTTGTAATAGCTCAACTGGAATTGCATCACCTCCACTAGCTTTGTTCGTAGTGATGCTTTCTAAGGCCCACTTGACTTCACATTCCAGGATGTCTGGCTCTAGGTCAGTGATCACACCATCATGATTATCTGGGTCATGAAGCTCTTTTTGTACAGTTCTTCTGTGTATTCTTGCCATCTCTTCTTACTATCTTCTGCTTCTGTTAGGTCCATACCATTTCTGTCCTTTCTCAAGCCCATCTTTGCATGAAATGTTCCTTTGGTATCTCTGATTTTCTTGAAGAGATCCCTAGTCTTTCCCATTCTGTTGTTTTCCTCTATTTCTTTGCATTGATCGCTGAAGAAGGCTTTCTCATCTCTTCTTGCTATTCTTTGGAACTCTGCATTCAGATGTTTGTATCTTTCCTTTTCTCCTTTGCTTTCCGCTTCTCTTCTTTTCACAGCTATTTGCAAGGCCTCCCCAGACAGCCATTTTGCTTTTTTGCATTTCTTTTCCATGGGAATGGTCTTGATCCCTGACTCCTGTACAATGTCATGAACCTCATTCCATAGTTCATCAGGCACTCTATCTATCAGATCTAGGCCCTTAAATCTATTTCTCACGTCCACTGTATAATCATAAGGGATTTGATTTAGGTCATACCTGAATGGTCTAGTGGTTTTCCCTAGTTTCTTCAATTTAAGTCTGAATTTGGCAATAGATACTGGATACACAGGTTAAATTCCTGGTTCAGGAAAATCCACTAAAGGAGGAAATGGAAACCCATTCCAGTTTTCTTGCCTAAAAAGTCCAGTTGGCAGAGAAGCCTGGTGGGATTGCACCCTGGTGCGGTCTATGGGATTGCAAAGAGTCAGACATGACTGAGTATGCATGAGTGTATGAACAGATTAAAGGTAGGTCTTTCTGTTATGCCTAGCTCTAGCTCACTCCCTTCATCTCTGTTTATCAGTCTCTAGGTAGTCTAACTCTACCATGAGACATGAGCTCTATCAGTTTATGAAAAAGATTCAGGGTTCTAACCTGTTGTACCAAACTTTCAATCTGTATTGGTAAGTAAGAAGTTTTTCAAGAGTGTTGTGAAAAAATATACCTGGAATATTAGGGGTAATGAGATTTTCTTCATGAGCCTAGGGGAGTTACCTTTTATTCATGGGTAATCATTAATTATTGATTGATCTGTGTACAAGTTTGTCTAAAACTTAGAACTTGAAAAGGATATCTTTCAGTCCTCTCCACACTCAAATCCTAATATTAAGGCCATATGCCTATATATTATGCAAGATTTTTTTCTTTTGACTTGAACTATTTTGATAAGAACCAGAATCTAGCTAGAACCCAACTGTCAGATAAGAAGGGTTCCCAAATTTTGAGAGGAAGCATTTGGCATCTGGTCCCATCACTACATGGGAAATAGATGGAGAAACAGTGGAAACAGTGTCAGACTTTATTTTTCTGGGCTCCAGAATCACTGCAGATGGTGACTGCAGCCATGAAATTAAAAGACACTTACTCCTTGGAAGGAAAGTTATGACCAACCTAGATAGCATATTCAAAAGCAGAGACATTACTTTGCCAACAAAGGTTCGCCTAGTCAAGGCTATGGTCTTTCCTGTGGTCATGTATGGATGTGAGAGCTGGACTGTGAAGAAGGCTGAGCGCCGAAGAATTGATGCTTTTGAACTGTGGTGTTGGAGAAGACTCTTGAGAGTCCCTTGGACTGCAAGGAGATCCAACCGGTCCATTCTGAAGGAGATCAGCCCTGGGATTTCTTTGGAAGGAATGATGCTAAAGCTGAAACTCCAGTATTTTGGCCACCTCATGCGAAGAGTTGACTCATTGGAGAAGACTCTGATGCTGGGAGGGATTGAGGGCAGGAGGAGAAGGGGACGACAGAGGATGAGATGGCTGGATGGCATCACTGACTCAATGGACGTGAGTCTCAGTGACCTCTGGGAGTTGGTGATGGTCAGTAAGGCCTGGCGTGCTGCAATTCATGGGGTCGCAAAGAGTCGGACACGACTGAGCGACTGATCTGATCTGATCTGATTTCTCCTAAAAATTCTGAAAAATTTATATAAGGGATTATAAGTAAAATTGAATATTGCTTACTGAATAAATGATATTTTATTCAAAGAAAATATTCACTTAGTTATTCCTTACAGTATACTTAATATTTACATGTATTTTTATTGAACAAAAATTATCTCACTGCAAATTAAGGTTCCTCATTAGCATGTTATATTTTATTTATTTTTCAATAGCTCATGTTGGAGAAGGCAATGGCACCCCACTCCAGCACTCTTGCCTGGAAAATCTCATGGATGGAGGAGCCTGGAGGGCTGCAGTCCATGGGGTCGCTGATGGTTGGACTGAGCAACTTCACTTTCACTTTTCACTTTCATGCATTGGAGAAGGAAATGGCAACCCACTCCAGTGTTCTTGCCTGGAGAATCCCAGGGACGCGGGAGCCTGGTGGGCTGCCGTCTATGGGGTCACACAGAGTCCGACACGACTGAAGTGACTTAGCAGCAGCAGCAGCAGCTCATGGTAGCAAACTGAGAAGTATGAGAATATGGACCTATTTCTAAAGATTAGTAGCTTTTGGGAACTATTTCAAGAAAAACCCAAAAAGATCTTTTTATCCTTGAAAAGTGTACTTTTAAAACCTTAAATCATTTTTCTAAGAATCTTTGCAATACAAAATATAGCATTGTGATTTTGACTAACATTTATTTGAATAATACTCTCCCTTTTATTGGAGAATTGTATTAATAAAATACACATGACAGGTTTGCTAGTTGCTTCTGAGGAGCTGAACCTCTTTTAAACACATTTGTAAGATGGGATTGGTGGCAATGAATTTCCTTAATTTTTGTCTGTCTGGTAATTTTTATATTTCCTTCACTTAAAGGATACTTTTTCTAGATAAAGAATTTTCCGTTGATGCCTTTATTCTTTCAACACTCTAAATATTTCATTCCACTCTCTTCTTGCTTGTGTGATTTCTTATGAGAAGTGGGCTACACTCCTTATCCTTGATCTTCTGCAGGTAATGCATTTTTTCCTCAGGCTTTTCTCAAGTTTTTCTCACCTTTGATTTTGTACAGATGGAATAAGTTATGCCTAGCTGTTGCATTTTTGGCATGATAATCATGCTGTATATTTTCTGAGCTTCTTGGGCCTGTGATTTGTTTCATGTCATTACATTTTTAAATTTATTGATCTTTACTGCTTCAGATATTTTTTTTTTTTTTACCTCTCTTCTCTCTCTTTCTACTCCTTCTAGTATTGCAATTATGTGTGTGTTACAACTTTGAAAATTGCCCCACATTCTAGGATGTTCTGTTTGGTATTTTTTTTCTTTTTGCTCTTGGCATTTTAGTTTGAAATATTTTTCTTGAACTATCTTAAATCTCACTGAGTCTTCAACCGTGTCTGGTCTGCTAATGAACCCATCCAAAGACATTCCCTATTTCTATTACACTTCTTTTGATTTCTAGCATTTCCTTTTGATTCTTTCTTAGAGTTTCCATCTCTCTGCTTGCATTACCCATCTGTTCTTGGATATTGTCTATTTTTTTCATTAGTGCCCTTAACATCTTAATCATAGTAATTTTAAATTGCCTGTCTGGCCCTTACAAAATCTGCATCGTCATGAGTCTTGTTCTGTTGATATCGTTATCTTTTCAGATTGTATATATATATTTTTTTTTCTTGCACTTGCTGTGCCTTGTAATTTTTTGTTGTTGAAAGCCAGATATGTTGCATCAGTAATATGTACTAAGATAAGACTATTAATGTGAGGCTATATGCTAATCTGGCAGGAGTTGACCTATATTTAATGTTTGCTCTAGTTCTGGATGTCAGAGGCTTCAAAGTCTTCTGGAGTCCTTGTTTATATCCCCTCTCTTAACTTTGGGCTTTCCTAAGTACTCTTCCTCAAAGAGTGTCTGCTTCTTTTAGTTCTTTCAGCTGTAAACCCCCAGTTGTTACACTGAAGTTCCAGCTGACTTAAGTTTTAAAATATGAGGATGAGAAACCATTCTATGATATCATAATTTAATCTCAGTCTTTTAGTGAATCTAATGTACTTTTATGACCTTTACAACTGTTTCTCCAGTGGTAATTTTTTTTGTTAGCTGTCCCTTGCTAGTGAGACAAGAATATTCGATGGGGAGGAATGCCCTCCCCAGAAATAATAAAGCTCTGGTCATGTCTCTTACCCTGGACTGTCACTCTTGTGTGTGAAGAAGGCACTTGTTATACTTCATATGATTACTATTATCCTTGCCCTGTCAGAGTTCTAAAGGATCATTCTTAGTCTTTACCATGAGAACTCTGTGGGGTTCTTGGAGATAGAACCCATGAAAATTGAAAGGTATCCATAAAACTTCCCCATAGAAGTTTCTCCCCTCATATATTATAATCCATACTCAGCCTCCAGGAATTAGTCAAAATCACCACTATGTCTACCCCAAGAAGTAGATCTTGACAGATTTACCCCCCTCTCTGCTTTGTAGTAATATTTGCTCTGCATTCTTAATTCTCTGATGTGTCTAAGAAAAGTCATTGATTTCCAACTTTTTAGCTTTTTTTAATTTTAAGAATAAAATGGATGACTTCCAAGGACTTTGCATGTTGGGAGTAAATCCAAACAAGCTTCTATACTATAGTTATTCTCTCATTTTTTAAACTAAATATTTGAGGCTATGTTATGAAGGATCTCCTTTTCCTCAAAAATGAAATGCATTAAATATATTCTAGATATTTCACATTCATGAGGAGGGTTTATTCTGTACATTTTGAAGTTGCATAAATATTATTCCTTTAGATAGAGTAGGTAATGAGAGATCATCCTGTTAGTCAAAATCCAAGTGTAAATTTAGATCATAATTTTAAATTGCTTATTCTTCAAAGCTGACATAATTTTAATTTACAATGTGGACTCAAGAGTGAAAGAACATTGAATAACTTACTGATCCGTAAAGACACAATTTCAAATTTTACATTAGACAAAGTGATACAAACTTTTTCAATATTTGTATGTTTAATTCATCAGTGTTTTAAAATATTTGTATCAGTTAAGAAGTGTATTCAGCCAATTTATTTATTTAAAAAAGTGGTACACATCTGACAAGAAGGGCTTATTGCAGGTGTCTACAGCCAGTATCTATTCCCTAGTGGTAAAGAATCCACCTGCAATGTGGGAGATCTGGGTTCAGTCCCTGAGTTGAGAAGATCCCCTGGGGGAGGGCATGGCAACCCACTCCAGGATTCTTGTCTGGAGAATCCTCATGGACAGAGGAGCCTAGCGGGTGACAGTCCGTGGAGTCGCAAAGAGTTAGACAACCAAGCTACTAAGCACAGAGCCAGTATCTAAGATAGTAGCATTGTCCCTGACCATTCCTATCTTTCTCTCAGTCATTTAAATATGTGTTTATTTCTTCATGATCACAAGGGAGATGATCTTTGGGAAGAAAGAGAAAGACAGTTATTTGGGTTGTTGTCCTATCAGAATATAGAACAATTATTTTAAATAAGAAAATCAACTGCTAAAAATATCTTTAAAATTCAGTTCAGTTCAGTTCAGTCACTCAGTCGTGTCTGACTCTTTGCGACCCCATGAACTGCAGCACGCCAGGCTTCCCTGTCCATCACCAACTCCCAGAGCTGAAACTCATGCCCATCAAGTTTGTGATGCCATCCAACCATCTCACCCTCTGTTGTTCCTTTCTCCTCCCACATTCAGTCTTTCCCAGAATCGGGGTCTTTTCAAACGAGACAGTTCTTTGCGTCAGGTGGCCAAAGTCTTGGAGTTTCAGCTTCAGCATCAGTCCTTCCAATGAATATTCAGGACTGATTTCCTCTAGGATGGACAGGTCTGATCTCCTTGCAGTCCAAGGAACTCTCAAGAGTCTTCTCCAACACCACAGTTCAAAAGCATCAATTTCTCAGGGCTTAGCTTTCTTTATAGTCCAACTCTCACATCCATACATGACTACTGAAAAAAAAAAACTAGCTTTGACTAGATGGACCTCTGTTGGCAAATTAATATCCTTGCTTTTTTTTTTTTTTTAATCTTTGCTTTTTTATATGCTGTCTAGGTTGGTCATAACTTTCCTTCCAAGGAGAAAGCGTCTTTTAATCTCATGGCTGCAGTCACCATCTGCAGTGATTTTGGAGCCCCCCAAAATAAAATCTCTCATCATTTCCATTGCTTCCCCATATATTTGTCATGAAGTGATGGGACCAGATGCCATAATCTTATTTTTCTGAATGTTGAGTTTTAAGCCAACTTTTTCATCTCCTCTTTCACTTTCATCAAGAGGCTCTTTAGTTCTTCGCTTTTTGCCATAAAGGTGGTGTCATCTGTATATCTGAGGTTTTTTGATATTTCTCTCAGCCATCTTGATTCCAGCTTGTGCCTCATCCAGCCTGGCATTTTGCATGATGTACTCTGAATATAAATAAGCAGGGTGACAATATACTTGCTACTCCTTTCCCGATTTGGAACCAGTCTTTTGTCCCATGTCTAGTTATAACTGTTGCTTCTTGACCTGCATACAGATTTCTCAGAAGGCAGATAAGATAATCTGGTATTCCCATCTCTTAAGAATTTTCCACAGTTTATTGTGATCCACACAGTCAAAGGCTTTTGCATAGTCAATAAAGCAGAAGTAGATGTTAAATATAAGCCACATAAAAATGTGGGACCTTGTAAAATTGTGAAGTTGATTCTGTGATTTTTTATTTTTTTTTTTGGTTTTGATTTTCTCTGCCTCCATTTTTAATCAGTCAAAATTTCATTCAAAAATACATAACTGTCAGAATATATAAATATCCTAGAAGAGTACAATTTACAAGTAAAATTATTTTGAATATTTTTTGAAATACAGTTTTTAAAAACTCCTGAGGTATTAATGTTTTTTATGCTTGTTTATCATAATCAACATATTTCTCAGTGGGAAATTCACCCTTTCTTGTGAAAAAAATTGTTATCCAAAACTTCTCCTTGATCATTCACGTGGGTAAATGTATAGGCATTCTGAAAAGAAGCAAAATTTGGTGAACAGAATAAACAGTAGCTTCAATATTTAATACATTCAAATGATTTTTAGAGGATTGTAATGGCATTCCTATTTCAATCATTAGAGTCTAGATTTACATATCTGGACTCTTAATATCACTTTGAAAAGATATATTATTATACTATATTATATATCTATTAAGAGTGCTGACATGAATGGACAATTTAATATTTAAAATATCAATATTGAAATATGGATAAAGAATTGAATAAAGAGTAATTTGGTTGAGTTATTTGAAATTATAGAAAAGCAAAAGAAAACATAAATACACTATGGATTGGCTATAGGATTGTGTGTGTGTGAATGTTAAATGCAAAAGAAGGTAGAGGAGGGAAATGGATTAGGCATCACTTCTAATTTTTATTGAAGTTGCTTTATAATGTTGTTAATTTCTACTGAACAGCAAAGTGAATCAGCTATCTGTATGCATATATCCCCTCTTTCTTGGATTTCTTTCCTACTTAGGTCACCACAGAGCACTGAGTTAAAGTTCCTTGTGCTATACAATGGGTTCTCATTCGTTACCTATTTTCTACATAATATCAGTAGTGCATATACACATCAATCACAATCTCCCAATTCCTTTGAAAGTGGTTGTAAAAACAACACACCAGGCCAAGATATCTTCGCTCAAAATTATTTTAAGTAAATATTTAGTAAGAAATAATTGTTATTTTTTTTCAGAAAGTTGGGAGGGACCATTTACAAATTATTTATGAGTCATCATAAGACTAATACTAGATATTACCAAAAATTTATGAAAAACAAAAATCATAGATTTTCATGAGCATAGACACAAGAATCCTTAAGACTATATTAGCACAGCATTATCTTACTGGTAAGAAACAGAAGTAAAAAAGAATTTCGACTAACTGAGTTTAATTGCAAGAATGCAAGATTTATTTTGTATTAAAAATCAGTTATTGTAATTTTGACACATTGATAGAGTAAAGGAAAAAAACTCCAGTGCTGGTACTTTCTTAGTGGTCCACTGGTTAGGAGTCTGTGCTTCCAACGCAGGAGACCTGTGTTTGATCTCTGGTTTCCTGGTCAAGGAACTATGATCCCACATACTGTGCAGTGTGTGTAGCCAGAAAAGCAAAAACAAAGATATGGTCATCTCGGTAGACAGAGAAAAAAATTCAAAAATAATAAATCCTAAAATTCTCCAAAATTAATAAATCCCAAAATAATAAATCCTCAAATTATAAATAGAAGATTGCTTCAACTTAATAGAAGATATATAAAATCCCAAGCAAACATCACACTTAATGACAAAATACTGTGTATGTCCCATCTAAAATTGTTAATTCTCAGTGATAAATTGGCACATCACCCAGTAATTAAAAGGGAAAATTTTGGACACTTCACACACACACCCAAGTGATATTCAAATAGTCAATGAACTCATGAAAAGATTACTAGAGCTAATCAATAAATATAGTAAAGTTGCAGGATATAAAATTAACACACAGAAATCCCTTGCATTCCTATACACTAACAATGAGAAAACAGAAAGAGAAATAAATAAACAATTCCATTCACCATTGCAATGAAAAGAATAAAATACTTAGGAATACATCTACCTAAAGAAACAAAAGACCTATATAGAAAACTATAAAACACTGGTGAAAGAAATCAAAAAGGACACAAACAGATGGAGAAATATACCATGTTTATGGATTGGAAGAATCAATATAGTGAAAATGAGTATACTACCCAAAGCAATCTATAGATTCAGTGCAATCCCTATCAAGCTACCAATGGTATTTTTCAGAGAACTAGAACAAATAATTTCACAATTTGTATGGAAATACAAAAAACCTCTAATAGCCAAAGCAATCTTAAGAAAGATGAATGGAACTGGAGGAATCAACCTGCCTGACTTCAGTCACTACTACAAAGCCACAGTCATCACAACAGTATGGTACTGGCACAAAGACAGAAATATAGATCAATGGAACAAAATAGAAAGCCCAGAGATAAATCCACATACCTATGGACACCTTAGAGTCGGACACGACTGAAGCGACTTAGCAGCAGCATCAGCAGCATATCTCCTATTAGGGTCTTCCCTGTAGCTCAAATGGTAAAGAATCTGCCTGCAATGCATGAGACCCAGGTTCAATCCCTGGGTCAGGAAAATCCTCTGGAGAAGGGAATGACAGTCCACTCCAGTATTCTTGCCTGGAGAATCCCACGGACAGAGAAGCCTGGCAGTCTACAATACATGGGATCAGAGTCAGTATCTGCAAAGAGTCAGATACGACTGAGCAATTAACACCCCATACCTCCTATTATATACATAGGAGCTACCCAGGCAAGTTCAGTTCAATTCAGTAGCTCAGTCACGTCTGATTCTTTGTGACCCTGTGAACTGCAGCGTGCCAGGCCTCCCTGTCCATCACCAACTCCTGGAGTCTACCCAAACCCATGTCCATTGAGTCGGTGGTACCATCCAACCATCTCATCCTCTGTCATCCGCTTCTCCTCCTGCCCTCAATCTTTTCCAGCATCAGGGTTTTTTAAAATGAGTCAGCTCTTTGCATCATGTGGCCAAAGTATTAGAGTTTCAGCTTCAACGTCAGTCGTTCCAATGAACACCTGGGACTGATCTCCTTTAGGATGGACTGGTTGACCCAGGCAAACTAAATGAATAAACAAATGGCCCAGGCCACCACCTCAAATACCATCTCCAGCTAAAGGCAAGGATTTGAGGGTGGGGGATAGTGAAGGGGATCCAATTACGGGAAGATATCAAATTGCCAACATCCGCTGGATCATGGAAAAAGCAAGAGAGTTCCAGAAAAACATCTATTTCTGCTTTATTGACTATGTCAAAGCCTTTGACTGTGTAGATCACAATAAACTGTGGAAAATTCTGAAAGAGATGGGAATACCAGACCACCTGATCTGCCTCTTGAGAAATCTGTATGCAGGTCAGGAAGCAACAGTTAGAACTGGTCATGGAACAACAGACTGGTTCCAAATAGGAAAAGGAGTACGTCAAGGCTGCATATTGTCATCATGTTTATTTAACTTATATGCAGAATACATCATGAGAAATGCTGGACTGGAAGAAACACAAGTTGGAATCAAGATTGCTGGGAGAAATATCAGTAACCTCAGATATGCAGATGATACCACTCTTATGGCAGAAAGTGAAGAGGGGCTAAAAAGCCTCTTGATGAAAGTGAAAGTGGAGAGTGAAAAGGTTGGCTTAAAGCTCAACATTCAGAAAACGAAGATCATGGCATCTGGTCCCATCACTACATGGGAGATAGATGGAGAAACAGTGGAAACAGTGTCAGACTTTATTTTTCTGGGCTCCAAAATCACTGCAGATGGTGACTGCAGCCATGAAATTAAAAGACACTTACTCCTTGGAAGGAAAGTTATGACCAACCTAGATAGCATATTCAAAAGCAGAGACATTACTTTGCCAACAAAGGTTCACCTAGTCAAGGCAATGGTGTTTCCTGTGGTCATGTATGGATGTGAGAGCTGGACTGTGAAGAAGGCTGAGTGCCGAAGAATTGATGCTTTTGAACTGTGGTGTTGGAGAAGACTCTTGAGAGTCCCTTGGACTGCAAGAAGATCCAACCAGTCCATTCTGAAGGAGATCAATCCTGGAATTTCTTTGGAAGGAATGATGCTAAAGCTGAAACTCCAGTATTTTGGCCACCTCATGCGAAGAGTTGACTCATTGGAGAAGACTCTGATGCTGGGAGGGATTGAGGGCAGGAGGAGAAGGGGACGACAGAGGATGAGATGGCTGGATGGCATCACTGACTTGATGGGTGTGAGTCTGAGTGACCTCCGGGAGCTGGTGATGGACAGGGAGGCCTGGCGTGCTGCGTTTCATGGGGTCACAAAGAGTCGGACACGACTGAGCGACTGATCTGATCTGATCTTCTTTTACTACTCTTTTCCTGATATGATTATTATACAGATTTAAATTAGAATTGTCTTCCTGGTATAGAGGGAGTTGTTTAGTGACTCAATTGTGTCTGACTCTTTGCAACCCAATAGGCTGTAGCCCTCCAGGCTCTTCTGTACATGGGATTTTTCCCAGGCAAGAATACCCAAGTAGGTAGCCATTCCCTTCCCCAGGGGAATCTTCCCCACCAAGAGATCAAGCCCATGTCTCTCTCATTGGAAGATGGATTCTTTACTGCTGCGCCACCAGGGCGACATCCTTGCAAATAGAGATTTTCTTTATAAGTGTGTTACCAAAGGACAGAGACTTCCCTGGTGGCTCAGATGGTAAAGCGTCTGCCTACAATGAGGGAGACCCGGGTTCAATCCCTGGATTGGGAAGATGTCCTAGAGAAGGAAAAGGCAAACCACTCCAGTATTCTTGCCTGGAAAATCCCGTGGATGGAGGAGCCTGGTAGGCTATAGTCAGTCCGAGGGGTCGCAAAGAGTTAGTCACAATTGAGCGACTTCACTTTCTTTCACTTTCACGAAAGGACATCTACTCAGTTTTCTGAGTGTCTTCTTTGTCTGCAGTCTCTTTGAAATAACCAAATCAAAATAATCCTTAGGCCAAAGAGGAATACTTTGGGGTGGTATATCCTGATCCCCATCAAGTATATGGATATATAAGGGGGGATACATTTGTACTGATTCATGTTAATTAATCATGTGGCTGATTCATGTCGATATATGGCAAAACCACCACAACATTGTAAAGTAATTATCCTCCAATTAAAATAAATTAATTTAAAAAACAATATTTGTGTACTTTACTGTTCATTTGAATTTTAAAAATTTGTTCAAAATCTTGCATATTTTATCTATATTATAAAGAGATTAATTATATTTTAATTTCATCTTTTGCAAATTGCTCACAGTATATTTATTATTAATTTTTCTTCACAACTATTTTTTCTAGTTTTTTCCATATATGTGAATTTGATATATTTATATAGATAGAATATATCAATAAGGTGTAAAGATTTGTTTCACTTTAAGGGCATAGCTTTGGTGCTAGATAATGTTCAAATTGTCTCTGCTACTTATTTACTTCATTTATAAAATTGGGATAATAATGAGTTGGAATAAAATTGGGATAATAAACAACCTTATAGAAATATTGTAAATATTAATATATTTATATAAATATGTATAAAATAATGGCCAACATATATTAATACTGTAATTTAAAATTCTGTAAAATTCATATAAAATTCTGTATATTTTTACCATTAAATATGTGTAGGTATATATATTTATTTATATGTGTTGAGTGACTATATATCGTATACATTATATATGTTTTTGCTTTTTTAATAATTTGGATGAGTATAAATAATATTTGAAAATATTCATTTCTGGTTAAATGTATTGCTTAATCATTTTACCTTAATTTCTAAAACACAGATTTTCCCTTGTATTAGGGTTTTATATTGTAACTGTATTAAATAAGTGCAAATAATTCTACAGTCAAATAATTTTGGGAAATCTGAGTTAGACACTGTTCAAAAGGCATTTTAACTAAGTATAGGGCTGAGGCATTAATATGATAAGGTGTACTATGACTACGAAAATGGAGAATTTGAAGTATGTAGCATCTCCCAGCATTAGTTTGAAAAGATTCCTTTTTCATAGACTATCTTAAATACTTGAGATCTTGTGAAAAAAAAAGTTAGGAAATAATGTTCCAGGTGTAAATAGGCACATAAAAATACAGTAAATCAAAACTTAGTCTATGGTATCAAAAATAGCTGGATTCAAAAGTTGTCCCTGTGCATAATAACTGTGAACTTGGGCAAGATATTCATCATCTCTAAACTCCACTCACAGAGCAGAGGATTGGAGTAGACCAGATGTATTCCTTTTATTTATACTTAATTTATACTCTTGATGATGGTGTGATCACTGACCTAGAGCCAGACATCCTGGAATGTGAAGTCAAGTGGGCCTTAGAAAGCATCACTACGAACAAAGCTAGTGGAGGTGATGGAATTCCAGTGGAGCTATTCCAAATCCTGAAAGATGATGCTGTGAAAGGGCTGCACTCAATATGCCAGCAAATTTGGAAAACTCAGCAGTGGCCACAAGATTGGAAAAGGTCAGTTTTCATCCCAATCCCAAAGAAAGGCAATGCCAAAGAGTGCTCAAACTACTGCACAATTGCACTCATCTCACATGCTAGTAAAGTAATGCTCAAAATTCTCCAAGCCAGGCTTCAGCAATATGTGAACCGTGAATTTCCTGATGTTCAAGCTGGATTTAGAAAAGGCAGAGGAACCAGAGATCAAATTGCCAACATCCGCTGAATCATGGAAAAAGCAAGAGAGTTCCAGAAAAACATCTATTTCTGCTTTATTGACTATGCCAAAGCCTTTGACTGTGTAGATCACAATAAACTGTGGAAAATTCTGAGAGATGGGAATACCAGACCACCTGATCTGCCTCTTGAGAAATCTGTATGCAGGTCAGGAAGCAACAGTTAGAACTGGTCATGGAACAACAGACTGGTTCCAAATAGGAAAAGGAGTACGTCAAGGCTGTATATTGTCACCATGTTTATTTAACTTATATGCAGAGTACATCATGAGAAATGCTGGACTGGAAGAAACACAAGCTGGAATCAAGATTGCCGGGAAAAATATCAATAACCTCAGATATGCAGAAGATTACCACCCTTATGGCAGAAAGTGAAGAGGAACTAAAAAGCCTCTTGATGAAAGTGAAAGTGGAGAGTGAAAATGTTGGCTTAAAGCTCAACATTCAGAAAACGAAGATCATGGCATCTGGACCCATCACTACATGGGAAATAGATGGAGAAACAGTGGAAACAGTGTCAGACTTTCTTTTTCTGGGCTCCAAAATCACTACAGATGGTGACTGCAGCCATGAAATTAAAAGACACTTACTCCTTGGAAGGAAAGTTATGACCAACCTAGATAGCATATTCAAAAGCAGAGCCATCACTTTGCCAACAAAGGTTTGCCTAGTCAAGGCTATGGTCTTTCCTGTGGTCATGTATGGATGTGAGAGCTGGACTGTGAAGAAGGCTGAGCACCTAAGAATTGATGCTTTTGAACTGTGATGTTGGAGAAGACTCTTGAGAGTCCCTTGGACTGCAAGGAGATCCAACCGGTCCATTCTGAAGGAGATCAGCCCTGGGATTTCTTTGGAAGGAATGATGCTAAAGTTGAAACTCCAGTATTTTGGCCACCTCATGCGAAGAGTTGACTAATTGGAGTAGACTCTGATGCTGGGAGGGATTGGGGGCAGGAGGAGAAGGGGACGACAGAGGATGAGATGGCTGGATGGCATCACTGACTCGATGAATATGAGTCTGAGTGACCTCCGAGGGCTGGTGATGGATAGGGAGGCCTGGCGTGCTGCAGTTCATGGGGTCGCAAAGAGTCGGACACGACTGAGCGACTGATCTGATCTGATTTATACTCTTACATAGTTGTTACATTTATGAATATACCACAGTTTATGTGTTATATTGTTGCTTTTTGGGGTGGATGCTATACTTTAATAGAATTGAAAGCAATGCTGTATAAGGCTGTACATGTGAAACTTACAGAATGCCCTAAACCAATGTAACCTCAATCAAAATGTAAATTAACAAGAGAAAAAGGAGTGCCATCCTGCATACTCCTTTGTATATCCAGCTGTGTAAGCGCAGGCATACCTAGGAATGGACTTGCTGGGTCATCATATATGTACGTTAAGCTTTGTACTAGAGATATTACTGAACAGTTTTCATGTGGTGTACCGATACACTTACACCACAGTATAGAAGATCTCCACTTGATCTATACTTTTTATAGACCTTATATTATGTGAAAAATTTTTCCATTCTAATGGGTGGAAATAGATGAGAAAACAGTGGAAACAGTGTCAGACTTTATTTTGGGGGGCTGCAAAATCACTACAGATGGTGACTGCAGCCATAAAATTAAAAGACACTCCTTGGAAGAAAAGTTATGAACAACCTAGATAGCATATCAAAAAGCAGAGATATTACTTTGCCAACAAAGGTCTGTCTAGTCAAGGCTATGGTTTTTCCAGTGGTCATGTATGGATGTGAGAGTTGGACTGTGAAGAAGGCTAAGCGCCAAACAATTGATGCTTTTGAATTGCGGTGTTTGAGAAGACTCCTGAAAGTCCCTTGGACTGCAAGGAGATCCAATCAGTCCATTCTGAAGGAGATCAGCCCTGGGATTTCCTTGGAAGGAATGATGCTGAAGCTGAAACTCCAGTACTTTGGCCACCTCATGTGAAGAGTTGACTCATTGGAGAAGACTCTGATGCTAGAAGGTATTGGAGGCAGGAGGAGAAGGGGACGACAGAGGATGAGATGGCTGGATGGCATCACTGACTCAATGGACGTGAGTCTGAGTGAACTCAGGGAGTTGGTGATGGACAGGGAGGCCTGGCGTGCTGCGATTCTTGAGGTCGCAAAGAGTCAGACATGACTGAACGACTGAACTAAACTGAATGGGTGCTAAAGGCCATTCGTCTCATTTTAAAAGTATATTTTATTGAATTATAAAATAGATCTATATCTTACATATAGATTTATAATTATATATTACACTATATGTATTTATATAGAGATATATGCTTTACATCTATGTTAAAACTCTACAATGCATAAGAGGAGAATTCCATGCATTTTGACAGAGTTGGCACATACATATAAATAGCATCCAGCTCAATAAACAGAACATTATTATTACTTCAGAAGCCCATTTGTGCCTTCCAGTATTCACTCTTCCTCACAGAATAACTGATATTCTGAAATTAGTATAGCAACAACAACTTTCTTTTTTGTTGTTGTTCTTTTCAAGAAATATTTATTCCATCCTTTACTTTCAAATCTTCTGTATCTTTATTTTTAAAACATCTCCTGTTAACTGCCTATTGTTTCTTTCAAGAAGAGATAAGCTTATTAATTTATATTAGATTTAATAATGCAAGGCTCTATAATAATAGAACCACTGAAAGGATAGTAAAAGAATATAATATACTGTAGAAGGGAAAGTAAAATGAAATAATAAAAAAACACTGGACTTAACCCAAAGGAGACAAGAAAAGAGAGAAAGAAGAAAAATATAGACAAAGTTAGAAAAACAGAAACCACACAATATTAATGCCAAATCAGAATCCTAAGGTATTAACAATTGCAACGAATTTAAATGGACAAAATATTCCAGTTAGAAGAGAAAAACCATTTATTCTCTACATTGCTGTATCTGCTATTGCTACTTTCCATCTAGACATGGTTTCTTCATGTTTCTTTTCCAGGGATGGCTTTCCTCTTGCTATGGACTTTGCATTATGATATTGTGTCTGTCCTTACTGATTGTGTATATCTATTTATGGCTTCTACCTCCTAAAATATCACACTAAAATTGCTTTTTTAGAAAGCCATATGTAATGCCTATTTCCAAAAATAATGACACATCGAAAGATTGTTCAGAGGGCATTAATTATTTAAGTATATCATCAATATAAAAATATTTCATGGGAACGATGAGAAAAACATATTTGTACCTTCAGAGAAAAGGCATCTCACAATGAAAAATACGGAATGTGAATTTTTAACACTGTAAATAAATTGTATCAGTAATCTCAGATATGCAGATGACCCTAATGGCAGAAAGTGAAGAGGAACTAAAAAGCCTTTTGATGAAGGTGGAAGAGGAGAGTGAAAAAGCTGGCTTACACTCAACATTCAAAAAACTAAGATCACGGCATTCGGTCCCATCATTTTATCCCAAATAGATGGGGAAAAACAAGAAGCAGAGACAGACTATACAAAGGTCTGTATACTCAGACCTATGGCTTTTCCAGTAGTCATGTATAGATGTGATAGTTGGACCACAAAGAAGGCTGAGCAGTGAAGAACTGATGTTTTCTGAAGAACTGATGTTTTCTGAAGAACTGTGGTGCTGGAGAAGACTCTTGAGAGTCTCTTTAACTACAAGGAGATCTAACAAGTGAATCCTAAAGGAAATCAGTCCTGAATAATCATTGGAAGGACTGGTACTGAAGTTGAAGCTCCAATACTTTGGCCATCTCATGCAAACAGCCAACTCATTGGGAAAAACCCTGATGCTGGGAAAGATTGTAGGCAGGAGGAGAAGCGGGTGACAAAGGATGAGATGGTTGGATGGCATCACTGAATCCAAGGATGAGTTTTGGCAAGCTCCAGGAGATGGTGAATGGACAGGGAAGCTTGGCGTGCTGCAGTCCATGGGATGGCAAAGAGTCAGACACGACTGAATGAACAACATCTCATATATCCATATATTTATATATCTTTCTATCTAACTATCTGCTTATCTATAGCTATCCTCTGTGTGTAACGACCTTCTAAGATGTTAAAGCTGGATTTAGAAAAGGCAGAGGAACCAGAGTTCAAATTCCCAACATCTGTTGGATCATCAAAAAAGCAAGAGAGTTCCAGACAAAACATCTGCTTCTACTTTATTGACTATGCCAAAGCCTTTGACTGTGTGGATCACAACATACTGTGGACAATTCTTAAAGAGATGGGAATACCAGACCACCTCACCTGCCTCCTGAGAAATCTGTATGCAGGTCAAAAAGCAACATTTAGAACTAGAAATGTATCAACAGACTGGTTCCAAATCAGGAAAGGAGTATGTCAAGGCTGTATATTGTCATCCTGCTTATTTAACTTACATGCAGAGTACATCATGAGAAATGCCAGGCCAGATGAAGCACAAGCTGGAATCAAGATTGACAGGAGAAATATCAGTAACCTCAGATATGCCAATGACACCACCCTTATGGCAGAAAGTGAAGAAGAACTAAAGAGCCTCTTGAAAGTGAAAGAGGAGATGAAAAAGTTGGCTTAAACCTCAACATCAGAAAACTAACATCATGGCATCTGATCCTATCACTTCATGGCAAATAGATGGGGAGACAGTGGAAACAATGAGACGTTTTATTTTGGGGGCTCCAAAATCACTGCAGATGGTGACTGCAGCTATGCAATTAAAAGAGGCTTGCTCCTTGGAAGAAAAGCTATGACCAACCTAGACAGCATCTTAAAAAGCAGAGACATTACTTTGCCAACAAAGGTCTGCTAATCAAAGCTATGGTTTTTCCAGTAGTCACGTATGGATGTGAGAGTTGGACGATGAAGAAAGCTGAGCACCGAAGAATTAATGCATTTGAACTGTGATGTTGGACAAGAGTCGCCAGTCCAGGTTTGATGCCTGATACTGGATGCCTGGGGCAGGTGCACTGGGATGACCCAGAGGGATGGTATGGGGGGAGGGAGGAGGGAGGAGGGAGGAGGGTTCAAGATGGGGAACACATGTATACCTGTGGCAGATTCATTTTGATATATGGCAAAACCAATACAATATTGTAAAGTTAAATAAAATAAAATTAAATTTAAAAAAAAGAGAGAGAGAGAGAGAGAGAGAGAATCCCTTGGACTCCAAGGAGATCCAACCAGTCTATCCTAAAGAAAATCAGTCCTAAATATTCACCGGAAGGACTGATGTTGAAGCTGAAACTCCAATACTTTGGCCACCAGATGCAAAGAACTGACTCATTTGAAAAGACCCTGATGCTGGGAAAGATTGAAGGTGGGAGGAGAAGGGGATGACAGAGCATGAGATGGTTGGATGGCATCACCGACTCAATGGAGATGAGTTTGGGCAAACTCTGGGAGGTTGTAATGGACAGGGAGGCCAGGCGTGCTGCAGTCCAGGGGTTCACAAAGAGTCGGACATGACTAAGCAACTGAACTGAACTGAACTGAACTGTGTGTGATGATGGAAGACTCTATCTGTGGTATTCTCCTAGGGAAAAGAATAATATATTTAGTTTTGAAGCCATAAATTGAGTTAGATATTAAAGTGACAGAAATGGAAGTATTTTAATGTTTAAGTAATGCAACTTGTTCCCAAAAGTTAAAATGTAGTTATGAGTTCAGATGGCAATTCTGAATCCTGCCCTCAGGCAGCAGCTGAACATTGTGCTTTATTAGCCATCAACAGTTTGTTCCACTGCAGGCTAATGTTGATGCTTTAAGGACAGAAGCGTTAATACTAATGTTCAAAGTGTCAGTTTGGAGGGAAGGCATTAATTGACCTCATGAGATTAAGCTATAAAAATAACATCTTATATTTTGAGCTTTAAAACATTTCAGACAGAGCTTCAAATGCTCTTGGTGAAGTGATTAGTAACACAATTCTAAACTGATTTTCACTCAAAATTTACCTTAGAGAAAATCATTCTCAATTAGACTCTTAAAGTGTGAAGAAAGCAGGAAGAGTAAGTCTCTGATGTCTTTCTCTCCCCTTTATCCTTCACACGGTTCACCTGTGGGCATACACAACCAGGTACAGGTCTGTGAATCCCTGGTGTGTATCTCCTTGTAGACCATTTACCTTGCTTTATTAAGTTTAACTTTCCCCTGATGTTACAGAAAGAAATTTTTAAATCATGGAAAATGAATATGGGCTGTATCATCTCATGAATAGCACTAAATCATTGATTTCAATTTTGTTTACATTTCTGAATAATCCATTGACAAATCTGTTGAAAACTATGTTTTCAGGCAGATTCACATATTCCCCAATTCTTTTCTAAAGCAGAAAATAAAAAACATGAGAAACTGTGATACTTCCACTATTGTATTATACAGGAATGATTCCTTGATACCACATGGAATATGAGAAATCATCTGTCTATGGTTATAAAAGTAGCCTATGTATATTATTTCATTTTTTATTATAGTAATTTTAACTTAATATTGTCATCTTTAATAATATCTAAGAAAACGTATATGCCTATAATTTTTGAACTGGAAAAACCTAAAGAGCTCAAGTTAAGCTTGTAACTACTGAGACTGGACATCAACTTGGTTTATCTGATTCTGAAAAGAGTTTCGCTCTGAAATGCTGGAGACAATAAAACATTATGAAATCTATGTTATGTCATTGAATTGAAACCAACTGTTGCTCATGCTCTATCATTTTACTTTTTTGTTATTATATGTAGTTTAGACAATACCAGATACTCAGATCAGATCAGATCAGATCAGTCGCTCAGCCGTGTCCGACTCTTTGCGATCCCATGAATCACAGCATGCCAGGCCTCCCTGTCCATCACCAACTCTCAGAGGTCACTCAGACTCACATCCCTCAGGGATACCCTAAAAACCATTTGTGGAAGCTGACAGATACTTCATCTGCCTGAGGGCATTGCTAGAGAAATTTAGTTCCATTTTCCTGATTTATGAAATTTGGTTAGATGGGCAAAAAAGAAAATTAGATATGAGACATTATATGCTTGAGGTCATTGCTACCATAACTAACATAACACCTTAGCCCTACTCTGTAGGGTGTATAAATTTGTTCAGTTACTTTGGAAAACTCTTGGGCAGTATATCTATACCATGTGATTCAACAATTCTACTTCTAGATATGCAGCCAACAGAAATTCTAGTCTTAAATCTCTACACAAAGGCATGTAAATAAATACACATAGAAGTATTATTTATACCAGCTTTAATTACTCATAGAAACAATATTTATACCAGAATTAAATTAATAACATCCCATATGTTCATTAAAAATCAAAGGGATAAATAAAATTTGTATATTCATAAAATTCATGAGAAATAATGAACTTATACTACAGAAAAACCTGGACCTAGTTCAAAAATACAATATTTGATGAAAAGGCCATATATAAAAAAATCCATACATAAGTTTCTATTAGTAATAAGAGCTTAGTAACATGCTATCTATTCCATATTTGAATATTTTACTTAACATCATGTCAAGTTTCTACATGAGTACTTCTAGTATTGAAGAATTGATTCTGATGGTATTTTGAAACACATGAAGTGAAAAGTGAAAGTGTTAGTCGCTCAGTTGTGTCCAACTCTTTGTGACCCCATGGACTGTAGCCGGACAGACTCCTCTGTCCATGGAATTCTCTGGGCAAGAATGTTGAAGTGAGTAGCCATTTCCTTTTCCAAGAGATCTTCCCTACCCAGGGACTGAACCCAGGTCTCCTGCATTGCAGGCAGATTCTTTACCTTCTGAGCCACCTGAAACACATACAGTGATATTAAATAAAAATGAATTACTCCATAATAGAATGGAATAATTATCTCCCAGTGCCAAGAGGGAAAAATCCAACTTTTGAGACATAAATATGAACTTCGACAAACGAAGTTTATTAAGTGCACTGATGTTTGGCGAAAGGTCTAGAAATCTTGAAAGATGGGCACTAGAGACACATTGCTTTGAAAAAACTTAGGTGCAGTGACATGATATTAGTCATATAGCATTCGAAAGCATGTTTTTTGATAGAACAATTGGATATGGAGATTGACTACTAAAACCTATGGATAGACATTCACATCTTGATTTTGTACAGAATCTGAACTTTCTAAAAATTATAGTTCTCAATATTGAATGGGCCTCCTACATGAAAAATGTGTGTCAACATGGGCATTTTAGGCCAAAGTCACAATTCAAGTAACATAGATGTGGCTTTCATGAATTTCCAAAGTGCTTTTCCAACCTAAAGTGTTATGCAGGTATGTTTAAAAAAATCTTTTATTTGAATTAACTTTAAGCACTTTCACTATTTTTGAGAATTTTCTCCCACGCTTCCTTTTGTTACCACACAGAGGATTATTTAACCTTTTAGAGTAAAATATAAAACCAAATGCACATAAAGACAAAATGTGGGGAATCTTTCCCAGAAAGTTAGGTAACATTGATGTCAACGGTATTGGAGTAGACGGGGTGTGGAACCATAGCAGTGGTAGTGTGCAATTATGCTTTGGATTTCTCTTATGTGTTCTGCTCCACGTATTTTAAGAGAGCTTAATGTGGGTGTTCCAATTCAATCTCAGTAGATTGCTATGCATATTATTGTTACTAAATCTTGCCTTCATAATAATGTCTACATACGTGGCCTATTGAAAAGCAAGCATTTATATCTTCAGGAGAATAAATGGGAGTCACAGATTTAGAACAATAATCAATTTGAATTCATGCTGCTAGCACAGGTACAGGTTTTTAATATAATCTCAGGCAGGGAAATGCTTTCATGCATGTTTTCTCAGTCAGGAGTTGAGGAGAGCATATGCACAATGGCAGACACCAGCAACTAGCCTTTGGCTGCTTGAAAGATAAAGTCATTATTACCTGGGTTTTAAACCAAATGTTGTGCTGGATGTTGTCTAGACTTATGCTTAAAATGCATACTGTGCTTTAAAAGTAAGGCTGAAAGTCACTGAAGTAAAACAAATAAATGAGAAAGCTGCGATTTTACATTGCCTTTTCTTATAATAAGTGATAATTGATATTCCAAAAACATAGTTTGCCTTGAATTGAAATTATTTTTATGTTGAGCAATTAATGACTTCATCAATGGGCATATTTTTAAAAGATAAGCTACTAAATAAGAGAAGGAAAATTAACATTGTATATAGTACTTGCTCCTGATTGCTCTTTCACATTAAAGACTAGGAGTAGAACACTTTTTTATTTTACCTAAAAAATAAAATATGTTGATTGTCAACAATCATGCATATGTGTTAGTCTCTCGGTCATGTCTGACTCTTTGTGACCCCATGGACTGTGTAGCCCACCAGGCTTCTCTTATGGAATTCTCCAGGCAAGAATGCTGGAGTGGGTTGCATTGTCCTTCCCCAGGGGATCTTCCTGTCACAGGGATTGAATCCAGATAGATGTTTTACCATCTGAGCTACCAGAGAAGCCCCAACAATTATATATATATGTGTGTGTGTGTGTGTGTGTATGTATGTTTGTATATATGTGTGTATATTAAACAGAACTGTATAACTCTGAAAATTTCCTAGAGTTATCCTCCATATCTTTGGTGGATTTGTTCCAGGATGCCCATAGATACTAAAATCCCTTATATAAAATGACATAGTATTTACACATAAGCTATGCATACCCTCCTGTATATTTTAAATCACCTCTAGATTATTTATAATACCTAATACAATGTAAATGCTTTGTAAATACTGCCAGTTCATGGCAAATTCACGTCTTGGTTCTTTTTTTTTTTTTTTTAAATAATATTTTCCGTCTGAGGTTAGTTGAATCTGTGGGTTGAGTCCATGGATATGGAGGGCTGGGCCATATTATTTATTAAATATTTGACATGTGAAATTAACCTAAGAAAACAGAGTTGTGAAAAAGTTGTTAATCAATATTTTGAGAGGAAAAAGTAAATGAAAATATTTTCATTTTGTCCATCCAAAAAGCGGGAGTGATAAGTTACCTGCAATGTAAGCATGTATTAGCAATCTTATGTTTAACTAGGAAAATTATACATATTTGTTTTTATTTATTTATTTATTTCCATCCTAAGTTTAGAGATGTAAAAAGAAAACCATTCACACTGACATAGGCCAAGATATAAAACAGTATTTTCTTATAAAGTTAGAATCTGTGTTCATTTTTTAAGAAAAAAATATGAAAGTGCTGATTAACAGCTGAATGACAATTTAATTTCATTTTTGTCAATATTCTTTATGTTTCATATTTACGTTGTCAAATAGATGCTCTTTTTAATAATAAATGAATAATATTTTATTCATATGGAAATTCTGTTCTAGCCATAACTTTGCTCTGCAAATTAAAACACAATGTTAAAAAGATGGCAAAGAAAAGTTGAGACAAATTTTGTAAAATGGTCTCTTGATCAAGTCATAGGGTTAACATTTGAGAAAAGTCTAATGATGTCTTAGGAATGTTGGTGGAAATTTGTGTGTGAGAGTTGGTATGAACAAAATCTTAAAAATACTGATTTCCTACAGCCAAATACTTTCTTCAGTGTCTATCCTAATTAGGTTCTAATTAGTAAACAAACCTCAGAGAAGGCAATGGCACCCCAATCTGGTACTCTTGCCTGGAAAATCCCATGGATGGAAGAGCCTGGTAGGCTACAGTCCATGGGATCTCTAAGAGTCAGACACGACTGAGTGACTTCACTTTCACTTTTCACTTTCATACATTGGAAAAGGAAATGGCAACCTATTCCAGTATTTTTGCCTGGAGAACCCAGGGACGGGGGAGCCTGGTGGGCTGCCGTCTATGGGGTCACACAGAGTCGAACACGACTGAAGTGACTTAGCAGCAGCAGTAAACAAACCTAGATATGATAATGTGGGGAGAGAGGTGAAGGATGATAATCACCTGTGCCAGCTAACAAATGTATAAATCTTACGATTATTAAAAGTTGCACATATAAATTATTTAACACTCACCATAATCCTAAGAGTGCTTTCCTGGTGGATCAGTGGTGAAGAAACAGGAGACTCAGGTTCAATCCCTGGGTCAGGAAGATCCCCTATAGGAAGAAATGGCAACCCACTCAAGTATTCTTATTTCGGAAATCCCATGGACAAAGGAGACTGTCTGATCATAGTCCATGGTGTTGCAAGTGTCAGACACGATTTAGGGACTAAACCACCACCACCACCACCATATAATCCTAAGAAGGATTTAAATAATTCCAAATAAACAGTAGAGCCATATAAATGTTGCTGATTCAATATTGTAGATTATATAATCACCACTTACAGCTAAAATAACATGGCTGAAAGCTTTTGTCTAATACAGCGTAGTGAGTTTGGAATCATGGCTTAGAGCTGAGATTTCCTGACTACAGTGTTTTTTTTACTCAATCATACATCCCTATAATTTAGATTGATAATGGCCCCTAATAAATCCCATTTCATTTAACTCTTACTTTAGACCTAAATGAAGGCCAGAAGATTGAAAGAGCCTAGAGGACATAATATTTTCATTTGCTTCAGTTTAAATATTGTTTGCCACTCAGAGTGACAACTAAGATCGTAGGATTGTATAGTAAGCCCAGTGCTTTGAGCATGCTGTGAACTAGAGGAAGAATTTTCTATTGTGGCATCCATATCTCTGGTTTCACTTGAGATAACTTTGGGTCAAAAATGCTGCTTTGGAAAAATAACATGAAATACAGGATCTTATCTTTATCAGTGTTACATTCCATTTTTCTAAGAAGATGAGAATTTCTTTTATATGTTTGCCAAATTCCACATATAATATAAAATTCTGCTTTAAATACATTCTTCATTTTCAGATCCAGAATGATTCTCTTTTCCTGCTTTTAAGTTTTCCACCACAATTACCATGAACTGTCAAAAGCAAATACACTACTAAGACAACTGAAGCTTTATGAAATATTCCACAGCAGTGTGATACTATAACTGACTTTGTCTGTCAGCACCATTCTTTTATTTCTCATAAACCCTTGCACTTGGGAGAAATAAAATGGTCTGCATCATTAATTTCTATGCCCAAATAAAGAGTTTCTCAGCAGGTTGCACATGAGCTATTTAAACTGAAGTGGTGTTAAGAAAGTCATTAATTATCCAGAAATGAATCTTAAGAATGTGAAAATTGCCTTCATGAGAGTCCACATCCTTTGAGAGGGGCTGGCTAAAAGCTAGACCATGATGTACCAGCACCAGCTAGGGAAAAAATAAAAGTATTCTTTCATACAGCCAGGGACTTTTGGCCATAGGTTAGCCATTTAAGGTGATCTTAGAGTAAAGGGCAGGAGTGACACATGTGTAATGCGTTTAATCTCTGTCTAACCAAAAGCCGTGAGTGGTTTTGGCTGTGTACATATGAAATTAAATAAAAGATGTAAAATACACAAAGCAAGCACACTCATCAGTTTATCTGGGATTCTTGGATAGTGTCTTTTTTTATCCTTTAGACTAATCAAGATTTGTAGTACTTAATGTTTGTCCTTTTATTAGCACTGAGCATATACTAATTCATGTAATACTAAAAATGACCACATGAGCTAAGGTATCTAATAAAGCTTCTATTTAACAAGTGAGGAAATTATAGCAGAGAGAAGCAAATTTATCTATCAGAGCTGAAATTTAGACCCAGGAAGTTAGACTCTAGAATCTGTTCTTAATGTCACACAGGATATATCATAACACATCTACTTGCCTTAGTAGGTCTGAACTGAGGATCTTTGGACCTAAGGCCCACTTTACCAGTCTTTTGTGTCTAGCAAATCATCAGTTCTAAGCAGTAAACATTATGAATTCTCTGGTTAAAAATTATAATGTCCAGAAGAGAGTAATAGGAAATAATATACTTCTGAAAAAGGCAATCAAAAGGCCTTCTGATTTCATTTTTAGTCCTACTTGTCTATAAGAGTGGGCAGAATCTCTTTTGAAAACTTTTCTTGTTAGACCTCAAAACTCTTCTAGCTTATAAAGTGCTTTGTCAATTTTCTACTAAATGTTTTTTTTAATCATTCTTTATTTTAATTCCTCTGACAGAAGCCTTGTAAAGAATATTCAGATATAATGAATATTTCATAAAAATATGATTTATTAGGACTTCTCTGCCTTTGCTTCAAAAATTATCTATCCTTCAGAAAGCAAATACACAAAAACTGCCTGCTGGTATAGTAACTAAACCAAATCGCCTGAAGGCAAACCCGGATTTCATAATAATTTCAGGACCTTATAGACTATGAAAAAGATAGTCAATGTTCTATTAATATTTTAGCTGGCAAAGGAATCTACTTCTAAGCTACCACATGTGGTTGTCAGAACTGTCAGGTATGCCACTGTAAAATTGTTAATGATTTAATTTTTTATGAGCTCCATATCTTTTTATATGAAAATAAATTTGATTTAAGGTCTAGAGGTAAAGAAAATGCTTAATAACAGTTCCTCAGGGTACCTTACCAGTGCCACCAATTTTTTTTCTAAATATTCTCTCTGGCTGGTTACTTCTTCACCCTTGGTAATAACGTGTGTGTGTGTGTGTGTGTGTGTGTGTTATGGCCTATTCATTTGTGAATAGAGTTACCTTCAAATGATCACCTTTTATTTTCATGATATTAATATAATTGCATGGTCTCAGCTCTCCACAGTGATATCAGACACAATTTGTCACGATCATTATTTACTATTTATAGAATATCCACTAGATGAGTGCCTTAAAGGGCAACAGAAATACCTAAGGCACAAATGAAGATAAATAACTAATCTGTCTCCTTCTTTTGTGTGACTTATTTAATATCTGACTTATTCTCAGGTTGTGACACACATCACTCTTAATAAAAAATATATGCCATCAAAGGCCAAACTACAGTTGCCCTTTGGTACTTGTGACATTTCCTTATTTCAAATATACATTAGCATATGTTTATTTGTTTAAAGATAATTAAAGAAGTGAATTAGTTGATCCTTCAGAATATACAATTAAAGATTTTGTTCTGACAGAGGTATAAATGTACATATGTTACATTTTAGGCAGCAAAAATATATTTTTTAGGAGAACCTTGAAGTTAAATGTTAATAATTTAAATGCTGTTCATGTGGTTTTAAGAATTCCAGTTTGGGCTTTTAGTAATATTACTTAAAAGCACATAAAGTAGCATTATATAGCAGTGCAACAAAAGAAGGAAAAAATTCTGATAAATTTTTTTTTTGCTACATTTTTCTGGAACAGAATATGCTAAAATTCTATTTCTCTTGAGTGAGTGGCAGTTCTCAGACTTTCATGTTCTGTGGGATGTTACCCTGGGATGTTTTTGTCTGGGATGTGGCCTAGGAATTTGTATATCTAAAAATTTTGGTTGATATTGGTACGGCTGGTGCTAGGAATACTCTTGGAGCTGTGATGTCTTAAGAGACTCAAGATGTAAGTACCAATTGTTCTAAGGCCTTGTTGAAATAAACATTCCCAGTAAAATCACAGATACTGACATTACTTAAGTAACCTGACACTATAAGAAGGAAAATGAAAAAAAAAAATACAGTGTTTGAATGTGAGTTAATTAGAATTAATGTTTTTCATGTCTTGAACATCTTTGGGTAAGAGAAGAAATTAAGTTAAATAGGTAACACAAAAACACTGTTTTATGTATGTCATATTTCTAATATAAAAAAAGTAAATTAAGTTGCATTAGGAAATGATTTTTTTAAGTATACAGGCTTTGTGTTTAGATATTAAAACTGAAGTGAGATATTTGCTTACAGTTATTTTATGTTTATTATAGGATTTTAAAATAAAATTAACGTGAACAATAAATGTGTGAGAAAAAGGTATTGGAACAAGGACAATCATTCAGTTTGTAAGATGGGTATTGTAAAAGAAATGCCAGTCTAACAACTAAACCTGCACTGTAGAGATTGACTCCGCAGGTGGCAGGGTTTTTCAGTTACCAAATGTGCTCCATCCACAGGCTGTCTGCAGAATCTACCATCATAGGGTGTAGCTAATGTCAGTGCAATATAGTTGTGAGAAAGACCACTAGTAACCGCTCATGGATGGCCAACTCATTCTCAGCCACAGCGGGTTTCTTAAAAGCTATTAAGGTTTGTACTGACCAAGGGATCACTTAAATTTCCAAGAAAGAGCTCTTTAAATGTGCCACTTCTCTAGTTATGTGTAACACCATTTCAACTCCAACTCAATTATTCAGCACTTTTTTTCACTATCAAATTGGAGAGCTCTGACTTTTCTATTACCCAGCCACACATCTTTCTATTACACTGGACAGGGAAATTCTAATACATCAATTTAATCATTCATAAATCACTGTAAGACCTGAGGAAAACAAGGACAATTTGCCTCTAACCTGAGTCAAGTCTGGACTGATTTATTCTTTTATTCTTTCATAAATTCATTTATTCAGTCTACCCAGATTTCATGAGTGTTTATTTCCTGCCAGTCTCCAATATACACAGTTGAGTATACATGG
This sequence comes from Tragelaphus eurycerus, assembly GCA_935064755.1. Classification (NCBI taxonomy): domain Eukaryota; kingdom Metazoa; phylum Chordata; class Mammalia; order Artiodactyla; family Bovidae; genus Tragelaphus; species Tragelaphus eurycerus. The sequence continues at coordinate 768,138 of CAKXYN010000120.1, read as the reverse complement.
ATGAATAACACAGTAGGACAACATGCTTCTTAACCTCAATTAACCAATTGTTTCCAGGGGCAAAAGGGAAGATTACGGTTTAACAATCTGCTATTTTTTAGGCAGAAATACATGACTAATTCCAACTAACTGCTAATTAATAGAAAAGTTTTGGTCATATTTGAACTAAACCATTTAACCACTGTTGTAAGACTGTTCAAAGTCTTTTCTGTTTCCATTAAAAAAAAAAACAAAACAAAAAACTCTTTCTCATATTACATTTTTTAAATGGTCAGACTAGTTCTGTGATCTGACCATTTGCAAATTGTGTTTTTGAGACTAGTTTAACTTTGGAGAGCATGTTGTAGAATATATGTTCTTGAGAGTTAGTTTGTCCCACCTTGGGCTTCATCTGGGGAAAGAGAAAACAATGGAAATAGGTGAGATGAGCCTTCAAGCTTGGGTTTAGTTTGATCATTGTGTTCTGGAAACATTAGTTCAGCACTGATAATCTAGATTTCAGACCCTGAAGTGGAGTGAAAAGCTTAGTGAGCAGAGGCTGCTTTGCCCTTAACTCTTGGAAAGTCTGAGCAGAAGGTTGTCTATGCTGACCTTGTGTTTTGCATATTATTTTTCTTCTTCCCTATTTTTGTGAACAGAATAGGAGAATAGGTGCTTTAAAGTGGTGCCCCTGCCCCCTTCCTGAAAAATGTAGGAGTCAAATCAATTTGTCATGCTTTGCTCAGAGTCCACTGGGATATATCTAAGAACAAAATAAAAGGGAAAATATTTCCAGTATGATATAATCCTGGCTTTCCAGAAAGTACAAAACTTTCAGAGACAAATCATGAAAATTTTGTCATACATCACATATAATCAATTTTATGTCATAATTTGGGGCTTTCCAGCTAGTGGTAAAGTACGCACCTCCCAATGCAGGAGACAACCCCTGGGCTGGGAGGATCCCTTGGATGAGGGCATGGCAACCCACTCCAGTATTCTTGCCTAGAGAATCCCATCGACAGAGAAGCTTGGTGGTCTACATTCCCTGGAGGTGCAAGGATTCTGACATGACTGAAGTGACTTAGAAGAGCACACGTGTCATAATTTAGAAAGCAAGACATAAGATATGACTACACTGAAAAAAGCTTGATGTGGTAAATATTTAGAAGTTATCACATTTGTGTATTAAGATGAATTTAAGTATAAAGAGACTTCCTAAACCAAAACACCTGTCATACAAAATGAAGTTTTATAGAAGTACAAATATTACTATCACTATTTTATTAAAAATCTTGCAATGGCTTCAATTTTGTCCAATATGAAAATAAAAAATATGAACATAGCTTAAAAGGACCTGATGGTACTGAAAGTGTCTGTATTTCTGCCTTACCTCACAGTCCCACCCCATGTGTTTATCTCCATCCCATGTGTTTCTAGTTATGCCAGCCTATTTCACTTCAGAATTTACCCCAGGATTCTTCTCTTATCAGGAATTTGCCCATATTGTCATCTTTTAGTGGAATTCTATTACTCCATTGCTCACCATTTCTTCTTTGTTTAGCTAATAAAAAGGTATTTATGTACCTGTAATACTTAGTACAATGCTTTCTAAGTTCTCATGAAGTCTATGTTAAATAGATAGTATATTTGTGTATGCCGCTGCTGACAGTTCCTAAGTCATGTCTGACTCTTTGCAACCCAATGGACTCTAGCCCACCAGGCTTCTCTGTCCATGGGATTTCCCAGGCAAGAATACTGGAGTGACTTGACATTTCCAATATTTGTGTATATGTATGTATAAAAATATATACATATATGTATATATGTACCTATATACTTCTCAGCGATCAAAAATACCAATTAATCTTTAAAAATCTCAACTTTTATATCCAGTTTCCTAGGTTCAAATCCGTGCTCCATCACTTTCTAGCTATGAAAGTTTAGGCTGTTACCTCCTTTATATGTAAAATGTGGCCAGTAACATACCTACTAGTTTTATGTAATGTCTTTAAAATGATATCTAGTAGGTGTTAAGTGTTCAATAAATAATGGCTATTATATGATGATGAAAGCATAATACTTATTTTTTATTATGGTTTTCTATCTACTTCAAGGCTTGGTCATGTCTTCTTATATCATCTCCAAAAATATAGTTTTTCTCTGAAGTACTTATCACCATTCTAATTACATATTACGTATATCAACTATTTACTGTCTTGCAAAAAATATTGAGAGACCCATACAATCATTAGTCCTATTTATTTTTGTCAAAAGTATTAATATATCACCAATATCTTACAATCTCTAGTGAGTCCTTATGAAGTATATGTGATAGAATCGTATGCATTAAACTTAGGTAGCCGCAAAATCCAAGGAATTCATAAATCTACCAATCTACCTTGATAATAATACTGAGATGTGAATAACTTGTATGTTGCAATTTAATATTTTATAATAAAGTGAATAAATAAGAGGTATAGAAGCTACCTAAAGTAATCAGTTTTAGGATAGTTCAGTAGAGAAAAAAAAAATTCTTTATACAACATGTGATTTTTCTGCCTAATCACTTCTTTCTGTTCTTAAGGTTGTATACAATTGTGTTATAAGTCACACAATTTTGTTTAATTCTGGATTGAATTACAATTTTTGCATAAGCAACTATCCCAAAATTCAGCAGATTAAGACATTTATTACTCCCAGCTAGCTAACAGGTTGGCTGGGGACAGCTGATCTCAGCTCCCTCAACTGAGGGTGCCCTACTTTATGCCCTACCTTTATCCTTGAACCAACTTACTGGTCTGAGCATATTAATTACAGTATAGTAAAAAAAAAAAAAAAAAAAACCAAACCACAAAACATAAGAGTTTGCCATCTTAACCATTTTTAAGTGTAAAGTTGAGTAATATTTATTATATTCAGATCTTCAGAACTTTCTCAGTTGTAAATCTGAATATTAAATAACTCCCCTTTTCCCAGTCTCCTCTCATCCCTAATAACCATTAACTAATAACCAATAACTCTCCATTTCAATGAATTTGACTATTTGTGTACTTCACATAAGTGGAATCATACAGTATTTGTATTTTTGTGACTAGCTTATTACATTTAGCATAATGTTCTCAAGGTACATCTATGTAGTAGCATATGTTGAATTTCTTTCCTTTTTAAGGTGGTATAATATTCCATTTTGAATATATAATATCATTTTAAGTTAAATTTGTTCATCCAAGGTGGATATTTTGGTTGCCTCCACCTCTTGGCTATTGTGAATAATGCTGCTATGAATAAAGATATGCAAATATTTCTTTAAGACTCTACTTTCAATTATTTTGGCTATGAAACTAGAAATGGGATTGTTGTAAAACAGCATAGTTTTCTTTTTAAGTTTTTGAATGAGCTTCATACTGTTTTACACAGCATTTGCAATATTTTATAATCCAAAGAGTTCTAATTTTTCCACATCTTTTCTATATACATTATTTTCTGTTTTCTTGATAGTAGCCATCCTAATAGGTATGAGGTAATATTTCATGGTGAGTTTGATTTGCAGTTCTCTAATAATTAGTGATGTTGTACATTTTTTCATATACCTATTGTCCATTTGCATGTTTTCTGTGGATAAATGTCTATTGTGCATTTAAATCCTTTGTGCATTTAAATATTGAGCTGTTGTGTTATTGTTGAGCTCTAGGAGTTATTTATATATTCTGGATTTAATCTCTTATTAGATATATGGCTTGAAAATACATTCTCCTATTTTGTAGATTGCTGTTTCATTCTTTTGATTGTGTCATTTAATGACAAAGATTTGAAGTTTAATGTAGCCCCGTTTGGCTGTTTTTACTTTTGATTTCAGTACTTTTGGGGTCCTGCCTAAGAAATCACTGACAAATTCAATATCATGAAGATGTTCTCAATATTTTCTTTTAGGAGTTTTGTAGATTTAGTTCTTATATTTAGATCTTTAATCTAATTGGGGTTAATTTTTATGAACGGAGTGAGATAAGATTGAAATATATTCTCTTACATGTAGGTATCCAGTTTTCCTACCAACATTTGTTTAAGAGGTTGTCCTTGCTTCAAGTGACTACTCTTGGTACCTTTATAGAAGATAATTTGACTTCATTTCTTAAGTCTCTCTTTTGTTCTATTGGTCTAGATATCTGCCTTTATGCCAGTAGTACACTGTTTGGATTTCTGTACGTTTAAATATGTTTTAAAGTCAGGAAGCATGAGTTTTTCACCTGTGTTAAACTTTTCTTGGCTAAGTGGGAAAAAAGGGAAGATGTACCCATCTGAATGCAGAGTTCCAAAGAAGAGCAAGGAGAGATTAGAAAGCCTTCTTAAGTGACAAATACAAAGAAATATAGGAAAACAATAGAATGGGAAAGACTAGATATCTCTTCAAGATAATTAGAGATTCCAAGGGAATATTTCATGCAAAGATGAGTGGTATGGACCTAACAGAAGCAGAATATATTAAGAAAAGGTGGCAAGAATACACAGAAGAACTATACAAAAAAGATTTTAATGACCCAGTTAATCACAATGATGGGATCACTCAGCTAGAGCCAGACATCCTGGAATGCAAACTCAAGTGGGACTTAGGAAGCATCACTATGAACAAAGCTAGTCAAGGTGATGAAATTCCAGCTGAGCTATGTCAAACCCTAGAAGATGATGCTGATAAAATTCTGCAAGCAATATATATGCCAGCAATCTGGAAAACTCAGCAGGGCCACAGGACTGGAAAAGGCCAGTTTTCATTCCAATCCCAAAGAAAGGCAAAGCCAAAGAATGTTCAAACTACCACACAATTGCACTCATCTCACATGCTAGCAAAGTAATACTCAAAACTCTCTAAGCTAGGCTTCAACGGCAAAAGCAATACAATATTGTAAAGTTAAGCAAAATAAAATTAAAAAAAAAAAAAAGTACATGAACTGAAAACTTCCAGATGTTCAAGCTGGATTTAGAAAACGCAGAGGAACCAGAGATCAAATTGCCAACCTCTGTTGGACCATAAGAAAAGCAAGAGAATTCCAGAAAAATATCTACTTCTGCTCTATTGACTACACCAAAGCCTTTCACTGTGTGGATCACAACAAACTGTAGAAAATTCTTGAAGAGATGGGAATATCAGACCACCTTACCTGCCTCCTGAGAAATCTGTAGGCAGGTCAAAAAGCAACAGTTAGAACTGAACATGAAACAACAGACTGGTTACAAATCGGGAAAGGAGTAATCAAGGCCGTAAATTGCTACCCTGCTAATTTAACTTATGGGCAGAGTGCATCTTGAGAAATGCCAGGCTGGATGAAGCACAAGCTAGAATCAAGATTTCCAGGAGAAATATCAATAACGTCAGATACGCAAATGACACCACCCTTATTGGAGAAAAGTAAGAGGAACTAATCGATCTGATTTCGGTGTTGACCATCTGGTGATGTCCACGTATAGAGTCTTCTCTTGTTTTGTTGGAAGAGGGTATTTGCTATGACCAGTGCATTTTCTTGGCAAAACTCTGTTAGTCTTTGCCCTGCTTCATTCCATATTCCAAGGCCAAATTTGCCTGTAACTCCAGGTGATTCTTGACTTCCTACTTTTGCATTCCAGTCCCCTATAATGAAAAGGACATCTTTTTTGGGTGTTAGTTCTAGAAGTTCTTGTAGGTCTTCATAGAACCATTCAACTTCAGCTTCTTCAGCGTTACTGGTTGGGGCATAGACTTGGATTACTGTGACATTGAATGGTTTGCCTTGGAAACGAACAGAGATCATTCTGTCTTTTATGAGATTGCATCCAAGTACTGCATTTCGGACTCTTTGGTTGACCATGATGGCCACTCCATTTCTTCTGAGGGATTCCTGCCTGCAGTAGTAGATATAATGGTCCTCTGAGTTAAATTCACCCATTCCAGTCCATTTTAGTTAGCTGATTCCTAGAATGTCAACATTCACTCTTGCCATCTCTTGTTTGACCACTTCCAATTTGCCTTGATTCATGGACCTGACATTCCAGGTTCCTATAAAATATTGCTCTTTACAGCATCAGACCTTGTTTCTATCACCAGACACATCCACAGCTGGGTAGTCTTCGAAATCAGATTGATTATATTCTTTGCAGCCAAAGATGGAGAAGCTCTATACAGTCAGCAAAAACAAGACCAGGAGCTGACTGTGGCTCAGACCATGAACTCCTTATTGCCAAATTCAGACTGAAATTGAAGAAAGTAGGGAAAACCACTAGACCATTCAGGTATGACCTAAATCAAATCCCTTATAATCATAAGTGGAAGTGAGAAATAGATTTAAGGGCCTAGATCTAATAGATAGAGTGCCTGATGAACTATGGAATGAGGTTTGTGACATTGTACAGGAGACAGGGATCAAGACCATTCCCATGGAAAAGAAATGCAAAAAAGCAAAATGGCTGTCTGGGGAGGCCTTACAAATAGCTGTGAAAAGAAGAGAAGTCAAAAGCAAAGGAGAAAAGGAAAGATATAAACATCTGAATGCAGAGTTCCAAAGAACAGCAAGAAGGGATAAGAAAGCCTTCTTCAGCGATCAATGCAAAGAAATAGAGGAAAACAACAGAATGGGAAAGACTAGGGATCTCTTCAAGAAAATCAGAGATACCAAAGGAACATTTCATGCAAAGATGGGCTTGAGAAAGGACAGAAATGGTATGGACCTAACAGAAGCAGAAGATAGTAAGAAGAGGTGGCAAGAATACACAGAAGAACTGTACAAAAAAGAGCTTCATGACCCAGATAATCATGATGGTGTGATCACTGACCTAGAGCCAGACATCCTGGAATGTGAAGTCAAATGGGCCTTAGAAAGCATCACTACGAACAAAGCTAGTGGAGGTCATGGAATCCAGTTGAGCTATTCCAAATCCTGAAAGATGATGCTATGAAAGTGCTGCACTCAATATGCCAGCAAATTTGAAAAACTCAGCAGTGGCCACAAGACTGGAAAAGGTCAGTTTTCATCCCAATCCCAAAGAAAGGCAATGCCAAAGAATGCTCCAACTACTGCACAATTGTACTCATCTCACACGCTAGTAAAGTAGTGCTCAAAATTCTCCAAGCCAGGCTTCAGCAATATGTGAACCGTGAACTTCCTGATGTTCAAGCTGGTTTTAGAAAAGACAGAAGAACCAGAGATCAAATTGCCAACATCTGCTGGATCATCGAAAAAGCAAGACAGTTCCAGAAAAACATCTATTTCTGCTTTATTGACTATGCCAAAGCCTTTGACTGTGTAGATCACAATAAACTGTGGCAAATTCTGAAAGAGATGGGAATACCAGACCACCTGATCTGCCTCTTGAGAAATCTGTATGCAGGTCAGGAAGCAACAGTTAGAACTGGTCATGGAACAACAGACTGGTTCCAAATAGGAAAAGGAGTACGTCAAGGCTGTATACTGTCACCCTGTTTATTTAACTTATATGCAGAGTACATCATGAGAAACGCTGGACTGGAAGAAACACAAGTTGGAATCAAGATTGCTGGGAGAAATATCAATAACCTCAGATATGCAGATGACACCACCCTTATGGCAGAAAGTGAAGAGGAACTAAAAAGCCTCTTGATGAAAGTGAAAGTGGAGAGTGAAAAGGTTGGCTGAAAAAGGCTGAGCACTGAAGAATTGATGCTTTTGAACTGTGGTGTTGGAGAAGACTCTTGAGACTCCCTTGGACTGCAAGGAGATCCAACCAGTCCATTCTGAAGGAGATCAGCCCTGGGATTTCTTTGGAAGGAATGATGCTAAAGCTGAAACTCCAGTATTTTGGCCACCTCATGCGAAGAGTTGACTCATTGGAGAAGACTCTGATGCTGGGAGGGATTGGGGGCAGGAGGAGAAAGGGACGACAGAGGATGAGATGGCTGGATGGCATCATTGACTCGATGGATGTGAGTCTGAGTGACCTCTGGGAGTTGGTGATGGACAGGGAGGCCTGGCGTGCTGCGATTCATGGGGTCGCAAAGAGTGAGACACGACTGAGCGACTGATCTGATCTGATCTGATCTGAAGAAGAACTAAAGAGCCTCGTGGTGAAAGTGAAAGAGGAGAGTGAAAAAGTTGGCTTAAAGCTCAACATTCAGAAAACTAAAATCATGGCATCTGGTCCCATCACTTCATGGCAAATAGATGAGGAAACAGTGGAAACAGTGGCTGACTGTATTTCTGGGCTCCAAAATCACTGCAGATGGTGACTGCAGCCATGAAATTAAAAGATGCTTGCTCCTTGGAAGAAAAACTATATTTTATATAAAAGCTAGACAGCATATTAAAAAGCAAAGACATTTGTTTGCAAATAAAGGTCCATATAGTCAAAACTATGGTTTTTCCAGTAGTCATGTATGGATGTGAGAGTTGGACTATAAAGAAAGCTGAGCACGGAAGAACTGATGCCTTTGAACTCTGGTGTTGGAGAAGACTCTTGAGGGTCCCTTGGACTGCAAGGAGATCCAATCAATTCCTCCTAAAGGAAATCAGTCCTGAATATTCAATGGAAGGACTGATGTTGAAGCTAGGGCTCTAGTACTTTGGCCACCTGATGCGAAGTACTGACTCATTTGAAAAAACCCTGATGCTGGAAAATTTGAAGGAAGTAGGAGAAGGGAATGACAGAGGACAAGGCATCGAACCACCAAGGTTCGATGGCATACCAACCTGATGGACATGAGTTTGAGTAAGCTCCAGGAGTTGTTGATGACATGGATGCCACGGCAGTCCATAGGGTCGCTGTGAGTCATATAAGACTGAGTGATTAGACTGAACTGAAGTGGAGCCCATAAATATACATTTACATCTAATCCAATTCTATTTTCACATAACACTCTACCATTTTGTGAGTGGTGTGAGTATCTTGTAATAATGAAATAATCTTAATCCCTCCCTTCTGTTCCTTGTGTTATTATTGTCATTCATTTCATTTTTATACAAACATATATAAATATAGATATACATATAGGTATTCAAAAGCAGAGACATCACTTTGCCAACAAAGGTTCGCCTAGTCAAGGCTATGGTCTTTCCTGTGGTCATGTATGGATGTGAGGGCTGGACTGTGAAGAAGGCTGAGCGCCAAAGAATTGATGCTTTTGAACTGTGGTGTTGGAGAAGACTCTTGAGAGTCCCTTAGACTGCAAGGAGATCCAACCAGTCCATTCTGAAGAAGATCAGCCCTGGGATTTCTTTGGAAGGAATGATGGTAAAGCGGAAACTCCAGTATTTTGGCTACCTCATGCGAAGAGTTGACTCATTGGAGAAGACTCTGATGCTGGGAGGGATTGGGGGCAGGAGGAGAAGGGGACGACAGAGGATAAGATGGCTGGATGGCATCACTGACTCGATGGATGTGAGTCTGAGTGACCTCCGAGAGCTGGTGATGGACAGGGAGGCCTGGCGTGCTGCGGTTCATGGGGTCGCAAAGAGTCAGACACGACTGAGCAACTGATCTGATCTGATCTGATACATAATTGAACAAATTCTTGGTATTACTATTTTGAATAAATTTTATCTGTTAGATTAATTAAGAAAAAGATAAATAAAGCTTTTATTTTAAACTTTCACTTCTTCCTTTCTCAATGCTTTTTCTTCCTTGATGTAGATCCAAGTTTCTAACCTATACTATTTCCTTTTCCTTGAATAAACCTCTTTAAGCATTTATTGCAAGGCAGGTCTACTGGGAACAACACCTTCAATTTTTGTTGGTTGAGGAATTCTTTAATCTTCATTCTTTAAAGGGTAATTTTACAAGGTACAGAATTCTAGATTGCCTCTTTTTTTCCCTCCGCTCAATACTTTATAAATACTTCACTGTCTTGTTGCTTGTATAATTTCTGATGGGATGTTCAATAAAATTTTAATATTTGTTTCTCTATGGTTAAGAATATTTTTCCCCTCTCACTTATTTCAGAATTTTTTATCTTTGATTTTCTGTAGTTGAAAATGATATGCATAGGTGTACTTTTTTGAAATTCATTCTGCTTGATGTTCTCTGAGTTTCTTGGATAAGTAGTTTGCTTTCTGATATTAAATTGGGAAAATTCTCAGTTACTATTATTTCAAATAAATCTTCAGTTTCTTCCTCTGATATATAATCTGGTGTTTCTATTATGAATATGTCATACCTTTTTCAGTTTTTTTCACAATCTTTATATATTTTCTGCTATTTTTACAGTCTCTATTCTTTTTGGTTTTTGAGGATTCCATTGGTATATCCTCTTGCTCAGAAATTTTCCTCAGCTCTGTCCAATCTACTGATAAATCCATCAAAGGTATTCTTCACTTCTGTCACAGTGATAATTTCTTTTTAGCTCTTTCTTAGGATTTCCATCTCTGCGCTTACTGCTATTGCATGCTGTCTACTTTATCCATTAGAGCCCCTGGAGTATTAATCATAGTTGTTTTAAATGCCTGGTCTATTTTCTTTCTCACTGAACAAGATGTACTGGGTATAAAGAACTGCTGTTAAGTAGGCCTTTCATAGTGTGGTGGTAAATTTATTGGGGAAGGAAAATAATTTTATAATCCTGCAATTAAATATCAACTTTAAAATTTCATAACTTTATGAGTTATGAAATTTCATAAGAATTTCTCAGTTGTTTTTTTTTCTTTCACTTTTCTTAGGTGGGATAGGATGGCTTGAATGGGCTGTAGTTGGATATTTCCCTTTCTCCAGGGCAGTTAGGCTCTGATGCTACTCCATCAGGTTAGGTTCTTCTGAAATACTTTTCCCTGAGGTCAGGCCTTGTGAAGACTAAGAGAGTGCTCTGGCATATTTCAAAAATTTTTCATTCATCTCCTCCTACTAGAGCAGTGCGGGGTTCTTTTCTAATATTTACCATGAAAATTCTGCCATGCTTCTAGGAATGATGTCACAGTATTGTGGGGTCTCTTCCATGACAGATTCTCCCAAGAGGTTTTAGCTCCTAGACTTGTCCATACTGAGCCTCCAGCAATTCATCAGTTGCAATTCAGTTACCCTGGCATTGTTTTCTGTGCCTGTTTCTGGTTTCAATTTGTGTCTCTGCTCCAGTAAGCAGTGACCCCTCATATTAGCCTGTCTATCTCTACAGGCAGCAGTATGTTCTATGTTCTCACTTGTCTTATGGATCTGAGAAAAATTGTTGATATTTCAGTCTATTCAGCTTTAACTTGTTAAGATAAAGTGGTGACTTCCATTCTGAGTCCTTATATGTGGAAACAAAGCCAGACTCAACAGTTTTATTTTCTTTCTTAATTCTGCTCACAAATTGGCCCATTTTGGTTTTTGGGCTCACCTCTGTGTTGTAGAACTGGATTTACGTGGTCAAAAGAAACTAGTTGATGCATTCAACAATCTGCCTGGCAACGACCTTTCTTAAGTCTTTTTTTTTTTTTTTTTTTTGACTGTAGGTAAAACAGGTTTCTGCTTTCCAAGTAGACATAAAACAGGTTTCTACTTTTCAAGCCTCCAGTAATAGTTTTATTGTTTTTTTCCTATCTTCACAAGCTTGTCACTTTCAAAGCCAGTGCTATATATTTAGCATCTTATTATGATAGTACCCTATTTCTAGTTGCCACTTTTAATAATGGTTGACTTTTAGGCATAACAAACCCTCTTAAGTTCAATTAGATTTAGTTGATCTAGGATGTATTCAGTTGAAGTGTATCTGCTCCATACTTTGCTTTTAGAATTCTTGAACCAATGGGCTAGACTATGCATGCTTATCTTAGGACAATGGCAGAGGTTCAGGAGAGCAAGATCAATAGTACATGGATTTTTTTTTAACCCTTTTGTCTCTTCACACCTGCTATGCTCCACTTACAAATATGAACAAAAAGACCAATTCTAAAGAAAGCTTGCTTTGTGCTGTACCTTCTGCCCACAGAGGTGGGAGATGGTTGAAGTAAATATTTCTGAATAATTACCTAATCTGCAAGAACTTAATCCACATTTGTACAGATGCTTTTAAATAAAATTTTCATTCATTCCCCTTTTTGTCTCTCAATAAATACACATAGTTACTACTAGCACATATGCAAATTAGGAAAAAAGGGTTCTTTCTTTTGGTTGTATTACCAAACTCAGGTTTGGCTTCTTGCCACTCAGAAAACCAGTAATTTGGTATCAAGTGTCAGTAGAAAGGAAAGGTGCTTTAATTAGAAAAGCTGGCCATCTGGGGAGATGGTGGACTCATATCCAGAGCCCAACTTGGAAAATTCTGCTCAGCCATGACAGAGTTTGAAGGGAAATTTAATAGGAAGAATCTTAGTGAATCATTGAGGCAGGAGGTTGGGTTCTGCACTAATCCCCATTGCATGAAGACTGGCTGACTCTTCAAATGTTATCTTGCCCTACTGATCTGCCTGCAGGATTCATTAGGGTGTTATTGGACATAGAGAACTAATCATTGTTTAGCTGCTTAATTCTGCATTCTTATTTTTGTCTAGAAAAAGTTAAGAAAGGCATGGTGTACGTTCAGCAGAGCCTAAGTCAGGAGTTAGGTTAAACTGCCTAGTGATCTTACTCCTATGATTATATTCCTTTAAGGTTAGAGAGGAATAGAAATGGCAAACAGGAAAGGGGCAGAAGAGCTGCTTTCAGTTCCCCACTGTCAGACTTTATTCCATTTCTATTGGATTAGAGGTGAAGCTCTATTTTCTATAACTTCTTCACAGAGACAAAGGCCCTATACTCTTAGAGTGAAGATATCAACATTGGTCTGTAGCATCTTTTTGCTGACAGTTTTTCTATTGTCTTACACATGCAGGCAGAGCAAGTTACGATTAATTTGTGCACATAGATATGATTATTATAAGCAATAATGTTAATTCCGTGTTCTTCACGCCAGTTTTTGGAATTGTACCAGCCGTGAATGCAGTGTGTGCATGTTAAGTTGATTCAGTCATGTCTGACTCGTTGTGACCCCATGGACTGTAACCCACCAGGCTCCACTGTCCATCGTATTCTCCAGACAAGAATACTGGAGTGGGTTGCCATACCCTCCTCCAGGGGATCTTTCCAACCCAGGGATGGAACCTGCATCTCCCTGGATAGGGAAGATCCCCTGGAGGAGGGCATGGCAACCCACTCTACTATTCTTGCCTGGAGAATCCCATGGACATCGCTTAGCTATGTCATGGCTACCATCGAGTCATCATACAATTAGCTTTCTCCCTCCCTCTCTGCAACTATATAACTATAGTTGCAGTTATAGTATCTGTAAAACAACTCAAGAATATGCATAAGACTCTGAGTCTGTGACTCTATTGTCCCAATCATTAACTGGTCAGTTTGGTTCTTGGTAGGGGGAGGGGGCCTGCCAGGTTCTGCTCAGTTTCAGATGGATACATTTCTAACGTGCAAGATTTCATAAGTAAAAAGAGTTAAATTTTAGGTCATTCTTATCCTTTCATTTATAAGTCTTCATGAATTGAATGAGCGGCACCACTAAATACAGATATAGCACACAAACCTAACAACAGAATTTACAAGTGTATTCTTTACAAGTCATAGCTTCCTAGACTTAAGACTTGTGATATGTAAATTCCTATACCGTCTTCTCTAAACTGAATTTTTTTTTTTTTTTTTGCAGCCGAATCACCAATAATGCATTCAAAATAGGGTCTTTTACATTGAGAGAACATTATGCTTTGTTACTATGGAAACTATCTGCTCTTCCTGAAAAGCTTTCTTTTTTTTTTCCTCTCTCCGCATGTTTTACCCCTCAAATTCCTTGGCTGACATTTTGTGTCTGCCTTTGCTCTGATTTTGATTGAGTGGAGTTTTATGACCCTCATATGCCTAGTATAATCATTTCTTTGATGTGAAACTTTGCTTTCTTTTCCAAGAAAGAAAGATTTAAGTAATCATTTGTCATTTATTTCTACCATCTCTTTAATTTTTAGATAGCAAAATGTCATATCTAAATAAATCATTCAGAGGAATAAATATTTAAGTAAATAAAATAATTGCTAGTAATTGGACATAGACTACATGATCATCTTCACTCTTTTTTAGAACTAGTATAGAGCATAAACTGGAGCCTTTAACTTAGCCAACATAGCCCCTGAAATCTGTAATTTTCCCTAAGGCTTTCATGAGTGATACTAAAATTGCCAATAAATTGTGCCAATGGATGGCTTAAAGGATTCAAGACACTCCAAGTGTTAAAACCTAAGAAAGCTTTAGTGGAGTGTTTTGCCTATAAAAAGAGAGCTGACTTGGAAATAAGATGAGAGCAATATGTCCATCAATGATTTTAGAAAAAAAAGAAAAATGAATCCGCTACCTTTCTACTACAATGTTTAGTGATGAAATATGAGATCATACTCAGAATTGGAAGATCATTTTCAGTTAGGAATTAATCAAGAATTCATGAGCAGTGAAATTTTGATAGGGATAGGGACAAGCTAGAGAGTGTCAATAATCCATATTTAAATGGAGTTGGGATATGCCTTTTAATTATTCATTTATATTTTTGGCTTGGTGACTTGCTATGTGGAAACCAGAAGAATGGCTTTTGATGCTTATCATGGTTAATTTCATATGTCAACTTGGCTAGCCTATGTTGTCCAGTTGGTCAAACACTAGTCTAAATGTTGCTTTGAAGGTATTTTATAAGTGAATAACACTTATAATCAGTCTATTTTAAGTAAAAGAGATTATCTGCAATAAAGTAAATAGGTCTCGTGAAAAGTGAGGTTTTCAAGAGAAAAAAGAAGTTCTGTCTCAAAATTGTAACGTAGAAATCTTACCTAAATTTGCAGTCTGTCAGTCTGCACTATAAACTTTGGATTTAATGCTAAACTTCCACCCTGCCAATCTGCCATTCAGATTTTGGACTTGTGGGTCTCCAGGATCACCATCAGTCAGCTCTTTAAAATAAATCTCTTTCTTTATGTACTTATACTCATTGGTCCTATTTTTCTGAAGACTTATTAAGGAAAATATATTCTGACAGTTGTTAACTGGTAAGAAAGACTTAGACTTTTGCATTAGGGGAGAAAGATCAGACTCAGCTCCAAATACAACAAAGACAAGTGGGAATTTATGGCCAGTGAGCAGGGTGGTTGGGTGTGGAGGTCATTGAATGGAAAATTATTACTAAGAGAAACCAAGGAGGGTATGGTTCTTGTTAAGCCAATTTAATAAAATTTTTTCTAAAAGCAAGTCAGGGTGATCAGATATCAAGAGTTGGGAAGATTCTCGCTAAACTGACTCAACAGAATTCTTGTTGAAACTAGATTTGGCTGGAACACAGAAGCCCAAGGAGAAGGCAGTGGCACCCCACTCCAGTACTCTTGCCTGGAAAATCCCATGGATGGAGGAGCCTGGTAGGCTGCAGTCCATGAGGTCGCTAAGAGTCGGATACGACTGAGTGACTTCACTTTCACTTTTCACTTTCATGCATTGGAGAAGGAAATGGCAACCCACTCCAGTATTCTTGCCTGGAGAATCCCAGGAACAGAGGAGCCTAGTGGGCTGCCGTGTGTGGGGGTGGCACAGAGTCGGACATGACTGAAGAGACTTAGCAGCAGCAGTAGCAGCAGAAGCCCAAAGTTGAGACTGAGTTGAAAAGAAGGCTCACAGGATCATAACTAAAGTGTGGTCAAGGAGACAGTCTTTGTGAGAACAATGACTACTATAGTGAGTGCTTTCCAAAGTTATCTTCTATTACACATCTAAAAAGCATAAGCATATTTTAGTCACTTTTTTGGGAGGGCATGAAATATGACATGAAACGTAAGTTTTATTTTAAAAGTTTGTGTATATGTTCTAAAGATTTGAGAATTCCAACTCTTTTGTAAATAACAGGCTAAACAGAGATATTTTAGCATCTGTGGAAATATCTACTTGTCCACAATGAATAGAAATTTAGTATCTATGAGGGTAAATGTAGGATAATTTTATTCATTTTCAAGCAGAGCATATTTTAAATCTATGGTCCAAGTTTTAAATTTATTGTGTAGAATGGAAAGTGGTGTTCTCTTTCTTATTATGTCAAATAATAGCATTGTAAATTAGGAAATATTTCTTTAACTGGCAGCAACTGGCTTACTGCTATGTAAAGTGCAATCTCAGCTACATCCATTATTTTGAAATTCCTAGAGTTGGAACTGAAAATAAAAGCAGATAAAACTTTATTAGCAAATACACAAAAATGTACTCATTAAAATATAGGCACATAATTCTAAGGAATGGTTTAATAGTATATGTGAAGACCAACTCAGTAAGTGCTGCCATTGTAAATACTCCTGTCTGCATTACTATCTGTAACAGTGAACCATTTTTACTATCAAGATGAAGAGGTAATAATAGTGTCAAGAGAGCCTATGTAAATGAATCTCATAGGCATTGTAACAGCACATAATAGAAATGACTTTCTCACCTGGTAAATGACTTTCTAAAAGGCCAGTAGTGGCACAAATTCAATTATTGCAAATCTGTGAGTTTCTTTCCTACTAGTTAGTATGTCTTTTTTGTTTTCTTGATAATAGGAAAGTGTTTCTAAAGTAGTAATGGAGAAAAAATTACAGATGACTGATATAAGGAAGTGAGAAATGGAATATATCTTATATTGCAAATGTGCCACTCTCCTTTGAAGTAATGGGGGTGATTTATTAGACAACAAATGATCAAGAAGCATCATGTTCATTTATTATATTAGGTTTTAAGAGAGTACAGAATAGATGAATTTTTTGTCAACTTGGCACTTTCCTGTACAGCATTTCAGTTCCCAAGTGTTTGCTGAAAAATAACAGGTCTTTGTAAGTGACATGCAGTGAAGTTGCCATCCACAGGACTTAAGCAGATTACTGTGAAAAACTGCATTAAAAAAATAAATCTTAAAATTCATCCATCTTTACACTACAAAAAATAAACATGTTTAACATATTAATATACATTATGACCTCCAAATAAATGTAACTTATAAAATTTCAAAGACTTTATTTTTTAACCAGAGCTTTTCATGATACTAGTGCCTATAGAATTAAATGTTACAGATTGTATTATTTTACCAAGTATTGGCTCCCTTGACCATAGGAAGATGACTTGTTCCTACCAGGCACTATGTGACAGGCAGAGTCTCATTGTGAAAGAAGAATTTATTCTTGTCCCATGGACAAGTCTTGGACATAAAACTCATTTTGTCCAATATAATGTAAACAGAAGTGATGAAGGAATAGTTGGAGGCTAGGCTATAAAAAGCATCTCATGGATTGTCCATGTCCTTTTCCTCTGCCAAGAGGTCATGATAGAGGTAATTCTTTTAGTCTGGATCATAGAATGAATTGAAATCTGGAACAGAGCTACAAGAAACCCTCAAAGGGCATGTACAATGAGAGAAAATAAACTCCTCTTGTAGATTGCTAAAATTTGTGTGGGTTATTTTTTTACCACAACTTAATTTAGTAAATCTGTTGGCTGCATATGCTTTGGGAGGAATTCTTCCTAAATGAATGTTTTTATACTATATTGGAATAAAATTTACAAATTTAATCTTTGAAGTGTAACCACTATAACTGCAATCATCTTGTGAATTTATCTTAGTATATTAGGCTCCAGTTATCATACAGTGTCAAAAAGACACAATCTGGCTTTAAGTAGACTTAAGGCAAATAGAGAATATCAGTTTTGTACAATGGGAATACATTATACAGGTATAGACTTTTATAAACTACATTCTTCACATATTAAATGTGAATATTATAAAATTATATTTATAATAAATATTCTGTATCAATACTGAAGATTATTGCTTCAGTAATAATAATTATTTAACATGATATAGCAATAGAACTAGGAAAACTGTCTAAATGTTAATAATTAACATATCTATTATATATATGTATTTGTACCTACAACTATCATATATGTGTATGTGTGTGTGTGTGTATATATATATATATATATACACCTACATCTTCAATCAAAAAGTGTTACTAAATTGCTGATAGTAACTCCATTCTCAGCCTCATCAAAATATTGTTAATTCTTCTGTTAATGGTTTCTCATTGTCTCTGTGGTAAATCTTAGAGTCTTGGCCAGACACTCCAGGCATTATTTTTCTGAATTTAGTAGAATAAGTTTTCTCTTGTATTACTTTTTTGACTCTCATATTTTTAGCCAAACTAAAGTGATTTTCTAGCCAATCTAGAGTTTTCTGATAAACTGCAAAAGCTATTTCTTAATACCAGATTTTGGCTTATCATTTATTTCTTTATGTCTCATTTATATATTTATCCTTCATGTCTCAGTATTGATATGACCCTCTCAGTGAAAACTTATTTGATCCCACCAGCTGGAAGCAATAACTGCATGTGAAAATTAGGACTCCTGTAAGACTAATACTTTCTCCTTTGCATTTTAACTTTATGCAATTGCCATCCATTCTGTAATTTCTTTAAGGGTAGCAGTTGTTCTTTATATTACACTCATACTGGACTAGGTTTTACAGGTCAAGTTATATTTTCTACATATCCCATTATAGAATTCCACATTACATATGGTGTGCACTAGAGCATCTTGAATAAATGAATGAATGGAAGTTGTCATGCCCTGTTCAAAAATATTATCTCTTCTATTGTACCAGTGAAAAGAGTCTGAGAATTTACTGAAACATAATGTCTCATCCTGATTTTGCTATTTTGTAGGTTAAAAATGAATTTCATAGATGTATTACAAGTTATTTACACAAGGATTAGAAATTGATAGGCCTTTTCTGATATTACTAAGCATTTACATATGTTTGACTGAAATTACCAGATATAGAACACTTCTTTTTTCATAATGATTGATCATTTAATTCCCTCAAAATGGATATAAAGGAATTTTATATATGCACACCTCTGAAACACTTTTTTTGGCTAGCAATAGTTTATAAAACTATTGAAAAGGAAGTAGTGAGCAAAAAACCAGTTAGTACTCTAAAAGAATACTCTTTTAGAAGGGAAGTTTGGAAAGAAATAGTCATAAAATTAACATCATTAGTAAACTTACTTTGTCCATTTCTCTAAAGGTAAAAAGACAATTAGGGATACTGTCAGATTCTCCCTAGAGCAGCTTCTGAGTTTGCCTATACCAGTTTTGTACTGCTGCTATACAAAGCACAACAACCTGGCAACTTAAAGCAACACCAACTTACTGTCTCACAGTTGTATAGCTTCAAAATCTGACACTGAGTCTCACCAGGCTAAAATCAAGGTTATTGCAGGGCTCTATCTGAACCGAAGGCTTTGAGGAACAATAGTTCTTTGGGGTTGTTAACCAAATTCAACTATTTGCAGTTATAGGCTGATGTCTCCATTTCCTTGCTGACCCTCAGCCAGAGACCTCCTTTAGTTGTAAGAAGTTTCTATTCCTTATAGATCGGCCACTGCATCTCAGAATTAACAGTGGCAATTGAAATCCTTCTCATGCATGGACTCTTCTTGACTTTTTTTTCCTGCTGCAAAGGTTTCAAAAGACTTTTTATTAACTTGGAGACCAAGGAAATAATGTACCATGAATTTAATCTGAAAAATAATAGAAAATTCTAGTGTTCGTGACCATAAGCCCACTCTTACCTGACTATATACGGGACACAGGTATTGCTTCAACGGATATTTTTAAAAATCTAGCCATATGTTGAAATTGGTCTCAATATGTTGTTTAATAGATAGAGGCAAGAAGATTAATAGGTACACAGATGAACAGAATAATTAGCAAGCTTGATTAAACCACACGCAGAATCTGCACCTAAGATAAAGAAAATACACAGAATAGCATAAGCAGAAGTGTTTAGCTGCTGGGATTTTTTGAAGAAAAGCAGACATTCTTCTCTGTTTATGTCATTCTGTTTTAGGTCTATCTCCCTGCTTTGATAATATCTTCAGGAAACTATCACAGCACCGACTAATACATAATTTGAAAACATACCAATGCATTTGTCTATTTCTTTGTTTACTTTCATTAGCATTTCCATCACACATCAGGACAAAGTAAAATGGAGTACTGCAGCCCTTAATTCTCTGCCATCTGACACTGAAATCTACTACATCCTTTTATTTTAATTTAAACCTTAAAGCAGATAACTAACTAAAGGAAGATAAATAAAGGAAAGAAATATTTTGTGCCAAAAATAGTTGTTTATAGTAACAACTGTGATGAGAGCTTTAATACTGTGAGGACTTCTTATTTGGAGGTTGTCTTTTATTTTAGGCAAGTCAGTTGTAGAAGACAGATTCTTCCCAAGATGTAATAAATTATCTTGTGTTTTACTCCTTAGAAGACTGTAGATGGTATTGTAGAAACCAAGCACATTTATAGGGTGCTCAAACTTACTGATACAGATCTGACAAAATTGTAGCCTATAGATTGAACTGTATGATCTAGATAAGTTTAAAGCCTGTGTCAATGTGACTAAAATCACAAGATCTAAACAAGTGAGTATTACAAATTTGCCAAGAATCAGTCCTCCCCAAAAAGCACAATCCTGATATGACTTAAATGAGGGAAGTTTCACTTTACTTCTATTTTTTGATTAAATGTCTATAATGAATTAAAATGAAATTAAACAAAATCATCTTTACTATTTGTCATCGTGATAAAATACTTGTGAATACCGTCAAAACAAACATGTAATCATATATAACACATGTAGACAATTGGCTTTCATTTCAGATCTGAATTATTTTCTCCTTCCAACTAAATTGAATTAACCCTGAAGTTAAAAAGTATCTTTTTTTAATTTTGTAGTAATATAAGTGACTGTGGCCATGAATCCTAGAGTAAATCTTACTATCTAGTAAGTATTCATCACTTGAAAGCTGGAAGAGTTAATTTCAGGCACAGAAGGGACAGGATAAAAATCAATTATGTTATTTTAAAATATTATTTTATAAATAATACTATGTAGTGATATATAGAAATATTTAGTATTACTCTGC
This sequence comes from Tragelaphus eurycerus, assembly GCA_935064755.1. NCBI lineage: Eukaryota > Metazoa > Chordata > Mammalia > Artiodactyla > Bovidae > Tragelaphus > Tragelaphus eurycerus. Next base: position 747,220 of record CAKXYN010000120.1, on the reverse strand, counting down.
TTCAAAATGGTAAAGAGAAAAGGAGGCAGAATATGAACAAAATTTTGAAACATGTGTACATAAAGGGTGACCTATGTTCCTCTAAAACTCATCCCTTAAATCCAGTGATGCAAAAATAAAAATACATTTATACATACATACACATGCAGAAGTTATGAAAAACTGTATTTGTTGTTTGAGTCAATCATGAATGGAGGCAGGTATAGATATCTGCATACTTTAAGAACACCAAGCTAGGTATAAATGAAAGGGAGACTGGATGGAAGATATCTGTGTCTAGACTGATGTAATATTTCTGGATTTGTATTTTTCATAGTGAAGTCCTCATGTGCACATGTTTAAAATTTTAATGTCTTTCTGAAAAAGCAGGCCTGTCAGCTTCACTGAAGGATACTATAAACTGGCAATAATTAGCCCCAAATTTCGGTAATCTTGGGAAAATATTGAATTTGAAACAGGAAGTAAATTTTCTTTTATAAAACAAAAAATATGTCTTAAGGGGAGTGGGAATGGTTTCAGGTACATAGTGGACTTGTGTGTGGGTGTAGGGTGGTATATATTATTAATGGGATTTACTATCTACAACCTTATATTAAATACATTGAAGTATAGAGTTTTGTTATTATCAAGCATAGTAAAAATAACAGATTTCTAGAAAATCTAGAGTTCCAATGTGAAAGACATGGATTGTTGCTGTTGTCCAGTTGCTCAGTTGTATCCGACTCTTTGTGACCCCATGGATTTCAGCAGGCAAGGCTTTTCATTTTATTCTGTCCTTCATCAACTACTGGAGCTTGCTTAAACTCATGTCCATTGAGTCAGTGATGCCATCCAACCATCTTGTCCTCTGTCATCCCCTTCTCCTCCTGCCTTCAATTTTCCCTGCTGCTGCTAAGTCACTTCAGTCGTGTCCGACTCCGCGTGACCCCATAGACGTCAGCCCACCAGGCTCTCCTGCCCCTGGGATTCTCCAGGCAAGAAAACTGGAGTGGGTTGCCATTTCCTTCTCCAATGCATGAAAGCGAAAAAGTGAAAGTGAAGTCGCTCAGTCGTGTCCGACTCTTAGCGACCCCATGGACTGCAGCCCACCAGGCTCCTCCATCCATGGGATTTTCCAGGCAAGAGTACTGGAGTGGGGTGCCATTGCCTTCTCCTCAATTTTCCCAGCATGAGGGTATTTCTAATGAGTCAGCTCTTTATATCAGGTGGCCAAAGTATTGGAGCTTCAGCATCAGTCCTTTTAACGAATATTCAGGATTGATTTCCTCTATGATTGGTTTGATCTCCTTGCAGTCCAAGGGACTCTCAAGAGTCTTCTCTAATACCACAGTTCAAAAGCTTCAATTCTTCAGCATTCAGCCTTCTTTATGGTTCAATTCTCACATCCATACATGGAAAACCATAGCTTTGATACACGGACCATTGTCAGCAAAGTAATGTCTCCACTTTTTAATACACTGTCCAGGTTTTTCATAGCTTTTCTTCCAAGGAGCAACCATATTTTAATTTCATGGCTGCAGTCACCATCTGCAGTGATGTTGGAGCCCAAGAAAATAAAATCTGTCACTGTTTCCATTGTTTCCCCATCTATTTGCCATGAAGTGATGGGACCAGATGCCATGATCTTAGTTTTCTGAATGTTGAATTTTAAGCCAGCCTTTTCACTCTGCTTTTTTACTTCATCAAAAAGCTCTTTAGTTCCTCTTTTCTTTCTGCCATAAGGGTGGTGTCATCAGCATATCTGAGTTACTGATATTTCTCCTGGCAATCTTGATTCCAGCTTGTGCTTGATCCAGCCCAACATTTCACATGGTGTACTCTGCATATAAGTTAAATAAGCAGGGTGACAGTATACAGCCTTAACATTCAGTTCAGTTCAGTCATTCAGTTGTGTCTGACTCTTTGTGACCCCATGGACTGCAGCACAACAGGCCTCCTTGTCCATCACCAACTCCCGGAATTTGCTCAAACTCATGTCCATGAGTCAGTGATGCCATCCAACCATCTCATCCTCTGGGTTCCCCTTCTCCTTCTGCCTTTAATCTTTCCCAGCATCAGGATCTTTTCAAATGAGTCAGATCTTCACATCAGGTGGCCAGTATATTGGAGTTTCAGCTTCAGCATCAGTCCTTCCAATGAATATTTAGGACTGATTTCCTTTAGGATGGACTGGTTGGATCTCCTTGCATTCCAAGGGACTCTCAAGAGTCTTCTCCAACACCATAGTTCAAAAGCATCAATTCTTCGGTACTCAGCTTTCTTTATAGTTCAACTCTCACACCCATACATGACTACTGAAAAACCATAGCTTTGACTAGATGGACCTTTGTTGGCAAAGTAATGTCTCTCTGCTTTTTAATATGCTGTCTAGGTTGGTCATAGCTCTTCTTCCAAGGAGCAAGCGTTTGTTAATTTCATGGCTGCAGTCACCATCTGCAGTGATTTTGGAGCCCCCCCAAAATAAAATCTGTCACTGTTTCCACTGTTTTCCCATCTGCTGGCCATGAAGTTATGGGACCAGATGCCATGATCTTAGTTTTCTGAATGTTGAGTTTGAAGCCGACTTTTTCACTTTGCTCTTTCACTTTCATCAAGAGGCTCTTTAGTTCCTCTTCACTTTCTGCCATAAGGGTTGTGTCATCTGCATATCTGAGGTTATTGATATTTCTTCTGGCAATCTTGGTTCCAGCTTGTGCTTAATCAAGTCCAGCGTTTCTCATGATGTGCTCTGCATGTAAGTTAAATAGGCAGGGTGATGATATGCAGCCTTGTTGTACCCCTTTCCCAGTTTGGAACCAGTCTGTTTTTCCATGTCCGGTTTTAAGTGTTGCTTCTTGATCTGCATACAGGTTCTTCAGGAGGCAGGTCAGGTGGTCTGGTATTCCCATCTCTTTAAGAATTTTCAAGTTTGTTGTGATCCAAAAGCTTTAGGGTAGTCAATGAAGCAGAAGTAGATGTTTTTTGGAATTCCCTTGCTTTCTCTATGATCCAAAGGATGTTGGCAATGGTGATCTCTGGTCCCTCTCCCTTTTCTAAATCCAGTTTGAATACCTGGAAGTTCTTAGTTCATGTACTGTTGTAGCCTGTCCTGGAGAATTTTGAGCATTACTTTGCTATCATGTGAAATGAGTGCAATAGTGTGGTAATTTGAAAATTCTTTGAAATGGATACACATAGGCAACTTTTACAGGATGCTTAGACTTGTGCCAGTATAAATGTCAGGGGATCTAGAAAGATCATATACAATTAGATCCTACATGAAGAGGATAACAAAAATAGGAATGTTAACATCAGTGATTGCTTAAAAATAAAGTTTTGTGTAATATAATTATAAAATATAGAGGTACCATATGCCAATTTAACCTATAAAATTCACCACAATATCATCTGTATATAAAAGTTATCTGAAATATGAAATATATCCTTTACTCTTGGAGTAAAAAATGATTTTTTGACAATTATTAATGTATTTAATATGGCTTTAATTTGATCAAATAGTATACTTGATCTCCAAAATCATAGATAATCCTTCTTAACACATGAGTAAATTGGTGTCAAGAAATCATCTCTCACTTAAGGTATAATAAATCTCCATGGATTTATGTAACATTGGTTTGAAATTTAATTCCCACACTCATGGCTGAATTAAGAATGAAAACACTAGATATACTAACTGTTGATGAGATCACAAGAGCAACTAGAAATCTCATAAACAATTGCCAAAAGTGTAATTCCTGCACTCTCTCTGGAGAACTATTCCACAGTATCTAAAGAATATAGCACTTGTGGTTTTAGATATACACTCAAGACAAAGGAGTGTTTGCACACAGAGGGTAGGTTAAAAATGTTCACAGCAGTTTTAGTGATAATAGCCATAAACTAGAAACAATTCAAATATTCATCTAGTGGAAAATTTATGAACAAAAATTCATTAAATGGGATTTAGGATAGAAATAAAAATGTACTAGTAATACCTACAATAAGAATGTATTAAAAAAAAAAACTTTATTTTGAGCAAAAGACACTCAAAAGTGTCTTTATTTTGAGCAAAAGACATAGGCACATTAGGCTATATTTCCATTTATATGAAATGTAAGAAAAGATATGCTATGCTATGCTAAGTCACTTCAGTCGTGTTCGACTCTGTGTGACCCCATGGACGGCAGCCTACCAGGCTCCTCTGTCCATGGGATTTTCCAGACAAGAGTACTGGAGTGGGGTGCCATTGCCTTCTCCAAAGAAAAGATAAAACATGTGCAGTTAGAGAAGTCAGAATGGTGGTTACTACCAGGGGCCATAAGTAAGCTTCCTAAGAGTGAGAGAAATGTCAATGTCAGTCTTTCAGGTGGTCATGTGGTTATGTGCCTATACAAAACACATGCAGCTATTCATCGAATTGTGAGCATTCTCTTGCATGTAAGTCATATCATTTACACAGATTATCGAAACTTCTTGAAGACAAATTTACCAATTACATTGAATCATTGTACTAGAAAAATATAACCCTTTGAAACAGACACATGAAGAAGGAGACTTAATTGGATCTATATGTATTAAGTAATTGAAATAGCAATTAAAAATTTTTCCCAATGAAATTTTGGGGATCATATGTCTTTGCCAGTGAATTCTAAGAAAGAGTTGATTAAAACAAAGGGGAAATCATCTAAATCATTTATGAGACTCGCATTTTCTTTATATCAGAACCTTAAGAGTAAAGCATAGCATATGCATTCTAAGTATAGATCCCTTAAGATCTATAAAAAAAATGCAAAAAAATAAAAACAAAAATATTTGAAATATGAAATTTAGAATATCATTATTCATGTTCTCAGTTCAGTTCAGTTCAGTTCAGTAACTCAGTCATGTCTGACTCTTCGCGACTCCATGAATTGCAGCACGCCAGGCCTCCCTGTCCATCACCAACTCCCGGAGTTCACTCAAACTCACGTCTGTCGAGTCGGTGATGCCATCCAGCCATCTCATCCTCTGTCATCCCCTTCTCCTCCTGCCCCCAGTCCCTCCCAGCATCACGGTCTTTTCCAATGATTCTTTCTGGAGTTATTTCTCCACTGATCTACAGTAGCATATTGGGCACTTAACTGACCTGGGGAGTTCCTCTTTTAGTATCCTATCATTTTGCCTTTTCATACTGCTCATGAGGTTCTCAAGGCAATTGTTGCTGCTACTGCTGCTAAGTCGCTTCAGTTGTGTCCGACTCTGTGCGACCCCATAGACGGAAGCTCACCAGGCTCCCCTGCCCCTGGGATTCTCCAGGCAAGAACACTGGAGTGGGTTGCCATTTCCTTCTCCAATGCAGGAAAGTGAAAAGTGAAAGTGAAGTCGCTCAGTCGTGTCTCAAGGCAATTAATACATTTAAAAATGACTCGGAAGTTGAATTTTGATTTATGAATTTCTGCTGAGAGAGGAAGATGGAGAGAGATTCAGTCAAAGGCAGAGGAAGAGATAAAATGAGATTTGGGGTTTTGCCGTTTTGTTCACTTAGTGGTCTACCCATGAAAATATTATCTAGTTCATGTCTTTGTATTTTAACTTCACACACAAACATACACACTTATGTTTGTATACCATACAAATATAATATTAAGTAGTTTTTTCCATTTCATTAATTTCTTAAATATAATGAATTATAATATTTGATTTTTTTCAATCAACATCACATTTTATAGGTACCTGTGTGGCTATATAGAGCTAACTCATGGATTGTAACTGCTGAAGAAGAATAGAAAAATACACCAAAATGTATTTTCTTGTTCTTCTAATTACTGGTATCTTGCATATGGCCAATATTCTCTATTACATATAATGCTTCTATGAACATCTTTGTATATGACTTCTTATTTGTTCTCTGGGGCATGTAACTAGATATGGAATTTCTTGGCTGTAGCATATATGCACTGGAACTTGATGAGATATTACAAAATTGATCTCCAAAATAATTTTACTAGTTGTCTCCATAATTGACAGTGATTGAAAGCTATTGTTCTCTTATGTACAAAAGATTGTGTTTTAATGGATTGGGGGAATGAAATGCATTTTAAAATTTGAAAAAGAGAAAGTGGGAGATGGAATGTAGAAACAGTGAACACAAATATCTGTTTTGTGATGGATGCCGTAAGAAACAAGAGAGTCATTTATATTATCAGTTATTTTCTAAGCATTGAGGTAACAGCAGTAGAGAGAAAAGACAAGTTTCTGCCCTTTGGAAGCTTACATGTCAGGAAGACAGAATATGACCAAATAAATATATAGTATAACATCATTTGGCTTCCCAGGTGGAATTAGTGGTAAAGAACCTGTCTGCTAATGCAGGAGACATAAGAGATGTGGGTTCAGTCCCTGGGTCAGGAAGATCCTCTGGAAGAGGGCTTGGCAACCTGTTCCACTGTTCTTGCCTGGAGAATCCCATGGAGAGAGGAGCCTGGCAGGCTACAGTCCAGACATGACTGAAGTGACCTAGCACACACATACACATAATGTCATTAATAAGTGTTACAGAGTGGGATAATTTCAGATAAGAAAGAGATGAGGGGAGTAAAAGATGTGAGTTGGAGATCAGATATAAAGATGTTTTATAGATGAGGCATTAGACCAGCAATAAGGTGGTCCAGTAAAATCTTTGGAGGTGATATATGAGGAAAAATACCTAAACGGTGTGAGTATACAGTCCAGTACAGTAGATATTCTAGGGAGATGTAACAGTCCCTGCAAAGGCTTTAAGGAAGAAATGTGATTAATATGTTCAAGGATACGACAGAAATACCCGAGTGCCTAGATTAAATGTTATTCCAAGTGTGACCTAACACGATTAGAGCTTTTAAAACAACTCATGATCTTTTCTTTCTTTCTTCTTTTATAACCTTGCTTCCTGCATTAGACCAAGAGTGGAAACAGAGAGGCGAGGTTATTTCCTATTACTGTAGTCGAGGTCTAAGATCATCATGGCTGAGAAAAAAAATCAGAAGTGGAAGAAGTAAACTTGATGGAATTGAAAGTATTTGCTGAAAGATTGGTTGAAAACTAGGAGATAAAGAAAAGAATAGCTTTCTGCCCTGAGCATCTGGGACAAAAACAATGATAGTACCTTTTGTGGGAAAGTCTAGTACAGGAGCAGACTTGAGCAGACAAAAGAGGAAGTAATAGATGTTTCACATGTTAAATGTCAGCTATTTAGTAAGCGTCAGAGGGAAGATTTCAAGTAGGAGTTAGAGATGTTAGTCTAGAATCCACAGGGGAGGTAAGGGCTAGAGGTAATAATATGAAGAATCACCAGTTTTAATAAACCCAGTGAACATACAAGATCACCAAGGGATGGATGTAGAGAAAAAACTCATAATGGATCCCTGCTGCTGCTGCTGCTGCTAAGTCACTTCAGTCATGTCCGACTCTGTGTGACCCCAGAGAGGGCAGTGCACCAGGCTCCCCATCCCTGGGATTCTCCAGGAAAGAACACTGGAATGGGTTGCCATTTCCTTCTCCAATGCATGAAAGTGAAAAATGAAAGTGAAATTGCTCAGTTGTGTCCGACTCTTAGCGACCTCATGGTCTGCAGCCTACCAGGCTCCTCCATCCATGGGATTTTCCAGGCAAGAGTACTGGAGTGGGGTGCCAGTGCCTTCTCCAGTGGATCCCTAGTCTCTTAAAATTGTTTAAAGAGAAAAAGCAATAGCACAGGCTCTAAGTAACTGTTTCTTGAGTAGTAGCCATGAAACCAAGAGGGCAAGGCACCCTCTGGACCAACTAAAAATGTGCTGTTTGTTTCGTTCTTGGATATCTCCTATTTCTTGTTTGTTTCTCTCTAGACAACAGGCTATGAGCTTCTTGAAGGAGCTCTGGTTTCTAGAACTCACTGTTAGTGACTTGTATTCACTAAGCACTCAATTCTTGTTGAATAAATGAAAAAGCAGGTATCAAAGTATCAATAATTCTAGGAGGTATGGCACATAATTTTGAAGGAAAAACTGAAAATAGTATATGAAGTGTCCTAAGAGCTTATTGGCCTAGCACTTATGATAGGGCTAAATGAAGATGTGCTACTCTTGGAGAAGAGCATGAAAGAGGGAGACTGAAAATCATAAAAGCAAATTCTAAATCCCTCATAGCTTTGCCTTTGGCTAAACAGGGGGCTGAGACTAGATTTAAGGGAAAAAAATAGCAAATATTGAAATTTTGGAAAATATGAATTATTAGTAGCCTAGATTTCTATAAATTATTGTAGTTATATATATATATATATATATATATATATATATATATATATATATATATATCTGCCATGTTCATTACCTGCCAATTTCTTAAAGAGATAATAAAAGCCTTCATTTTCCACTTTGACACCATCAAAATGTAGCATAGGCTAAATGAAGGCTTATAGATGATGCTTTCCAATAATACACACGAAGTAGGTAACCCTGAATCTTATAAGGAAGACTTTTTTTTAGGTAAAAATATGATTAAACTAGATTCAGCCTAGAGCAAAATTCCACTTCTGATTTATTGATATTTTTGGTTGGTTAAATCACCACAGGGGAATTATGTTAGAAAAGCAGTATGTGTCATCCTAGTGAAACTTAACCCTGTATCCAATAAATGACAAGCAGCACTTATATTTTGCTTTGCTATGTAATGAAGACCTGGGAACATATAAACTGTCCTGAATATAGACTTCTTTTACCTGGGGCAATACTGAAGAACATAAAGGCTTCAAATCACTAAATATAATAAAATGTGAGGTTCTACTCTAATTAGGGGTCTGCTATTATTTAAAATGCTTTTATGTCAAGGAATAACTGCATATAACAGTATAAATAATGAACACCTTTCTTTTGAAATGTTAGAATAGAAGGGTTAAAATAATGAAGACAATGTCATCCTTCACTGTTCTTCCTACATAATAAAATTGAATGAATGATTATCTGTGAATTATAAAATATGCACAGCATTTTTCTACACTCAGTAATAATAAAAATCTTTAATGTTAAATTAATCAGTATGTTTTTATTTTAGATAACTATCTGAAAGTGCAAGTGTGTATCCACAAATTGAAGTAAATGGTGTATAATTACTACATTCGAGTAATAGAGGTAGCCATATGCAAACACTTAAAAGCATAAAACAAATGAAAGGGGAGAATATAGGATTCAGAATATGCCAGATCAAGGTTTAATTGTAGTCCCACCAACTATAAGTCCTTGAGCAATTATCTTTTGTGGGTTACAGTTTTCTCATTTCTATTTAGTGGGGGAAACTTACAGGTACCTATCAGTTAAATAAAGTAAAACTGAAAATTGACTAGCATTAACTAAGAAAGTATGTGTCTTTTGAAGCACCAGACTTCATTAGGTTTGGGAATACCAGACCACCTGATCTGCCTCTTGAGAAATTTGTATGCAGCTCAGGAAGCAACAGTTAGAACTGGACATGGAACAACAGACTGGTTCCAAATAGGAAAAGGAGTATGTCAAGGCTGTATATTGTCACCCTGTTTATTTAACTTATATGCAGAGTACATCATGAGAAATGCTGGACTGGAAGAAACACATCTTGGAATCAAGATTGCTGGGAGAAATATCAATAACCTCAGATATGCAGATGACACCACCCTTATGGCAGAAAGTGAAGAGGAACTAAAAAGCCTCTTGATGAAAGTGAAGGTGAAGAGTGAAAAAGTTGGCTTAAAGCTCAACATTCAGAAAATGAAGATCATGGCATCTGGTCCCGTCACTTCATGGGAAATAGATGGGGAAGCAGTGGAAATAGTGTCAGACTTTATTTTTCTGGGCTCCAAAATCACTACAAATGGTGACTGCTGCCATGAAATTAAAAAGCATTTACTCCTTGGAAGGAAAGCTATGACCAACCTAGATAGCATATTTCAAAAGCAGAGACATTAATTTGCCAACAGAGGTTCATCTAGTCAAGGCTATGGTTTCTCCTGTGGTCATGTATGGATGTGAGAGCTGGACTGTGAAGAAGGCTGAGTGCCGAAGAATTGATGCTTTTGAACTGTGGTGTTGGAGAAGACTCTTGAGAGTCCCTTGGACTGTAAGGAGATCCAACCAGTCCATTCTGAAGGAGATCAGCCCTGGGATTTCTTTGGAAGGAATGATGCGAAAGCTGAAACTCCAGTATTTTGGCCACCTGATGCGAAGAGTTGACTCATTGGAGAAGACTCTGATGCTGGGAGGGACTGGGGGCAGGAGGAGAAGGGACGACAGAGGATGAGATGGCTGGATGGCATCACTGACTCGATGGATGTGAGTCTGAGTGACCTCCAGGAGTTGGTGATGGACAGGGAGGCCTGGCGTGCTGCGATTCATGGGTTCTCAAAGAGTCGGACACGACTGAGCGACTGATCTGATCTGATCTGAAATAACTTGGAATTGAAAATGACTTTATAGTTTCTCTCATAGAACATTTTCCCAAAGTTACTGTGCAGATAAAATCTTGGTCTATAGGAATTCACAGACTCTTTTCATATGTCTTAAAATCAATAAATGGAGGTGAGTGTGTGTTCTTAAAATTAATATTGAATTCAGCTGGGCTTTCTATTTCAAATATATTATCCAATCACTAATCAAGTCTGTATTAAAGACTGGAGTTTAGATACATATTGTATATATGATTGCCAGATAATATACAGAACAATCAGATACAGGATTGCCAGATACTGTATTTGAATTTTAGATATGTAACACATGTTTTTCTCTTTCAGTATCCTATCATTTTGTCTTTTCATACTGTTCATGGGGTTCTCAAGGCCTCAAGACTCAGTATTCTTGCCTTGAGAACCCCATGAACAGTATGAAAAGACAAAATGATAGGATACTGAAAGAGAAACTCCCCAGGTCAGTAGGGGCCCAATATGCTACTGGAAATCAGTGGAGAAATAACTCCAGAAAGAATGAAAGGATGGAACCAAAACAAAAAGAATACCCAGCTGTGGATGTGTCTGGTGATAGAAGCAAAGTACGATGCTGTAAAGAGCAGTATTGCATAGGAATCTGGAATGTCAGGTCCATGAATCAGGGCAAATTGGAAGTGGTCAAACAAGAGATGGCAAGAGTGAATGTTGACATTCTAGGAATTAGCGAACTAAAATGGACTGGAATGGGTGAATTTAACTCGGATGACCATTATATCTACTACTGTGGGCAGGAATCCCTCAGAAGAAATGGAGTGGCCATCATGGTCAACAAAAGAGTCCGAAATGCAGTACTTGGATGCAATCTCAAAAACGATAGAATGATCTCTGTTCGTTTCCAAGGCAAACCATTCAATGTCACAGTAATCCAAGTCTATGCCCCAACCAGTAACGCCGAAGAAGCTGAAGTTGAAAGGTTCTATGAAGACCTACAAGACCTTTTAGAACTAACACCCAAAAAAGATGTCCTTTTCATTATAGGGGACTGGAATGCAAAAGTAGGAAGTCAAGAAACACCTGGAGTAACAGGCAAATTTGGCCTTGGAATACGGAATGAAGCAGGGCAAAGACTAATAGAGTTTTGCCAAGAAAATGCACTGGTCATAGCAAATACCCTCTTCCAACAACACAAGAGAAGACTCTATACATGGACATCACCAGATGGTCAACACCGAAATCAGATCGATTATATTCTTTGCAGCCAAAGATGGAGAAGCTCTATACAATCAGCAAAAACAAGACCAGGAGCTGACTGTGGCTCGGACCATGAACTCCTTATTGCCAAATTCAGACTGAAATTGAAGAAAGTAGGGAAAACTACTAGACCATTCAGGTATGACCTAAATCAAATCCCTTATGATTATACAGTGGAGGTGAGAAATAGATTTAAGGGCCTAGATCTGATAGAGTGCCTGATGAACTATGGAATGAGGTTCGTGACATTGTACAGGAGACAGGGATCAAGACCATCCCCATGGAAAAGAAATGCAAAAAAGCAAAATGGCTGTCTGGGGAGGCCTTACAAATAGCTGTGAAAAGAAGAGAAGCGAAAAGCAAAGGAGAAAAGGAAAGATATAAACATCTGAATGCAGAGTTCCAAAGAATAGCAAGAAGAGATAAGAAAGCCTTCTTCAGTGATCAATGCAAAGAAATAGAGGAAAACAACAGAATGGGAAAGACTAGGGATCTCTTCAAGAAAATCAGAGATACCAAAGGAACATTTCATGCAAAGATGGGCACAATAAAGGACAGAGATGGTGTGGACCTAACAGAAGCAGAAGATATTAAGAAGAGGTGGCAAGAATACACAGAAGAACTGTACAAAAAAGAGCTTCAAGACCCAGATAATCATGATGATGTGATCACTGACCTAGAGCCAGACATCCTGGAATGTGAAGTCAAGTGGGCCTTAGAAAGCATCACTACGAACAAAGCTAGTGGAGGTGATGGAATTCCAGTGGAGCTATTCCAAGTCCTGAATGATGATGCTGTGAAAGTACTACACTCAATATGCCAGCAAATTTGGAAAACTCAGCAGTGGCCACAAGATTGGAAAAGGTCAGTTTTCATCCCAATCCCAAAGAAAGGCAATGCCAAGGAGTGCTCAAACTACCGAACAATTGCACTCATCTCACACGCTAGTAAAGTAATGCTCAAAATTCTCCAAGCCAGGCTTCAGCAATATGTGAACCATGAACTTCCTGATATTCAAGCTGGTTTTAGAAAAGGCAGAGGAACCAGAGATCAAATTGCCAACATCCGCTGGATCATGGAAAAAGCAAGAGAGTTCCAGAAAAACATCTATTTCTGCTTTATTGACTATGCCAAAGCCTTTGACTGTGTGGATCACAATAAACTATGGAAAATTCTGAAAGAGATGGGAATACCAGACCACCTGATCTGCCTCTTAAGAAATCTGTATGCAGGTCAGGAAGCAACAGTTAGAACTGGTCATGGAACAACAGACTGGTTCCAAATAGGAAAAGGAGTACGTCAAGGCTGCATATTGTCACCATGTTTATTTAACTTATATGCAGAGTACATCATGAGAAATGCTGGACTGGAAGAAACACAAGTTGGAATCAAGATTGCCGGGAGAAATATCAATAACCTCAGATATGCAGATGACATGACTCTTATGGCAGAAAGTGAAGAGGGGCTAAAAAGCCTCTTGATGAAAGTGAAAGTGGAGAGTGAAAAGGTTGGCTTAAAGCTCAACATTCAGAAAACGAAGATCATGGCATCTGGTCCCATCACTGCATGGGAAATAGATGGGGAAACAGTGGAAACAGTGTCAGACTTTGTTTTTCTGGGCTCCAAAATCACTGCAGATGGTGACTGCAGCCATAAAATTAAAAGACGCTTGCTCCTTGGAAGGAAAGTTATGACCAACCTAGATAGCATATTCAAAAGCAGAGACATCACTTTGCCAACAAAGGTTCGCCTAGTCAAGGCTATGGTCTTTCCTGTGGTCATGTATGGATGTGAGAGCTGGACTGTGAAGAAGGCTGAGCGCCGAAGAATTGATGCTTTTGAACTGTGGTGTTGGAGAAGACTCTTGAGAGTCCCTTGGACTGCGAGAAGATCCAACCAGTCCATTCTGAAGGAGATCAATCCTGGAATTTCTTTAGAAGGAATGATGCTAAAGCTGAAACTCCAGTATTTTGGCCACCTCATGCGAAGAGTTGACTCATTGGAGAAGACTCTGATATGGGAGGGATTGAGGGCAGGAGGAGAAGGGGACGACAGAGGATGAGATGGCTGGATGGCATCACTGACTCGATGGATGCGAGTCTGAGTGACCTCCGGGAGCTGGTGATGGACAGGGAGGCCTGGCGTGCTGCGGTTCATGGGGTCGCAAAGAGTCGGACACGACTGAGCGACTGATCTGATCTGATCTGAACACATGTTTTAAGTAAAAGTTTGTCCCACAGAATATTTAGGACTGAGCGGCTGAACTGAACTGAACTGAATTATACTTTTTTTAAAAAAAAGTCATTTGTCTGAAATTCTAATTTAACTGGGTATTATACTTTATTTGTCGGAGAAGGCAATGGCTCCCCACTCCAGTACTCTTGCCTAGAAAATCCCATGGATGGAGGAGCCTGATAGGCTCCAGTCCTTGGGGTCTCTAAGAGTCAGGCACGACTGAGCGACTTCACTTTCACTTTTCACTTTCGTGCATTGGAGAAGGAAATGGCAACCCACTCCAGTGTTCTTGCCTGGAGAATCTCAGGGATGGGGGAGCCTGGTGGGCTGCCTTCTCTGGGGTCGCACAGAGTTGGACACAACTGAAGCGACTTAGCAGCAGCAGCAGCATACATATATTTGTATCGGTCATTCAGTCATCTCTGACTCTTCCTTTATCCCAAGGACTGTAGCTAACCAGACTTCACTGTCCATGGAATTCTCCAGGCAAGAATACTGGAGTGAGTTACCATTTCTTTCTCCAGGGGATCTTCCTAACCCAAGGACTGAACCCAGGTCTCCTGTATCACAGGCAGATTCTTTACCATATGAGCCACCAAGGAATATTTTCTGCTGAATCTGGCAGGACTAACTGTAAAGTTTTCAGATTTCAAAAACAATAAATGCATAATAGTGTTGCAGAATAGGTATAATATTGCAGGCAGTACATGTGGAATCTGATTGTGAATTCCCCTTTTCCTCCTGTTATTAGTGGAGTGATTTAAACTATCTGGGTCTTGTTCACGTTATTTAGTGAAAAAAGTATGGAAATTCAAAAATTATTTTAGATGAATGTATCATTTGGGGATCTAGAATTCTGTAAAACGTAATTAAAATATTCATCTCACATCTCAGACATGTGATTTACTGCCATATGATCCTCTTCTTTTAAAAGCACCAAAAAGTTAAAACATAAATATTATGTTATACAATTCTTCAAGTAGTAATATATTGGTTTGGAAGTTTCTCAATCTAGAGTTCTGAACCAAGAGGATCTAACCATGAGAAAAATTAAAATTTTTATCTTTCAGTTGTTAATAAACAGAATTATAATCAGTTACTATGGCTTTAAAATGATCTTCCAAATTAGATTATTGAAAATACATAATGTTCTAAAAGGTAGTATTTCACTAGGAGGATCAGTAATATGGTTGTCAGAGTCTTAAATATAACTTTATATTATATAAATCAGTATAGAAAGAGGTACTTGAATTTTGACAATCTTTAACAGCATTGAAAGAAATTAAAGAAGAGCTAAAGAATGGAAAGACATCCTTTTCTTTTCCTGCTGACTGGGACACAATATTTTTAGGATGGCTATACTTCCCAAATTGATCTATAGAATCAACACAATTTCTATCAAAATCTTGGCTGCATTTTTTTTATCACAGAGATTTTCTAGCTGATCCAAAAGTTTATATGGAAATTCAAGGAAATTGAAAAAGAAAAACGAAGTTGAGGACTCACTCTTTGTGACTTCAAACTTCTGCAAAGCTATAGTAATCAAGTCAGTGTGGTACTCACCTAAGGATAACCACTTAGAGCCTGAAAAAAAGTAGATATTTCAGAAGTAAACCTTTATATTTATGGTCTATTGAGTTTAGACGGGGAGTCAAGATAATTCATTGAAGGAAAGAAGTCTCTTCAATAAATTGTGCTGGAACAACTGGATATCTGCATGTAAAAAAGGAAACCAAACACCCACCTCATATTACCTGCAAAACTTAGAATGAATCATAAACCCACATTTAATATCAAAACATTAAAATTTCAAAAGAAAGCACAGGAGTAAACCTTTGAAGCATTGATTTAGGCAGTTGTTTCTTAGACATTATACTCAAAGCAAAAACAACAAAAGATAAAAAATAAATTGAATGTCATCAAAGTTAAAATCTTTGTGCTCTAGAAAATACTACCAAGAAAGTCAAAAGACAAGGAGGTAATATTTGCAAATCACATCTCTTGTAAGTAACTTGTATCCAGAATATATAAAATAGTTTTACAAGTGAACATTAAAAAATGAGCAAAGATTTGAATGGAAATTTCCCTAAAGAAGATAGATGAATGGCCAAGAATTGCATGAATAGATGTTCAACAGCAGTAGTTATTCAGTGGGGAAATGCAGTCAAAGCCATTATCAGATATAATTCAACCCCACCAGGGTTGCTACAATGAAAAAAACTGCACAATAACAACAGTTGGTAAGCCTATGGAAAAATCATTACCTTCATAAGTAATTGGTCAGAATGTAAAATGATGCAGCCACTTTGAACAACAGTTTGGCAGTTCCTCAAAAAGTTATACATAGAGCTAACCATAAAACCCAGCAGCTGCACTCCTAGGAATATTCACAAGAGATCTAAAAACACATGTCCACACAAAAACTTACACATGAATGTTCATAGCAGCATTATAATGGCCAAAGTGAAAAGATCCCAAATTTCCCTGAATTGATTAGATTAAAAATACAGTGTGCAACATCATTCAGTTACAAAAGGAACATACTAATAATGTGCTACAGCAGGAATGAACCTCGAAAACATTCTGCTTAATTAAAAAAGCCAAGTATAGAAAACTACGAATTGTATGATTCCACTGATAACATCTGGAATAGGCAAATCAACACAGACTAAAATAAATTAGTGACAACCAAGTGTTGGGAGATAGCATAATGGAGAGTGCCTGGTAATGAATATAGGGTTCCATGGGGGGGTGATGAAAATATTCCCAAAGTAGATAGTATTGATGGTACTCATCTCTGAATAAACTAAAGACCACTGAATAGTATACTTAAAGGGGCTGTGTTTTATAAATGAGTATTTTATTTCAATAAAACTGCTATTAGAGTAGAAAATAAAATTGAAAATAAAGTTATCTAGTTACTCATTTAAATTTTTAAGAGGTGCTGACCTACTTGACAGCATAGGTATATGGAAGTCCACTTGAGTTTGGAAATTAAAACATCTGTGGAATTCTTACGCAATACAAGGCTTGGTCAAACTAAACTATGCTGTATACCCAGGCCCTTGAGATGGAACTATCTTTAGGTCATCTTCCTACTGCTGACTGTGCAGTTTTTTGTTTTGTTTTCACATAGCATTTTGCATTTGTACTCTAACTACTAGTTAGCTACATGGGTCTTTGCACTCTGGAAGGGCATAATATAAGGCAAAATATGAAGTTCATGTTAGAGCATTTTTTTATATTATGGAAAACCCTCTGCATAACTAAATATCTAGCTGACATTTCTGTAAAGAGTGGGAGGAGCTTAGAGTAACACCCCAAGTTTTTATTTTGCTTTCAAAGTTTTACCATATAATGTCTTATATACCAGTATAAATATAGTAATGAATTATATTATCTAGTTTTCAACTATAAACATTATTGAAAAGTATCATAAAACTATCTCTGTGCAAAAACTTGAATAAAGAAAATAGTAACAATGATTGAAAGCAAACAATGAGTAAATGTCAGCTAGACACCACTATCCCTAGAAAGAAGTTTGGTTAGCCAAGATTATAAACTATAAATGATGAGATTGCAATATAACATTAAAAATATAAAACCTACAACTGCTCTGCAGTATAATTATGGCACTTTAACAAGATAGATTGAAAATTATTTTTCAAATAATAATTCTCAGACTATAGAAAATATATTTTAGAAATAGCTCCATTTTTGTATGTCAGTATGCCCCAAGGAAATAAAAAGATTGCACCATTTTAGTAAATCTAAAATTGAGCAATTGATAGACAAAGTATACCTAATCTTTTAAAAAAAATGTTTTAAGGAAGGAGATCCTGACAGTTTAAAAATATTTTATATATAAAAATTTAACACTTTCTGATTAGTTTTAAAACATGACAAAATTGTACTGGCAAAATTTACATGCACTAGCCAACTTTAAACAATAATAAAAATCAGTAGTTGGTAAAATGATTAAGAAATAAGCATCATAAGTACTCACAGAGAACAACGTCTCTTTGCAAGTTAGCAGTGCATCTTTGAGAAAAGCATTGTTTTCATTTATGATAAGCTTAAAACTAGTCTAAAATAATGAATTTAAACCTTGGACCTTCTAATCACCTTTGAATAAAGAGGAAGGGAAACAAAATCAATGATTTACTATCATCATAAATAATCATAAGGATGGATTTTATCCTTGTTTTACAGGAAGAAATCTAAGCTTCAGAAACACTGAATAATTTTCCGAAGTGAACACAGGGATTGATCCAGCATTCAAACCTATGCTGCCTGTCTCCCCAGCCAGACTTGCTGCACTTCCCTTAGGAATTATCATTCTTTTGAATAGAAAATATTTAACTCTATTAAGTTAGGTAGAATTATTTTTTACCCAACTTGTAACTTATTCTGTAAGGGATATGTCAGTTCCTTTTTCATTGACTTTAAGTTTGGCCAGATGATATGGTTTGGCCAAAGAGAGGGGCTGAGAACAGCATCGCCCCATCATAGTGGCTGCTTTAACTATGATTTCATGGTTCCCCCTGGCTCTCTTGTGCCCTGCCCCTCTACCACCAGCCTCATAGAGGGCAGTTGCTCTTTTAGTCTGAGTTTCAGATAAGAAACATAAATCCTGGTAGAGTCCAGGAGAAGCACAGCCAATGAGAAGCTCTCATATAATATGAGCAGGAAATAAAAGTTTGTTTTGTAAACCAATGAGATAATTTGTCTCTCTTTCTTGTCTTTTTTTGCACTACTGCAAAAGTTAAAAATGTATATTCCATTTATCTCTAATCTTCATTAAATGCCTAGCAAATTCTTTCATGGATATTTTAAATAAATGCATATATAGTAAGATCTACTGTCTATTATGCATAGACAGGATTGATTCTACATTTACATGTGAACAATATGATCTAGTAATTATACTCTGGTAGAGAGGAATTTCTCAAGAGTCTTGAGAGTCCCTTGGACTGCAAGGAGATTCAAGCAGTCCATTCTGAAAGAGATCAGCCCTGGGATTTCTTTGGAGGGAATGATGCTGAAGCTGAAACTCCAGTACTTTGGCCACCTGATGCGAAGAGTTGACTCATTGGAGAAGACTCTGATGCTGGGAGGGATTGGGGGCAGGAGGAGAAGGGGATGACAGAGGATGAGATGGCTGGATGGCATCACCGACTTGATGCACATGAGTTTGAGTGAACTCCGGGAGTTGGTGATGGACAGGGAGGCCTGGCGTGCTGTGATTCATGGGGTTGCAAAGAGTCGGACACGACTGAGCAACTGAACTGAACTGAAGAGAGGATTTGGAATATAGA
Organism: Tragelaphus eurycerus; assembly: GCA_935064755.1. NCBI lineage: Eukaryota > Metazoa > Chordata > Mammalia > Artiodactyla > Bovidae > Tragelaphus > Tragelaphus eurycerus. The sequence continues at coordinate 728,032 of CAKXYN010000120.1, read as the reverse complement.
TGACTAAATGCTTGTGTGCTGTGTGCTCAATTGTGTCTGATTCTTTGCGACCCCTTGAATAGTAGCCTGTTTCAGGCTCCTCAGTCCAAGAGATTTTCTAGGCAAGAATACTGGAGTGGGTTTGCCATTTCCTTTTCCAGAGGATCTTCCCAACCTAGGGATAAAACCTGCATCTCCTATATTACCAGGCAGACTCTTTACCACTGAGCCCCCTGGGAAGCCCTCCTTTAGGTCACTGTCTTTCAGTGCTGCTGCCAGAAAAGTTACATTTGGTTTCACATCCCCTTGCTCTGTCATTGTTCCCCGTTGTTGAATACTTAAAAACGTCTACTAATTGAGAAGGATTCATTTCAAATACAATATCTAATTTCTATTATTTTGTAATCTCTGGGGCGCTTTGCCTGATGAAGGTCATATTTATCATCCTTACATTCTCAAGGGCCTCAGGATCTGTATCTGTGTAGCACCTATGAGAAGGCAGTAGCAACCCACTCCAGTACTCTTGCCTGGAGAACCCCATGGATGGAGGAGCCTGGTAGACTACAGTCCATGGGGTCGCTAAGAGTCGGACACGACTGAGCGACTTCACTTTCACTTTTCACTTTCATGCACTGGAGAAGGAAATGGCAACCCACTCTAGTGTTCTTGCCTGGAGAATCCCAGGGGTGCGAGAGCATGGTGGGCTGCTGTCCATGTGGTCGCACAGAGTCAGACACGACTGATGTGACGCAGCAGCAGCAGAGAACAAATACTTTACATATTTCTATCTCTTTTAGGATGTATAGTGAGATTTGTTGTAAAGAAATTTCTCCTTCCCTGCAGCCTTCAGGAACTGAGTGAACAAGTATGCAAAGAAAGTTTTTTTGGTGGATCAGCTGTGCTCAGAATGACAAAAACAGTAATGTTCGAACAATATTCAGGAAAAAAAAGTTTTCCATAAAGAATCTGTTGTTGAAATTTACTTACTCATTGGTTGCCATCAGATCAGCAAAAGCTGATTATTCAGATCTCACTGGCCCACTAATAGAACTGTTTATCCAAAATGTAATTCTACTTGATATTGCCAAATGATATTAAGTGCCAATGTAAGAAAACTACAGTCTCATGAAACTCATTCTACCTGTGTCTCCTTTAAGAATAATTTGAAGATCTTGTTTATTATACAACAGAGAAATTTCTGTCTGCAATTTATACAAAGAATAATATACTTCTTATTAGAAAGCAGTTTGTTTTGGTTGTATCTTTGCACTAAATTTGTCTAATTGGGTTTCTTTTATGCATGAAGCTAAAAATCTTAAATTTGGCATTGACTTTTTTTTTCTTAGCCGTATTTTCACCATACTTTTAGGTCATTGCATTTTTGTTCTTTGTTTCTTTTTTTATTTTACACTTATTTATTATGTTGTACTCTTGCCTGGAAAATCCCATGGATGAAGGAGCCTGGTAGACTGCAGTCCATGGGGTTGCCAAGAGTCAGACACAACTGAGCGACTTCCCTCTCACTTTTCACTTTCATGCATTGGAGAAGGAAATGGCAACCCACTCCAGTGTTCTTGCCTGGAGAATCCCAGGGACTGGGGAGCCTGGTGGGCTGCCGTCTATGGGGTTACACAGAGTCGGACACGACTGAAGTGACTTAGCAACAACAACAATTATGTTGTACTTTATATATTATTGTTAATCTTTTAAAACCTTTCTGGAACAAATTATAGCATCAACATAAAAATGTATTTTTTATAATTCTGAAATTAATCCATATACATTGTAAGCTGCTTTCTCAAAATACAGAAGTGATAAAACAATATACATTCAATTTTTTAAATAAAAATAGGTCTTTATAAGCTGAAATAATATAACTGCATGAATTCTTGTTTTTAACCAAAACTAAAAATTACTGAGTTCTTTCCATCCATACTCACTACCAGTGAGACCTGCTACAGGAATAAACCTTCCTTGAACCATATTTCCTTTATCACCTGGTTCTTAATAAGAGCATGCATCTCACACTTCCATGTGCATGTTAATAATCTTAGCATCTTGTTAAGATGCAGATTCTGATTCAGTAATTATGGAGAGGTCTGAGATTCTGCATTTCTTACACAATGCTGTTGATACTGCTTGCCTGCAAATCACACATGAAAATGACTAAACTCAACTATATGTTGGAGGAAATAAAAATATGTATATAGCTGCTCCCAAATTTGAAAAAATATATGTGAGACCTGTAACCACATTTGAGGTTTGATATTCCATAAAACAGTAAAAAACACTACATTTATCTGGTTGTTCATCTAAAACTATTCAATAAAATGTATATTTGCATTGTGTAATTTATAGAACCAAAATAATATTTAGCACAGGAACCTAGAGAATAATAAATGTGTAAACATTTTCATCTTGAGAAAAAAAGAACAAAAAAAGGAGTTGCATCAAAATCAGAATTTGAATTAATAAATTTCAGCATATTATAAAAATAAGTTCTAGAATTTAAGTTGTATAGTTAGCTAAACGAAGACATGATTGTTTATGCATTTTGTTTTGGTTTAAACAAATCTGTTGGCATTCTGCAAAGAGAAACAGAGACAAATGGTTTAAACAGACCTTCGCTCTGTGTTTCAGTACACTGCCATAAAACAAGTTAGATGAAATTAAGCATGCAGCAAGATGGAAAATTTTTGCTGGCGTTATCACAAGTGCTTACCATAAATATATTATAGTACATGCACAAAGACTGCACGGAAAACTAGTGCTATCAAACTGTGAATTGATTTCATCCATACTTTTCATACTGGCTGCTTTTGTTTGTTTATTTTGGTTTGCTTTGTTTTGTGTGATTATCATTCACAAATGAAATATGCAGAAAAACACATCATTAATTTTCTCCATTATTTGTGAAGCATTAATGAGGAATTATGTAAACACTGATATTTTTAATGAAGACAGCTTTCCTTTTAGTGAATTTATTGCGACTATGGAGATAGGAGTATTTCATGTTATTAAAAATAAATCTGCAGAAAAAATATGCCTTTCTGACACTAGACTGTGATCTTTTTAGAGGATTTTCATTTTATTCATCTTTGATGCTCAGAGACTAGCATAACTGTTGTTGAATAATTATACGCTAAATTGTTGCTTCTTCAAGCTATATCATATAACAATAAGAAAAAGCTTGTTAGGTCACATTAACGCTATATTAAGCTCAGTTTTCTAATATTTAGAATAGCCATCAAAACCTAATTTTATAGGCAGCTATAACAGTGATGAAGGAGGTTGTGACAGAAACACATTGCCATTTGATTTATTACAGAACCAAGAGCTATATGATCAATGGAAGATCAAAATCTTTATTCCTCTTTTTAATTTTATAAAGCATATAAAACTACTCGGCTTATAAGAAATATGTTTACAATGTTTTCATGGTGCTTGGCATTTCTATTCTGGCCTTTAATGCAATCACCATAAGGCTTATGGTCCAGGAATTTCAAACTTCTTTTGAAGTCATACACTCAAAAATTTTCTCAATATTATCAATCAGTTTTTCTCCTCTCTTAATGATGAACATAAGCCATATAGGCACATAATCTGCATATGCTGTACAACTGATTTGCAAAAATGTGTTCAATGTCTATTTGTGCCAATTACTGTACCAATGAATAAGACCTAAGTTTGCCTTCATCATGTTCGTAATCTAGTGGTGCTATTGGACTTTCATTGTTTTCTGAACTTATAGTTTACAGTATTGCCAAAAAACGTCTCATCTCATGATTCACCTAATTTTTTCTTTATTAAAATTTGATACTTCTTTGTATTAACACTTCTAACAATCCCACTAATTTTGTTCTTTTAATTAGACTTGAAAATTTTTAAAATACCTAAATATGAAGCACAAACTCAGCAGAAATACTACAGACTAGTGGATGAGTGGGTCTCTGCATGTAAAGATTCCTGAAGGATTCAAAACTAGACTTGAAGAAATGCAAAAACCTATGCTGTTCTTGAATAATAATGTACAAACAGATACTAAAATATTTTACAAGTACTTTTAATCAAAATTAATTAGTAGAGGAAACGGATAAGGATAGGAAATTCAAAAATAAAGTACATTTAAACATTTTATATATGAAAAGGTGACAAATCAGTGGAAAATGAAGACTGTTTTGAGAAGAATATTGCATAATTATCATGTTACCCAATCCAAACTCCTACTGCTTACTGTACAATAGGCCCATAAATGGAGGTATGAGGTTTAGGGGTAAAGAATGGCAACTTTATCCTGAAAGCCAACAACTTGAGAAGATGGCAGACTAGTGTCCCAAAGAACCACCTTGTCTGAGTCAGAGGTCAGGCTTCTATTATACTAAAAGATGTGACTGATACAAACCTCTCGGTGCCAGGCAGACCCTGCAGGGGAGGGTGATAATCTTTTGTTCTTGCAGCTGTTCATAAAGGTCTGGTCAATGTGTTCCTATAAACCTACAACCAGACAAATATTTTCTGTTCTGCAACTTTTTAATCTCTATCTAAATGAAAAGCGTTACACTGCTAAAGGTCAAGCCTAGGAGGCAGAACATTGAGAAAGGACTATTAGGTGTATTTCAGGCTACAGACAACATTCCTTTGCAAAGACGCAGAATCAGTAAGACTAAGCAGAGGCAACAGACCACAAAGGTTCAAGCTAAAAGAAAAGCTCCACTATGCAGTCAGGTTTGTTTGTCTCTGTTACAAGCATATGGAAAAATTTTAATGTGATCTGGTTCAGATGCCACATACAAGAACATAGATAATTTAGAAGTGGATTAAAGATTTACAGATAAAATAAAAATTTATAAATGCTAAAAAATTCAGGCAATTTTTCTGTGAAATAGCTGTGGGGAAATGTTCCTGAATAATGCTCAAATTCAGGAGTTGTGATACGAAGGAATAGCACACATAGTTACATAGAAATGTTAAACTTACATATGAAAATACACTGCTGCTGCTAAGTCGCTTCAGTCATGTCTGACTCTGTGCGACCCCATAGACAGCAGCCCATTAGGCTCCTCTGTCCCTGGGATTCTCCAGGCAAGAACTCTGGAGTGGGTTGCCATTTCCTTCTCCAATGCATGAAAGTGAAAAGTCAAAGTGAAGTCGCTCAGTTGTGTCCAACCCTCAGCGACCCCATGGACTGCAGCCTTCCAGGCTCCTCCATCCATGGGATTTTCCAGGCAAGAGTACTGGAGTGGGGTGCCATTGCCTTCTACACTAAGGTAAGAATTAAAAAGCAAAACACTGAGAGAAAATTACAACAATACCAAAAGGTTATGCTGAATATATTATATTTTTAAAAAATTCTAAAAATGATAGGGAAAAGACCATAATTTATAGAAAGCAGACAACATACAGAACCACTCTACAGAAACTATTATTTGTAATTAGGAGAAATGTAAATTAATACTATATGAAATACGACATCTCACCCATGGCCACATTTGACTTTAGACAACATACTTTCTTGATAAGGTAATGGAAAGCAAGTATATTTTACAATATTGGGGATAATCAGTGTGTTTCAGTGTGCTCAGTAGTGCCCGACTCTTTGTGGCTTCATTGACTATATCCGGCAAGGCTCCTCTGCCCTTGTAATTTTCCAGGCAAGAATACTGGAGTGGGTTGCAATTTCCTACTCCAGGGGATCTTCCGACCTAGGTATCCAACCCCTGTCTCTTGCCTCTCCTGAATTGTCATTCTTTACCACTGGCACCGCCTGGGAAGCCCACTGGAGATAATACAAAATGTAACAACCTCCTGTGCTGTGCTTGCTTAGTCACTCAATCGTGTCTGAGTCTTTGCAGCCCCACGGACTGTAGCCTGCCAGGCTCCTCTGTCCATGGGGATTCTCCAGGTAAGAATATTGGAGTGGATTGCCATGCACTCTTCCTAATAACCTCCTGCAGAGGTGAATTTGGCTCTAACTTACAAATTTAGAACGGTGTTTATCTTTTAACCCAGGAAGGGATTTCAAAGACATACTGTGAATATTCAAAATGGTATATGCTGAAGGCTATTCTTTACAGTGTTATTTAAAATAGCAAATGATTGGAAAGAACCTAGATGTTCATCAGTATAGTGAAATGTGTAAGAAATTATTGCACATATGTACCATGGTTGGTACCATTTTAAAAGGACAATCTATGGATACTTCAGGTTGAACTTTAGGATATAATGTTCCTCTAAAATGTAAGTAGTTAATATCTTAATAAAACTTGCTGCTGCTGCTGCTGCTGCTGCTAAGCCGCTTCAGTAGTGTCGGACTCTGTGCGACCCCAGAGACGGAAGCTCACCAGGCTCCCCCGTCCCTGGGATTCTCCAGGCAAGAATACTGAAATGAAAAGTGAAAAGTGAAAGAGAAGTCGCTCAGTCGTGTCCGACTCTTAGCGACCCCATGGACTGGAGCCTACCAGGATCCTCCGTCCATGGGATTTTCCAGGCAAAAGTACTGGGGTGGGGTGCCATTGCCTTCCCCATAATAAAACTTAGAAAATGAAAATATATATGCATATTTGTTTATCAGCTCAAATAAGTTGATTGAAAATGAACAGCATTAATAAAAGTAGCTAATTAAGGGGATGGAGAGAAGAGGGTGAAGAGGATATTTTGGAAGCTAGACTCTCTAACTGTATCTTGTGTAATATTTACATAGTATTTGAGCACAGAGCATTTTTAATACTTAAATTATCATCTCTACTATTTCTTTATCTAAAGAAACAAGACTCCTTAAGGAAATAGTAAGACCTGTACAATGTGAAACTGGAACTTTAAACTAGAAACCAAGGATGCTACTAAAGACTACTAGTGTTATGCTATAAGGAGACCAATGCCAATCTAAAGAGACTTCCTCTGGCCAAAGTGTCGCAATATGAAGACTGAAAACCATATATGGAGGGCTTTTGCCTAAAAACAAAGTGTGATCTAGTTTTTAGTTAAATTTTCTTCTACCCAGTTTCTGTAAACTGATTTATCTAAAAACTACTTTGTAGTACTTCCCATAGAAATGGGGAGATCATAAATCTACTTTCCCTTCTTTTTAAAACCAAGTGAAGGGATTTTTAAGACAAAATTAGGACATATTGGCCAGTGTTGGGTGAAGTTTATGGGACATATATACTGATTTCAGACTCTGCAAGGATAAGTCTAAATATAAAGGACTATGACTATCAAGACTTGAGATAGAGGAAAGAAAGGAAGCAAAGGGAAGGGAAGGGAAAGGAATGAAGGAGGGAAGACAGGCAGGCACTGCTAGGAGTCAGTGCTTCCCCAGTGGGCTATAGCCCTGCCTATTTACCAGGAGCCAGATGTGGATCTGCCCAGAGTTACTAAAAGGAATTCTATCCAGGAAGGCCATCTGGAAGTCAAAGAGATCTCAGTGAATGATAAACTGTCAAATTTCCTCAATGAAGAGTATATTGAAAATTCATTAGCCAGTGAAAATATGAAAGAACTGTACTTGGAGCTTTCTATCAGGAGCTTGGTCAAGAATTCCCACACACAAAAATGCCCAGAGAAAAAAACTCAGCCCCTAAAGATTTGGCACCTACAGGGCACCAACACTCAAACTGGAAGACCTTTCCTGCTCCTTTCCATCCACCTAAGAGGGACCAAGATCCTTGGCTGGGGCAGTGTTTTGGAGTTAGAGCATAGTAACCAGTTTATGAAGCCTCTGTCCCCACTTGAAATCTTGAAACTTAGGTTAGGCTTCAGCTGTTGATGGTGAAAAGTTTACAGTTTACACATGTTTGGAACATTAAAATTACACAGGGCAACACTTTTCATTTCTTAACTTGAGGCTCTTTTTCTGACTGACTAGTGGCTGAAAAGCAACTAGTCCTGCTCAAGATTTCATACAGATGTGGTAGACAAGGAGACTAGAAATCAGATGTATAAAAAGGAAAGGGGAATAAAATAAAATTGTGTTCATTGTTTATTTCACACAACTCTTTAAAAAATTTTATAACAAATTACAAATGTGTAAGTTAAAAAAGTTAGCATTCCTATTTATCTAATATTATTTAAGTAATATCTAAAAGAACTAAAGATAGTGATAAATATTTAGTTTTAATATTACTTTCATGAACTTAAGCAAAACATTAAATATCTATTTAATGCTTAAGAATTCTTAATATGGAACATTCTATACTCCTCTATTCTATGACACCGTGGGTGTGTCAAAGGGATAGAGAGCGAGGGTGAGTTTGAAACTGCATGAGACTGCATTCATACACTGAAGGAGAAGAAATGTGGAAGAATATAAAGCACACCTGGACCTCGAATCTCATGGAGTTACATAGAATAAGCTTTCAGCCTCTCATCATCAAAATTCACAAAGGGTTGATGGTGGGTCTGATCTCATATATATGAATCTCTGCACTACTATTCCACAAAGACACAAAAAAGGGTCAACCAGGGAACAGCAGAGGAGCCATGCTGGCTTTCAATGAATGCACTAACTGCTTTTTTACAGTGTTCTTCAATGTGTTACTTCTATCATGCTGAGACCTGCATAAAAATGAAATGTCATACTTCACTACCCTTCCAGCCAGTGGTACAGTTTATTTTCTTGTCTTCTGATAGAGTTCACAAATTTAATAACTGCCTTTTATCCTGGTCTCTATACTCCCTTTCAGCTTCCTATTCAGTCTTCTCTCTCTGCAGGCTTGCAGGAAATGCCTCATTTTAGGTTTTCTATAACGGACATAATAGACAAGAAAAGCTAAAGAGGAGAGGATATTATCTATCATTTAGAAATGGACAAGGGGCAATCAGACCATTTTAATGGAAAGAAAGTGGGGGGTGGGGATGTCTTGCTATTGTAGTATTTACCATGTTCTCTTGGGTGAGACAATTTAGATTGGAATAAATTGAGTAGTTTGTGTTGAAAAGCATATTACAATTCTTCTGATCTATGTCCCTTTTGAAAAAAAAATTATCCTTAATCAAAAAAATAGTAAGGTTAGTTTTAGGGAAATATAGATAAAATAGGACTGATTTTTCAGCTAATTAGCAAATACAGTGATGAATTTGAGCGTTTCTGCTTTAATGCATGTGGCTATAATTAATAGTGATTTTGCAGGTCTCCACATGTTTTCTAAATGACAATGACAATATCATTAATGAGGTGTATTATTGTACAGATTTTTTGGAAGTTAAGAAATAATAGAGTATGGTTCAGGCAATATTTCTAAAGACATATCATCTGCTGGTGGTACCAATAATCCTTCATTTACATTCTTATTAAGGTCTGAATAGACAGTGCACCACATTTGAGTTGCCTTTAAACATGCAGTCAGGCACATTACCAGTAAATTGCAAGAGTGAGTTTGTAACCAGACATCTTTTTTCCTGTCCCATGCTCTATACTTTTCACCTCTTTGATTAAAAACACAGCATGTAAGAATGGATCTTTGTTAATCTCAGAGAAAATGGTTTCTAACATTGAATTATTTAAATTCTAATTGCAGTGCATTGCCTATAAATAATCAACCGGAACTTTTACTAGATGATGTTTAATTCTCTTCTGAAATACCAAGTGGCTCTCAATGCTTCCACAGTTCTTCTTGCATCCCAATAAGTGAACATCAAAGTGCGTACTTTAGAAGAAGCCTGAGATTGATTATTGCTAAAATTGTTTTTCTACCATATTCTCTTCTTACTCCATGGCATTAGAATGCAGGAACATAATGTTATCCTATGTACTCATAAAAATTCCAATACCAGATACATTTGATATAATGTACTTTCATTATAATCTTCAGAATTTCATCAGAGTGTACTTCATGTCATTTTATTTTTTCTCTCACAATGCTAAAGACATAGCGGACTTTGAGAGGAAATTGTGAGCTATCTCATAGTTAAATCATTCTTTTAGTGAAAGTTTTCAGAGTTGATAAAATGTATTTTTAAATTAGATTATTAAGAAACTGTTCTTAAATTTTTGTGTACATAAGGATCATCTGAGGTGTCTGTTAAAAATAAATACTCCTAGCTGTACCTCTAGAGATTTGGATAAAATACTTTGGCAGGAGGCCCCAGACTCTGCATATTCAATTGTCACTCCTAATGTGATTCTGTTACACTTAACAAAAACACCTTTTGACAAATTTGATTTTTCATTACTATGGCAAAATTTTCAAATACCCTATTATCTTTAAACACAATCATATTTCCAATTCCTCTGAATTTGACTAGTTTATTTCATTTTATCTTTTCTTTCTCTAGTGTTAAACTTCCCCATCTCTACTTAAAATAACTTATCATCTCTTTTGTGCTTATATGACACCCACCTGCTTGACTTTTCTTTGCCATTTTTTCCATGTCAATACATTAGTGTTACTTGTTAAAATAATTCAAACTTGTTTATCATCTGTTGAACTACAGTACTGTCAAAGTGATTATGTACAGATAAACACAGAAGCTTTCAAATGTCATGACTCTGACTCACAATAAGAATTACATCTACTTTTATTAATGAACAATTCCCTCCCCAAAATCAGTAGACATACTATAATTTGTATTTCACAGAACATGTGAGTTTTGCAGCACTTGAAAACCAACTCTTCTTCTTATTCATGAATTTCTTCATACTATCTCTAATAGACATTGATTGTAGTTCGGACACTTACAGGTACAGGAGAAACAGTGATCAGGACAGAAAAATGGAACTTACCTAAAAGAGTTAGGAAAATAGAACAATACATGTCTGAAGAAAATAGCAATTATATGTTAAAAGTGGGGTTTGAAAAGTAGAAATAACACATCTAGAAAAAAGTAATAGCATATAAATAGATAAAAGTAAGTGGGTTTTATGTCTAGATTATGTTTTTTTCTGTCTTCTCCTGTTGCAGATCCTTGCATCTATTACTCAATTCACATTTTTTATCTTCCGCCAACTTCGGATTTTTATGTTTAAATATGATCCTTGAAGTAAACTCAAGTGATGAATGCACTGAACTACTCTTAGTTAAAACAGCATCTCTCATATAATGATTAATGTATTTAAGCAGGTAGCCAAGCTGGTAATAGAGTTTCCATTTCCATTTCTTTGAATTTGATAGCCTTGGTTGGTCTATACTTTCTTTTTTTCTTTTGTAATTTGACTTTTGAGGCTTTTAAATTTGTGTCAGGAGAAATTTCTGTAAAGAGTTGGTGGAAATAGTTCCCTGTGATTTATTCTTCATATCTCTTGAATTGTAAATGTTTTCTGTCTTTCATCTGAAATTTTGGGTTCATATATTCTTTACCTGGGGGAAGGCAATGGCATCCCACCCCACCCCAGTACTCTTGCCTGGAAAATCCCATGGACGGAGGAGCCTGGTAAGCTCCAGTCCATGGGGTCGCTAAAAGTCGGACACGACTGAGCGACTTCACTTTCACTTTTCACTTTCATGCATTGGAGGAGGAAATGGCAACCCACTCCAGTATTCTTGCCTGGAGAGTCCCGGGGATCGGGGAGCCTGGTGGGCTGCCGTCTATGGGATCGCACAGAGTCGGACCACGACTGAAGCGACTTAGCAGCAGCAGCAGCATTCTTTACCTGTTTTGTTTTTTCAAGATCTGGACTAAATGTCAACATTTACATTGTTGTAAATGTAAATTCAAATGAAGAACTTTTCATATGGGAGAGATAATTCAACCTATCTGCAGTATAATTTTATCTTTCATCATCTGAAAATGAAAAGTAGGATTTTGTAATCCTGGCACTTTTACTGATAGGAAATATAATTTTTACATGTTAATTAGCTTAAGTTATACATTGTTGACATTTACTTCAATGAATAAAACAAACAAAAAAAACCCCAAAAAGTAAAAAGGCAATATTAGAGGTACAGAATCAACTGATATAAAACCATTTGAAAGTATTATATCACTATATACAAATAAATTAGGCATTTGCATTAGCTATTTCCTTCATGAAGCAAGTATAATCCTTTCTCAATTAGATTAAAGCCAAACATTCTTATTAAAAAAGTTGGTTAAAAAACTTATGAAATTACCTAATGAATTGATTATCTTTACACTTCAATAATATTGTAATTTAATTTATTTCTTGGCAGCAAAATGGTATTTTTAAAAGGTGAAGCCTCAGTGAGTAGTTTCAGAATCAAGCACAAAAATCCCTCAAGGGTTTATACACTGACCTAATATAAAATGCATTTTCCAATAGGCAAAATGTTAACATGGATTACAAATAAGCCAGCAGTGGACATTAATGACATATGAATATAATTTAACATTTTAATACATGTATTAACAACTGGATCTTATCAAAGTATACATTTCTAATCACTAAAATTCTTTGCAATATCAAGCCTTCAAATCATCTTTTTCAGTATAACCAAAAAAAAAAAAAAAAATCACACACATTTGCAATTCATAAATTCAGAGTTTTAGAATTTTCATTACTAAAGTTTCAGAAGTCTGAGTAATATTATAAATTTTTCAGATTAGTGAATATGCATATATGATTGATGAATTATATTTTTATAACAATTCTTTCAAGTTTAACTATTTTTTTTCCTGATGGTTTGAGTGGACTTTATGCTCAAAATATTTTGAATGTAAGCAAATATAAATTTATTCTCAACAGCTATGCATTCAGCATAATCGTTCTCATGACCTCTTCTCACAAAGTTAAAAATGTTTCCAGTTAAGAGCAAATAAACAGGCTAACAAGCCACTATGAAATAATTCTAAATTGAATTTTTAGTTACTCAGCTGTTGCATACATGAGTTTTGATGATTTCAGTTGGAAAGTTTGCATTTATGATATATGATTTTATTTACAAAAAGTAAATATAGTAGACTTTATCAAATTAACCACTTCTATTGTTTCATACAAAGAAAATAGTTTTGTTTCAGTCTAATAGTTCAGTTGGTGTGGACTTATCACATATTTATTGCCCCATTTTTCTCTGCAAAATGAATTGCACCCAGCATGGCATCCCAGGAGAAGAATGGTGTGAGTGGGTCTGCCACCATGCATCGGAGCAGTTTTATCAACGACATTGTTTCAAATTGCCAAGTAGACTGTCTTTTAGTTGGTTTTACTATTGTTTTAACATTTTCAATATCAAACACATCCCTTGTTACAATTACCCTTGATACTTTCCTTATCTCCATTGCATAATTGTTAAGATTAGATGGAACTTTTTGTACCTGACTATTTTGATATTATTGTAGGCATTTCCCTTGTGTTAAAAACACTAAGCAACCCTTGACATAAGAGCAATTTTAATATTTAGGATAGCATTACAACAAAATCTTAATACATATTTTCAAAGGAAAAATCCAATAGTATCTTTATTTGTTCAGTTTGATTTTTAAGGATGGTAATGATTCAAAATGAAAGAGAGACAGACTCATAGATACAGAGAACTATATCTGTGTATCTGTATACATATATATACTATATATATGTATCTGTATAGATACAGAGAACTATATCTAGTAGTTGCCTGAAGGAATCTGCGTGGACAGAAGAAATAGGTGAAGGAGATTAATAGGTACAAGTTTCCAGCTATAAAAGAAGTGAAATAATGGGGAAATAATGTATGGTGAAGGGAATATAATCGATATTTTAATAATTCTGTATGGTGATAGGTTGTAACTAGAAACCATGGTGATCATTTCCTGATGTTAAAAAAAAACACATCAAATCATTCTGTTGTATACCTAAAACAAAAAATACATTCAAAAGATACCTGAAAAAAGAACTTGTTTGCCAAATTCCTCCCAATGAAATTAGTTTTGACCTAAACTTTCCAAATATTTAGGTCTTAACTAGTACATGCGGTATCAACTTTGGCAATTAGGCCATAACTTTAGAGGAATAATTAATTTATATTCAAATAGTTGAAAGACAAGTACATAATCACAAAATTTAAAAAATATATAAATTGTAATAAAATGTTTAAAGGATATAAATAAAATTCACCTATTATAGATGCTTTTATTTTTATTGAATTTTTTACTGTTTACATCACACTTTAGATATGAACAGACTGTGTAAGTAAATAAAACCTACATTTAAAATAAGCATGTCTATGTCTACAGATGACTGATGATTCTGAATGCCATTTCATATGCTTATAGGCAATTTAGATATCCTTTTCAGCTATTAATAAGTGCCTATTTAAGCCTTTTTTCCATTTAAAAAATTGGATTGTTGATATTTTAATTGATTGATAAGAGTTCCTTATATGAGTTCTAAGTATGAGTCCCTTTCCATGTGTATATAGCATTTTCTTCCATTTATTGCTTTACATTCTCACTTTCTTAATAATGTCTGTGAAGAACAGAAATTTCATTTAATGAAATACAGTGTATCAGTCATCTATGATTAAGATCTTTGGTATTTTTCTAGCCTATTAAAAAAAAAAATCTCTACCTACCCCTAGCATTAGGAAAATATTTCATCTGTCTTCTAGAAATGCAATTATCTTACTCTTCAGTTAACTTTAAAATGTATATGAATTTTCATGTGTATGTATGATATTAGAGTTAAACTTACTTTTGTATGGAAAGTTAATCTGTTCAACTTATTGAAAATATCATCCTTTCCTTCTATACTGTAGTAATATCTTTATCCTAATTCTGGTGACCATGTAGACACGGGTCTGTTTCTAGACCCTCTAATCTGTTGTATTGATCTATTTACCTCTACTTACACCAATACCTCACTATTTAATTTACATTAAATAAGTCTTGATACTTGGTGAGTATGTCCTCCAGCTTTGTTCTTCCTTAAATGTGACTTTGATTATTTTTTTGCCCTTTCATAGCTATATATTTTTTTTAGAAACAGCTGGTCAATTATCATTAAAAAGAAGTGGGGATTTTGATTGGAATTACATTGAATCTATACACAAATTTGTGTGAAATGTCACCTTAACAATACTGAGCTTTCAAATTGATGAAGATAGTGTGTTTCCCAATAGATTTATGTCTTTAATGGATATGATCCTATACAAAAATTACTTTAATGATTAATCTAGAATTTATAATTTACATTAGGGTCTCACTTCAACTGTAACTGCTACCACTTCTAGACACTGTAAAAACCTTAACACAGTTTAAAAACTGTTTTCCCACTTTTCCCTTTTGCACTAATATTGTGATAAAATGGATTTCTTATATATATTTGAAATCTCAGAAATAGCACTGCCCAACTTTTATTTAATTTTTATTTTCTTCCATGGTCAAAAGAACTAATCAGATCAGATCAGATCAGATCAGTCTCTCAGTCGTGTCCGACTCTTTGCGACCCCATGAACTGCAGCACGCCAGGCCTCCCTGTCCATCACCAGCTCCCGGAGGTCACTCAGACTCGCATCCATCGAGTCAGTGATGCCATCCAGCCATCTCATCCTCTGTCGTCCCCTTCTCCTCCTGCCCTCAATCCCTCCCAGCATCAGAGTCTTCTCCAATGAGTCAACTCTTCGCATGAGGTGGCCAAAATACTGGAGTTTCAGCTTTAGCATCATTCCTTCTAAAGAAATTCCAGGATTGATCTCCTTCAAAATGGACTGGTTGGATCTTCTTGCAGTCCAAGGGACTCTCAAGAGTCTTCTCCAACACCACAGTTCAAAAGCATCAATTCTTCGGCGCTCAGCCTTCTTCACAGTCCAGCTCTCACATCCATACATGACCACAGGAAAGACCATAGCCTTGACTAGGCGAACCTTTGTTGGTAAAGTAATGTCTCTGCTTTTGAATATGCTATCTAGGTTGGTCATAACTTTCCTTCCAAGGAGCAAGCGTCTTTTAATTTCATGGCTGCAGTCACCATCTGCAGTGATACAGATATATATCTATTTTTCTGGTTTCAAGTTCTAGCTTTCACAAAAGACTAGATCACAAGTACAATTCAGCCAAATTCCTTGCCACTCTATAATAAGGATTGTGTTCTTCTTTGTCTAGTAACTTGTTCTTTGTTTTGATCTGGGACAACATTAGAGTGGCCTTTACTGTTCTTATTTCTGTACATTCTGTACATGATTATGTAGTCTCTCTAAAAAGATGGGTGCTTTATCTAAAGCTTCCTTATTTTTATTCATGAACTCTCAGAAGAATCACCTTTGAGAGTCCCTTCATAATAATCACCACTCCTAGCAGGAATTCCAGCCACTATTCATTCAGATCACATCAGATCAGATCAGTCGCTCAGTCCTGTCCGACTCTTTGCAACCCCATGAACTGCAGCACGCCAGGCCTCCCTGTCCATCACCAACTCCCGGAGGTCACTCAGACTCATACCCATCGAGTCAGTGATGCCATCCAGCCATCTCATCCTCTGTCGTCCCCTTCTCCTCCTGCCCCCAATCCCTCCTAGCATCAGAGTCTTCTCCAATGAGTCAACTCTTCGCATGAGGTGGCCAAAATACTGGAGTTTCAGCTTTAGCATCATTCCTTCTAAAGAAATCCCAGGGCTGATCTCCTTCACAATGGACTGGTTGGATCTCCTTGCAGTCCAAGGGACTCTCAAGAGTCTTCTCCAACACCACAGTTCAAAAGCATCAATTCTTCGGCACAGCCTTCTTCACAGTCCAGCTCTCACATCCATACATGACCACAGGAAAGACCATAGCCTTGACTAGGCGAACCTTTGTTGGTAAAGTAATGTCTCTGCTTTTGAATATGCTATCTAGGTTGGTCATAACTTTCCTTCCAAGGAGTAAGCGTCTTTTAATTTCATGGCTGCAGTCACCATCTGCAGTGATTTTGGAGCCCAGAAAAATAAAGTCTGACACTGTTTGCACTGTTTCTCCATCTATTTCCCATGTAGTGATGGGACCAGATGCCATGATCTTCGTTTTCTGAATGTTGAGCTTTAAGCCAACCTTTTCACTCTCCACTTTCACTTTCATCAAGAGGCTTTTTAGTTCCTCTTCACTTTCTGCCATAAGGGTGGTGTCATCTGCATATCTGAGGTTATTGATATTTCTCCCAGCAATCTTGATTCCAACTTGTGTTTCTTCCAGTCCAGCATTTCTCATGATGTACTCTGCATATAAGTTAAATAAGCAGGGTGGCAATAAACAGCCTTGACATACTCCTTTTCCTATTTGGAACCAGTCTCTTTTTCCATGACCAGTTCTAACTGTTGCTTCCTGACCTGCATACAGATTTCTCAAGAGGCAGATCAGGTGGTCTGGTATTCCCATCTCTTTCAGAATTTTCCACAGTTTATTGTGATCTACACAGTCAAAGGCTTTGGCATAGTCAATAAAGCAGAAATAGATGTTTTTCTGGAACTCTCTTGCTTTTTCGATGATCCAGCGGATGTTGGCAATTTGATCTCTGGTTCCTCTGCCTTTTCTAAAAACAACTTGAACATCAGGAAGTCCACAGTTCACATATTGCTGAAGCCTGGCTGGGAGAATTTTGAGCATTACTTTACTAGCGTGTGAGATGAGTGCAATTGTTCGGTAGTTTGAGCATTCTTTGGCATTGCCTTTTTTGGGATTGGGATGAAAACTGACCTTTTCCAATCTTGTGGCCACTGCTGAGTTTTCCAAATTTGCTGGCATATTGAGTGTAGCACTTTCACAGCATCATCTTTCAGGATTTGGAATAGCTCAACTGGAATTGCGTCACCTCCACTAGCTTTATTCATAGTGATGCTTTCTAAGGCCCACTTGACTTCACATTCCAGGATGTCTGGCTCTAGGTCAGTGATCACACCATCATGATTATCTGGGTCGTGAAGCTCTTTTTTGTACAATTCTGTGTATTCTTGCCACCTCTTCTTAATATCTTCTGCTTCTGTTAGGTCCATACCATTTCTGTCCTTTATCGAGCCCATCTTTGCATGAAATGTTCCTTTGGTATCTCTGATTTTCTTGAAGAGATCCCTAGTCTTTCCCATTCTGTTGTTTTCCTCTATTTCTTTGCATTGATCACTGAAGAAGGCTTTCTTATCTCTTCTTGCTATTCTTTGCAACTCTGCATTCAGATGTTTATATCTTTCCTTTTCTCCTTTGCTTTTCGCTTCTCTTCTTTTCACACTATCCTTTACTCAGTTCCAAAGCCACCTCCATATTTATAAAGTGTTTTTTTTTTTTTTTTTTTAATAGAAGTACCCAAATTTTCGGTTCTAATGTATGTCTTAATCTGTTTAAGCTAGTATAACAAATTACCATAGACTGGTGGCTTCAACAACAAACATTTATTTCTCACAGTTCTGGAGCCTGGACAATCAAGATCACGTTTCCTCTTCCAGGTAGACAGAGGGTCATTATCTTGCTGTATTCTTAGGTGATAGAAAAAGAACTAGCTTCTGTTTTCTTATAAGATCATCAATCCTATTCATGAGAATTCCATTCTTATGACCTAATTACTTCCTAAATAACTCATCCCCAAATCCCATCACATTGAGATTAGGGTCTCAACATTATGAATTTGAGGAGAACACAAACATTTAAATAAAAGAATGTAGTTTATCTGTGGGTACATAATATATGTGGTATTCATTAGGGCTGACCATACGTACTCTGGTTATCCTTTCTATGAAACCATAAAGTTTGCATGTTTCTGCTGTATTGGTAGGTGTTGTCAGTGAAACAGAGTTAATCTAAGCATTCTTTTATAAATTAATATAGGAATTGAGATTTGTTATCAAGGAGATGGGCAAGCTAAGTACAGAAAAATCCTTGTAAAAGGGAGAAAAGCCACCTTCATATGGTTAGGGAAGCAGAGTTGAATGCCTGCATGACATGCTGAAGATGGTGTCTGTCAAAAGCTAGTTGGAAATTGTTTCCTTTTTAAAGGAATTTCTAAAAAACTTCCCTCTACTTATCTCAGCTGGCAGCAGTATAGTGGTTCTCAATTCTCACCAAGAAGCAACTATGAACGTCACATCTGGTCACTTATGTACTTGTAACCACTTCCAGGGAATAGTGACCTCTGCTTTTCTCCTGCTTTCTAAAAGAGGAGCCTCAGAAATATAGTTTCCATCTTCCCCACTGTTGGATAGAGGATTTTTTGAAAGGATATGGTGTTTATACTGAATTCCTAACGAATAATTTGTACATTCCACCAATCTGAAGCTAGATGTAGGTGTGTGATTTGTTTCGGTCAACAAAATATAAAAAGTGTTGTGTCACTTCTGGGTAACTTACTACTCTAAGAGTCTAAGAGTAGATAAGGTACCCCACACTCATTTTCCCTGCCAAGAGACGATGAAAGTGTGTGTCAAGATGTACCGCCATCAGCCTGGATATCTGAGTGATTGTAGTGAACAAGGCTGCCCTGAAAACCCACCTTGGACATGTTGTATGAGGATAAAAGTTAAATTTTGCCACATTAAGCCACTGATATTTTGTTATGAAACCTGATTATTCTAACATACATAACAATAAAAATTTCAGTACATATGTGCACCCCCTCAAACACACTCACAATCTCTGTGATTTAAAGCAAGAAGGGATTATTAAATGCTATTTCACATGTTAATCTCAGGCTTGTGAGGGGATCTCTTTTGCACCATCCCCACTCCTGTACCCAGGCTGAGAAACAGGTATCCCACTTAATGTTACCAGTCACAGAAAACAGATATGACACAGGAAATTTTGGCTAAATTTTATTGGACAAAGCAAATCACACAAATGCACTTAACTTCCAGAATGCAAAAATTATAGTTCTATTGTGAACCTGGAAGAAAAGATGAAGTAGAATATTTATTAATGTTCCCAATGATTGTCATGAAACTTGAAGAGATAACGAATGACAATTATAGGTCTGAAAGGATTCTCACACGTTAGAAATGTAAGCTGGACTACAGGATATAAGATTCTAGAGGGATACTAATAAAGTTCTATATTTAGTTCCTTCCAAATTTGAGCTACTAGGGAAGCCAAAGTCAACTCTTCAAGGTCTCAACAAACTGTAAGAGTAATTAACTAACAATCAAATACACAAGCTAATTTTAGTTCAAGATAAACTAATTAAAAACCAACATATTGGTGCTACTGAAAAAAAAAGATTTAATACCTAGAAAAACATTATTTTTAAAGAAGAAAACGTATCCCTTATTCTTATACATTTCTGAGGTATTCCTACCTTTTCTGAGAACTCCATAGTAAGGGGTATAAAATACCTCAGACTGCAATTGAACAAAAGGTATTCCAACATTTTTAGGATACTGAGTGGAGAAAACTGGGAATGATTATTCTCTAGCATAAAGATCTCATAACTTAATAGTTATTTGGAGATACTTATAAGAGAATTATGCTTACTCTTTATTCAAAGTAAAGAAATAAATGTATAGAATGAGAGGGATTTTAGTTTAGTATAAAAATTTTAAGAAATCTTTTAAGGCAAGAAAGTAAAAAGTAACAGTAGCAGTCACAACCAAAAAAGAAATCAGTGAGCCAAGTAGACCCTGGTAGAAAAATCCCATCTATAAGTAATGAACAAAGAGAGCCCTCAGTCAAGTAGTGCCATAGTGATATTGTTGAAAAGTGAATGTGTTAGTTGCTCCGTCATGCCAGATTCTGTGTGACCCCATGGGCTGTAACCTGCCAGGCTCCTCTGTCCATTGGACTTCCTAGGCAAGAATACTGGAGTAGATTGCCATTTCCTTCTCCAGGGATCTTCCAAATCCAGGGATCAAATCCAGGTCTCCCACATTGCAGGAAAATTCTTTACCATCTGAGCGACCAGGGAAGCCCGATTGATGTCATTAAAATATTCTTATTGTATAAAAGATTTAGTTTTCTCCAAACTGTGGTATTGGAGAAGACTCTTGAGAGTCCCTTGGACTGCAAAGAGATCAAACCAGTCAATCCTAAAGGAAATCAATCCTGAATATTCACTGGATGAACAGATGCTGAAGCTGAGCTCCAATACTATGGCCACCTTATGTAAAGAGCTGAATCATTAGAAAAGACCCTGATGTTGGGGAGGATTGAAAACAGGAAGAGAAGGGGATGACAGAGGATGAGATGATTGGATGGCACCACTGATTCGATGGACATGCAGTTGAGCAAGTTCCAGGAGATGGTGAAAGACAGGGAGGCCTGGCGTGCTACAGTTTATGGGGTCACCAAAGTCAGAAATGACAGAACAACTGAACAAGAAGAACAAATAAGATATTTGGTATATCTGAGATAGAGGTTATGTTCCATAATGCATTTAAAGAAGCAGAGTATAGGTCAGGCAGGACAAACAGCAAGAGAGAAGAGAGATAAATTTGAATTTCTTTCTAGATTGTCATGCTAAGTAGTCCCTTCTCCAGTGGACCACATTCTGTCAGACTTGTCCACCATGACCCACCCATCTTGGGTGGCCCCATATGGCATGGCTTAGTTTCATTGAGATAGACAAGGCTGTGGTCCATGTGATCAGACTGGCTAGTTTTCTCTGATTATGGTTTCAGGGTCTGCCCTCTGATGCCCTCTCATGACACCTACCATCTTGCTTGGGTTTCTCTTACCTTGGATGTGGGGTATCTCTTCACAGATGCTCCAGCAAACCAACCCAGATAATAATCATGACCCAGATAATCATGATGGTATGATCACTCACCTGGAGCCAAACATCCTGGAATGTGAAGTCAAGTGGGCCTTAGAAAGCATCATTATGAACAAAGCTAGTGGAGGTGATGGAATTCTATTGAGCTATTTCAAATCCTGAACGATAATGCTGTGAGAGTGCTGCACTCCATATGCCAGCACATTTGGAAAACTCAGCAGTGGCCACAAGATTGGAAAAGGTCAGTTTTCATTCCAATCCCAAAGAAAGGCAATGCCAAAGAATGCTCAAACTACTGCACAATTGCACTCATCTCACACGGTAGTAATGTAATGCCCCAAATTCTCCAAGCCAGGCTTCAGCAGTACATGAACTGTGAACTTCCAGGCATTTAAGCTGGTTTTAGAAAAGGCAGAGGAACCAGAGATCAAATTGCCAACATCTGCTGGATCATGGAAAAAGCAAGAGAGTTCCAGAAAAACATTCATTTCTGCTTTATTGACTATGCCAAAGCCTTTGACTGTGTGGATCACAATGAACTGTGGAAAATTCTTCAAGAGATGGAAATCCCAGACCACCTGACCTGCCTCTTGAGAAACCTATATGCAGATCAGGAAGCAACAGTTAGAACTGTACATGGAACAACAGATTGGTTCCAAATAGGAAAAGGAGTACGTCAAGGCTCTGTACTGTCACCCTGCTTATTTAACTTATATGCAGAGTACATTATGAGAAATGTTGGGCTAGAAGAAGCACAAGCTGGAATCAAGATTGCCGGGAGAAATATCAATAACCTCAGATATGCAGATGATACCACCCTTATGGCAGAAAGTGAAGAGGAGCTAAAAAGCCTCTTGATGAAAGTGAAAGTGGAGAGTGAAAAATTGGCTTAAAGCTCAACATTCAGAAAATGAAGATCATGGCATCCAGTCCCATCACTTCATGGGAAATAGATGGGGAAACAGTGGAAACAGTGTCAGACTTTATTTTTCTGGGCTCCAAAATCACTGCAGATGGTGACTGCAGCCATGAAATTAAAAGACGCTTACTCCTTGGAAGGAAAGTTATGACCAACCTAGATAGCATATTCAAAAGCAGAGACATTACTTTGCCAACAAAGGTCCGTCTAGTCCAGGCTATGGTTTTTCCTGTGGTCATGTATGGATTTGAGAGTTGAACTGTGAAGAAAGCTGAGCGCCAAAGAATTGATGCTTTTGAACTGTGGTGTTGGAGAAGACTCTTGAGAGTCCCTTGGACTGCAAGGAGATCCAACCAGTCCATTTTGAAGGAGATCAGCCTTGGGATTTCTTTGGAAGGAATGATGCTAAAGCTGAAACTTCAGTACTTTGGCCACCTCATACGCAGAGTTGACTCATTGGAAAAGACCCTAATGCTGGGAGGGATTGGGGGCAGGAGAAGAAGGGGACGACAGAGGATGAGATGGCTGGATAGCATCACTGACTCAATGGATGTGAGTCTGAGTGAATTCTGGGAGTTGTTGTTATACAGGGAGGCCTGTTGTGCTGCGATTCATGGAGTCACTAAGAGTCGGACAAGACTAAGCGACTGAACTGAACTGAACTGATATATCATTTTGAAGAAAAAGTATGATTCTCATATTTTTAAATCACTAGAATTAGGCTAAAACAAAAATAAATTATATTTCAGGCAAGTAAAAATAAAAAGCTGGCAGTGGTTAATGTTAAACTTGGTACATCTGAAAATTAGAGGTCAATTTTTATTTGAAATGTACCCATATGTTTTAAAATTGACAAAATATCTTTTCTCAAATATGACTTAATTCTTTATACTTATTATTCCTTAAAATATGTAATATATATGAAACAATCATGTATTTGGCATAAAATACATTCAAACAATGGAAAGTTTCCAAATATTATAGACACACTGTTGCTTTATGAGAAAAAATTATATGCTTCATAAAAATGAGAAACAATATAGTTATACTTTCATGGATGTGTTCTCATAATCATAGAATATATTTAATTTTATACTTAATTTCTTTACACAAGTACATGATGGTTTCTGGACATACATCATTGAGGAGTTCCAATCAATGGGATTGCACTTATGCTACATAAACTATTACTACACTATAATCAAGGTTAAGAATAATAGATTTGTTTACAGAATTATAAAAAGATTATGTAGTCAGTCTTAAACAACCTAATACCTGGGCAGAAAAATAAACTGTGTCCATCTAGTTTATGTAATGTTCACCTAAATTCATTTCTGTTGAGCAGTATTACAGATATAATACTCAATGCAGAACAATTGCTGAGACTGATATAGTGGATCTGAAGAGTGTATTAATGTTAAGAGTGTTGTGGTTAGTCTAGTCAAGCTGCTCTAACAGAATACCACAGACTGGCTAATTTATAAACAACAGATATTTGTGGTTCACAGTTAGAAAGGTTGGAAAGTCCAAAATCAAGTTGTCACCATGGTCACCTTCTGGTGAGGAACCCCTAGTGGGTGCCTAGCTGGTGTCTTCCCCTTATATCCCCACATGCTAGAAGAGGTGAAATATTTCTCTGAACCTTCTTTTATAAAAGCACTAATCCTTTTGATGAAGGCTTACCCTAATGGTTGAAGCACCTCTCAAAGGCCCCATCTCCTAATCCCATCATTTTGAAGGTTTAGATTTCAATATGAATTCTGTATGGACACAATCAGACCATAACATATATTTTTAAAGACATCAGAGCCTAAAACTCTAATATATTTTTATTTTAGAATGCCCTTCTATTTTCTACTAGAGAAATAATGAAAATGTAAGCATTTACCACTGAAGGAAATAGGCAAATAAAAAATTATTGATTTGATATTATATCTATTATCAATATAAGTTCTAAATGTAAAATATGAGGATGAAAAATATATAAATATATGTTCATCATTTGGGCTTCCCAGGTGGCTCAGCTGGTAAAGAATCTGCCTGCAATGTGGGAGACCTGGGTTCGATCTCTGGGTTCAGAAGATCCCCTGGAGAAGGGAACGTCTACCCACTTCAGTATTCTGGCCTGGAGAATTCCATGGATTGTATAGTGCATGGGGTCACAAAGAGTCGGACATGACTGAGTCACTTTCACTTTCACTTTTCTTCATAATTTAACCTAAAGGAAACCATTAATGAAATATCTTCAAAGAAAGAAATTGTTTATAATTTAAAATAAATGAAATTCAAGAAGCCAAATACTTAACACCATCCTAACACACAAACTGGAATCAAGATTGCCAGAAGAAATATCAATAACCTCAGATATGCAGATGACACCACCCTTATGGCAGAAAGTGAAGAGGAACTAAAAAGCCTCTTGAGGAAAGTGAAAGTATAGAGTGAAAAAGTTGGCTTAAAGCTCAACATTCAGAAAACGAAGATCATGGCATCTGGTCCCATCACTTCATGGGAAATAAATGGGGAAACAGTGGAAACCGTGTCAGACTTTATTTTTCTGGGCTCCAAAATCACTACAGATGGTGACTGCAGCCATGAAATTAAAAGACGCTTACTCCTTGGAAGGAAATTTATGATCAACCTAGATAGCATATTCAAAAGCAGAGACATTATTTTGCCAACAAAGGTTCGTCTAGTCAAGGCTATGGTTTTTCCTGTGGTCATGTATGGATGTGAGAGCTGGACTGTGAAGAAGGCTGAGCGTCAAAGAATTGATGCTTTTGAACTGTGGTGTTGGAGAAGACTCTTGAGAGTCCCTTGGACTGCAAGGAGATCCAACCAGTCCATTCTGAAGGAGATCAGCCTTGGGACTTCTTTGGAAGAAATGATGCTAAAGCTGAAACTCCAGTACTTTGGCTACCTCATGCGAAGAGCTGACTCATTGGAAAAAACTTTGATGCTGGGAGGGATTGGGGGCAAGAGGAGAAGGGGACGACAGAGGATGAGATGGCTGGATGGCATCACTGACTCAATGGACGTGAGTCTGAGTGACCTCTGGGAGTTGGTGATGGACAGGGAGGCCTGGCATGCTGCGAATCATGGGGTTGCAGAGTCAGACACGACTGAGCAACTGATCTGATCTGAACATATGTATCAAAGAAGGCAATGGCAACCCACTCCAGTGTTCTTGCCTGGAGAATCCCAGGGACGGGGGAGCCTGGTGGACTGCCGTCTATGGGGTCACACAGAGTCCGACACAACTGAAGCGACTTAGCAGCAGCAGCAACATATGTATAACATAACCATATGCTCAAAATTTCTCAGATTCAAGAATTTACAAATGATATGACAATGAAATTTAAATTGGGTCTGTGATTGGGATAATTATATTCTATAACCTGAAAGCTGAATCTGTTTAGTAAATCAGCTTTAGACCTTCTATGCCATGTTTGCTGTATGCTGTCCATTTATTAATTTGAAATCATTAAAAAAAACAAAGAAAAGAGTTGTATATCATATTCAATAAAGACTGAAAGATTTTGATTGTGTTCACATGAAAATTCTTCACAATGATTTTTTTTTCTAATTTTCTAACTTTATAGCTATTGCTCCATTGTTAAATGTAGACTGAAATCATTAGATACTTTTATAAATTCAGCATATAATATATACTTTGAAGTGAAAACCTTTCATTTCTTCATTGTAATAAAAACTTAAAAGTCCCAATTTGATTAATTAATCATAAATTCAGTATTGTTTAATTATTAGTGAAATTAAAAAGTGAAATTTGTTTCCACCCCAAAGGGTTCTACAATGTAAGTGGAGAATCAGGACTTATGGCAGATATTCAACTCTTGTCATCCAAAATATTTAAATTTTATGATTTCTTAAATTCCACAAGACTTCTTTGTTTTGTACAATGAACAAGAGCAAAAAAATAAATTAGTTTAGGAACTTTCTGAAAGTCATTCAGAATTAATGACCATGTCAAGAACAAGATCCAGGTGGGAGGCAGAATATGGTAGACAATGTTATTGATTTCATGGAGAATTTTTGAAATGACAAATTTCATTTCCTATGACTCACCCTTAAATTCACTGAGTGTCATTTGCCTCCTACATACCCCTTCTGTTATGGTCTGAATAGTGTCTCTTCCAAAATTTATGTGTTAAAATCCTAACTCCCAGTACTTAATTAAAAGCAAGATCTTAATCAGTTAAAATTAGATTTTTAAAACAGTGCTTTTTAAGATATAATTAAAGGGAAATTAGTTGGACCATAATGCAAAATGACTGGTGTCCTTATAAGAAAAGGTGAGGATAGGCACACACAGAAAAAGACCATGTGAAGACCAGGAAGAAGATAGTCATCTACAAGCAAGGAGGAAGGCCCTTAGAAGAAACCAATCCTGCCAACAGATTGACCTTGGGCTTCTAGCCTCCAGAACTGTGAGGATAATAAATTTTTGGTATTTAAGCCACCCGGTCTGTTGCACTTTATTATGGCAGCCTTGCAAACTACTATACCTCATAAAGCATGAAATTTACATGATAATTAAATAGGATTATATAAGTAAGCCACTTGGCATATAAAAAATGATCCATCTGTTTAGGTACTTTTCCCTTCCTAATGCTCCCACTCCTCAGAAGAAAAAAAAAAAAAAATGTTGGGATAAGGAATGCTCAACAAATCTGAAAAACTCATTGAGCAGAAATTTTATAGGTAATGATGTTCAATTTTGTCAAAACTACAGAAAAGGAAAATGGAACAAGAACCAAAGAGATGGTTTATCATTTCAGAACCAAGTGGTAACATTTGCAAAAGAAGCTGAAATGACATTTCTGAGTTGATCGGAAGATTACAGAGGTAAATTTGGCATGGCATTTTTAGATGTGGATTCAAAGACACACCTAAGAGTTAAATAGGGATCTCCAGAGCTTCTCTTATCTTCTATAATTACTGCTTAAAAAGAAACATTTCATCATTTATCAGAGCATAATATCTGAACATTGTTCAGCATCCCCAACACTTACAAACTGAAAAACAAGTAGAAAGTCATCTAAACTTAACTTTTTTTAATCTGATAAAAAGTTTACAACATCATTTTTCATTTGTCCAATCAATCTACTCATTGACTAATTATTATTGACTAGAGATAATTACCTTGAAAAAAATCCTTTATTTCTTTTATGCTTATTCTAGGCCCTCTAGGGAGCCTTTTGTTATTAACTAGGCAAACACCTGGAGACATTGCCTCAAAATAGATTTATTTAAAATAAACAGATGCCGTTAATCTGACCATTAATCTGGCCAGGCAGACATTTCTGCTGAAGTGTACACCTGCACATTGCTGAGCTATCATGCTGAAATGCAGAACAGAGCTCTGACATTTGAGTTTAGTAAAGTTTATCCCCCCAGGTATCCAGGAGATGAAAAGGTAAATCTGACATTAAGGAATACTTGCCTTTGTTACCCATCAGCACCTTCAACAATATAGTGCTATATATGCCAAGGAAGGGTGTCCTTTAATTATAACATGACTTTTTCTTGTGAAAACACAGAGGAAAGTGAAATGAACAATAACAGTTTTCTAAAAATACTTATTTTGCCTTATTTTTTCAAAATAAAGAATAATTCTTTAGCATATGTTGTACAAACACAAAGATAGTATTAAGTCGGCTATGCTAGTCTCTGGAAAGGAAAAATCAAGACAACCTAAACAAACAAAAATATAAGATTAAACACATTATGCATCAGTACAGTTCAGTTCAGACACTCAGTCATGTCTGACTCTTTGCAACCCCATGGACTGCAACACACCAGGCCTCCGTGTCTATCGCCAAATCCCGGAGTTTATTCAAACTCATGTCCACTGAGTCAGTGATACCATCCAAGCATCTCATCTTCTGTGGTCCCCTTCTCCTCCTGCCTTCAATCTTTCCCAGCATCAGGGTCTTTTAAAATGAGTCAGTTCTTCACATCAGGTGGACAAAGTATTGGAGTTTCAGCTTCAGCATCAGTCCTTCCAATGAATATTCAGGACTAATTTCCTTTAGGATGGACTGGCTGGATCTCCTTGCAGTCCAAGAGACTCTCAAGAGTATTCTCCAACACCACATTCAAAAGCATCATTTCTTTGGGGCTCAGCTTTCTTTGTAGTCCAACTCTCAAATCTGTATATGACTATTGGAAAAACCATAGCCTTGACTAGATGGACCTTTGTTGACAAAGAAATGTCTCTGCTTTTTAATATGCTGTCTAGGTTGGTCGTAACTTTTCTTCCAAGAAGCAAGTGCCTTTTAATTTCATGACTGCAATCAACATCTTTGATGATTTTGGAGCCCCCCAAAATAAAGTCTGTCACTTTTTCCACAGTTTCCCCATCTATTTCCCATGAATTGATGGGACCAGATGCCATGACCTTCGTTTTCTGAATGTTGAGTTTTAAGTCAACTTTTTCACTCTCCTCTTTCACTTTCATCAAAAGGCTCTTTAGTTCTTCACTTTCTGCCATAAGAGTGGCGTCATCTACATATCTGAGTTTATTGATATTTCTCCCAGCA
Source organism: Tragelaphus eurycerus (assembly GCA_935064755.1). NCBI lineage: Eukaryota > Metazoa > Chordata > Mammalia > Artiodactyla > Bovidae > Tragelaphus > Tragelaphus eurycerus. The sequence goes on along the minus strand of CAKXYN010000120.1, from coordinate 699,046 downwards.
ATCTTGATTCCAACTTGTGCTTCATCTAGCCCAGCGTTTCTCATGTTGTACTCTGCATATAAGTTAAATAAGCAGGGTGACAACATACAGCCTTGATTTACTCATTTCCCTATTTGGAACTAGTCTGTTTTTCCATGTCCAGTTCTAACTGTTGCTTCCTGACCTGCATACCGGTTTCTCAAGAAGCAGGTCAGGTGGTCTGGTATTTCCATCTCTTTAGGAATTTTCCACAGTTTATTGTGATCCACACAGTCAAAGGCTTTGGCATAGTCAATAAAGCAGAATTAGATGTTTTTTCTGGATCTCTCTTGCTTTTTCCATGATCCAGCAGATGTTGGCAATTTGATCTCTGGTTCCCCTGCCTTTTCTAAAACCAGCTTGTACATCTGGAAGTTTACGGTTCACGTACTGCTAAAGCCTGGCATGGAGAATTTTGAGCATTACTTTACTACTGTGTGAGATGAGTGCAATTGTGCTGTAGTTTGAGCATTCTTTGGCATTGCCTTTCTTTGGGACTGGAATGAAAACTGACCTTTTCCAGTCCTGTGGTCACTGCTGAGTTTTCCAAATGTGCTGGCATATGGAGTGCAGCACTTTCACAGCATCATCTTGTAGGATTTGAAATAGTTCTACTGGAATTCCATCACCTCCACTAGCTTTGTTTGTAGTGATGCTTCCTAAGGCCCACTTGACTTCACATTCCAGGATGTCTGGCTCTAGATTGGTGATCACACCATCATGATTATCTGGGACGTGAAGATCTTTTTTGTATAGTTCTTCTCTGTATTTTTGCCACTTCTTAATATCTTCTGCTTCTATTAGGTTCATACCATTTCTGTCCTTTATTGTGCCCCTCTTTGCATGAAATGTTCCCCTCTTTGCATGAAATGTTCCCATGGTATGTCTGATTTTCTTGCAGAGATATTTAGACTTTCCCATTCTATTGTTTTGCATAATATGATGCTAATTTTAAGCTAGATCCATTACTGTTTACTATTAATTGCATGATCAGATGGGACTCTTGGGGAGGCTAAGGTATTGAGAACTGCTTCCCTGATAGCTCAGACAGTAAAGAGTCTGACTGCAGAGCAGGAAACCTGGGTTCAATCCCTGTCTCGGCAAAATCCCCTGGAAAGGGAAATGGCAACCCACTCCAGTATTCTTGCCTGGGAAATCCCATGGATAGAGGAGCCTGGTGGGCTACAGTCCATGGGGTTGCAAAGAGTAAAATTTGACTGAGCAACAGAGCATGCCCAAGTTGAATGAATGAATACCAATTCATCTTTCCAAGAGTTATCTAGGTCTCTAGGACACCAGCCAATAGCAGTGCTCCATCACTACTTCAAGCGATCTATCTTTAACCCTGGGGATACAGCACTATCTAGAGAGACTAACCTCTTTTGGCTCTCGTCAGTGCAACTTCAAAGAGGAGTTTAGTGACTTTCAAGAAAGATAATTAAGAAGAAACTTGTGTTTCTGTTTCTCAAACTGCATGTGGCTTTTGAATGCTAAAGGGAGGAAGTGGCAATACCTTGGTTTGCTTGTCATATCTTGCCATTAATGCATATTAAATCATTTTTTTAAGTTGTAATAGCTTAAAGAGATTTGGAATAAAATGCTGATACAATTATAATACAGAATCAGAATAGGTTATCTGACAACTCACTGAATGAAATGTCTAACAGAACACTTTCTCTTATGATTTGTAGTCTTATACAATGTAGGTATACACAGTAAGATAGAGGTAATTGATAAATAAAAATACCCATTCTTGAGGTTTTATTGTGTACAAGGCACTGTGTCCAATACCTTAGAAGTATTCTGTTTTGTTTTTTTTTTTTTTTTGGTCAAAATTTCATAGATGAGAAAACTGAGTCTTAATGAGGTGGATAATTTATCCAAGAGCATCAGGTGTTAGGACCTAGATTTCAGGACCTGAATTGAAAGCTAGATTTGTCAGACTTCAGAGCTAATGTTCTTAATCTAGATAGTTTCAGTGTAAATCTCTAGAAAAGAAATAAAAAATGAAAATTAATCAACATATTATGGACAAATTGGAAGTTTATTCTTACTTAGGGAAAGGCAGTATTCTTCACTCTCCTCAAACTCCTCTTTTCAGTTGTATTATTGGGTAATAAAAAGGCCAAGACGGTTAGTCTCTGTAAATACTCCTGTAGGGCTTCCCTTGTGGCTCAGTGGTAAAGAATCTGCCTGCCAATGCTAAATGGGTTCAATCCCTGGACCAAGAAGAGCCCACATGCCATGGGGCAACTAAACCTGTGTGCCACAACTATTAAGCCTGTGCGATAGAGCCTGGGAACAGCAACTACTAGCCTGTGTGTTGAAACAACTGAAACCCATGTGCCCAGAGCCTGTGCTCCACAACAAGAGAAGCCACTGCAATGAGAAGCCTGCTCACCGCAACTAGAGAAAAGCCCATGCAGCAGCCAAGACCAGCACAGCCAGTAAATAAAGAAATAGTCCTGTACATGCACAGTGATTCTTACTTGAAACACATACACACATCCATACACATATGTGTATATGCAGATGAAAGAAAGGGATGGAGATTAGTCAGATTAGTCAGGGTCCTCCAGAGAATCAGAATCAATACGACTTCATATCTCTCTATTAATATCTATCTGTCTGTCTATTTGAAACTGCCTCATGCATTTGTGGAAGCTGACAGTCCCCAGGATCTACAGTCCTCAAGTTAGAGAACCAGAAGAGACAGTCCAAAGGCAAATTTGAGATCAAGGAAAAACCCATGTTTCAGTTTGAGTTTGAAAGGAGGGGGAAAAACCTATGGCACAGGTAGAAGCCAGTCAGGCAGGAGTTATTCCCTCTTATTCAGCCGGAATCAGCCTTTTGTTCTATTCAGGCCTTCAGTTGATGGGATGAGGCCTACTCACATTAGTGAGAGCAATCTGCTGTATTCAGTTATTTACTCAGGAGTCAGTTTACTCATCTAAGTGTCGAGTGCATTTAAAAACACCTACGCAAAAACATCCAGAATAACGTATGACCAAATTACTGAACCACCTATTGTATGCTATGCTATGCTAAGTCACTTCAGTCGTGTCCGACTCTGTGTGACCCCATAGGCGGCAGCCCACCAGGCTTCCCCGTCCCTGGGATTCTCCAGGCAAGAACACTGGAGTGGGTGAACCACCTATTGTGGTGACCCATAAATTTAATCCTTGCAGATAGATGGATGGAAAGATAGATACAGATACGAAGGTAGGAAGGAAGCAGGAGACAGAGGGATAGAGGGAGGAAGATATATAAACCCAAAGCTGGTTTGAACATTCAGAGAAAATAAAGATGTAGGAAATAAACTGTGGTGAGATTAACAGTGCTAATTTCTTAGAAATATTATCAAAAGTCAGTATAATAAAAACATTCCAATCTAGCTTCATTTTTAAGTCTCTAATTTTCACTCTTTTAATATTTTTATTGTATTTAATGGAGGATTATCTGGCATTACAGATATTTTTCTTTAATCACAGAATTTTTGTGTTGTTAAGTAGACATCATTAGGGCCAATTCTATTGGAAAGATGAAAGGTCTTGTGCATTGAAATTTCATTCCCTTTGACATTAGATCCATTGATTTTTCTTAAAAGATGTTTATACACATCAATTTTACAGCTTTCTAGAGGAAAGTGTATAATTAAGTATTGACAGTCTGAAAAGCATGTATTAAAATAGATTTATAATTTTTTAAATGGTCAAAAATGAAACAATTTAAAATATTTCTTACTATTTATGATGATATTCATTTACTCCTATGTTCTGCTTCAAAGCAGATAATGATTAATTCATGGGAAAAATCCATAGAGGATTTCTTGCAATTATAATTAAACATTTTTTGTCTTTATCAGATTTTTAGAAAAAAAAATAGATGATTGATTTTGAACCCAGGGAATTGTCTTATGTGTCAAACATCAAGACACATTTCTTTATTGAGAAAGACACTATCCAATATATATTGGGATACAAGATCATGGATATCCTATTATAATTTTATGAGAAAATTTTTCCTCCTTCTTGGTCATTCTCTGTGAATTTCTCTGTGACTTACATTTTTTTATATATGCAAGACTTAATTATTTGATATAAGAATGAGAGGGGCCAATTTACCTGGCAGTGAAAAATCTTTTATTACTTCCATTTTTGTCTTGCTCCTCCACCTAACAGAACAGAGAATTTGATGTAAGCACTTATCACTTAATTCCACAGAATCAAAAATTAATTAATATTTCCTCTGTTCCCCTTTTCTCCATATATTTCCCCAGGAGCTTCAACTGTGGAATGGACTCTTCTGATATCAATCCCAAGAGAAATAGGAAGAAATTGTGCATTACTAATAAGATTTATTTCTTGATATATAATTAATCTTATTAATATTAATAAAATATATATAAACACTATGCACTTTAGCAGAGCATGGACAATGGAGGCAAATTATATGGATTTGAATCCTCTTTCCGTCAGTTGCTAGCTGTGTGACCATTCTGTGTCTCCATTTGGTCATAATTAAAATATGAATTAAAATAATACTTGTGTTAATTATGATATTAATGAAAGGCTTAAATGAGTAAGTAGAGGTAGATAGTTAGTAGAGTGCTTGACCCACGGAAAGTACTCTTTCAGTGTCTGATAGTATATTATCATTTGTGAGCTTGAACAATGCATTTACTGTTATATAATGTTTGTGTATATGACAAGGAGGTTTCTATTAAGGGCAGGTTTTGTTAAAGTATTCCTGCTTTTATTCCATGGAAAGACATTTTCATGCTTTATCACACTTACAAAATAAAGAAGGAACCACTACCCCTAAGCAGTTAAAATTATTGGATCACAGTTATTTGATTTAACCCATTATTTAACTCTGATTACATAGATAAAAGTAAAAGTACATTTCCTCTGATTACAAGGTTAGTTACAAAGAGATATAATTTTATTGATATTTTGGGACATGGAAACAATGAAACTTAGCTAAGTTTCATTTGGTATAGAGGGCATCTTTGTACCTTTTCTTCTATTGTGTTTTATGTTAAAATATGTATATAACAGACAGAAAATTAAAAGACTTTGGGTGGATAATTAATACAAAAATTAGTAAATTTTTAGTTTGACCATTCAGCAAATTTTTATGACTCCTAAAATGCTAAGACATTTTGCAAAAGCCATATCAGCATAATATTTTCACACATAATTATTGGTGGGTGTGTGAAAACTATGCCTTTTTGTATCTTATTATATGTATTTAGTTTAGATATTAAATTATTGGTTAATACCCTTAATTCTTCGCTGTCTGAGCCACCAGTGCCATTCAAATGGGGCTTTTCTCTTTTGCATAAATTTGATCAACTGCTGAGGAATTTTAAAACGTTTAGATTAAATGAACTGAACTAGTTTTTTCTCGTTAATCATGGAAACTCTAAAAACAAGTTTATAATATCCTGAAAAGTAAAAGTTTCTATTCTTATTTAAAATTGCTGATTGTTTGGGCTAAATTTTGAACTCATCTTTGGTCCATAGGCATTTGATTATAACTTGCTTATACCCAGTGAGTGACATGTAAACTAATTTAACTAAAATAATATGTTAATTTTTATTTCTGAAAGTTACTAAACTTACGTCTCTCATAATTTTAAAATATAAAGAATCATTAAGAATAATCTACCATGAACAAAGTAATCTGTTATTAATAAGTTTGTGCTGAAAAATGCTGAAAATCTACCACTAAACATTGAAAGTGCCATTGAATTTCAGATTGCAAATAATAGAAATTACATCTGAAGTTATGCTTGGACCATTGTAAGTAAGATATATAACCCATAATCTGACCTGGGAAAATTCACATTTATCTGGTTATCAAATGGAGTTTCTTATCAATAGAGTAAATGGAAATTATATTTGACATCTCAAAACTAAACATGAAACTCAAAGGCAATATTTCAAAATTTTCTTCTGCTTTTACTAGGAAATACAACACTACTGTGAAAAAAGAAGTGAAAGAGATAGTCGCTTGGTTATGTCCCGTTCTTTGTGACCCCATGGCTCCTCTGTCCATGGAATTATCCAGGCAAAAATACCGGTGTGGGTAGCCATTTCTTTCTCTAGGGGATCTTCCCAACCTAGGGATTGAAGCATGACTTCTGTACCCATGGCTAGAGTGATGAGGGGAGAATAGTTCTCAGACTGAGAGCCCCACAAGAGGAGGTATTTGGGGATAACGGCTCCCACTAGTTGCTCTATATATTAAAGGCATGCTCCCAGGCAAGCCATTTAAAGTAGGCAAGGTACCAGATATCAAAACCAGAGTAGAGAAAATATAAAAATATAGAGTAAATGCAGATGTTAAAAAGTTTCCTCCTGTATCTGTTTGTTATTTTCTATTAATTTACATCTTTAGCTCTCTGTTTCCTGTCTCTGTTACAACACTACAGTCTCCTTGCAGTCTGGGATCACATCTATTCATTGTATCTATACCCTCACACAATGTCTGTTGTAATACCTAAGTAATATTTGTTGAATATATGAATAAATTTGGAAACAAATAGTGCTTTAAAATGTTCTATTGTATCTTTTATTATTTAACTTTTTAATTAATTTTATTTTTTCTAATAAAAATTGTGTTTTTTTTTTTTTTTCAATTTTCTGGTGGTGGGGAGCCAAATTAAAAATCTAACTTAAACTTTTTACCTAGAAGGGATTTTTAACCTCTGTTCTGTCTCTTGGAATTCACATTGAACAGATTTGCAGAGCCAACCCTGCTTATAAAATTTACATTTGATAGTAGAGCTGGGAGGTGGGAAGGAAGAAAATATTAAACCTATTACACTCACCTCCCAAACACAAAGTTTAAAATGGAGGTGCAAGGCAGCTTTTATTGGAAAATAAATGCTTGGTTATATTTCTTTGAAACCCAGAATTTTTTTTTTTTTTAAGAAAAAAAAAAAGGACAACATAAGAAGTAATCATAAAAACATCAATATTGTAAAATATCATGGCTTATAATATACTACAGAAGTCTAGAGATTTTTATATGAAATTAAAACATCTATTTGTACTGTCAATTAAGAGTAATGAAGCCCTGGCAAAAACAAAAATCTCTGAAGGCCTAAAGATGTCTAATATTGTATAATGCAAGTAGCAGCTGGTAAGCTATAGAATCTTGATGGCAAATAAGTTTTCCTAAACTTACAAAACTATAAGTAATTTTCATATGTTAAGAAGAAAACAACTCATTTGCGTATGGAAAATGTGACTGATATGCCTGAATGAAGAAATAGTTTAGGCGTCACATGAGCTTTCTTGCTCATAATTTTACAGATAGTATGTTTTATTAGGTCTTAATTCAGTTCTACTTGTAAGAGGAAAAACAAAAAATTACTTCAGTGTTTCAGCACTTAACATTATGACCTTCATCCTTCACTACAAATATATTTATCCTACCTTGCAAAGCTATTAAGCCCTGTGGACAGGGAATGGATGTTAAAAGGAACAATCCATTCTTCTTTAGAATAGGCAAGAACTGAGATTCTTCCTAGAAATACGGCTTGTATACGCTTACTATCTGTCTCATCATACCCCATGTGTGATGATGCTAAGAAGGGATGCTAGTTGGGATAACTTACAGATATCAGAAGCATATATCTATTTCCTTTCTGTATGTTAGTAATGACACTGGACTTTAATTCTCAGAATGTTTACAGTTTCTCAAGTCAACACACATGGGCCCTTTGTGATCTCTTTTGAAGTAAATTTCAATATATTCTACTTTACTATTCAACTCTTTACTGTATTGTATTGAATATGTTGTCCAGATGAAATATCTTTTTGGAGGAATAGAAAAGGCAGTGCAGTAAGTCAAGGTTAGGTCATGACTGGATGACTGAATGGTTCAAGTATTTCTAATTTATAACATTGCAGTAAGTTTTTCAACATGGAACCCTAGAGTCAAAGAAATAAGGAAGTACATGGTACTAAGACTTAACTCTGGATAACTACAGGTTTAATTGAATTAAATTAAAACAAGCACAATGCTTGCTTAGCTACCAGTTTCTCATAGTAGAGGTTGGTGGAAATGTGTAGCCTTTGCAGGTTCAGTTCAGATCAGATCAGTCATTCAGTCATGTCCGACTCTTTGTGACCCCATGAACTGCAGCACGCCAGGCCTCCCTGTCCATCACCAGCTCCTGGAGGTCACCCAGACTCATACCCATCGAGTCAGTGATGCCATCCAGCCATCTCATCCTCTGTCGTCCCCTTCTCCTCCTGCCCTCAATCCCTCCCAGCATCAGAGTCTTCTCCAATGAGTCAACTCTTCGCATGAGGTGGCCAAAATACTGGAGTTTCAGCTTTAGCATCATTCCTTCCAAAGAAATTCCAGGATTGATCTCCTTCAGAATGGACTGGTTGGATCTTCTTGCAGTCCAAGGGTCTCTCAAGAGTCTTCTCCAACACCACAGTTCAAAAGCATCAATTCTTCGGCACTCAGCCTTCTTCACAGTCCAGCTCTCACATCCATACATGACCACAGGAAAGACCATAGCCTTGACTAGGCGAACCTTTGTTGGCAAAGTAATGTCTCTGCTTTTGAATATGCTATCTAGGTTGGTCATAACTTTCCTTCCAAGGAGTAAGCGTCTTTAGGGAAATCCTTATCCTCCTCCTGAACATCTTTTAATTTATGTTTAAGCACAAAGATGAACACACAAGGTGACCAATTTCTTTGGTTATGTCTAAAAATATGCTTACTACAAAAATCCTTGGAATGTCTCTGTACTTGAATACATCACCTTCCTGACTACTTAATGTTGATTTTCAGACCTCTTATTTCCATTTCTTTATCACCAGCCCTACTGCCACTGCCTTAGTTCATTCACTACAATATTCCACATGTGGATTACCCTAAATTTTCTCTTTCCACCCCTACTCATATTATCGAAATACTTTAATAATTCGTTCTTTCAAAATTGCATTATTGTTATTGATTCCATATCACATCAGTTGCACAGTCGTGTCCGCATCTTTGTGACCCCATGGACAGCAACATGCCAGACCTCCCTGTCCATCACCAACTCCCGGAGCTTACTCCTACTCATGTTCATTGAGTCAGTGATGCAATCCATCCATCTCATCCTGTTGTCCTCTTCTCCTCCTGCCTTCAATATTTCCTGTTATCAGGGTCTTTTCCAGTGAGTCAGTTCTTTACATCAGGTGGCCAAAATATTGGAGTTTCAGCTTCAGCACCAGTCCTTCCAATGAATATTCAGGACTGATTTCCTTTAAGATTGACTGGTTTGATCTCTTTGCAGTCCAAGGGACTCTCAAGAGTCTTCTCGAACACCACAGTTCAAAAGCATCAAGATTCAGCACTCAGCTTTCTTTATGGTCCAGTTCTCACATCCATACATGACTACTGGAAAACACATAGCTTTGACTAGACAGATCTTTTTCAGCAAAGTAATATCTGCTTTTTAATATGCTGTCTAGTGTTGTCATAGCTTTTCTTCCAAGGAGAAAGTATCTTTTAATTTTATGGCAGCAGTCACCATCTGCAGTGATTTTGGAACACAGAAAAATAAAATCTGTCACTGTTTTCATTGTTTACCTATCTGCTGCTGCTGCTGCTAAGTCACTTCAGTCATGTTCGACTCTGTGCGACCCCATGGACGGCAGCCCACCAGGCTCCCCCGTCCCTGGGATTCTTCAGGCAAGAACACTGGAGTGGGTGCCATTTCCTTCTCCAATGCATGAAAGTGAAAAGTGAAAGTGAAGTCACTCAGTCGTGTCCGACTCTTAGTGACCCTATGGACCGCAGCCCACCAGGTTCCTCCGTCCATGGGATTTTCCAGGCAAGAGTACTGGAGTGGGGTGCCATTGCCTTCTCCGGTTTACCCATCTATTTGCCATTACATGATCGGAGAAGGTGATGGCACCCCACTCCAGTACTCTTGCCTGGAAAATTGCATGGATGGAGGAGCCTGGTAGGCTGCGGTCCATGGGGTCTCTAAGAGTCGGACACGACTGAGCGAGTTCACTTTCACTTTTCACTTTCATGCATTGGAGAAGGAAATGGCAACCCACTCTAGTGTTCTTGCCTGGAGAATCCCAGGGGCAGGGGAACCTGATGGGCTGCCGTCTCTGGGGCCGCACAGAGTCGGACACAACTGAAGCAACTTAGCAGCAGCAGCAGATGGGACTGGATGCCATGATCTTATTTTCTTTTTTTTTTTTGATGCTGAGTTTTAAGCCAGATTTTTCATTCTCTTCTTTCACTTTCATCAAGAGGTTCTTTAGTTCTTCTTCACTTTCTGCCATAATGGTGGTGTCATCTGCATATCTGAGGTTATTGATATTTCTCCTGGTGATCTTGATTCCATCTTGTGCTTCATCCAGCCCAGCATTTCACATGATGTACTCCGCATAGAAGTTAAATACGCAGGGTGACAATGTACAGCCTTGACGTACTCCTTTCCTGATTTGGAACCAGTCTGTTGTTCCATGTCTTGTTCTAACTGTTGCTTCTTGACCTGTATACCTGACCTCAGGAGACAGGTCAGATGGTCTGGTGTTCCCAGCTCTTTAAGAATTTTCCACAGTTTGTTGTGATCCACACAAAGTCTTTGGCATAGTCCATAAAGCAGAAGTAGATGTTCTGGAATTGTCTTGCTTTTTTTATTATCCAACAGATGTTGAAATTTGATCTGTTGTTTCTCTGCCTTTTCTAAATCTAGCTTGAACATCTGGAATTTCTCAGTTCATGTACTATTGAACCCTTGCTTGAAGAATTTTGAGCATTACTTTTCTAGCATGTGAGATGAGTGCAATTGTGCTGCAGTTTGAACATTCTTTGGCATTGCCTCTCTTTGGGATTGGAATAAAAATTGACCTTTTCCAGTCCTGTGGCCACTTCTGAGTTTTCCAAATTTGCTGGCATATTGAGTGCAGCACGTTTGCAGCATCATCTATGAGAATCTGAAATAGCTCAACTGGAATTACATCACCTCCACTAGTTTTTTTTCGTAGTAATGGTTCTTAAGGCCCACTTGAGTTTGCTTTCCAGGATGTTTGGCTCTATGTGAATGATCACTCCATTGTGGTTATCTGGGTCATTAAGACCTTTTTTTCTGTATAGTTCTGTGTATTCTTGCCATCTCTTCTTAATTGTTGATTTATGTTGTTCTTAAAATATGTTATTTCCTCTTTATTTCTATGTTTCTATTTCTATGTTTCTGTTTCTATTTCTATGTTTCTCAAACTGGGGTACCATACACTCAGTTTGGACCAAGAGACACTTGAACCCAAAGGATTCACAACTATTATGTGACAAGAGTTTTGTTATTGTTTGATTGCTATTTAGAATTTGTGGATAAATATATTGGTATAATATTGAAATTATACCAATATATATAAAATGCAATGTAATGTTTGCAAAAAATGATTACAAATTCAAGATTTATGTTGTGCTTACCATATGGATGATAGGTTTTACATAGTCCTATTATTTATTTGGAGAAGTCCTATTATTTATTTATATGGAGAAGACTCTTGAGAGTCCCTTGGACTGCAAGGAGAGCCAACCAGTCCATTCTGAAGGAGATCAGCCCTGGGATTTCTTTGGAAGGAATGATGCTAAAGCTGAAACTCCAGTATTTTGGCCACCTCATGCGAAGAGTTGACTCATTGGAGAAGACTCTGATGCTGGGAGGGATTGGGGGCAGGAGGCAAAGGGGACCACAGAGGATGAGATGGCTGGATGGCATCACTGACTCGATGGATGTGAGTCTGAGTGATCTCCGAGAGCTGGTGATGGATATGGAGGCCTAGCGTGCTGCAGTTCATGAGGTCGCAAAGAGTCAGACACGACTGAGTGACTGATCTGATCTGATTATTTATTTTAAAATTTTCTTTATGTTAGCTATTACTTTTTTACTCGGATTTCCCAGGTGGCTCAGGGGTAAAGAATTCCCCTGCTGATACAGAGGCTGTGGGAGACATGGGTTTGATCCCTGGGTGGGGATGATCCTCTGGAGGAGGAAACGCAACCCACTCCAGTATTCTTGCTGGGATAATCCCATGGACAGTGGAGCCTGGTAGGTTACAGTCCATGGGGTCACAAATAGTTGGACATGATTTAGTGACTGAGCACACACTATTTTGTTCATATTATAAACAAGACAGGGAGAGCAGCCTTGGTGGAGGAGAAGGGGACATGAGCAGCTAAGGAAGGGGTAGGGAGCAAGGAAGTGAGGAGGAAGAAGGAGCTAGAGGTAGAAAAATGGGAAAGGGAAAATTGGAGAGGAACTATTGAGGAAGGGAGGTCTTTTGTTTGCTTGTTTGCTGTCAGTTAATGAATGTTCCAAGCATTCCCTTCACTGGGCTATAGGGGAATTTCATGATGAAGAAATAAAACTCTGCAGAGATATACTTTCAGCAAACTGTGGACTCAGAAGCCTAGCTCTTAACAAATGGCACACTGCTTCATGAAAATGCTATTCATGAAAGAGTTTGGAGAGTTTACCTCCCATGTTCTTTCCCTCCCTCTGCTGCTGCTGCTGCTGCTAAGTAGCTTCAGCAGTCATGTCCGACTCTGTGGGACCCCATAGACGGCAGCCCACCAGGCTCCCCACGTCCCTGGGCTTCTCCAGGCAAGAACACTGGAGTGGGTTGCCATTTCCTTCTCTAATGCATGAAAGTGAAAAGTGAAAGTGAAGTCGCTCAGTCGTGTCAGACTCTTAGCGACCCCATGGACTGCAGCCTACCAGGCTCCTCCATCCATGGGATTTTCCAGGCAAGAGTACTGGAGTGGGGTGCCATCGCCTTCTCCGTCCCTCCCTCTACTTCCTGCTATTTCAAGTTCACCTCCTTCTACCTTCACCTACTTCCACTCTCTCCTGCCCTTACAGTATAGTGCAAGGGAATACATTTGAAAAGCACTGTTTTCTTTCATGAAATGTAAATGACTTTATTAGGTGACCCATGAACAGATGTCCAATATCATTTTCAGCTTCCTATGTTACATACTCTAATCCTGAGATTTCTTGTCTCACCTTCTCACACTTCTGAATCATTGCCAATGCCATTCCTGCTGCTTGAAATCTCTCCCCTTCTTTATCTAGTTCATTTTTATCTATTGCCCAACTCTCGTCTCATATGACACCTCTTCTATGAATCCCTCATTTCTTGAAAAATAATTTTCTATTTCATTATTAATCCCATGGCATCTTATAATAAAACAGAAAAAGGAGTTCAGCATTAGGCAGAATCAAAATAAAGATAAAAGACAAAAAATGTGTGGAATGCTGGTAGGATGGACAAGTGACATGTAAAAAGAACCAGAAGAGCTCAAAATAGCAAAAATTAAGTATCATGTATGTGCATGGTGATAGAATGCAATACCATCTATAATCTTGCTAAAGTAATTAAACTGGGTATGATCAAAGCCCTGGATCTAGCTGTTTGTAGGTGACAGAACAGAAAAACACATCAAACTGCTCTGTGAGAATGAGGTCAACAAAATAGAGACTGTGGAACTCTACAGGTAAGATGGCCTTGTTTTTAGCATATGAATTCTAAGAAAAGAGAGGAATGGAGGAAGAACCTGTAGATTATAAGAAACTTGAAATACATATTGAATTTAAGATTGGGGAAGACTTAATTATAATGTCAAAGAATGCAAATGTATGTAGTAAAATTTAAGAAATACAGGAAGTAATTGCGGAAATAGTCAAGAGAGTAGATCTTTTAGAAAGAAGAAAGAAGCTATGAATGAGAATAAGCATATGAAGGATATTCACTACTTAATAATTCATTAGTATTTTTGTATTGTGTATTTTTCTGGCTTTATTTTCTCTTTTTAGGGGCAGCTTATTAACTTCACACCTCAACCACTTTCCTTATCTACTTCTCATACCCTGGGGCTACTGTCTTAATTGCCTCAGGGCCAAGTACCAGACAGTCACAACTCCTATGCCCCTGGACCTGAGAAATTATCCTAATTATCCAATCTATAGGGAACCTATAAAACTGAGTAGTTAAACTCACCCTGCTTGCCATACATAAACTGCCCCCAAAGCTGCAAGTTGATGGTATACTATCAACAGATACAACCCTCTGGGTGTGACCCTGATTGGCAGCCTTCTCTCAGAGCTATAAGTAACAAACGAGTTTTGTCTTTCCTCTAATTCAAGTGTCATTGTTAGGGAAATTAAAATGGAAGAAGTCTCCTTCAGGCTTCAGAAGCGAAGAGCAGGCCCCTGAACTTACTTATGACCTGCTGTGCCTGTACACTGTCCAAATTCCATGCCTGCCCATAAGCACAGCAAATTGGGTGGCCCATAAGATAAGAAAGATGATGGGTCTTGGAATTCTTGAGACCCTGGAGGTCTGGCCAACCACCCTGACATTTAATGAAATCTTATGACTCACAAGATAAAGCAAAGAGCATTGTAAAAAGATGAAAGTAAAACCAGAACTGCATTTTTGCATGCAAACTGAAGCAGGAACCCCCAAAACTGCAATTTGAAGTCTCAACTGTGAATTGGACACACTGCCTGGATCTTTTCCCAACTGGGACTCCAGATTGCTGTTAAGAAGGGACTTCCCAGCATGCTGTTTAAGCATGGATGTCGCTTGGCCAAATGTGGTGACATATGTGCTGTTACTCTTTTCTATTGTTTCTATTTTACTTCTTTCGATGACTATATATTGAAAATAAATCAATCCCTTATTAAATGTCAAAATTGTTTATTGCGTATAATGAATGGTTTCTTTTGTTAACAAATCCTTCAAATCTGAAATGAAAGTAAAACTTTCAGCAAAACAGTCATTATGTTGTATCATCCTGCCATAGACAGACTCTTAAAGCCTTTTAAAACAGTATGTAATCTCATAAACTTTACCTGTGTGCATGCTATCTTCAGAATGAGTAGAGGATATGTTTCACACAATGAATAAGACCAAGGTTGACAGTGTATTCAGTTACTCAGTTGTGTCTGACTCTTTGCCACCTTATGGACTGTAACCCGCCAGGCTTCTCTGTCCATGGGTTTTCCAGGCAAGAATACTGGAGGGAGTTGCCATTTCCTCCTCTGGGAGACCTTCCCATCCCAGGGATTGAACCCATGTCTCCTGAGTCTCCTTCATTGTCAGGTAGATTTTTTTCTAATGAGCCACCTGGGAAGCCCCAAAGATTGACAGAGGGTTTTGGAAAACCAGGGTCTAACCCAGGAGACTGGAGAAGGGAAGTATGAAGTGACATCTATAAGCATAGGCTAGAGAGCAACTTAAAAAGATGGAAGAAGGACCAGGAGCTATGAGAGGACAAGTCCTAGGACAGGGAAGAGAGGGGTAATGATATGATACAGTATTTGGAAAATATATTGATAGTTTACTGACAGATCTGTTGGCACAGAAAGAAGACGAAGAGGTAAGGAAAAAAAGGAAGAAGATAAATGAAACAATAGTTGATAAAAAATGTATCAGATCAGATCAGTCACTCAGTCGTGTCCGACTCTTTGCGACCTCATGAACTGCAGCACGCCAGGCCTCACTATCCATCACCAGCTCTCAGAGATCACTCAGACTCACATTCATCGAGTCAGTGATGCCATCCAGCCATCTCATCCTCTGTCGTCCCCTTCTCCTCCTGCCCTCAATCCCTCCCAGCATCAGAGTCTTCTCCAATGAGTCAACTCTTCGCATGAGGTGGCCAAAATACTGGAGTTTCAGCTTTAGCATCATTCCTTCCAAAGAAATCCCAGGGCTGATCTCCTTCAGAATGGACTGGTTGGATCTCCTTGCAGTCCAAGGGACTCTCAAGAGTCTTCTCCAACACCACAGTTCAAAAGCATCAATTCTTCGGCACTCAGCCTTCTTCACAGTCCAGCTCTCACATCCATACATGACCACAGGAAAGACCATAGCCTTGACTAGGCGAACCTTTGTTGGCAAAGTGGTGTCTCTGCTTTTGAATATGCTATCTAGGTTGGTCATAACTTTCCTTCCAAGGAGTAAGCGTCTTTTAATTTCATGGTTGCAGTCACCATCTGCAGTGATTTTGGAGCCCAGAAAAAGAAAGTCTGACACTGTTTGCACTGTTTCTCCATCTATTTCCCATGTAGTCATGGGACCAGATGCCATGATCTTCGTTTTCTGAATGTTCAGCTTTAAGCCAACCTTTTCACTCTCCACTTTCACTTTCATCAAGAGGCTTTTGAGTTCCTTTTCACTTTCTGCCATAAGGGTGGTATCATCTGCATATCTGAGGTTATTGATATTTCTCCCGGCAATCTTGATTCCAGCTTGTTTCCTCCAGTCCAGCATTTCTCATGATGTACTCTGCATATAAGTTAAATAAACATGGTGACAATATGCAGCCTTGACGTACTCCTTTTCCTATTTGGAACCAGTCGGTTGTTCCATGGCCAGTTCTAACTGTTGCTTCCTGACCTGCATACAGATTTCTCAAGAGGCAGATCAGGTGGTCTGGTATTCCCATCTCTCTCAGAATTTTCCACAGTTTATTGTGATCTACACAGTCAAAGGCTTTGGCATAGTCAATAAAGCAGAAATAGATGTTTTTCTGGAACTCTCTTGCTTTTTCCATGATCCAGCGGATGTTGGCAATTTGATCTCTGGTTCCTCTGCCTTTTCTAAATCCAGCTTGAACATCAGGAAGTTCACAGTTCACATATTGCTGAAGCCTGGCTTGGAGAATTTTGAGCGTTACTTTACTAGCGTGTGAGATGAGTGCAATTGTGCGGTAGCTTGAGTACTTTTTGGTATTGCCTTTCTTTGGGATTGGGATGAAAACTGACCTTTTCCAATCTTGTGGGCATGGCTAAGTTTTCCAAATTTGCTGGCATATTGAGTGCAGCACTTTCACAGCATCATCTTTCAGGATTTGGAATAGCTCCACTGGAATTCCATCACCTCCACTAGCTTTGTTCATAGTGATGCTTTCTAAGGCCCACTTGACTTCACATTCCAGGATGTCTGGCTCTAGGTCAGTGATCACACCATCATGATTATCTGGGTCGTGAAGCTCTTTTTTGTACAGTTCTTCTGTGTATTCTTGCCATCTCTTCTTAATATCTTCTGCTTCCGTTAGGTCCATACCATTTCTATCCTTTATCGAGCCCATTTTTGCATGAAATGTTCCTTTGGTATCTCTGATTTTCTTGAAGAGATCCCTAGTCTTTCCCATTCTGTTGTTTTCCTCTATTTCTTTGCATTGATCGCTGAAGAAGGCTTTCTTATCTCTTCTTGCTATTCTTTGGAACTCTGCATTCAGATGTTTATATCTTTCCTTTTCTCCTTTGCTTTTCGCTTCTCTTCTTTTCACAGCTATGTGTAAGGCCTCCCCAGACAGCCATTTTGCTTTTTTGCATTTCTTTTCCATGGGGATGGTCTTGATCCCTGTCTCCTGTACAATGTCACGAACCTCATTCCATAGTTCATCAGGCACTCTATCTATCAGATCTAGGCCCTTAAATCTATTTCTCACTTCCACTGTATAATCATAAGGGATTTGATTTAGGTCATACCTGAATGGTCTAGTGGTTTTCCCTACTTTCTTCAATTTCAGTCTGAATTTGGCAATAAGGAGTTCATGGTCTGAGCCACAGTCAGCTCCTGGTCTTGTTTTTGCTGACTGTATAGAGCTTTTCCATCTTTGGCTGCAATTAATATAATCAATCTGATTTCGGTGTTGACCATCTGGTGATGTCCATGTATAGAGTCTTCTCTTGTGTTGTTGGAAGAGGGTATTTGCTATGACCTCTTTTTATGTCTGAATGCAATTTTATTTATTTTTTTAAATTTTATTTTAACTTTACAGTATTGTATTGGTTTTGCCATATAACAAATAAAGATTAATATAACATAGGCTATTTAACTAATAGCCAATAGTTACAACTAAAATAAGAAGATGGAAGGGGGAAGAAAAAGAGTTTTAAGAACAGAAAACTCAAACATAGTATAAGGAATTCAGTAGGAAGTTTGATGAACGAAGAAATAGCATCTACAACCATTACACAGAACTAAGGAGACAAATACCAGAAGAACCAACTAAAAGAATTAAGAATGGTTGTCTCCAAGAGTATCAGATCACATCAGATCAGTCGCTCAGTCATGTCCGACTCTTTGCAACCCCATGAACTGCAGCACGCCAGGCCTCCCTGTCCATCACCAACTTCCGGAGGTCACCCAGACCCACATCCATCGAGTCAGTGATGCCATCCAGCCATCTCATCCTCTGTCGTCCCCTTCTCCTCCTGCCCCCAAACCCTCTCAGCATCAGAGTCTTCTCCAATGAGTCAGCTCTTCGCATGAGGTGCCCAAAATACTGGAGTTTCAGCTTTAGCATCATTCCTTCCAAAGAAATCCCAGGGCTGATCTCCTTCAGAATGAACTGGTTGGATCTTCTTGCAGTCCAAGGGACTCTCAAGAGTCTTCTCCAACACCACAGTTCAATAGCATGAATTCTTCGGCACTCAGCCTTCTTCACAGTCCAGCTCTCACATCCATACATGACCACAGGAAAGACCATAGCCTTGACTAGGTGAACCTTTGTTGGCAAAGTGATGTCTCTGCTTTTGAATATGCTATCTAGGTTGGTCATAACTTTCCTTCCAAGGAGTAAGCGTCTTTTAATTTCATGGCTGTTTGATTTTGGAGCCCAGAAAAATAAAGTCCAAGAGTATAGATGGACGCAAAGTAACAAAGCATTTATTTCCACTTTCAACAAAATGGCAAACTACTTAGGAAGCAGTAGCTGTCACTATTCAAATTTATTATTTTTGTAATATGCTGATTCAAGCTTTCTAACCAATAATTGGCTTATGTTTGTCTTTTTTTCATATTTAGTTATATTTCCTTTTTTTTTTTTTTTTTGTTACAGAAGCTATGGACATGCCTGGACTCCCCCAAACTGAAAACATTATATCTATATATGATCTACTAAGTCAATATTTGATCAAATTTGAGTATCTGAGTTGCAACTTTGAATAAATATCAATGGTTCATATTTCTATTTTCTGAATAAAGAAGAAATAAATATACTTTCTTGTTATAAAGCAAAATAAATCCTAAATACTGCTTTCCCATATCAGTTTGAGTAATAGAAATAGATTTGGTCCACTGAGCAAAACTGTCTGCATTAAACTTAGGAATCACAAAAAACCATAGGATTACAAACCAAAACAGATATTAGAAATGCCCACCTTCTTGTCTTACCATTCCCTAGAGGACTGACTGACTCTCTCACCATTGCAAAGAAATAAGACATTTGTCTTTAGTTAAAATGTTGAATTTGCATTTGTCCATGGATTCAGAGGCCCAGAGGCAGTGAACACATTTTATGAAAATCAACTGAAATAAATAGAAGTATGTTATATCTTAATTTGAAATAGCACGTTGCCCTTTGCAGGAAAAAAACTAAAACAAAACAAAACATAGATAAAACGAGAGGAGAGGAAAAAAGAGGCTTAAAACATGGACTATATTTTTGCCAACAACCACGACCTACGAGGTGGACGTCCTCCATTTTGAATTCAGGTCCTAATTTTCACAATTACTTTCCAGCTTCACATACTTATGCAATATCCTTCATATAATAGGATATCATACTGATATGATATGACTGATGTGACTAAATCAGTCATCCTTTATTGACTGACATGGGACACATTCTTTGTTCAAAAGGTAAAGAAACAGGTTTAAAAAAAAAAAATCATCTGCAGAATGTTGAAACAAGCCAGATAGACAGAAAAGCAGGTTTTGGAGGTAAAGCCTAACATTTTGGTTCTCAAGCTTGATTGTGCGTGAGAAACACCTGGATGGCCTGTTAACCCACAGAGTGTGCATCACAATGTCGGACTTTCAGATAAGGGGGGTCCAGGGTGGAGTCTGAAAATATCAAATACCAGGTGAGCCTGTGCTCCCAAAAAAGAGAGTGATGGTTAAGAAGTACCCCAAAACTTTTGTTTCCCAAACTTCTCCTACCATTTTGTATTTTGAGAAGTGCCTTCTCGCCAAGAACTACTCTTTTCCATGTGACTTAGACTCACTGTCCACACTTTGTTTGAACTCACATAGATTTGCAGATGACTCTTGTTTACTTGTGACGAGGCCAAACACAGATCCTCCAAGGTTTTATTCTTAGTCTCTGGAAAAATTAGGTAAGAGTAGAAGTGTTCTGCTGAAACCAGCTATTTGCAGACATAAACTCCCTTTCAGCTGACTGAGACATCCCTTGATTGCAAAACAATCACAACGTAAATCATTTCTCCTGCCACTTGTTTTCTTCTCGCTACAGAAGTCTAAGGTCAAACCAACCTGCTGAGACAGTCAGATCGGTTTTCAGTGTTGCTCTACTGCAGTGGTCTGAATAAAGTCAGTCTCCTCACTTTTCCTTTTTTCTTTGTTACATTTCTAACACCTACCCAAATGATGCTCCTGTTGCTGCTTTAGGGACCACTCTTCACACACTGCCACCCAAATGCAATTATAGGCAATCGGGAGAATATTGAATTCACATGGGTAACCCAAAGAGCCACCATAAAGTATATGAAGCTGGTATGTAAATTGTGAAAGGTAGGCTCTGAATTCAAAATGGAGGACGTTCATCGCCTAAGTCTTGGTGGTGAGGAGTGGTCTGTCTCCAGATTATGACTTTATGCCCTTTCTTTCACTTGGCAAGGAGTCATCCCCAAAGCAGTGTGTGTGACCTGGGCATGTGAGGAAGGCAACAGGATCATAGACCTTAGATAAGTGAAGAAGGGAAGGGGTCCTTCAAGACGCAGTAAGTAACCTCAGACATTCAATTTTCTGCCTTTTGTATTATCACAACAAAATATTGAAGAGTTAAGTCATTGCAATCGTTTATGAAGCCATTGTTGTGCAATTCTCAGATTTGAGCCATATTTCCATATCCTCTCAGATAAAAACAAAAACAAAAGGCCCAAACGCTATTTTAACTTGAGAAAACAAAGATGAAAAATGCTTAACAGAATTCATGCTTATATAAACAGTCAGCAGTGTTTTAAATATCGCCTCTGTACTGGTCTTTCATGTCAGCAAAGTTAACAATTTGAGTGCTGCATCTTGGAACAGCAGTGTAGGCGTTCTCTTGCATTACAAACCTCGTGGCATGACATTTCTATCTTTGGCCCAGCGTTAATGATGTTCCATGCTGACCCTCTTGTGTGAAAGCAGAGCTGGAGAGCACAGCTTTGATAGCAGTGTTTACATGAATGTTTGATAAGCATCTGTCAGCTCCTAGCCCTCTACAAGCCTAGGAACACAAAAGAAGCCAGGGAACCCTGGAGCTTTTGCCACCTGAAAGCATAGTCTGGTGTGTTTGCTGAATTTCAAATCAGCAAAAAAAAAGAAAAAAAAAGAGATTGTTCTCTTTGTAGCTGGACTGTAATTTATGTATTATTTACTCAAAAAAAAAAAAAAAAAAAAGAGAGAGAATAAAAGACAATTGCTTTTTCCAAAAAGCATTATGATTATGGAGGTCAGAATTCTTTTAATGTATACTTATCTTGCTACATTTTGTTTTGTCCCACCAAACACAAAATATCATGCAGATTGAAGTGGATTTGACTGCTTAAACTGAGTTTGAGGAATATTAACTGTTCCTCTTCCCCCTACTCCAAAGTATTATGATTTTATCCCTTGAAAGAATAAATGGTGCTTAGGAAAGGCTTTGTGTACAAATAGTGTGTGTCTTGTGTGTCTTACTGTGGGTATTACAATTTTTTTTTTTTTTTGTTAAATAATTGGCTTTGAATTTTCTTGAGATCCCCACACCTTCCTTTTGGCAATTCACATTGTGCTCTTTGTTCAATAATTCATGACTCATGAAATAGGCTAGAGACAACTTTTTGTTTTAGACAGTTCATAGATAGAAAAAGCTTAGACTTTTGTGGTGCCAGAAATATCAACTTCACCCTCTTAAAATAACATCTGCAAATTTAGTGGCTTTTCTGTCACACAGAAAACAGATAAATAGGATAGTGGTGTGTGGTTTGCTATACATGTCAGATACTGTACAACATTGCAATTAGCATTGTGTAGTCTGCATTTTATGTTGTCCTAATAAAATGGCGTATATAAATAAAGTCCCTCAAAAATCGAAATATTCAAAAGAAAGGACAAGGTAAGAAATCTGGTGACATGGAGATGCCTCTCATCTTTCCTGCTGACTACTCATGTTAAATTGATTGAGTTGTGTGATCTCTCTCAGCTTGATAAAATTGTTTGAGTTTCTGGATCCAGCTATTCTTGAAGCTAGTTCTTTCCTTTGGATTTTGAATTTACAAGAGCCAATATACGCAAACTAGATTAAGCCTTTTAATTTGTAAGGAGAAGACTTTTGAAAAATATATCATTTCTATTTAGAATGAATTCACCAACATAATATTAGATATTCAATTTAATTCATCTTTTTTTGGCAATGATCCAGTGTGTCTTCCTGTTATGGTTTGGATTTCCTTATAATAGATATGTGTTAGGATTGATCATTTATATTTTTGACAAATATTTCCCATGTTGCATTATCTTTGTAAATGATTGAATTTGCATTCTGCTTTTATATTGACTTTCTGAGTGGATGTATCCAAGGCAGGAGATACGCTGGCTATAATATCACATACATACACACTCTGGTACACAGTAGAACTATCATAGAAAGTGAATAAGTTCATTCCAATTAATAAGTTAGAATTCTATTTTTATTACTCCTACGGACAAGATGTGTTGTTATATACCATTAAGAGGTACCTCCTGCTAAGCTAAGTCACTTCAGTCGTGTCCAACTCTGTGCAGCCCCAGAGACGGCAGCCCACCAGGCTCCCCCATCCCTGGGATTATCCAGGCAAGAACACTGGAGTGGGTTGCCATTTCCTTCTCTAATGTATGAAAGTGAAAAGTGAAAGTGAAGTCGCTCAGTCGTGTTCGAATCTTAGCGACCCCACGGACTGCAGCCTACCAGGCTCCTCCTCCATGGGATTTTCCAGGCAAGAGTACTGGAGTGGGGTGCCATTGCCTTAGTGCCCCAACAGAGTAGGCCAGCCTCCATATGGCTGGTGGCACGTGCCTGTCCATGTAGAGATACCTCCTATTTATCTATTAACAATAAGTTTCTAATAAATATTTTAAGAGCCAACCCTGTAGATTTACTACCTTCCTACCTCCCATTCTGACTGTGGCTCCTGTTTGGATATGGTTCTACCAAACTTAATTCAGAAAAATAGGCATGCCTGAGTTATCTGAACATAATCTTACTAAGACATTTCTTTTGCATTTTTCCAACATAGATATGGGAAAGTAGGAGCAAGGCATGTGGTTTTTCAAAATTTTTTCCTTGGATGTAATATGAAAAGAGGGTCAAATGAACACATAAGCTTGAGAAACGCTATGTTCTGCTTTATAAAATAGCCTTTATTACCTCTAAAAATGGTTAAGACCTTTTGAACATTGAAGATCTAATTTAGCCACAGCACTTTTATTTCATGGACTGTCTCAAGGGGTATATTTTAGGAAACATTTGACTAGTGTGAGGGTTACATGAAAAATTGTGCATCAGAACTAGGTGAATAGTTTACAGCCAACTAATTCATAGCCTTGTCTTTAAGCCAAATACTTTATATTTTATTCCTTTGTAGAAATAAATAAGGTCATTAAGAGAGGGTTGGATGTGACACTTCTATATTTGTACCTAAGGATGATTGTTCTGACGAGCATTATATAGTTAGATATCCCTGGTGCCTTAGACGGTAAAAGCATCTGCCTACAATGCAGGAGACATGGATTTGATCCCTGGAAGATCCCCTGGAGAAGGAAATGGCAACCCACTCCAGTACTCTTGCCTGGAAAATCCCATGGACGGAGGAGCCCAATAGGCTACAGTCCGTGGGGTCGCAAAGAGTCAAACATGACCGAGCAACTAAGCACAATATTCCACTGTATTTATGTACCACATTTTCTTTATCCATTCCTCTGTTTTCCTCTGTTGATGGACATTTAGGTTGCTTCCATGTTTTGGCTATTGTAAATAATGCTGCAATGAACATAGGGGTGGGTGTATATATCTTTTTGAATTATAATTTTCTCTGGATATATGCTGGGTGGGATTGCTGGATCATACGGTAGTTCTATGTTTAAGGAACCTCCATACTAATCTCCATAATAGCTGTACCAGTTTGCATTCCCACCAGCAGTGTAGGAAGGTTCTCTTTTCTCCATAATCTTTCCAGCATTTATTTTTCATAGATTTTTTTGATGATGGCCATTCTGACTGGTGTAAGGTGATGCCTGATTATAGTTTTAATTTAAATTTCTCTAATAATGATATTGAACATCTTTTCATGTGGTTTTTCTATGTCGTCTTTGGAGAAATGTCTGTTTAGATCTTCAATTCACTTTTTAGTATTTTGTTTTTGATGTTGAACTGCATGAACTTTTTGTATATTTTGCAGATTAATCCCTTGTCAGTGGCTTTGTTTACAAATATTTTCTCCCATTCTGTGGAATATCTTTTCTTTTTGTTAATGATTTCCTTTACTGTACAAAAGCTTTTAAGTTTAATTAGGTCCCATTTGCTTATATTTGTGTTTATTTTCATTACTCTGGGAGGTGGATCAAAAAAGATATTGCTGTGATTTACGTTAGAGAGTGTTCTGCTTATGTTTTCCTCTAAGAGGAAATGTATCTGGTCGTACATTTAGATCTGTAACCCATTCTGAGTTTATCTTTCTGTCTGATGTTACAGAGTGTTCCAATTTCATTCTTTTACATGTAGTGGTCCAGTTTTCCTAACATCTTTTATTTACTTAATAAGCAAATTTGCTATTAGAAGTTTAAATGTTAATAGTTTTTCACTTCACAAAGATTTAAAAAATCTTCATTTTAGAATATGATATTAAATATTAAGGAAAGATGAGAGGATGGATATAAAAATAATAGAAAATGTAACAGTCTGTGATTGATGTTATTAATTAGAGGAAATGAGGAAATAGTTGAAAAACATCTTGAAAATGTGTGTGTGTGTGTTAAGAGTTGATAAATATATAGATTTGACAAAGGATGGAAATGACTAGGTTTCTTGTGTAGAGATATAAATAAATCAGTGCTATCAAAGAACTTATTAGGAAAAAAAGAAACTAATGTACATGAAACCACTTAAAATATTTAAATGTTACATTGCATAGAAGTGACTAGATGAGGAAGTAGACTTTATAGAAGGGGAGATTAAGAGTATGTGGAAGAGTCTAAAGAGAAAAATATAGGAAACAATCAGGTTTACAAGAAAGATTTCGATAAGCCAAAGAGAGATGCATGGGTGACTGACTATAACAGCTGGAGGAAGAGGATGGCATCTGAGTTCGGCATATAGAGAAGAGAGTAAGAAGTCGGATCTCACTGGGTTTGCTGCTGTGTGATCTAATGTATGTCACCAGGGAACAAACAAAATACACTATTTTTTTTACTTGGAATAAAATATCTGAGTTCACTCTTCACTTTGAGAATTTGACTAAATTAATGATATCCAAGATATCACTTTCTTAATTGTTACATAGGAGTCCTGACTGAATTGCCTTGAAGAAAAAAGGAAGGAAGCTGGTCCACAAATATCCTGCCAAAGAGAAGAGCTTGGAAGTATCTAGTCATATCACAACCAGAGAAAAGTGAGAAGGGAGGAGTCAGAGGTATAAGGAAGGTTTGAAGAGAAAAGTGTTAGTCGCTCAGTCATGTCTGACTCTTTGCGATCCCATGGACTGTAGCCCAAGAGGCTCTTCTGTTCCTTGGAGTTCTCTAGGCAAGAATACTAAGGATGAAATCAGGCAAGACTATAGTCATGATAAAACTTGAGGTCCTATTTTAAGTTCAGTAAATAAGCCTTTTCATACTGTTCATGGGGTTCTCAAGGCAAGAATACTTAAGTGGTTTGCCATTCCCTTCTCCAGTGGACCACATTCTATCAACAGTTAGAACTGGACATGGAACAACAGACTGGTTACAAATAGGAAAAGGAGTACTTCAAGGCTGTGTACTGTCACCCTGCTTATTTAACTTCTATGCAGAGTACATCATGCAAAACGCTGGGCTGGAAGAAGCACAAGCTGAAATCAAGATTGCCGGGAGAAATATCAATAACCTCAGATATGCGGATGACAACACCCTTATGGCAGAAAATGAAGAGGAACTAAAAAGCCTCTTGATGAAAGTGAAAGAGGAGAGTGAAACAGTTGACTTAAAGCTCAACATTCAGAAAACTAGGATCATGGCATCTGGTCCCATCACTTCATGGGAAATAGATGGGGAAACAGTGGAAACAGTGTCAGACTTTATTTTTCTGGGCTCCAAAATCACTGCAGATGGTGATTGCACCATGAAATTAAAAGACACTTACTCCTTGGAGGGAAAGTTATGACCAACCTAAATAGCATATTCAAAAGCAAAGACATCACTTTGCCAACAAAGGTCCGTCTAGTCAAGGCTATGGTTTTTTTCCAGTGGTCATGTATGGACGTGAGAGTTGGACTGTGAAGAAAGCTGAGTGCCGAAGAATTGATGATTCTGAACTGTGGTGTTGGAGAAGACTCTTGAGAGTCCCTTGGACTGCAAGGAGATCCAACCAACCCATCCTAAAGAAGACCAATCCTGGGTGTTCTTTGGAAGGACTGATGCTAAGGCTGAAACTCCAGTACTTTGGCCACCTCATGCGAAGAGTTGACTCATTGGAGAAGACCCTGATGCTGGGAGGAATTGGGGGCAGGAGGAGACGGGGACAACAGAGGATGAGATGGCTGGATAGCATCACTGACTTGATGCACATGAGTTTGGGTGAACTCTGGGAGTTGGTGATGGACAGGGAGGGCAGGCGTGCTGCGATTCATGGGGTCACATGGAGTTGGACAGGACTGAGCAAGTGAACTGAACTGACTGAAGTAAGCCTTAGGGTGTATTGAACAAGGCAGTAACATAATCTTATTAACATTCTAAAGAGCTTACTGTATATACTGAATAATGAATTGATCTACGTGTGAAAGAGTGAAAATACGGTCAACTTAAAGGCCGGTTCTACAGTCCTGGAAAAAGATGCTAATCAGCTGATCAAGAGCTCTGATACTGCTACTAAGTCGCATCAGTCATGTCCGACTCTGTGCGACCCCATAGACGGCAGCCCACCAAGCTCCCCCGTCCCTGGGATTCTTCAGACAAGAACGCTGGAGTGGGTTGCCATTTCCTTCTCCAATGCATGAAAGTGAAAAGTGAAAGTGAAGTTGCTCAGTCGTGTCCGACTCTTAGCGATCCCATGGACTGCAGTGCACCAGACTCCTCCGTCCATGGGATTTTCCAGGCCAAGAGTACTGGAGTGGGTTGCCATTGCCTTCTGTTGATCAAGAGCTCTGCTGCTGCTGCTGCTGCTGCTAAGTCGCTTCAGTCGTGTCCAACTCCGTGCGACCCCAGAGACAGCAGCCCACCAGGCTCCCCTTTCCCTGGGATTCTCCAGGCAAGAACACTGGAGTGGGCTGCCATTTCCTTCTCCAATGCATGAAAGTGAAAAGTGAAAGTGAAGAGCTCTAGCAACATGTAATGAAAGTAGTGGATAGATTGGTGATAGATGCCTTAGGTAAATCAATAAAACTCAGTGATTTGGATGGAAACTGGAGAAGAAATCATCAAGAATAAATTGCAAGTTTTTCAGTTTAGCAACTGGGTGACTGTTGATGTCAACATATACTGCAAAGAAGGAATATGAGTATTTTTGAAGAATTCTGGATCTTTTAAGATATTTTAAAGTAAGCACACACAAGCACAGAGGATGATATTACTACAGGTGTTTACAAGATACTGAAAGAAGGGAGTAGATTCAGAAAAAACAAAGTTTTTATAGCAAAAGCATTTCGGAATATGGAGCTGAATCAAGATAGTGGATAAAAGTGGGAATACTGTAGAAAGAGTAGCTCTTAGAGGAATATCTTAATAAGTTCCAGGAAACTTACCAATAATTTCTTCCCTATCGAATACTCAGAGGATTAATGATTTATCTACAGTCATTCGGCAAATTTAACCTTTAGAAAGTCATTCCCCTTGAGCTGTCTGTCTGTTTCCGTAATCTTAAGAGAGGATAAATAAGGAGATATACCTCATCAAGCACAAAATAGATTTAGTTTCTCAACCAAATGATAAATTTAGTCTTTCCCTGTATGTCAGTGAAAAGAAATCACATACTTTGAACAAGCCTGAGAAAGACTTGAAATTAACAGCTGAGATTTGCTCTCGGATATTAACTTGGGGATTTGTACAGATTTCTGAAGGCAATTAATACAATATATATCAATAATTGACAAAGCAACACTTCAGTGAGCTTTAAGAAATTTTTTTCTAAAAGACTAAAATTGTAACTAGAAAGCAAAGTATATACTTTTGCAATGTGGCTATATATATGGCTAAAATTTTAATAGTATAATAAACTAACACTAAGGTGACTTAACTGAGAGACAACTGATCTGCCTTAGAGAAGCCTCCAGAAAGAATAGTTTTAAAAGTGAAGTCATATTAATTTAGTCGGCATGTAATTATTCAAAATAATAATAAAATTTTGCTACATATTCTACCCCCAAAGGTGTTTAATAAGTTGAAAGGATAACTTTAAATTAGTACATAGAACTATTGGAAAAGATCTTTTAATGTATTTACATTCTTTCCAAGGGCAAGAAAAAGTAGGTTTTATGTAAATGATAAATATTCACCTCCAAACAAATATGCAAATCAACAATAAACTTGTTTATTATAAATAGGTATATATTATTTTCTCAGTGTCCTCTGAATTAAAACCAGTTTCAAGTCACTAGAATATGTTATTCATCAACTATTATGTAAATGATCATTTAATAATATTTTGTTAAAGTTGCATAACTTAAAAAGCAGATAAAGCTATATTTTTCCTAATGAAGCCTTTTCCATTCAGATATACTAACCTTAAAATATAAATCAAGTTTTAAATTTGCATTAAATTAACAAACATAAAATTAGAAATGGTATAGGCCTTTTATTTGACATATTTCTTTAGTACTTTTTAATTAGCTAAAAAAAATCTTTTTCACTCCCTAGGGTAATAGTTTATGTATATAGTGTGTATTTTTTTAATATCAGTTCAAATTTTTGTGCCAACTCATTAGAATGCACACAGACAAACCCAGGAGGAAACTTTAAATAATCTATATAATTTTTCTGGTTAGAATAAATAATAAAATGCTAATTGATATTTGTTCTATTGTTCTGCAAGCTGTGAAATAAATTGTGCATTATATAATATACAACTAGCTCAGAGTAACAAAATCCAGGAGGGGGTAAACTTTTAATAGTTGTATGTTGATACAACTTTTATAATAAATATATATATAATATGCATAGCCATTTATTTGTCACCGTATATAGATAGTCATACTCACTATTCAATAGTCTTGGACAGTGTCTTTCTACATCTATTACTTTCACTAGAAACTTTTATTTATGAAAACTCAGTCCATTTCAGACTGTCATTTACAACGCTACTTTAAAATGCTAAAAAGCAAAAGTAGTACAGAAAATGCATTAAACAAAATATGGTTTTTAAGACATAGAAACTTCTTACTTCATCAGTCTATTCCTTATTCTTACTATGCTTACTTCTAAAAACATAATCCAAGAAACTGGAATCCTGATCAGATCAGATCAGTTGCTCAGTTGTGTCTGACTCTTTGCGACCCCATGAACTGCAGCACACCAGGCCTCCCTATCCATCACCAGCTCTCGGAGGTCACTCAGACTCACATTCATCAAGTCAGTGATGCCATCCAGCCATCTCATCCTCTGTCGTCCCCTTCTCCTCCTGCCCCCAATCCCTCCCAGCATCAGAGTCTTCTCCAATGAGTCAACTCTTCGCATGAGGGGGCCAAAATACTGGAGTTTCAGCTTTAGCATCATTCCTTCCAAAGAAATCCCAGGGCTGATCTCCTTCAGAATGGACCGGTTGGATCTCCTTGCAGTCCAAGGGACTCTCAAGAGTCTTCTCCAACACTACAGTTCAAAAGCATCAATTCTTCGGCACTCAGCCTTCTTCACAGTCCAGCTCTCACATCCATACATGACCACAGGAAAGACCATAGCCTTGACTAGGCGAACCTTTGTTGGCAAAGTGATGTCTCTGCTTTTGAATATGCTATCTAGGTTGGTCATAACTTTCCTTCCAAGGAGTAAGCGTCTTTTAATTTCATGGCTGCAGTCACCATCTGCAGTGATTTTGGAGCCCAGGAAAATAAAGTCTGACATTGTTTCTCCATCTATTTCCCATGTAGTGATGGGACCAGATGCCATGATCTTCGTTTTCTGAATGTTCAGCTTTAAGCCAACCTTTTCACTCTCCACTTTCACTTTCATCAAGAGGCTTTTGAGTTCCTCTTCACTTTCTGCCATAAGGGTGGTATCATCTGCATATCTGAGGTTATTGATATTTCTCCCGGCAATCTTGATTCCAGCTTGTGTTTCCTCCAGTCCAGCATTTCTCATGATGTACTCTGCATATAAGTTAAATAAACATGGTGACAATATACAGCCTTGACGTACTCCTTTTCCTATTTGGAACCAGTCTGTTGTTCCATGACCAGTTCTAACTGTTGCTTTCTGACCTGCATACAGATTTCTTAAGAGGCAGATCAGGTGGTCTGGTATTCCCATCTCTCTCAGAATTTTCCACAGTTTATTGTGATCTACACAGTCAAAGGCTTTGGCATAGTCAATAAAGCAGAAATAGATGTTTTTCTGGAACTCTCTTGCTTTTTCGTTGATCCAGCGGATGTTGGCAATTTGATCTCTGGTTCCTCTGCCTTTTCTAAATCCAGCTTGAACGTCAGGAAGTTCACAGTTCACATATTGCTGAAGCCTGGCTTGGAGAATTTTGAGCATTATTTTACTAGCCTGTGAGATGAGTGCAATTGTGCGGTAGTTTGAGCACTCTTTGGTATTGCCTTTCTTTGGGATTGGGATGAAAATTGACCTTTTCCAATCTTGTGGCCACTGCTGAGTTTTCCAAATTTGCTGGCATATTGAGTGCAGCACTTTCACAGCATCATCTTTCAGGATTTGGAATAGCTCCACTGGAATTCCATCACCTCCACTAGCTTTGTTCGTAATGATGCTTTCTAAGGCCCACTTGACTTCACATTCCAGGGTGTCTGGCTCTAGGTCAGTGATCACACCATCATGATTATCTGGGTCGTGAAGCTCTTTTTTTTTTTTATCAGGGAATCCTGATAGAGAGCCCATATAACTTGAACGCTTTCAATATACCATGACATTTCCCTTACTAAACTCAGGCATTTCCTCTGTTATTCATAGGAGATCCAGTCTTCTATATAAAATGAGTAAAGGTCTCCTTTTTTGTGGTTTTTTTTTTTTTTTTGGCATATGGATTCAGATCAGATCAGATCAGTCACTCAGTCGTGTCCGACTCTTTGCAACCCCATGAACCGCAGCACGCCAGGCCTCCCTGTCCATCACCAGCTCCCGGAGGTCACTCAGACTCACGTCCATCAAGTCAGTGATGCCATCCAGCCATCTCATCCTCTGGCGTCCCCTTCTCCTCCTGCCCTCAATCCCTCCCAGCATCAGAGTCTTCTCCAATGAGTCAACTCTTCGCATGAGGTGGCCAAAATACTGGAGTTTCAGCTTTAGCGCATATGGATTACTTATTTTTTAATTGGAACATAGTTTCTTTACAACGTTGTGTTAGTTTCTGCAGTACAGCAAAGTGAATCAGCTATATGTATACATATATCCCATCTTTTTTGGATTTCCTTCCCATTTAGGTCACCACAGAGCATTTCATGGCTTTCCCTGTGCTGTACAGCAGGTTCTCATTAGTCATCTATTTTATGTGTATTAATATATATCAATTCCTACCTCCCAATTCATCCCACTCCCTCTTCTCCCCTTAGTGTCCATACATTTGTTCTCTGCATCTGAGTCTCCTGCAAAGTGGTCTCTGCCAACAACTCCAACTGCAGTTTCCCACCACTCTGGACCATACCACACTACAGGAGGATCAACCATTGAGATTATTGATCTCATGTTTCTGCCATTATTCATCCTGTTCCCTCTTCCAGGAATTTCCTCCCCATGAGTAAAGTCCTTTTGTTGTTAGGAGTGAATGTGGGTACCATTTCCTCTGGAGACATTTGCTAATATCTCTTTGTCTTATTTATCTGGTTTGCTTTCTCATCTGCTCTCATGATGTCCTCTATATATTAGCATTTTACTACCCAGAATATAGTTCATGTGTCTCTTTTTAACTAATACACTGAATACAACTAATTCATTGAGTTGTTAGGCAGAGTACTCATATACCCTCTCACCCTTCCCCCAGTTTGTTTTATTATCAACATCTTTCATTAGTGTAATATTGATACATCTATTACAAGTGATGAGCCAATACATTACCAATAGTGTCCATGGTTATATGAGGTTCATGCTTTGTGTTGTATGTTCTGTTGGTTTTGACTAACATATATATCAGATCAGGTCAGATCAGTCGCTCAGTCGTGTCTGACTCTGCGACCCCATGAATCATAGCACGCCAGGCTTCCCTGTCCATCACCAACTCCCAGAGGTCACTCAGACTCATATCCATCGAGTCAGTGATGCCATCCAGCCATCTCGTCCTCTGTCGTCCCCTTCTCCTCCTGCCCCCCAATCCCTCCCAGCATCAGAGTCTTTTCCAATGAGTCAACTCTTCGCATGAGGTGGCCAAAATACTGGAGTTGCAGCTTTAGCATCATTCCTTCCAAAGAAATCTCAGGGCTGAGCTCCTTCAGAATGGACTGGTTGGATTTCCTTGCAGTCCAAGGGACTCTCAAGAGTCTTCTCCAACACCACAGTTCAAAAGCATCAATTCTTTGGCGCTCAGCCTTCTTCACAGTCCAGCTCTCACATCCATACATGACCACAGGAAAGACCATAGCCCTGACTAGGCAAAACTTTGTTGGCAAAGTAATGTCTGTGCTTTTGAATATATATATATATAATTATGTGTGCTGCTGCTGCTGCTAAATCGCTTCAGTCGTGTCCGACTCTGTGCGACCCCACAGACAGAAGCCCACCAGGCTCCCCCGTCCCTGGGATTCTCCAGGCAAGAATACTGGAGTGGGTTGCCATTTCCTTCTCCAACGTATGAAAGTGAAAAGCGAAAGTGAAGTCACTCAGTCGTGTCCGACTCTTAGCGACCCCATGGACTGGAGCCTACCAGGCTCCTCCGTCCATGGGATTTTCCAGGCAAAATTACTGGGGTAGGATGCCATTGCCTTCCCCGATAATTATGTGTATCTACAGGATAATCAGAATAATTGAGTTGCCCTAAAAATTTCCTGTTTTCTACCAATCACTCACCCTCCCTTCAAATGAGGCCCTGGCAACCAGTGATTTTTCAACTGTCTCTGCGGTCATATCTCTTCCAGAATGTCATATGGTTAGAATCATGCAGTAAGCTGCCTTTTCAGATTGGCTTCTTTCACTTAGCAATATGCATTTAAGATTGCTCAATGTCTTTTCTTGGCTTAATAAGTCATTTCTTTTTACTGAACAGTAGCATTCCAGGTTATGAATGTGACACAATTCGTTTATTGACTCATCTATTGAAAGATGTTTTGATTGCTTCTAAGTTTGGGTAAAGTAGCTATAAATATTTATGTGCAGGTTTTTGTGTTGGCATAACTTTTCACTTCTTTTGAGTGAATACCACAAAATATAATTCTAGGTCGTATGGTAAGAGTGTAAGTTTTATAAGAAATTGACAAACTCTCCCAAAGTGACTGTATCATTTTGCATTCTCGTTAACAATGAATGAGAATTTCTGTTGCTCTACACCTCAACCTGGAGAAGGCAATGGCACCCCACTCCAGTACTCTTGCCTGGAAAATCCCATGGACAGAGGAGCCTGGTGGGCTGCAGTCCATGGGGTCACTACAACTCGGACATGACTGAGCAACTTCTCTTTCACTTTTCACTTTCATGCATTGGAGAAGGAAATGGCAACCCACTACACAATTCTTGCCTGGAGAATCCCAGGGACGGGGGAGCCTGGTGGGCTGCCGTCTATGGGGTCACACAGAGTTAGACATGACTGAAGCGACTTAGCAGCAGCAGCAGCACACCTCAACCAGTTCTTGGTTTTCTCTCTGGGTTTGATTTTACCTGTTCTCATAGATATGTAATAGTATCTCATTGTAATTTCCATTTGCAATTTTCAAGTGACATGATACTGAGCATCCTTTCATATGCTTAATTGTCATCTGTATCTTTTTGTTGAGATATCTATTCAAGTCTTTGCCTATTTTTAATTGGTTTACTTTCTTATTGATAAGGTCTAAGAATTCTTTATAGGGCTTCCCTGGGGGCTCAATGGTAAAGAATCCACCTGCAATGCAGGTGATGCACAGGACATGTTAGTTCAATCCCTGGGTTTGAAAGATCCCTTGGTATAGCTTGGTGTAGGAAATGGCAACCTGTTCCAGTATTCTTGCCATGAAAATTCCATGGACAGAGGAGCCTGACATGTTACAGCCCATGGGGTTGCAAAGAGTCAGACACGACTGAGCATGCATGCATGCACGAGTTCTTTATATATTTCTTCAAACTAGTCCTTTATTGGAGAAGGCAGTGGCACCTCACTCCAGTACTCTTGCCTGGAAAATCCCATCGACGGAGGAGCCTGGTAGGCTGCAGTCCATGGGGTCGCTAAGAGTCCGACACGACTGAGTGACTTCACTTTCACTTTTCACTTTCATGCATTGGAGAAGGAAATGGCAACCCACTCCAATATTCTTGCCTGGAGAATCCCAGGGACGCAGGAGCCTGGTGGGCTGCCGTCTGTGGGGTCGCCCAGAGTCAGACACTACTGAAACCACTTAGCAGTCCTTTATTAGATAGAATTTTTGCAGATTTTCTCCCAGTCTGTGACCTATCTTTCCACTCTCTTAATACTGTCTTTCAGAGAACTGAACTTTTTAGTTTCAATAAAATGTAACATCAGTTTTTCTTTCATAGGTCCTGCTTTCTAGGCATTTTATAACTTAAAAAGTCACCACCATACCCAAGGCCACCTAGATTTCCCTCCATTACCTCCTAGGGTTTTTATGGTTTTGCATTTTATATTTAGATCTAGTATTCATATTGAGCTAATATTTGTTAAGGTATAAGGCATCTGTGTCTAGATTCTTCTTCTTTTTTTTTTTTTTTTTGTAACTGGTTGTTGCAGCAGCATTAGCTAAAAAGATTATTCTTTCTCCATTGAATTACCTTTGATCCTTTTTGTCAAATACCAGTTGACTATATTTGCATGGGTCTATTTCCAGTTCATTTTATTTTCCATTAGTCCATTTGTCTGTTCTTTCACCAATACCCTATTTTCTTGATTAATATACTTTTTAAACTGAGTCTTGAAGTTTCATAGTGTTAGTGGTCCAACTTTATTCTTCTACTTCAATTGTTTTTGGCCTTTCTGTATCTTTTGCCTTCACATGAGACTCTACAATGAGTCTGTCAATATCCACAAGATTACTCCCTGGGATTTTCACTGGAATTTACCTGAGCTGAATTTACTCTTCAGCTCAAGTTGGGGAGAACTTTCATTTTGATAATATTGAATCTGCCTTCCATATGCATAGAATAGCCTCATTTCTTTAGATTTTCCTTATTTTCTTTCAGAATTTTTTTTAATTACCTTATATAGACTTTCAACATATTTTTTTAGGTTTATGCCTAAATATTTTCTTTTTCTGTGCTAATGTGAATGCTGCTATGGTATTAATTTTAAATTCCAATAGATCATTGCTAGTATATAAGAAAACAATGCTTTTTAAAATATTAAACTTCTATCCTTCCACCTTGGTATAGCTGCTAATTAGTTCAAGTAGATCATTTTTTGTGTGTGTGGAATCTTTGGGATTTTTGTACAGTCATGTCATCTGCAAATGAAACATTTATTTCTCCCTTCCACTTCTTTTATCTCAATGCATCTGCCAGGTCTTCTGGAACAATACTGAAAAGTGGTGAGAAATGTATATCTTTGTTTGCTCTTGATCTTTAGGAAGAAAACATCTCGTTTCTCACTATTAACTTTGATATTTGTTTTGTTTTTGTTTTGATGTTATTTAATGAATTAATGGAGTCCCCCTCTAGTCTTAGTTGGCAGAGAGTTTTTCATTCTTTAGTATGTTGATATAATGGATTACATAATTTGGTTTTTGAATATTGAACTAGCCTTGCTTGCATACGTGGGATAAATACCACTTGGTTTGATGTGCAATTCTTTGTATATATTGTTGGATTCAATCTGTTAATAATATATTGAGGAGTTTTGCACTTATATTCATTGAAAGATATTAGTTTGTAGTTTTCTTGTAACATCTTTAACTGGATTTGGTAATAAGGTAATTCTGTCCACATAGAATGAGTTATAATTATTTCGTCTTCCTTTTTTTTTTTTTGGAAAGTGTAGAAATAAGGTATAATTTCTTCTTCAAATGTTTGGTAGAATTCAACAGTGAATCTATCTGGGCCTGATGCCTCTATTTTGAAAGGCTATTAATTATTTATTCAATTTAGTAGCTATATTTCTTTGGGGAGATTTTCTATTTCTCCTTGTATTATTTTTGATAGAGCGTGTCTTCCAAGGACTAAGTCTGTTTCATCTAGGTCATCAGATTTGTGGGCATAGAGTTGTTCATAATATTCCTTTATTTTTCTTTTAAAGTCTGTGATATCAAAAGAGATGGTTGATCTTTAATTTCTGACATTAGTTATGTGCATCTTCTCTCTTCTTAATCAAGCTACAGGTTTATCAATTTTATTGATTTTTTTCCCCAAGTACCGTCTTTTGGTTCCGTTAGTTTTTATTGTTGATTTCCTGTTTCCAAGTTCGTTGATTTTCATTCTTTTATTAATTTATTTTTTATTTTATTTTTTATTTTTTATCTTTACAATATTGTATTGGTTTTCCCATATATTATTTCTTTCCTCCACTTTCTTTGAACCTGCTTTTCTTTTCTCTAGTTTTCCCACGTATAAGATTAATTTTTACATTTTTCTTCTTTTCTAATACAAGCATTTATTGTTATAAATATTTTAGGTTATTGCAATTATGCTGCTGCTAAGTCACTTCAGTCATGTCCGACTCTGTGCGATCCCCATAGACAGCAGCCCACCAGGCTCCTCCGTCCCCAGGATTCTCCAGGCAAGAATACTGGAGTGGGTTGCCATTTCCTTCTCCAATGCATGAAAGTGAAAAGTAAAAGTGAAGTCGCTCAGTCGTGTCCGACTCTTAGCGACCCCATGGACTGGAGCCTACCAGGCTCCTCCATCCATGGGATTTTCCAGGCAAGAGTACTGGGGTGGGGTGCCATTGCAATTATAAATATTGTTATAAATATGATTTTTAATGCAAATTTTGTGCTTTATTTACTTTAAAATATTTAAAAATATTTCTTGATACTTCTTTTTAACTCATGTTTTAATTCATGAGTTGTTTACTTTCCAAGCATTCTGGTGTTTTCCTGTTACTGATTTCTAGGTTTTTCTTCCCACACTTTAAACATTTCATTCTACTCACTTCTTGTTTATCTAGTTCTTAAAAAAGAATCCAGTGTTAGTTTTACCGTTGGACTTTTATACACAAGGTCTATCCCCACCTCGCCATCCCCATCTTCTAAAAGATTTTCTGTCTTTGATCTTCTGAAGTTAGAATATCGTATGTCTATATGTAGATTTTAGGGGGAATACTTTTGCTTGCTCTCTTTAATATCTGCGTCTGTGGTTTGGTGTCTATCATTAATTTGGGAAATTTTTTATTCATTATTATTATTTCTTTAAATATTTATTTTTAATTTTACTTATTTTTATTGAAGTATAATTTACAATATTGTGTTAGTTTCAACACAAATGTACTACAAAGTGATTCAATATACATATATATATGCACATAAATATATACATACAAACACATATATATATATGCATAATATATATTTTTCCAGATTCTTTTCCATTATAGATTAGTATAAGATTTTGAGTACAGTTACCTACACTATATTTTAAGTCTTTATTATTTATATATTTCATATATAGTAGTATGTATATATTAATCTCAAACTCGAATATTTGTTTTGTTCCTTTCTCTTTTCTTCTTCTGATATTACTTTAACACTTCTGTGATTATCTCAGGTTTTATATATCCTATTCTATCTTTTTCACTTTATACTTTTTTGTGTGTTTCCATCATGGAAGTCTCTATTGACATTTCTTTAAGCTCACTGACTCTCTGTGTTCAGCATATTAATGAGCCCATCAGAGGCGTTCTTCACTTTGGTTCAGTTCAGTTTACTTCAGTAGCTCAGTCCTGTCCGACTCCTTGCAACCCCATGAATTGCAGCACACCAGGCCTCCCTGTCTGGGAGAAAGCAATGGCACCCTACTCCAGTACTCTTGCCTGGAAAATCCCATGGATGGAGGAGCCTGGTCGGCTGCAGTCCATGAGGTCGCTAGGAGTCAGACACGACTAAGCGACTACACTTTCACTTTTCACTTTCATGCACTGGAGAAGGAAATAGCAACCCACTCCAGTGTTCTTGCCTGGAGAATCGCAGGGACAGGGGAGCCTGGTGGGCTACCGTCTGTGAGGTCGCAGGAAGTAGGACACAACTTAAGCAACTTAGCAGCAGCAGTAGTAGCAGACCTCCCTGTCCATCACCAACTCCTGGAGTTCACCCAGAATTTTGTCCATCAAGTTGGTGATGCCATCCAGCCATCTCATCCTCTGTCGTCCCCTTCTCCTCCTGCCCCCAATCCCTCCTAGCATCAGAGTCTTTTCCAATGAGTCAACTCTTCGCATGAGGTGGCCAAAGTACTGGAGTTTCAGCTTTAGCATCAGTCCTTCCAAAGAACACCCAGGATTGGTCTCCTTCAGAATGGACTGGTTGGATCTCCTTGCAGTTCAAGGGACTTTCAAGAGTCTTATCCAACACCACAGTTCAAAAGCATCAATTCTCAGTGCTCAGCTTTCTTCACAGTCCAACTTTCATATCCATACATGACCACTGGAAAAACCATAGCCTTGACTAGACAGACCTTTGTTGGCAAAGTAATGTCTCTATCTCAGTTCAGTTGCTCAGCCGTGTCCGACTCTTTGCGACCCCATGAATCACAGCACGCCAGGACTCCCTGTCCATCACCACTCTTGGAGTTCAACCAGACTCACGTCCATCGAGTCAGTGATGCCATCCAGCCATCTCATCCTCTGTCGTCCCTTTCTCCTCCTGCCCCCAATCCCTCCCAGCATCAGAGTCTTCTCCAATGAGTCAACTCTTCGCATGAGGCAGCCAAAGTACTGGAGTTTCAGCTTTAGCATCATTCCTTCCAAAGAAATTCCAGGGCTGATCTCCTTCAGAATGGACTGGTTGGATCTTCTTGCAGTCCAAGGGACTCTCAAGAGTCTTCTCCAACACCACAGTTCAAAAGCATCAATTCTTCGGCGCTCAGCCTTCTTCACAGTCCAGCTCTCACATCCATACGTGACCACAGGAAAAACCATAGCCTTGACTAGAGGAACCTTTGTTGGCAAAGTAATGTCTCTGCTTTTGAATATGCTATCTAGGTTGGTCATAACTTTCCTTCCAAGGAGTAAGCGTCTTTTAATTTCATGGCTGCAGTCACCATCTGCAGTGATTTTGCAGCCCCCCAAAATAAAGTCTGACACTGTTTCCACTCTTTCCCCATCTATTTCCCATGAAGTGATGGGACCAGATGCCATGATCTTTGTTTTCTGAATGTTGAGCTTTAAGGCAACTTTTTCAGTCTCCACTTTCACTTTCATCAAGAGGCTTTTAGTTCCTCTTCACTCTCTGCCATAAGGGTGGTGTCATCTGCATATCTGAGGTTATTGATATTTCTCTTAGCCATCTTGATTCCAGCTTGTGTTTCTTCCAGCCCAGGGTTTCTCATGATGTACTCTGCATACGTTAAATAAGCAGAGTGATAATATACAGCCTTGATGTACTCCTTTTCCTATTTGGAACCAGTCTGTTTTTCCATGTCCAGTTCTAACTGTTGCTTCCTGACCTCCATATAGGTTTCTCCAGAGGCAGGTCAGGTGGTCTGGTATTCCCATCTCTTGAAGAATTTTCCACAGTTGGCTGTGATCCACACAGGTGAAGACTTCGGCATAGTCAATAAAGCAGAAATAGATGTTTTTCTGAAACTCTCTTCCTTTTTCAGTGACCCAGCGGATATTGGCAATTTGATCTCTGGTTCCTCTGCCTTTTCTAAAACCAGCTTGAACATCTGAAAGTTCATGGTTCATGTATTGCTGAACCCTGGCTTGGAAAACTTTGAGCATTACTTTACTAGCATGTGAGATGAGTCCAATTGTGTGGTAGTTTGAGCATTCTTTGGCATTGACTTTCTTTGGGGTTGGAATGAAAACTGACCTTTTCCAGTCCTGTGGCCACTGCTGACTTTTCCAAATGTGCTGGCAAATTGAGTGCAGCACTTTCACAGCATCATCTTTCAGGTTTTGAAATAGCTCAACTGGAATTCCAACACCTCCACTAGCTTTGTTTGTAGTGATGCTTTCTAAGGCCCACTTGACTTCACATTCCAGGATGTCTGGCTCTAGGTCAGTGATCACACTATCATGATTATCTTGGTCGTGAAGCTCTGTTTTGCACAGTTCTTCTGTGTATTCTTGCCCCTCTTCTTAATATCTTCTGCTTCTCTGAGGTCCAGATCATTTCTGTCCTTTATCGAGCCCATCTTTGTATGAAATGTCCCCTTGGTATCTCTGATTTTCTTGAAGAGATCTCTAGTCTTTCCCATTCTGTTGTTTTCCTCTATTTCTTTGCATTGGTCACTGAGGAAGGCTTTCTTATCTCTCCTTGCTATTCTTTGGAACTCTGCATTCAGATGCTTATATCTTTCCTTTTCTCCTTTGCTTACAGTGTTTTTAATTTCTAGCATTTCCTTTTCTTTCTGAAAATTTCCATCTCTTTGCTTACAGTACCTGTACTTTCTCAAATGCTGTCCACTTTTCCTGTTAGAACCCTTAGCAGAGTAATCATAGTTTTAAATTCATGATAGGATAATTTCAATGTCTGTCATATCTAAATCTGATGGTGATGCATATTCTGTCTCTTCAAATTGTGTTTTAGAGTGTTTTACAAATTTTTGTTGAAAGTGGAATTAGTATTAGAAAAAGGAACTGAGATAAACCTGCCTTTAATGTAAGGTTTATGTTTGTCTGGTTAGAGGTTGTTGTTGTTGTTCAGTCACTAAGTCATGTCTGACTGTTTGCAACCCCATGAACTGCAGCATGCCAGGCTTCCCTGTCCTTCACTATTTCCCTGAGTTTGCTCAAACTCATTTCCATTGAGTCAGTGATGCCATCCAACCATCTCATCCTCTATCAGCCCATTCTCCTCTTGCCTTCAATCTTTCCCAGCATCAGGATCTCTTCCATTGAGTCAATTCTTTGCATCAGGTGGACGAAGTATTGGAGCTTCAGCACCAGTCCTTCCAATGAATATTCAGGCTAGAGTTTAAGCTGTTTGCTGTAGCTGCAGGTATTGGAAGTAAAGTTTCCTCTGATGTCCTCCCTCAGTCTTTTTTTTTTTTTTTTTTTGCCCCTCTGTTGTGTTTTCCTAGAGTGTTCTTTTATAAAGTTAAAGATATATATTTCTCTCAGTTGCATCCCCCCATTATTATACAGGAGCTCTACTGATGTGGTTGTAAAGTTGGGTGTTTCTTCTCCCCCATTCAGAAGCCCGAGGTGGCTGGAGTTGGTTTTTCCTTTGCCAAGGTCAGTTAGGCTATGGTAAAATAGTTTATCTTGAGGGCAGTCCTTGTTAAGAGGAATAGGATATTCTGGGAGTGTTTCAAAACGGCTACTTTTCTCCTCCTGGAAGCATATGTTTATTTTTTTCTGATCATTACAGTGAGAACCTGTAGGACTCCTGAAGGTGAAACTCATAAACGTGCAGGACCACCCTAAGACTGTACCCTGCCCCAGCACACAGACTTGCCCACACTGAACCTCCAGCTAATAGTCAACCACAGTGATGTTTTTCTAAACCAGTACAGGTTCCTGTGGAGATTTCTGTTCTGTCAAGTTTTCAGTTGTTCTGTCTGTTTATCAGTCCAATTGTGTGGGGAGTGGTTTCCCTTGTGACCTTTATCTTCTGATAGACTTATGAGTTGTTGATGTTACACTCATGTTGTTTCTTATGAGAATCGGTGATGATTTCCAAGCTCCCTATACGCCTGGTCAGAAACTATATTTCTCTTGTAACTAGTGCCATGGTACCTTTTGAAGGACCATAAAGTTGTAAAATGTATGTCAAATAAAATAATTCTCTGTGCCCACTTACCACTAAGTGGTGAAATTCCTTAAAATGTAGAGCAATTTCTTTTTGTATCTTCCATATGCCCAGCATCTAAAAGCATTTTCAGTGAATAATGATTTAACTTGCTTTGAAAGCTTGACTTTGTGGTCTGAACCAGCAGCCTTAGATAGTCTCAAACTTCTTATACTAAAGAAGAGAATGCACTGAAATAAACTGCTTCATTTTCATTTACTTGACATCATACTTAGAAGAAATATAGGCACCAGAGAATAATTATGACAACCATGGAAATGATGAGACACTGAAGAGTGTCCTGATAAGCAGATAACTTTTCCCTCTTGAGATGTCTTTACTTAACATTTTGTATAGAGCTTTGCAAGAAATAATTCAAACTAAATTCATAAGTACAAAGTAAAATAGGTGGAGATAAAGAGTTATTTTATTAGGAAACAGTTTAGATGGTTCTAGTTAGTTTGCAATCTTTCTTTTGCTGCCTAGTCTCATTCTATAAAGACTGGATTCCTAGGGTACAAAATGTCTCTCTTTATGTTTCCTCGCCATTTAGCATCCTTATGAGGGGATTCACCACAGAGTTCTTCAAAGGGGAGCAATTCAGCACCCCAGGGCCAGGCCAGCAGCAGCGCTTCCCAAACCATCATCAGGCACTTTTAAGGATGAACAACAGCTCTCCAGGAGGTGTAGTGCAAATCCAGCCCTTTAAACTCATTTACTTTAATTGCGTAACATTTTAAATACTGAACGCCAGTGAGAGGCAGGTGGATCAGCAGGTGCAATGTGGCGATCTGCCAATAATGGCATCAGAAAAACAGTCCCTCACAGAGGCAAGAAGCAAAAGAGACTGAGTGAAGAACTCCTCTGAGCTTAATATCTATTTCATCCAGTAATTGCAGCAGAGGGGAGGATTTCCAAGCAATCTAAACCAAAGCTGTTTTATTCATTTTTAGCTGTGCCTTTTTTTTTTTTAACAGGGAGGTCTCAGAAATAGAATTTTGGTCCAAATTCATCCAAGTCCTTTCTGCATTCATCCTACTGAAACTCATTTATGAGTAAAGATGTTAAAAGAGAAATCATGAAAGCAGATGTTTTCTTTTTAAAGTTTTTTTTCTTTCTTTCTTTCTTTTTTTTTTTAGAAAAATCTGAAGCATATCATACTAAGTTTTATATTGAGGGTATTAATTTGACCCAAGTAAAATTTGAAAGCAAATTGTTAAAGGAATTCATGAGATTAATTTCTAAATTAATGATAAACTCTAAACTACATGAACTTTCTATTTTTCCTTTCATTGGCTCTCTTTATATACAAGGAAGAAAAACTGTGCAGATAATGTGTAAAAAGAGTATAAAAATAGTTTTTAAACTATTGAAATTAGATATTCATATAAATTTTCAAATTGATTAGAGATAGAGTCCACAATTCTGTGTTCATTTATCTATCTTTTTGTTTATAAAAACAGGAAATTCATGATAATGTGTTTTTTAAATCACAGACATTATTAAGTTTTTAAATATTTTGACCAAATTGAGTTTTGAAGATAAAGTGATGATTAGTGGAGAGAAGTGAATGCTTTGTTACCATTTCTATTTCAGGCTTCCTTTTTGCCAAAGTGCAACTCTGTTGAAGTTTATACAGATGTGGCAGTTAAAGTGTAATCTTAGAAGATATCCTCAGCAGTTGCTGCTGCTGCTGCTGCTAAGTCACTTCAGTCGTGTCCGACTCTGTGCGATCCCATAGACGGCAGTCCACCAGGCTCCGCCTTTCCTGGGATTCTCCAGGCAAGAATATTGGAGTGGGTTGCCATTTCCTTCTCCAATGCATGAAAGTGAAGTCGCTCAGTCGTGTCCAACTCTTAGCGACCCCATGGACTGGAGCCTACCAGGCTCCTCCATCCATTGGATTTTCCAGGCAAGAGTACTGGAGTGGGGTGCCATTGCCTCCCCCCGATCCTCAGCAGTAGCTCAAAACAATTCAGAGTAAGAGGAAAACAGAGGTGTAGAGT
Source organism: Tragelaphus eurycerus (assembly GCA_935064755.1). Taxonomy (NCBI): domain Eukaryota; kingdom Metazoa; phylum Chordata; class Mammalia; order Artiodactyla; family Bovidae; genus Tragelaphus; species Tragelaphus eurycerus. Next base: position 654,568 of record CAKXYN010000120.1, on the reverse strand, counting down.
TACTACAATTTTAAGATCTATTTGTCAGGCCCTGTGATTTAACTGTTTCATCTGTGTATTCTGAAAGCAGATGCTATTCATTCTACTTTTCCTTTGTGTTAACTGAGGCTAAGCCAGATGGCCATTGGGTAGTGTAGAACAGTTTCCAATGATTTCATCTTTATGCCTCAGTGAGCTATTTGCTTGGCACACATGCTTTGAAAATATATCAATAATTTAGGGATTATGTGATAGGTGATGAGGGTTTTCTTTCATATTTATTGTACCACCAAGACAATGGCAGTAATGAAACCCCTAAAAATAGAGAGGCCTGTAGAAAACTATAAATGGTAATATTTAGAGTCTTGCCTACATGTAAGTTATAAAGAGGGTGTAGACAGCTATACCTTCTCTAATTTCTGTTTATTACTCTATAGTATCACTTGATAAATCAAGAAATACCTTCCATTTAAATACCTCCATCTCTAATACTGTACAAGCTTTTATTTTTCCCCTGATCACCATGCAGTCCATTATTTTCTATTAACTTACACTCACCCAATTCATAACTCACCCTTTCATATCATTAATCAGGGTATCTTTTCAATCATGGCAGTACACAGGGAAGGGTGCAGGCCAAACAGGGATGTAAGAACATATCTATTTCACGCCATAATAAAAGTGAGATCAGAAAATAAACTTGCATCATAAAAAACTTTACATAGCATAATGTCCTCCCAATCTATTGATCCCCATAACCAGTAATTAGAATTGCAATTTACATCATTCTTATAAAAAGACATCTAGAGTAGCTTACTCTTTTGCTTCTTCTGATGTTGAAACCTGTTTCTGATGATATTTAAGTATCGGTCCTCTCTGCCCTAGCACTCATGGTACCCTGAATAATCTTACTGGCAGCAGTAGGAGGCCTGAAGCCAAGTCACGCAGATGCAGGAAAGAACACTCCTGATTGCTGACAAGGCCTCCTGGAACCACAAATCTGTTATGTAGGGATTTGAGGCTTCTTACCAGATATCAGGTGAAAACAAATGACTGGCTTAAAGTTTGTGATGTTCTGTCATTTGAATAGTGAGAAGTTGGTTAAATGATTAGTCTGTGGATTAGCCAGACTGTAGCTGCCATCCCAACATTATGTTACAGAACCAAGTATGGTCTACTTACCCTCACACAGTAAAGCCAATCTATTGACACTGGTGTGGTGAAAGAAAGTGCAGTGTCTATTGAAGGGCTTCAAGCAAGGAGTTAGGGCAGCTAGAGCTTAAAAGACCTGAACTCCCTAAAGGCTTTTAGGGAAAAGTTTATAAAAACAGGATGAGGAAGGGGGCTTGTGAAGTGTGTGATCAACTCATGGACACTTTTCTGATTGGCCGGTGGTGAGGTAACTGGGAGTCAAAATCATTAATCTTATGGTTCAGTCTGGGGGTCTACGTGCTTGTGGGTGGCATACAGTTAACTTCTTTCTTTTGGTGAGGGTTTCAGTCTCTACAAAACAACTCAGAGACATGGCTCCAAATTTTATCTATAGTCCTTGAGGAGGAATTCAAGGTACTTGATTTTGTTTAATGGCTAAAGTATTATTATTTTCACTTTCTTGACTGTTTTCCTTTCTTTCTGGATTTTCTGACTTCTCTGATTAAATTTATTACCTTTCTACAGACAAAAGGCAGGTGGAGGACATGAGGTTGGAGGTAGTCCTGTTCTGGGAGGTCCTATAGGGTCCTGCTCAGTTACACTAGACTTTTTAAAACTTATTTTATTCCTTTAAGAAGGTTTAAAAAAAAAAGAAAAAAACAAATGTAAAAATAATCAGCCTACTTTTTCATTAATAGAGGTTCTGGATAAAAAAAGAACTAAAACCAATATTGACGTATAATATGGATTTGATATATTAGATTTTTAATTTCATTGAATGACAGGGATGTTGAAATATTCATGTGGTAGAAATCATTAGTCACATTTCCTGGTAGGTAAGAGAAGTGGTATGGTATAATTTCTGTCTTTATTCTCTTGAACAACAGAATTTGTCTCAACACAGGGGATGCAGACAAAGTCAGAAAAGTTAGGTTGATCTCCAGTACAATGGCCAAAGTTACCAGGCCTAAAGCACGTATTAATCTAGGACTGCAGAAAGAAAGAGTGTGATAGGAATGAGATAGAGAAAATGAGTTTTAAGAAATATAGGGAAACATTTTTTTGTTTGCATTCAACTTATAATGAATTATTGACTATGCCAAAGGCTTTGACTGTGTGGGTCACAATAAACTGTGGAAAATTCTGAAGAAGATGGGAATACCAGACCACCTAACCTGCCTCTTAAGAAACCTGTATGCATGTCAGGAAGCAACAGTTAGAACTGGACATGGAACAACAGACTGGTTCCAAAGAGGAAAAGGAGTACGTCAAGGCTGTATATTGTCACCCTGCTTATTTAACTTATACATCGTGAGAAACGCTGGGGTGGAAGAAGCACAAGCTGGAATCAAGATTGCTGGGAGAAATATCAATAACCTCAGATATGCAGATGACACCACCCTTATGGCAGAAAGTAAAGAGGAAGTAAAAAGCCTCTTGATGAAAGAGGAGAGTGAAAAAGTTGGCTTAAAGCTCAATATTCAGAAAACAAAGATCATGGCATCTGGTCCCATCACTTCATGGGAAATAGATGGGGAAGCAGCATCAGACTTTATTTTTTGGGGCTCCAAAATCATTGCAGATGGTGATTGATTGCAGCCATGAAATTAAAAGATGCTTCTTGAAAGGAAAGCTATGACCAACCTAGACAGCATATTAAAAAACAGAGACATTATTTTGCCAACAAAAGTCTGTCTAGTCAAGGCTATGGTTTTTCCAGTGGTCATGTATGAATGTGAGAGTTGGACTATGAAGAAAGCTGAGCACCGAAGAACTGATGCTTTTGAACCATGGTGTTTGAGAAGACTCTTGAGAGTCCCTTGAACTGCAAGGTGATCCAACCAATCCATCCTAAGGGAGATCAGTCCTAGGTGCTCATTGAAAGGACTGATGTTGAAGCTGAAACTCCAATAATTTGGTCACCTGATGCGAAGAGCTGACTCATTGGAAAAGACTCTGATGCTGGGAAAGATTGAAGGCAGGAGGAGACAGGGAGGACAGAGGATGAGATGGTTGGGTGACATCACCGTTTTAATGGACATGGGTTTGGGTGAACTCTGGGAGTTGGTGATGGACAGGGAGGCCTGGTGTGCTACAGTTCATGGGGTCACAGAGTCGGACAGGACTGAGCAACTGAACTGAAATAAGTCTTCATTACCAAGAAAATCAATGATCATATGTTGAAGATTTTCAAAATGTGATTTCTGTGTTTTTTAGATATACTTAGCATACAACACTATTAGTTTCAGATATACAGCATAATGATTCAGTATGTATATATATTATGAAATGAACACTACAATAGGCTGGTTAACACCCATCACCATGGGTGTTTCCTTAACTGTTTTGCTGCTGCTGCTAAGTCGCTTCAGTCTTTTCCGACTCTGTGTGACCCCATGACGGCAGCCCAGCAGGCTCCGCCTTCCCTGGGATTCTCCAGGCAAGAACACTGGAGTGGGTTGCCATTTCCTTCTCGCCCTTCACTGTACAGTAGCTCTTTATTTTGATGTAGTCCCTTTTGCTTGTTTTTGCTTTTCTTGCCCTGGCTTTTGGTGTCATGTCCAAAAAAATCAATACCAAGGCCAATATGAAGGAGGTTTGCCCCATGATTTTTCTAGGAATTTTATGGTTAGGCTTTATGTTCAAGTCTTTAACCTATTTTTTGTTGATATCTGCATATGGTACAAGATAGTTATTCAGTTTCATCTTTCTGGAAATGGCTGTCCAGTTTCTCTGGCATCATTTATTGAGAAAATGTCCTTTAAATATATCCTTTAAATATAAGTTTTATCAAATGTCTTTTTTTCATATGCAAAGAAAACTAGTATTTTTTTTTTCTATTTGATGGGTTTGCCTTTCTACATTAATAATTTTTTTTTATTTCAAATCATTCTTTCATTTTTAGTGTAAATATGTTTTAATACTGATTCACTGTATTTCTCAATGAGGAAAACAATGCAAATTTAATTTTTTTTAATTATTGCAAATTTAAATTTACTAATATTTTATTTTTTCTAATTTAAATCAACTAGTATTTTATTTTTTAAATATGTGAAAATTTTAATTTTACTAGTGTTATATCGAATTATTGCCAATTTTAGTTTTCCAGTATTTTATTTTTTAAAATATGTGCATATTTTTATTTATGCTTAGATAGGTCATGGTGGAGAGAGATGACAGGGTGTGGTCCGCTGGAGAAGGGAATGGCAAAGCACTTCAGTATTCTTGCCTTGAGAACCCCATGAACAGTATGAAAAGACAAAATGATAGGATACTGAAAGAGAAACTCCCCAGGTCAGTAGGGGCCCAATATGCTACTGGAGATCAGTGGAGAAATAACTCCAGAAAGAATGAAGGGATGGAGCCAAAGCCAAAAGAATACCCAGCTGTGGATGTGTCTGGTGATAGAAGCAAAGTCCAATGCTGTAAAGAGCAATACTGCATAGGAACCTGGAATGTCAGGTCCATGAATCAAGGCAAATTGGAAGTGGTCAAACAAGAGATGGCAAGAGTGAATGTCGACATTCTAGGAATTAGCGAACTAAAATGGACTGGAATGGGTGAATTTAACTCAGAGGACCATTATATCTACTACTGTGGGCAGGAATCCCTCAGAAGAAATGGAGTGGCCATCATGGTCAACAAAAGAGTCCGAAATGCAGTACTTGGATGCAATCTCAAAAATGACAGAATGATCTCTGCTCGTTTCCAAGGCAAACCATTCAATGTCACAGTAATCTAAATCTATGCCCCAACCAGTAACGCTGAAGAAGCTGAAGTTGAACGGTTCTATGAAGACCTACAAGACCTTTTAGAACACCCCAAAAACATGTCCTTTTCATTATAGGGGGCTGGAATGCAAAAGTAGGAAGTCAAGAAACACATGGAGTAACAGGCAAATTTGGCCTTGGAACACAGAATGAAGCAGGGCAAAGACTAACAGAGTTTTGCCAAGAAAATGCACTGGTCATAGCAAATACCCTCTTCCAACAACACAAGAGAAGACTCTATACATGGACATCACCAGATGGTCAACACCGAAATCAGATCGATTATATTCTTTGCAGCCAAAGATGGAGAAGCTCTATTCAATCAGCAAAAACAAGACCAGGAGCTGACTGTGGCTCGGACCATGAACTCCTTATTGCCAAATTCAGACTGAAATTGAAGAAAGTAGGGAAAACCACTAGACCATTCAGGTATGACCTAAATCAAATCCTTTATGATTATACAGTGGAAGTGAGAAATAGATTTAAGGGCCTAGATCTGATAGATAGAGTGCCTGATGAACTATGGAATGAGGTTCGTGACATTGTACAGGAGACAGGGATCAAGACCATCCCCATGGAAAAGAAATGCAAAAAAGCAAAATGGCTGTCTGGGGAGGCCTTACAAATAGCTGTGAAAAGAAGAGAAGTGAAAAGCAAAGGAGAAAAGGAAAGATATAAGCATCTAAATGCAGAGTTCCAAAGAATAGCAAGAAGAGATAAGAAAGCCTTCTTCAGCGATCAATGCAAAGAAATAGAGGTAAACAACAGAATGGGAAAGACTAGGGATCTCCTCAAGAAAATCAGAGATAGCAAAGGAACATTTCATGCAAAGATGGGCACGATAAAGGACAGAAATGGTATGGACCTAACGGAAGCAGAAGATATTAAGAAGAGATGGCAAGAATACACTGAAGAACTGTACAAAAAAGAGCTTCACGACCCAGATAATCATGATGGTGTGATCACTGACCTAGAGCCAGACATCTTGGAATGTGAAGTCAAGTGGGCCTTAGAAAGCATCACTACGAACAAAGCTAGTGGAGGTGATGGAATTCCAGTTGAGCTATTCCAAATCCTGAAAGATGATGCTGTGAAAGTGCTGCACTCAATATGCCAGCAAATTTGGAAAACTCAGCAGTGGCCACAGGACTGGAAAAGCTCAGTTTTCATTCCAATCCCAAAAAAGGCAATGCCAAAGAATGCTCAAACTACCGAACAATTGCACTCATTTCACACGCTAGTAAAGTAATGCTCAAAATTCTCCAAGCCAGGCTTCAGCAATATGTGAACCGTGAACTTCCTGATGTTCAAGTTGTTTTTAGAAAAGGCAGAGGAACCAGAGATCAAATTGCCAACCTCCGCTGGATCATGGAAAAAGCAAGAGACTTCAAGAAAAGCATCTATTTCTGCTTTATTGACTATGCCAAAGACTTTGTCTGTGTAGATCACAATAAACTATGGAAAATTCTGAAAGAGATGGGAATACCAGACCACCTGATCTGCCTCTTGAGAAATCTGTATGCAGGTCAGGAAGCAACAGTTAGAACTGGTCAGGGAACAACAGACTGGTTCCAAATAGGAAAAGGAGTACTTCAAGGCTGCATATTGTCACCATGTTTATTTAACTTATATGCAGAGTACATCATGAGAAATGCTGGACTGGAAGAAACACAAGTTGGAATCAAAATTGCTGGGAGAAATATCAATAACCTCAGATATGCAGATGACACCACTCTTATGGCAGAAAGTGAAGAGGGGCTAAAAAGCCTCTTGATGAAAGTGAAAGTGGAGAGTGAAAAGGTTGGCTTAAAGCTCAACATTCAGAAAACGAAGATCATGGCATCTGGTCCCATCACTACATGGGAAATAGATGGAGAAACAGTGGAAACAGTGTCAGACTTTATTTTTCTGGGCTCCAAAATCACTGCAGATGGTGACTGCAGCCATGAAATTAAAAGATGCTTCCTCCTTGGAAGGAAAGTTATGACCAATCTAGATAGCATATTCAAAAGCAGAGACATTACTTTGCCAACAAAGGTTCACCTAGTCAAGGCCATGGTCTTTCCTGTGGTCATGTATGGATGTGAGAGCTGGACTGTGAAGAAGGCTGAGCGCCGAAGAATTGATGCTTTTGAACTGTGGTGTTGGAGAAGACTCTTGAGAGCCCCTTGGACTGCAAGAAGATCCAACCAGTGCATTCTGAAGGAGATCAATCCTGGAATTTCTTTGGAAGGAATGATGCTAAAGCTGAAACTCCAGTATTTTGGCCACCTCATGTGAAGAGTTGACTCATTGGAGAAGACTCTGATGCTGGGAGGGATTGAGGGCAGGAGGAGAAGGGGACGACAGAGGATGAGATGGCTGGATGGCATCACTGACTTGATGGGTGTGAGTCTGAGTGACCTCCGGGAGCTGGTGATGGACAGGGAGGCCTGGTGTGCTGCAGTTCATGGGGTCACAAAGAGTCGGACACGACTGAGCGACTGATCTGATCTGATCTGAGTATAAATTGTCTGTTAGTTCATTTGTGTATATTTTATCTGTTTTGAGTATCTGTTATTTGTGGAATTATTTAGCAGCATAATATTTCTTTTTTTACATTACATATCTTGATCTTTGTCTATTATTCTTTAGATGTGCAAAACAATCGACAAATAACTAACAACACTGCCTTGTTTTTCCATTAATTTATTCTTAGGTTTAATTATTCATAAAATATGTTAAGGTAAGACAAGGCATCAGAAACCAAAGAGAAATATTATTTTTGACTTTAAGGAATTTCAGTTTGTGAAAAACATAAGATCAAATGCAAAATAATGTCCAGGTTACTTTGATAGCATTTTTAAAAACTAATGTGAAAGATAAAGAGGAGATGAGATGGACAACATACAAATCATTAGGATGCCTTGAGGTTACCTGCCTCTTGACATGATGGAGTATAAAATACATAGAACTATCTATATAGCTGACTTCCCTGGTGGCTCAGATGGTAAAGAATCCGCCTGCAAAGCAGGAGACCTGGGTTTGATCCCAGGTCAGGAGGATTCCCTGGAGAAGAAAATGGCAACCCACTCCAGTATTCTTGTCTGGAGAATCCATGTACAGAGGACCCTGGCAGGCTACAGTCCATGGGGTCACAAAGAGTCAGACTGCGTAGTATTCTTATTTTTTTTTTTTTTAAAGGAAGTACTGACCCTTATTCTCACTATCCCCACAACGATAGGTTGAATGAAGGATAAAGGAACAATTTGAACAACAAAATAAGGAATCAGTCACCAAAATCCAGAATGCGAGATATTCTTGGGTTCAGATGATCTTAAAATTAGTTCTTAAAAATTATGGCATTAAAGGAAAGAAATATTGGAGGAAGGTGGTCAAAGTACAAACTTCCATTTATAAGTACTAGATATGTAATGTACAGTATGATAACTAAAGAGAATACCACTGTGTGATATATAGGAAACATAAAAGGAGTAGATCCTAAGGTTTCTCATGACAAGAAAATAGGCTTTTTTTTTCTTTTATTTTTATCGTGTCTATATGAGATAATGGATGTTAGACGAACCTACTGTCGTAATCCTTTCACAATATAGGTAAATCAAATCACTGTATTGTACACTTTAAGTTTCTACAGTGATTATAAAATAAATAAAACTGGGAAAAAATCTCAATAAAGCTCAATAAAACTGGAAAAAGAAAAGCCCTAAAAAAAGATGGGATTGTTATGGAGCAAAGAACACAAAAACAGGTAAAGAAAATGCAGTGTGTATATATATACCTTGTTTGATCGTAATTTAAATAAATCAGTTATAAAGAGACATTTGTTAGGCAAGCTTGAAAATTTGAATATAGTCTGTAGTAGATGATTTTAATAAATTAATTTTGGCAAATATGATAGCATTAAGGTTATATTTTATGAACCCTTAGAAGTATTTACGTAAAAATTAAATGTAAAAAAAAAACAGTTGCTTTGGATTTTCTTTAAAATAGAAAATTACAGCGATGATACAGAGATAAAATTGGCAAAATAAAATATTTATTGGGACTGTATAATGAGTACATCAGGATTCATTATACTGTTGTCTAACTTTTTTGATACTTGAAATTTGGGGAGATAAAATATTTTAAAATACTAAAAGACCTGAGGCAAAGATAAATCTCTAATCTGAAATTATAAAGAAGAATTTCCTCATGGTGTTCAAAATATTGTTTATGTAAATGGACATTCTTTTGTAACCTGCTGCTAAGATGCAAGCTGTGCTATTTAGAATCAATGAGTATGTGCCATCTGAAAATAATCTTTGAAAAGACACTATAATGCATTATACAAACAACATCCAAAAGACCTTATTCAGGACTCTTGATTATAAAATGCAATTTTGTTAAATTATCACAAAGAGAGAAAGGACATAACAATAAAACAGCTATTTTCTCCCCACTAGCATTAACAGATTTTTTTTTCTTATTTTTCAGAGAAAGGATATAAAAAGTGGTACCTAAGTATTAGTATACCTTTCTGGGTAGCAGAGAACTTCCATCTGAAAATGACTGCTGCTGTTGTTTAGTCACTCAGTTGTGTCCAGCTTTTTGTAACACCATGGCCTGTAGCATGCCAGGCTCCCCTGTCCTTCACTGTCTCCTGGAGTTTACTCAGACTTATGTTCATTGAGTCAATGATGCCATCCAATCATCTCATCTTCTCTTGCCTCCTCCTCCCCCTGCCCTTAATCCTTCCCAGCATCAGGGTCTTTTCCAGCAATTGGGCTCTTTGCATCCCGTTGCCAAAGTATTGGAGCTTCAGTTTAGCACCAGACCTTCCAATGAATATTCAGAGTGATTTCCTTTAGAAATTACTGGTTTGGTCTCCTTGCTGTCCAAAGGACTCTCGAGAGTCTCCTCCAGCACCACAGTTCGAAAGCATCAATTCTTCAGCTCTCAGCCTTCTTTATGATCCAACTCCTGCATCCATACATGACTACTGGAAAAACCACAGTTTTTTGACTATACTGACCTTTGCCAACAAAGTGATGTCTCTGCATTTTAATATGCTATCTAGGTTGGACATAACTTTCCTTCCAAGGAGTAAGCGTCTTTTAATTTCCTGGCTGCAGTCACCATCTGCAGTGATTTTGGAGCCCAAGAAAATCTGTCACTCTCCATTGCTTCCTCATCTCTTTGCCATGAAGTGATGGTCTTTCCTGTGGTCATGTATGGATATGAGAGCTGGACTGTGAAGAAGGCTGAGCGTCAAAGAATTGATGCTTTTGAACTGTGGTGTTGGAGAAGACTCTTCAGAGTCCCTTGGACTGCAAGGAGATCCAACCAGTCCATTCTGAAGGAGCTCAGCCCTGGGATTTCTTTGGAAGAAATGATGCTAAAGCTGAAACTCCAGTATTTTGGCCCCCTCATGCGAAGAGTTGACTCATTGGAAAAGACTTTGATGCTGGGAGGGATTGGGGGCAGGAGGAGAAGGGGACGACAGAGGATGAGATGGCTGGATGGCATCACTGACTTGATGGATGTGAGTCTGAGTGACCTCCAGGAGTTGGTGATGGACAGGGGAGGCCTGGCGTGCTGCGATTCATGGGGTCGCAAGGAGTCGGACATGACTGAGTGACTGATCGACTGATCTGATCTGATCTCATGGGACCTCACACCATGATCTTGGTTTTTTAAATGTTGAGTTTTAAGCCAGCTTTTTCACTCTCCTCTTTCATTTTCATCAAGAGGCTCTTAGTTCCTCTTTGCTTTCTGTATTAGGTAAAATCTGCGTATCTGAGGTTATTGATATTTCTCCCAGCAATCTTGATTCATGCATGAGCTTCATCCAGCCTGGGATGTGCTCAGTGTATCAGTTAAATAAGCAGGGTGACAATATACAGCCTTGACATACTACTTTTCCAATTTGGAACCATTCTGTTGTTCCATGTCTGTTTCTAACTGTTGCTTCTTGACCTGCTTACAGATTTCACAGGCGGCAGGTAAAGTGGTCTGGTATTCCCATCTCTTTAAGAATTTCCCACAGCTTGTTGTGATCCACATAGTCAAAGGTTTTGGTAGAGTGAATGAAGCAGATTTTTTTTTTTTCTGGAATCCCTGTGCTTGCTTTTTCTATGATCCAACAGATGTTGGCAATTTGATCTCTGCCTTTTCTAAATCCAGCTTGTGCATCTGGCAGTTCTCAGTTCATGTACAAGTGGAAGCATAGCTTGAAGGATCTTGAACAAGGATCTTGCTAGCATGTGAGTTGAGTGTAGTTGTATGATAGTTTGAACATTCTTTGGCATTGCCCTTTCTGTGGGATTGGAATGAAAACTGACATTTTCTGAAAATGGTAAAGACAAAAAAGTAAAGCTTCAAATGTACAGACATACAGTCAATATTGAAAGTGAGATTGTTAGTCACTCAATTGTGTCCAACTCTTCATGACTCCATGAACTGCAGCCTGCTAGGCTCCTCTCTCAGTCCATGGGATTCTCCAGGCAAGAATACTGGAGTGGGTTGCCATTTCCTCCTCCAGCGGATCTTTCCAACCTAGGGGTTGAACCCAGGTCTCCTATATTGCAGGCAGATTCTTTACCATCACATATAAAAGAATAATTTGGGTTATCACGTTCAGGAGAAAAAGCACATCTAGCAACTGTGTGAAAATAAACCACCTTATGAAAAGCAACTGCCAATGTACATGTTTCTATGATTTTTTTTCCCTGTGTAATCAGTAAATTTATATTAACTTCTACCCCCAAGTGAAGAGATGACTAGGAATCTTCTCCCTAAAATAAGACAGAAAAGACTTCCTGCACCATGAATCTTCTCTTGGCTGTTGAGGGGCACTTTGGAAAGTGTGAAAGAGTTTGAAAATGGCCATCAATTTTGTCTGCCATCCATTTTTCATTGGAAAGTTGGCATTCCTGGGACAACAAGGGGAGTCAAGAAAAAGGAGAAAAAAATAGCTCAACTCATTAAAAGAAAAGATGAATGAGATGGATTGTTTAGATTGATGATGAAACACAATCTCTGACCCAATATACAGTTGACAGAAGTAAAATCTGCTTCTCCATTTTTTTAAAAACAATTTCTACCAGAGCTGACTTTTCCATATGAAATTTCCCTAAATAGTTTCAGAAAATATTGTAAATTGACACATTCCTTTTTATAAAAGTTCCAGAAAAGTCTTGCAATTACTAGGCAAGTTGTCCTACCATAGAATTATTTCAAAGAGTTTAATGAAAGACACTCTGGTAGGGAAATGGAATCTGCTTATCTTTCCCGAATCATCCATTGAGAGAACCAGGCAGGCATCAGAGATACAAAGTTTAATAGCAGAATCAGAGATACAAAGTTTAATAGGAGTCCAAATAGCAGGATATATGCCAGCTTCTGCTGCTGCTTCTGTCCCAGCTTCTGTCCTGCTCTTAGGACAATCTTTCAGGTTTTAATCCATGAAACACTAAATTTAGGGTAAATAAATCAGACATGACTAAGCAACTACACTTTTTTTTTTTTCCCAAAATAAAAAGGATGAGGCTTCCTTGTCTGAAACACTGTGAAACCTCAGTGAGTCCGGCCCCTCCCACAGAGCAGAGCACCTTCTGACACAGCCAGAGCTCATGAGTCCCCACACTCATCAGTAGGACTCTGCATCCAATTACATAGTCCTCAGTCCTCAAACAAAGACAGGGGTGGAGGGAGAGGCCACGGTGCACAGAGTGACCCCACAGGCAGCTACCCTCCTGCGCACAGCCTGTGGTTTTGCTTTGTGCCAACTTCACAGCAGGGCCCAGCAATTTTTCTCCTGAAAAAGAAAATCTACTCCGGAAAAGCAGTAGGATGCAAAGTTGATTCTACAAACGATTCTTGGGAACACGGAAGAGAGTTTCTGCCATATACTAGAAAGCAGACAGCCTAGCAAAACCTCTCACTGGAGGTTTACATTTTCCCCCACATTATTCTTTTATGAGTAGTCACTAGCCCGCTCTCTTTCCTTCCTGAATATTCCCCATAAAACAACATCCTTAGCCTCTCTTTTTCTAACTAGACCTATTGGAGGACTTACAGGCCCTGAAGGCCCAATTCAGAACTGGTTTATCAAATTGCTCCTCTAATGAACTCTTCTAACTGCCTAGAGGGAATCTGCTGCAAAGAAAATTCAGTTTTGTTTGTCATTATCTTTGCATCCTGGAATGTGAAATGAGCAGTTGTTAGGACAGAGGCTGGAAGGGCCCTCAGTGAAGTGGATACATGCGCAGGTGAGCTTTCGTGTACCGCACAGAGCCATGGCAGAACCACAGATATCCTGTGTTAACTTAGAAATAAACTCCCCTCACAGCAAGAAGGCCAAGCCGTGGGAGTGAGCTGAAGTTATCTTCAGGGCAAAGCTGATTTCCTCAGCAGCCTGCTTCTTGAAGTTCAGGCCCCTTCCCTTGCAGAGGGGTTTGGTTTGGCTAGCAATGTTTCTCAGCTTTTAATGTACATATGCATCACCTGGGAATGTTGTCAAAATTCTGAGTTACTAGGTCTGAGTGGTGGCCAGTTTTGCTCTACATTTTGAACAAAATTGTCCATGGGTTACAATTTGAGTAGCAAGGAGAGTATTCTAATGGCTTGGGGATTCTGGTGGTGTTATAAAAAATAGGAGAGGGAAGGGACAGCAACTGGCAATCAGAAGGCATTTCTATGTAAAATTTCTTGTAAGTTAACTAAAGAGAGAGATACTGAGATTTACAAGGTACCAATACTTGTCTTGACTTCATTTACTCATTCTAAATTCTCTATACCAATTTTGCAACTCATTTTGTATCCGCAATTTTGTATTCTTTTTCTTGAAGAAAACTCCTAAAATTGTAAAAGCTTCAGGCTACATAAAACCTGGATCTGTTATTATCTGTGAAAAAAGGGTGAAAGTGTGAGTCACTCAGTCACGTCTGACTCTCTGCGTCCCCATGGACTGTAACCTGACATGCTTCTCTGTCCATGGGATTCTCCAAGCAAAAATAGTGGAGTGGGTTGCCATTCCCTTCTCAATGGGCTCTTCCTCACCCAGGGATGGAACCCAGGTCATCTTCCCAACCCAGGGATGGAACCCAGGTCATCTTCCCAACCCAGAGATAGAACCCAGGTCTCCTGCATTGCAGGCAGATTCTTTACTGTTTGAGCCACCAGGGGAGCCCTAGGGAGCCAGAAATTTGTCTTAAGATAGTGTACATCAACTTAGCTTCATGGTTCACATCTGAGAGGAGGGCTTTATCAGTAGGAAGTAAGGCAATGAGGAGAAAAAAAAACAATCTTATGCAAAAATGATAACGCCAGAAATATCTCTCTTCAGTCAAGGCTAAGTAAAGAATAATGAAGAAAATAAAAGTAACTCTTGGCTTTACTGAGAAAAAATATTCTCTACAACAATAGTGTTTTTATAAAGCATGGAGGAAGTAATGAATTTATTATTATTTGAATCAGAATAAATTAAAATTTTTAAAATATTTGTTTAGCAATATAGTAGTGAAGCTGTGAAATCTTGAGAAAAAAGAAAAGAGATTAAATAATTATGGGGCAAATGTGAGAACTCAAAACCACAGAGGTTTAGATATATTCTATTCAGGGAAAAGAAGAAAAAAAAACTGCATTCAAAAAAAAATAGGAAAAAACTAAAATAAAAGAGTGGGTGGAATAAAATAGATAATGTAAAGTTGGATTTTATTTCAAAGCATGTAAATATAACCCAAGAATATAAACTTTAAAACCTGGCCTGAGCAGCATCAGGGCAGAAAAGAGGTTACTTTTGCTGTAGTATGCTACTTACATGAAAGATACTGATGGAAATTCATGGTAAACTGGAAGGAAATAAGTCCCTGGGGAAAATATCAGTATACCAGTGTTAATCTATGGAATATTAAATAGACAAACATAGAAATCTTAAATAGACAAAAGGAACTACAAGCTGAAAATAATACAATTATAGAAGAGAATTGCATTTTTAGTTAAGTCATATAACGAATCATTTTCAAGAATCAAGCTTTGTTGAACACACACATGTTCTTAGATTAAAATACCAATAAAAAAGAATGCATAAAATCTACATGTTATATCAACAGATTATTAAAAATACACAAATAACCTCAAATTAGAAAACACTTTTCTGAAACATAAGAAGACATCAAATAGGCGATGAAAGATATTTTGGAAAACTAATTATGTAAAAATTGAACAACTAAATTTTTATTTAGAAGTAAAATCACAGTATTATATGTTTCAGTTATTTAAACAAAAGGAAAATACTTTCAGCTGTAGTAATTAGAGAAAGATATAAGAAAATATACAGTTATGAGGGAGAAAAATTACAACACAGAAGAAAATAGAGGGAAAATACTAGAATTGATAAGACTGAGAACCATGCTACTTAAATTTAAAATGAAATCCCAATAAATGTAAATTTAATTAATAGAACACAAAAATAAAAATTAGGAATGGAAAATACTGTCTTTTTTTAGTAGAAAGAGAGTGAAACCCATCTCCAAATTCTATAGAGGGACATAAATAAATTTAACTGCTAATATTGAAATATAAAACAAGATTTTGAAAGGAAAGGGATGAAGCCGAACCTCAATACAAACTAAAACAAGGGCCTTCAGGCAGTAAGCTTCTCCCTAGGGATTGAGTACTTACAGGTTTTATTGTAAGAGAATGTAGCTTTTTACCAGAGCTGATTTTTTTTGGCAGTATAACTCCCATAAAATCTCTGTCAGTTGTCTATGATGTTTATTTCTCAGAATTTTGTGTAAATAGCAAAACTAGAAATCTTCTGGAATCATGGACTTTTAGAAAACACATTTTCTGAGGCTTTACCCACCCAGTTTAAGTTTCCACTATTTGCCCTCTCTGGGCATAACTGGGAATCCATATCGGGGAAACTCCAGCCTTTTCAAATTCATATACTCTGTGATGTTAACTCAGACCTAGTGTGGATGCTTTAGATTTGATTTTACTTTCTGAAGGGATACATCATTCCAAGCGAGTGGGACCAGCAGGAGTTGATGCGTGGTGTTGTCAGATTTCACTGAAATTTTTAACTATTCTAGCCCCACTCAAATGGCTATGGGCCCATCATTTTGTTATTAGCACACTAATTGGAGGCTGCAAGAAAATTTGGCTTCATACATGATAATCCACTTCTCACCAGTTGGTTTCAAATCCTATACGGCAAGACAAAACATGTCTTTAACAAAGTTAAAAATTACCCAGCTGTTTTCTCCCTGCTCTTGCACATAAGTCCCTGTGGATTAGAGTTTGTCAATCTTGTACTTCAGCTGAGGCCATAAGAAATAGTCAATGGACTTTAGTATCTTGCACATTTCTACAATATGCAAGAGTATTCAGACACATGACACACGTAGAAGTTTGTCAACTGTGCAACCTAGGATTAGGGAAACACTCTCTATACCCATCACACTCAGGGAGGGAACAAAAAATAAATGAGATGATTTAAATTTAATAGTAGGATGCCAGACTTAAATCATGTTAAATGTGACCTCCGCTCCTGGGCAACATGACACAAGACAAGATCAGTCGCTCAGTCGTGTCCGACCCTTTGCAACCCCATTAATCGCAGCACGCCAGGCCTCCCTGTCCATCACCAGCTCCCGGAGGTCACTCAGACTCACATCCATCGAGTCAGTGATGCCATCCAGCCATCTCATCCTCTGTCGTCCCCTTCTCCTCCTGTCCCCAATCCCTCCCAGCATCAGTCTTCTCTAATGACTCAACTCTTCGCATGAGGTGGCCAAAATACTGGAGTTTCAGCTTTAGCATCATTCCTTCCAAAGAAATCCCAGGGCTGATCTCCTTCAGAATGGACTGGTTGGATCTCCTTGCAGTCCAAGAGACTCTCAACAGTCTTCTCCAACACCACAGTTCAAAAGCATCAATTCTTCGGTGCTCAGCCTTCTTCACAGTCCAGCTCTCACATCCCTACATGACCACAGGAAAGACCATAGCCTTGACTAGGCGAACCTTTGTGGGCAAAGTAATGTCTCTGCTTTTGAATATGCTATCTAGGTTGGTCATAACTTTCCTTCCAAGGAGTAAGCGTCTTTTAATTTCATGGCTGCAGTCACCATCTGCAGTGATTTTGGAGCCCAGAAAAATAAAGTCTGACACTGTTTCCACTGTTTCCCCATCTATTTCCCATGAAGTGATGGGACCAGATGCCATGATCTTCGTTTTCTGAATGTTGAGCTTTAAGCCAACCTTTTCACTCTCCACTTTCACTTTCATCAAGAGGCTTTTGAGTTCCTCTTCACTTTCTGCCATAAGGGTGGTGTCATCTGCATATCTGAGGTTATTGATATTTCTCCCAGCAATCTTGATTCCAACTTGTGCTTCTTCCAGCCCAGCGTTTCTCATGATGTACTCTGCATATAAACATGGTGACAATATACAGCCTTGACGTACTCCTTTTCCTATTTGGAACATGACACAAGAGGACCTGGAATTTTCCTTCCCCGCCGAAACAACTAAAAATAGAGAAAAATGGGTTTCAGACATTGGGCATCAGGCAGTGAAGAAGAGTGATTCCTGAGACAGGGAAGCAAAATGAGCCTTACAATTGCTCCAGTTTCCTGTCTGGAGAGACTGTGTAGGCCACAGAGAAATGAGTAGGAACCCAAGCAGAACCAGGAGGTCTCCCTCAATGGAAGAGAAAGTTGAAAGTCTGGAAAGGCCAATGTGCCTAGGAATCACAGGCCAAAGAGTACATGGAGGTTCTGTGCATTTACTCTTATTGAATTATGCCTGAATTGTATGTGTGTGTGTGTGTGTGTGTGTGTGTGTGTGTGTGTGTGTGTGTGTGTTTTAAGTAAAATATCATATGTCTAAAGCTAAAAGCCAAGAAGAAAGCTATGAAGTCTGACACTGTATTATTGGGAATGTGTTTATAGTGAGTAACTTTTTAAATCTTTTTTACAGAAAGAGGCTCATTTTTCTCACATCTATTGGATTACCTGCTCATGTATGTCATAGGCTATTTCTGTGTTTTTGACTTTGCTATTCTTAATATTTGGCTTTTTCCCTTTTTAAAATGCTTCATGGTTTCACAGATGGTCACTGTAACTCCACCTCCCATTTCCACATTCAAGGGAAGAAGAAGGGAGTGACAACACTTTTTTAATCTGGAAAATAAAAATGTTATTGTTTCTTAAACACTTAAATGACACCTTAAGAACCCACATCCAGAGATAGCATATGTTACACTGGTAATTTTAGTTTCACTTTATATGTACATATAGTATACAAAAATGTTGCAAAGCTTCCTAGCTACACGACAAACTGTTAAAGGGAATAGCTTTTCCAACAAGGAGGAACTGTGTTGGAAAGAGTTGTGAATTATCCAAGCCACAATATCTTGGCAGCTCAGGCTTGATAAGAGGGATTGTATTTCTTATAAAGAACCTAAGTCTTTATATTTAAGAGAAATGAAGATATATTTAGAAGCTTTAGATGTGAGAATTACAAATTAAGGCATGTTTTCAGAGAGGTTACTAAATGAGTTCAGAGGAGAAAGGTTGCTCAGGGTGGATGATCAAGGTAGTAGAGATGGATATAAGTTGATAAGTAGAGAGGTTATTAGGAAGTGGTGTCTCCAAGGTACAAAGACTAGGAATCAGATTTTAAAGAGACAAGCGGTTTTCAGGTCTTTCGTTTGAATACTTGAGTGTTCTGGATTAGAAATAAGGCCTGAAATTGGGTAGAAAATAAGTCTGAGGGCTAGAGAATATAGAATATATTCTATATTCTATAATAATTCTATAAGAATATAGAATATTCTTATATATTCTATATTCTATAAGAATTCTATAAGAATATAGAATATTCTATTTCTAAAAGAAATATAGAATATAAGAATATTCTTATATATTCTTATATATTCTATATTCTATAAGAATTCTATAAGAATATAGAATATTCTATTTCTAAAAGAAATATAGAATTTCTTTTGAGGAATTGAGTATCTAAAAGAAGTTCATTTCGAGATGACAATTAGAAAGCTATCTGTAATTGAAATTCAAAGGGGAGCATGAAATATTTGTATTTATAAATGTGCCATACAGCACTGTATGCCACGCATAAGAGAACCTCAGAAAGAATCTTAAAAAATTCCAACGATGGCAAATAAATTTTGAGTGAACAAGTCAACCAGAAAAATTGAAAGAGGGCATGAAGAGCAGAAGAAAACCAATAGAGTGAGTTTCATAGAAACGAAAGAGAGTTGAGAAGGAAGAAGTGATCAGCATGTCAAAGGGTATTCAGATATAAAGAAACTAATAGAAGATCACAGACAGAAGTGCACCTTGAATTTTGGCAAAAGAAATTTCAGTTGAACAGTGATAGGGAGTGCAGGGGGAAGTAAGTGAATGGAGAAGGCATATTTTTAATACATTTCATCTATCAAATTACATGTTATTGCAAAAGCAAGAAAACAGTAGAAGAAAAAGGTATGGGCTTGAAGGAAAAGTATGTTTGTACTTTTTATGAGTTGAGAGAATTAAATATAAATTTAATATAAATTAAATGCTGAAGATGAGCACTTAGTGGGTGGAAGGAGAGTTGCAAGAAAAAGATACCGGATAGGATGATGGCAGAGATAGGCTGCTTTGCACATATGGACATGGAATTATGAGTTTCCCCTTTGTTCTGGCTTGTTTACTTTCTAAAGCAGAAGCAATATCTTCTTCTGAATAGAAGGGAGGGTAGAGCGTGAAGAAAGTAGAAGAGGTTTAAAATAGTCATTATGAAGAATGAGGAAAAACACCTGACTAGGAGAAATAGAATGGTTGCCAGAAAGTTTGAAAATCTGTTCAATATTCAGCCATAAATGTACACTGGCAGCTGGGTTTAACTACCCAGGTGCAAGCTTAGAGAAAACAGATAATTGGATTCATCCAGCTCTACAGTTTTGCCAGGCAGGTGTGTTGAAAGGACAAAAGCACAACAGACATTATAAATTTTGCAGATTGTGGTTGAAATGATGAAGCATGGAATCTCAATATATATCTGTAGGAAGGGTTCCATGATAATGATGATTTTTATCTTCATAATTTTCAAAGTTCCTAAATTTTCTGCATGTGTAATTTATTTCTTTTAAATGCAGCTAGTCAATTAGTTAACTTTCAGTAGTTTAAAGGTTTTAAGTGGCTCAGATTCATAGAACATTACAATTAGTCTAGAGCACTGTAGATTTCTGAATATCGACAATAGTTCAATGCCATGTCCCCCACAGGGCCTCCTCAAATGGTAAAAAATCTGCCTGCAATGCAGGAGACCTGGGTTCCATTCCTGGGTCAAGTCCCTCACACTCACGTGCAGCAAAGAAGATTTTTCCCTCCTCCCGGGGTAGTATGTGAAGCTAGATAGAGCTGCACTGTCTGTACTGGTTGGGTCATATACCTGCAACTTGTCTAGGCCATAATTTTTATGTGCAGCTCACCATCTGTTTTTGGAGAAGGCAATGGCTCCCCACTCCAGTACTCTTGCCTGGAAAATCCATGGACAGAGGAGCCTGGTAAGCTGCAGTCCATGGGGTTGCTAAGAGTCAGACACGACTGAGCGACTTCACTTTCACTTTTTACTTTCATGCATTGGAGAAGGAAATGGCAAATTCTTGCCTGGAGAATCCCAGGGACAGAGGAGCCTAATGGGCTGCCATCTATGGGATCACACAGAGTCGGACACGACTGAAGCAACTTAGAAGCAGCAGCAGCATCATCTGTTTTTACACTCTCCTTGTAGCTTCAAGAGTTTGTATAGCTCATCCTTCTTTCTATAGCATTTATCAGTCAGAAAAAGTCTTATTGCTACTGGGTTATCATCTACTCCTCTCAATGCTGTCTGTGTTCTTGGGTTAGGTGTATTGAGGTATATTTTACTTCTGCCTTCTTGGTGTGCGTAGTGATTGCTGCCACTATAAGCTAAAAGATCCTGATTTCTTCAATGACATTGGAAATCCCATTTATTTAAGAGTGATCAACATCTTGTTTTTATTTCATATCTATGTCTTCCTGTTTGCTACCCAGAAAAATTATTATCACTCTTTCCTGTGAATTAGAACTTAAAGGTCTTCTCTGACAATTTCCAGATTCCTGATTTTTCTCTATGTCAATTCTTATATAATAATCTTATTTTGTGAGATTATGTTTTCATAATTTAAAATTTTTTCTGATATTTTATTCATTAATATTTTAACAACTTATTTTAAAAGTGATGGCTTGTGTCAGTAATACTGAGAAGATACTGGAGTGGGTAGCCTTTCCCTTCTCCAGGGGATCTTCCCATCCCAGAATCAAACCCAGGTCTCCTGCATTGTAGGCAGATTCTTCACCAGCTGAGCCACAAGGGAAGCCCAAGAATATACTGCAGTGGGTAGCCTATCCCTTCTCCAGAGGATCTTCCCGACCCAGGAATTGAACCCAGGTCTCCTGCATTGCAAGTGGATTCTTTACTAACTGCACCATCAGGGAAGCAGAAACATACATTTAATGAATGCCTTGGTCAATATCCTTCCAGACATCCAATGCAGATCTTGACAAATGTATGAGATCAAGAATAATTTTATTACCTCCTTCAATTGTTTACCTGGAAACATTGAATATCTTTTTGTATTTATTATTTTGAGAGGAAGATGATTGCTGGTTAGTTTTCAAAATTAAGAATGTTTTCCTTTCCAGGTGCCATGCAAGGCCTTTGGGCCTTGGTTCAGTTCAGTCCAGTTACTCAGTCATGTCCAACTCTTTGCGAGCCCATGGACTGCAGCACGCCAGGTCTCTCTGTCCATCACCAACTCCTGGAGTTTACTCAAACTCATGTTCATTGAATCAGTGATGCCATCCAATCATCTCATCTTCTGTAGTCCCCTTCTCCTCCTGCCTTCAATCTTTCCCAGTATCAGGGCTTTTTCAAAAAGTCATTTCTTCACATCAGGTGGGCAAAGTATTGGAGTTTCAGCTTCAGCATCAGTCCTTCCAATGAATATTCAGGACTGATTTCCTTTAGGATAGACTGGTTGGATCTCCTTGCTGTCCAAGGGACTCTCAAGAGTTTTCTCCAACACCACAGCAATTCTTTGATGCTCACCTTTCTTTATATCCAACTTTCACATCCATACATGATTACTGAAAAAATCATAGCTTTGAATAGGTGGACATTTATTGGCAAAGTAATGTCTCTGCTTTTTAATAAGCTGTCTAGGTTGGTCATAACTTTTCTTCCAAGGAGCAAGTGTCTTTTAATTTCATGACTGCAGTCACCATCTGCAGTGATTTTGGAGCCCCCAAAATAAAACCTGTCACTGTTTTCATTGTTTCCCCATCTATTTGCATGAAGTGATGAGACTGGATGCTATGATCTTAGTTTTCTGAATGTTGAGCTTTAAGCCAACTGTTTTAACTCTCCACTTTCACTTTCATCAAGAGGTTCTTTAGTTCTTTGCTTTCTGCCATAAGGGTGGTATCATCTGCATATCTGAGGTTATTGATACTTCTCCCAGCAATCTTGATTGTAGCTTCTGTTTCATTCAGTCCAGCATTTCTCATGATGTACTTTGCGTATAAGTTACATAAACAGGGTGACAATATACAGCCTTGACATACTCCTTTCCTGATTTGGAAGCAGTCTGTTGTTCCATGTCCAGTTCTAACTTGTTGCTTCTTGACCTGTATACAGATTTCTAAGGAAGCAGGTCAGGTGGTCTTGTATTCACATCTCTTTCAGAATTTTCCACAGTTGGTTGTGATCCACACAGTTAATGGCTTTGGCATAGTCAATAAAGCAGAAATAGATGTTTTTCTGGAACTCTTTTGCTTTTTCTGTGATTTGGCAGATATTGGCAATTTGATCTTTTGTTCCACTGCCTTTTCTAAATCCAGCTTGAACATCTGGAAGTTCACAGTTCATGTATTATTGAAGCCTGGCTTGGAAAATTTTGAGCATTTGCTAGTGTGTGAGATGAGTGCAATTGTACAGTAGTTTGAGGATTCTTGGGTATTGCCTTTCTTTGGCCAAGGAATCCCTTTTAAAATTTCTCAACACAGTTAAAGTCATCTATCATTCCTGAGAAGTTCCCCGTTGGTACAGAAGTTGAAAGTATGTTATGGGAATGCCCAATAATCTTTTAGACATAAATTCCTGTTAAGATTCAGATTTGATTATCGAGATTATAGAAGTAGAAAAAAGAATGGAGCAATTCAAATGTAAATTGTTTTTTTCATGTAGGTAGGAAGAGACATAATAAGGGAAATGAAATGTACTTTTAAATGTATTTTTGTTATGCTAATATTTCAAAATAATAATGTAATTCTTATATATGCTGTTTGTCAGAAGAATTTTGTGATTTAGAACATAATTTTCATGGTTGCAAAGTATGCTGTTTTATGCATAGCATATATATATGTATATAGTTGGACATTTATATTTTTCTAATTTTGCTGTAATGAATAACATGATAAACTTATTTACAGTTTATTACTTGCACGGTCCTCAGTTAATTTCATTAGGATGAATTTCTAAACATAGAATTGCAAGGTCAAAAGGCATCACATAAGAAATTTGACTTATCATGCCAATTGACCTCTGGGAAACTTCTAAATTTTATTACCCTAAGCAAGACATGATTTTAATGGAAAATTAATGGATAATATATTTCTTTTGACTAAACATGATAATAATCACTGCTAGAGAAATGAAGAATAAAGTAAAAGTCATGCAGAATGAATCTAATCTGTTTCTACAGTTACCCTTCTCCATCTAAAAATCTACCTACTGATTCTCTTTTCTTTTAAAGCCCCATGAAGAGGAGGTGTCATCTTTGTTATTGATGAGATATCATTCATGACATAAGGAAATCTATCCATCCATCCATTCATGTGTAGTGAGAAAGGGTTCTGTCCTTCAAAGACCATATGCTTTTGTTAGAGTTTTGGTGAATGTTTCCTTCCTGATATAGAATTTATATATACACAATGTATACACACATATGTATGTATATGCATATGTATGCATACTCACACAAACCATGTTTGGCCCTTATGTAAGTAGATTTAGGTTTGAAGGAATTTCAGGAAACTATGTTAAGTGTTTTTAAGAGGCAATAGATAGTCATTTTCACAACAGCATTCATCTGCACAGATTTAGAAAACACAGAAAAAAAAGTCTTGGAGGTGTGTGGCACAAGCATCATTTGGATCATTACTACTCTGTGTTGAAATCAGAATTAAAATGCCTACCAGGAAATATCTGAACAGCATGTTTTTTATTATACCTATGTACAAACTAGACAACTTTATAGATCAAATGAAGGATCTTTTGTTTGAATTTCTAAACTGTGAGTTATTTCAACCATGTAAATTAAGTCAGCATTCTGTTTTAAGATCTCCTAAAGTAAGTTTTCTAGATTTTTTTTTCCTCAGAAGTTCATTAGAAAGTTTTGCCCTATAATTAACCTAAATTCTTTGTCCCTAGGGATGTCTTAAGTGTCTTTACTCAGGATTATCCTTCACTTAAAGTATTCCATTTTAAAAAGCTATCTTAAAATGCACTGTGTGTATGTGCTGTGTGGCTTCAGTGTGTCCAACTCTTTGCAACTTTATGTGCTGTAGCTCGCCAGGCTCCTCTGTCCATGGGATTCTCCAGGCAAGAATACTGGAGTGGGTTGCCATGCCCTTCATTAGGAGATCTTCCCGACCCAGGGATCGAGCTGATGTTTCTTATATCTCCTGCATTGACAGGTGGGTTCTTTAGGACTAGCACCACCTGGGAATCCCTTAAAATACACAAATCTAAATAGATGTTTTTTTCTTTTTCCTCTCCATGCAGAAAAATATGAGTTAAAATATTATCTTTATTATTATTATGATTTACTTTAAAATATTGTATTAGTTTTGCCATACATCAACATGCATCCACCACGGGTGTACACATGTTCCCCATCCTAAAAAATAAATAAATAAATAAATAAATTAAGGGAATTTCTAATAAAATTCACACACACAAAAAAATATGTATATTATATTTTGTTTCTTTATGATCAAGGTTTTTTAAACACCTCTTCTAAATGAAATTTCACTTATCCTTATTTTCAATTTCCTCTACAAATCTAAGGTGTTGTTTAAGTTTGAATAATTTTTTTGACTGTTTCAATTGTGACCCAAAAACTAATGGATATGAAATGTGCTTGCCTTGGTGAATGTAAAAATAAATACTACATCAAGAAATATTTTGTATGCAGAAAAGAAATACTAATTTATGATAAAACATGCCATATTGGATTAAAACAATACAGGAGCACATGAGTCAGACTGTGTTCAAGAGAAATGCCTCAGTTAGATGTTTATTTAAAATTAAAATTTAGATATATTTACTTTAATATTTATATTTTTGTATCCTGTTTTGTATTAAACAGGTTGAATAAAACATACTTTTAGAGTTACAAACCATTGTGATGGGTTATTTGGAGCCTAAAATAACATTTGATTTAGTCTCCTTGGGCTTCCCTGGTGGCTCAGATGGTAAAGCATCTGCCTGCAATGCAGGAGACCTGAGTTCAATCCCTGGGTTGGGAAGATCCCCTGGAGAAGGAAATGGCAACCCACTCCAGCATTCTTGCCTGGAAAATCCCATGGTCAGAGGAGCCGGATAGGTTATAGTCCATGGGGTCGCAAAGAGCTGGACACAACTAAGCGACTTCACTTTCTTTCTTTCTATGGAGATCTTAAAATAGTTTTAGACACTGTTAATATCTCTGCATTAGAAAACTGTTTACTTTCAAATGATTCATCTGGGCATCAAAACTCACAATGAGAAATTTCTGAAAAGTTTTAGTTGGCAATTTTCTAATATTACTTTCCGAGAAAGTACAGAATATCTAACAATAAAGAAGGGTTGGATAGTAGCATTGCTTAAAAATATTTTTTGGTATTAAAGTGTTCGTTTGCTCAAAATGAAGAAACAAAACAGAGACACAGCTTTTAATGGCTTAAGGACTAGTTATTAATATCATTCTCCTCCTATCTTTTATTTATCTTTTGCTTTATATTTGATTAGAGGAGGAGATGGGCAACTTTAAAAAGTCTTTCAAAATTAAGATTTTCCTTTTTTGTCATTCTTGATATAATAATTGATGCAATTAAAACTCTATAAAAGATTAGGATTTAAATTTGGGGTCATTTTTCCAGCTTTCATTTTTCCTCATTACCATGGGTGATTGAGAATTAATCATATATCTCTCCCCTAAGATACTTACATAAAATTGTGGCCCAATCTATATAGTGTCACTTTCTATGTACTATTTGTATTCTGTATCACTGTGTGATGACACCTGGTGTCATCTGTTTCTCTTATTTTCATTCTTTCTAAATCTTCCCTTACTATATAATAGGCACATATCTTTCCATAGGCAAAACTAGTGTGTCTAGTGAATGTGTCTTTTGAAAAATGTCAAACCTTTGACAGAGTGGAAAGTGTTTAATGCTTTTTTCCTATGCTGTCAAAATGTTGATATTTGACAGCGTGGGAAAACGTTTGTTATTCTGGAAGGCTTTGTAATACTTATCTATGGAAACTCTTCCATTTGTTTTCCTACAGTCCAGCTTCTACCACATAAAAATTTAATCCTCAAGTAGTAGCCTTTAGCAAATATTGCCATGTGCCACTCATTGTGCAGTGCCATAGTTATAGCCAGCCTGTCTTTCAGTAGGATAGTGCAAAAATTGTTCAACTTATGGCATTTTCTGCTTGTCAGTGGATAGACTTGTACCATAAGTATTGATAGAGCAAAACTATGGAATTTTCCTTTTGCGATTGTATAAAACCATCATTTCCAGCATTGTTTTTGTGCACAGACTAAGCGAGATGTTCAAAAGCAAAGTTGCCCCAAGGAAAAATATCTAGAGTACTATAGCAACATATCTTAGGATATAAAGGCGTGTAGCTAAAGAGATTGGTGAAGAGAGATATTAATTGTCATGAGTCATTTGTGAATTGACGTAGAATATAAACTGTCCACAATTTTAAAGAAATAGAAGTTTTAACAGATAATCATAAAGATATAAACATTTGCAACAAATGGTGATAAAATAGATGATTAGTGATATTTGTAATTCTGCATGGTATAGCAGTATGCAATGATTTTATGAGTGTTTTTGACATTGTTGTTGTTTTGCTGAGTTTGTTTGAAAGTTGACAATTTGCCTAAGAAGTTTTATATCTTTAGATTCTAATAATACCAAAATACTAACATTTATATCAAGATATAATTGATTTAACATTATGTTTAGTAATGGAAGAACCACCTTAAAAAATTAAAGATGATGAATGATAGGATAAAGTTCAGGACTTGAGCACAGATAAATAGTAGCAAAATACAATGATTTGAAGTGATATATATTTACACTTCAGTTGTAATGGAATTTCAATACCCATTCAAAATATAGCCAAGTGCATATATAGAGATATTTCTGATTTAATCTGTAATTCAGGGACTAAAGAAATGTAAATTTCTTATTTATTAGTTCTTAAATGATTTTGTGAACAAGGATGAATTTTAGAAAAATTCTTGTGACCATGTAATGTTCTTTAGGCTGTGGTACTCTATTTATTAATAACCTTTCAATTTCCCAAGACGAGCATCTGGGAATATATAACAAAGTGGAAGAACTGAAGATTTCTAGGCTTGATGATAACATACATCCTGTTCTGTTAGTCATAATAATATCCAAAGTAACATTGTGGAATAGTATCATGGACCTTAGGGCCTGGTCCTAGTCATAAAAATATTTAAAATTGTGTGACATCTTCTGCAGTTCAAGGATAACATTATGGTTTTGGCATGTGAACCATAATGGACAAAATATGTTTTTATATCATCTGTAAGTGGTTTATAAATGGTGTGTCTAGATATGAGTGGAGAAGGCAATGGCACCCTACTCCAGTACTCTTGCCTGGAAAATCCCATGGGCGGAGGAGCCTGGTAGGCTGCAGTCCATGGGGTTGCCAAGAGTCAGACACGACTGAGCGACTTCACTTGCAATTTTCACTTTTATGCATTGGAGAAGGAAATGGCAACCCTCTCCAGTGTTCTTGCCTGGAGAATCCCAGGGATGGCAGAGCCTGGTGGGCTGCCATCTATGGGGTTGTACAGAGTCAGACACGACTGAAGCGACTTAGCAGCAGTAGCAGCAGATCTGAGAGTTTAGAATTTTTCAAATCTATGTTTCAAGTGGTCAGAACAGTTGATGTGGGATTTATTAAAATAATGTATCACCCACACAGTAAATAAAAATCAAGATTTTAGTGTCTTTTTTAATTCATTGTTTTACATCAAGTAGATCCCAGACTTAAAGAGGACTTGGTAATAAAGCTTGCAGATAATTATTTTCCCATTTGACGAGATATCATTCCTTAATGATTGTGAAAAAAACAGGGAAAACTTTCTATGACTAGTACTGTAAAATTTTTATCCTTAAATAAGGGAAATTATATTTTATACCTCTAATGGAAAACATTTCTATTATACATGGTTGTCCAGAACATTGTGAGGTCTGCAGAAATATTCCAAGAACTGTTGGAGGGTCCAGTGAAGATCAGGTATAGATCTGAACCATTGGCACAGTTACATTCTAGCTATTGACTAAGCAGAGAGCATGTATATAAAATTATTTAAATGTGTTCTATGAAACATAGTTGAAAGACACCAGCATAAGACACTTTAATAAAATAATAAAAGCAAAGGGCTTCATATTATTCTAAATAAAGCAATAGACAGAATACAAAGACTAGCCCATGTCTCAGGTCAATTGCGTGTAGCAGAAAAGATGTGGGTAGGGAAGACAGAGAGTTAATGTTTAATGGGACAGAGTTTCAGTTTAAGAAGGTGAAAATTCGGGAGGTGGATGATGGTGAGAGTTGCACAACCATGTGACTGTACTTATTGCCACTGAACTGTACTCTTAAATATGGTTAAAATAGTATGTTTTATATTATGTGACTTTTACCACAATAAAAAAATTTAAAGCTATAGTTGATGAATGTGATTAAATAGATGTATTAAAATTAGGTAAAGATTTTTGGAAGACCAGAAATAATCAGTTTTGCTTTGGAAGAAAAGTGAGAAAACAATACTAATTTGATATATAAAGGGTAAATAGTGTTTCAGGTAACCTGGATGCAGGCAGAAAATGTTTGAATCAAGTGAACAAGGGCAAATTATCTTACTTATTACCAATATTTAAAAATATCTAATATATTTAAATTGTAATAACTTTCTGACTAGTAATGCTATTTAATAATAATCATGTCTAATATTTGTGGAACATTTAATATGTGCTAGTTATTTGTGTGCTAAGTCACTTTAGTTGTGTCTGACTCTTTGTGACCTATGGACCATAGCCCACCAGGCTCCTCTGTTGATGGGATTCTCCAGGCGAGAATACTGGAGTGGGTTGCTGTGCTGTCCTCCAGGGAATCTTCCCAACCCAGGGATCGAACTAACATCTCTTCCATCTCCTGCATTGACAGGCAAGTTCTTTATCTCTAGCGTGTCCTGGTACATATTAACTCGTCTAATCCTCATCCAAGCTTATTTGATAGGAACTATAATGATTCTCATTATAATGATGAAAAACATTGAGATGCAAAGAAGTTTAATAAAATTCTTTATTTTATTAAAGAGATAGTAAGATAGTAAGATGCTAAGAGATAGTCAAGATAGATATGCAGACAATCAGTTTATAGCCTCTGTATATATCAATATAACATAGCAACAAAATAACAATTTGAAATAACATGATGCAGCAACATATTAATGAAATATTTATTTATCATTTCCTATATTCTAGTGTTGACCTAAATATTGCTAAGAGAAATGAAATATCTGTTCTTAAAAAATGTGCATTTTACCTGGACATATCAGTTCAGTTGCTCAGTAATGTATAACACTTTGCAAACCCATGGATTGCAACACACCAGGCTTCCCTGTCCATCACCAACTCCTGGAGCTTATTCAGATTCATGTCCATTGAGTCAGTGATGCCATCCAACCATCTCAACGTCTGTCAACCTCTTCTCCTCCTGCCTTTAATGTTTCCTAATGTCAGGGTCTTTTCTAATGAATCAGTTCTTCGCATGAGGTGGGCAAAGTATTGAAACTTCAGCATCAGTCTTTCCAATGAATATTCAGGACTGATTTCCTTTAGGGTTGACGGATTTGATGTTCTTTCAGTTCAAGGGACTTTCAAGAGCCTTCAGCACGACAGTTCAAAGGCATCAATTCTTTGGCACTCAACTTTCTTTACAATCCAACTCACATCCACATGACTACTGGAAAAGCCATGGCTTTGACTAGATGGACCTTTGCTGGCAAAGCAATGTCTCTGCTTTTTAATATGCTGCCTACGTTGTTCATAGCCTTTCTTCCAAGGACCAAACATCTTTTAATTTCATGACTGCAGTCACCATCTGCAGTGATTTTGGAACACAAGAAAATAAAACATGTCACTGGTTCCATTGTTTCCCCATCTATTTGCATGAAGTGATGGGACCGGATGCCATGTTCTTAGTTTACTGAATGTTGTTTTAAGCCAGCTTTATCACTCTCCTCTTTCACTTTCATCAAGAGGCTCTTTAGTTCTTCACTTTCTGCCATAATGGTTTCCTCATCTGCATATCTGAAGTTACTGATATTTCTCCCTGCAATCTTGATTCCAGCGTCTGCTTCATCCAGCCCAGCATTTCTCATGATCTACTCTGCATATAAGTTAAATAAGCAGGGTAACAATATACAGCCTTGACATACTCCTTTCCTAATTTGGAAACAGTCTGTTGTTTGATGTCCAGTTCTAACTGTTGCTTCTTGACTTGTATAGAGATTTCTCAGAGGCAGGTAAGGTGGTATGGTATTCCCATCTGATTAAAAATTTTCCACAGTTGGTTGTGATCCACACAGTCAAAGGCTTTGGCATAGTCAATAAAGCAGAAGTAGATGTTTTTTCTGGAACTCTCTTGCTTTTTTTGTGATTCAGTAGATGTTGGCAATTTGATATTTGGTTCCTCTGCCTTTTCTAAATCCAGCTTGAACATCTGGAAGTTCATGGTTCACATACTATTAAAGCCTGGCTTGGAGAATTTTGATCATTACTTTGCTGGTGTATGAGATGAGTGCAATTGTGCTGTAGTTTGAACATTCTTTGGTATTGCCTATTTTGGGGATTGGAGTGAAAACTGACCTTTTCCAGTCCTGTAGCTACTGCTGAGTTTTCCAAATTTGCTGGCATATTGAGTGCAGCACTTTGACAACATTACCTTTTAGAGTTTGAAATAGATCAGTGGGAATTTGACATGGAGGACAGTGGGATTTGTTCATAGAACTTCCACAGGACTGGGGAAACCTGAACTTATACACATAGGTAATTATATTACAATGAATAATTTATAATTAACATTTATACAGTTTTTAATATTCAAACCTTTACATATGTTACTTTATCCAATGCTCATAGTAAGTCTATGTCAGAAGAACTATTATAGGGACTTCCTCAGAAGTCCAGTGGTTAAAACTTCACCTTCCAATGCAGGAGGTGTGGATTCAATTCCTTGCTGGGAAGTTAAGATCCCACATGCCTCATGGCCAAAACACCAAAACATAAAAAACAGAAGCCATGTTGTAACAAATCCAGTAAAGACTTTAAACAAATGGTCCACTGGATAGACCATTTTTCCATGGGGATGGTCTTGATCCCTGTCTCCTGTACAATGTCATGAACCTCATTCCATAGTTCATCAGGCACTCTATCTATCAGATCTAGTCCCTTAAATCTATTTCTTACTTCCACTGTATAATCATAAGGGATTTGATTTAGGTCATACCTGAATGGTCTAGTGGTTTTCCCTACTTTCTTCAATTTCAGTCTGAATTTGGCAATAAGGAGTTCATGGTCTGAGCCACAGTCAGCTCCTGGTCTTGTTTTTGCTGATTGTATAGAGCTTCTCCATCTTTGGCTGCAAAGAATATAATTGATCTGATTTCGATGTTGACCATCTGGTGATGTCCATGTATAGAGTCTTCTCTTGTGTTGTTGGAAGAGGGTATTTGCTATGACCAGTGCCTTTTCTTGGCAAAACTCTGTTAGTCTTTGCCCTGCTTCATTCTGTATTCCAAGGCCAAATTTGCCTGTTAGTCCAGGTGTTTCTTGACTTCCTACGTTTGCATTCCAGTCCCCTATAATGAAAAGGACATCTTTTTTGGGTGTTAGTTCTAAAAGGTCTTGTAGGTCTTCATAGAACCGTTCAACTTCAACTTCTTCAGCATTACTGGTTGGGGCATAGACTTGGATTACTGTGACATTGAATGGTTTGCCTTGAAAACGAGCAGAGATCATTCTGTCATTTTTGAGATTGCATCCAAGTACTGCATTTCGGACTCTTTTGTTGACCATGATGGCCACTCCATTTCTTCTGAGGGATTCCTGCCCGCAGTAGTAGTATAGTGGTCCTCTGAGTTAAATTCACCCATTCCAGCCCATTTTAGTTAGCTAATTCCTAGAATGTCGACATTCATTCTTGCCATCTCTTGTTTGACCACTTGTAATTTGCCTTGATTCATGGACCTGACATTCCAGGTTCCTATGCAGTATTGCTCTTTACAGCATCAGACTTTGCTTCTATCACCAGACACATCCACAGCTGGGTATTCTTTTGGCTTTGGCTCCATCCTTTCATTCTTTCTGGAGTTATTTCTCCACTGATCTCCAGTAGCATATTGGGCCCCTACTGACCTGGCGAGTTTCTCTTTCAGTATCCTATCATTTTGCCTTTTCATACTGTTCATGGGGTTCTCAAGGCAAGAATACTGAAGTGGTTTGCCATTCCCTTCTCCAGCGGACCACACCCTGTCAGATCTCTCCACCCTGACCTGCCCATCCTGGTTGCCCCACGGGCATGGCTTAGTTTCATTGAGTTGGACAAGGCTGTGGTCCTGGTATGATTAGATTGACTAGTTTTCTGTGAGTATGGTTTCAGTGTATTTCCCTCTGATGCCCTCTTGCAACACCTACCGTCTTACTTGGGTTTCTCTTACTTTGGGCGTGGGGTATCTCTTCCCGGCTGCTCCAGCAAAGCACAGCCATCGCACCTTACCTTGGTCGAGGGGTCTCTCCTCACCGCTGCCCTTCCTGACCTCGGTCCTGGGGGAGGCCTTACAAAGAGCTGTGAAAAGAAGAGAAGCGAAAAGCAAAGGAGAAAAGGAAAGATATAAACATCTGAATGCAGAGTTCCAAAGAATAGCAAGAAGAGATAAGAAAGCCTTCTTCAGCAATCAATGCAAAGAAATAGAGGAAAACAACAGAATGGGAAAGACTAGGGATCTCTTCAAGAAAATCAGAGATACCAAAGGAACATTTCATGCAAAGATGGGCTCAATAAAGGACAGAAATGGTATGCACCTGACAAAAGCAGAAGATATTAAGAAGAGGTGGCAAAAATACACAGAAGAACTGTACAAAAAAGATCTTCATGACCCAGATAATCATGATGGTGTGATCACTGACCTAGAGCCAGACATCCTGGAATGTGAAGTCAAGTGGGCCTTAGAAAGCATCACTAGGAACAAAGCTAGTGGAGGCGATGGAATTCCAGTTGAGCTATTCCAAATCCTGAAAGATGATGCTGTGAAAGTGCTGCACTCAGTATGCCAGCAAATTTGGAAAACTCAGCAGTGGCCACAAGATTGGGAAAGGTCAGTTTTCATCCCAATCCCAAAGAAAGGCAATGCCAAAGAATGCTCAAACTACCGCACGATTGTACTCATCTCACACGCTAGTAAAGTAATGCTCAAAATTCTCCAAGCCAGGCCTCAACAATAAGTGAACCAAGAACTTCCAGATGTTCAAGCTGGTTTTAGAAAAGGCAGAGGAACCAGAGATCAAATTGCCAACATCCTCTGGATCAACGAAAAAGCAAGAGAGTTCCAGAAAAACATCTATTTCTGCTTTATTGACTATGCCAAAGCCTTTGACTGTGTAGATCACAATAAACTGTGGAAAATTCTGAAAGAGATGGGAATACCAGACCACTTGATCTGCCTCTTGAGAAATTTGTATACCGATCAGGAAGCAACAGTTAGAAGTGGACATGGACCAACAGACTGGTTCCAAATAGGAAAAGGAGTCCGTCAAGGCTGTATATTGTCACCTTGTTTATTTAACTTATATGCAGAGTACATCATGAGAAACACTGGACTGGAAGAAACACAAGTTGGAATCAAGATTGCTGGGAGAAATATCAATAACCTCAGATATGCAGATGACACCACCCTTATGGCAGAAAGTGAAGAGGAACTCAAAAGCCTCTTGATGAAAGTGAAAGTGGAGAGTGAAAAGGTTGGCTTAAAGCTCAACATTCAGAAAATGAAGATCATGGCATCTGGTCCCATCACTACATGGGAAATAGATGGGGAAACAGTGGAAACAGTGTCAGACTTTATTTTTCTGGGCTCCAAAAATCACTGCAGATGGTGACTGCAGCCATGAAATTAAAAGACGCTTACTCCTTGGAAGGAAAGTTATGACCAACCTAGATAGCATATTCAAAAGCAGAGACATTACTTTGCCAACAAAGTTTTGCCTTGTCAAGGCTATGGTCTTTCCTGTGGTATGTATGGATGTGAGAGCTGGACTGTGAAGAAGGCTGAGCACGGAAGAATTGATGCTTTTGAACTGTGGTGTTGGAGAAGACTGTTGAGAGTCCCTTGGACTGCAAGGAGATCCAACCAGTCCATTCTGAAGGAGATCAGCCCTGGGTTTTCTTTGGAGGGAATGATGCTAAAGCTGAAACTCCAGTACTTTGGCCACCTCATTTGAAGAGTTGACTCATTGGAGAAGACTCTGATGCTGGGAGGGATTGAGGGCAGGAGGAGAAGGGGACAACAGAGGATGAGATGGCTGGATGGCATCACTGACTCGATGGATGTGAGTCTGAGTGACCTCCGGGAGCTGGTGATGGACAGGGAGGCCTGGCGTGCTGCGATTCATGGGGTCCCAAAGAGTTGGACATGACTGAGCGACTGATCTGATCTGATCTGGATAGACCATGAGTTTGAGCAATCTCTGGGAGATAGTGAAGGACAGGGACACCTGATGTGCTATGTCTGTGGGGTCACAAAGAGTGTAACACAGCTGAGTGACTAAACAACAACAACCACATCAAAAAAAACTCTTTTTAAAAAAGGAAGTAGTATCAGCCTAATTTTTCACTTATGAAACTGAGACCAATGGCATGAAGTAACCTAAGACTGCCCAGATGGTAAATAATGGAGACTTGCTAGAATCTCTGCAGACTAGATGTAAAGTCAATGCTGTAACAAGAGATATTGGTTATATTACAGCATCCTCAGATCAGAGGGAAAAAAATGTACATTTGAATATGACAAATTCATGAAACTGGTTTCAGCTGGGGAATAAAATTGGGAAAAAATGTGCACATAGCCTGTAATAATAATAATGCCAGATAAAACCTTGTTCACAATTTTCTTGAACCTGTCACAGAGCTCTGTGGTCACAGGATAATAAACTAGCAGAAAATCTAAGGCTATACAAGCTCTCTGAGAGAGATTTAAGACATGTGTCCTGGCTTACATGGGCAAGATGCAGCCACACATTCCTAAGAAGGGTTCAGTTAGAATGATTAGCAAATCAATGGAGAATAAACAAGTTTATAAAATAATGGTGAGGGAAGGAGAAGTTCCTGGTGATGGCAAATATGAAAAAGTCTGCACTCTGAATTCTACCAGATGCTCACAAATAACAATTATAATATATATGAAAGAATGCAACATGTATATGGGTAGGTAGTTAGATAGGGTGGATGGGTAGTTAGGTAGGGTGGATAGTTAGATGGAGATGGTTGGATTGGTAGGTAGATGGATGATAGGAAAATATTGAGAAAGTTTCTCTCCTGCTGCAGAATTGGCTTAGAGGAACAGCTGCTGGGGAAAAATGGATGAGAGTATCAAGAAATTCCACATGAAAACCTTCTCCACTATCTAACTTATGGAACAAAATGTTTCATATGTGGGAATGAAGGCAAAAAATATTGTGGCCTCTATCACACTTATGA
Organism: Tragelaphus eurycerus; assembly: GCA_935064755.1. NCBI lineage: Eukaryota > Metazoa > Chordata > Mammalia > Artiodactyla > Bovidae > Tragelaphus > Tragelaphus eurycerus. The sequence goes on along the minus strand of CAKXYN010000120.1, from coordinate 618,521 downwards.
AAGCCCATTGCAAGTGGCAAAAGGGAATAGCAAGTGAAGATTTCTCTCTGGTTATGTGCTCAGAACTATACCACAGGAGTGATAGCAACACTAAGACCAGTTCCATGAACTGTGAGATCTGGTTCTTTCCTAAAACAGAGATTTAATAAAAGCAAGAGAAGATTCATTTCCCATCCACATCTTCATCTTTAGGCTAAAAATCACCCTGTACAAAATACCCTTCAAGACACTTCTCTGATATATAGTAAAAAGGAGAGAACTAACTCTGAATGTAGAGCAGACATTGGAAAAGAAAATAAAACACTCAAGCAAACCAGCTGCTACCATGCAAGATATAGCTAAAGAAAAATTAAAACTAATGATGTACTGAGAGTAGACATAGTAGCAACAAACCTTAAACTCCTTAGTAGATTAACATAGTCTTCACTAAATGCCTGTTACTGAACAAAACTCGGCCCCAGTCACCTGCACACAGTGAAGCAGATCTACTGATACTTGATTGTGGTGAAGAAAAACACAGCGTTCAGTTCAGGTCAGTTGCTCAGTTGTGTCTGACTCTCTGCGACCTCGTGGACTGCAGCACACCAAGCTTCCCTGTTCAACACCAATTCCTAGAGCTTACTCAAACTCATGTCCATTGCATCGATGATGCCATCCAACAATCTCATCTCAACCATGATGTCCCCTTCTCCTCCCGCCTTCAATTTTTCCCAGTATCAGGGTCTCTTCCAGTGATGGCAAATTGATCTCTGGTTTCTCTGCCTTTTCTAAATCCAGCTTGAACATCTGGAAGCTCACAGTTCATGTGCTGTTGAGGCCTGGCTTGGAGAATTTTGAGCATTACTTTGCTAGCATGTGAGATGATTGCAATTGTGCAGTAGTTTGAGTGTTCTTTGGCATTATTGCCTTTCTTTGGGATTGGAATGAAAACGGACCTTTTCTAGTCCTGTGGCCACTGCTGAGTTTTCCAAATTTGCTCCCATATTGAGTGCAGCACCTTGACAGTATCATCTTTTAAGATTTGAAATTGCTCAATTGGAATTCCATCACCTCCTCTAGCTTTGTTCATAGTGATGCTTCCTAAGGCCCACTTGACTTTGCATTCCAGGATGTCTGGCTCTAGGTGAGTGATCACAACTTTGTGGTTATCTGGGTCATGAAGATCTTTTTTGAATAGTTCTTCTGTGTATTCTTGCCACCTTTTCTTACTATCTTCTGCTTCTGTTAGGTCCATACCATTTCTGTCCTTTATTGTGATTATCTTTGCATTAAATATTCCCTTGGTATCTCTAATTTTCATTATCTCTTTTGAAAATTTATTTTTAATGAAGGTTAATTGCTTTACAATATTGCATTTGTCTATGCCATACATCTAGATGAATCAGCAATAAGTACACATATGTTCCCTCCCTCTTGAACTTTCCTCCCACCTCCCACCTCTCTAGGTTGTTACAGGATCCTGGTTTGAGTTCCCTGAGTCAGCTCTTTGAGATTCAGAGGAAGCCTGGGAGACTAAAGCTAAAGTCTTTCACTTCAAAGGGCAGGGACAGAGGAGTTTGTACGATTTCAGGCCTAGCAGAAGAAATGGCAGGCACATTTCCAGTTATAAAAGTTATTTGCTTCAGTCTCCACTATCCTACACAAGATTGCCATCTTTTTTTTTTTTTTTTTTTTCAAAAAAGGAAACTGTTTGGGGCTATAGTAATGTTCTATATTGTGATAGGGCTAAAATACACAGATATTTATTTGTCAAGACAGAAAGTTTTACTTGATACATTTCATCGTATCTAAAGAGCAAAAAATAAACATTAGACTTGTGTTTTTAGGAGGATCTTAGTTGATGCCTACAATTTACTTTTTTTCTTTTATTTATTTTTAATTGAGGTATAATTGACATATATTATTAGTTTCGGATGTAGAACATAATAAGTCCTATTTTATATGTATTGTGAAATGATTACCACAATAAGTTTAGTTAACTCTCATACAGCATACATTGTTTTTGCTTGTTTCAGTTCAGTTCAGTCACTCAGTCGTGTCCGACTCTTTGCGAACCCATGAATCACAGCACGCCAGGCCTCCCTGTCCATCACCAACTCCTGGAGTTCATTCAAACACATGTCCATCTAGTCAGTGATGCCATCCAGCCATCTCATCCTCTGTCGTCCCCCGTCCCCTTCTCCTCCTGCCCCCAATCCCTCCCAGCATCAGGGTCTTTTCCAATGAGTCAGCTCTTTACATGAGGTGGCCAAAGTACTGGAGTTTCAGCTTCAGCATCATTCCTTGCAATGAACACCCAGGATTGATTTCCTTTAAGATGGACTGGTTGGATCTCCTTGCAGCCCAAGGGACTCTCAAGAGTCTTCTCCAACACCACAGTTCAAAAGCATCAATTCTTCGGCACTCAGCTTTCTTCACAGTCCAACTATCACATCCATACATGACCACTGCAAAAACCATAGTCTTGATTAGACGGACCTTTGTTGGCAAAGTAATGTCTCTGCTTTTGAATATGCCATCTAGGTTGGTCATAACTTTCCTTCCAAGAAGTAAGCATCTTTTAATTTCATGGCTGCAGTCACCATCTGCAGTGATTTTGGAGCCCCCAAAAATAAAGTCTGACACTGTTTCCACTGTTTCCCCATCTATTTCCCATGAGTGATGGGACCAGATGCCATGATCTTTGTTTTCTGAATGTTGAGCTTTAAGCCAACTTTTTCACTCTCCTCTTTCACTTTCAGTTTAGCTGTTTCTTAAAAATTAACATATTTAACCATATTATCAGGAATTCCACAGCAAAATATTTACACAACTGAAATAAAACTTACGTTCCAACAAAAAGTTGTGGCAGTTTTATTCATCATCAGAATAAGTAGAAACAATCCTAATGCTCTTCCTCAGGTAAATGGATAAACAAACCATCTTATATCTATGCAAAGGAATACTATTAAGCAATAAATAAAAGAAGAGATTACTTTTTAACATAAAAAACATGGACACATTTTGCTAAATGAAATGACTCATGCAAAAAGAACTCATTTTGTATGATTCTATTTGTATGAAATTTTGGAAAAGCAAATGTGTCAAGATGGAAAGTAGATTAGTGATTGCTTTGCTGGAGCCTGGATTGAGAAACGACTTGATTACAAAGAGTTAGCATGGGGAAAATTTCAGAGGGATGGAACTGTCCTATGTGTTCCTGTGACGGTAGAAACATGACTCTGATACTTGTTAAATCCCTCAGAAATGAACACTGAGTTTTATGGTATGGAGATTAAAAAAAAAAAATCAAGAGTTGTGCTGGGAGAAGGGGGAGAACCCAACAAGGGGTGCAGACTCTGACAAATGAATCTACTTGTGTTATATATTAAAGTCACACTCTAGAAGGTTTAGGGGAGAATAGAACTTTGGAAAACAGTTGTTTTGTGTTGATTCTATAAGGCTAAAGACAAAAAAAAAAAAAAAGAACTGTAAATGAACATCATGTTGGTCCCCTCTAACCACACACACGTTTGTGTCTCTGTGTGTGTGCACATCCACACGCGCACGCACGCACACACACACACACACACATGCACACACACAGGTGCACTCAATCATGTCTGATTCTTTGCAACCCCATTGACTATAGCCCAACAGGCTCCTCTGTCCATGGAATTTTCCAGGCAAGAATACTGACGTGGGTTGCCATTGCCTACTCCAGGGAATCTTCCTGACACAGGGATGTAAGCAATTCTGAAAACACTTGAACAACAGCTAAATGGGGGTAGGGAACTGAGGGTTTGGGAGTGTGAGTTTGGTGGATTTTGTTTGTTTTTTGTTTGAAAGTGGTGGGTCATATGCTTGCTTAGAGAACCAGTAGAGAAAAAATCTAAGAAAAGAAAAAAAGGGACTGAGTGCTAGTGTAATCCTTGAAGGGATAAAGAGGGAGAAGCAAGGAGCTGAGTTAGAGACTTGGTCTTGAACAGAAGTAAAGGCTCATATTCTAAAGCTGTGACAGAATGAAATTAAGTCAGAAGAAGACAGAAAGCTTTAAGAGGCAGAAATCAGGAAGCTCATGCCTATTGACCACAATCCATTCAATAAAATAGAAGAAAACACATCTCTGAAAATGAATAGATTGATGACCTGTCCAATATGGCACAGTCTTTATTGAAGAGATATAACCCATGAGGTAAGACTAATAAAGTCTTCTATTGAATCTTCCGGGAAAGACAGTGAATTTCATTTGAATATCTATGAAAGTATCTGCCCACTGTAGCAAAAACAAAGACCTTTTTATTGTTTAAGATTTAATTTATTCAGTGACTTTGGCTTGCTTGACATTTTTAATGCAAGTGTTTAAATCACCTTTAACATCAAATACAAAGGAGCAGCACTGGAAATGTTCATGCCCACCATATTTGGAGAGTATTAAATAAAACAGAGCACCAGATAAGTTTCAAGTATTCTTGTATAATATTTTAATCCTGATGGTCAGTGTTTTCAAATGATGAGCTTCTTAAAGAGGATATAGAGGATGCATTAGTTCAAGAAAAGGAAGCTTAGTTGTACAAATGCTGAGCATCTAAATTTACCCAGGACCCCCAGAAACTACTACTTTCAAAGTGGAAAGGTATAATATAACCCGATGTATATAAATCAGATATTGAAATGACAACTCCAGATTTGAAAAGAGATCCTGTCCTCTTAACAGCAACAAAAATCTCACATTAGCAACCTACAGATGTTGGCCACCAATGAAATATAAAACACTAATAGAGTCCCAGTACAATTCTATCTTCTTCCCTTCATTAGCTAATTAATAACCAGTTGATATGCCTCTCATGCAAGCATTTACCAAACCAATTTCAGTGGCATTCTCTGTGGACACAGGGCTAAATAGTGTGGAACTGTGGTAGTGGTGGGTTCTACTGTACAATTTGCTCAAGATTGTGTAAAACCACAGTCTAATTCAAAGAGCATTTTAATTTTCTTTAATTTTCTGGTCAATATTAAGCCTACTTTACTTCCAAATTGTTTGCTAAATCCAATAACCAGAGAGTTTCAGTGGAATCTACTTAGAGTATATGCTAATTTCATATAACAGTATAAAATGCAATTCTAATACATACCAATTAAGACATAGTTTGCTAAATTAAATATTTTTAAGAATGCTGATTCATTTTCATGAATCTAAATCTCTCTACATACAATTCAGTTAAATTTTCTATTAAAAAAAATACTGTCTTTTGGTCACAAAACCAACAATTAATATTGCTCAGTTCATCTTTCTAAAAATGTCTGTTTTTTAAGTGTTGTATTCTTTAATATACATGTTTAAAAGAACATCCTTAAGGATATAAGTAAGATTGTGTAGGGACAATTAGCATTTTGAATTTGTTAATATAACATAATTTAAATACAATATCTACATGATATTTTGCTCAGTTAATTATAAAGGACAACAGCTCAATTTTTAAAATGTATGCTCTTATATTTAAGCACTAACAGATAAAGCAACCCATTGAATATTTCCTGTCATAAATGAAAATATTGTTCTAATCTATTTTCAAAACCGTTTTCAATACATACATGTGTTTGTTTCTTAGATGCTAGGTGATATTTATTTCAATTTCTATGAAAGTCAGGTATAAGCAGGTCATGCCATCTCTCATCCATCTTCCATCCACCAATCTTTTGTCTCTTTACAATGGAGTCCAATTTCTAAATTTCTGCCAATTTAGAATTAATTCCTGTTATCTATTTCCCTAGTCTGTGCTCTGCCTACAGGCACTTATACTGCAACATCTATAGGTTACATGATGCTCAGCAATCTTGCCATGCCCTAGTGGATCTAGCTAGCTCCAGGAGCTCCCGCTGATCTGGTACCCTACTCTACCAGCCAGATCCACAGCTGGCAAGTTTTCTTATTCTCTTACAGAGTCCAAGCTTGTATTGCTTGCTGCATGACAGGCCAGTCAATGAAGAGATGAGATGTGGGGCAACGAATAGTGATTTTATTTAGAAAACTGGTAGACCAAGACGATGGTGGACTAGTGTCCCAAAGAACCATCTTGTCTAGGTTTTGACACTGGTTTCTTTTGTACAGGGAGATGAGGATAAAAAAAAGAGGGGGGGATACTTGTTCCAGCCAGACTGATGGGGATATGTTAATTTCTTCTTTCCTGCAGCCATTCACAGGTGGACCTGATCAGAATGTTTTCTGTGAGCTTAAACAAAGGAATTTCGCTTCATGGGAGGCAGGGTTCCTGGAGTTGGACCATTATGTACATTTTAAGTTGTAGGCAACACCCCTTCCTCCTTAATGATTCACTTGTAGCAAAAGCAATAGAATACAAAGGCTAAAGTAAAAAAATAAGAAAAAATAGATCTGATATGGAGTCAGATTTATTCTTCCCTGATAACAGTTCTATTTAGCTTAAACATTGGTGGACTTCTGTAATTATTAAAATGAAACTAAACTCTCATGAATTATAAAACTTCATGAGAATGTTAACATTCATAAAAGATGATAAAGACATAACTATACAAGGCAATGAGGCTTTAGGTTATAGGTCCACTATGGTAGGAAGAAGACAAGTAAGGGAAGCATAGGAATTTATAAACTATTATCTAAAGCAGAGTATTTGAGAATCATTGTGGATAGTACTTTGCTAAGTACCAGCATGAACATGGGTTGTCACTATTTAGGAAACTAAAACAAAAATCTATCTCTTGAACAAGCAGTTGTCAGGATATTCCATCAAATAGCCAAAAGGTGATAATTATTACTCATGGAGAAGAAGATTAAAATTTCAAGGTTTTTGCATACCTGTGATTATTTTGTTATATTGTTTGAAGGCATATCTCCTACAGTTTTGCAGCAGTTATCAAATGGAGAACTGCAAAAAACAAACAAAAAAAACTAAAACCCTGACTAGCTCATGTATATGTTGCTCCCAATGCAAAGTCTTGTTTTAGAGCAGTCTGATTGAAGTACTGTATCTCTTTTGCAGGAAATGTGTGTCTCTTCTGTAAAGGTTGATATTGAGATTTTGTTTCTATGGAACTGAAATTCAATGATGTCACATATCGTAAATAGAACATATGTTTCAAAGTCTAATTTATCAGACTTAGAATTAGCCAATTATGTGTTGACTCTGTGGGAGAAACAAGTGACTTTATACTCAATTACAGTCATAATTGTATGGAATCTGTATGAATAAGATTACGATGTAAATATTTAGGGCAAAATCCTATGTAAATGGTAAGTTTGCATGTTTACACGTAAGCTCTAGCATCTGTAAAAGCCAGACTTAATGATGGTTATTACAATGTTTTTAGCTACTTTTGAGAAAAAAACACTTAGCATCTTGCTCCACGCTGTACTTGTGACTCATGTGAAGATCAAGAGCATAAGTATCCATTTCACTGTTTTAACTAACATGTTGTTATTACTTTCTCTGCATCTAGGTTGCCACAGACAATGGAAATTTTCATGGTGCAAAGGGTATATCAAAATTTTATATTTTTACTTTTTTTTATATTTTTAGTACTTTGGAAAAGTACTGATCATTCAGCATGTTAATGTAAATTAAAGGCATAGAATAATAATGTCTAATGCTGGATGAGTTATGTATGACTATGTATAAATTTAAGTCATTTATTAGACCAATTATTTCTCATCTCACAATAGGACACAACAGTGACATCTTAACACATCAAGCCCTAGGCATTGTTCTCACAGGAGATTTTTCCCTGATCACTGTAATCTTCATGCTTAATGGATTTTCCTTATAAAAACTGTCCTGTCTCATGGCATGAATAAGAGTTTACATTATTTAATAGTTTTCCACCAATCCTTTTTTAACTTGTCTTACTGCAAAAGTACTCATCTTGAGAAATCAAAGTGGAAAAAAAGACACCTTAAAACTTATTTTGAAGGTTATAGTATTGGAGGAGACGCTGATGTAACTTCTCTTAATGTCCCTTTCTTTGTAGCTGGACAGATATCATTGACTTGCATTCTGCAGATAAGAAAAGAAAGTTCTGGATTATGATTGTCACTTAAAACAAATATATTCCATAGGCCATTAAGAAATGCTGCTTTTGATTCCTTGATGTGTTCAAGAGAGGTATGATAGACTCATTAAAGAATGGTTATCATCATAGTCATAATCATAAGTGACCATCTTTGTAAAGTGATTTATTATTGACCAAGATTTTATCTAGATGCTTGCATTTGTTTTTACAGGCAAGTGACTATCATATTGACCAGAAAGCCCAGAGTCTTCTCTGAGAGTTGAATTTTATTATAAATAAATGCATAAGTAGTGTGTCTGTGTCTTGGAATGTTTTGATAAAAGGGCAATTTTGTGCATCTCTCACAATATGGTAGCTGATTCCCTGATAGCTCAGTTAGTAAAGAATCCACCTGCAATGCAGGAGACCTGGGTTCAATTCCTGGGTCAGGAAGATCCACTGGAGAAGGGATAGGCTACCCACTTCAGTATTCTTGGGCTTCCCTTGTGGCTCAGCTGGTAAAGAATCTGCCTGTAATGTGGGAGACCTGGGTTTGATCTCTGGGTTGGGAATATCCCCTGGAGAAGGGAAAGGCTAACCACTCCAGTATTCTGGCCTGGAGAATTCCATGGACTATATAGTCCATGGGGTCATAAAGAGTTGAACATAACTGAGCAACTTCACGATATAAATTTGATTATTTTAGCATTTTCTTTTTTGTGCTTTATTTCACTTTCTTACAATTGACTTCAAGGGCACTTATTGACTTATTAAATGTTATTATTTCTGTCAGTTTGTCCAGCATATAAAGGATTAAATTTAATTAAATTTAACTAAATAATAGCATTTTTGTCCAGAGTAAGATTTTGGATATTTTAATGAAGAAAGTTTTCCTGTTAGTATCTTTTCAGAGGAGAGGGGCTCCACTGGTAAATTGTGTGAGTGTTTAAGGGAAATACTCAATTTCCTAAATCAGCTGAGAAAAATACTTTCTTAAATGAAATTATTTTGTGCTGGCAAGGACTCCCTAAATAAATAAGAATGATTCTGTTTCCCTTCAGATAACCACATGATGTGAACAAGGGGTCTCTCATAAACTATGCTAATAAAGAAAGAGCTTAATACCTTAAAGTAGCCTTTGGCTAGTGAAGTACTCCCGCAACACAGGCATCCTTCAGAGAATCATAAAGTATTTCTTCCAAGTGTTAACAAGATCAGCTGGTACTTACAATATGTATAATATGCTCAATCAAATCATTCTTTTCAATGTTCTTTTCTCAGTCCAGAATTTTATTTTCATTTAATTCTAAAGATTTTATCACATTGACTTTAAATTTTAACACTTCCTCAAATAAAGATATTTTTAAAATAATATTTTAAACTAAAATTTCTAAGATTTATCTTGAGATATGTCAGTGGTGATGCTGAGGCATTCTATGTTTAAGGACATACATACACATTAAAGTTTGTGAAACTATAGAATAAGATCATATTGATAACAGTAATTAATGCATTATAGCCTTATTTCATATGGTTACCCAACAGTTAATGCATTATCTAGCCAGATTCACAGAGCTTTTAACAAAAGTGAAAAAGGTCTCCCTAAAGTATAAGCCTGTTCCCCAGGAAGCAAGATGAGTCTCTATATACACATGAATAGTTCAGCAAATGCAATATGTGTACACTGTGTCATCGGGAGGCCATATTTTCCAAAGTATGTCATAATCACATTGAGCGCTTTTTCAAAGTTAGTAACAACTGCAAGCATATAACCTGTCTAAGTAAGTCAGTGTTACATCAAAAATATTATGAAGGTAGGCATTTAGAAAATGTATTCTAAAGCAAGATCCTGGGCGCCTATGAAAAATTGCTTAGAATTTACTTTAATACATTAGCTAAAATCCATTTGTCCTGTTGGACTGATGATCTCTTCCTTAGTGGAAAAAATAACTACTTATATCCTGTCTAATTTTTTTTTGTCCTAGATTCAGATCTTTATATATCACTTAAGATTATTCTATACAATATATTCTTCCAGAGACTGAAAAATAACAAGCAAGACAATGATACCCACCTTCATCACTTCTATTCAAGATAGTGCTAGAAGCCCTAATCAATTTCTAGGCAAGCAAAAAGAATAACAGATACATAAATAGAAAAGGAAGAGGTAAGATTATCTGTTAGCAAAGATATGACTTTATATGTGGAACACCAACAAGATTACACACACACACACACACACACAAAAAACTATTAGAATAAATTAATTCAGCATAGTTGCAGAATATAAACTCAAAAACAAAAATCAAAAAAAAAAATCAAAAACCAACAAGATTACACACACACACACACACACACAATTAGAATAAATTAATTTAGCATAGTTGCAGAATATAAACTCAAAAACAAAAATTATTCATTTTAGATGCTAAAAATTATATAACAAGGAAACTAAGAAAATTTCATTTGCAATAACATCAAAAAGAATAAAATACTTAGGAATAAAGTTACCCAAGGAAGTGAAAAAATTACACAGTGAAAACAATATGTTACTGAAAGAAATGAAAGACACAAATAAATAGAAACTCCCCTTGTGTACACAAACTGAGATACTTAATATTAAGATATCAGTATTACCAACAGTAATCCACAGATTCAAAATGCAGTCTCTATCAAAATTCTACTTGTGTTTATTGCAGAAATAGAAATTCATCATAAAATTCATGGAATCTCAAAAGGCCCTAAATGGCCAAAACAATTTGAAAAAGAACACAGTTGGTGGTCTCACGTTTCTGGATTTCAAAACTTATTACAGAACTACACTAACCAAAAGAGTATGATTCTGGCATAAAGACAAACATATGTCAATGCAGGAACCACAGGAGACGCAGGTTCAATCCCTGGGTAGAGATGATCCCTTGGAGGAAGAAAGGAAAACCCACTCCAGCATTCTTGCCTGAATGATCCCAGAGACAGAGGAGTTTGGGGGCCTATGGTACTTGGGGTCATAAAGAGTCAGACACAATTGAGCAGCCATGCACACAGCTTCATAGACCAATTAAATAGAATAGAGAGCCCATAAATAAACCGTAACATATGGTCAAACAATTTTCAACACGGTCCAAAGGTAATTCAATGAAGAAAGGGCAGTCTTTTCAACAAATGGTGTTGGGAAAACTGGATCAGTTCAGTTTAGTCACTCAGTCATGTACAACTCTTTGTGACCCTATGGACTGCAGCAAGCCAAGCCTCCCTGTCTATCACCAACTCCCAGAGCTTGCTCAAACTCAAGGCCATCGAGTCGGTGATATCATCCAGCCATCTCATCCTCTGTCATCCTCTTCTCCTGCCTTCAATCTTACCCAGCATCAGGGTCTGTTCCAATGAGTCAGTTCTTTGCATCAGGTGGGCAAAGTATTGGAGTTTCAGCATCAGTCCTTCCAGTCAATACTCAGGACTGATTTCCTTTAGGATGGTCTGGTTGGATCTCCTTGCAGTCCAAGGGACTCTCAAGAGTCTTCTCCAACACCACAGTTTAAAAGCAACAATTCTTCAGCACTCAGCTTTCTTTATGGCCCAACTCTCACATTCATACACGGCTAATGGAAAAACCATAGCACTGACTTGATGAACCTTTGTTGGCAAAGTAATGTCTTGGCTTTTTAATATGCTTTCTAGGTTGGCCATAACTTTTCTTCCAAGGAGTATGTGTCTTTTAATTTCATGGCTGCAATCACCATCTGCAGTGATTTTGGAGCCCAAGAAAATTAAGTCTTTCACTGTTTCCACTGTTTCCCCATCTATTTGCCATGAAGTGATGCCATGATCTTCATTTTTTGAATGCTAAGTTTTAAGTCAACTTTTTCACTCTCCTCTTTCAATTTTATCAAGAAGACCTTTAGTTCTTCTTTGCTTTCTGCCATAAGGGTGGTGTTATCTGCGTATCTGAGGTTATTGATATTTCTCTCAGCAATCTTGATTCCAGCTTGTGCTTCATCCAGCCTGGCATTTCACATGATGTACTCTGAGGATAAGTTAAATAAGGAGGGTGACAATATACAGCCTTGATGTATGTTGAAAACTAGATATCCATGTGCAATAGAATAAAGATGGACCCTTACACCATTTACAAAAATTGGCTTTAAATGAATATTTTAAAAGTGCAAAATATTAGTCTGAAATAAAGTGTAAAAATATTAAGCAGTCTAAGCATAAGAGATAAAACTATAATAAGCCTAGTTACCATCTACAGTGCTACAAAGATATTACATAATTATTGACTGTATTTCCCACACTGTACATTTCATACCCACGACTTGTTTATATTGTAACTAGAAGTTTGAACCTCTTAACCTGTCTCACCTATTTCTTTCTTCCTCATATGTCTCTCCTCTCTGGCCACCACCTGTTTGTTCTCTGTATTTATAACTCTGTTTCTGTTTTGTTATGTTTGTTCATTTGCTCTGTTATTTAGATTACACGTGCATTATTTGAAATCATACAGTATTTATCTTTAACTGCCTGACTTACTTTACTTAGTATAATAGCCCTAGGTCTTTCCAAAAGGTAAGATTTACTTTTTAATGACTGAGTAGTATTTCATTGTGTGTGTGTGTATACATGTGTTATGTGTACACACAAACACATATCATATCTTTTTTATCCATTTATCTTTTGATGAGCACTTCAAATCAGATCAGATCAGTCGCTCAGTCATGTCCAACTCTGTGACCCCATGAATCGCAGCACGCCAGGCCTCCCTGTCCATCACCAACTCCTAGAGGTAACTGAGACTCACATCCATCGAGTCAGTGATGCCATCCAGCCATCTCATCCTCTGTCGTCCCCTTCTCCTCTTGCCCTCAATCCCTCCCAGCATCAGAGTCTTCTCCAATGAGTCAACTCTTCACATGAGGTGGCCAAAATACTGGAGTTTCAGCTTTAGCATCATTCTTTCCAAAGAAATCCCAGGGCTGATCTCCTTCAGAATGGACTGGTTGGATCTCCTTGCAGTCCAAGGGACTCTCAAGAGTCTTCTCCAACACCACAGTTCAAAAGCATCAATTCTTCAGCACTCAGCCTTCTTCACAGTCCAGCTCTCACATCCATACATGACTACTGGAAAAACCATAGCCTTGACTAGACGAACCTTTGTTGGCAAAGTATTGTCTCTGCTTTTGAATATGCTATCTAGGATGGTCATAACTTTCCTTCCAAGGAGTAAGCGTCTTTTAATTTCATGGCTGCAGTCACCATCTGTAGTGATTTTGGAGCCCAGAAAAATAAAGTCTGACACTGTTTCCACTGTTTCTCCATCTATTTCCCATGAAGTGATGGGGCCGGATGCCGTGATCTTCGTTTTCTGAATGTTGAGCTTTAAGCCAACTAATGTACCAATAAACCTAGGATGCATATATGTTTTCTAATTACTGTTTTTGCTTTCTCTGGCTGAATATGCAGCAGTAGAAATGCTGAATCTCATTTTCTTTTTATATGTTTGAGGAACCTCTGTCCTGCTTTCCAATTATATTCCCACCAACAGTGCACAAGAGTTTCCTTTTCCCACATCCTCACCAACACCTATTGTCATTGATGATAGCCATTTGCTAGATATGGCTGTTTAGCATATCTAGCAGTGAGGTGATACCTCACTGTGGTTTTTATTTGCATTTACCTGATGAGTAGTGATGTTTAGCAACTTTTCATGTGTCTGTTGGCCATCTATATGTCTTAGGAAAAATGTCTATTCGGGTATTCTGACCACTTTTTGCATGAGTTGTTCATTTTTTATGTTCAGATGTATGAGTTCTTTGTATACGTGTTACCAGATATGTCATTTGCAAACATCTTATCCCATTCAGTAGGTAGCCTTTTTTGTTTTGTTGATAGGGTCCTTTACTGTGCAAAACCTTTTTAGTTTGATTTCCCATTTGTTGATTTTTGCTTTTGTTTCCCTTGCATGAATAGACATATTCAAAAAAATATTACTAAGACTGATGTTAAAAATCTTACTGCCTAAGATTTCTTGTAGAAGTTTTATGGTTTCAAGTCAATCATAAACTCTCTTTTGAATTTATCTTTGTGTATGGTGTGAGAGCACAGTTCAGTCTGATACTTTTGATACTGTCTAGTTTCCCCAACATCATTTTTGAAGAGGCTGTCTTGTCCTCATTCTATATTCTTTCCTCTTTTATTGTAGATTAATTCTCCATATAAGTGTGAGTTCATTTCTAGGCCCTCTATTCTGTGTCATCAATCTGAGTGTGTATGTGCATGCGTGTGTATTTATGCCAGTACCGTGCTGCTTTGATCACTGTTGCTTTATTATTATAGTTTGAAATTAAGGGGGTCAACATTTAAAAATTAGAAGCTGGAGGAGCTAAGAAGGCGGACGAGTAGGACGGGGAGAATACTTTCTCCTCCACAAATCCATTAAAAGAACATTTGAATGCTGAATAAATTCTACAAAACAACTTCTAAATGCCAGCAGAGGACATCGGGCACTTAGAAAGACAATTCTTTGTCTTCAAAAGGAGACTACAAGCCCTGCGGTAACACCAGCATTTGCTATTAGCAAGCGGGGGCTGGGCTAGGAGGAGCGGCGCGGCCTGCATTGCTTTGAGAAAGGATTTGGCCTGGCTATCCCGAGCACTACCTGAGCGAAATAACCAGACTGTCGGTTATCTACTACATCAAAAGCCAGCCTTAACTTAAGACACCATCAGGACTACGTATGGAACAAAGGACTGCACAGAGATGGCCGGCTGCAGGCCATCCCACTCCAGTGACAGGCAGCCAGGGCCAGAGGCGGGCAAACACAGCCCTAGAGAGACACTGTCTACAGAACTCTAAGTAGGTTTCTGTGCTGACTCACGCTTCTTGGGGCTCTGGATGGTCAACATCTGCCTGAGAAAGTGCGCCTGTTGTATACCCAGAAAACTGAGCGGTGGGGAGGCAATAAGTTGCAGCAGCTGTGCTTGCTAAACACTTCGTCACCTGCACTACTCGGACTTGGGAAGGGCATAAAACGCAGACTCAACTGAGTCTGTGCTTCTGAGGATTATCTGAGTGCCTGAACCTGGCCAGCTTAGATTTGGGTGTTCATCTCCGCCCCTTTTGTAATAGGGCAGAGATCAGATATTGAAAAGACCAGTAAACCGCCTCAATAAAGAGAATTCAACAAACTACCAGAATATAGTAAGGACACTCTAAACTTGGCAATTTTAACAAAATGAAGAGACAAAAGAATCAGATCAGATCAGATCAGATCAGTCGCTCAGTCGTGTCCGACTCTTTGCGACCCCATGAACCGCAGCACGCCAGGCCTCCCTGTCCATCACCAGCTCCGGAGGTCACTCAGACTCGCATCCATCGAGTCAGTGATGCCATCCAGCCATCTCATCCTCTGTCGTCCCCTTCTCCTACTGCCCTCAATCCCTCCCAGCATCAGAGTCTTCTCCAATGAGTCAACTCTTCGCATGAGGTGGCCAAAATACTGGAGTTTCAGCTTTAGCATCATTCCTTCCAAAGAAATTCCAGGATTGATCTCCTTCAGAATGGACTGGTTGGATCTTCTTGCAGTCCAAGGGACTCTCAAGAGTCTTCTCCAACACCACAGTTCAAAAGCATCAATTCTTCGGCGTTCAGCCTTCCTCACAGTCCAGCTCTCACATCCATACATGACCACAGGAAAGACCATAGCCTTGACTAGGCGAACCTTTGTTGGTAAAGTAATGTCTCTGCTTTTGAATATGCTATCTAGGTTGGTCATAACTTTCCTTCCAAGGAGTAAGCGTCTTTTAATTTCATGGCTGCAGTCACCATCTGCAGTGATTGTGGAGCCCAGAAAAACAAAGTCTGACACTGTTTCCACTGTTTCCCCATCTATTTCCCATGCAGTGATGGGACCAGATGCCATGATCTTCGTTTTCTGAATGTTGAGCTTTAAGCCAACCTTTTCACTCTCCACTTTCACTTTCATCAAGAGGCTTTTTAGCCCCTCTTCACTTTCTGCCATAAGAGTGGTGTCATCTGCATATCTGAGGTTATTGATATTTCTCCCGGCAATCTTGATTCCAACTTGTGTTTCTTCCAGTCCAGCATTTCTCATGATGTACTCTGCATATAAGTTAAATAAACATGGTGACAATATGCAGCCTTGACGTACTCCTTTTCCTATTTGGAACCAGTCTGTTGTTCCATGACCAGTTCTAACTGTTGCTTCCTGACCTGCATACAGATTTCTTAAGAGGCAGATCAGGTGGTCTGGTATTCCCATCTCTTTAAGAATTTTCCACAGTTTATTGTGATCCACACAGTCAAAGGCTTTGGCATAGTCAATAAAGCAGAAATAGATGTTTTTCTGGAACTCTCTTGCTTTTTCCATGATACAGCGGATGTTGGCAATTTGATCTCTGGTTCCTCTGCCTTTTCGAAAACCAGCTTGAACATCAGGAAGTTCACGGTTCACATATTGCTGAAGCCTGGCTTGGAGAATTTTGAGCATCACTTTACTAGCGTGTGAGATAAGTGCAATTGTTCGGTAGTTTGAGCACTCCTTGGCATTGCCTTTCTTTGGGATTGGGATGAAAACTGACCATTTCCAATCCTGTGGCCACTGCTGAGTTTTCCAAATTTGCTGGCATATTGAGTGCAGCACTTTAACAGCATCATCTTTCGGGACTTGGAATAGTTCCACTGGAATTCCATCACCTCCACTAGCTTTGTTCGTAGTGATGCTTTCTAAGGCCCATTTGACTTCACATTCCAGGATGTCTGGCTCTAGGTCAGTGATCACATCATCATGATTGTCTAGGTCTTGAAGCTCTTTTTTGTACAGTTCTTCTGTGTATTCTTGCCACCTCTTCTTAATATCTTCTGCTTCTGTTAGGTCCACACCATCTCTGTCCTTTATCGTGCCCATCTTTGCATGAAATGTTCCTTTGGTATCTCTGATTTTCTTGAAGAGATCCCTAGTCTTTCCCATTCTGTTGTTTTCCTCTATTTCTTTGCATTGATCGCTGAAGAAGGCTTTCTTATCTCTTCTTGCTATTCTTTGGAACTCTGCATTTAGATGTTTATATCTTTCCTTTTCTCCTTTGCTTTTCGCTTCTCTTCTTTTCACAGCTATTTGTAAGGCCTCCCCAGACAGCCATTTTGCTTTTTTGCATTTCTTTTCCATGGGGATGGTCTTGATCCCTGTCTCCTGTACAATGTCACGAACCTCATTCCATAGTTCATCAGGCACTCTATCTATCAGATCTAGGGCCTTAAATCTATTTCTCACTTCCACTGTATAATCATAAGGGATTTGATTTAGGTCATACCTGAATGGTCTAGTAGTTTTCCCTACTTTCTTCAATTTCAGTCTAAATTTGGCAATAAGGAGTTCATGGTCCGAGCCACAGTCAGCTCCTGGTCTTGTTTTTGCTGATTGTATAGAGCTTCTCCATCTTTGGCTGCAAAGAATATAATCAATCTGATTTCGGTGTTGACCATCTGGTGATGTCCATGTATAGAGTCTTCTCTTGTGTTGTTGGAAAAGGGTATTTGCTATGACCAGTGCATTTTCTTGGCAAAACTCTATTAGTCTTTGCCCTGCTTCATTCCGTATTCCAAGGCCAAATTTGCCTGTTACTCCAGGTGTTTCTTGACTTCCTACTTTTGCATTCCAGTCCCCTATAATGAAAAGGACATCTTTTTTGGGTGTTAGTTCTAAAAGGTCTTGTAGGTCTTCATAGAACCTTTCAACTTCAGCTTCTTCGGCGTTACTGGTTGGGGCATAGACTTGGATTACTGTGACATTGAATGGTTTGCCTTGGATACGAACAGAGATCATTCTGTCATTTTTGAGATTGCATCCAAGTACCGTATTTCGGACTCTTTTGTTGACCATGATGGCTACTCCATTTCTTCTGAGGGATTCCTGCTCACAGTAGTAGATATAATGGTCATCCGAGTTAAATTCACCCATTCCAGTCCATTTTAGTTCCCTAATTCCTAGAATGTCGACATTCACTCTTGCCATCTCTTGTTTGACCACTTCCAATTTGCCTTGATTCATGGACCTGACATTCCAGGTTCCTATGCAATATTGCTCTTTACAGCATCGGACTTTGCTTCTATCACCAGACACATCCACAGCTGGGTATTCTTTTTGTTTTGGCTCCGTCCTTTCATTCTTTCTGGAGTTATTTCTCCACTGATCTCCAGTAGCATATTGGGCCCTTACTGACCTGGGGAGTTTCTCTTTCAGTATCCTATCATTTTGTCTTTTCATACTGTTCATGGGGTTCTCAAGGCAAGAATACTGAAGTGGTTTGCCATTCCCTTCTCCAGCGGACCACACCCTGTCATATCTCTCCACCATGACCCGCCCATCCCAGGTTGCCCCTCGGGCATGGCTTAATCTCATTGAATTAGACAAGGGTGTGGTCCTTGTGTGATTAGATTGACTAGTTTTCTGTGAGAATGGTTTCAGAGTATTTGCCCTCTGATGCCCTCTTTCAAGACCTACTGTCTTACTTGGGTTTCTCTTACCTCGGGCGTGGGGTATCTCATCCCGGCTGCTCCTGGCTGCTCCCGGCCAGCGAAGCACAGCCATCGCACCTTACCTTGGACGAGGGGTCTCTTCTCACCGCCGCCCTTCCTGACCTCGGTCGTGGGGTAGCTCTTCTCCGCCCTGCTTAGTGCGCTGGCCCTCACCGCCGTCCTTCCTCGATCGTGGGGTAGCTCCTCTCGGCCGCGCTCTTAGTGCGCGACGCAGCTGGCGGGGCGCTCTTAGTGCGCGCAGCTAAAGGAACAGGATAGATGCCCACCAAACCAAACCAAACAGGAAGAGACAGGGAATCTACCTGATAAAGAATTCCAAATAACGATAGTGAAATTAATCCAAAATCTCAAAATCAAAATGGAATCACAGTTAAAGAGTCTGGAGACAAGGATTGACAAGATGCAAGAAAGGTTTAACAAGGACCTAGAAGAAATAAAAAAGAGTCAACACATAATGAATAATGCAATAAATGAGATCCAAAACACCCTGGAGGCAACAAAATAGTAGAATAACAGAGGCAGAAGATAGGATTAGTGAATTAGAAGATAGAATCCTAGAAATAAATGAATCAGAGGAGAAAAAGAAAAACGAATCAAAAGAAATGAGGACAATCTCAGAGACCTCCAGGATAACATTAAACTCTACAACATTCAAATCATAGGTGTTCCAGAGAGAGAGAGAGAGAGATCAGTCACTCAGTCGTGTCCGACTCTTTGCGACCCCATGAACCGCAGCACGCCAGGCCTCCCTGTCCATCACCAGCTCCCGGAGGTCACTCAGACTCGCATCCATCGAGTCAGTGATGCCATCCAGCCATCTCATCCTCTGTCGTCCCCTTCTCCTCCTGCCCTCAATCCCTCCCAGCATCAGAGTCTTCTCCAATGAGTCAACTCTTCACATGAGGTGGCCAAAATACTGGAGTTTCAGCTTTAGCATAATTCCTTCTAAAGAAATTCCAGGATTGATCTCCTTCAGAATGGACTGGTTGGATCTTCTTGCAGTCCAAGGGACTCTCAAGAGTCTTCTCCAACACCACAGTTCAAAAGCATCAATTCTTCGGCGTTCAGCCTTCCTCACAGTCCAGCTCTCACATCCATACATGACCACAGGAAAGACCATAGCCTTGACTAGGCGAACCTTTGTTGGTAAAGTAATGTCTCTGCTTTTGAATATGCTATCTAGGTTGGTCATAACTTTCCTTCCAAGGAGCAAGCGTCTTTTAATTTCATGGCTGCAGTCACCATCTGCAGTGATTGTGGAGCCCAGAAAAACAAAGTCTGACACTGTTTCCACTGTTTCCCCATCTATTTCCCATGCAGTGATGGGGCCAGATGCCATGATCTTCGTTTTCTGAATGTTGAGCTTTAAGCCAACCTTTTCACTCTCCACTTTCACTTTCATCAAGAGGCTTTTTAGCCCCTCTTCACTTTCTGCCATAAGAGTCGTGTCATCTGCATATCTGAAGTTATTGATATTTGTCCCAGCAATCTTGATTCCAACTTGTGTTTCTTCCAGTCCAGCATTTCTCATGATGTACTCTGCATATAAGTTAAATAAACATGGTGACAATAGGCAGCCTTGATGTACTCCTTTTCCTATTTGGAACCAGTCTGTTGTTCCATGACCAGTTCTAACTGTTGCTTCCTGACCTGCATACAGAATTCTTAAGAGGCAGATCAGGTGGTCTGGTATTCCCATCTCTTTCAGAATTTTCCATAGTTTATTGTGATCCACACAGTCAAAGGCTTTGGCATAGTCAATAAAGCAGAAATAGATGTTTTTCTGGAACTCTCTTGCTTTTTCCATGATACAGCGGATGTTGGCAATTTGATCTCTGGTTCCTCTGCCTTTTCGAAAACCAGCTTGAACATCAGGAAGTTCACGGTTCACATATTGCTGAAGCCTGGCTTGGAGGATTTTGAGCATTACTTTACTAGCGTGTGAGATGAGTGCAATTGTTCGGTAGTTTGAACACTCCTTGGCATTGCCTTTCTTTGGGATTGGGATGAAAACTGACCTTTTCCAGTCCTGTGGCCACTGCTGAGTTTTCCAAATTTGCTGGCATATTGAGTGCAGCACTTTCACAGCATCATCATTCAGGACTTGCAATAGCTCCACTGGAATTCCATCACCTCCACTAGCTTTGTTCGTAGTGATGCTTTCTAAGGCCCATTTATCTTCACATTCCAAGATGTCTGGCTCTAGGTCAGTGATCACATCATCATGATTGTCTAGGTCTTGAAGCTCTTTTTTGTCTGGGGAGGCCTTACAAATAGCTGTGAAAAGAAGAGAAGCAAAAAGCAAAGGAGAAAAGGAAAGATATAAACATCTAAATGCAGAGTTCCAAAGAATAGCAAGAAGAGATAAGAAAGCCTTCTTCAGTGATCAATGCAAAGAAATAGAGGAAAACAACAGAATGGGAAAGACTAGGGATCTCTTCAAGAAAATCAGAGATACCAAAGGAACATTTCATGCAAAGATGGGCATCTCTGTTAGGTCCACAGAGATGGTGTGGACCTAACAGAAGCAGAAGATATTAAGAAGAGGTCCAAGAATACACAGAAGAACTGTACAAAAAAGAGCTTCAAGACCTAGACAATCATGATGATGTGATCATTGACCTAGAGCCAGACATCTTGGAATGTGAAGTCAAATGGGCCTTAGAATGCATCACTACGAACAAAGGTGTTCCAGAAGAAGAAGACAAAAAGAAAGACCATGAGGAAATACTTGAGGAGATAATAGTTGAAAACTTCCCTAAAATGGAGGAGGAAATAACCACTCAAGTTCAAGAAATCCAGAGAGTCCCTAATAGGATAAACCCAAGGCAAAACACCCCAAGACACATATTAATCAAATTAACAAAGATTAAATATAAAGAACAAATATTAAAAGCAGCTAGGGAAAAACATCAAATAACTTACAAGGGAATTCCCATAAGGATAACAGCTGATCTTTCAATAGAAACTCTCCAAGCCAGGAGGGAATGGCAAGACGTAATTAAAGTGGTGAAAGAAAATAACTTACAGCCTAGATTATTGTATCCAGCAAGGATCTCATTCATATATGATGGAGAAATCAAAAGCTTCACAGATAAGCAAAAGTTGAGAGAATTTAACACAACTAAACCATTTCTCCAACAAAAACTAAAGGACATTCTCTAGATAGGAATCACTAAAAGGGTGTATAAATTCGAACCCAAAACAATAAAGTAAATCCTATTTATCAATAATTGCTTTAAACGTTAATGGGCTGAATGCCCTAATCAACAGACAAAGACTGGCCGAATCGATACAAAAACAAGACCCCTATATACCTTGTCTATAAGAGACAACCAAAAGACTAAAACGGGTCAAATGGATACAAAAACTAGACCCCTATACATGTTGTCTACAAGAGAACTACCTTAAAATAGGGGAT
Source organism: Tragelaphus eurycerus (assembly GCA_935064755.1). NCBI lineage: Eukaryota > Metazoa > Chordata > Mammalia > Artiodactyla > Bovidae > Tragelaphus > Tragelaphus eurycerus. The sequence goes on along the minus strand of CAKXYN010000120.1, from coordinate 596,545 downwards.
ATATACTGACTGAAAATGAAGGGCTGGAAAAAGTTTTTCTATGCAAATATGGACCAAAAGAAAACAGGAGTAGCAATACTCATATCAGATAAAATTGACTTTAAAGATCCTGAAAAGGAGACAATCAAGGTTATACATAACGACTTAAAGGAACAATCCAAAAAGAAGTTATAACAATTATAAATATATATGCACCCAATATTGGAGCATTGATATATCTAAAACAAACATTAATTAGTATGATAAAAGAAATATACAACAACACAATAATAGTGGGAGACTTTAATACCCCATTCATACTTATACAATCAGGCTGTAATAGACAAAGTAAAGAGGAAAACATATTCACTTATGAGCCTCAAAAATTCAGTTCACCCAGGAGAGTTAAAAAAAAAAAATAGACTTATTTGTTCACTCTGTAAAGGTTTATTGACTATTTTATGGGTCTGGTACCACTTTTGGTAGTAGGGAGGAAGAAGTGACAAAGGTGATCCTGTCCTAAATAATATATTTTGGTAAAAATAGACCTACCAATACAAAATACCAAGATCTGCCTAAGATAAGGACACCCAAACTGGACTTTTAGTTTCCTGAACTTTTCATTTCCAGATCAAACCTCCTAATATAGGATGAATTCAACATGATTTTTTTTAAGTGTTCTTTGTGATTAAAAACAGAAAGCCGTTAGTTAAGAAATTAAATATACTCCTCCCCACTATCACTCCCCTTCTTTCTTCCCATTTCCCTCCAACCCTCACTGATTCTTTCCTTTGTCCATTTTCCCCTGCAAAAAAAAAAAAAAAAAGAAATTAAGGGGAGTGACATCTATAGTTTTGTTCCTCTCTCTCATGATTGTTTTGGCTCTTTGGGGTCTTTTGCGTTTCTATACAAATGTTAGAACTATTCATTCTTATTCTTTAAAAAAGGCCATTATTTTTTTCTAGTTCTCTGAAACATACCATTTGTATTTTGATAGGAGTTGCTTTTAATCCATAGATTGATGTGGGCAATAGATAATTTTAACAATATTAATTCTAATCTGTGAGCATGGAATACCTATCCTTTTTTTGTACTCTTCAATTTCTTTCATCAGTTTCTTACAGTTTTTCAAGTACAGATCTTTGACCTCCTCAGTTATATTTATTCCTAGGTATTTTATTCCTTATGAGACAATTTAAAATGGGTTTGTTTTCTTGATTTATTCTAATAGTTTGTTTTTGGTATATAGAAATACAACAGCTTTGTGTATACTAACATTGCATCCTGCAACTTTGCCAGCAACTTTTTTCTCGTGGTTTTTTTGGTGGTGTCTTTAAGATTTTCTATGTATAGTATCACGTCATCTGAAACAATGACAGTTTTATTTCTTTCTTTTCCAATTTGGTTCTTTTCATTTCTTGTCTGAATTCTATGTCCAATACTATGTTGAATAAAATTGGTGTTGAATAACAAAATAGTGTGTTGAATAGCAAGACAAAAATCTTTGTCCTGTTCCTTATCTTAGTGAAAATGTTTCCAACTTTTCAGAATTGAGAATAGTGCTACTTTTGGGCTTGTCATATATAGCCTTTGTTCATGTATGTTCTCTCTACATCTAATTTGTTAAGAGTTTTATCATGAATGGATATTGAATTTTATCAGATACTTTTCCTGTATCTCTTGAGATGATCATGTGATTTTCATTCTTTAACTTGTGAATGTGGTGTGTTACATTGATTATGACATTGAACAATCCCTACATCCTGTGATAAAACCCATTTGATCCAAGTGTATGAGCATTGGTTGAATTCAGAATTCAGTTTTTTTTGAGTACTTTGCAATTATGTTTATCAGTGATCTTGGCCAGAATTGTGTGTCTGTGTGTGTAATATCTTTGTCTACTTTTGGTGTCAGGGTGATGCTGTCCTCCTCAAATGAATTCCAAAGCATTCCTAACCTCTCATTCTATTCATCTAGTCTCCTCCTGAGATATTTGAACATATTTGTACTCATGACCTTGAACTCTCTATCAGGTAGATTGCTTATCTTCATTTATTTCTTATGATGTTTTATCTTGTTCCTTTGTTTGAAACATATTCCTCATTTAGCCTAATTTGATATTTTTTATGTCTATGTATTTGGTAGGTTGGTTATGTTTCCTGACTTTGGAGAAGGAGACTTTTGTAGGAGACATCCTATGTGTTCAGCAGCACAACCCACCTCTAGTCACCAGAGCTGTACGCTCTAGGAGTCCTGTTGGGACAGCCTGACTGCTGTGGGTAGACTGTTAGGAGAGGCTGGCTCCCAGTCTCATTGATTCCCATGCCCAGCACAGTGCAGTGGCTGCAGATTGCTTTGGAGTGGGGCAAGGTCATGAGGTGGCTGTGATTCCCTGGGAGTTTTGGGTCTCATGCTGGCCCGCTAGTGGGCAGAACCAGATTCTGTGGTGCGTGGTTGTGGGTCTCATTCTGGATTTAGTGTTGGCCCTTTGGTGGATGTGGCTAGTTCCTGACATGAATGACTGTGGGTTCTAGGGTATCCCAAAGCTGGTACTGGCTTGCTAGTGATTGGGACTGGATCCCAGAGTGGCTTGCTGAGGGAGCCAAGTTGTCTTGGAGCTGGTGTTGGCCTGCTGTGGGCAGGTCCAGGGCTTGGGATACCAGGTTAATTGCTGGCCCACTGGTTGGCAGAGCCAGGTTCTAGGGTCTCTGGCTGCAGGGCGCTGGGAGTCCAGGAGCTTCTGTTAGCCTGCTGATGGGCAGGGCTTTTTCCTGACGTGGCTGACTATGGGGTTCACATTGTCTTGAAGCTGTTGTCAATGCTTTGGTGAGTGGAGCTGGATACAGGGACAGTTGGCTGAGGGGCCCAAGGTATCCTAGATATGGTGCTGGTCTGCTGGTGAGCAGGGCTGGGATCCTGGGGCTGGTGCCACTCCACTTGTGGCTCACGGCTAGGTCCTGACAAGGCAGGCTTCAGGACTCAGGTGATCTTGGGACTATAAATCACCTTTTATAAATCTATAAAAGATAGATGTGTGGGGCCATAATTCAGGTGATCCCATGGCTGGTATCTGCCTACTTGCCAACACCAGTGTTCTTATGGTAGCTGCTGCTGCTGCTGTCACTTCAGTCGTCTCCAACTCTGTGTTACCCCATAGACGGCAGCCCACCAGGCTCCCCCATCCCTGGGATTCTCCAGGCAAGAACACTGAAGTGGGTTGCTATTTCCTTCTCCAGTACATGAAAGTGAAAAGTGAAAGTGAAGTCACTCAGTCGTGTCTGACTCTTAGTGACCCCATGGACTGCAGCCTTCCAGGCTCCTGCGTCCATGGGATTTTCAGGCAAGATTACTGGAGTGGGGTGCCATTGCCTTCTCCTCTTATGGTAGAATGAACTCCAAAAAAATGGTTTTCACCAATGTCTATGTCCCCAGGATATAATAATGTATAGCAACTAGAAGCTCCAGCTGTTTCCTACCTCTCTGGGAAGCTTTCCACTTATAGCAGGTGGGCCTGACCTATGCTCCTTTCAAATTACTGCCCTACCCTTAGGGTAAGTTTGACCGCAGCACTGGAGTATGTGGAGGAGAAGACCAATGTGGATTCTGTGTTTGTAAACTTCCAAAACAACCAGAATGACAAAGGTGGGGAATCTGCTCTATCCTTCCTGGCCCTTTGTGCTGAAGCAGCTGACAGTGATTTCCCCTTTTTAGGAGACCTTCCTCCCCTCACTCTAAAGGGCATATTCAGGCAATTCAGGGATTCAACACCCATCCCCTTCTCCCCACCAAGAAAATTAAGCTACCTAGTATTCTGTTCCAGATAAGGCAATGGCAACCCACTCCAGTACTCTTGTCTGGAAAATCCCATGGACAGAGGAGCCTGGTAGGCTGCAGTCCACGGGGTTGCTAAGAATCAGGCATGACTGAGTGACTTCACTTCACTTCACTTTTACTTTCACCCTTAATCCTGGAGCATGTGAGACTTTGTGTGTGTCCTTTAAGTGAAACTGAAAGTCACTCAGTCATGTCTGACTCTTTGTGACCCCATGGACTATACAGTCCATGAAATTCTCTAGGCCAGAATACTAGATTGGGTAGCCTTTCCCTTCTCCAGGGGATCTTCCTAACCCAGGGATCAAACTCAGATCTCCTGCATTGCAGGTGGATTCTTCACCAGCTGAGCCACAAGGGAAGCCCAAGAATACTGGAGTGGGTAACCTATCCCTTTTCCAGGGGATCTTCCTGACCCAGGAATTGAACCAAAGTCTCCTGGATTGCAGGCAATTCTTTACCAACTAAGCTATGAGAAAAGCTGGAGTTTTCATTTATCACAGCACTGTGACACTATGGAAAGTAATACCTACTATCCTCAAAGCCAACTCTTTGGGGAACTCATCTTCCCAGTTCAGGATCCCTGGGCTTGGGACCCTGATGTGAAGCTTGGATGCCTTACTTCTTGGGGAGAACATCTGTAATTATTCTCCCAATTTTGGGACACCAGTGCTGCAGTCCATGGGGTCGCTAAGGGTCGGACACAACTGAGCGACTTCACTTTCACTTTTCACTTTCATGCATTGGAGAAGGAAATGGCAACCCACTCCAGTGTTCTTGCCTGGAGAATCCCAGGGACGGGGGAGCCTGGTGGGCTGTCATCTATGGGGTCGCACAGAGTCGGACACGACTGAAGCGACTTAGCAGCAGCAGCAGCAGTGCAAGGGTATGTATCTTGATTGTAATGTATCTCTGCTCTTCCTACCCACCTTATTTTCTCTCTATCTCATAGATCTTTCCTGATAGTATTCCAATCTTTCTCATCAATAGCTACTCTGTATATAGTTGTAATTTTGGTGTGCCCGTGGAAGGAGGCAAGTTCAGTGTCTACTCCACCATCTTGGCCACTCCCTCCCATCACAGATTTATTGTGCCCCAGAAACATAACAGAGTGCCTTAATGAAGATTGTTGTTCAACTCTTAGCTAAAAGAATTATCTGTTTGGAATTATATTAACACATACACACATTTACCTGCAACAAATTTTTATTACATGAGACTCATTCATTCTTCATATATGTAAAATAGGAAAGCAACTATACAATATTGGTGTTAGCCTCATGCAGAATTTTAGGATCTCATTAAGAGCATATTAATGATCAACTGATAATCAACTCTATTTTGTGGTTTAACAGAGGGAGAAATTGGATATATAACAGTACTCATCACTTTAACCAGTGAGCAGTGCACATCTATTTAATGTGTCACAGAAGTGATAATATTCATTATTTGTAAAATTCTGAACTGGTAACAGATGCCACCAATTTCTGCCTGACTGATCACATATGACCCTTCCAAGCATGAGTGGATTATATTTTCTGTGGTTCATTAAATATAGAGCCATCACACTTACCCATTTTGGAGTCATTTATACATTTACTAATAACCCATTGAAAATATACCAATTCTGCTAATCGTACATTCCTACCTCCTATTCATTGAAAGAATATCTAATACATTAACTTTGGTTTTTGTTTGAACCCAGATAGGAATGGTGAATTTAGTTATATTTACAATTCTTTATGATTTTTGAATTAATGTATATATTCAACGCATAGTAAGCCTAAAACATTCTTCCTCTAATATCTAGTTTATCACATGCTGTTACCCATGTAGACCAAATCTTTTCCCTCATGTATGCTAGAATTTCACATTTGAAAATGACTCTTAAGATCTGATAAGGCTTTTGTGCTTGTTTTCATGATAGATATCCACAATTCCTTCAGCTTTAATTATGTGACACAATTATCCAGACCACCATCCTATAGATTTCCGTCACACTTTAGTTAATTCTTTTAAAATATGGCAACCAAAACATATCACATGCCTCCAAATATGCCAAGTGTATTGAACAGTGAATTTCTCCTTATCCTAACCTATATTAAAGCACCATAAAATGATAATAATTTTCTAATTACATGGCTGATTCATATTGAGTTGAAGGAAAGTAAAACTCAATTTTTTTTCACATGAATTTCTAAAAGGTATCTTCCTCATCCCTTATTTTTACAATTTGTATTTTTAATGTATGCTTGCCTTACATTTGTCACGTGTAAAACATATCTCTTAAGATCCTTAATTGTAGCCTTTCAAGACCACTTGATTATCTAATGCAGTATTTTAGCATTTCATTGATATTGCCAACTTCAGGTTGTGATAAGCATGGAGAGACTTATGAAAGGTATGATCAAGAACTTGAGCCTGAGTGTGAAAGATGTTGACTCTTCTCTTAACTAACAGTAACTTGAGGAAAATTATTTTATGTCGATGTCTCTTGCTTTCATGCTTATAAAATGAAGGTGTTGATAGTTATACTTCCTATTGCTGTTGTGAGCATTAAATGAGATAATACTAAGTATTTGATACTCAGTAACTTTATTGTAAGTGCTGTTAATAAAATGATACATTTTATTGCAGAAGACTGCATCTTAGGGGTGTGTATTAAAATGTCATAATTGTTTTATTAACAGTATTCTATTTTCTAGTTTACCAAGAAGTTTTTCCTAATTATATTAAAAATTTAGACTGGTAACTTTTGTTGCCATCAAGTACATGTTAAAAATATATGTACTTCTGTTTTGGTTTTGCCAAAATAATAATTTTAATAATATTTATAAGTTTAGCATTAATAGAATGTATATATATTTTCTGTTGAGATTTTGTTATATTGATTAGGGAGTGATCATACATACCTATCATCAAACTACCTTGCTGCTACTGCTAAGTCACTTCAGTCGTGTCCGACTCTGTGTGACCCCATAGATGGCAGCCCACCAGGCTCCCCTATCCCTGGGATTCTCCAGGCAAGAACACTGGAGTGGGTTGCCATTTCCTTCTCCAATGCATGAAAATGAAAAGTGAAAGTGAAGTCACTCAGTTGTGTCCGACCCTCAGCGACCCCATGGACTGCAGCCTACCAGGCTCCTCCGTCCATGGGATTTTTCCAGGCAAGAGTACTGGAGTGGGGTGCCATTGCCTTCTCCGTCAAACTACCTTATTCTTTTTTAAAATTTTATTCTAACATAAGTATTTCCACCAAATATTAAATCCAACTATACAACATAGCATTGATATTTTTGTAATATATAGATTCCACTCTCAGCCTTTCTGATTAATGTGTTTTATTGGATCATGGTATCCACCAATTCATGCAATTTGACCCATGGTTCTGTCTCACTAAGTCATAGTTGTAAGTACAGAAGTACATTTGCTTCTTTAAGAAAAAAAAAATTCTTGATTTATTGCAATGTTTCTGTATAGTGTTCTATAAAGACATGACTATGTAAGTACATTTCCAGATATTCTCTCCTATGATCCATTTCGTTTAATTGTTGAACCCTCATCTGTTGTTTCTCTTTAAATATTGTTGTTGTTCAGTCACTCAGTCATGTCTGACTCTTTGCAACCCCATGGACTGCACCACACCAAGCTTACCTGTCGTTCACTATCTCCCTGAGTTTGTCCAAACTCTATGTCCATTGAGTCGATGATGCCATCCAACCATCACATCCTCTCTCACCCGCTTCTTCTCCTGCCCTCAATCTTTCCCTTCAGGGTCCTTTACAGTGAGTTGGTTCTTCACATCAGATGGCCAAAGTATTGGAGTGTCAGCTTCAGCATCAGTCCTTCCAATGAATATTCAGGGTTGATTTTCTTTAGGATCGACAGACTTGATCTCCTTGCAGTCCAAGGGACTCTCCAAAGTCTTCTCCAGCACCACAGTTTGAAAGCATTAATTCTTTTGCCCTCAGCCTTCTTTAAATATTATATTTCAATCCAGAGTGTCCAACTGTACCATTGGATATAGGTAGTTCTCTGTCAGCTACACAAATTTAAATTTGACAGAAACATTTCAACATAAAAATTGGGTGAGAAGCAACAATTTAATGTGTATTAAGAAAGCTGAGCACTGACGAATTGATGCTTTTGAACTGTGGTGTTGGACAAGACTCTTGAGAGTCCCTTGGGCTACAAGGAGATCCAACCAGCCAATCCTAAAGGAGATCAGTCCTGAATTTTCATTGGAAGGACTGATGTTAAAGCTGAAACTCCAAATATTTTGGCCACCTGATGCGAAGAGCTGACTCATTGGAAAAGACCCTGATGCTGGGAAAGATTGAAGGCAGGGGGGAGGAGAAGGGGATGACAGTAGATGAGATGGTTGGATGACATCACTGACTCAATGGACATGAGTTTGAGTGGACTCCGGGAGTTGGTGATGGACAGGGAGGCCTGGCGTGCTGTAGTCCATGGGGTTGCAAAGAGTTGGACACGACTGAGTGACTGAACTGAACTGAAATAAACTAAATATATACTGACATGAAGGCACATTTACTATATGTGGCTACATAAGAAAAAAACAGTCATTAACCAGTTAGCTTTAATTGTTAAAGTAAGTCAAAAGAAAGAAAGGAAAAAAAAAAAAAAAAACTATGTCAAGAAAGATAGATGGAGGTGGGGGAGAAATAAAATTATTTTAAGGAAAACATGTTGACCAGAAAAGTCACTGGAAAGCCTGGTCCCTCAGCAGTTGTGTGGTCCCATCCCTCTAATGTCTCTGCTTTCGTGTGTCTCCTTTCTACACTCTTCACCAGTTGGCTCTCTCCATGTAACTATACTTGGAGTTCTGCTCCTTTGTATTTGGCTCCACATAGCTTTGAACATTTGCATCCAGCCCTTTCTCTGACAGCTTTTCTACATCAAAATCTTTCTATTTCTAGTCACTCTGCTACTGACAAGTTCTTAGTATCAATACTTCAGATCCAAAATCTAAAGAAAGAATCTGGTTGACCCACTTCATCTTTGCATATTTTACACAAGGAGGTCACAAGGCAATATACAAATGGAGTCTCTTTTGTTCGCATACCTAACTCTTCGATCAGCTATGGCCTAGGGGAGACTCAGTTACATGCTGAAGAATATGTTTGCTTAGGCGTAATGGAAGCAGGCAGATGATGATTCTCTTTGAAGATGGCGTGAACCAGATAGGCATTGTTTGGTTTTTCTATATATTCCCCTGTGTCCGTATACACTTTTTATCCATCTCACAAAGATAAACCCTTATAAATCCCTGCTCAACAGATCTACCTGCCCCTGAAATGCCCTTTCTTATCCAGAAAGAAATAGTCCAAGGCTAGTGCTGTGACAATATTAGAGGCAGAGTTGCAGGCTTCATGAATATTAGCTGTCAGTCTCTGGGTCCACACTCTTCAGAGTCTGTCCATATTTCTTCTTATGTCACAACCTTTCTGAATATTTTTTGCATCTGGTCTAAATCACTGCTATTAAATAATATACCTTTTAAACAGCACAAGGCCATTTATAATGTATATCAGGGAAGTCACCTGACTTTGTCCCAAAGGACAATTTGCCTGGCAATATGAAAACCCATTTAATATTATTATTTAATATTAATAAATGTCAACCCTGTTGAGCACTGAGACACTGTAGAAAATGTGTGAATCCATGAGCTACAGATCATTATCTCATTTCAGTGACAGTGGAGTATGCACTTCACTCCACAGTACAAATTTTCCCATATTCCACCCTCTTAGGGGATTGATTTACCCATACAGAGGCTTTACAACCAGCAGTGACCTTTGACTATTGATCAGATCAGATCAGATCAGTCGCTCAGTCGTTTCCGACTCTGCGAACCCATGAACCGTAGCACACCAGGCCTCCCTGTCCATCACCAACTCCCAGAGGTCACTCAGACTCACATCCATCCAGTCAGTGATACCATCCAGCCATCTCATCCTCTGTCGTCCCCTTCTCCTCCTGCCCCCAATCCCTCCCACCATCACAGTCTTCTCCAATGAGTCAACTCTTCGCATGAGGTGGCCAAAATACTGGAGTTTCAGCTTTAGCATCATTCCTTCCAAAGAAATCCCAGGGCTGATCTCCTTCAGAATGGACTGGTTGGATCTCCTTGCAGTCCAAGGGACTCGCAAGAGTCTTCTCCAACACCACAGTTCAAAAGCATCAATTCTTCGGCACTCAGCCTTCTTCACAGTCCAGCTCTCACATCCATACATGACCACAGGAAAGACCATAGCCTTGACTAGGCGAACCTTCATTGGCAAAGTGATGTCTCTGCTTTTGAATATGCTATCTAGGTTGGTCATAACTTTCCTTCCAAGGAGTAAGTGTCTTTTAATTTCATGGCTGCAGTCACCATCTGCAGTGATTTTGGAGCCCAGAAAAATAAAGTCTGACACTGTTTCCACTGTTTCTCCATCTATTTCCCATGTAGTGATGGGACCAGATGCCATGATCTTTGTTTTCTGAATGTTGAGCTTTAAGCCAACCTTTTCACTCTCCACTTTCGCTTTCATCAAGAGGCTTTTGAGTTCCTCTTCACTTTCTGCCATAAGAGTGGTGTCATCTGCATATCTGAGGTTATTGATATTTCTCCCGGCAATCTTGATTCCAACTTGTGTTTCTTCCAGTCCAGCATTTCTCATGATGTACTCTGCATATAAGTTAAATAAACATGGTGACAATATACAGCCTTGACGTACTCCTTTTCCTATTTGGAACCAGTCTGTATTGATAGCATCTACTGAATCTTGGTCAAAAATTTGTTGAACATCTAAGATTTTATAAAGTCTTGGGTGACTATCTGAGTCAGTCTTTTGGTGTATTAGACTATGTATCACATAACCATGTTCATTAACCAGTGACACATAACTGCTACACAGGGGCCAGAAGTGTTAAATTGACAGTTCCATGTTGCTAAGGAACAACCCAAGTCTCAAAACTTCATTTTTTTAATAGTAATGAATAATCAATGTTCTTAACAAGGGTAGGACTTGGACAAACAACATCAGAAAGCCTTTCTTTATATTGACTATTGTTCCTAGATATTTATTATATTCTAATCAAAAGCAAGAAATTTGGAGATACTTACCATTTATCAGGGATGGGTTGGTTGCTGTATTGAAGGGTAAAATACGTTTTCATTCACTGTACTCCTCTTCATTAGCACCATGTATAGATTAGGATAGGATGGTCTCAAAAAGGCTGAAGTTTGGCTGGGCAGTGGGCGGGTGGGGGGGTGGCGTGTAACTCCTTTTATGAAGGAGCCTCCTCTTTACTAGGAGCCTAGCCTTCAACAAACCAAGGATTCAACTTTAACCACTACAGAAGCAGTTGAAATAGGTTTGAATTCAATAATGTGCATAGTTTGGTTTTGGTCTGACTTTTTAATGGTTTCAGAATATGCCTACAAGCAGGAAATGTTTCCAGAAACAGAAGTAGAAGCTATATCTGCCTTTTCTTATCTGCTTCCAGCAGACAACATGGTCTGCAGTTATCCCTTCTCACCAGGGCATGCCTTATTCTCTTGAAACTTCTCTAAAGCATTAGTTGCAAGATCCTCCAGAACTTACACTCAGTGCACATGAGATCCTTTATGCTATGCTATGCTATGCTATGCTATGCTAAGTCACTTCAGTCGTGTCCGACTCTGTGCGACCCCATAGACAGCAGCCCACCAGGCTCCCCCGTCGCTGGGATTCTCCAGGCAAGAACACTGGAATGGGTTGCCATTTCCTTCTCCAATGCATGAAAGTGAAAAGTGAAAGTGAAGTCGCTCAGTTGTGTCCGACTCTTAGCGACCCCATGGATTGCAGCCTAACAGGCTCCTCCATCCATGGGATTTTCTAAGCAAGAGTACTGGAGTGGGGTGCTATTGCCTTCTCCGCCTTTATACTATAGGTGGATACAATTTAATTACTAGTTACTGCATCACCTAGGTCAGCACAGGACTGAGGGAAATATTCCCTGATTGTCTACTTTACCACCTTATAGTAAATATATCAATAGTTAGCAACTTTGTAAGTTTCAGTTTTAGTTAGACTCTTGTAGTTAGAGATAGAAGCCTATCCAAGTTATGTCCAAATATTGAAGAAGTCTATTATAGCAGTAAGTATGAATATCAGTCCCTAAATTTAATCTAAAAGAAGTATAACTGTCTTTATTTTCTAAAAACAACTTTAATTTTGGCCTTCACTTGGGAAATATAACTTATTTTTAAAATGTCATGATTATAACATCATTTCTGCTTCCCCAAGTTTGTGTAATAGCCCAGAGCTCTCATACTATCAAGAGGTTGGAGATAGGGACATGATTGGGCCCTTGGTTATCAGTCATTTAGTTAGTACAGGGACACCCACTGTCACAGGTACTTAGATCCCTTCAGATCTTGCTTTCTGCTGATTGCCACTCTTTTGGCAAAAGGTTTTTTTTTTTTTTTTTTTTTTTGTGGGCTTGTCTATCAAGACATACCATGTAGTCATATCCTTCCTGGTCATTGCACAGTCTATTCGCTGGTGGCACTGACTGTTTTCACTATGTATGCTCTTCTACTCTTCAGCTCTGTAACACTCTCTTTTAGGGGGGCTGAATTATTTCCCTCCTCAAATTCATATGATGAAAGTCTAACCACCAGTATCTCAGAGTGTGACTGTATATGGAGCCAGGGCCTTTAAAGAGGTGCTTAAAGTAACATAAGGTCATATGGGTGGGCCCTGGTCCACTATGACCAGTGTCCTTGTATGAGGACATAGGCACAGATTGAAGATGCTGCTGCTAAGTCACTTCAGTCGTGTCCGACTCTGTGTGACCCCATAGACGGCAGCCCACCAGGCTCACCTGTCCCTGGGATTCTCCAGGCAAGAACACTGGAGTGGCTTGCCATTTCCTTCTCCAATGCATGAAAGTGAAAGTGAAGTCGCTCAGTCGTGTCCGACTCTTTGCGACCCCATGGACTGCAGCCTACCAGGCTCCTCCGTCCGTGGGATCTTCCAGGCAGAAGTACTGTAGTGGGGTGCCATTGCCTTCTCCCAGATTGAAGATAGCCATCAACAAACCAAGGAAAAACTTAATCTTTTCTCCCTCTCTCTCTCCGTGTATGTTACCCTTTCTCTATCTCTCACTGTATGACCTGAAGTGATGGGCAAGAAAGATTTATCTTACTTGTTTTAGTAAATACATATAATTTCTCTTTTTTGGCCAAGATACTTCACTCATGCCCAGATATTCCTTTTCCCTTAACTCCTCCAACAAATTCTCAAAATTCTCCTTATACATAGATCAGATCAGATCAGTCGCTGAGTCATGTCCGACTCTTTGCGACCCCATGAACTGCAGCACGCCAGGCCTCCCTGTCCATCACCAACTCCCGGAGGTCACCCAGACTCACATCCATCGAGTACTAAAAGCAAAACCAAAGAAACATATATTTTGAAGCTGTTACTTCCTTCTTCCCTATCAAGATCCATACTTCTCTTGAAATAATATGCACAAAGCTATATATTTGACTGAGCAGAGTTAAGGGAAAGGGAAACAGAGAAAAATTACCAATATATCAAAATATTCTTTATGTACAAATGGAATGACATATATAAAATAAACCTGCAAGCTCAAAAATATGGAAAAATTTACAGAAGGTAAAACAATGCCTAATATGGCTTCTATAATTACCTATATTGATCCTTTTCCTCTGCCTTTATGGTTTACTTTTTTCTCTTTATCAATTAGTGCCATTTTCTTTTTAATAATTTTCTTCTCTCATAACCTGTCCTGTGTTGGCTACCACCTACTTACTATATGTATCTTTTTTCTATTTAATAGTCCTTGTAGTTTTATTCTCATTATCGACTCCAGTAGCCCCAGAATTTTTGCCCTTAAGTCAAGTACCAATTATAGGAATACAAGACCTAGTGATACAGAATGCAACACATTCTTCTGTCATACTACAGTGGTCTGGTAAAGCTGGTAGCAAGGAGATGAGGACCTGGAAGGATACAGCATGACATGAAGAATGGAAGAGGTAAAATTAAGAAGCACCTGGAAGTGGTGAGAAATTTCATGATTGGTCAAGAGTGAAATAGATAAGTAGCTGCCATAAATGTTGACATTGGGAGACAAAGCTAAGTTTGTATACAATATCCAGGAAACTTTTTTCTAGGGCACTTAGCATACAAGTTAACTGGACCCTGCACCCTTAAAGACACCTATTAATATCTGTATTAATCTTCAAGGTACATTTCAGTCTGATAAGTGTACCATTTGGATATATCTCTAAGTTATCAAAAGGACCCTATAATTTACTAGTTACGTCTGGAGGGGCTAATGTCCAAATTTAATATCTTATAATAGTGCTCAGAAATTTTGTAGGTTAAATGTTTAAGCTTAGACTTAAAAGTGTTTTTGACTGTGACTTCCTAACTGAAAAACTCAAGGTGAAAAGAAGTGTGGATTGAATAAGATACACATTCTTAAGGTTCTTGGAAATAACAATTGAAAAGTCAGAGAGACTTTACAGAATTGGTGATGATGGACTCACAATTATTTGAGAAATAGATATATTTTGGTAATACTGTGGTCTAGTATAGGATGTTTTAGTTCAAAGATCAGGTTAAGGTGATGTTATGAAATTCTACTATATTTAGTAAGTATAAAAATCTCACTTGTGAAATTATGAAGTGGAAGCTGTTTTTTTTACCCATACCCACACTTCAAATGACAAATTTTAACAGGAAAAAAAGTACAACTTTTTATGATAATAAAGGCCTCTGTCACAGTCTCATAATATGTCAGGACTGCTAAGTAATTCTCTACCCAAGACAAAGTACTCCTGAGTATCCAGCAGGTACTATGGAACCTGTGATAAGTGAGCTATGGGGATATGGTAAAAAATACATTTCTCCGAGAAAGTTGAAAAATTAATGGAAAGTACCATGCCACAGAACTCAGTATAGGATTTTAATTTATCACCAGAGTTGACTAAAAATTGTCCAGAGATATACTAACATATAAGTGAAAATGCTTGTCAAGAGTCCACGAATGTAGATGTCTCCAAGGGCCAGGCAATGATGTAAATAAGTGAAAAGACTGAGTCCAATATGATAAGGAGTGGAGGAGGTAGTAGTGAATTTAATATTTCTTGTCATAGCTGAAGTAGGAGTTACTGTGAAACAGATTTTGCTGTTGTGAGGAATACATGTCTGGTTTTGACATATTTTCTAATAGAAACCAGAGGTCAGTAATTCAGATTTTGTGAGAAATATTTGAATCTTCACTTGAATCTAATAAATATATTAGATAGTAGTCTTCCCAGAAACATTTGTTGAGCAAATCTGATCTGCAAATTGCCCTGCTAGTCACCTGAGGGCTGCAGATTTGTCTGTGCTATGCTTAGTCACTCAATAATGTCTGACTCTTTGCAATCCCAGGGACTGTAGTCCACCAGACTCCCCTCTGTCCATGGAATTCTTCAGGCAAGAACATTGGAGTGGCTCTGACATAAATCACAGCAGGATCCTCTATGACCCACCTCCCAGAATATTGGAAATAAAAGCAAAAATAAACAAATGGGACCTAATTAAACTTAAAAGCTTTTGCACAACAAAGGAAACTATAAGCAAGGTGAAAAGACAGCCTTCAGAATGGGAGAAAATAATAGCAAATGAAGCAACTGACAAAGAATTAATCTCAAAAATATACAAGCAACTCCTACAGCTCAATGCCAGAAAAATAAACAACTCAATCAAAAAATGGGCCAAAGAACTAAACAGACATTTCTCCAAAGAAAACATACAGATGGCTAACAAACACATGTAAAGATGCTCAACATCACTCGTTATCAGAGAAATGCAAATCAAAACCACAATGAGGTACCATCTCACATCGTCAGAATGACTGCTATCAAAGAGTCTAGAAACAATAAATGCTGGATAGGGTGTGGAGAAAATGGAACCCTCTTACACTGTTAGTGGGAATGCAAACTAGTATAGCCACTATGGAGAACAGTGTGGAGATTCCTTTAAAAACTGAAAACAGAACTGCCATATGACCCAGCAATCCCACTGCTGAGAATGCACACCAAGGAAACCAGAATTGAAAGAGACATGTGTACCCCAATGTTCATCACAGCACTGTTTATAATATCCAGGACATGGAAGCACCCTAGATGTCCATCAGCAGACAAATGGGTAAAAAAGCTATGGTACATATACACAATGGAATATTACTCAGCCATTAAAAAGAATGCATTTGAATCCATTCTAATGAGGTGGATGAAACTGGAGCCTCTTATACAGTTTAGTAAGCCAGAAAGAAAAACACCAATACAGTATATTAATGCATATATATGAACTTTAGAAAGATGGTAACAATAACCCTATATGCAAGACAGAAAAAGAGACACAGATGTGTAGAACAGACTTTTGGACTCTGTGGGAGAAGGCGAGGGTGGGATGATTTGAGATAATAGCTTTGAAACATGGATATTATCATATGTGAAACAGATCACCAGTCCAGGTCCGATGCATGATACAGGTGCTCAGGGCTGGTGCACTGGGATGACCCAGAGGGATGGGAAGGGGAGGGAGATGGCAGGGGGGTTCAGGATGGGAAACACATGTAAACCCATGGATTATTCATATCAATGTATGGCAAAAAAAAACACTACAATATTGTAAAGTAATTAGCCTCCAACTAAAATAAATAAAACAATGCTAAAAAAAAAAAAAAAAAAAGGAATACTGGAGTGGGTTGCCCTGCCTTCCTCCAGGGCATTTTCCCAACCCAGGGATCAAACCCAAGTCTCCAGCATTACAGGGTGGCTTCTTTACCACTGAGCCACCAGGGAAGCACAAAGATTTGTCTATATAACATTATTCATAAACCCAAACCTGTATAAAATTCTGTTTCTTCAGGGCACAGCTTCTCTCCATCAGTTCAAGTCCATAAAGAGTGGACAGTGGTTGAAATTCATGGGTCTAATTCATGAACTGGCATCATTCCCAGGGAGATAAATAAAGCTTTAGGCTCTGTAGTCATTAAAAAAAAAATTACTCTGTAACCAAGAGTTTACTGTAAAGGAAATGGTATCTTAGGGGAATCTGAATAATGTTCATGTGGGAATAATTGGTAATGAGATCAGAATTTTATACACTAAAACTGAGCCTTTGAAAATACACATGTTGTATTTTTTTTCTATAACTACCCTTTATCTTTATTCATATAATTATCTTCTTACTAGATATTGAAGTAAGAGTCACATGGGTTTTGAATTTGCCATAAAGATGTCTCAGCCTCCTTCTTTAAAGCAATCCCTTTCAAGTTAACTAAGTTTGTTATTGTTAAATATGTAGTTTTTTCAGTTCCTGTCTTCTCTGTCTACCTTTCCCTATTGGTTTGTGTGCAGAAATAGGTGAAAGCATATGCATCAGCTTTCATGTAGAAAGAACACAGATCCAGATGTATCTTCCAGAACCTCAACAATCATTGTTTGAGAGAGGTCATCCTGCTTTTATCTGAAACATTTTCTGTGTTCTCAAGAAGCATGTGGCTGCTGAAACACGTAAGCTGCATTCCACTGGCTCTGGCTGCTGCTGACCATACCTGGTCTGATACCTGACACTGGTGATGGACTTTATTACTAAAACCCTAGATACTCTTTGGGAGACCTAATATTAGGGTTCCTGTCAAATTATAACTCTTTATATTCTCTGTTCCTAATAACTGAGGCATCCCGCAATTTTGGCTTTAGGTTATCTTCACTGGGTGGCCTCATGGGATTGGAGTCATAAAAGGGGATAGCCCACCTACATCTGAATCCCCTTGCACAACATTTACTAGGTTGGTGTGAAATCTAGGGGACTCCATGGGGCTAATTCAGCCAGGAGAAAACTGGCAATTATCATTCCCTTTGCCATTGTTTCATTTCCAACCTTCTGTCTGAGGTGGTGTCCTGTTATATGTTTTACTCCTTAAAGGAACTTAAGCTATTCCCAGTCTGGTTTCAAAGAAATGAAAAACAAGCCATATTCCTCTAAATTCTTTGAACTGTTCAGTGGTAATCGCTTCCCACTGCTCAGTGCCTTCATTCTTTATTCAAGAGTCAGAAAATACCGGTGTGTTCTACTCTGTACCTGTTCTCCTCCTCTTTCCAAGGATTGTCATTCCCTCCTTCTGCTGCATGGACAAGCTTCCTGCCTCACATTCTATAACCTCTCTACCTATATATCACTACAATTTGCAGTAAGTGACCTGACAGAACAACATTAACCTGTAGGACAAGCTTTATTTGGGTTAACACAAAGAGTGATCCTAGCAGGTGTCCAGTGCCATTCATTCTAGGGCATGATGCAGATGCCTGACTGACATCAGACTCTGCAAAATAAACCCAGGCCTCTGGCTTTTTAATTTGACAATTCCAGGACACAAGAAAGCAGAGATGGGAAAGTTTTGCTTTAGCTGCCTTTCAGTGTACTGTTGGCACGTTAGCTGAAGAGAGAGAGATGGGGATATTATTAGGCTGATTCCTGACATGGTGAGGGGGCTGGGGTCCAAGTACTAAGTCATAGCCACGTTCTGTTAAGTTTTACAGAAGGCCAACGTTTCCCTCCCCAGCCCCCTCCCACGAGGCTAGCTGGCAGGAAGCTGAACATGAGTGAGTTTAACTCTTACCTCTTACTCAGATTAAAACTAGATTGAAAGAGTGCAAAGGAAATTATTGGCATTTAGAAAAGCCATTCTTCCCACAAGGCTCATCTTTTAAGATAATTTTCTCACTGTATGTTTAAAAGAATAAGTATAGGAAACTCAGAGAGATCTGTTGCTACTTCCAGTATCAACTACTCTTATGGGCCATGAGCTGTAGATTCATACATACACATGGTTTATTATGTATCAGATCAGATCAGATCAGTCGCTCAGTCGTGTCCGACTCTTCGCGACCCCATGAACCGCAGCACGCCAGGCCTCCCTGTCCATCACCAGCTCCCGGAGGTCACCCAGACTCACACCCATCAAGTCAGTGATGCCATCCAGCCATCTCATCCTCTGTCGTCCCCTTCTCCTCCTGCCCCCAATCCCTCCCAGCATCAGAGTCTTCTCCAATGAGTCAACTCTTCGTATGAGGTGGCCAAAATACCGGAGTTTCAGCTTCAGCATCATTCCTTCCAAAGAAATTCCAGGATTCATCTCCTTCAGAATGGACTGGTTGGATCTCCTTGCAGTCCAAGGGACTCGCAAGAGTCTTCTCCAACACCACAGTTCAAAATCATCAATTCTTCGGCACTCAGCCTTCTTCACAGTCCAGCTCTCACATCCATACATGACCACAGGAAAGACCATAGCCTTGACTAGGCGAACCTTTGTTGGTAAAGTAATGTCTCTGCTTTTCAATATGCTATCTAGGTTGGTCATAACTTTCCTTCCAAGAAGCAAGCGTCTTTTAATTTCATGGCTGCAGTCACCATCTGCAGTGATTTTGGAGCCCAGAAAAACAAAGTCTGACACTGTTTCCACTGTTTCCCCATCTATTTCCCATGTAGTGATGGGACCAGATGCCATGATCTTCGTTTTCTGAATGTTGAGCTTTAAGCCAACCTTTTCACTCTCCACTTTCACTTTCATCAAGAGGCTTTTCAGCCCCTCTTCACTTTCTGCCATAAGAGTTATGTCATCTGCATATCTGAGGTTATTGATATTTCTCCCAGCAATCTTGATTCCAACTTGTGTTTCTTCCAGTCCAGCATTTCTCATGACGTATTCTGCATATAAGTTAAATAAACATGGTGACAATATGCAGCCTTGACGGACTCCTTTTCCTATTTGGAACCAGTCTGTTGTTCCATGACCAGTTCTAACTGTTGCTTCCTGACCTGCATACAGATTTCTCAAGAGGCAGATCAGGTGGTCTGGTATTCCCATCTCTTTCGTTGTACATAATATCACTAATATTCATTTATCATATAACTGGAAGTTTGTATCTTTTGACTACCTTGATCCAATTCATCCTTCCCCTAGCACTCATCTTTGGTAACTACAAATACCTATTTTTATATGAGTTTGTTTGTTTTTGAAGTATAATTAACCTACATTACTATGTTAGTTCCTGGTACAAAACAAAATGATATGCTATTTCTATGTTTCAAAATGATGTCTAGTTATCATTTGTCACCATACAAATTTATTACATAATTAGTCATTATATTCACCACACTGTACATTTCATACCTGTAACCCTGTATTTTGGGGTTTTTTATAATTATTTATTTTAATTGGAGGCTAATTACAATATTGTAGTGGTTTTTGCCATACATTGACATGAATCAGCCATGGTATACATGTGCTCCCCATCCTGAAACCCCGTCCCACCTCCTTCCCCATCCCATCCGTCAGGGTTATCCCAGTGCACCAGCTCTGAGCACCGTGTCTCATGCATCAAACCTGGACTGGCGATCTGTTTCACATATACTAAACTCTGTATAGTAAGCCAGAAAGAAAAACATCAATACAGTATACTAATGCATATATATGGAATTTAGAAAGACAGCAGCAATGTATATTGGGAAGGCAATGGCACCCCACCCCAGTACTCTTGCCTGGAAAATCCCATGGATGGAGGACCCTGGTGGGCCGCAGTCCATGGGGTCGCTGGGAGTCGGACATGACTGAGCGACTTCATTTTTACTTTTCACTTTCCTGCATTGGAGAAGGAAATGGCAACCCACTCCAGTGTTCTTGCCTGGAGAATCCCAGGGATGGGGGAGCCTGGTGGGCTGCCGTCTATTGGGTCGCACAGAGTCAGACACCACTGAAGCGACTTAGCAGCAGCAGCAAACTCTGTATAATAGGCTCCAGTTTCATCCACCTCATTAGAACGGATTCAAATGCATTCTTTTTAATGTCTGAGTAATATTCCATTGTATATATGTACCACAACTTTCTTATCCATTCATCTGCTAATGCACATCTGGGTGCTTCCATGTCCTAGCTATTATAAACAGTGTTGCAATGAACATTGGGGTACACGTGTCTCTTTTGATTCTGGTTTCCTCAGTGTGTATGCCCAGCAGTGGGATTGCTGGGTCATATGGCAGTTCTGTTTTCAGTTTTTAAGGAATCTCCACACTGTTCTCCCTAGTGGCTGTGAAGTGAAGAAGTGAAGTGAAGTGAAGTTGCTCAGTCGTGTCCAACTCTTTGCAACCCCATGGACTGTAGCCCGCCAGGCTCCTCTGTCCATGGGATTCTCCAGGCAAGAATACTGGAGTGGGTTACCATTTCCTTCTCCAGGGGATCTTCCCGACCCAGGGATCTAACCCGGGTCTTGCCTCCAATGTGAGAGACTTCATGTGGGCTTCCCTGGTGGCTCAGAGGTTAAAGCATCTGCCTGCACTTTGGGGATGCTTTAACCTCTGAGCCACCAGGGGAAGCCCACATGAAGTGGCTGTACTCGTTTTCATTCCCACCAAAAGTGTAAGAGGGTTCCCTTTTCTCCACACCCTCTCCAGCATTTATTGTTTCTAGACTCTTTGATAGCTGCCATTCTGAGTGGTGTGAGATGGTACCTCATTGTGGCTTTGATTTACATTCCTCTGATAATGAGTGATGTTGAGCATCTTTTCATGAGTTTGTTAGCCATCCGTATGTTCTTTGGAGAAATGTCTAGTTCTTTGGCCCATTTTTGATTGAGTTATTTATTTTTTTCTGGAATTGAGCTATAGGAGTTGCTTTACACTTTTGAGATTAATTCTTTGTCAGTTGCTTCGTTTGCTATTATTTTCTCCCATTCTGAAGGCTGTCTTTTCACCTTGCTTATAGTTTCCTTTGTTGTGTAAAAGCTTTTAAGTTAATTAGGTCCCATTTGTTTACTTTTGCTTTCATTCCCATTACTCTGGGAGGTGGGTCATAGAGGATCCTGCTGTGATTTATGTCAGAGAGTGTTTGCCTCTGTTTTCCTGTAGGAGTTTTATAGTTTCTAGTCTTGCATTTCGATCTGCATTTCGATCTAACCCATTTTGAGTTTATTTTTGTGTATGGTGTTAGAAAGTGTTCTCGTTTCATTCTTTTACAAGTGGTTGACCAGTTTCCCAAGCAGAGTTTGCTTTCTCTGTTGTATATTCTTGCCTCCTTTGTCAAAGATAAGGTGTCCATAGGTGCATGGATTTATCTCTGGGCTTTCTATTTTGTGCCATTGATCTATGTTTCTGTCTTTGTGCCAGTACCATACTGTCTTGATGACTGTGGCTTTGTAGTATAGTCTGAAGTCAGGCAGGTTGATTTCTCCAATTCCATTCTTCTTTCTCAAGATTGTATTTCCATACAAATTGTGAAATTATTTGTTTTAGTTTCTGAAAAATACCGTTGGTACCTTGATAGGGATTGCATTGAATCTATAGATTGCTTTGGGTAGTATACTCATTTTCACTATATTGATTCTCCCAATCCATAAATATGGTATATTTCTCCATCTATTTGTGTCCTCTTTAATTTCTTTCATCAGTGTTTTATAGTTTTCTATATATAGGTATTTTGTTTCTTTAGATAGATTTATTCCTAAGTATTTTATTCTTTTCATTGCAATGGTGAATGGAATTGTTTCCTTAATTTCTCTTTCTGTTTTCTCAGAGTTAGTGTATAGAATGCAAGGGATTTCTGTGTGTTGATTTTATATCCTGCAACTTTACTATATTCATTGATTAGATCTAGTAATCTGCTGGTGGAGTCTTTAGGGTTTTCTATGTAGAGAATCATGTCATCTGCAAACAGTGAGAGTTTTACTTCTTCTTTTCCAATATATATTCTTTTATTTCTTTTTCTTCTCTGATTGCTGTGGGTAAAACGTCCAAAACTATGTTAAATAGTAGTGTTGAAAGTGGGCACCCTTGTTTTGTTCCTGATTTTAGGGGAAATGCTTTCAATTGTTCACCATAGAAGATAATGTTTGCTGTGGGCTTATCATATATAGCTTTTATTATGTTGAGGTATGTTCCTTCTATTTCTGCTTTCTGGAGGGTTTTTTATCATAAATGGATGTTGAATTTTGTCAAAGGCTTTCTCTGCATCTATTGAGATAATCATACGGTTTATATTTTTCAATTAATTTATGTAGTGTATCACATTGATTTATGAATATTGAAGAATCCTTGCATCCCTGGAATAAAACCCACTTGGTCATGATGTATGATCTTTTTAATATGTTGTTGGCTTCTGTTTGCTAGAATTTCACTAAGCATTTTTCCATCTATATTCATCAGTGATATTGGCCTGTAGTTTTCCTTTTTATGTGGCATCTTTGTTGGTTTTGTTATTAGGGTTATGGTAGCCTCATAGAATGAGTCTGAAAGTTTACCTTCCTCTGCAATTTTCTGGAATATTTTGAGTAGGATTGGTGTTAGCTCTTCTCTAAATTTTTGGTAGAATTCAGCTGAGAAGCCATCTGGTCCTGGGCTTTTGTTTCCTGAAAGATTTCTGATTACAGTTTTGATTTCCATGCTTGTGATAGGTCTGTTAAGATTTTCTATTTCTTCCTGGTTCAGTTTTCGAAAGTTATACTTTTGTAAGAATTTGTCCATTTCTTCCAAGTTGTCCATTTTATTGGTATATAGTTGCTGATAGTAGTCTCATGATTCTTTGTATTTCTGTGTTGTCCATTTTGATTCCTCCATTTTCATTTCTAATTTTGTTGATTTGATTCTCCTCCCTTTGTTTCTTGATGAATCTGGCTAATGGTTTGTCAATTTTATTTATCTTCTCAAAGAACCAGCTTTTAGCTTTGTTGATTTAGGTTATGATCTCCTTTGCTTCTTTTGCATTTATTTCTGCCCTAATTTTTATTTCTTTCCTTCTACTATCCCTGGGCTGCTTCATTTCTTCTTTTTCTAGTTGCTTTAGGTGTAGAGTTATGTTATTTATTTGATTTTTCTCTTGTTTCTTGAGGTAAGTTTGTATTACTACAAAATTTTCCCTTAGCACTGCTTTTTACTTAATCCCATAGGTTGTGGGTCGTGTTTTCATTTTCATTCATTTCTATGCATATTTTGATTTCTTTAATTTCTTCTGTGATTTGTTGGTTATTCAGAAGGATGTTGTTTAGCCTCCATATGTTGGTAATTTTAATAGGTTTTTTTTTTTTTTTTTCTGCTGGTTTGGTTTCAAGTCGCTCAGTCATGTCTGAATCTTTGCGATCCCATGAATCACAGCACGCCAGGCCTCCCTGTCCATCAGCAGCACCCAGAGTTCATTCAAACTCATGTCCATCGAGTTGGTGATGCCATCCAGCCATCTCATCCTCTGTCGTCCCCTTCTCCTCTTGCCCCCAATCCCTCCCAGCATCAGAGTCTTCTCCAATGAGTCAACCCTTCACATGAGGTGGCCAAAGTATTGGAGTTTCAGCTTTAGCATCATTCCTTCCAAAGAAATCCCAGGGCTGATCTCCTTCAGAATGGACTGGTTGGATCTCCTTGCAGTCCAAGGGACTCCCAAGAGTCTTCTCCAACACCACAGTTCAAAAGCATCAATTATTCAGTGCTCAGTTTCATCACAGTCCAACTCTCACATCCATACATGACTACTGGAAAAACCATAGCTTTGATTATATGGACCTTTGTTGGCAAAGTAATGTCTCTGCCTTGGAATATGCCATCTAGATTGGTCATAACTTTCCTTCCAAGGAGTAAGTGTCTTTTAATTTCATGGCTGCAATCATCATCTGCAGCCAGATTTTGGAGCCCCCAAAATAAAGTCTGACACTGTTTCCACTGTTTCCCCATCTATTTCCCATGAAGTGATGGGACCAGATGCCATGATCTTAGTTTTCTGAATGCTGAGGTTTAAGCCAACTTTTTCACACTCCTCTTTCACTTTTATTCAAGAGGCTTTTTAGTTCCTCTTCACTTTCTGCCATAAGGGTGGTGTCATCTGCATATCTGAGGTGATTGATATTTCTCCTGGCAATCTTGATTCCAGCTTGTGCTTCTTCCAGCCCAGCATTTCTCATGATGTACTCTGCATATAAGTTAAATAAGCAGGGTGACAAATACAGCCTTGACATGCTCCTTTTCCTATTTGGAACCAGTCTTTTGTTCCATGTCCAGTTCTAACTGTTGCTTCCTGACCTGCATATAAGTTTCTCAAGAGGCAGGTCAGCTTGTCTGGTATTCCCATCTCTTTCAGAATTTTCTACAGTTTATTGTAGTTGACATCTAATCTTATTGCATTGTGATCAGAAAATATGCTGGAATTATTTCAATTGTTTTGAACTTACCAAAGCTAGATTTACGGCCCAGGATGTAATCTATCCTGGAGAAGGTTCCTTGTGCACTTGAGAAAAAGGTGAAATTCATTGTTTTGGGGTGGGGTGAAATGCCCTATCAATATCAATTAGGTCTAAGTGGTCCATTGTATCATTTAAAGTTTGTGTTTCCTTTGTAATTTTCTGTTTAGTTCATCTATCCATAGGTGTGACTGGGGTATTAACATCTCCCACTATTATTGTGCTACTTTTAATTTCCTCTTTCGTACTTTTAGCATTTGCCTTACATATTGCGGTGCTCCTATGTTGCGTGCATATATCTGTTATATCTTCTTGGATTGATGCTTTGATCATTATATAGTGTCCTTCTTTGTCTTTTTTCACAGCATTTATTTCAAAGTCTGTTTTATCTGATATGAGTATTGCTACTCCTGCTTTCTTTTGTTCTCCATTTGCATGAAATATCTTTTTCCAGCCCTTCACTCTCAGTCTGTATGTGTCCCTTGTTTTGAGGTGGTTCTCTTGTAGACAGAATTTATAGGAATCTTGTTTTCATAACCATTCAGCCAATCTTTGCCTTTTGGTTGGGGCATTCAACCCATTTACATTTAAGGTAATTATTGATAAGTATGATCCCGTTGCCATTTACTTTGTTGTTTGGGGGTTGAATTTATACACCTTTTCTGTGTTTCCTGTCTAGAGAAGATCCTTTAGCATTTGTTGGAGAGCTGGTTTGATGGTGCTGAATTCTCTCAGCTTTGGCTTGTCTGTAAAGCTTTTGATTTCTCCTTCATATTTGAATGAGATCCTTGCTGGGTACAGTAATCTGGGTTGTAGGTTTTTCTTTTTCATCACTTTAAGTGTGTCCTGCCATTCCCTTCTGGCCTGAAGAGTTTCTGTTGAAAGATCAGCTGTTATCCTTATGGGAATCCCCTTATATATTATTTGTTGTTTTTCCCTTGCTGCTTTTAACATCTGTTCTTAGTGTTTGATCTTTGTTAATTTGATTAATATGTGTCTTGGGGTATTTTGCCTTGAGTTTATCCTATTTGGGACTCTGGGTTTCTTGGACTTGGGTGACTATTTCTTTCCACATTTTAGGGAAGTTTTCAACTATTATCTCCTCAAGTATTTTCTCATGGCTTTTCTTTTTGTCTTCTTCTTCTGGGACTCCTATGATTAGAATGTTGGGGCATTTGACATTGTCCCAGAGGTCTCTGAGGTTGTCCTCATTTCTTTTAATTATTTTTTCCTCTCTGTTTCATTTATTTCCACCGTTCTATCTTACACCTCACTTATCCTATCTTTTGCCTCAGTTATTCTACTGTTGGTTCCCTCCAGAGTGTTTTTTATCTCAGTTATTGCATTAGGCATTATTGATTGACTCTTTTTTTATTTCTTCTAGGTCCTTGTTTGGAGAAGGCAATGGCACCCCACTCCAGTACTCTAGCCTGGAAAATCCCATGGACGGAGAAGCCTGGAAGGCTGCAGTCCCTGGGGTCGCTGAGGGTTGGACACGAATGAGCGACTTCACTTTCACTTTTCACTTTCATGCATTGGGGAAAGAAATGGCAACCCACTCCAGTGTTCTTGCCTGGAGAATCCCAGGGACGGGGGAGCCTGGTGGGCTGCCGTCTATGGGGTCGCACAGAGTCAGACACAACTGAAGTGACTTAGCTGCTGCTGCTGCTGCTAAGTCGCTTCAGTCGTGTCTGACTCTGTGCGACCCCATAGATGGAAGTTCACCAGGCTCCCCTTCCCTGGGATTCTCCAGGCAAGAACACTGGAGTGGGTTGCCATTTTCTTCTCCAATGCATGAAAGTGAAAAGTGAAAGTGAAGTTGCTCAATTGCATCCGACTCTTAGCGACCCCATGGACTGGAGCCTACCAGGATCCTCCGTCCATGGGATTT
Organism: Tragelaphus eurycerus; assembly: GCA_935064755.1. Classification (NCBI taxonomy): domain Eukaryota; kingdom Metazoa; phylum Chordata; class Mammalia; order Artiodactyla; family Bovidae; genus Tragelaphus; species Tragelaphus eurycerus. The sequence continues at coordinate 569,546 of CAKXYN010000120.1, read as the reverse complement.
TCCAGGCAAAAGTACCAGGGTGGGGTGCCATTGCCTTCCCCGACTTAGCAGCAGGTCCTTGTTAAACATTTCTTGCATCTTCTCAATCCTTGTCTCCAGGCTATTTATCTGTAACTCCATTTTGTTTTCAAGATTTTGGATCATTTTTACTATCATTATTCTGAATTCTTCTTCAGGTAGACTCCCTATCTCCTCCTCTTTTGTTTGGTTTGGTGGGCATTTATCAAAATCCTTACCTGATGATATTTCTGTGCCTTTTCATCTTGTTTAGATTACTGTGTTTGGGGTGGCCTTTCTATATGCTGGAAGTGTTTGGTCCCTCTTTATTGTGAAGGTTCCCCTGTGGGTGGGGTTGGATGAGTGGCTTGTCAAGGTTTCCTGTTTAGGGAAGCTTGTGTCAGTGTTCTCATAGGTGGAGCTGGATCTCTTCTTTCTGGAGTGCAATGAAGTGTCCAGTAATGAGTTTTGAGGTCTCTATGGGTTTGATGTGACTTTTGGCTGCCTCTATTTTAATGCTTAGGGTTATGTTCCTGCATTGCTGGAGAATTAGCTTGGTATGTCTTGCTCTGAAACTTGTTTGCTCTTGGGTGGAGCTTGGTTTCAGTGTAGGTATAGAGGTTTGTGGAGAGCTCTTCTCAATTAATGTTCCCTGGAGTCAGGAGTTTTCTGATGTTCTCAAGTTTTGGATTTAACCCTCCTGCCTCTGGTTTTCAGTCTTATTCTTACAGTACCCTCAAGACTTCTCCATCTATACTGCACCAATGATAAAACATTTAGGTTAATGGAGAAAAGATTCTCTACAGTGAAGGACACCCAGATAGGTTTGCAGAGTTACATGGAGAAGAGAAGAGGGAGGAGGGACATAGAGGTGACCAGGAGGAAAAGAGGGCAAATCAAAAGGAATGAGAACAATCTAGCCAATAATCAATTCCCTATGTACACTTCACAGTTGGAACACCTAGAGATGTTCACAGAGTTACATAGAAAAGAGAAGAGGGAAGAAGTAGAGGTGACCAGAGGGATAAGAGGGGGAATCAAAAGAGCAAGACAGATCTAGCCAGTAATCATTTCCCTAAGTGTTCTCCACAGCCAGGAATACCCAAAGAGATTCAGAGAGTTGGGTGGAGAAAAGAAGGGTGAGGGAGGAGTTAGAGGTGACCTGAGGGAGAAAAAGGAGAGTCAAAAGGGGAGAGAGCAATCAACCCAGTAATCACACTCCTAAGTAAAAATGGTTACTGAATATTGTATTCTTAAAGGTACAAAATTGATAACAAATACCAAAAATCAAAGATTTAAAAATTTAGTGTGGAGGTTAGATTCTCAAAAATACAAAATTAAAGAAACAAAACAAAATCACAAAAATTATCAAAAATATATATGGAATTTGCTGTAAAAATAGGGTCTTTTTTTGGCAAGGTACTAGTAGATTATAAAAATGAAAATTAAAGGAGTAATAAAGAACTTAACAATTTTAAAAAATGATAATAGTAAAATATATCTAGAAATTTATCTGGAGCTCTTGAGGGCAGTGTGGGGTCAGTTCAGCCTCAGATCGTTCCTTGTTCCAGCTTATACTTCTTCTCAAGGTCTATAGGCCCCTTCCAATGTAGTCGGTGCTAACTACAGGGTTTTAGTCTGTTACACCTGTCACTTCCAAAGCGGTTCCATCTTCTTTATTTTGGCTTCTTCTGTTTGCAAGTCTCTTCAGTGTCCAATTTCAGCCCTGACACATGGGGCAAAGGTGGTCACTTATTTAGGCTCACTTGTTCAATTGTGCTGTGGGTAGGGAGGAACACTGCAAACAGATATCACTGGTGTGGGAAGGGAGTGCTCAGTGTCTGGGCCACACTGGGTTTGCCCCCGCTCACATTGTGTGTGCTTTCCCAGTCTACACTGCTCAGGCTCCAGGCTGCTCTGCAGGGGAACTGTCTAAAGTGGGCCCTGGGTTGCATGCACTTCCTAGGTCTAAGCCACTCATGTTCAGGTTCTCAGGTACCCCACAAAGGCACAGACTTGGTTGGGCCTGAGTTTTGTGACCTTCCCAGGTCCCAGCAGCTCAGGCGACCAGGTGCTTGGCAAGCTCACTCTCCCCAGGTGGATGGTGTGTCTTATCACCTCCCCATCCCAGCCACTGGGTTTCCTGGGTGTGCAGCAGGTGCACCATCTCAGGTGTGCTGTGTGTCTCTTCTGGGGAGCTGATTTCTGGCTGTGGCCCTCCTGGCAGATATCAACCGTCCAGGATCCCAGGAAGACTTGGTTAGCAACTGGGAGCCTGCTTGCAGTTTGGTAGAGGATACTGTCTCTGGGGCCGAGATTCCCCCTCACCTTCTGGCTCTGGCTGTCACCCGTCTGCCTCTCTGCCTCCAGGAGTGGATGGATCAGTGTGCAGCTGACTAGCTCTCCTCTGATATTCCAGGCCCAGCAGTGCCTTAGGTTGGAGCTTTTTTCAGGAAAGTTCTTTCTCTCTTTTTCTCTCATTTTTTCCCCTCTCTCTTTGGCTATCCCACAGTTTGGGTTATTGTCTCCCTCGGATTGTCCTCAGGGCGTTCAGGCCCAGTCCTTACCCTAAGCAGTGTAGCCTGCACCTCCCTGTTCATTCCCTGCTTGCTGGTGGCAGACACGTCTAGCCTACTTCTCTGCTGGGACTTGCGGTTAGGCACATAATCTGTGGGGTGTTTTGTTGTTTTTTTTTTTTTTTTTTTTCTCCCAGTTATGTTGCCCTCTGAGATTCCAAAACTCCCCACAGACGCACTGGTGAGAGGGTTTCCTGGTGTTTGCAAACTACTTCTCCTTCACGACTCCCTTCCCAGGATGAGTCTCCATCCCTAACTCTTTTGTCTATCTTTTTATCTTTTATATTTTGTCCTACCTCTTTTTGAAGAAAATGGGCTGCCTTTCTGGGTGCCTGGTGTCCTCTGCCAATGTTCAGCTCTTTTGTGGAATTTGCTTGGTGTTCAAATGATCTTTTGATGAATTTGTGGGGGAGAAAGTGGTCTCCCCATCCTATTCCTCTATCATCTTAGGACCACCCCTCAACCCATGTATTTTGAAACTGAAAGTTTGTAACTCTTTGTTGTTGTTTAGTCACTAAGCTATGTCTGACTCCTTTGAGACCCCATGAACTGTAGACCTCCAGGCTCCTCTGTCCATGGGCTTTCCCAGGCAGGAATATTACACTGGGTTACCATTTCCTTCTCTATGGGATCCTTCCACTCCAGGGATAAAATCCATGTCTTCTGCATTGGCAGATGGATTCTTTACCACTGAATCACCAGGGAAGCCCTTGTACTTCTTAATCTACCAAAAAATGTATTTCATTCTTCTACCTCTCTCCACTTTGGTATCACCTGTTTGTTCTCTGTATCTATGATTCCGCTTCAATTTTTTTATTTGTTTTGTTTCCTAGATTCTAGATATAAGTGATTCATCCAGTATTTGTCTTTGTATTATGTGTTATTTTGTTTAGCATAATACCCTTCATGTCTATCCATGTTGTCACAATTGACAGATTTCCTTAATTTTTATGGCTGAATAATATTCAGAGGAGAAGCAAAAAGCAAAGGAGAAAAGGAAAGATATAAGCATCTGAATGCAGAGTTCCAAAGAATGGCAAGAAGAGATAAGAAAGCCTTCCTCAGTGATCAATGCAAAGAAATAGAGGAAAACAACAAAATGGGAAAGACAGAGTACATCATGAGAAACGCTGGACTGGAAGAAACACAAGCTGTAATCAAGATTGCTGGGAGAAATATCAAAAACCTCAAATATGCAGATGACACCACCCTTATGGCAGAAAGTGAACAGGAACTAAAGAGCCTCTTGATGAAAGTGAAAGTGGAGAGTGAAAAAGTTGGCTTAAAGCTCAACATTCAGAAAATGAAGATCATGGCATCTGGTCCCATCACTACATGGGAAATAGATGGGGAAACAGTGGAAACAGTGTCAGACTTTATTTTTCTGGGCTCCAAAATCATTCCAGATGGTGACTGCAGCCATGAAATTAAAAGACGCTTACTCCTTGGAAGGAAAGTTATGACCAACCTAGATAGCATATTCAAAAACAGATACATTACTTTGCCAACAAATGTTCGTCTTTCCAGTGGTCTTTCCAGTGGTCATGTATGGATGTGAGATTTGGACTGTGAAGAAAGCTGAGAGCCGAAAAATTGATGCTTTTGAACTGTGGTGTTGGAGAAGACTCTTGAGAGTCCCTTGGACTGCAAGGAGATCCAACCAGTCCATTCTGAAGGAGATCAGCCCTGGGATTTCTTTGGGAATGATGATACTAAAGCTGAAACTTCAGTATTTTGGCCACCTCATGCGAAGAGTTGACTCATTGGAGAAGACTCTGATGCTGGGAGGGATTGAGGGCAGGAGGAGAAGCGGACGACAGAGGATGAGATGCCCGGATGGCATCACTGACTCGATGGACGTGAGTCTGAGTGAATTCTGGAGTTGGTGATGGACACGGAGGCCTGGCGTGCTGTGATTCAAAGAGTCTGACACGACTGTGACTAAACTGACCTGACTGAATATTGCACTGCGTGTGTGTCACAGTTTTGTTTTAATTTTATATTGGAGTATAATAGATTTATAATATTGTGTTAGTTTTAGTTGTACAGCAAAGTTAATTGTCATATTTATGTGTGTATGTGTATGTATCCATTCTTTTGCAGATTCTTTCCCATATAGGTTATTACAGAGTACTGAGTTTAGTTCCTTGTGCTATGCACTAGGTCTTTATTGATGTTATGTATAGTAGTATGTATATGTTAATCTCAGTCTCATAATTTATCTCTGAGCGACTTCACTTTAACTTTTCACTCTCATGCATTGGAGAAGGAAATGGCAACCCACTCCAGTGTTCTTGCCTGGAGAATCCCAGGGACGGGAGCCTGGTGGGCTTCCGTCTATGGGGTCGCACAGAGTCGGACACGACTGAAGCGACTTAGCAGCAGCAGCACCACCTTTACCCTTCGATAATCATAAGTTTGTTTTCTAAATCTGTTTCTGTTTTGTAAATAAGTTCATATGTGTAACTTTTTTATTCACATATAAAGTGATATCATATGATATTTGTCTTTCTTTATTGATGCTTTTGAACTGTGGTGTTGGAGAAGACTCTTGAGAGTCCCTTGGACTGCAAGGAGATCCTACCAGTCCATTCTCAAGGAGATCAGCCCTGGGATTTCTTTGGAAGGAATGATGCTAAAGCTGAAACTCCAGTATTTTGGCCACCTCATGCGAAGAGTTGACTCATTGGAGAAGACTGTGATGGTGGGAGGGATTGGGGGCAGGAGGAGAAGGGGACGACAGAGGATGAGATGGCTGGATGGCATCACTGACTCGATGGATGTGAGTCTGAGTGACCTCCGGGAGTTGGTGATGGACAGGGAGGCCTGGCGTGCTGAGATTCATGGGGTCGCAAAGAGTCGGACACGACTGAGCAACTGATCTGATCTGATCTGATTTCACTTAGTATGATAATCTCTGGGTTGAACCAGTTACTATAGGTAGTTTTATTTCATTCTTTTTTTTTTTTTTTTTAAGGCTAATATTCTACTGTATACATGTACCACATGTTCTTTATATATTCCTCTGTCAATGGACATTGAGATTGCTTCCATGTCTTGGCTGTTATAAATAGTGCTACTGCATATATTGAGATGATTATGTGTTGTTGTTTTTTTCCCCCCTTTAATTAGCTGATATAGTGCCTCACACTGATTGATTTGCAGCTGTTGAAAAATCCTTTCATCCTTAGGATAAAACCCACTTACTCATGGGTTTTTGTTGGATCTTTTAATGTATTGTTGGATTCAGATTGCTAGTATTTTGTTGAGGATTTTTACTTGCATGTTCACCAGTGATGTTGGCCTATAATTTTCCTTCTTTGTGGTATCTTTGTCTGGTTTTGGTATCAGAGTGATAGTGGCCTTGTAGAATGAGCTTGGGAGTACTCCTTTCTCTGCAGTTTTGTTTGTTTGTTTTTTTTTTTTTTGAAGAGTTTCAGAAGGGTGGGTGTTGGGAGAGCCTGCTTCCCCATTGTCTCAGATAGTAAAGAATCTGCCTGTAATGCAGGAGACCCTGGGTTGGGAAGATCCCCTGGAGAGGGGAATGGCAACCCACTCCAGTATTCTTGCCCAGATTAGGGGGTTAACTCTTCTCTAAATGTTTGATAGAATTCACCTGTGAAGTTGTCTGGACTTGAACTTTTGTTTGTTGGAGGACTTTTAATCAGTTTCTGTTTCAGAACTTGTTATTGGTCTGTTCGTGTTTTCTATTTATTTCTGGTTCAGTCTTGGGAGATTGTACCTTTCTAAGAGTTTGTCCACTTCTTCCAGGTTGTCCATTTTATTAGCATACAGTTGCTTGTAGTCTCATGATCCTTTGCATTTATGTGGTACTTTCTCCTCTTTCATTTCTAATTCTATTTATTTGAGTCCTCTCCCTTTGCTTTGTAGGAAAATTATGAGACCTACAGAGTTACAAAGAAGTACAAAGTTTCCCTGAGGGTTTCCAGTAGGATTCTGTCTCAGTGACCCTGAGTAGCAATCTGATTATTAATACATATTTTATTGTCTTTCTCTGTTCTCTTTCTTACTTTCCTCCTTTACAAACTGTGCCACTGGGGATAACCACCTAAATAAATAAATTATACACAAGTCCCTTGAAGGAACTTAAAGTACTGTAATTCCTTCCCTAAAGGAAAGAACTCAGTGGCTACAGAATGAGCCTCAACTTATAGGAAACACAAATCTATGATGTCAAGGTGATAAATTTTAATGCTAAATATTTGCACTCTGAGTTTTTTATTCCATTCTCCAACTTTAAGAATTTCAGGAAGGAAATTTAAATGACCCAGTGTCTTTAGTAGCACATTATGAAGAATGTAAAAAGATAATAGAATGGTCTTTAATCAAATCTCTGGTAGGCCTAAATTGATAGGGGCAGAGAGGTCATAGAAATCAAAAGTCTCTGGCCACATCCAGATGAAGGAAGAAGTGTGTGGCTCATGAAGGCATAAATGGAATTAAGGAATGGAATGATAGGTCAATATGGTAACCCCATGGATGAGAACGCAGAAGAGATTTCCAGCAGTTTTCTTGACTGGGAAATACCAGAAATAGAAAACAGCTTATTGAAGATTTGTAGGAAAATTCCTGTGTTTCTCTCTGAATCCCTCTGCCCTCCAGCAGGACTTGTACTGGATAAAATCAGTAAAGAGCTACATAATTCTTCAAAGTTCGTAGTACATGTAATTAAACTTTTTTTTTTTTTTAATTTCATGAACAGATACTTAAATATAGATCTGTCCATTAATTAGGTTATATGGAATCCCAAGATTTATATGAAGGAAGAACAAATTTCATACAGATGAGACAAGCAAACATCATCTGCAGAGAGAGGTAGTTCAGTATGCAGCACCACCAGGGAAGCAGGAACTTAATATTTCCTTAATTTGGGGGGGGTAGTTTTGCCAGGTATAAAATCCTTATTTAACAATTTTCCTTCGTCAGTACTGTAAAGGTGTCATCCACTATTTCTTCAGGATAAAGGTGGAAACATAATGTTTCACAGGTCTTTTTTGAGCATGCATCCAAATTTATGCATGGCCTTGTAAATTCCCTACAACAGGTAGGAGCACCTACATCTGTGTAATGGGAGAAAATACTTAACTATTCATACATCTGCCAAACATTGATATATCCTGAGTATATAGAGAATTATAACTCCACAACAAAGATAACCAATCCAAGAAAAAGTGGGCAAAGAACATCAAAAGACATTTCTTCTAATAAAGTGTAGGCCTTATCAGATAATTCAGTGGTAAAGAATCCGCCTGCCAATGCAGGACAACACAGAGATATGGGTTTGATCCCTGACTCGGGAAGATACCCTGGATAAAGAAATGTAAACCCATTCCAGTATTCTTCCCATGGAAATCCCATGGACAGAGGACCCTGGTGGACTACAGTCCTTGGGGTCTCAAAAGAGTCAGACACAACTTAGCAACTAAACAACAAATATTTTCTATCTTACATATCTCTCAAGATTTCGTTTGAATTTTCCTTACCTTTATTTATTCAGGCTGCATTCTGAACTACCTTTCTCCCCAGAGTAAATCTGCTTGTGTCCTCTGCACGAAATTGATTTTTACTTCCTTTGTATTTTAAAACCATCCCTCTTGTTTTTTATTTGTAGCATGTTGTTAGTCATATTTTGCTTGTTGTGTTTGTCTTGACCAAGGGTGGCATGGTGGACAAATATTTATTTCCTCTCTCTCATCCTCATGTGCTTGCTTTTAGCCTGGAAATGCACTTGTCCCCTTAATTTGGCCAGTTCATGGAACTGATTTCTAATCTGCAACAGTGTAAATCATCCCTGTGATCCACATTAGTTATTGAAGGATGTACATAAACCCCAACCTTAAGCCAATGAGTACACCGCATTATCTAAACACTTTGATTGTTCAAGGTAACAGTCAGCAAATCTTTTCTGAACAGGGTCACTTAATAAATACTTTAGGCTTTGCAGACCACAAAACTCTCTGTTGCATATCCTTCTTGATTTTTATTTACAACCATTTAAAAATGTAAAAATCATTCTTATTTCCCTATAGAAAAACAGATCACTGGCTGGATTTTATGCAAGGATTGTAGTAGTAATATGACTTAAGGCATTGTCAGCAGACACAGGACTTTTACTAGCATTGATGACTTAAAATGCTTTTCATTCTTCTGCCAGGAAAAGGAAACATTTACCCCTGAAAGCTACTGGAAACTGTCTTGAAATTATCAAAGAAGTCAAACTATGACAGTAACTAATACTAAGGTTTCAAAGAACAGAGAGAGATAAAGTTGGTCCATGATGGGCCATTAGATCAACTCTCCCCATCAGTTATTTCTATATACAGACTTTATATTATGTGAGCCAATAATTTCCCCTTATTATTAAAAAAAAATCACACTTTGCTGAGGTTATTTTCAATCAAAATTATTTTAACTGATAAAGGTATCAATGTTTATGATCCTAGCACCTAGGATAAGAAGCATTTAATACATTTGCTATATATATATGGGAAAAGCTACACAGTTGCTGATTAGTTCCCTTGGCAATAAATATTATAAGTCCCCTTCACATATGTATTTTGGGTTGTGGTCAACAGATTTTGCTCAGTGAGATTTGAAACTGTTGCTCAAACAATGGCACATGCTGTGCCGGGAGGGTTGAAGGTTCAAGTTAATGAAGTATGAAACTAGGTTCAAATCATAATGAGAAAAAATTCAAATGTCAAGCCCACAGAGACTGAGGCATGATTAAAATAAGGATCAGATTATTCTTTGTTAGAATCAGGAATTTGGGAATGAGATAGTCATAAACTAAAGGCAGTACAGCAATGAATATTTTTCGCAGTCTGAGCTATTTCCAAGGCTCTTTTATATAGGCCCACAGAGATTTCATTCTAAAGTTTTTGAAGATTTTCTTGGATAATATTTTAGGCTCTGTCTTTCTATTACTCTTGATGCTTGCATTTATTGTTCAAACAATATTATGTCAAATCACTTCAGCTTTTCTGCATATTGATTTCAGCTACAAATTCAGCATGAAATACTCTATATTTTAGATTTCACTTTGTTAAAAATTTCCTGTGGTCATGTATGGATGTGAGAGCTGGACTGTGAAGAAGGATGAGCGCCAAAGAATGGATGCTTTTGAACTGTGGTGTTGGAGAAGACTCTTGAGAGTGCCTTGGACTGCAAGGAGATCCAACCAGTCCATTCTGAAGGAGATCAGCCCTGGGATTTCTTTGGAGGGAATGATGGTAAAGCTGAAACTCCAGTACTTTGGCCACCTCATGTGAAGAGTTGACTCACTGGAAAAGACTCTGATGCTGGGAGGGATTGGGGGCAGGAGGACAAGGGGACAACAGAGGATGAGATGGCTGGATGGCATCACTGACTCTATGGATGTGAGTCTGGGTGAACTCTGGAGTTGGTGACGGACAGGGAGGCCTGGCATGCTGCGATTCATGGGGTCGCAAAGAGTCAGACATGACTGAGCGACTGAACTGAACTGTTCTTCTAATTATGTGGTTTTCAAAAATCTCTAGGTCAGAGACCCATGTACATAGTTCAAATAGCTGGAGAAAAGAGAGTAAACAGTGGGTTGTCTTCCTAACCTTCAGTGCCCACAAACCATGTTCCTAATCCAGAACAAGATGTATACGGAGTGACAAAACTCCCCAACGTAACTACAAAAGTGAGCAAACATTCTCTGATGTTAGCAGTATTAATGAAAATAGCACAAGAGGAAAGAATAAGAGAATAGAAAAAAAATATATGTATACCCTGTGCACACTTGAAATGGAGAAGAATAATTCCTCCTTCTGAAGGAAGAATTAGAGCACAACTCAATTTATGGAGCACTTTTTACAACCAAGAGTAGCTCACACTATTTTAGAGAAGTTTGCACTTAATAAAATGTGATATTTAAAGAAATTTTAAAGTAAAATTTTCCGTAATAGAACATTTTGAAAGGTCAACTAACAACAACAAAAATGAGAAGAATATTTTCTGTCATAATTAAGTATTATATTTAAAAATTGAACCAATTTTCTCTTCTGTATAAGCAAATAAAAATTTAGGTTTGTAAGATCATTAGTTCAAATTCAATTCAAAATGAGTACCAATTATCAAATTGGAGATTTTCTTTTCCTCTCTATTTTCTTCACAATTGTCTATCTTTACACCTAGACTGCATAGCTATTTTCTCAAATTGTTGCTGTGTGATGTATATACATGGTAGCAATTTGTTTCAGATACACAAGTGTATCTGGAGTGCAGGTATATTAAAGTGCACTAACAAGTTTTATTTTTAACACAAATGAATAATTCTGTGAGTACTGGAAGAACTAATTTCCTGAGCCTGTCTTTACAACCTTCACATTATCAAGCACAGTATTCTATACATGGTAGGTGATCAGTTAACAACTATGGGATGGTTTTCCATTTTGATTAAAATTGAGAAACTTATATAACTGAAAGTGTGAATTTTGAAAGGCTTTCTTAATTTGCGGCAAAATCCTTATCAATATGTAACTCTCTTGCATTGACATATGTATTGCATGTTATAAAATTGAAATTTATTTTGCTGAAACACTTAATTGGCATTCATGTAAATTATAGTGAAAAAGAAACATTATGGAGAAAGAGAGATAACCTCATTTAGGGCTGTAAGGTCACCTATGAATTTGTTATTAGTGGAAAGATTATCAGAGCTTTGGATTTTTCTCATCGACTCTGACCAGCATGCCTGTGGAATAGAGTGTTTTGATACTACATTTATTGTTAAGGGACATTGGGAGTGGATTTCATTTTACTATGCCAGTTATCAGCACTGCCTTGTCATTTTCATCTGCTGCACATTTGTTTGCCTGTCTTCAGAATCTCACTCTAGTGTTATCTCCCTGGCCTGTTGACATGGGCCACTGGTCTGGCAGAAAGAACACTATCAATCTGAACACAATAACAAAGAACAGATTACAAAAGGGGAGAGATAGTTGTCATAGCCACTTGCCTGCATTTCATTCCCAAAGGCTCTGGACTCAAAAGATTCCCTTGGTGCACCAACCAAACCCATGTGGTAGAGTAACACCATATCAGTGTCATAATCTAATCTATAGATGAAAATATTTCCTCTTTGGAGACTTGATATATTCTGACTTTGTTTCTAATCTCTTTCTCCTGCTTGTCCCTTATCAATGGAGGAAGAGCTTGTCAAACTCATTAATTCTCTTCCATTTGAACTGAGAAATGTTATCAGTGAGAATGCCTCTGCAATTTTAAATGTTGATTTGTTCTTTTCTCAAGATAGACCACAAAATGTCTTTGAAGATTTTAAATGCTTTTATATAAACGCTATCCTTACAGGCTTGTGCAAAAATTTCATTGACTAGTAAGATCAGAATTTAATCACGAATGGATGGAATCCCCTGAATGTGGTAGACTCTTACTCTAAAAACTTAATCCTTAATTATTTCAAATATACTTTTGTTTCATATTCTAATCAGCATAATATAAAAGAATCATTCATGTTAGTCCTATCTGGAAAAAAAAAATTATTATAAGACATTTGATTTCTCTTTGCTTCTTTGCTTCTGGTTTTTGTTTTTCTCCCCCGCTTCCCCCACACCCTCAGTTATAATGTTGGTGAGCTTACACCTGCTTTCTTCTACTGAAAAAATTAAAGATATCTTCCTAAATATTCATCTGAAATCACTTATTCCTCTCATCTTCCAATTTTAAGTGGGTAGAAGAGAAAAATGAAAAATGTTTTCCAGTAGCTCAGGGTAGAAAATAAAAATGACTTCCTCTGGAGGCTCAGATGATAAAGAATCTGCCTGTAATGCAAGTGACTCAGGTTCGATCCTTGGGTCAGGAAGATTCCCTGGAAGAAGAAATAGCAACTCACTCCAGTGTACTTCCCTGGAGAATTCTATGGACAAAGGAGTCTGGCAGACTATAGCCCATGGGTCCCAAAGAGTCGGACATGACTGAATGACTAACACACACACTCAGAAAAGAAAAATGCCTGGTAATTGTACACACACTTGCTTTCAGCTTGTTTCCCTTGCCTGATTCCAGACTCACATACAGTTATCTGATTTTGGATCCTGAGATTGTGGGAAATTTTCGGACTCTTTCAGTAACTAACAGGATCTCTTGTTCTATTTAAATTTAGATCAGAATGTTTTTCTGACATTGAACCTTGGCTTCAAGAAGGAACTGGGGAAACCTGATCAAATATTGCATATTCCTTTCCTCTTACTTCATGAGTAAATTAGACTTTAGATCACAGTGCTTGATATGCTCGTGGTTTCTGAGTGAAGATCCCCATCCACATCCCCCATGGAAAGTGTGGCCCCTTTGTGAGTATTTTGCCCCCACTGGATTTTATTATATTATCCCTGGACTTTTGCCACAAAGATAGAAGACATACAGGCAGAACAATGAGCTGATATTTCCAGGAAGAAAAAAAAAAAAAACAACAAAAACTGATCAATTGATATCTCTCTATGAAACCTGAAATGACAAACATGGAGAGAATAAGCCAATGAGAAATAACAGCTATAGATGAAAAGTCCTTAAAAAACATAGTAAAAAATGAAAAGAAGATGTTTGGGATAATAATAATAGATGAGACTCAAAAGTTCAGCTTCAGGAATCAGACCAAAGGCCTGAGATGCAGGACATACTCAGGGATCACCTCCTCCTGTTTCCCACCAGTTTTCCAGACTCAGAAAGTCTGAGGTCTAATGGGAATGCAATGAGGAATTACTCAGAAATGACACAGGATAAAATATATCAGAATTGATGTCCCTCATCATCCAGCCTTGGTAGCAACTTGTAAAGTATGGAGAATAAGATTCCAGAGAAAGCTGTTGCTTTCCTCTTATGTCTAATGTGTATTTACTTCACATGCATGCTAAGTTGCTTCAGTCATGTCCGACTCTTTGTGACCCTATGGATTATAGCCTACCAGACCCCTCTATCCATGGGATTCTCCAGGCAAGAATGCTGGAGTGGGTTGCGGTTTCCTACTCCAGGGGGGTCTTCCTGACCCAGGAATCAAACCCAAGTCTTACATGTTCTGCATTGGGAAGTAGGTTCTTTACCACTACCTGGGAAGCTTCATGTGTCTTTAATTGAGTCCCAGTTCCTAAACTTCAAAGACTCTAACTTAAATGTGAACCACATGCAAAATATTTTAGAAAATAAGATTTAATATTAAAATGATTAAAAAAATAAGCATTTGAAAATGTGCTTCCTCAACCATGGGCATCAGAGTCATGTGGTATGTTTATTAAAATATAGAATTTCTTGCTGCTGCTTAGTCGCTTAAGTCCTGTCCAACTCTGTGTGACCCTGTGGACTGTAGCCTGCCAGGCTCCTCTGCGCATGGGATTCTCCAGGCAAGAGTACTAAGTGGGTTGCCATGCCCTCCTCCAGGGGGTCTTCCTGACTCAGAGAATCAAACCTGGGTCTCCTGCATTGCAGGCAGGTTCTTTACTGCTGAGCCAAGGAAGCCCAGAGTTTCCTGGGTCTCTCTCAAACTCAGGAATCCTAGGGTCATAGGATCTATAGAAAAATGGCTCAGGAATCTGTATTTTTAACAATTTATCCAAGATGATTCTTTGTATGTGTGTTGAGGTGGGAGGCTTGAAATTACACCCATTTATTATCTCCCAGTTTCTGAAGTTGAGAAATCTGGGCACAGAATAACTGGGTTCTTTGCTGAGGATTTCTCACAAAGCTGAAGTGAGGTGTTAGCAGGGCTGCATTCTTATCCAGAGCTCAGATCTCTCTTCCACACTCATTCAGGTTGTTTGCAGAATTCAGTACCTTGTGGTTGTAAAACTCAACCCTGTTTCCTTGATGGCTTATCAGTAGGGATTGCTCTCAGTCCCTCTGGCTACTTTCAGGTCCTCACTACCTGTCCACTCCATAGGCAGTTTACAAGTGGGCATCTGCTTTCTACCAGGTCACAAGGAAAGTATCTGTTGCTACTTGTCTCTTTTCAAGGGTTGACTGATTAGGTCAGGTCCATCCAAGATAACCTCCCCTTTGATTGCTGTGTTGGATGTTGTCCTTTGACCCTTTAGATTCACTTGGCTATGTAAATGAATCCTGGCCTCAGTGACTGCAATAATTAGAGAAGCTGGGATAGAAAGACTTCCCTGGTGGGCCATAGAGGAATGAGGGAAGACTCAGAAAGATGGGAGTATTGGACTATATCCATTGCAATTTACATAGTTACATCCTAACCAATCTGCTCTCTCCCATAAGAGATGGGTCAGAGTAAACTCCCTTTACCAAGTTATTAAGAAATATGATAGCAAAGAAAGCACTAGCATACTAAAAATTCTTGTTGATGACATTCTTCTAGGCAAGAGATATCAGTGGGAGAGTCTGCAAGTTAATTGGGTTTCCATATTTCAGAGGAAATGATGTGATCTCATAACGATGGGATGGTTGTTCATTCTTAGAGGCAGGGATGATATACTTTAAAGAATGGGCATTAATCAGTGTTTTAACCTAAAGTGGTAGTATTCATCTGGAGTTTTTTGTCCTCAAAGAATGTTTGGCAATATCTGGAGACATTTTTGGTTATCACAATGGTGAAGAGTGCTATTGGCAAGTAGTAAACAGAGGTCAAACATATTACTACAATATGTTACAATGTACAGGACTCCTGACATACAGCAAAGAGTTATCTGGTCCTATATGTCAATAGTGCTGAGGCTGAGAAACTCTGACCCCAAAGAATCTATAGTGAGGACTAATTGACAAGAGGTACATAGAAATAAAATAGGTGGACAGATCACTAAAGTTTAATTTAGCATACATAGGCAGAAAACGTCTACATTTGATGGACAGACAACTGACTCTGTTGCCAGAATGGGAATTCCTGATTTTGTATCCAGTTTCTCAATATAAATTATTTACAGATTGAAACATGAGGACAGGTTTGTTCTTATAAGGAAGGGATTTTTTTAAAATTTTAACTGAAGTATAGTTGATTTACAATACTGTATTAGTTTTACATTTACAACACAGTGATACACACACACATACACACACACACACGTGTGTGTGTATATAAGTATGTATTCTTTTTCATATTATTTTCTCTTCTCGGTTATTGCAAAATATTCGGTATACTTCCCTGTGCTATACATTAGGCCCTTGTTGATAGTCTATTTTATACATAGTAGTGTTCTTGCCTGGAGAACCCCAGGGACAGGGAAGCCTGGTGGGCTGCTGTCTACGGGGTCGCACAGAGTCGGACATGATTGAAGTGACTTAGCAGCAACAGTGTGTATAAGGCAGGAATCATCAATGTATCTTGACTGTTCCCTCAACCTTCCCCCAAATGACATGTAACTCTCACTAGAATTAGAAAATATCCAGATCTTTGGACTGTTTTAAATACTTGCTCTAAACTGATGCTAATCCTTGGAGAAATAAATATCACCATGGCCTGTTAGAATAAGGACTTATAGAAGTCAGGAAATATATAAAGTCTTGACCTTAGTCTGCCTCATGTTTGGTCCAGAGGGATCACTGGTTCATTCTCTGTGTGTGTGTGTGTTTTCACCCCCAGAATATAAATGCCAAAGGGATATACTTGGTAACTAATGGTATCTCTATATTGGTTCCGTGATCCTCAAGGGAAGGCTATTAGCAGAGTTAGAGACAACTGGAAGCATCTGGACCTTCTCTGCTCTCTTGCTTTCCTGCCCCCAGAATGAAACAAAGTGAAAATTCCAGAGTGCCAGGTACAGCAGTAAACTGTTTACCAGCCACTGCTCTGGTCTCTGTGTTTCAAAATAAACTCCAATTAGCCCTGGTGTGCATTTATATGTGTGTGTTAACCCTTCCTGAAGTTTTAACATAAAGGTAGTAATAACCATTCATTAACATTTATCTTCTGCTTTGGTATATGGAAGTTGCTAATGAAAAGAAACAAGCATGGAAAGATGAGGAGGGTCAGACAAATAGGGCACTGTAGGTACAAGCTGTGTGTTCTAGGTTGTTACAGAGATTGTTCAGTTCAGTTCAGTTCAGTCGTTCAGTCATGTCTGACTCTTTGCAACCCCATTAATCGCAGCACGCCAGGCCTCCCTGTCCGTCACCAACTCCCAGAGTTCACCCAAACTCATGTCCTTCGAGTCGGTGATACCATCCAGCCATTTCATCCTCTGTCGTCCCCTTCTCCTCCTGCCCCCAATCCCTCTCAGTATCAGAGTCTTTTCCAAAGAGTCAACTATTCACATGAGGTGGCCAAAGTACTTCAGCTTTAGCATCAGTCCTTCCAATGAACACCCAGGGCTGATCTCCTTTGGAATGGACTGGTTGGATGTCCTTGCAGTCCAAGGGACTTTCAAGAGTCTTGTCCAACACCACAGTTCAAAAGCATCACTTCTTCAGTGCTCAGCTTTCTTCACAGTCCAGCTCTCACATCCATACATGACCACAGGAAAAACCATAGCCTTGACTAGACGGACCTTTGTTGGCAAAGTAATGTCTCTGCTTTGGAATATGCTATCTAGGTTGGTCATAACTTTCCTACCAAGGAGTAAGCATCTTTTAATTTCATGGCTGCAATCACCATCTGCAGTGATTTTGGAGCCCCCCAAAATAAAGTCTGATACTGTTTCTACTGTTTCCCCATCTATTTCCCATGAAGTGATGGGACCAGATGCCATGATCTTAGTTTTCTGAATGTTGAGGTTTAAGCCAACTTTTTCACTCTCCTCTTTCACTTTTATTCAAGAGGCTTTTTAGTTCCTCTTCACTTTCTTCCGTAAGGGTGGTGTCATCTGCATATCTGAGGTTATTGATATTTCTCCTGGCAATCTTGATTCCAGCTTCTTCCAGCCCAGCATTTCTCATGATGTACTCTGCATATAAGTTAAATAAGCAGGGTGACAAGATACAGCCTTGACATACTCCTTTTCCTATTTGGAACCAGTCTGTTGTTCCATGTCCAGTTCTAACTGTTGCTTCCTGACCTGCATATAGGTTTCTCAAGAGACACATCAGGTGGTCTGGTATTCCCCTCTCTTTCAGAATTTTCCACAGTTTATTGTGATCCACACAGTCAAAGGCTTTGGCATAGTCAATAAAGCAGAAATAGATATTTCTCTGAACTGTTCTTGCTTTTTTGATGATCCAGCAGATGTTGGCAATTTGATCTCTGGTTCCTCTGCCTTTTCTAAAACCAGCTTGAACATCTGGAAGTTCACAGTTCATGTATTGCTGAAGCCTGGCTTGGAGAATTTTGAGCATTACTTTGCTAGCATGTGAGATGAGTGCAATTGTGCAGTAGTATGAGTATTCATTGGCATTACCTTTGTTTGGGATTGGAATGAAAACTGACCTTTTCCAATCCTGTGGCCACTGCTGAGTTTTCCAAATTTGCTGGCATATTGAATGCAGCACTTTCACAGCATCATCTTTCAGGACTTGAAATAGCTCAACAGGAATTCCATCATCTCCACTAGCCTTGTTAGGAAGTTTTAAAGCCAAGAATGTTCCATGTTGAAGGTGACATGCAAAGAGAATAAGATGAACTTAGGCATCCAAAAAAAAAAAAAAGCACTGTGTCCACTGTGTAGGAGAAGGAAAGCACAAAGACCATGCTGAGTCTTCTTCCTCACCATATTAATGGTCTCAGGACCCAGGTACCCTTGCTCAAATTTTAATTTCTAAGAGTAAATAAGTAATTTATAAACAAAGATTAAGAAGCTGGTGAAAATATGCGGTATTTTAATAAAAAGAAAATTTTGGAAGAGACTGTTCATTTTATACATGAGCAATATGGGGGAAAAGTGACATGGCATCCATGCAAATATACTAAAGGGGAGAAAAAAGTAGCAAAGTATGTAAAATAGTAAAAGATTGTTATGAGTGTATTATGGAAGCAAATACAACTCAAATAAGCATCTCCAAGAATTTTAAGTACGCTGAAAGAATTTATGAAAATGTTTCCAATTAAAATAATTCAAAATTAAATGAAAGAATATGAGACAAAAAATGGATGCCCATGGATGTTTCTAATCTATGTAAAAATAAAGAAATAAAAAGATAAAAAACTGAGAATGAAAAGCAATAAGTAAATAGACATAACTTAAGCAAATTACTTAAAATGAAAGTTTTGAGGCAAATAGTGTAACACAGTGGTAAAAGATTTTTTAAAATAATAAGATAATATGAAGTACAAAAGAGATTTATGAAAGTTTTCTCAAAATCTCTGAAGAGGGTTCAACAAGCTAAAAGTAAAAATAAACCCCCAGTTAATATAGCTGTTAATTTTCCCCAAATTCAAGAGGACAAAATGGCAGATAACACAATATCTTAAATATTGCTGGAAAATATTGCATCAAAATGATCCTTTCACCTATTTGGGTGAATCAGCTTCAAAAGTATAAAAATCTTCAGGTATACAGGCTGACAAATTCAAGGGAGAAAAAAAGGATAACCTGAAACTTCCTCAGAACCACATTAACTAACTGAAGTTAATAGGTTAAAGTATATAAAATGCTAAATAAAAAAGTATGATTCACTGTATTGTACCCAGGCAAGATGTCAGTAAACTAGAAAAGGATACAAACAATCATTTTCAAACATAGAGACTATCAAGGACTGTAGCATCCAGTTCAGTTTAGTTCAGTTCCGTCGCTTAGTCATGTCCAACTTTTTGCGACCCCATGAATCGCAGCACGCCAGGCCTCCCTGTCCATCACCAACTCCCACAGTTCACTCAGACTCACATCCATCGAGTCAGTGATGCCATCCAGCCATCTCATCCTCTGTCATCCCCTTCTCCTCTTGTCCCCAATCCCTCCCAGCATCAGAGTCTTTTCCAATGAGTCAACTCTTCACATGAGGTGGCCAAAGTACTGGAGTTTCAGCTTTAGCATCATTCCTTCCAAAGAAATCCCAGGGCTGATCTCCTTCAGAATGGACTGGTTGGATCTCCTTGCAGTCCAAGGGACTCTCAAGAGTCTTCTCCAATACCACAGTTGAAAATCATCAATTCTTATAGCATCAAGAGAGCTGCAAAAAATTAAATAAATTTACTCAATGGAAAAAAAGAAAACAGCCAAACCAGAAGGTCTAGTAAGAGGACTAGTGATCAAAAGAATACCAATATTACTTAGTAGATTTATAAGGTAGTTCGAACTTACTAGATTGAAAGCATGGGGGATTTTCGCACTGAAGACTGTTCTTGAACCGTAACTTTTTGAGCCTATCACTAAAACTGAGACATTATATATTTAAAATTGGGAGAAAAGAGTGAATGCATTTCTAATCCTCACTGTTTGTATTTGGCTCTGCGAGTATATCCCTGTGTTTTCTTGCAGACTTTAAATACATTAAAAAATACATGCTGAAACAATCTAATCAGAAAATGAAGAAAAGGCAAGAATAGATATTTTAACAGAGAGAAATTAAGGATGGCAAGTAAGCACATACTAAGATGTTCAACATCATGTGCTGTTATTAAAACACAATGAGATCTTAGTACAAACCCATCAGAATGCTTAAAATAAAATTAAAAAGCAATAACACCAAATGCTGGTGAAGGTGTGGAGAAACTAGATCATTCCTTGTAACACTGAGTTTAACTCCACGTTTTTTGGCTGTTTGTTGAAAACTTTTAAGCTCTACAGTTTCATGCCAGAAGTATACTTCTTAATCTCCCAAAGCATTACTGTAATACTGCTATTGCCTACCAAACATTATTCCCCACTTTTTGCTAATAGATGCTGATTTTAATTAAAGCATCAATTTACTCAAATCTCCACTTTCCAGACTCCCTTGCAGATGCTGCTGCTGCTAAGTCACTTCAATCGTGTCCGACTCTGTGACCCCATAGACAGCAGCCCACCAGGCTCCCCCGTCCCTGGGATTCTCAGGCAAGAACACTGGAGTGGGTTGCCATTTCCTTCTCCAATGCATGAAAGTTAAAAGTGAAAGTGAAGTCGCTCAGTCATGTCCAAGTCTTAGCGACCGCATGGACTGCAGCCCACCAGGCTCCTCTGTCCATGGGATTTTTCCAAATAGGAGTATGTAATGCATTTATAATCAATGAGCTCAGTGGCAGAAGTCAGCTAGATGATTTCTGGAAAATGTTCTTTATATGTATATATATATATATATATATATATATATATATAGTTTATTTATTTATTGCTGCACTGGGTCTTCATTGCTGTGTGGGAGGTGTTCTCTAGTTGTGGCAAGCAGGGACTACTCTTCATGGCAGTGTATGGGCTTCTCATTGTGGTGGTTTCTCTTGTGGAGCACAGACTCAGTAGTTGTGGTGCATGGGCTTAATTGCTGTTCCATGGTATGTGAAATGGAACCTTAGTCCCCTGCACTGGCAAGCAGATTCTCATCTGCTGAACCCCAGGGAAGTCCTTTTTAAGCTCTTGATAGGGGCTCTGCTTCTATCTGTTTTCATTTTCATTTTCCTGCCTATACTGTTGGTCTTATATCTAAGGGAATGACAAAGTTTCACAACTATGAAGACAAAACTGCATGCTGATAGTGGAGAACAGAGATAAAAACAAGATGAACACCTTGCGGACTGCCTCAAGCAAGGGCAGGAACCTCTGAATTGTGTGTTTCCTAACTTCTCATTTTGTGAGAAAAATCAACACACAAAACTTTTGGAGTAGTATTACTAGTAGGTAGAGCCAAATGCATATCTCTAAGGTTCAGTTTCTCATCTATAAAATGAAATATATATATATATATATTCATAGATTTATTTTGAAACGAAGATTGTTCTATTTAAGCCACTATTATTTCTATTTTCTACTATTAGCATCAAAAGCTTTAACATTTACATTTGTTTTTTTTTACCGCTGTATCCCTTAAACCTAGACTGAAACAAAGTAGCCATTAAATATATATTTAC
This sequence comes from Tragelaphus eurycerus, assembly GCA_935064755.1. NCBI lineage: Eukaryota > Metazoa > Chordata > Mammalia > Artiodactyla > Bovidae > Tragelaphus > Tragelaphus eurycerus. Next base: position 548,051 of record CAKXYN010000120.1, on the reverse strand, counting down.
ATAAACTCACACTATCTACATGATTTCCACTGAGGAATTGTGTTTATAAAGTTGGGGCAGTTGAAGATAAGTATTAGGATATGCATTTAATACCAGTTTATTAAATTATAATTTTCTTCATACACACATCCTTACTTCTTAAGATTAGCCTGGTTCTACAGAAAAATAGACATCTTTTGGGGATATTTACAACAGGGAGAATAAAAGTTTAGGACCAATAAAGTTCATCCCAAAAGCATTTTTATATTTATGAAATACTGTAGAAGACTGAACATTTAGTGACATATCTGAAATATGGGTTTGGACTTTGACTTTGACTTGCTAGCAGTCAAATGGGTAATAATCAGCTACATTCTTTAAATATTTAAACCTAATGTATCTTTTTATCTTCACTTTATATATAACACAATTCTTATTAGCATTCATATGATTCTGTTTCGAAGAAGGCGATGGCAACCCAGTCCAATACTCTTGCCTGTAAAATCCCATGGATGGAGGAGCCTGGTGGGCTGCAGTCCATGGGGTCGCTAAGAGTTGAACACGACTGAGTGACTTCACTTTCACTTTTCACTTTCATGCATTGGAGAAGGAAATGGCAACCCACTCCAGTGTTCTTGCCTGGAGAATCCCAGGGACAGGGGAGCCTAATGGGTTGCTGTCTATGGGGTTGCACAGAGTCGGACACAACTGAAGCGATTTAGCAGCAGCAGCAGCATGATTCTGTTTGGTTTGTCCAAAAGATAAATGATAGAATTAATTTTTAAACAAACTATCCATATGTCAATTCTGAAAATAATATTTAATAGATATTTTAAAATTTTATATTATTAAATTTAACATATATCTATACATCAGTGGTGATAGAGTAATAGAAGGAATAGGACCTCCTCTACTCTTTTTAAAGATGGCTGCAAAGACCTAATGAGAATGTTCCTCACCATGGCTATTTTTAACACAAAACAATACCCTACTGTTAAGATGGGCAACAGGGAAGGCAATGGCACCCCACCCCAGTACTCTTGCCTGGAAAATCCCATGGATGGAGGAGCCTGGTGGGCTCCAGTCCACGGGGTCGCTAAGAGTCGGACACGACTGAGCAACTTCACTTTCACTTTTCACTTTCATGCATTGGAGAAGGAAATGGCAACCCACTCCAGTGTTCTTGCCTGGAGAATCCCAGGGACGGGGGAGCCTGGTGAGCTTCTGTCTATGGGGTCGCACAGAGTCGGACACGACTGAAGCGACTTAGCAGCAGCAGCAGCAAGATGGGCAAAGTTCTTTCTCTAGTTTAAAGGAGAGCACAATGAGTTGTGAGTGGTGAGATTGAGAGTTCCTCATTGATGTACACACTTTCTTCTTGGACCCCAGTGAGAAATCCCGACAAGGGGAGATATGTGCTTATATTCACAAGTGTTACTCCACATTCTGCACTGGCTAATTATTGATTGTTGATCTTCAAGTTGGAGAATAACAAGAGGATAACACCAGCAAAAAATATGCATGATTAAACTGATGCTGATACAAACTTGACAGATGCTTAGCTTTTAGGTCTTCTTTCCTATTCATCTAAGAGGAAGTGAAAAAATGCATTTGAGTTTACTTATTATCTCAGTGTAATTTCAATAGTCAATTATATATCCACAACATTTCAAGTGATGAATTAAATAACCATTCACTTTGTCTCGTAATACCCTTGACAGCAAAAATCCACCAAAAGAAAACTAACAAAATAAATGAGAAACTTTTGAAATATTGACAATAGAAAATTATAAAGTGACAATATGAATAGTTAATATGATACAATGACATGCGCTTATTAACTCACTGTACTTATTAACATGTACAAAGTATCACTGCTTTCAAGAGCAATGGAACTGGAAATAAGTTCTTAGAAATGTGTAAAGAACCCTTAATTAGGGGTGAGGGGTTAAGGAAAAATAAATTATAAAATAGTTGTATAATTTACATATTTATTTGACTTTTCTTATATTCCTGGAGAGAATAATGACCCTTTGAATAAATTACTTAAATATAAAGTCTATATCTTTTTCACAAGTTCATAGACATTCCTTTCCATAATTCTTTCTTTTAACCACTGAACTAACTTACATTACAGACAAATGCTACAAACCAACAAAATACCTGCAAAAAGGAACAAGAATAGTTATATGAAGACCAGTTTTGTGGTTAATAATGTTAGTCTTATTTGTGGTTGTGTTAATTATTCTGTTTCTCACTGTTTTCTGCTTTATGCCTTCACCCCATTCTGACTTCTCACTAACAGATTTGCAAACACCATTTAGTGAATATTAAAGGTAACTTGATATCAACCTTGTTCTTATTTGTTCATCTTCTAATATACTTTCTGTCTTTTCAAAATATAAATTGGAAAATAGTTCAAAGGAAAATACTTTTTCTTTGAATAAAAGGCTATGAAAGGACAAAAGCTAATTACTGAAGCATTAACTTGCCCTGGGTATACTTCTGTAAGTGATTACTATGGAATATTTCTTGTCATATTAGAAGTATTCAGTAATGAATTCTTATTTCCTTTACTCTTTCTTCATGTAACATTAATTTACCTTTGGATCAACTAGTTAGGAATAGGAGGCATCCCAGTATAAAAGGAAATAGGAATAGTGTATGGAATCAGGAACAAAAAATTCAGAATGAGTTAAAAAAAAAAGAGAGAGAGAGAGCTATAAAGATTGAGCTTTTACTCTTTGCCTTGTTGCCCAGAGATATGACTTCCTTTATATAACCGTATCTGTTATAATGCCTCAGGTCAGATTATACCAGTTTTTAGCATCTTAATTCTGCCCTGCTTCCTACCTCTAACATCACTTCCTTCTTAACATATGGCTTGGGTCTAGGAAATGCTTCTGGTAACATAGCTCACATTTTATCCTTCTCTTCTAAGAAAGCCAGATCTAAGAACATCAAGAAGTCCAGGATAACAGTTTGTACCCACATTTACCCTGACAACTTTATGAATACAATTCCTATCAATTTAATGATAAAGAGTTACTGCAGCCAATGTTCACAGGCTGACTTTCTCCCTTCCTCAAATTTTAACTGACTAAAATGATGTCACATTAAAACATTCTTATTTTAAGAGAATTATTATCATTAAGTAAAAAGTAAACTTAAATTATTAGGTGCACAAAGGTGAAAGCATCATTTCAGATGATTATGTCTATTATAGAGCAGTTGACTAATTTGAAAGGATAAAAAATATTACGGCATTATTGGAAACATTCCCTAATTTGAAGTCAAATAAAATTTTCTTCTTTTTGAATATTACTCCACAGTGGAGTAATACCCATGTGGATCATTTGTGTCAGTATTTAAATATGTTCTGTTCATTAAATACAGACTCCAAGCGTCCATGTCTTTGCCCAGATGGCATCTGCTGGGAGACAGTTCTCCACAAATATTTTCACATTTCTACATAGTTCAGGATTTCTGAGCAAAGATCACTGGGAAACAAAGGATGCCTGAATGGCAGCCGAGTCTTGAAAGTTAGAGATAAGATATTGCTCCAAGAGATTTAGAGCCTTCCTTCCAGGAGAGACATTGTTTTGCTCACATTCCAGAGTAGAGACCCTTAATATTCCAAAATAAAAGTCTCTATTTCCCTCCCTCTGTCTCTCTGGAAAGAAGAGGGGCAGGTATGTAAACCACACTATATGTTTTCTTTCTAGTGGTACAACCCTACTGCACACACAGGTAAATATCTGACCTCATTGGGTTGTCCAGTTATGTTTACTAACTGCTGCTACGTGTTGCTTTGAAAGTGATCAATAGCCTTTAGTCTGATCCAGTCATCTCCTTTCTCCTGGTGAAATAGGAAAAGTATTTGGGGCATGGTAGTGAGTATATGCACCACAAGTGGAAGAAGGTACAGGCAATCTGATACATAAGTATGACTGATGGTGCCAGGTTTGTGAATTGGCTAGTTGATTTCAGAGTGAAGGTGTTAAATTGGGTAATTGTTAAAGCGTACAGATTCTCTTTTGGCAGCCCACTCCAGTACTCTTGCCTGGGAAATTCCATGGACAGAGAGGAGGGTGGGGGGCTACTATCCATGGGGTTACAAAGAACTGGACACAACTCAGTGACTAAACAACAGATTCTCTTTAGCTAGCCTTATGGATCCTTGTTTTCACTCTGAAACCACTCTGTGAGCTCATTACCTGAACACGTATCAACTAGACACTGATCCACTGATTTGATTTTTTTTTTGGTAAAGTGATTTTTTAAAAATCACTGGAAAACGGTTTTTTGTTTTTTTTTTTTTTTCTTGGTAAACTAAATCATTCATTGATGAAGCTGGGCCACAACATAACTCTTCTCTAATAACTGAGGTTTCTTAATATTTAACCAAGTTTAAGCAACAGCAAAACTGTAAGGTAAGTTTCCATTTCTGAAGGAATATATATTTTCAAATACTTGCCTGCTCTTAATGTAGAGCTTGTATAGTATTTCAAAGATTGTATTTCAGAGGCACCACAAAGTTTTCAGATGAGAAATAAATTTGTAAGCTTCACTCATATTGCTCTGCTTTATGACACAGTTCTCACTGGAGCCATGACATGGAGTAATTTGATTGACCTAGGAGAATGTAAACTAAGATCAATGTAAAAAGCAACTGATCACATGATTATTTGTTTCTATTCCATAAAGAATGAAATCAAGAAACATAGAAGAGTATATATAAAACAGAATCTCTCAGCAACAGGCAATAGATAGATACAGTATAAATATAAAATAAAAGTTACATTGCTTTGAAATGCTAAAAATTTATTTGGGGGAGGATGTTGCCCATAGTATATAAATAGGTAGTTATTCAAAATATATAGGACCCTGGGGTCTCAATCTTCCATATTTTCTTCCATATTATGGTTGGAACTGTAATAATCCTCAGCATTTTCTACATAGAAATAAAATCAAGGTGATTATAACATATTTAAGCCATAAATAAAAAAGTATAGAGAAGGATAACTTTATAGATTCCTATTTGTATCTTCTAACCTTGCATCTTGTGAACTTCCATACACAGTTCATTGACATCATATCTATCAGTTGCCTTATTTAGATGACAGAGTCTGAATTGGTCCTGGGGCCACATTGCTTCCTCTAAAAAAGTAGTTCCAAGTGTGCTTGTTCACTCATCCTCAAATTTATAAAGCACTTTCAATTTACTGCCCTATAAGTCGTAGCTTCTCCTTTATTATTCCCTTTAATTAAAATATAAAAATATCTAATATCAAGCTGTTTTAACTCAGCTTAGTTTACTTTGTGGCACTTTTTCCTAAAATCACAAAATTATCTCTGTGTGTGTATGTAAAATGTATGTGAAGTATCGATGTGCATGTATATAAATGTATGCATAAGTGTGTGTACATGTACATGTATATATAAAAGGACAGGAATTAGTATTTCTCTTTTTCCCAAATATGGTACTCTATATGATTGTGGAGGAAGAAATTATAGGCTGGAGGGGGAAATAAAAGAAAAAAGTTTGAATTCATTTCAGTCACTTTGATTAAATGTTTTAAGATTTCACTCTGCCTTGAAAAAGAAACAGGTGAGGTCAACCAATGACATGTAACAGCACATCGCTGCTTTAAAGCATCACCCACTTTGCACCTTCATTTTCATGTTATAATTTCCCTTCCTTTTCATTGTGAGCTCTTACAGAAAATGACTTCTAATACATGAAGCACTTTGGCTATTATAGAGATGCCTGCTATTATACATTATAGGTCCAGCTATTCTGCATTTTATCTTCCATGACTTTCCTTTAATGATAGAGCATTGTGAAGAAGTGAGCACATGTCTGTGTGTTTCAGGAGAATATATTTGGAATTGTTCAAAGCTACTGTGTATGGCAAGCAGGCTTGTACTAGATGAGTGATGTTTCTCACTGCAATTTGGAAAGACTCAATGGCTGTTAGAGAAAGAGCTTACAGAGACTTTTCTGTCATGCAGGAATAGAATAGTTTTACCTTTGTCCTGCTCTCCAGCTGCTCGGAGAGTAGATAACAGCGGTCAGAGATAGCCCCATTATCCAAATGGAGGCAATAGAGGCACTGCTCATCTGCTATTCCTAGCACACAGAAGCCCTCTCATTTGCCTCTCTAATTCTCCATCTTCCTCCCCAGGTTTATCAAAAGAATTGCTCATTATAATATACACACATTACCATTCTACTCTAGTCTATTCTCCAAGCAGTTATAAATGCACACAAAGCTTCTGTTATTGCGTGATCTACACAACAAACCAGAAAATACCTCTAAATTATATGTAATTGTCTTTTCAGGGTATTCACTGCTCTATAGCCTGGCATTTCTGAATTTAGATATTCTTTTCAGCAGGGTATCTGTTTTGCTCTGTGACACCATTTTCACCCTGCCCTTCAAGAGATAGCATTTATTGTAAAATGCAGTGTATAAAATGGGTTATTTCTTCACTTTAAATGAGGTACTCCTTCTGTACTTAAATTGTAATGTAATAGATGATTTATCTGAATGTTCAAAGTTCATTAAAATGGAGTTTTAACTTTTCTACAAATGAAAGTTAACTATCCTACCAAATTTTTTCATTAAAATAATCACACTTTTAAAACCAAAAGTCATCATAAGACCCTTAGCCTCAGTTACTGTATGAGAGGGCCACTGAGAGAAATAAGCTATTTACAGGGAAATAGATGACTGTTTTGAAACAAGTGAAATGATGTGATTAATTTGACTTTCTTTATATTAATAGGAAGGTGACTAATACATGAGAGTGAAAATCTTGTGAAAAATGAGAGATTATAGGGCTAGAGATTCTGGGTCAACACTAGAGATGTTGGTTTAAGAATCATTCATATTTATGTCACAATTAAGCTCTTAGAGTAGCTTGGTTCTCTGAAAAAAGAGGTGTGACAGAGATATAGGGAGTGGTAACAACTAAGTGATTAAAAGAAAATAAACTGCCTCTTTCAGTTCAGTTCAGTTTAGTCGCTCAGTCATGTCCAACTCTATGCGACCACATGTATTGCTGCACGCCAGGCCTCCCTGTCCATCACCAACTCCCGGAGTTCATTCAGACTCACGTCCATTGGGTCGGTAGTACCATCCAGCCATCTCATCCTCTCTCGTCCCCTTCTCCTCCTGCCCCCAATCCTTCCCAGCATTAGGGTCTTTTTCCAGTGAGTCAACTCTTCACATGAGGTGGCCAAAGTACTGGAGTTTCAGCTTTAGCATCATTCCTTCCAAAGAAATCCCAGGGCTGATCTCCTTCAGAATGGACTGGTTGGATCTCCTTGCAGTCCAAGGACTCCCAAGAGTCTTATCCAAAACCTCAGTTCAAAAGGATCAATTCTTTGGCACTCAGCTTTCTTCACAGTCCAACTCTCACATCCATACATGACTACTGGAAAAACCATAGCCTTGACTAGATGGTTGAGGACTGGTTGGATCTTCTTGCAGTCCAAGGGACTCTCAAGAGTCTTCTCCAATACCACAGTTCAAAAGCATCGATTCTTCGGCGCTCAGCCTTCTTCACAGTCCAGCTCTCACATCGATACATGACCACAGGAAAGACCATAGCCTTGACTAGGGGAACCTTTGTTGGTAAAGTAATGTTTCTGCTTTTGAATATGCTATCTAGGTTGGTCATAACTTTCCTTCCAAGGAGTAAGTGTCTTTTAATTTCATGGCTGCAGTCACCATCTGCAGTGATTTTGGAGCCCAGAAAAACAAAGTCTGACACTGTTTCCACTGTTTCCCCATCTATTTCCCATGCAGTGATGGGACCAGATGCCATGATCTTCGTTTTCTGAATGTTGAGCTTTAAGCGGAGGGAATGATGCTAAAGCTGAAACTCCAGTATTTTGGCCACCTCATGCGAAGAGTTGACTCATTGGAGAAGACTCTGATGCTGGGAGGGATTGAGGGCAGGAGGAGAAGGGGACGACAGAGGATGAGATGGCTGGATGGCATCACTGACTCGATGGATGCGAGTCTGAGTGACCTCCGGGAGCTGGTGATGGACAGGGAGGCCTGGCGTGCTGCGGTTCATGGGGTCGCAAAGAGTCGGACACGACTGAGTGACTGATCTGACTGATCTGATCTGACTAGATGGACCTTTGATGGCAAAGTAATGTCTCTGCTTTTGAATATGCTATCTAGGTTGCTCATAACTGTCCTTCCAAGGAGTAAGAAAATTAATTTCATGGCTGCAAAATCACCATCTGCAGTGATTTTGGAGCCCCCAAAATAAAGTTTGACACTGTTTCCCCATCTATTTCCCATGAAGTGATAGGTCCAGATGTCATGATCTTAGTTTTCTGAATGCTGAGGTTTAAGCCAACTTTTTCACTCTCCTCTTTCACTTTCCTCAAGAGGCTTTTTAGTTCCTCTTCACTTTCTGCAATAAGGGTGGTGTCATCTGCATATCTGAGGTTATTGATATTTCTCCCGGCAATCTTGATTCCAGCTTGTGCTTCTTCCAGCCCAGCATTTCTCACGATGTACTCTGCATAGAAGTTAAGTAAGCAGGATGACAAGATATAGCCGTGACGTATTCCTTTTCCTATTTGCAACCAGTCTGTTGTTCCATGTCCAGTTCTAATTGTAGCTTCCTGACCTGCATATAGGTTTCTCAAGAGGCAGGTCAGGTGGTCTGGTATTCCCATCTCTTTCAGAATTTTCCACAGTTTATTGTGATCCACACAGATTGATTATATTCTGTGCAGCCAAAGATGGAGAAGCTCTAGACCATCAGCAAAAACAAGACTGGGAGCTGACTGTTGCTCAGATCCTGAACTCCTTATTGCCAAATTCCGACTTAAATTGAAGAAAGTAGGGAAAACCACTAGACCATTCAGGTATGACCTAAATCAAATCCCTTAGGATTATACAGTAGAAGTGAGAAATAGATTTAAGGGACTAGATCTGATAGAGTGCCTGATGAACTATGGAATGAGGTTCATGACATTGTACAGGAGACAGGGATCAAGACCATCCCCATGAAAAAGAAATGCAAAAAAGCAAAATGGCTATCTGGGGAGGCCTTACAAATGACTGTGAAAAGAAGAGAAGTGAAAAGCAAAGGAGAAAAGGAAAGATATACGCATCTGAATACAGAGTTTCAAAGAATAGTAAGAAGAGGTAAGAAAGCCTTCCTCGGCAATCAGTGCAAAGAAATAGAGGAAAACAACAGAATGGGAAAGACTAGAGATCTCCTCAAGAAAAGAAATCTCTTTAAGAAAATTATTGATACCAAGGGAACATTTCATGCAAAGATGGGCTTGATAAAGGACAGAAATGGTATGGACCTAACAGAAGCAGAAGATACTAAGAAGAGGTGGCAAGAATACACAGAAGAACTGTACAAAAAAAGATCTTCATGACCAAGATAATCACGATGGTGTGATCACTCACCTAGAGCCAGACATCCTGGAATGTGAAGTCAAGTGGGCCTTAGAAAGCATCACTATGAACAAAGCTAGTGGAGGTGATGGAATTCCAGTTGAGCTATTTCAAATCCTGAAAGGTGATGCTGTGAAGGTGCTGCATTCAATATGCCAGCAAATTCAGAAAACTCAGCAGTGGCCACAGAACTGGAAAAGGTCAGTTTTCATTCCAAGCCCAAAGAAAGGCAATGCCGTAGAATGCTCAAACTACTGCACAATTGCACTCATCTCACACACTAGTAAAGTAATGCTCAAAATTCTCCAAGCCAGGCTTCAGAAATACGTGAACTGCCTCTTTAGTTTAGCCTCTTTAATTTGTCCTCCTCAAGTAATTCTTCTTTTCCTTTGTATTTCCTATATTTTAGCAGGAATTCTGTATAAGATCCCAAATATAAGCAACAAAACTTAGATTATTCAGTTCTCTGAAGAGCTCCCCAATGTTAGCTAAAATGTGGTTGAATCAGAAGACAAATATAATGATTATTACAATGTAGTGTAGGAAATTTTTAAACTTTGTAATCTTTTATAAGGTACAACATAGCATTGGAACACTGTGTTAGTTACCTTTGTGTTCTGGCATGGGAAATAAAAGTGGCCAATAAAATAATTAAAGGATTGTCAAGCCAGACCCACTGTCCAACTTATCAGATCATCCATAGTGTGACTAAGGAATCCAGTGGCACTGAATTTTATCTTGACACTAGAACACAATCCTTGCACACACATACACTGAATGTCCTGTCAAAAGATTTTACCAATAATTATACTTCTTTATTATTGTCATCTACCTACCAGCATGGTCCTAGTTCAATCACAGTCTTTTAAACATGATTTTCCTTGCAATTCCTGCTGTTTTTCACGTATAGACTGCTTGTTTATTTATGTGTTGAACCCTTTGCTTCCAGTGACTCAGCCTTCCATCTCACTTCAGCCATGTCTTTACCCTAGTCTTGTTATTTTTCAGTGAGTTCAGTCCCTCCATAATCACGAATTCCTGCATCCCTCTCTCAGATCACCACCTCCTATGCAGAACTCACTTTCTCTGTCCCAGCAATCATTCAATCTACGAGAATATCCAATGCCTTGATTCTATCACCCTTTCAGTTCAGTTCAGTCACTCAGTCATGTCCGACTCCTTGTGACCCCATACCAGTCCTCCCTGTCCATCACCAACTCCTGGAGTCCACCCAAACCCATGTCCATCGAGTCAGTGATGCCATCCTGCCATCTCATCCTCTGTCGTCCCCTTCTCCTCCTGCCCCAAGTCCTTCCCAGCATTAGGGTCTTTTCCAATGAGTCAACTCTTTGCATGAGGTGGCCAAAGTATAAGAGTTTCAGCTTCAACATCAGTCCTTCCAATAAACACCCAGGACTGATCTCTTTTAGGATGGACTGGTTAGATCTTGCAGTCCAGGGGACTCTCAAGAGTCTTCTCCAATAACACAGTTCAAAAGCATCAATTCTTTGCTGCTCAGCTTTCTTCACAGTCCAACTCTCACATCCATACATGACCACTGAAAAATCATATCCTTGACTAGACAGACCTTTGTTAGCAAAGTAATGTCTCTGCTTTTGAATATGCTATCTAGGTTGGTCATAACTTTCCTTCCAAGGAGTAAGCATCTTTTAATTTCATGACTTTGATCACCATCTGCAGGGATTTTCCTCTTTCCTTTTCTTCTCCATAGCTTAAATTTTCAAATCAATGCAAACACTCTTTACACATCTTTTACTGCATGCTACTTACCTGAGCAGAACATAACCCAACTCTTTCTACAGGGTTTCTGCATTCATCCAGTTAAATGGAGTTAGGGAAAGTACATAGCTACATGGATTGCTCTTCAATTAAATTCATGAACACAAGCCTCAAAGGTGCCTCTGTGGTAGCTGGAAATCATGCTATATATTCCTAATGTACTGATGTACTCATGTTCTCATATGCTTTCCACAAAAATGACTGTTTCACACCTCTGTCCTCAAATCTGACAACTCATTATCCCCTTATTCTCAGCTGCTGATTTTGCTTCCTACTTGACTGAGGATTAATAATCAAAGGAGAACGTTTACAGACTCTGCCACCTTGTCTCCTGGCTACAAGAATCTATACCTAGATATGTCTGTTTCAATAAATGAATTTATTCAATCTCTTATCTAAAAATAATCTCCCTTTTTTAATTTTTATTTTAATTTTTTTTTACAAATGTACAGCTCATTTTATTTTATTTATTTTTTTTCATCCCACCCTCTCCCTCTCCCAGAGTCCAAAAGACTGTTCTATACATCAGTGTTCTCTTTTGCTGTCTCATATACAGGGTTATTGTTACCATCTTTCTAAATTCCATACATATATGTTAGTATACTGTATTGGTGTTTTTCTTTCTGGCTTCACTTTGTATAATAGGCTCCAGTTTCATCAACCTCATTAGAACTGATTCAAATGTATTCTTTTTAATGGCTGAGTAATACTCCATTGTGTATATGTACCACAGCTTGCTTATCCATTCATCTGCTGATGGGCATCTAAGTTGCTTCCATGTCCTGGCTATTATAAACAGTGTTGTGATGAACACTGGGGTACATGTGTCTCTTTCAATTCTGGTTTCCTCAGTGTGTATGCCCAGCAGTGGGATTGCTGGATCATAAGGCAGTTCTATTCCCAGTTTTTGAGGAATCTCCACACTGTTCTCCAGAGTGGCTGTACTAGTTTGCATTCCCACCAACAGTGTAAGAGGGTTCCCTTTTCTCCACACCCTCTCCAGCATTTATTGCTTGTAGACTTTTGGATTGCAGCCATTCTGACTGGCGTGAAATGGTACCTCATAGTGGTTTTGATTTGCATTTCTCTGATAATGAGTGATGTTGAGCATGTTTTCATGTGTTTGTTAGCCATCTGTATGTCTTCTTTGGAGAAATGTCTATTTAGTTCTTTGGCCCATTTTTTGATTGAGTCATTAATTTTTCTGGAATTGAGCTGTAGGAGTTTCTTGTATATTTTTGAGATTAGTTGTTTGTCAGTTGCTTCATTTGGTATTATTTTCTCCCATTCTGAAGGCTGTCTTTTCACCTTGCTTATAGTTTCCTTTGTTGTGCAGAAGCTTTTAAGTTTAATTAGGTCCCATTTATTTATTTTTGCTTTTATTTCCAATATTCTGGGAGGTGGGTCATGGAGGATCCTGCTGTGATGCATGCCAGAGAGTGTTTTGCCTATGTTCTCCTCTAGGAGTACTATGGTTTCTTGTCTTACATTTAGATCTTTAATCCATTTTGAGTTTATTTTTGTGTATGGTGTTAGAAAGTGCTCTAGTTTCATTCTTTTACAGGTGGTTGACCAGTTTTCCCAGCACCACTTGTTAAAGAGATTGTCTTTAATCCATTGTATATTCTTGCCTCCTTTGTCAAAGATAAGGTGTCCATATGTGCATGGATTTATCTCTGGGCAATAATCTCCCATTAGTTTATGGATATACTATTATTCACCCTACCTGAAATATATTAAAGCACAATAACAGAGAAGTTGTTTTTGGCTTGCTTCTCTAGCTTGCTTTCTCTTATCCTTTTTCCCTTTGCATCAAACTTCTCCAAAAAAGTTGCTGAGACTGTTGTGCAAACTTCTCATTTCTTATTTTCTCTTAAACTCCACTCTGATCAGGTATGTGCATTTGCCAGGCCATTGAAACTTATCTTCAAAAGATGACCTATAGCCTCCATTTTGCTCTCAGGACAAATTATCTGTCCTAACCTTATTGTTTCCACAATAGCACTCCACTCCAGTACTCTTGCCTGGAGACTCCCATGATGGAGGAGCCTGGTAGGCTGCAGTCCATGGGGTTGCTGAGGGTCGGACACAACTGAGCAACTTCACTTTCACTTTTCACTTTCATGCATTGGAGAAGGAAATGGCAACTCACTCCAGTGTTCTTGCCTGGAGAATCCCAGGGACAGGGGAGCCTGGTGGGCTGCCGTCTATGGGGTCGCACAGAGTAGGACACGGCTGAAGCGAGTTAGCAGCAGCAGCAGCAGCAACCTTATTATTTCCACAAAGCATTAGACACTATTGATGATTCTTGGAATGTTGATAATCTTTCTTCATATGATTTTGAGGATACCATATCTTATTTTTCCTTCCCTATTTTTACTATTCAGTTTTTTCAATCTCCTTTCCTGAATTTTCATCTTCTTAACTTGTTGATGGTGAAATCCCCAGGTTTCAATCCTCTTTTCTGAACTCCAGACTCATATATCTTATCATCTCCACTTAGCTAGATAATTAAAATCCCAATCCTAACATGTGGAAAAGGAACACCTATTATTTTCTCCAAACTATTTATTTTCTTCTCTATCACAGTTATTGACAACATCAGCCTTCCAGTGTTTTATTTCAACAACTTTGTTAGCATCTTTGATTACGTTTCCTCTCATATTCCATATTATTATCTGGTAAAAATTCTGTTGACTCTAGCTCCAAATTATCTGTAATTCAACTGCTCATCACAAAGGATATACTGCAAATTGTAAGGTTAGAAAGTTAATATCTCTCTGAGCACATAGTCTATTGAGCAAAATCCTGTTTCACTTGGCACAGCTAATAAATATGGTCTTCATTATTTACCTACCACTGTATGCAAGAGTTGATAAAGAAGCGAGGGTGGCACTTGACCAATTGTGAAATTAAGCTGTCAGACCCTGCCTAGTACTCCTTAACACATGGCACAGGAACTGTAGGAGAAGCCATCTATAATAAAAGAAATTTTAATTCTCTGTCACCAAATTCACTGGAAAAATATGGCTTAAAGAATATCCTTAGAATACTTCAGTCAGACTGATAACCTCTTATCACTTAAGGAGTAGTTAAAAAGGAAATAGAAATGTATGGAAATTATCAATATAAAGAAGCATGCCTCTTACCTATTGTTTTATCTTACATTTCCCTTAAAATCAGAATGAACACAATTTATCTTCTCTCAGTCCTTCTTTCATCTGAGATTGTTTTGCCTAACTTGATACTTTTATAAATTGAATTATACTATGTGTTCTATTTTGTATCTGGATTATTTCACCAAAAATTAATTTTATGAGATTCATCTATTTTGTGTGCACTTGTGGTTTATTCTATTATTCATTATTTTTTGTTAATTGATTATATCACAATGAATTTATCTGTTAAACTCAGTGGATTTTAATTTTTTTCCCCAGTTTTTGGCACTTTTGAATAGTACTGCTACAAGAACTTTAATACACGCTGCTAAGTCACTTGAGTCATGTCCGACTCTGTGCAACCGCATAGATGGCAGCCCACCAGGCTCCCCCGTCCCTGGGGTTCTCCAGGCAAGAACATTGGAGTGGGTTGCCGTTTCCTTCTCCAATGCGTGAAAGTGCAAAGTGAAAGTGAAGTTGCTCAATCATGTTCAACTCTTAGCAACCCCATGGACTGCAGCCTACCAGGCTCCTCCATCCATGGGATTTTCCAGAAAAGAGTACTGGACTGGGGTGCCATTGCCTTCTCTAATTTTAATACATACCTTTTGGTAAACATGAATGCATTTCTGTTGAGAATATACTTAAAGTGTGAAATTGCTGGCCATGAGACATGTTCGTGCCTAGCTTAATGATAGTAACAAAGAGCTTTTCAAAGTCGTTGTACCAGTTTATATTCTCACTAGAAAAACTTAAACATTTCAATTGTTTCATATTTAAAATTAAACATTTGTTTTTATCTTACTGCTTTGTAGGAAAATATTTTCAAATACATTTTGGATACAAGCTCTTTATAAACATATACAAATATTCTATTTCTCTGTTTCTTTTTATACTCCAATAATGTGTTTGATAACTCGAAAATCTAATAAAGTCTACAATTTCTTTGATTTCATTATTGTTGTCATATACTAGTGTGAAATGCATTTGCATAATTCAAGATTACAATCTTTTTAAGTGTTAACACTTAGATTGAATCTTTATTGTCTTATCATACACATGTAGATTCAAAATTCACCAGGTGTTCATTTGTGCCTTAAGTAAGATAACAATCCAAAGAAGGCAATGGCATCCCACTCCAGTACTCTTGCCTGGGAAATCCCATGGATGGAGGAGCCTGGTAGGCTGCAATCCATGGGGTCACGAAGAGTTGGACACAACTGAGCGACTTCACTTTCACTTTTCACTTTCATGCATTGGAGAAGGAAATGGCAACCCACTCTATTGTTCTTGCCTGGAGAATCCCAGGGACGGCAGGGCCTGGTGGGCCGCCGTGTGTGGGGTCGCACAGAGTCGGACACGACTGAAGCCACTTAGCAGCAGATAACAGTCAAGAAGCTTTTATAAATGAAGCATTCAGTTGACTCAAAAATACTTGTTGTTATGAACATATTTGACCACTGAATCTAGGCATCTCTTATTATCCTAAGAAAAGTAACTCTTTATATAGAATCATATTTTAGACTATGCCAGTATTCTGAGTGTCTATCAATATGTCAATAACTATACCATATTATTTAGTGGAGAATTATTAAGTCTTGATACTTTATAGTATATCTTCAAGTCACTTTTTTAAGTTTATCTTGGTGCCTCTCTGGTGGTTTAAATTTTATATAAATGTAAATCACCTTCTCAATATTCACGAGTAAATCCTGATGGAATAGTCTACCTGTATTACATTGAATATACAGATCAATTTGGAGAGAACCAACATCTTAAAGTGCTATAGCCATTAACATATCAAATATCTTCATTTATCTAGGTCTTCAGTTTTTAATTTCAATACTCAATGATTTTATTGATAGAGAACTTGTACATCTTCTATTAGATTTTTTTCTGAGAAATTTGATGTAACTTGTACTATAGAAAATGTTTACGTAATTTTATTTCAAATTTATTGTTTCTGACATACAAAAGTGATATTGATTATCTAATATCAAAATGCCTTACTATCCTTACTTGTTAATTCTAACTGCATGTATAAAGTTGCTTTAAAATTTTCTGCCTAAGAGAATCATAACCTCCTTGAGTACAGTTTTCCTTCTTCCTTCCAAATTTTTAACATTAGTTTTACTGCTTCTAGGATAATGTTGACTAGAAAAAGAATAGCTAATAATCTTTTCTTCTTCCAGACTCCAGTGAGGGAAGCTTTCAACACGTCACCCTTAAGCACAGTACTAGTTTCTTTATAAAAAATGTTTCTCTTTTTAAGATATCTTTGTTAAATCAAGTAAGTCCCTTGCTCTTCTAAGGTTGCTGAGAGGAGTTTGTTACTGTCATTTTTCTAATCAAATTTTAATTATCTTGAATGCTTTTGCTGCCCCACAGAAAATATGACATTTCTCCTTTTTTTCCTCTAATACGTTGAATTATGATTGATTTCCAAATGTTATAAATCTCCTTTCCTAAGATAAATCTCACTATGACATGATATATATCATCTTTTTTGTACATCACTAGATTCAATTTGCTGATATCTTACTTAGGATCTTTTATATTCCTAAAGAGCTTCTTGATGAAAGTGAAACAGGAGAGTGAAAAAGTTGGCTTAAAACTCCACATTCAGAAAACTAAAATCATGGCATCCAGTCCCATCACTTCATGGCAAATATATTGGTAAACAATGGAAACTCACAGATTTTATTTTCTTGGGCTCCAAAATCACTGCAGATGGTGAATTGCAACCATGAAATTAAGAGATGGTTGCTCCTTGGAAGAAAAGCTATGACAACCCTAGACAGCATATTAAAAAGCAGAGATATTACTTTGCCAGCAAAGGTCCATCTAGTCAAGGCTATGGTTTTTCCAGGAGTCATGTATGGATGTGAGAGTTGGATCATAAAGAAAGCTGAGTGCCAAAGAATTGATGCTTTTGAACTGTGTTGTTGGAGAAGACTCTTGAGAGTCCCTTGGACTGCATGAAGATCAAACCAGTCAATCCTAAAGGAAATCAGTCCTGAATATTCATTGGAAGGACTGATGCTGAAGCTGAAGCTCCAATACTTTGGCCACCTGATGCGAAGAGCTGACTTATTTGAAAAGATCCTGATTCTGGGAAAGATTTGAAGGCGGGCGGAGAAGGGGATGACAGAGGATGAGATGGTTGGATGGCATCACCAACTCAATGGATGTGAGTTTGAGCAAGCTCTGGGAGTTGGTGATGGACAGGGAGGCCTGGTGTGCTGCAGTCCATGGGGTCACAAAGAGTTGGACATGACTGAGCAACTGAACTGATATTCCTGATAGAAATATCTTTAATTTTCCTTTCTTGCACTGCTCATGTCAGGTTTAGGTACAAGATTATGATGACTTCATAAAATGTTTTTAAAAATTATTATTTTGTGTATATATATTATATTTTTAAAATTTATATTGATACTTCTTTAAATATTTGGAAAAATTCAGCAATGAAGTATAGAGTCATGGAGAGAGAAATCATTGTGTGGTATAAATTAAAGATACAATGTGTTTTACAGAGTTAGGACTATTTAGATGGTCTATTTCTTCATGTGCTTGTTTTACTGATTCTATTTTTCAAATAATATATCCATTTTCTCTACATTGTGAAATGTATTTGGCATAAATTTTTTCTTATTAACCTCTTGTTTTTGTTTAAAGTGTATGTAGGATTTGTTACCTTGTTTTTATTCCTGATACGGTAATTTGTGATTTTGATTTGCTTGGTTAGTATGGCTGAATTTATGAAATTTATTAATCTTTCTAAAAGGATAAACTTTTAGAAATCTTACTATATGTATGTTAATCTTTCTAAATTATATAATTATAACCATATAATTATTATATGATTATTATATAATTATATAATATAATATATATTATATAACATATATATATTATATAATCATATAATTATTAATCTTTCTTATATCTCTCTATATAAAGCTTTCTAAAGGAATAAACTTTTAGATACCTTGAGTTTCTTAAGTTTTTACACATTTTATTTATCAAATTCATTACTCTCTCCAAAGAATGGACTTGAAAGGACTTCTCTTGCAGTCCATGTTTAGGACTCTTCCATGGTAGGGGCCATGGGTTGAATTCCTGGTCAGGAAACTAAGGATACCACATATATATATATGACATTTATGTCATATTTTAGATTCCACAAATAAGCTAACATATGGTATTTTTGTTTCTCTTTCTGCCTTACTTTTACTTAGTATGTAATCTCCAGTTCCACTCTTTTTGCTGCAAATGTCATTTTTCTATGCTTTTTGATTGTTGAGTAGTATTCCATTGCATGTATGTACCTAATCTCCTTTATCCATTTACTGTTGGAAAACATTTAGATTGTCTTCATATCTTGGCCATTGTTAATATTTATGCTGTGAATATAGGGGTACATGTATCTTTTTGAATTATAATTTTGTCTGGATGTATGCCTAGGAGTGGGATTGCTATATCATATGGAAGTTATATTTCAAGTTTTTTGAGAAACTTCCGTACTGTTTTCTATAGTGGCTGTGCCAGTTTCAGTCAAGTTCAGTTCAGTTGCTCAGTCATATCTGACTCTTTGCGACTCCATGAATCACAGCATGCCAGGCCTCCCAATCCATCACCAATTCCCGGAGTTCACTCAGACTCACATGCATCGAGTCCATGATGCCATCCAGCCATCTCATCCTCTGTTGTCCCCTTCTCCTCCTGCCCCCAATCCCTCCCAGCATCTGAGTCTTCTCCAGTGAATCAACTCTTTGCATGAGGTGGCCAAAGTACAGGAGTTTCAGCCTCAGCATCAGTCCTTCCAATGAACACCCAGGACTGATCTCCTTTAGGATGGACTGGTTGGATCTCCTTGCAATCCAAAGGACTCAAAAGAGTCTCTCCAGCACCACAGTTCAAAAGCATCAATTCTTCGGCACTCAGCTTTCTTCACTGTCCAACTCTCACAGCCATACATGACCACTGGAAAAACCATAGCCTTGACTAGACGGACCTTTGATGGCAAAGTAAGGTCTCTGCTTTGGAATATGCTATCTGGGTTCGTCATAACTTTCCTTCCAAGGAGTAAGCGTCTTTTAATTTCATGGTGCAATCACCATCTGCAGTGATTTTGGAGTCCCAAAAATAAAGTCTGACACTGTTTCCACTGTTTCCCCATCTATTTCCCATGAAGTGATGGGGCCAGATGTCATGATCTTAGTTTTCTGAATGCTGAGGTTTAAGCCAACTTTTTCACTCTCCTCTTTCACTTTCCTCAAGAGGCTTTTTAGTTCCTCTTCATTTTCTGCCATAAGGGTAGTGTCATCTGCATATATCAGGTTATTGATATTTCTCCCAGCCATCTTGATTCCAGCTTGTGCTTCTTCCAGCCCAGCATTTCTCATGATGTACTCTGCATATAAGTTAAATAAGCAGGGTGAAAATATACAGCCTTGATGTATTCCTTTTCCTATTTGGAACCAGTCTGTTTTTCTAACTGTTGCTTTCTAACCTGCATATAGGTTTCTCAAGAGGCAAGTCAGGTGGTCTGGTATTCCCATCTCTTTCAGAATTTTCCACAGTGTATTGTGATCCACACAGTCATAGTCAATAAAGCAGAAATAGATGTTTTTCTGGAACTCTCTTGCTTTTACCATGATCCAGTGGATGCTGTCATTTTGATCTCTGGTACTTCTGCCTTTTCTAAAACCAGCTTGAATATCTGGAAGTTCATGGTTCACGTATTGCTGAGGCCTGGCTTGCAGAATTTTGAGCATTACTTTACTAGCATGTGAGATGAGTGCAATTGTGTGGTAGTTTGAGCATTCTTTGGCATTGCCTTTCTTTGGGCTTGGAATGAAAACTGACCTTTTCCAGTCCTGTGGCCACTGCTGACTTTTCCAAATTTGCTGGCATATTGAATGCAGCACTTTCACAGCATCATCTTTCAGGATTTGGAATAGCTCAACTTGAATTCCATCACCTTCACTAGCTTTGTTCGTAGTGATGCTTTCTAAGGCCCACTTGACTTCACATTCCAGGATGTCTGGCTCTAGATGAGTGATCACACCATCGTGATTATCTTGGTCATGAAGATCTTTTTTGTACAGTTCTTCTGTATATTCTTGTCACCTCTTCTTAATATCTTCTGCTTCTGTTAGGTCCCTACCATTTCTGTCATTTATGGAGCCCATCTTTGCATGAAGTGTTCCCTTGATATCTCTAATTTTCTTGAAGAGATCTCTAGTCTTTCCCATTCTGTTGTTTTCCTCTATTTGTTTGCATTGATCGGTGAGGAAGGCTTTCTTATCTCTCCTTGCTATTTTTGGGAACTCTGCATTCAGATGCTTATATCTTTCTTTTTCTCCTTTGGTTTTTGCTTCTCTTCTTTTCACAGCTATTTGAAAGGCCTCCCCCAACACATTCCCACAATACAGTACCCTTTTCTTCACATCCTTATCAAGATTTGTTGTTTGTAGATTGATTTGTTTTTGATAACTCTTCTGACAGATGTGAACTTATATGTCATAGTTTGATTTGCAGTTCTCTATTAATTAGAGATTTTAAGCATCTTTTCACTGGTAATACTGAATTCTGCTGAGTAAATAAATCACAAGAGGGCATATTTATGTATTTTTTTCATATATTCCTAGATTCTACTTGCAAATAGCTATGATAATTGAGTTGAGGCCTGTATTATATATTTAGAAATAGCTCTTCAAGTGATTCATTGATAACCATATTTTTAACTACTCATTTAGAGATGGCTATTGTGATTCTATAGCTATACACAGATTGCTGTGTGTCCCTTGGACTGCAAGGCGATACAACCAGTCCATTCTGAAGGAGAAGAGCCCTGGGATTTCTTTGGAAGGAATGATGCTAAAGCTGAAACTCCAGTACTTTGGCCACCTCATGCAAAGAGTTGACTCATTGGAGAAGACTCTGATGCTGGGAGCGACTGGGGGCAAGAGGAGAAGGGGACGACAGAGGATGAGATGGCTGGATGGCATCACTGACTCGATGGATGTGAGTCTCAGTGACCTCCAGGAGTTGGTGATGGACAGGGAGGCCTGGTGTGCTGCAATTCATGGGGTTGCAAAGAGTCGGACCCAACTGAGTGACTGATCTGATCTGATTGTGATTCTAGTGTCAAAGTCACGTAAATCTTCCCATTATCTACAGAGTAAGGATATTCCAGTACTCACATAAGATTTCTGTGAATATTTTCTTTTCACAGTTGCTTCTAGGTCCAAAGTCTCCCTTTGTCTCAATAATTCAGTTTAATGGGATCTCATCATCCCACATATGTTGTCACTGTTCCTTGCTGCCTAAACACAGATATGGAATGAAATCCTTTTCCTTTTTTGTAAACACATGCATGTAGATATACACACAGAGGGATATACACTCATAGAAGACATTTGAGTCTTAAACTTTATTGAATGCCTACCTATATAGTAAGAATGTATAGCAAATGAACAACTCAAATTGAACACTTAACAATTTTCTTTAAAGCGAAATCACTAATTTCCCTCATGAATTTTGCAATCCATGCTCTGCTCTCCTGCCAGTTCTTTGCCACATTTTCATTCTTCCAGAAAGAAACCACAGGACAGAACCAAAAAACCCCATAAATCCCTATCTTATTTTGTAAGGGAATTTACAAATTTTTCCTTAAATGTGTCCTATCAAATATCTACCTTTGGTTGATACTAATTCAGGTCACAAGTGGGGCATACTAGAGAACTGGTTCCATGATTGCTATGAAGGAGTTGCAGGTTTTGCCTGTCAGTTATTTTTATGTGCATATGCTTTTTGAACTCTCACGAAAACACTGTGAATTAAAGGTGTTTTCTCATTGTACAGATGAGGGAATCGAGGTATCAACAGTTAAAACAGCTAGAAACAGAGTCATGCATTTTGTTAAAAAGTGTGAGAACAGGAATTTGAATACAAATAGACTCCAAAGTCTAGAATGAGGTTCTAGTGCTGAAGAATCCAATGCAAATCAGGAAACATAAGACACAAGGTTCTATCCCTGAGTCAGGAAGATCCCCTGAAGCTGGGCATGGCAATCCACTCCAGTGTTCTTGCCTGGAGAATCCCATGGACAGCGGAGCTTGGCAGCCTCCAGTCCATAGCGTTGCAAAAAGGTGGACACAACTGAAGCAACTTAGCACGCATGTAGCACCACTTCTTTAGCTACAGCCTTAAAGTGGTTCTTCCAATGCCACTTTGCAGTTGTTCTTTACCCTACTGAGCAGAGAAACAGAGCAGTACATTTCCTAGGAAAGCTGCTATAATCTGAATAATGGCAAGGATGAAAATTGGCAGAGTTAATGATGATAGCCAAATGAATATTGGTTGCCATTTTGACAGATGTAGCCTCTACTGGCATTACTTCATCTGTATACTTGGCAGGCATACCAGCTCCTAGTATTAATACCATCCAAAACAGGGTTGGATGGTGGAGATAGAATTACAAAAAGACAAAACTTCTTATCCCACTGCAATTGCCTAAATAGGTACTATTTTGTCACCATATGCCATCCTAAGTAGAACTTTTACATTTATAAGAACACACTTTTTTATTTTGCAAACATCAACTTTGTATGGAACTGCTAACAACCCTGACACAAATGAATAAGCTTCAGCCCATCAAGAATGTACCATTTTAGAGACAGTTAAGAAATTTTTACTTTTCTACATTTTAAAAATTCTGAAAAGAGTTGAAATTAACTGACTGCTTTATATTGTTATTCTAAAGCTAGTTAATATTATTATAATGCAAATCATAAGTAGATAGTTTGCTAACCTGTAAGCAAAAAGTTAGTCTACTTGGGAGATTTTCCTTATGTAAATCTCAACTCCAGAGTAAGTATTTGAAAAAGAATTTTCAATTATGACAATAAAGTGTCTATAGAAATGGTCTTTCATAATAACAAAAGGAAATATTTGTGAAGCATATTCTTTTTCTATGTGGCTCATTTTAATTTTCTCTATAATTTTAACACCCAGCTATCATAGTATATACCAGCTATTATAGTATATCATATATGGTGATCACTCTAAGTAAACTATTTGATAAAGTTTTTTTAGGCTTCAGAATCTCTCCACAAACAGAAGTGTAAAATGCTTGGTACAATGTCTGACACTCAATAAAACCTAAAGAATTGGTAGCTATTATTGCTGAATATTTGAATATATATATCAATATCTAATAGAGATAGATAGATGTGATTATATATAAACAACTTTTTGTAGGAATCTAGAACTAAGAAAGCTACACATCTTAAATGAAGAAATCATAAAACTATATGTAAAATTCTAAGCCTAGAAATTAAATTTCTGTTCATATTTTATTCATTTCATCATCTAATGAATGATTTAGCTTTATTTAGTACCTATTTAGCTTATCTAAACAAAAAAAGGAGCATAGCATTTTTCTATATCTTACACTGTAATGATTGATAACATTCACACCATTTCCTTCAGAATTGTTGCTTCCAATTTTGTGAATTTTTAAGTAAATTGCCCCATTGACACAGATTAAATTAAAAAAAAAAAAAAAAAGTGAGGTGTTTTCACAAACATGGATTCAGCCCCTGCCTCTCAAGTAGTCTTTCTTCTTTTCCAGTACTGGTCATGAAGCAGACATTTTCATTACAACACTGTAGTCATTTGTTGAATTTTAATTATATTTAACAGGCTAGAATTTTATTTTTTATGCTAACAAAAGCAAGACGGGAAGTGGTCTTAGGATCAGGTGACAGTTGACAGCTTCCACACAAGCATCCTGATTCTACAGCTGGCGACAGTGCCTAATGCTGCAGTTAAAAAGACTTGGACTGGCTGGGTGCCAACCTGCCTGTTGGAATTCAAAAAACCCATCTGGATAAAGCATCCTCAAAACTGACCTGAATGGAAGTCACAGATTGGCACAGCCCTTCAGACTCTAGGTATCATGTACCTTTTATAAAGGGAGGCCATGGCACTGACAAAAGAAAAAAATATTTCTATATTGACAATTTTCTTTCTGTTGCTTTAGATGCAAAGGAAAAGATAGGAATAAAAATGAAACAGCACCTAAATGAAAAGGCCCTTTATGTCTTGAGCATTAATGACATTCATATTTTATGCTTGTGTTTACAAAAATAATTTTCCCAAAGACTTTCATTTAAATTAGAGATGTAAAGAATATTGTGTTAGGAAAATGGTATACTTACATGAAGAAAAATGAATGTTTTATGAAAAAGTTTAGACATTACTCTTCATGGATGCTTATCAGCTTTAGACATTATACAAAAAGTTAGGAAATATGATTACAAATGTCTTTTTGCTTAATGGGGAAGTAATTGACATTTTCTGTGCTTTATTCTTCTGCCTTAAGGAATCCAAGAAGATTCAGAGGGTTTTTTGAGCTAAGTATTAGTGAGCTACCACTCAGGAGAGGCAGGGAAGTTCTCCAAGCTTTAAAAGCCTGCCTAGACTCCATAAATCATGCCCAAGAGCCCCATTTTAAGACATAGCATCAAGACACAGGGAGTAGTCTTCTCAAAAACTATCGTACTTAGATGAAATAATTCTGAATCATAGCATGAGAGTAACAAGACTCATCCCAGTGTGCCTCTTTATTGGCCTTAGTCTCTGTGTCAGTCAAGAGAGACTAGGTTATATGGCAGTACCAAATCAACTCAAACTCCTCCTGGCTTATATCAGTGGAGATATATTTCTTACACTGCGTGGACAGTGTGGTTTGCATCCAGGGTTTCTTCCTCCTGGAACCTAGGCTGATGGAACAGAGTTAGTCTGTAACATTGCTGGTTATTGTGACAGGAGAGGAAGATCAGGCAAATTATGATCTTGCTCTGAAAACTTTTGGTGAGAAGTGACAAGTCACTTTTGCTTACATTTTATTGACAATTGGAGACAAAAGAAGCCCAAGTTAAATTTTCTAACTAGGACCACATCCTACTTCAATATAACTTCATTTGTTATTAGTATCCAAAGTATTTTCTTTTTAAAATTTATTTATTGTTTATTTCCATTTTTTAACACCAAAAACATTTTGTATTTCGGTATAACTGGTTAACAGTGTTGTGATAGTTTTAGGTCAGTATGCTGCTGCGCTTCAGTCGTGTCCGACTCTGTGCGACCCCATAGACGGAAGCCCACCAGGCTCCCCTGTCCCTGGGATTCTCCAGGCAAGAACACTGGAGTGGGTTGCCATTTCCTTCTCCATTGCGTGAAAGAGAAAAGTGAAAGTGAAGTCGCTCAGTTGCGGCGGACTTTTTAGCGACCCCATGGACTGCAGCCTACCAGGCTCCTCCATCCATGGGATTTTCTGGGCAAGAATACTGGAGTGGCTTGCCAGGTCAGTATAATCTCATCTAAATTCACTGTGTCTCAGTGATCATTTTTCCAAAGATGATCGGAAGCACTGGGGCTTAGGACTTCAACTATGAATATCTGGAGGGGTTAATTCAGCCCCTAATAATAATATTCAAAACATTCTTTAAAATTTGCTTCACATACTCAGTATATTTAAAGAATATGGCTAGTTTGGAAATCTAGTGAGTGTCCTTAAGGTTTAAAAGTGAACATTTGTCAGTAGCGTGAATCTATGGTCCTTAACTGCCTTCACTTGCATTCTATTAATAGAAATCTGAAAGACATAGTACCTGTCTCAAACAACACAAGCAGTGATTAAAAAAAAAAAAAAAACCAAAAAACCTATTTACTGACTCATCACAGATAATGAGGTCAAAGAGAAAAGTTAAAGTGCTGTTATTCTGCCATTAAATAATAACTTCTCTCAACCTTCCATCTGGGACAGATATATGAGCAGTTTGTTCTGCAAAGATATTGGAATTTCATGGGAAAGAGAAGTAAGTGAATTATTGAAAAGGTTATTTCAAATAGAACATGTTTAAAGCTTTGGATATGACTGCCCAATTTAATTATTTTTAAGTGTTATCTAAAAGAAAAATTTCAAAACAACAGAAAATAAATAAGCACCTTTAGATAAGAACATGCAATTGGAAAAAAACGAAAGTATATATTCAGATAAGACTTTTGAATATACATGATACATTAGTGATTTTCTATTTGCTGCTGCTAAGTTGCTTCAGTCGTGTCCGACCCTGTGCGACCCTACAGACGGCAGCCCACCAGGCTCCTCTGTCCCTGGGATTCTCCAGGCAAGAATACTGGAGTGGGTTGCCATTTCCTTCTCCAACACATGCATGCATGCTAAGTTGCTTCAGTCGTGTCAGACTCTGTGCAACCCCATGGACAGCAGCCCACCGGGCTCCTCTGTCCATGGGATTCTCTAGGCAATAATACTGGACTAGGTTGCCATTTCATTCTCCAGATTTTCTATTTAGCTTCAAATATATTTGAAATAGAAAATTCAACAATCCCCACTCATCCACCCATACTACCTCAACCAGAATTACTTCTGTTTCCTTGCCACCTCATTTACTAAATTCATCACTGCTACTCAGTTGCTTTTCCTACTTTTTATGCATATAATGCCTTTTGCTTAGAGCTTTACGAATTGGGTATATCCATTGATTTAATTGATTTTAGTAGTTTTATTTATTTTTTTAAATTTTATTTTATTTTTTAACTTTACAATATTGTGTTGGTTTTTTCATATATCTACATGAATCTGCCACAGGTATACACGTGTTCCCCATCCTGAACCCTCCTCCCTCCCTGTACTATCCCTCTGGGTCGTCCCAGTGCACCAGCCCCAAGCATCCAGTATCCGGCATCGAACCTGGACTGGCGACTCGTTTCATATATGATATTATATACGTTTCAATGCCATTCTCCCAAATCATCCCACCCTTTCCCTCTACCACAGAGTCCAAAAGATTGTTCTATACATCAGTGTCTCTTTTGCTGTCTCGTATAAAGGGTTATTGTTACCATCTTTCTAAATTCCGTATATATGCGTTAGTATACTGTATTGGTGTTTGTTTGTTTTTTTTTCTGGCTTACTTCGCTCTGTATAATAGGCTCCAGTTCTAGTCACCTACATTCATTCTTAGGAGTCTTAGATCAATTACCTCATGGAATAGTCTGAAATAATATCTAAAAGTCATATGACATCAGCAAATTTCTTAGAACAATAATAATAAAGCCACCAGAGACTGTTTTGAATTGAAAACACCATTTTAACATCATTAAAAAATAATAACTTTCCTTATTTCAGCCTCATTCCCTTCACTTTCAGAAGGATTTATGTTCTAATCACTCTCTTTCAAAAGTTTTTGCTATAATAAGCTTTCAAAAACTTTGGGAACTTTATTAGTCTTCTTTTTTATTTAATGTGAAGATATTTCCACCTATCAACTTATGCTTTGAGAAGTTTATGTGTTAATGATTTTAACTCTAATAACCTATGCTGTGCTTAAACTTCACCTAGGGACATTAATTTATTATATACTTTTGGGATATTTCTCAACCAATATACACCATTGAAATCCTTTGCTCAAGAAAACAATTATTTAATTTTCTTGTTAATTATCTTACATCTGCTCTGCTGCTCTGCTCAGTTGCTTCAGTCATGTCCGACTCTGTGCGACCCCAGAGACAGCAGGCCACCAGGCTCCCCCGTCCCTGGGATTCTCCAGGCAAGAACACTGGAGTGGGTTGCCATTGCCTTCTCCAATGCATGAAAGTGAGAAGTGAAAGTGAAGTCGCCCAGTCGTATCCGACTCTTAGCGACCCCATGGACTGCGGCCCACCAGGGTCCTCCATCTATGGGATTTTCCAGGCAAGAGTACTGGGGTGGGGTGCCATTGCCTTCCCCTTATCTTACATCTAAGTAGATAAAATTACAGTTGGGTATGTTATTTTTGGCTTTTTAAAAGTCTAGTTCTATAGGTCTTTGAGAAGCCACATTTAAGGAATTTCTCTGCCTTAGTCAAGATTCCTTGATGCAGTCAGTCAGTATGTACACAAAATTTAGTGTTTTATAGATATTACCAGGGCTGGGATTAGAATTTCAGGTTAGACATTGAAAGTATGACCAATACACAGGAGGCATTTCCAGAACAGAAGGTGTAGGAATGCCAGATTAAAAACATGAGCAAATTAAATTTGAATTTCAGATAAACAGTAAATGATATCTATTTTAGTATATCTCATACACTTTTACCATGCTATGTTTGATGCACATATAATATGGGACCTGAACAATTCATTCATTTACATATGTCTGAGACCACCTCATGGAACAGGGTGAGAAAAACAAAGTGCTGAGCTAAGTAGCTTTGAAAATGGGTAGAATCTCTAAGATTCAGTGCAAAATAAACTGCACATAAGGACTGTGTCTAGTTGGTGTATTTGTTTTCCCTGAGAATATAGGTTAATGATTCTGATGCCAATATACTTACATATTGAAATTAAATGAGTCAGTGAATGGATGATGGATGGTCGGAGTCTCACTGGTGGGAGTCTCAGGTTTCTCTCTGTTGGAGTGAGAAAAGTCTAGAAAGATCATGTGTTAATATGTCTAAGTTGAAGACATTGGTATGAACTCACGTTAACCTTATATATAGAAATATTTATGGATATGTTTATATACTCAGGTTAGTATATACACATATAAGCCCTTGCTTTGTCAGGCAGAGAACATAGAAGGAAGGACACCCCAGTATCAATAAACATATCTACCTTCTGGATCTTGATCTCTGATGCTCTTCTATAATAAAAGGAACCATGGTTCTTTGTAGAAATGGCTGATTCTAGGATTCAGATAGTATAGATAAGATGAACCTGAAACATCTTGTATTGCCTGACATAAGTACTGAAACCTCCCTCTACCCACTACACACACACTTACACACATTCTTTCTCTCTCTCTCTCTCTCTCTCTCTCTCTCTCTCTCTCTCACAGACACACACATACACACACTAATGAGGGTATTTAAAAGGGACACAGGAGCCAATAAGAGTTCCCAGTGATCAAAACTGGAACAGTTTGACAAGCAAAATAATGTTGGTCTATTACCTAAAATATAGATAAGTCCATGCTCATATAGGGAGCTGAATACATAAATAACTGGACAAGTGCTAATTCTTCATGCAAAGAAATCTCAACTTATATTACATAGATACTCCAGCATTCTTATAGTCCTACAGGGTAGAAATTCAACATGTATCTCACTGGGTAAAAACAAAGTGTAAATAAGGCTGCAATACATTTTTGAGGTTTTAGGGGTAAATCCTTTCCTTTGCCTTCATCAGCTTTTAGAAGCTACTCACATACCTTGGTTAATTATCCCCAGAGCAAGGAACTCTGCATCTCAGTCATTATTCTCCTAAAGCCACATCTCTCTGACGCTTCTCCACTTTTAATTAAGGACACTTGTAATTACTTGAGCCCACCTAGGTAATCCAAGATAATCTCCCTATTTTGAAATCAATTGATTATAAGTGTGTAATTCATTTAAACTTTAATTCCTCTTTGTCATATAAAGTGATATATTTACAGTTCTGGAGATTAGGACATGTATATCTATGGCAGGCTATTTTGACCTCTCACATCCTTTGAGGAGATGGAGTATTACTCCCCACTTGTTGTGAAGAGTAGCTTGGAAAGAAGGATAAAAGAATAACTTTACTGTTGGAGAAACCCAATCATATTTCCTTAGTGGCATGATAAAAGTTAACATCAACAGTGATGTCATGTTTACGGTATATATTCTTGATTTTTGTATGATGAAAATGACATTTTACCCCTATGGATTTTCTCCCCAAAATACATATTCCCAGTTTACTCATAAGAAAAATGTGAGACAGATCCCAATTGAGGGACATTCTACAACATACCTCATCAGTACTTCTCAAAAATACCAAAGTCATCAGAAATAAGAAAAATCTGAGTATGTATAATAGCCAAGAGGAGGCTAAGGAAAGAAATATGAAACATAAATGTAATGCATATCCTGGATGAAATCTTGGAACAAAAAATGGGTACTAGGAAAAAAATAAGAAAAAGGAATGAAATGTGGGCTTCAGTCAATAATAGTGTGTCTATATTGGTTCATTAGTTTTCACAAATGCCCATACTAACCTAAGATATTAGTAATAGGGGAAATTTTGTGTGGGTATGTGGAAACTCTTTGTGCTACCTCCACAGGTTTTCTATAAATCTCAAACTGTTCTAAAATTAAAAGGTTTTTGTTTGCTGGCTTGTGAGATGTAAAGACATAAATCATCTGCTGGGGGAGCCAATAGAAGTACCTATTCCAGTTTGGGAAGTTTGTAAACTTCACCACCTTTCAGTGGAGTTTGCTTATAAAAAGAATATTATGGGATGAAAGGAAGTAAATTATTTCAGTTCTGATGCTACTCCAAGTGGAGAGGATATTAACACATGGGTTGGCATGTGGGAGGTAAAACAGAGCAATATAAATAACAGCGAATAAGACAGAATTGTGAAACACAGGGGTCAGTGAGCGTACTACGTGAAAGGATGGGAAGCGACAGAGTCATGTAAGGCTACTGGACTTTGTTGGGGAAGTTTTGTCAGGGAAGACAATGTATTTCCAGCTAAAAACCAAAGCTACAGGCTTCTTTCATAAAAGATCTATACTTGTGTTTTGTCCTAAATCCAGTACCTTTAGATTTTAGCCCATTTCTGCTAGATTTGTCTTCCGGAAAGCAACTTGACCAAAGCAATTAATCACTTGACTTCCCCTCATCTGTGGTCATCACATCCCCAATCCAATGGAACTGAGGCTAGCAAATAGTAGGTCTAGGGCTGGATGCCTGTTTCACAGCCTTAAGTATTTACTATCTGACCCTTAAAAAAAAAAAAAAACTTCACTGTTACTGTTTTAGCAGTATTTTTTTCCCTTTAGTAAATATGACACAACTATCAGAAATTAGTTTTCTGACTAACTTTGTTTTATACATTTATTTGTTCTGCAATGCTATGGTAGTACTCTCAAAATAAGTTTTCTGAAGTCACTATTTTGAGATAAATTAACAAAAAGAATAATGGTTTCTGAAAGAACGAAAAAGTTCAGAAAATGAATTAAAAAATTGACAAAACAACATCTTAAGTTCAAAAACGAATTCTGTTTTTCTAAGACATGTGATGGCCCTATATTTCAGAATTCTAAATGTGTGTTCTGAGGGGGAACTTGATGATTCATGCCTGTGATCTTTCCTTAGTAACAACAGTTGAAAGTAACTCAGAGTCCCAGTATTCGAACTGTGTCTACCTTTAGTAGCAATGTTTTCCAAATGATTTACAGATGGGAAGGGGGTGGGGGACTTAGAACATCAAATAACAAATAAATAACAAACAACAAATAAATAACAAATAAAAATTATATGATCTCTTTCCTCAACAAAAGCCATTAATAATTATATAGACATACCCTGGAGTAGAAAATGGCAAACCTCTCCAATATTCTTGCCTGGAAAATTCCATGGACAGAGGAACCTGGTGGGCTATAGTTCATGGAGTCTCAGAGTCAGACCTGACTGAGCAAACTGAGCACACACATGTAGGTGTGTTTGTGTAATGTACACATATGATATATGCAGTATACTTACAGGTATGTATTTACATATGCTTATCATTAGAAAATATTTTACTATTCATATCCAGAATAGTTACTGCATTTAGAAGGATTGAATTTACCATGAATGTTTTTGTCTTGAAGAATTTCTTAAATTCCTGTATCAGTAAGTTCAGTAGGAATGATTTATATACTTGTGTAAATTTTTCTTTTAAAAGACCATTTAAACGAAGGCGTACACAAAATCTATTCAATACCAAGTATTAATGTTTTTCAAATGAGTCCATGGTGACTTTTGCCTTAAAAATCAGGGCAACATTTTTCCTTTCTGGGAATATTTATTTTAAAAATGCAATTCACGTTTTAATTTCATCCCTGAAGGTAGAAGCCCAGGTATTAGTGTTCTTTCCTTTTCCTCTATGTCTGTAGTTCCTGCTTGTTTAATCTCAATGCATTTTGTTTAATACTTCGGTGCTGTTTATCGAGACACTTTAATTTGATTGTTTCCTTTCATGTTTGTCTTCACCAGGTGTTTCTTGACTGGAACGCATTTCCCACATGATAAAATTAAAGGTCTAATTAATGCCTTTAAGGACATTGGTGCACAATTCAGCACCTAATTTTCTGCAGGGGGCATATTTAGGTGTTTAACTAGGTGGAACTCTGTGCCAAAGATTTCATTTGCATACAGAGTCCCTCACTTTTTTTTTTTCTTTGTAAACACTCTTCAATTCAGAAACAAAGAATGCATTCACGTTACTTGGTATGCACTTTGCCAGCAAGCAGAGGAGTATAGAAAATAAATATATCTAAGCCACATTTCATCAGAGCAGAAACAAAAATCCTATTAGATGAGGTGTTGAAATATGAGGTCCATTTCTTTGGAGCAGCGAGGATAATACTCAGCATTTTAAAATGGAGGAGGGACCTGCAGAAGCACTGCATGAAAAACGAATGCTTTGAGATATCACATCTGAGATGCAGAGGATCTTAAGAAAAATATGACACCACATCAAGCACAAAAAAGAAAGCTAAATCACCACCAGGCAACTGCTGGCAGAGAGAAGGCCGGGAAGCAAAAACGCATTGATCTACCTTAAGGCTGCAAGGACCAGAAAAGGGGCCGTCTATCTAAAGACTGAGACACTGTTTCTAATCCCGTTTCACTTCTAGTCTACTTTGAATCA
This sequence comes from Tragelaphus eurycerus, assembly GCA_935064755.1. Taxonomy (NCBI): domain Eukaryota; kingdom Metazoa; phylum Chordata; class Mammalia; order Artiodactyla; family Bovidae; genus Tragelaphus; species Tragelaphus eurycerus. The sequence continues at coordinate 514,929 of CAKXYN010000120.1, read as the reverse complement.
TAAACATTGTGGATGCTAATGTTAATACTAATAAAATGTTTACTTAATTGTTAGCATAGAAATCTATTAAAATTGCATTTTACCCCAGTTCCCTCAAAGACATGATTTATCAGGTATGGGAATGCAATTTTGCCAATTTCCACATTTCCTCTACAGAATCATAATCTTTATCAGCACTTCACTCTTGACATGGACAACAGACATTTTCCTCACATTCATAAAATGCTAACGTCAAAGTAAAAATCACCGAGACAAAGGACAAAGTTAAGGAGGTGAGGAAGACTTTTCTCAAGCATATTGCCATCAGGGCTCAGAGATCAGAAGTCAATCTGAACCCAGTTCCACTGAAACAAAAAGCTGGAGAGTTTATATTAGGTGGTTTCAGGGAATCACAGGTCATCTGTGTGGCTATAGGTTTTACTTAAAGGAAAGGCAAACTTCCTTATATCTTCATAATAGAAAGAAATTTTACAACTTGGAACAAGATACCCCATAGAAGTTAGGCTCCTATCTTCCAATAGAAGCTGGGAAATGGGGCTCTGTTTTCCTTGATGTTTGTATTTCAAAGGGAAATCCAGGGAACCCTTGAGAAAGACATTTCTGGGTTTAAGACTGGCAAGAAGCTTTTAAAAAGATGTACCTCTCAAAAGAGTAGAGAAAGAAATTATATTAATAATTTCAGCCTTTTCTCTAAGAAAAGGAAAGTCAGTGGTCCACAGTCTGGAAGAAACCTGTGTAAAGTTTAGGTAAACTGATGGAAACTTGAAAATGAGCTTGGCCACAGACAAGTACAACTTTTAAAGAAATCCAGGAGACCCATCCCCTCCAATCTATTGTTGTCCTTGTGTCTCACCTGAATATAAATTTTGAAGCCCCTGCTTTTTTTTTTTTAATTTTATTTTATTTAACTTTACAATACTGTATTGGTTTTGCCATATATCACAATGAATCTGCCACTGGTATACATGTGTTGCCCATCCTGAACCCTCCTCCCTCCTCCCTCCCTCCTCTGCTTTTTAATAGCCATTGTTAGAGTGACAGTTTCCTCTAGGAATTTTGTTCATAGTCATTTATTAATTAGACATATTATGTAAGTATTGTGTAGAATAGAATAAGGCAGATTTAAAAAATAAGAATGGTAATCAGAATTACCAAAAAATGTGAATTATAATGTTTCATATGCTTGTTTTCCCTTTATACCACACCTATCCATTGATCCAGAGGTCTTTTGAGAATCCTTAGTGTTTGGAGAATAACAATGAAGAAACATTAATCCCAAATTCTATCTCCAGTGCTGGACTGGCTACATAATTTGTGGTGCCCAGTTCAAAATGAAAATATAGGATTGCTAATTAAAAAATAATTTAGATTGCAAAACCAAAGTGCAAGTCTCTTCTGAATAATAACACAAGTCTTGTGTCTATGAAGCTGAACCTGCTCAAATGCTAATTTTCCTATAAGGATATTTTTATTATCCTTATCAGATCACACTACCCATCCTATGAAATCTCATAACACTTTGTTCTTTTGTTTTACCAGGTCTTATAAAAATTGTAATAACCTCTTTCCATAAATACATCCATGCTATCTGAGAGCAGAGGACATGTTTCATTGATTCCTCCTAAATTGTGTAATACTTTTTTTTTTAAGATTAATTTCAAAATATGTAATATGGTATATGGTTTAAAAAGCACAATGACATAAGAACAGTACATATTGCAAAGTCTCAGTCTCATCCTGCACCATCCAATTTGTTTCTCACTTATTTTCCAGTTCCATTCATACCAATTTTGTTAGTTTATGGGTACATCCTTCTGGAGTCTCTTAAAGCATATGTGAGCATTTATGAACATGTATTTCTAGTCCTCTTCTTCCTTATATTTATTATGCACACACACATACATATACACAAATACTATTCTGAACCTGCTTTTTTTCACTTAAACATATATATTAGACAATGTTCAATTAGACGACGTAGAGTTTCCCCATGTGTCATGGGTTATTTAACCAGTTCCAAATGGATAAATACTTGAATTATTCCCAGTCTCTTGCTATTATAAATAATATAGCAATGAATATTATAAATAATGCTATTTCATGTGCAAATACATATTTGTAGCATAAATGCCTAGCTACATAAAAAAAGTTTTGCCAAATTATCTCCAATAAAGAATGTGATATTTGACATTCACTTCCACAGTATATGAAAAGGCTTGTTTCCACCCACAACCTAATGGTTGTATATTTTTATCAAATATTTAGAACTTAGTATTTCTGCTGTATTATTTAGCATGTGGATAATTATTACATATTGTTAAATAGTTATTACATATAACTATTACTTGCAGCCCCAACTTATTTTTTATTTACATATTTGTGTGTGTAAAAGTCACTCGTTCGTGTCCAACTCTTCACGACCCCATGAACTATACAGTCCATGGAATTCTCCAGGCCAGGATACTGGAGCGGGTAGTCTATCCCTTCTCCAGTGGATCTTCCTGACCCAGGAATTGAACTGGGTTCTCTTGCACTGCAGGCGAAGTCTTTACCAACTGAGCTATCAGGGAAGCCCTTATTTGTATTTACTGGGTACATATTCTTAATTTTTGACATTTATAAATTGCATTATTTTTGTCATTCATCTTTGGCACAGAGATAAATTTTAATTTTCAGTTTAGTCTTGAATCTTTTACTATATAAGTTAAACCAAAATATAAATTAAACCCATTTATATTTATTTATATAACAGATAATATTTGAATTTAGTTATATTATGAGATATTTTGTTTTCTGTTGGTTTTCTGTGTTTTTCCATATATAATACCCTTGATCCCTTCTCTCTTGTGTCTTCAGTATTCTTATTTTAAATTGAGGAATAGTTAACTTACAATGTTGTGTTAGTTTCAGGTGTACAGCTATATATATATACACATATATATATATGATTCACATATTCAGCCATATATATATTCTTTTCTCTTATAGATTATTACAAGGTACTGAGTATATGTACCTGTGCTGTATAGTAGGTCCTTATTGGTTATCTATTTTGTATATGGTAGTGTGTGTTTGATAATCCTAAATTTTTAATTTATCCCTCTCCACTTCTCCCTTTAGTAACAATAAGTTTGTTTTCTGTGAGTGTGGGTCTATTTTTGTTTTGTATATAAATTCATTAGTATCATGTTTTTATATTCCACATATGAGTATAGTATATGATATTTATCTTTGTCTAGTCTTTGTCTATGTAGGCTAGACAGAGAAAGACAAATATTATGTAATACATATAATATATTTCATAGAATGTCACACTATGTATGATACTATATCATATTTAGTATAATAATCTCTAGGTCCATCCATGTTGTTACAAATGTTCCTACTTTTTATGACTAATATTCCACTGTAAATATATATGTGTGTTTATATACCACATCTTATTTATCCATTCATCTATTGATAGAGATTTAGGTTGCTTTTATATCTTTACTATTGTAAATATTGCTGCAGTAAACATTGAGGTGTAGATATCTTTTCTCCAGCTATAAGCTCAGGAATGGCATTGCACAATCATATGATAACTCTTTTTCTTATTTTTTAAAGGAACCTCCATGCTATTCACCATAGTGGTTCTACCAATTTACATTCCCACCAACAATATAAAGGGTTCCTTTTTCTCCACACCCTCTCCAATATTTATTGCTAGTAGTCTTTTTGACAATGGCCATTCTGACCAGTTTGAAGTGATACCTCATTGTAGTTTTGATTTGCATTTCTCTAATAATTAGCAATGTTGAGCATCTTTTCATGTGTCTTTCAGCCATCTATTAATATATGTCTTCTTTGGAGAGATATCTATTTAGATCTTCTGCCCATATTTTGATTAGCTCATTTGTTTTTATAGATATTGAGCTTTATCAGTTGTTTGTATATTTTGGAAATTATTCCCTTATAGGATTTTCTCCCATTCTGTAGGTCATCTTTTTGTCTTGTTTATGGTTTCCTTTGTCATGCAAAAGCTTTTGAGCTTAATTAAGTCCCATTTGTTTATTTTTGTTTTTATTTTCATTACTCTAGGAGATGGTTGCAAAAAGATAATACTGGAATTTATATCAAAGGGTGTTTTCCCTGTTTTCCTCTAAGAGTTTTATAGTATCCAGTTTTACATTTAGGTCTTTAATCCCTTTGAGTTTATTTTTATATATGGTGTTAGAGAATGTTCTAGTTTCATTCTTTTACATGTAGCCATCCAATTTTCCCAGTACCACTTATTGAAGAGACTGTCTTTTCTCCATTGTATATTATATTCTTGCTACTTTGTCATATGTTGACCATAGGTGCTGTGGATTTATTTCTGGGCTTTCTATCCTGTTTCATTGATCTATGTGTCTGTTTTTGTTTCTGTGCCATATTGTTTTGATTATGGTAGCTTTGTAGTGTGGTCTAAAGTCAGAGAGCCTGATTCCTCCAGCTCCATTTTTCTTTCTCACAATTGCTTTGACTATTCAGAGTTCTTTGTGTTTTCAGAAGTTTTAAATTTTTAGTTCTAGATCTGTGAAAAATGCCATTGGTAAATTGACAGGGATTGTATTGAGCCTGTAGACTGCCTTGGGTAGGAGAGTCATTTTGGACAATATTTATTCTTTCACTCCAAGGACACTGTATATCTTTCCATCTGTTTGTGTTTTCTTCAATTTCTTTCATCTGCTGCTTCCAGTTTGCAGAGTATAGGTCTTTTGCCTCCTTAAGTAGGTTTATTCTTAGGTATTTTATTCTTTTGATACTATAGTAGATGGGATTGCTTCCTTAATTTCTCTTTCTGAGCTTTCGTTGTTAGTGTGTAGAAATGAATCAGATGTCTATGTATTAATTTTGTATTGTGACACTTTATCAAATTCACTGATGAGCTCTAGTAGTTTTCGGGTAGAGTCTTTAGGATTTTATATGTCCGGTATCATGTTATCTGCAAACCATAACAGCTTGTACCACTTCTATTCCAATATGGATTCCGTTTACCTCTTTTTCTTCTTGGATTGCTGTAGCTATGACTTCTAACACTGTGGTGAATAAAAGTGGTGAGAGTGGGCATCCTTGTCTTGTTCCTGATCTTAGAGGAAAGGCTTTCAGATTTCACTGCAGAGTATGATGTTAGCTGTGGGTTTGTCATCAGATCAGATCAGATCAGATCAGTCGCTCAGTCGTGTCCGACTCTTTGCGACCCCATGAACTGCAGCACGCCAGGCCTCCCTGTCCATCACCAGCTCCCGGAGGTCACTCAGACTCACACCCATCAAGTCAGTGATGCCATCCAGCCATCTCATCCTCTGTCGTCCCCTTCTCCTCCTGCCCTCAATCCCTCCCAGCATCAGAGTCTTCTCCAATGAGTCAACTCTTCCCATGAGGTGGCCAAAATACTGGAGTTTCAGCTTTAGCATCATTCCTTCCAAAGAAATTCCAGGATTGATCTCCTTCAGAATGGACTGGTTGGATCTTCTTGCAGTCCAAGGGACTCTCAAGAGTCTTCTCCAACACCACAGTTCAAAAGCATCAATTCTTCGGCGCTCAGCCTTCTTTACAGTCCAGCTCTCACATCCATACATGACCACATGACCACAGTGGGTTTGTCATATATAGCCTTTATTATGTTGAGGCAATACTATATTCTTTTTTTTTTGCTTCCACAAGAAGAATGTTTATTCACTTATCAATCTAGCAATAATTTATTTATTTTTTAATTTTATTTTGCTTAACTTTACAGTATTGTATTGCTTTTGCCATTCATCAAAATGAATCCGCCACAAGTATACATGTGTCCCCCATCCTGAACCCTCCTCCTTCCTCCATCCCCATACCATCCCTCTGGGTCGTCCCAGTGTGCCAGCTCCAGGTTTCCGTTATCAGGCATCGTACCTGGACTGGCGACTCGTTTCAGAAATGATATTATACATATTTCAATGCTATTCTCCCAAATCATCCCACCCTCTCCCTCAGTCCATAAGACTGTTCTATACATCAGTGTCTCTTTTGCTATCTCATAAACAGGGTTATTGTTACCATCTTTCTAAATTCCATATATATGCGTTAGTATATTGTATTTGTGTTTTTCTTTCTGGCTTACTTCACTCTGTATAATAGGCTCCAGTTCCATCCACCTCATTAGAACTGATTCAAATGTATTCTTTTTAATGCCTGAGTAATACTCCATTGTGTATATGTACCACCGCTTGCTTATCCATTCATCTGCAGATGGACATCTAGGTTGCTTTCAAGTCCTGGCTATTGTAAACAGTGCTGCTATGAACATTGGGGTACACGTGTCTCTTTCAATTCTGGTTTTCTCAGTGTGTATGCCCAGCAGTGGGATTGCTGGATCATAAGGCAGTTCTATTCCCAGTTTTTTGAGTAATCTCCATATTGTTCTCCATAGTGGCTGTATTAGTTTGCATTCCCACCAACAGTATTGGCTAAACATTGTCAACAATAATAGCTTGAATCCTTTTGTAACTCTCTCTTTTATCACGTAATTTTAGCACTAATAATCTAATTATTCCTAGTGTTTACTCTTATAGATCCCTAAAATTTTACCACTTGTTTTTCAGCTCTAAATTGTATCTTCAATTTAATTATATGCAGATTATAAAATGATCAGTTACTCAAAATGAGATAAATTTCCTACTCTTTCTTTCTCCACATATTAATGGCATAATTATTCACCTGGCAGAGTGAATAGTATTTGCACTGTCATATGTATCCCACTTTTACCAGGCTAGCACTATTTGCCTGTGGGCTATATTAAAGAAAAGATTGCCTAGTTATGAATTTTTTTCATGACTTTTCTTTCTTTCATTAGTATCTTTTGGGTATTGTTTCACTGTCTTATAATATTAAATGGTGCTATGAAGAAATCTGAAATCAGGATAATTTTAATTAAAGTAAATTTTTTTTCTGGCTATCCAAGGGATTCTTTCTTTCTATCAGTCTAATAAATTTATGAGAATATTTTTCATATTGGTTAATGTTTTGTGACCTTTTATTATGTACATTCATTCTTTAATGAAATGTTTGAATTATGTGTGTCATTTTCACCATGTTACTTTCATTATTTTCACTGTGTTAACTTCTGCTTTGTGAATTCCATTTGTAAGATTGATATTCTTTGATTGAATTCTATATACTGAATTTCATATTCTTCCTAGCCCCTAATTATCTATATAACTTCTTTTGTTTCACTTTATTTTCCTTTCAATTTTACTATACACATTCTTTCCTGTGGTTTCAGGAGTCAATTATCCATTTTGCCCCTTTTAATTTAGACAATTTCTGAAGCAATTTTACCATCTTATTTTTTAGAACTATTTCCTAAATTTTAATATTTTCTTCTTTCTGCTATCTAGCCATATCTTCTCTGAATACTTAACAATTCTATTTTGAAAAGTTATTTCTTAGTAATGATTTCACTAAGGTATGTATATGTGTGTGTGTCTATGTATAGACACACACACACACGTGTGTCTATATATATTAATATATACACACACTGTAAGTCCCCTACATACGAATGAATTCCATTCTGAGAGTATGTTCATAAGTCCAATTTATTTGTAAGTCAAACAAAGTTAGCCTAGGTACCCAACTAACAAAATCAGCTATATACTACTGTACTGTATTAAATTTATAATACTTTTCACATAAATAATACATAAAAAACAAACACAAAAAATAAAACATTTTTAGTCATATAGTACAGGACTTTAAAGGGACTTCCCTGTAGTTTAAATGATAAAGAATCTGCCTGCTATGCAGGAGACCAGGTTTCCATCCCAGAGTTGAGAAGATCCTCTGGAGAAGGGAATGGCTACCCAGTCCAGAATTCTTGCCTGGAGAATCCCATGGAGAGAACGTGGACAGAGAAGCCTGGTGGGCTACAGTCCGTGGGGTTGTGAAGAGTCAGACATGGCTGAGCGACTAACACATACATAGTACCTTGAAAAATACAATAATACATGACAACAGCTAGGATACTGGGACTGGCAAGAAGAGTTAATGACTGGAGGAAGGAGAGGAGGTAAGAAATGATAGAGCTGAACAGTCATCAGCAACAGGGGATGGAGGGCAAGCTGCAACCATACTCTCTCCTGATGTTGATGATTTTGGAGCCCAAGAAAAGTCTCCTGCATAGCAGGCAGATTCTATATCATTTGAACTACAGGGAAGTCCATTTAAGGTACTATACTATATGACTAAAAATGTTTTATTTTTCGTGTTTGTTTTTTATGTATTATCTGTGTGAAAGCTATTATAAATCAATTACAGTACAGTCATATATAGCTAATTGTGTTAGTTGTGTACCTAGGCTAACTTTGTTGGATTTACAAATAAATTGGACTTGTGAATACACTCTTGACTTTATTTTGGGGGACTCCAAAATCACTGCAGGTGGTGACCGCAGCCATGAAATTAAAAGATGCTTGCTCCTTGGAAGAAAGGCTTTGATAAATCTAGATAGCATATTAAAAAGCAGAGACATTACTTTGCCAACAAAGGTCCATCTAGTCAAAGCTATGGTTTTTATGTAGTTATGTAAGGTAGTTATGTATGGATGTGAGGGTTGGACTATAAAGAAAGCTGAGCGCTTAAGAACTGATGCCTTTGAACTGTGGTGTTGGAGAAGACTCTTGAGAGTCCCTTGGACTGCAAGGAGATCCAATCACTCAATCCTAAAGGAAATCAGTCCTGAATATTCATTGGAAGGACTGATGCTGAAGCTGAAGCTCCAATATTTTGGCCACCTGATGCGAAGAACTGACTCATTTGAAAAGACCCTGACATTAGGAAACATTAAAGACAGGAAGAGAAGAGGTTGACAGACATTGAGATGGTTGGATGACATCACTGACTCAATGGACATGAATCTGAATAAGCTCCAGGAGTTGGTGATGGACAGGGAAGCCTGGTGTGCTGCAATCCATGGGGTCACAAAGAGTCAGACACGGTGACTGAACAGAATTAAACTGATATTGATGATACAGGTTCTGGTTCCTTGCTGGACTCCCTTCTATCTACCCTCATGACAAAACAACCCTGTGATACCCGGGTAGTAGCTCTTTTTTTGTGTCATAGATGACATGGTAGAACTGGATTGGATTCTGAATGGCTGTTGTAACCTTGCTGTACCATTCTACATTTGGGTTCTGTGCCTCAAAAACTAACAATGCCTACTCAAATAAAGAAAATCTCCTTGCCATTTCCAACATCAGGAGTTTCTTCAGTTCTTCAGTTACTTTCTTTTCCTCTTGTCTCTCTTTATCCTTCTTGGCATTTGGCACTTCTTAGCAGTACCAAGTTTTATCCTTGCTTCTAGACATCCAGGTTTGCTGCTTTTATGCTTCCTTTTGAACATCTAGGCTTGAAATAAAGTATTGTACACTGTATTTGGGGCTTCCCTGATGCCTCAGTGGTAAATAATCTTCCAGCCAAATACAGGAGAGGTGAAGAGGGTCCAATCCCTGGGTTGGGAAGATTCCCTGAAGAAGAAAATGGCAACCCACTCCAGTATTCAGTACTGTGAAATAAAGTACACAAAAATACAACCACATGTATAGGATGCATACACATGATACTGTATGCCAGACACATGAAGTTATTTGTGTGATTGGATATGTAAATGTACACTCCCATCTTTGAAAGTTTGCACCTTGAACGTTCATATGTAGGGGACATATTGAATGTGTGTGTGTACATTTACAATACATATAATAAATATTATAAATATTTAATAAAGAAATAAATAAATATTTAATAAAGAAATAAATAAAAATTTAATAAAGAAATATTAAATTGATATTTAAATAATAAACATTAACACTAGCAAGGGGATACTCTTTCTGACCCCTTCTGATGCCTATGTCAGAATCTTTCTCTATCTCCTTTATACTTTAATAAAACTTTATTACACAAAAGCTCTGAGCCATCAAGCCTTGTCTCTGGCCCCGGATTGAATTCTTCTCCTCTGGAGGCCAAGAATCCCGGTGTCTTCACGTGACACAACAACCTTTCATCTTGGGGACTCGTCCAGGATCCTTCAGGACAAGGAGGGCCTAGAGGAGCTATCCCACATTGAAGATCAGGAAGGGCGGTGGTGAAGAGAGACCCCCTCGTCCAAGGTAAGGTGCAATGGCTGTGCTTTGCTGGAGCAGCCGTGAAGAGATACCCCATGACCAAGGTAAGAGAAACTCAAGTAAGATGGTAGGTGTTGCAAGAGGGCATCAAAGGGCAGACACACTGAAACCATACTCACAGAAAACTAGTCAATCTGATCACACTAGGACCACAGCCTTCTCTAACTCAATGAACGTAAGCCATGCCCGTGGGGCAACCCAGGATGGGCGGGTCATGGTGGAGAGATATGACAGGGTGTGGTCCGCTGGAGAAGGGAATGGCAAACCACTTCAGTATTCTTGCCTTGAGAACCCCATGAACAGTATGAAAAGGCAGAATGATAGGATACTGAAAGAGAAACTCCCCAGGTCAGTAGGGGCCCAATATGCTACTGGAGATCAGTGGAGAAATAACTCCAGAAAGAATGAAGGGATGGAGCCAAAGCAAAAAGAATACCCAGCTGTGGATGTGTCTGGTGATAGAAGCAAAATCCGATGCTGTAAAGAGCAATATTGCATAGGAACCTGGAATGTCAGGTCCATGAATCAAGGCAAATTGGAAGTAGTCAGACGAGAGATGGCAAGAGTGAATGTTGACATTCTAGGAATTAGCGAACTAAAATGGACTAGAATGGGTGAATTTAACTCAGAGGACCATTATATCTACTACTGTGGGCAGGAATCCCTCAGAAGAAATGGAGTGGCTATCATGGTCAAGAAAAGAGTCCGAAATGCAGCACTTGGATGCAATCTCAAAAACAACAGAATGATCTCTGTTTGTTTCCAAGGCAAACCATTCAATGTCACAGTAATCCAAGTCTATGCCCCAATGAGTAATGCTGAAGAAACTGAACAGTTCTATGAAGACCTACAAGAACTAACACCCAAAAAAGTTAGTTTTAGAACTACCACCCAAAAAAGATGTCCTTTTCATTATAGGGGACTAGAATGCAAAAGTAGGAAGTCAAGAAACACCTGGAGTAACAGACAAATTTGGCCTTGAAATACAGAATGAAGCAGGGCAAAGACTAATAGAGTTTTGCCAAGAAAATGCACTAGTCATAACAAACACCCTCTTCCAACAACACAAGAGAAGACTCTATACATGGACATCACCAGATGGTCAACACTGAAATCAGATTGATTATATTCTTTGCAGCCAAAGATGGAGAAGCTCTGTACAGTCAGGAAAAACAAGACCAGGAGCTGACTGTGGCTCAGACCATGAACACCTTATTGCCAAATTCAGACTTAAATTGAAGAAAGTAGGGAAAACCACTAAACCATTCAGGTATGACCTAAATCAAATCCCCAATGATTATACAGTGGAAGTGAGAAATAGATTTAAGGGCCTAGATCTAATCGACAGAGTGCCTGATGAACTATGGAATGAGGTTCGTGACATTGTACAGGAGACAGGGATCAAGACCATTCCCATGGAAAAGAAATGCAAAAAAGCAAAATGGCTGTCTGGGGAGGCCTTGCAAATAGCTGTGAAAAGAAGAGAAGCGAAAAGCAAAGGAGAAAAGGAAAGATACAAACATCTGAATGCAGAGTTCCAAAGAATAGCAAGAAGAGATAAGAAAGCCTTCTTCAGCAATCAATGCAAAGAAATAGAGGAAAACAACAGAATGGGAAAGACTAGGGATCTCCTCAAGAAAATCAGAGATACCAAAGGAACATTTCATGCAAAGATGGGCTCGATAAAGGACAAAAATGGTATGGACCTAACAGAAGCAGAAGATATTAAGAAGAGGTGGCAAGAATACACAGAAAAACTGTAAAAAAAGATCTTCACGACTCAGATAATCATGATGGTGTGATCACTGACCTAGAGCCAGATCCTGGAATGTGGAGTCAAGTGGGCCTTAGAAAGCATCACTGTGAACAAAGCTAGTGGAGGTGATGGAATTCCAGTGGAGCTATTCCAAATCCTGAAAGAGGATGCTGTGAAAGTGCTGCACTCAATATGCCAGCAAATTTGGAAAACACAGCAGTGGCCACAGGACTGGAAAAGGTCAGTTTTCATTCCAATCCCAAAGAAAGGCAATGCCAAAGAGTGCTCAAACTACCGCACAATTGTACTCATCTCACACGCTAGTAAAGTAATGCTCAAAATTCTCTAAGCCAGGCTTCAGCAATATGTGAACCGTGAACTTCCTGATGTTCAAGCTGGTTTAGAAAAGGCAGAGGAACCAGAGATCAAATTGCCAACATCCGCTGGATCATGGAAAAAGCAAGAGAGTTCCAGAAAAACATCTATTTCTGCTTTATTGACTATGCCAAAGCCTTTGTGTGGATCACAATAAACTGTGGAAAATTCTGAGAGAGATGGGAATACCAGACCACCTGATCGGCCTCTTGAGAAATTTGTATGCAGGTCAGGAAGCAATAGTTAGAACTAGACATGGAACAACAGACTGGTTCCAAATAAGAAAAGGAGTATGTCAAGGCTGTATATTGTCACCCTGTATATTTAATTTGTATGCAGAGTACATCATGAGAAACGCTGGACTGGAAGAAACACAAGCTGGAATCAAGATTGCCGGGAGAAATATCAATAATCTCAGATATGCAGATGACACCACCCTTATGGCAGAAAGTGAAGAGGAACTAAAAAGCCTCTTGATGAAAGTGAAAGTGGAGAGTGAAAAGTTGGATTAAAGCTCAACATTCAGAAAATGAAGATCATGGCATCTGGTCCCATCACTTCATGGGAAATAGATGGGGAAACAGTGGAAACAGTGTCAGACTTTATTTTTCTGGGCTCCAAAATCACTGCAGATGGTGACTGCAGCCATGAAATTAAAAGACGCTTACTCCTTGGAGGGAAAGTTATGACCAACCCAGATAGCATATTCAAAAGCAGAGACATTACTTTGCCAACAAAGGTTCACCTAGTCAAGGCTATGGGGAAGGCAATGGCACCCCACCCCAGTACTTTTGCCTGGAAAATCCCATGGACGGAGGATCCTAGTAGGCTCCAGTCCATGGGGTAGCTAAGAGTCGGACACGACTGAGCGACTTCCTTTCACTTTTCATTTTCATGCATTGGAGAAGGAAATGGCAACCCACTCCAGTGTTCTTGCCTGGAGAATCCCAGGGACAGGGGAGCCTGGTGAGCTTCTGTCTATGGGGTCGCACAGAGTCGGACAGGACTGAAGCGACTTAGCAGCAGTCAAGGCTATGGTTTTTCCTGTGGTCAGGTATGGATGTGAGAGTTGGACTGTGAAGAAGGCTGAGCGCTGAAGAATTGATGCTTTTGAACTGGGGTGTTGGAGAAGACTCTTGAGAGTCCCTTGGACTGCAAGGAGATCCAACCAGTCCATTCTGAAGGAGATCAGCCCTGGGATTTCTTTGGAAGGAATGATGCTACAGCTGAAACTCCAGTACTTTGGCCACCTCATGCGAAGAGTTGACTCATTGGAGAAGACTCTGATGCTGGGAAGGATTGAGGGCAAGAGGAGAAGGGGACGACAGAGGATGAGATGGCTGGATGGCATCACTGACTCGATGGATGTGAGTCTGAGTGACCTCCGGGAGTTGGTGATGGACAGAAAGGCCTGGCATGCTGTGATTCATGGGGTCACAAAGAGTCGGACACAACTGAGCGACTGATCTGATCTGAAACATTAATGTTTATTAATTAAATAAAATATTTATTGATAGTTATATTAAATATTAAATAAAACATATAGATATATTTAAGGTCATGTTGAAACAGTTGGCCTGTAATTTTTAAATGCCTTTCATATAAAATTGGGCTTTCCCCAAGGCTCAAGTGGTAAAGAATCCTCCTACCATGCAGGGGATGCAGATTTGATCCCTGTGTCAGAAAGATTCCTTGGATTAGGAAATGGCAAGCCACTCCAGTATTCTTGCCTGGAAAATTCCATGGACAGAGGAGCCGAGTGGGCTACAGTCCATAGCGTTGCAAAGAGTCAGACATGACTGAGTATGCACACGTGTATAAAATAGTCTTCTAGTAGGTTTTGCTTTTATTCATTGGTGCACAGATGCTATTTTTCCATTTTCTTATTATATATTTTTAAGACTTATACTTTTTGTCACCTGTATTAGAAATACTTGCATTTCCCTGGGTCACATATTCATAAAATGTCTTTGGAAGAGTGAAGGGTGATCTCTGTCATGTTTATCTGTTTAAGGATTCCCAATTCTTTTGCTATAATGAAAGTTCTTTTTTTTTTTTTAAATGGCTGTTCTGTGTGACCATGTGACCTTTACTTCTTATTCAGGATCTGACCTGGATGAGGAATCTTCCATTCTTAAGTTACCTCTCGCCTTGGCCTAACTAAGGAGATATTTTCCAGGTATTCCCTTCGTTTCAAGTGTTCTTTCTACCGTAAGTCAAACCTCGGACCCCAGACTCTTACTACCTCTTCTTTTTCTTTTATTTCTTTGGGGATTGAACCCTGTTTATTTAATCTGACTCAACAATACTTGAGGCTTAGAAATTACATATTTTCCAGGAGAGTATATTTCCTATCAACCTTATGCCCCTGCACACACCCTGATCTTCCTAGCAAACTACCATGCAAGTGTGCCTGCCCACATCTTTCCTGGACTTAGCTGGTTTTGACCACACATTAAAGAGCGGGTCTCCTCACATACTTTTATTGAAAAAATAGTTTGTATTTTTTTTCCACTTTTTATATGTGGTTCTCTGTAATTTTCAGACAAAGAAGTAGGCAAATTTGTGAATAAGCTCTCATTCTAATTTAACTATACCTGAATGTCTCCATCTAACACCTAATACACCTAATAGAAGAGTGGATAAAAGTTACAGGAGAAGTTTCATTACCTTACCACTCAACCATTTTATTTTTGGAGTTCCCTACTGAGAAAAATATTTTCAAATAAACAATATTCAAATGGAAGCAAAATGCCATTTCATAAGTACTGGGAAATTATTCAATCACTCCTAATGCAGAGCTTACCTAAAGTTGTAATGGGAATTTCTTTTTTAATATTCAGTTCAGTTCAGTTCAGTCACTTAGCCATGTCCGACTCTTTGCGACCCCATGAATCTCAGCACGCCAGGCCTTCCTGCCCATCACCAACTCCCGGAGTTCACTCAAACTCATGTCCATCGAGTCGGTAATGCCATCCAGCCATCTCATCCTCTGTCGTCCCCTTCTCCTCCTGCCCCCAATCCCTCCCAGCATCAGAGTCTTCTCCAATGAGTCAACTCTTCGCATGAGGTGGCCAAAGTATTGGAGTTTCAGCTTTAGCATCATTCCTTCTAAAGAACACCCAGGGCTGATCTCCTTTAGAATGGACTGGTTGGGTCTCCTTGCAGTCCAAGGGACTCTCAAGAGTCTTCTCCAACTTTAATATTATTATTATTTTAATTTCTATTTATGTATTTTGGGTCTTCATTGCTATGTGTGGACTTTATCTAGTTGCGGAGAGTAGGAGGATATTCTCTAGTTGCCATGCATGGGCTTATTGTTGTGGCTCCTCTTGTTACTGAGCATGGACTCTAGGCAGGCAGGCTTCAGTAGTTGTGGCTCAGGGGCTCCAGAGCTCAGGCTCAGTAGTTATAGTGCATGGGCTTAGTTGCCCCACAGCATGTGGGATCTTCCAGGACCAAGGATTGAACCAGTGTCCCTTGTATCACAAGGCAGATTCTTAACCACTGGACCACCACAGAAGCCCTAAATGGGGGTTTCTTTGCTTTCCTTTTCCCCTTCCTCTAACAAAGGGCATATAGCCAAGTCATCAAAGCAAACTCTGGCATCACCTCTTAACTCTGTTGTGGGTGAATGACAGAGAACAGAGAAGAAAAGGATAGGATATGGTCAGGTTCTGTCCAAGTGAGCTGGCTCTATGGGGGACATAGAGCACAGGAGAGAGACTGAAGATATGCTTTGATATCTAAGGCAAAGTAAAACATGGCTAATCTTAGAGATCAGGTTTTGAGTGACTATTATAAGAAGCATGAGAAAGAGAATGCAAGTGTGAAATGTGTCTTCTGCTGAAAATTGAAAAAAACTGTGGGAAGAATGAATGGAATTTACCTTCTCCACTACCTGGCATATAACAGACACTGAATAAATATTTGTTACATATGAATCATTTTTGACATATTTCAACACTTGTATATATGAGACATTTTGGAAATTCACTCACCTTTGAAAATTTAACTCAAGATCTTTATCAAGTTTCTCTCTTTGGGCTTTTGTTCATAGACGCTTCTTAATAATATTACACTCTGAATATAGATCATGCAAACCTAGCTGTTTCTTATCCAAGGAAACATTGACCTATGTAAAGCTCTGCCTTAATATAGATATGCTTTACTGTTTGCTTTCTAAACTCAGGTTCTCTTGCAAGACAGTCTTGATTAAGGGGTCTAGAGAAGTAAAGAGAGGTTCATTTTCATTTGAAGAAATATTTTAGAAGCTTCTAAATGTGAATTGCCAATTTTGCCTTTATCAAAAATTGGTCAATATTCATAAATTATAAGAATATCTTTTTACTCTCTTATAAAATTATGTTATCTCTATTCTCAGTATTAGTGGAAAAATAGAAAAAAACCACAAGACAAAAAAAAAAATGAACAAATAGAAAATGAGTATTAAAAAATAGAAACTACCACATTTGAGTGTTTATTGTATGCCAGTGTGGGTTCTAACAGCTTCATTTTTAAAATAAATACATTTAAATGCAACATTTTTTCATCCAAGATCATCCAGGATCATCCAGGAAGCCAAAGACAGAGCAGACACTTGGGCCTAGCTAGTTTGAACCAAACCTTTCTTGTTTGCCACATTGGCTTTCCTCTAGAAGGCCCTGGAATAAGTATATTCAAATATGGATCATGAACAAAAAAAAATGCTAGAGATTCCATTTTATGTGGTATTTTTTGGAAAACACATATGTGGCTACAGAAGCTGAAAGCAATAGGTCCAGCTGGTTAGCTTACGGGATTTTTAAATTGCATGTCTAAAAATGAAGTCAGCACATTTCCCCAAACCTTTTTTGCTATATGTCCTCTTCCTCCATGATAAATACGAGCAGTTACTGCATTTTAGAAGCAAAGACTAGAAGTCATTTCTGACTCTTCCCCCACCCATATCACCCTTTGTATATACTGTAAATTTCTATTCAGATTTCTTTAAGAATTCTCAATCCTGGATACCTCTCATGATCACCACTCAATGTTGTTAAAAAAAAAAAAAAAAATCACTTCTAGATTAGTACAGTAACAGCCCAGATGTCCCTCCCTTCCTTGTACTGTTCTCAAACTCAGCCCATCTCCATCCAATTCTTCATCCTGTAACTCAGAATGACTTTTTTAAAGTTGATTTTATCATGTGACTCCCCTATTTACAGTCCTTCTCAGTTCCTCTCAGGTTAAAATCCAAACGGTGTACCAATACAGTATACTAATGCATATATAGAATTTAGAAAAGATGGTGACAATAACCCTGTATACGAGACAGCAAAAGAGACACTGATGTATAGAACAGTCTTTTAGACTCTGTGGGAGAGGGAGAGGGCGGGATGATTTGGGAGAATGGCACTGAAACATGTATAATATCATATATGAAATGAGTCGCCAGTCCAGGTTCGATGCACGATACTGGATGCTTGGGGCTAGTGCACTGGGACAACCCAGAGGGATGGTATGAGGAGGGAGGTGGGAGGAGGGTTCAGGATGGGGAACACATGTATACCTGTGGTGGATTCATTTTGATATATGGCAAAACCAATACAATATAGTAAAGTTTAAAAATTTAATTAAAAAAATAATGTAAAACAAAGATGAAAGTGTACCTCACATTCTCTGGTATAGAAGAAGAATTAATTCAGTGGTTGCAGGCTGAAGATGACTAGGTCAGCTTTGGAAATCCTTAATTTGGGTGTTTATGGGATATACATTAGGAGATATCCATCTGACATTTGGATATGTATCTTTGGATACACACACACACACACACACACACACACACATATATATATATATATATATATATCTTCACTGGTCCCTCCTCTCAAGAAAGAAACCAGGCCAATTCATTAATAGGAAAATACTAGTAACGTTGTTATCACTTATCCCAAGAGCATTTCTTTG
Organism: Tragelaphus eurycerus; assembly: GCA_935064755.1. Lineage (NCBI taxonomy): Eukaryota > Metazoa > Chordata > Mammalia > Artiodactyla > Bovidae > Tragelaphus > Tragelaphus eurycerus. The sequence continues at coordinate 496,668 of CAKXYN010000120.1, read as the reverse complement.
TATTAAACAACTCATTCATACATATAAATTAATTTCAAAACATCAAACAGAGGAGAGTTAAGTTGGAAAGATATTTTTTTAAGGGTAGGTCTCGGCCCTTCAAATCATGCTGCTTGTATATTTCATATATGCAGTAAGAGGTGCTGGTTTCAGAGAAACTGCTGGAAAATTCACTGTGGCTGAAACATGCAAATCAGTGCAGAATGTTTGCTGGGGGGTAAGTCAGAGCAATGCCACTGAAGAAGCCTATATATGCATATCTCATTGGTGACATCTTGAGCTCTGTTAATCAATTCCTATTTGAGATAAATGCATCTGCTTGTATGTCAAAAGACTAGATTCACAGAACCGTGACTAAGATATCTCATGGATTCTCTCCAAGGACTTTAAAAGACAGAACGACAGGAAATTTACTAAATCCATACAGCTAACCTGAAGAAAAGGTTAAGCAAAATTCAGAATCTTCCTTTACAGCCTGCAAATTTTGATAATGTCATAATTTTGTCTACCAACGTCTAGAGCTGTGATTTATTGCAATGCTACGTTAACTGGACTTACAAGAGGTGCTAATTCCTGTCCGAGAAAATAAAATATGACAGAATTTTATTTCCCTGTTTAATCGTCCCCTCAAAATATTTAGGAAGTAGAGCTGAGGAAAAACAAACAAAAACACCTGAGAAGACAACAGAGAATTATAGGACTTTTATTAAAAGGAAGCAGTACAGAATTTGGCTCACAGTTATGCACAGAAGTCCTAAGGGCTACCTATGACATCTTTACCTCAGATTGTTTCTCTCCTAAATCATCTATAATAGAGGCCTGAGGCATTGTGAAGTAAACTCTGAAGCTCACTGCACACAGACTCTAAGGGATATCATTTTCATGGTTCGGTTAACAAGAGAAGTGAAATGTGCCATTATTTGACTTACTTAAAATGTAGCCTCTTCATGTTTTAAGCTCTCCTATCCCATATATTTGCAATTATGGCCCTTAGCTTTCTCCTTGAAACTGTCCTCCTCTGCCTGTTTCTCCTCTTGTTCCCTATGACATTTTTTACTCCATAGCTTCCAGCTATCCCTCAACCACAAAGGTAGTTGAAGCAACATCCAAAAATATCAGTTCCCAGGAGCTGTTAGTTCTGTGATTAGAGTATAAAACGGGTCTCAAGCCTGGGTAATAACTGAATTCATGAATCTCAATTCCCAGATGACATTAATAGCAGCATAGAGCAGGAAGCAGAGTTATGTTAATTTCTGCAGGTAATGCGTAAAAGCAGATAGGGAAAGCTTGAAAGGTCAACATCTGCCATCATGCAGGAGTGCTGCAAAATGTGATTGGCTGGTAAATGTCAACACCATGTTCTAAAATCTACATGCCACCCTTTGAATTTAATCTTAGCTTGCAGCCCAGCTAACAATCATGCAGCATGTTTCAAAAGCCCTTGAATTCTAAAATGGAATTGTATGATTGCATTCCCATGGCAATAAGACACCTGTAAATTACAAACTTGTCATTTAATCAGCATAAATGGAGGGAGTTTGTACAACTACTGTGAATTTTTTTCATATCTATTTTCAGGAGAGGCTGAAGACCTCTTAATGATTATATACCATAACAGACTGCAGGTCTAACTGTTGCCATGGTATTACGTACTTCTTTTCTTTTAAAGAAGTGACTGGAATGTAGCACAGATAATGAATCTAATTGATTGTCCTCTGCTCCACACAGATACATTTTATATTCTCTCCCTTTTGTGCTTTTCCTTCTTTACACTCCATATTGGATTCACTGGTACACATTTGCTCAGTGACAAAAATGACTTATGAAGCAACCCCCACCTTATAAAAAGAAATAAATATAAAAATGATCTGCTTTGAAAAATATCTATATCACAAAAGTATATGGATAAAGACTATAGAAAAAAATTTTTACCTCTTCTACACAAACTGTCAGATTAATTAGTAAGGAGAAAAACAATAAAGGTTTCTTTTTTAAAAAAAAAAAGTAGTTTACTGTCTGTATACTCATAATGTCCAGAGTTATGATAAGAAGTTCTCTTCAATCAAATATGAAATGTGCTAGTGAATCTTAAACATTCCAGATATTCAAATTCAGTTAGTTATCAACAGCTTTGATAACTGGGTTTTTAGATTATGATTAGTTATTATTGTGTATTTTCCAATTACAACACAAATACAAAATTTAATACAATTGACTTTTACTCTCATAGTATTTGCAAATTGACGAAATAGAATTTTTTTTTAAATGTTTTAGTTTGGGTAATTATTTTGAACAGAATCTTAAATTATTGGCTTGAGTGTATAGTCTCATTTTTACATCTATAAAAATGATGAGAAATAAATACATCTTAAAATATGTATTTTTCTTTCTCTTTTAAAGGAGGTGGATAAATATAGACATTTCCTGGGTTACTGTTAGGTATATACAAGTTCGCTTAAACATAGATGATGTGCTCACATTTAATATGTCAGGTGTACATGTTAGGGTTTACAAAAGTTAAGATTTAAAAAAGTCTGCTTTAAGGAGGAGAAGAAACTCAATATGGAAAATAGTGAATTATTAGAAAGCTCTTTCATTTGGTTGACAACTTAAAATACAAATCTAAGGCTTGCCTACTGTGAACATGTGAAATCTCATGTCCTTTGTTTTAGTGATATTACAGCATGAAAGTTTAAGCACTGGTTTATGATATCCACCTTTAATTCTACTCATACACTTTTTAAGCAGTTATACTACTGGGCAGAATTTTTTACTTTATTCCGTGAACGAATCAAGCAGGTTTTTAATAATGCTAGTTCAGTTCAGTGCATATTCAAAAGCAGACAGGGAGGCCTGGCGTGCTATGATTCATGGGGTCGCAAAGAGTCAAACACGACTGAGCGACTGATCTGATCTGATCTGATCTAGGTTGGTCATAACTTTCCTTCCAAGGAGTAAGCATCCTTTAATTTCATGGCTGCAATCACCATCTGCAGTGATTTTGGAGCCCCCAAAAATAAAGTCTGACACTGTTTCCACTGTTTCCCCATCTATCTCCCATGAAGTGATGGGACCAGGTGCCATGATCTTCGTTTTCTGAATGTTGAGCTTTAAGCCAACTTTTTCACTCTCCACTTTCACTTTGATCAAAAGGCTTTTTAGTTCCTCTTCATTTTCTGCCATAAGGGTGGTGTCATCTGTTAATCCAAGTGTGGAGATTAGAACAAGATGAACAAAATGTGCCATACCAGTTGTTTGTTTTCAGTTTATGTCTCATTCAAGAAGATTACTGACCAATGAGGACTTAACCATTCTTCCACGTTTAACATAGACGATATTACATTACACACACACACACGCACACACCTCAGTACATACACAGTTTTCCTTCCCCATGTTCAGTTTGTCACATGGAGAATTCACCCATGGGGTTTTTGCAAACTGACTTGGCAAATATGAATTTTCAATGATTGTAAATAAAGCACAGTGGCATGTCCTGTCATCTTCCAAATGAAAAAGATACACTAAGTGCCATTAGTCACAAAAAGCAGCATAAGTAACATGACTGTGATTTTCCCTTTTTGCATCGTAAACACTGGAAGAAATTTTACTGAATTTATGACTTTTAAAATGAATTACAGATAATCTTTTTTTAAAAAAAATTATAAAAACCTGCCAGTTACTGAAATTGCCAAAAATAGCCTCTATATGTTCTTCCTTTGAAACTGAATCCTTACTAATAAAACTTGATCTGAAATATTTATAATATAATGGTGAAGAAGGCTAAGCGCCAAAGAATTGATGATTTTGAACTGTGGTGTTGGAGAAGACTCTTGAGAGTCCCTTGGGCTGTAAGGAGATCCAACCAGTCCATTCTGAAGGAGATCAGCCCTGGGTGTTCTTTGGAAGGAATGATGCTAAAGCTGAAACTCCAGTACTTTGGCCACCTCATATGAAGAGTTAATTCATTGGAAAAGACTCTGATGCTGGAAGGGATTTGGGGCAGGAGGAAAAGGGGATGACAGAGGATGAGATGGCTGGATGGCATCATTGACTCGATAGATATGAATTTGAGTGACCTCCGGGAGTTGGTGATGGACAGGGAGGCCGGGTGTGCTGCAACTCATGGGGTCACAAAGAGTTGGACACGACTGAATGACTGAACTGAACTGATCTGAATGGTTTATTATCCACTACCGTATACCTCATACATCTCCAATGTTTTCCTATATGCTAGTTATTCCTAAATTTGTACCTTCTTTTTTCAGCACCATCGCAAACTATTCACAAGAAATCCATATCTAGATTATAGGAACCACATACTCATCGTATACAAAATTATATTAAGAACTCTTTACCTCCTTTTCCTTCAGTTGTTCCTTACTGATATTGACTTCACCTAAAACAGGACAATTGGTATCATCTTTGCTCCCTTCTTTCTAGATCATTCCCAAAATATGAATGGTAGCAAATACATGTGAAATGCATTTGTAACTTATCTCCCTTTCTCTTTCCTTCTGGATCAGTAGTCCAGAAACTACTGAGAGATGATGATGATGATTGCTACTACAAAAAGCGCTGGAGATATGGGAAAGTAACTTCTGGGAAACAAACATTTTAATGATGTAAAAACCTTTACCCAATTTCTGAAAAAATGTCATAAGTGCATGAAACTGTTAATAAGTACAATCAGACTATACGTTTTTATAATATCATGAAAGAGCAATTTAAAGTCAAGTACAGTCCCAATCCAGTAACCAAGTGCTAAATGAAGGCATGGACAGAAGGAAATATCCCAGATTGAAGTCTAACTGTAGTCTTACTCAAAGTTCTTGAGTATTTTCAATCTAAAAACCAAAGAGTCATACCCTTGGCTATAACGTCAGTAGTCAATGACCATCATCTTACGGCTTCAGTTCCTGGCATTCATGTCAAATATTTTACAAGCAAATTTACAAATTTGCTTATCAGTTCAGTTCAGTCTCTCAGTTGTGTCTGACTCTTTGTGACCCCATGGATTTGCTTATAAGATACAAGTAATTTTTTTGTCTAGTTTTCTTCTTAACACTCATTTCTTCCTTCTTGCCCACTCATCATTCCTCTCCATCCTCTGAACTATAATTTTTCAGAAGAACCCTTCACCCATTACCTTCCTTTTGCTCCATCTCCCTTCTCTTGTAGCTGGGATTCTTTTGTTCTCTGCTAATGTTACACAGCAATCTGGGAGTCTACCATAATAGAGAACATAGGATTAATGTATAATATTTGCATTTATTGGTGATATCTAGATATAATGCATGAGTTCAATAACAGGCAGGAATAGAATATATTTTGAAGCAAGAAGCCCTTTTGGCAGTTCATAAGATAGATGGTGACAACAGCCATGAAATTAAAAGACACTTACTCCTTGGAAGAAAAGTTATGACCAACCTCAGATCAGATCAGATCAGTTGCTAAGTCGCGTCCAACACTTTGCGACCCCATGAATCTCAGCACACCATGCCTCCCTGTCCATCACCAACTCCCGGAGTTCACTCAGACTCACATCCATCGAGTCAGTGATGCCATCCAGCCATCTCATCCTCTGTCGTCCCCTTCTCCTCTTGCCCTCAATCCTTCCCAGCATCAGAGTCTTCTCCAATGAGTCAACTCTTCGCATGAAGTGGCCAAAGTACTGGAGTTTCAGCTTTAGCATCATTCCTTCCAAAGAAATCCCAGGGCTAATCTTCTTCAGAATGGACCGGTTGGATCTCCTTGCAGTCCAAGGGACTCTCAAGAGTCTTCTCCAACACCACAGTTCAAAAGCATCAATTCTTCGGCGCTCAGCTTTCTTCACAGTCCAGCTCTCACATCCATACATGACCACAGGAAAAACCATAGCCTTGACTAGACGAACCTTTGTTGGCAAAGTAATGTCTCTGCTTTTGAATATGCTATCTAGGTTGGTCATAACTTTCCTCTCAAGGAGTAAGGGTCCTTTAATTTCATGGCTGCACTCACCATCTGTAGTGATTTTGGAGCCCCCCAAATAAAGTCTGACACTGTTTCCACTGTTTCCCCATCTATTTCCCATGAAGTGATGGGACTGGATGCCATGATCTTCATTCTCTGAATGTTGAGCTTTAAGCCAACTCTTTTAACTCTCCACTTTCACTTTCATCAGGAGGCTTTTTAGTTCCTCTTCACTTTCTGCCATAAGGGTGGTATCATCTGCATATCTGAGGTTATTGATATTTCTTCCAGCAATCTTGATTCCAACTACCTGTGTAAAATAATCCTATAGAATATGCATAGAATAAGTGATGACAGCAACACCAACATTGAACTGAAAAAAAGAACCTGGGTATATTTCTTACCTTTTAAGTATATCATTCTAAAAAACTAAGAAGTTAGTTAAAATCCACAGTCTGGAATGAGATTTCTTTACTCAGAATGTGTTCAAGGTCATTCACTTTCCTGTGTATTCTTTGTTAGCTTATTACTTATTTTCCTATTTATTAAACAGAATATTAAATGTATTTATAAAATAAATTTTGATAGTGTACAATTTCTTTGTCAAATATCTCTTATACAAACACACACAAACATGGGTGGACATGCTACCCTAAATATGAAGGAAGAGCAGTGATCCTTGATGAAAATATCAAAGTGCTATTAGCTATGTTTTTAATCTGCTGCAGTAGCTATATGTTTAATCTGCTGCAGTTTAGAAACATTTTCAGGAATCCTGTCCCTTTCCTCATCCAGCAGAGAAGATTGAATGGGTCTCCTAACTCTACTGATGATAAGAAGGCACAGATAAACCAGAGAAGTCATGCTTGCCTTTAGGGATTCACCTGGTAAATTGCTGCTTAAAGAGTGCTGTCAATAAGTTAACTTCTTTACTGTCGGAAGCAATTCTCTACTGGCAGTAAGATGGACAAGATGACCTAATAGATCTTTTTTCATCTCAAGATCCAAAGTTTCTTGTCAAGAAATTGTGATTAGAGAACAGAAACAGTGTTTAGGGCCTGTCCACAAAGTTTTAACTTTAAAAGAACTTCTATTTTAATATGTTCTTTTTTTGTGTGAACTAAAAGAAACTTAAAATCTCTAAAAGCAAGCTTCCCTTACTCATATATTACATTGCTGTATTTATTTTTTAAATAATGATAATGATTAAGAGATATTCTCAAACTTAAATTTATAGGATGACGGTTTCCTCTTGCCCCCATTTTTTTCCTCCTAACATCTACTTTACCTGAAATGGAAGACTTTTCCTCTTCTGTTTCTAGATCTTGTAGTCAGCAGAGAGATACAGTGGATTTGTTGAAAGCACATACTTTGAAAACATGTTATGTTTATAATCCTACCATCTATTAACTATGTGACATTAAACAAATAACACCACCTCCCTTATGGAGATTTTCAGTTCAGTTCAGTTCAGTCGCTCAGTCGTGTCCGACTCTTTGCGACCCCATGAACCGCAGCACGCCAGGCCTCCCTGTCCATCACCAACTCCTGGAGTTCACCCAGACTCACATCCATTAAGTGAGTGATGCCATCCAGCCATCTCATCCTCTGTCATCCCCCGTCCCTTCTCCTCCTGCCCCCAATCCCTCCCAGCATCAGAGTCTTTTCCAACGAGATTTTAGGTTGGTACAAAAGTAACTGTGGCTTTTGCAGTTGTTGAAATTTGCCATTTGATATTGGAATACATTCTAAATTAAATGTGGTTACATTATACATCATTTTAATGTGCATTTCTTGCTTTATGTTCTTTTTGCTATTGAATTATCACTTGCTGTTTATTTTATATTTATTTAATGAAAAACACATTCAAGTGATTTTCTTATTTGAGTTCAAAATGAGTCGTAAAGCAGTGGAGACAACTTGCTCCACTGGCCATCAGCAACAACACATTTGGCTCAGGAACTGCTAAGGAACATATAGTGCAGTGGTGGTTCAATAAGTTTTGCAAAGGAAACAAGAGTCTTGAAGATGAGGAGTGTAGTGGCCAGCCATCAGAAGTTGAGAACAATAATTGAGAGCCATCATTGAAGCTGATCCTCTTACAAATTCACAAGTAGTTGCCAAAGAACTCGATGTCTATCATATTACAATTGTTTGGCATTTGAAGCAAATTGGAAAGGTGAAAAAGCTGAAAAAGGTGGTGCCTCATGAGCTGACCGCAAATCAAAAAAATCATCAATTTAAAGTGTCATCTTCTCTTATTCTACACAACAGTGAACAATTTCTTGATCTGATTATGACATGAAACAAAAAATGGATTTTATATGACAATCAACAATGATCAGTTCAGTGGTTGGACTAATAAGAAGCTCCAAAGCACTTCACAAAGCCAAATTGGGCCAAAAAAAGATCACGGTCACTGTTTGGGGGTCTGCTGTCCATCTGATCCACTACAGCTTTCTGAACCCTGATGAAACCTTTTCATCTGAGAAGTGTGCTCAGCAGATCAATGAGATGCACCAAAAGCTGCAAGGCCTGTCGCTTGCAATGGTCAACAGAAAGGGCCCTATTCTCCTCCATGACAACACTTGACTGCACATTGAACAACCAGAGCTTCAAAAGTTGAACGAATTAGGCTACAAAGTTTTACCTCATCCACAATATTCACCTGACCTTTTACTGACCAACTACCACTTATTCAAGCAACTTGACAACATTTCACGGGGAAAATGCTTCCCCAACCAACAGGATGCAGAAAATGCATTGCAAGAATTCACCGAATCCCAAAGCACAGATTTTTATGTACAGAAATGAGCAAACTTATTTGTTGTTGGCAAAAATGTGTTGATTGCAGTGGTTTCTATTTTGATGACTAAAGATGTATTTGAGCCTAGTTACAATGATTTAAAGTCATGGTCATAGATTATGCACTTCTCAATGTTATTTACCTTGTTTTGATCATTGTGCTATGTTTATTTTTTTTTTTTTTATTTTTTTGACATTTGTAAATCTCTCTCTCTTTATTATTTTTTGTTTGTTTGTTTTTTGCTTTAATCCTATGCTATGTTTATACAAGAGGCTAACATTTAAGGATGCTTGGTGAAGGCCAAGTGGAACTCCACTACTTTCATAACTTTTTTGTAAGTCTGGAAATTTTTCAAAATTAAAAGTTTTTGAAGTATTATTTGAGCACTCTGAAAAAAAAAATAAAGTTCATGGTCAGAAACCATAATTACATTTGCACCAACCTAATAATAGCAGCACCTACCGTATGGGACTGTTTTAGGAGTAAAATTAGTTAATTTATATAAAACCTTTAGAAAGATACCTAACAAATGCTAAATATTACATGAGTGTTTGCTTCTCTGTTGGGTCTTCTGTGTCTGGCAGGATCTCTGTTCCATCATGTGGGATCTTTTCATTTTGGCACATGGATTCTCTAGTTGTGGCGGGAGGCTGAGTGATTATGGTGCATGGGCTTAGTTGCTCTGGGGGATGTGGGATCTTAATTCTCTACCAGGGATCAAAACTGGCGTCCCCTGCATTGCAAGGTGGGTTCTTTACCACTGAATCACCAGGGAATTCCCAGCATTTCTTATTAAATGCTCTATTCGTTAGAGTGCTATTCTTTAATCACACACATTTATATTATAGGGGACTGGAATGCAAAAGTAGGAAGTCAAGAAACACCTGGAGTAACAGGCAAATTTGACCTTGGAATACAGAATGAAGCAGGGCAAAGACTAAAAGAGTTTTGCCAAGAAAATGCACTAGTCATAACAAACACCCTCTTCCAACAACACAAGAGAAGACTCTATACATGGACATCACCACATGGTCAACACCGAAATCAGATTGATTATATTCTTTGCAGCCAAAGATGGAGAAGCTCTGTACAATCAGCAAAAACAAGACCAGGAGCTGACTGTGGCTCAGACCATGAACACCTTATTGCCAAATTTAGACTTAAATTGAAGAAAGTAGGGAAAACCACTAGACCATTCAGGTATGACCTAAATCAAATCCCTAATGATTATACAGTGGAAGTGAGAAATAGATTTAAGGGCCTAGATCTGATATATAGAGTGCCTGATGAACTATGGAATGAGGTTCGTGACATTGTACAGGAGACAAAGATCAAGACCATCCCCATGGAAAAGAAATGCAAAAAAGCAAAATGGCTGTCTGGGGAGGCCTTGCAAATAGCTGTGAAAAGAAGAGAAGAAAAAAGCAAAGGAGAAACAGAAAGATATAAGCATCTGAATGCAGAGTCCCAAAGAATAGGAAGAAGAGATAAGAAAGCCTTCTTCAGCGATCAGTGCAAAAAAAATAGAGGAAAACAACAGAATGGGAAAGACTAGGGATCTCTTCAAGAAAATCAGAGATACCAAAGAAACATTTCATGGAAAGATGGGCTCGATAAAGGACAGAAATGGTATGGACCTAACAGAAGCAGAAGATATTAAGAAGAGATGGCATGAATACACAGAAGAAATGTACAAAAAAGATGTTCACGACCAAGATAATCCGGATGGTGTGATCACTGACCTAGAGCCAGACATCCTGGAATGTGAAGTCAAGTGGGCCTTAGAAAGCATCACTATGAACAAAGCTAGTGGAGATGATGGAATTCCAAGTGAGCTATTTCAAATCCTGAAAGATGATGCTGTGAAAGTGCTGCACTCAATATGCCAGCAAATTTGGAAAACTCAGCAGTGGCCACAGAACTGGAAAAGGTCAGTTTTCATTCCAAGCCCAAAGAAAGGCAATGCCAAAGAATGCTCAAACTATCGCACAATTGCACTCATCTCACACGCTAGTAAAGTAATGCTCAAAATTCTCCAAGCCAGGCTTCAGCAATATGTGAACCGTGAACTTCCTGATGTTCAAGTTGTTTTTAGAAAAGGCAGAGGAACCAGAGATCAAATTGACAACATCTGCTGGATCGTGGAAAAAGCAAAAGAGTTCCAGAAAAGCATCTATTTCTGCTTTATTGACTATGCCAAAGCCTTTGACTGTGTGGATCACAATAAACTGTGGAAAATTCTGAAAGAGATGGGAATACCAGGCCATCTGACCTGCCTCTTGAGAAATTTGTATGCAGGTCAGGAAGCAACAGTTAGAACTGGACATGGACCAACAAACTGGTTCCAAATAGGCAAAGGAGTTTGTCAAGGCTGTATATTGTCACCCTGCTTATTTAACTTCTATGCAGAGTACATCATGAGAAACCCTGGACTGGAAGAAACACAAGCTGGAATCAAGCTGGAATTTTGCCGGGAGAAATATCAATAACTTCAGATATGCAGCTGACACCACCCTTATGGCAGAAAGTGAAGAGGAACTAAAAAGCCTCTTGATAAAAGTGAAAGAGGAGAGTGAAAAAGTTGGCTTAAAGCTCAACATTCAGAAAATGAAGATAATGGCATCTGGTCCCATCACTTCATGGGAAATAGATGGGGAAACAGTGGAAACAGTGTCAGACTTTATTTTTCTGGGCTCCAAAATCACTACAGATGGTAAGTGCAGCCATGAAATTAAAGGACGCTTACTCCATGGGAGGAAAGTTATGACCAACCTAGATAGCATATTCAAAAGCAGAGACATTACTTTGCCAGCAAAGGTTTGTCTAGTCAAGGCTATGGTTTTTCCTGTGGTCATGTATGGATGTGAGAGCTGGACTGTGAAGAAAGCTGATCGCCGAAGAATTGATGCTTTTGAACTGTGGTGTTGGAGAAGACTCTTGAGAGTCCCTTGGACTGCAAGGAGATCCAACCAGTCCATTCTTAAGGATATCAGCCCTGGGATTTCTTTGGAAGGAATGATGCTAAAGCTGAAACTCCAGTACTTTGGCCACCTCATGCGAAGAGTTGATTCATTGGAGAAGACTCTGATGCTGGGAGGGATTGAGGGCAAGAGGAGAAGGGGACGACAGAGGATGAGATGGCTGGATGACATCACTCATTCCTTGGACATGAGTCTGAGTGAACTCCGGGAGTTGGTGATGGACAGGGAGTCCTGGTGTGCTGCAATTCATGGTGTCGCAAAGAGTCAGACACGATTAAGCGACTGATCTGATCTGATATATATATATAATGTTTATATATAATGTATATATAATGTGTGTATATATAGAGAGAATGTATATATAATGTGTGTATATATAATGTATATATATACACACATACACACACATAAATATATACTTATCAGTTTCAGAAGTATTGTCATGTTAGATGAGTAGCAGTTGTTTTGCATTTTCGTTTCTAGGTTATGGAAGGTAATATTGGAGAAATAGGGAAGTTTCAAATCTTAGGACTTTGTAATATGAACAGTGAAGTTATGTTGCCTGCTGAGGGGCCTGTGTATGCCACCATTCCTTCTCTTCTATCATGGTACTTCTCAAAAACTGTGTATAATGTTATTTGAGACACTGTTGTTGAGAATAAACAAACTCCAATTGGCTTTAAAAAATTATATTTTGAAGAATTTGGTAGACACATTTTAATTAAATTGATACATAATATATGTTGATTTACAAGAACTTTCCACACTTCCACTAATTAAATTCAGTTGACTAGCAGATTGGAGAAGGAAATGACAAACCACTCCAGTGTTCTTCCCTGGAGAATCCCTGGGATGGGGGAGCCTGGTGGGCTGCCATCTATGGGGTTGCACAGAGTCAGACACAACTGAAGCGAGTTAGCAGCAGCAGCAGCAGAACTGAAACTTCATTTCCTCTTTGAGTCCTTCCTAGCTGGCTCTAGTAGAAATGTGGCTTGCATTGCAGTCTCAGACTTTACTAATCCTCAAGTGCATAATTTATGCATGGTGTAATCTTATTTAGGAGCTAAGCTTGTCATTCATTAGACTGGAACCACTTTCTTGTAGTAACTTTTTCTTAATCTGTGTAATTCGTATAGTGGCTCAGACGGTAAAGCGTCGTCTGCAATGCAGGAGACCCGGGTTCGATCCCTGGGTTGGGAAGATCTCCTGGAGAAGGAAATGGCAGCCCACTCCAGTAATCCTGCCTGGAAAATCCCATGGACTGCGGAGCCTGGTAGGCTACCGTCCATGGGGTCGCAAAGAGTCGGACACGACTGAGCGACTTCACTTCACTTCACTTTCAATACACTGCTTGGTGTAGAACAGGTTTTCAGTAAGTATTTGTTGAATAAATCTATGAGGAAATGTTATCTGTCACTTAAAATTGACGTTTTAAACCACTAATTCCCTCAATAGAATGTTAGCATGGTTCTCATCCCTCACTCATATTATTGAGACAAAAAAGTTAAATGGCAGCATATAACTTACTAAATATGAATTTATGTTACAGATCCGGAACCTGTCTTTTAGGTTCTTCAAATGCAACATAAATTCACATTTTTAATGTATTATAATGTCTGTTTAATCCTGGAAGGAATTTCTGTTGCTGCTATATAATTTTGTCTTGTAAAATCTTTTGTTAAAATGATTAAATGAGCAATCTGGTTATATATGGACAAAGTCAACCTGTTATTAAATGCATTTCATGATGTATAAAGTATATCAAATGCATAATTTCTGTTTTCACTGAATTTCCTGTATTATTAATAACCATGAGTTTACTATAGGCTATAATTATTTTGCTTACTCATTTGAAAGATAAAATTATAAAAAGATTGTAGTCATCTAGTATCTCTTCCCCTTTACTCTTAAACACTAAAAAAAATGGTCCTTTGTAGGTACAGATAAAGAATTAACATATATCTACATTCTGTCTTCTTCGGAGAAGGCAGTAGCAACCCACTCCAGTACTTCTGCCTAGAAAGCCCCATGGATGGAGGTGCCTGGTAGCCTGTAGTCTATGAGGTTGCTAAGAGTCGGACAGGACTGAATGACTTCACTTTCACTTTTCACTTTCATGCATTGGAGAAGGAAATGGCAACCCACTCCAGTGTTCTTGCCTGGAGAATCCCAGGGACAGGGGAGCCTTGTGGGCTGCCGTCTATGGGGTCGCACAGAATCGGACATGACTGAAGTGACTTGGCAGCAGCAGCACATTCTGTCTTTGTTAGGAAGAAAGCAAATTTCAAAATAAGGAGAGGCTTGGTTGAGGACAATTTCTCTACACAGAGAATTCTTTCCAGTTCAAGTATTTCAGAGAGAGAGAGAGAAGAAAAAAAAATGCCTGAGAAAAATCTTCCTATCTTTGCACCTAAGGAAATAAAGTTAACCACAACAGTCACCTCATCTAGTAACTTCTCTCATTCCATCCATAGGTTCATCTTGTAGGTGGACTGTTTTCCCTCATTTTCATTCTTTCCACTGTTTCTTTTTTAACCTCTGATTCCCTATTGATATCTATTGAAAAGTGCACAACTGCAATTTTAACATTAAATTTCTCCATAATACTGCTTGTCTCTTCTCATTGATCCAAAGCTATGCAGCAAGTCAGTGGAGCAAAGTGAGCTTAATTCTTCCCTTGGCTTATTTATCTTCATTCTTCATCAACAGCAGCAGTTACAAAACACAGCACCTCAATCCTCCTTTTGATATAATTAGATGAGTAATTCTTATGAAGATCTACTTATTATCAATTCCTTTCAACTTTTCATCCTTTTCCCCATTCTCACTGCATCCCACTTCACTCCCCCAAAGTTAGCCACAGCAGAAGTGGGACATCTGCTCAAAAAACATTAGATTGCTAATGATTCTTTTTAACATCTGTTACACTGCTACTGAACAGTTGTTGTTTCTTTAAGGAGGCTCAAGGGACAAGACCTCTGTCACCTTAGTAGTGGGTACTTTTTGAAAGAAGTAAACCCTATGCCTTTGGGAGCTTTCCAAAAGTGTTATTGTATACATGCATAAACTTAATGCTTCCAGTCTTAGATTTCTTCTTTTTCTGTGGCATTATTTTTGATTAAAGTAATTTGTGTCTGGTTGTTGTAATACTTGATAGCTTTTTTCGTCTGTCTTCTCATTCCATTGCTCATTACAGTTGTACTTTAAAAAAGAAATGCTATTAAGTACAAAACACAAAACGTATCTCATATCTCCTATGGAATTGGATGTGAGCTTTCTATCAAAAATATTCAAATGGGCTTTGATACCAACAACTCAATCTGTATGATAATTCACAATAAAGAAATGACTTGAGAGTGTGGGCTGGGACCAAATTCTTGATTTTCTTTTTAGCAAATGCATGTTTATTTATTCACAAATACTTTACATGAGAAGAAATAAAAATGGACTTCTTTTAAATGTGTCTTCCCAGGGTGCTCTGAAAATACTCTCCTGTCCTCATGGTGCAAAAAATGTCTCACACATTCAGACCACAGGGGCTAGAAATTACTGGTGAGACAAAACTTTGCTCATATAAAAATTACATCTTTGGTAATTCAAAAGAGCAGTGAAAAATGTAAAAGTACTTTTAGGAAGTCAGGCTTGGCCATAAAAGAAATGATATCTGAAATGGATCTTAAAATAAGCATGTGGTGATTTTTTTTGCTAATTCATTTTCCATGCAGTTTTAGATTAAGGCAAATCTAATATCTAAGGGAATTGTCACTTGATTTTTAATTATTAGTTGATCTGTTCTATATATGAATCTGTATAGACAGATATATAACAGATAATAGATGAATGGCTAGCTCCCTCATATTCTGCCCGGACTTGCTATTTCCCATTGTCTTTCATCTGCAGAAAGCCCTATTGCAACCTCTGGTGGATGAATCAATTATAATACTAGGTAAAGTAACCTAATATCTTTATAGAAATTTATATAACTGTAACGAATATCTTTTATTTCACAAAAAATAATCAAAACAATAATATAAATGATGCAAAATGAAGGTTATTTTTCATCTGACATCTTGATACAAATATTGGGTTCTTCCTTTAACCACCTTAGGAAAATCCAAGTGAAAACCAACAGTAAATATCAGATTAACTCAATTACTTAGGTTCTTCCACTTTTGGAAGAACTTTTTTTTTTTTTTTTTTTTTGTTCACTTAGCTGTAACGAGGAGGATGCAAGGGCTCTGGTAGTTTGCTAAGGAGTTTATTCATAACAGTAAATCATCTATAATTTGCTGCAGTTTACAGATTAATCTAGTACAAGTTTCCTCTGGGATGTGTAATGCAATTTTATGTCAGGACATGGAATTTAAGAGCTAAGTGTCTGTGTGAGTGTTTTTCTCTTTTTCCTTCTTTCTCAAATATTTTTTAGTAAGTAATACATTACCTGATAAGTAATTGGGATTTTAAAATGTAAATAATAGATGTTAATTGACATAAGAGAAATAGCGATACAGCTTAAACAGATCATGCATTCATGTAAAAAGTAGCACTAAAAGAGACTTTAGAATAAACCAAAATATGACTAGTAGTATTCTTTTATGGCTAATTCTATATCTGAGACTCCCTAACTCCAGGACCATCATGTTTTTCAAAATTGTGCTTTATAATTGAGTTTTTACTTAGTTATATAAAACGACATTCCTGTGAAAGTGAAAGTCACTCTCATGTCTGACTCTCTGTGACCCCATGGACTATACAGTCCATGGAATTCTCCAGGCCAGAATACTGTAGTGTGTGTCTGTTTCCTTATCCAGGGAATTTTCCCAACCCAGGAATCAAACCCAGGTCTTCCACATTGCAGGCAGATTCTTTACCAGCTGAGCCACCAGGGAAGGCCTGTATAGAAAGTTTAAATACCTGGACATTTCATTATATTACTTAAATTTTACTTTTTAAAATATGATGGTAATCTTTTTAATTGAATATAAATCTCACTGCACAGTCTGTCTCCACCATTTCACACAAACTTTAACCCAAGAACCATTCTAGTTTCTATCCAGTGAGGTGCTTCATATAAAAAATGGGAGACTTCAGGACAATCCAACAAAGTCTGATTGCCTGGCTGTATCAGTGACTTGATTTCATGGTTTCCAAAACCTCTCTTCCTTCCTTCCCTCCTTTTCTTTCCTTCCTTCCTTCCTTTTCTTTTTTGTTTTTACATGTTAATGTATCTGAAATTTAGATGAATCTTACAATTAATGTTGGATCACACTTTAATAAATAATATTTTTCTTAGCTGACATAAAAGACTGATACATCCTATTATTAATGTCACCTTAGAGTCAATAAACATGATAAGTAAATACCGAAGAACAGGTTGAATTTTCAAAGAACCCATTGATCAGATTATATATAATGTGCTTTGCTATGCTTAGTCGCTCAGTCATGTCTGATTCTTCAAAACCCCATGAACTGTAGCCTGCCAGACTCCTCTCTCCATGGGCTTCTCCAGGCAAGAATACTGGACTGGGTTGCCATGTCCTCCTCCAGGGGATCTTCCCTACCCAGGGATTGAACCTGGGTCTCCTGCATTGCAAGCAGATTCTTTACCATCTGAGCCACTAGGGAAACCTAAGAATACTGGAATGGGTAACCTATCCCTTCTCCAGAGGATCTTCCTGACCCAGGAATTGAACTAGGGTCTCCTGCATTGCAGACAGATTCTTTACCAGCTAAGCTACAAGGAAAGCCATTTTTTTTGTAGTATTGTTCAAAACATTAAAAATTTGTAAAACAAACTTGCTTAAAAATTATGACCTTTCCATGCATTTTTATAATAGAATATCTGAAATTGCTTAGTATATGGTCTAGTGGTATTTCATTATGTAAATATATTTTATCCATATATCTCAATTTTTTAAAAAATTCACCCAGTTAAAAAAAAATCTTTATTAATATATAAATATAGCATTCTTTTGGACTTTAAAGAGCAAACTTTATGCTTGAGATTTATGCTTTTTTTTTTTTTTTGCATTTCTTTACATCCATTTAGCAAAGCATCAATTCCATGGCTTTAGGTAGGTACTACTTTGTTTTTCCTACCATCGTTATCATTAGGGGTAAAATTGAAAAAAAAAAAAAAAAAACAAGTAAGTCATGTGTTTCTCAATTTGTTATGTATTCAGAACTCAGTAGAATAAAAAGACTAGCTTGGGTAAAACTTTCCAGAAAATCTAACATCAGTAGCAATGAGAAGCGTGCCATCCATTAGCCCATTCTTTTTTCATATGCAGCAGGAGACAGGAAGAAGAAATTGGCAAGCCAACTTATGCCTTTTCTCAGTCTCTGTGTCATTCAAGGAGTATGGCAGCCCTTTCCATTTAGCACCAGTCTGGATCCCATGGGTGTGTCACTGTTACCTTGCTATCTCTCAACTGCTTTGCAATATCTCATCTTGCTAACCTAAGGGTCAGATACTCTGTCTCAAAGGACACTTGTGTGTTTGTGTATATTTACAGTCTCAACATATACACAGAATATTGGCAAGTTTGAATCCAGTATTTCAAAGTGAATCCAATAATCTCATACCACACAAAGCATAACTAGGACAATCTGTTCGGATGCAAAGCAAGCGAAAGCAATAGAACTGCATGCTATAGCCCTGCATTGTATTTATTCTAGAATAAGCAATATTTAAAAACTCACTTTAATCATCCAGCTCCTTTGAAAGGTCATGATCATTATATATTTTTGTAGTATTGTTTAATTAGTTGTTCCCATTTACACAGCTGCCTTCATTACTATGCAGATATAAAATGATAGGAAAAAATTATGGAGGGAGGCTATCTTCAAAATATTCATTAGCAGAGAGAATTAGTAATATTCATTATCATCTGTAAAAAATGAGGGATGTTTTAGTACAGCTTGGGTTCAAATGGTTTACTTATAGTCCCTAAAATACAGTTTGGAAAAGGCATTAAGTTTGGCAAGGAATAGAGAGAAAGAAAGAGCTAATAGACCACTTTCTTCATCGATATTTGCTATATTTGATCCTCAGATTTTAGTGAAAAGACATTCCAGATCTCAAGGAATGCATATTAGCAACAAGGAATAAATAACCAATGCTATTTCATTCAAGTTTAAAGCAAGCCTGTTTTAGGTCTTTGTTCACACTGAACTGGAGGGAGAAAAAAAAAAAAAGCGAAGGCCAGTTCTTAAGCCAATCAAACGTTTTACTCCCACCTTGTGGCAGTGTGCTGCATGGCTAGTTTTCCAAATTGGATCCCTTCAGAATTTTGGTAAAAATGACTTATTTTCCTATTCTCTTGACCACTGATGAAAATAAGATTGATTAGGTAAGGGGCTTTGTGATTCACCAAATGCTGAGGTCTGTAATGCAGGACTTCTGCAGCATACAAATCAGCAAAGAGTGATGTGAACAGTGCTACAGAATAAATAGGCTGCTTTCTCTACCTTGGACGTAAAATTTGAAGAAATTCCACAGACTCCTCTTTTTTGACTGACTACACTAACATGCTTTGGACATAAACATTCAAGATGCTCTTAAATATCAAAACTATTTCACAAACCAACTTTAGAGTGTTAACAGAAGCACAACTTCTTGTTTCTTTTAGCATTAAAAAATATGCAAAGAAACATATAAGATACCTATTAAAAATAGACCACATAAATTTTCTGCAGAAGTATAACATAGAACTCAAACGCTTATTTATGCAATTTTTCCTCTATTTCCTTTTTATTTCTGTAGATTGAGAAATGCATGGAAGAGATATACTTGGTTGGTAGGTTAGAGAAATAGATTTGAGGATGTTTATTCCTTAGGTTCCTGTTTACTCCACAGTTAACGACCTCATACTTTCACTGAAAACTACCTGGTCAAATTCTTCTCTCCCAGATTGATTTTTACTATCTGCCTAATTGAGTTCAACATTCACCTTTATTAGAAAGAACACTCAGCTTCTCTCAGCTAGAATGAAACAAAAGCATCTTAGTTTCACGGTAAAACAACCTTGGACTCAAGAACTCGCTCCCACAGCCAGGGGCTTCTTCAGAGACATCTGTGAGTCCTGATCTGCTGGGTGTCAACATGGCCTCGTAGTTTCTGGAGATGAACAGCTCTATATTTTTCAAAAACTCTCCTCACCAAAAGCTTTGCTGGCCTCAACCCAATTTAATCTATGACTGACAGCCTTTATCTATCTGAGGCTTACCATTTCCTTCAAACTTACCAAGTATAAGGACATATAGGGACATATAGGGACATATAGGGACATATAGGGACATTAGGGACATATAGTTAACTATGTCTTATTGTCTTAGAAATATAGGAAAGTATGAGTACAGAATTAGCCTAATTTATGAAAGAGTTCTTAAGTTATTTGAAATTGGTATTCCCTTTTTAAAAAGTGTTAAAAGACAAATCTGCTAAAACTATCTTTATTATTTGTAAGATATTAAATGATTCACTTATGTATATGTGTGTGTGTGTGTGTATGCTGCTGCTAAGTCGCTTCAGTCGTATTCGACTCTGTTCGACCCCATAGATGGCAGCCCACCAGGCTCCCCCGTCCCTGGGGTTCTCCAGGCAAGAACACTGGAGTGGGTTGTCATTTCCTTCTCCAATGCATGAAAGTGAAAAGTGAAATCGCTCAGAAGTGTCCGACTCTTAGCTACCTCATGGATTGCAGCCTACCAGGCTCCTCTGTCCATGGGATTTTCCAGGCAAGAGTACCGGAGTGGGGTGCCATTGCCTTCTCTGGTGTGTGTGTGTGTACACACACATGGATGTACAAACATACACACAAATACCTATATATGCTTTTATTCCTCCCAATTTTTGAGGATCACAGCTAATAAAACTGCTATGATTTTGGTCTATTTCAGCCTTCAGTATCTGGATCAGAAATAAACTTTATTCTTCATCCAGGTATCTGCAATTTTTTTGTCCCTTAAAAATAAATGATACAGATGAGTTTTACTACCTAATTAATTGTTATTCACTACAAATTAATGTGTATCAAATCACAAAAATTACTAACATGATTATTCTTTTCTTTAAAAACAAATTGTAGTCATTTAAAAATAACTGACTAGAAACTCCTTCCAAGTTTATAACATTAGTTTCAAAATACCAACCACATAGCTATATAAATTGAAGATGTCCAGGGATTAAGTCATATCCAAAAGTCTTTAAGATCCACTTTATTTTATTAATACATGCAATATTAACTTCTACACAACTTGTTTCTCAATTCCTAGAAACATATATAAGTGCTTTTCTATTAAATATCTCTAGAGACAGAAAAATATATATACCTTCTATTTTTTTCTCTTAACACTAGTTTCTTTTGTATGTGAAGGGGATTTTTTTTTTTTCTCTGCAAAACAATTGCTTTGAGTTAGAAGCTACTCACTCCATATATCTCCTCATACTCTCCATCTGCATCCTTATCTGAATGTCTCATCTGGGAAAATTCAAGTTTTGTTTATAGATGTTACATTCATAACTGACTGCATGTTAAACCAGCCTGCCATCCCTTTAAGAGGTAAACTGCAGTAATAAATGAAGTTGAAATTCTTTATTCCTCGTCTGGCACAAGTCATTACTTTTCTTAGGTAGGAGGTATTTGCAAGGTTGCATTCCAACCTTGATTTTCTTTTTTTTTTCTGAAGTCCTAACTCTTATTATTGTGATATTTTCTTCATTTACTGTATTCTATTTAAAATTAAATCTTAGGAGTTCCACAGAAAGCTTATGAAAAATTTTTTTTTTCTTTTACTTTGGGTCAAATGCCCAAAGAAGATTGATAATTGCAAATAAGCTAGTAAATAAAATGTATCTTTATCTTTTAAATATCCAAATAGTAAAATATTTCTGAATCAGATCAGGCATACTCCAAAATGGCAAGAATATGTTCCTTATTTCTGATCAGAAACAGTTTAGACTCAAAAAATCACTGACATTTAAAAATTGAATTTTATCTTTATACTCATATAGATATTATAGATTATTATAATCTATAATGCAAGATAATTAGATATAATTATCTATATTATATCTAATTATATATTATAATTAGATATAATATAGATATTATAGATTATTATAATCTATAACGCAAGATAATTACTAATAGTTTTGTAGACTAAATATATTACCTTCAATTTTTATGGTTAAACGTAAAGAATATGTCATTGTAGAAAATCTGAAGAATGAGCACAAGAAAGTGCACAGTAGCAGCAATGAAACTATAACCTAGAGAAAAGCATTGTTGTGATATTAAACAACTGTGGATTAGACTTTGTCAGGCTTAGCTAGTACTTTCTGGAATCTATTGCCCTGACAGAATTTAAAAAGTCATTTGGATTTAGTTAGAGGAGAGAATCAAGTCCCATTATCCTGTGAGTTCAAACTGGCTACATGTTAACTATCTACTGCGAGATAGAAGGGGTGTCTATTCCATGTTATATAATTTACTAACAGTAGCACAGAAACATATGCATACCTACATAAATCCCATTGTAACCTACTCTAACTAATTTAGTGATATTATGAACTGCACATCTGTATCCCTCCATCCCAAATTCATATGATGAAATCTAACCCCAATGATAATATTTGAAGTTAGGGCCCTTGAGAAATAATTAGGTTTTCATGAAGTCTCATGAGTAGAACTCTCATGATGAGATCAATGCACTCGAAAAAAACAAAGACATTAGTGCTGTCTCCCCACTTCACCTCCCACAATTTAGGATACAACAAGGATATGTTATTTGTTGAGGTGTTAACTTGTGTCCGACTCTTTGCAACCCCAGGGACTGCAGTGCTCCAGGCTTCCCTGTCCTTCAGTATGTCCCTGAGTTTACTCAAACTCATGTCCACTGAGTCGATGATGCCATCCAACAATCTCATCCTCTGTCACTTCCTTCTCCTGCCTTCAATCTTTCCCAGCATCAAGGTCTTTTCCAATGAGTTGGCTCTTCGCATTAGGTGGCCAAAGTATTAGAGCTTCAGCATCAGTCCTTCTGATGAGTATTCAGGGTAGATTTCCTTTCGGATGGACTGGTTTGATCTTCTTGCTGTCCAAGAGACTCTCAAGAGTCTTCTCTAGCACAACAATTCGAAATCATCAATTCTTTGTCTCTCAGCCTTCTCTGTGGTCCAACACTTCCATCCATACATGACTACAGGAAAACCCATAGCTTTGATTATATGGACCTTTGTCATCAAAGTGATGTTTCTGCTTTTTAATATGCTATCTAGGTTTCTCAGCTTTTCTTCCAAGGAGCAAGCGTCCTTTAATTCTGTGGCTGTAGTCAACATCTGCAGTGACTTTAGAGCCCACGAAAATAAAGTCTGTCATGTTTCTACCTTTTCCCCATCTATTTGCCATGAAGTGTTGGGACCAGATGCCATGATCTTAGTTTTTTGAACATTGAGTTTCAAGCCATCTTTTTCACTCTCCTCTTTTACCCTCTTCAAGAGGTTCTATAGTTCCTCTTCAGTTTCTTTCTTTAGGTGACATTATCAGCATATCTGAGGTTGTTGGTAATTCCCCCAGCAATCTTGAATCCAACTTAAGAATCATCCAGCCCAGAATTTCATATGATGTACTCTGCATGTAAGTTAAATAAGCAGAGTAGCAGTATACAGCCTTGATATACTCCTTTGCCAATTTTGAACCAGTTGTTGCTCATGTCCAGTTCTGACTGTTGCTTCTTAAATTGCATACAGGTTTCTCAGGAGGCAAGTGAAGTGGTCTGTTAGTCTCATTTCTTTAAGAATTTTACACAGTTTGTTGTGATCAACACAGTCGAAGGCTTTCACATAGTTAATGAAGCAGAAGTAGATCTGTGTGTGTGTGTGTGTTTCTGGAATTCCCTTGCTTTCTCTATGATCCAACAGATGCTGGCAATTTGATCTTTGCTTCTTTTGCCTTTTTCTAGATCCAGCTTGTATATCTGGAAGTTCTCAGTTCATATACTGTTGAAACCTAGCTTGAAGGATTTTGAGCATTACCTTGCTAGCATGTGAAATGAGCACAAATGTAAGGTAGCTTGAACATTCTTTGCCATTTCCTTTCTTTGGGGTTGGAATGAAAATCCCGTTTCCAGTCCTGTGGCCACTGCTGAGTTTTCCAAATTTGCTCACATACTGAGTGCAGCACCTTAACAGCATCATCTTTTAGGATTTGAACTAGCTCATCTGGAATTCCATCACCTCCACTAACTTTGTTCATAGTAATACTTTCTAAGGCTCACTTGGCTTCACACTCCAGAATGTCTGACTCTGGGTGAGTGACCACACCATCGTGGTTATCCGGGTCATTAAGATCTTTTTTGTATAGTTCTTCTGTGTATTCTTGTCACCTCTTCTTAATCTCTTCTGCTTCTGGTATGTCCTTGGCTCTTCTGTCCTTTATTGTACCCATCTTTGCATGAAATATACCCTTAGTATCTCCAGTTTTCTTGAAGCAATATCTAGTCTTTCCTATTCTGTTGTGCTCCTCTATTTCTTTGCATTGTTCACTTAAAAAGATTTTCTTATTTTGCCTTGCTATTCTCTGGAACTCTGCATTCAGATGGTTATATCTTTCCCTTTGTCTTCTGCCTTGCACTTCTCTTCTTTTCTCAGCTATTTATATGGCCTCCTCAGACAACCATTTTGCCTTCTTGTATTTCTTTTTCTTGGGGATGGTTTTGATTACCATCTCTTTACAGTGTTACAAACCTCCATCCGTAGTTCTTTATGTACTCTGTCTACCAGATGTGATCCCTTGAATGTATTTGTCACCTCCAGTATATAATCATAAGGAATTTGACTTAGGTCATACCTTAATGACCTAGTGGTTTTCCCTGTTTTCTTCAATTTTAGTCTGAATTTTGCAATGAGAAATTCATGATCTTAGTCACAGTCAGCTCCAGTCTTGTTTTTGCTGACTGTATAGAGAGTTTCCATTTTTGACTGAAAAGAATATAGTCAATCTGATTTTGGTATTGATCATCTGTTGATGTCCATATGTAGAATCATTTCTTATATTGTTGAAAGAGGGTGTTTGCTATGACCAATGCATTCTCTTGGCAGAACTCTGTTAGCCTTTGCCCTGCATCATTTTGTACTCGAAGGCCAAAGTTGCCTGTTACTCCAGGTTTTTCTTGACTTCCTACTTTTGCATTCCAATTCCTATGATGAAAAAGACATATTTTTTTGGTGTTCATTCTAGATAGTCATGTAGGTTTTCATAAAACCATTCGACTTCAACTTCTTTGTCATTAGTGGTTGGGGGCATAGACTTGAATGGTTTGCCTTGGAAATGAACTGAGATCATTCTGTCAATTTTGAGACTGTGCCCAAGTACTACATTTCATACTCTTTTGCTGTCTATGAAGGCTACTCCCTTTCTTCTAAGGAATTCTTACACACAGTAGTAGATATAATGGTCATCTGAATTAAATTCTCCCATTCTGGTCCATTTTAGCTCACTGAATCCTAAAATGTCATTATTCACTCTTGCCATTTCCTGCTTAACCACATCTGATTTACCTTGATTCAAGGACCTAATATTTCAAATTTTCTATGCAATATTGTTCTTACAGCATTGAAATTCACTTTCACCATCAGACACATCCACAACTGAGCTTTGTTTCCACTTTGGCTCAGCTTCTTCATTTTTTATGGAGCTGTTTCTCCTCTCCTGCCCAGTAGCATATTGGATACCTACTGACCTGGGGAGCTCATCTTCCACTTTCATACTTCTTTGCCTTTCCATACTGTTCATGGGGTTCTCGAGGCAAGCACACTGAACTGGTTTGCCATTTCCTTCTCCAGTATACCACGTTTTGTCAGGACTCTCCACCATGCCCCGTCCATCTTGGATGGCTTATAGTTTCATTGATATGTAATCCATGTCATCATTTTGGCTAGCTTTCTATGATTGTGGTTTTCATTTTGGAGGCTGCGAAGTTGTTGTCTGTTAACTAGGAAGAGATCTCTCATCACTTACTCTGCCAGCACCCTGACCTTGGAATTTTCAGCCTTCAAAACTGTGAGAAATAAATGTCTATTGTTTAAGCCTCCCAGTATATGGTATCTTGGGTGGTGTCAGCCCAAATTCACCAAGACAAATGGTATTCTATGTTTTAAGAATTAAGATGCTTTATTTTTAAAGTTGAAGTGACTATTGTGGGATAGGCATGATACTTTGAAAATATAAGAAAAGCAAACATTTGCCCTCTTCCAAATTGTTAGAAAATAACTGGGGATCATAAGAGTTCTATAAAGTATGTCAAGATTACAGTAAAGAACAAAGATTACAGTAAAGAGATGCACTGGTTTGTTACGGTGGTGCTGAAAAAGAGCACATAGATAGCGCTGATGGGTAAAGGTCATGGTGTTCTATGTAATACCTACCAACTTTCTGTTTTCAAAGAATACCCTTTCAGATTTTTTTGTTTAGCACTGCTTATGCTGCTGCTGCTGCTAAGTCGCTTCAGTTGTGTCCGACTCTTTGCGACCCCAGAGACGGCAGCCCACCAGGCTCCCCCGTCCCTGGGATTCTCCAGGCAAGAACACTGGAGTGGGTTGCCATTTCCTTCTCCAACGCATGAAAGTGAAAAGTCAAAGCGAAGTCACTCAGTCATGTCCTACTCCTAGGGACCCCATGGACTGCAGCCCACCAGGCTCCTCCGTCCATGGGATTTTCCAGGCAAGAGTACTGGAGTGGGGTGCCATCGCCTTCTCCAACTGTATACATATGTTTATTTTAATGCGATATTATGAAGTACTGAATGACCCAAGTCTTCGTGTGAACTTCTTCAACAGAATGGCACAATCATTTTTTTTTTTTCTGATCCCCTAGCATACATGAGGCATTTTATTAGGAAAAATACAGAGATAAAAAGATTTTTGTTTAAATCTTTGTCTATGGAAGCCAAATGGAGTGAAGAGTTGAGTAAAAATATATCAAGATAATTTGATCAAGGTAGAAATTCTTTCCATGATTACTCTAGTGTAACTACAAGCTACTTTGACCCTCTGAAGTCCAGAACTGTCTGCATTATCTCAGCCTGAAACAGAACACTGTGGGAGATCTGAAAAGGCAATTGAAACCACAGTGGGGAAACTTGTTATTGGATTTTTTTTAAATCGCGTGCCTTGTGACATACTAGCATTTGAGAAGGTCAGCCTTGTTGAGGCATGGATACTTTAATAACAAGTATCTCTTCATAACAAACTTCACTTGATACTGTAATTGACTTCACATCTGTGAGATTTTTATTACTGTGGATTTTCATCAACACTTCACCCAACATCCTAACTTGCTGATGAATAATGCCTGGTGAGTATCACAGACCTGAAATTATGAAGTGGTCTATGTGGTTGATAGCCTCTGTTATAGGACCATTGCCAATATATAAATACAATGAAAATTTTGTAAGACTCTTATATTTGACCCTGGAAACAGTTATCTGTTAATATCTCTGTGCTACTGGCAAAGAATTATTTTCCCTCCTTGGCATCTTCGTGAGTGATTTTGAATTCCTACAGAAATTAACTTTCTGGAAAAGTCAAGAAACTGCTTCATTCTTTTAATTTAAACCAGTTTTGATCAAGTTTCTTTACAATATTGTTTGAAAGGACCACATGAATTAGAAAGTAAACCCTCCCTTTAAGATCAGATTAGAAAGACTAACAGAAGATACGCAGTTGAGTTACAATGTCAAGTTTCTTTTATATAGACTTTCTTTTATTCAGAGTCCCCACTCAACTCTTGAAAGATAAAGGAGATTGGGTGAATAATTGCTTAAAGAAGGCACCAAGCCAGATAACAAAATGTCAGGCAAGATCCTTTCCCACAGAGTATTTAATTAGCAAATGTCTAATAAGTGCAGTTAAAGGATTTTTGTATGGTCAGGCTAGGAAGAGGAATCACAGCATAGTTGATGCTAAGATAACTCTCACACCAAATGAAGTTAGGGCAGGCAGGGTTTCGAGCATTCTTGGGCAATGCTTTCAAAGACAAAAAGGTTGGAAGTTGGTTTTGTTGACTGACAATGAAGTATTAAAATAAGCAAAGAGAAGAACTCAGAAAACTTAGAACTGATAAGGGCAATGGAAAACCAAATCACTGTTTCCCTTAGTGTTAGTCACTCAGTCCTGTCTGACTCTTTGCGACCCGTGGACTGCAGCCCACCAGGCTCCTCTGTCCATGGAATTTTCCAGGCAAGAATACTGGAGTATGTAGCCATAGCCATTCCTTCCTTCCTGACTCAAAGATTGAACCTGGGTATCCAGCACTGAAGACAGATTCATTACTGACTGAGCCACCCTGGAAGCCCAATGTTGTTCAGCCACTCAGTCATGTCTGACTCTTTGCAACTCCATGGACTACAGCACTGTCCTTCCCGACTCCTGGTGTCCAGGCTTCGCTGTCTTTCACTATCTCCCAGAGTATGCTCAGACCCACATCCAATGAATCAGTGATGCCATCCAACCATCTCATCCTCTGTCGTCCCCTTCTCCTCCTGCCTTCAAGTTTTCCCAACATTAGGTTCTTTCCCAATGAGTTGGCTCTTTGCATCAGGTGGCTAAAATACTAGAGCTTCAATGAATATTGAAGTCCTTCCAATGAATATTCAGAGTTGATTTTCTTTAGGATTCATGAGTTTGATCTCCTTGCTGTCCAAGGGACTCTAAGCCCATGATACCACAAAAATTAAGACACTGTGTGTTTTGTTAAGATTTACAATATTTACTTATAGAAATTTACATAGGAAAAAGATGTAGATTATCATTCTCCTTCATTGTAAAATTCCTTTTCTATGAATACCCAATCTGTATGAAGGAACTCATCTACATTATCTAAGACATCAGAGGAAAAAAGCCCATTACCTTCTATTAGGCACCTTCTTCCTTAATAGCTCAGTTGGTAAAGAATCTGCCTACAATGCAGAAGACCCTGATTGGATTCCAGAGTTGGGAAAATCCACTGGAGAACGGATAGGCTACCCACTCCAGAATTCCTGGACTTCCCTTGTGGCTCAGCTGATAAAGAATCTGCTTGCAGTGCGGGAGACCTGGATTCAATCCCTGGGTTGGGAAGATCCCCTGGAGAAGGGAAAGGCTACCCACTCCAGTATTCTGGCCTGGAGAATTCCATGGACTCCTGGAGAATTCCATGGACTCTATAGTCCATGGGGTCGCAAAAAGTCAGACACAACTAAGTGACTTTCATTTTCACTTTCTTGTGCTAGAGAAAAGAGATCAGTTATTTGAATCTTTACAGTTGCTCTATGATGTGGTCATTATCTTTCTTTTAAGAGAAGGAAAACAGGACTCATAAATTATACATGTTGTTCAAGTTCAATTTTTCAGAGGCTAAGCTAGCATTTTCAGCAGTTTATCTGGACTTCAAAGTCCATATTTTTTCACTATATCTCACTCTTCTGACATTGTAGGTACCAAGAACTGCTGACTGCACAAGGCCAGTCATTTAATTAATGTGGTAGGTGGACTAATTGATTTTGCTCAGTGAATGTTTAATGATAATTTCATTTCCTCCCTTGACTACTCTAGTTGTAGTTAGCGAATCAGGAATGTGCTGATTTTTCTGAAACACTGGAAAATATTCATAACAGATGAGTTGATAAGGGAATGCTAGTTTTATGAAATATACCTATTTTGTGTAGTTGCCTTGCGTTATCACTATGTTCTAAATCTTTCTTCAGTGAATCTTCTAATATAATATCCTGTATCCCAAAGTAAAGGCACTATAACTATCACACTAATTCTTGTCAATACATGAAACAAAATATACTTTGGAGTGGAAAGAGGATCTAAGGTTATCTGCTAACTGTTTAAGTTGAAAAGTTGTAAAAATGGTGTTAATACTTTTATTAAAAATATATTTCTAACCCATCATAAAGTAACTACTAGTATAAATGTATTTAATAAATTACCATAAGCTTTATGCTATGGATTCTTTCCAATAGGCTATAATTTTCTCTGGAAAATATCCCTGAACTCTCTTATCCACCTCCCCCAGGAAACTCAGTTCTTCTACATCCTTACCTTTCTTTTGTCCTCTCCTCCTTCCCACCCCACCTTTTTTTGGCTTTGACTTTCTGATTTTTGCTCTTATTTCTCTCTTATTTCTATGATACTGCTCAGACTTTTCCTTTACTTTCAATTTCTAAAATATTTGCAGTCCTCATTTTCTCTCCTCCAGTTACTCTCTTATATGTAATACTTTTACCTACCTGTTTTACTGTTTCCAGTTTATTTTTTCTAAATGTATTAAATCACTGTTCTTTGCTTGTTTGCTGTAATTTTAAGACAAATATCAGTATTCTTTACATTGAGATTTCCCCATTATTAATAATGAAGGCATTGAAATTAAACATTATCAGTTGACTAATAGGCTTTTCTTTGTTTTATAAAATTCGTTTCAGGGCTTTCTAGAGATATGCCATTTTCTCATTTGATTTTTGCTTTGAACCAAGTATGATATGAGATTGCTTTTAATATCCAATCAGTAAAGAGTTTTGTGTCTATCTTTATTATGTATTACTAATTGCATGCAGCTGTGTTCAGAGAATGGGGCTATGAAATCTTTACTTTAAAAATGAGTGTATCTGTTAATCCCATACTCCTAATGTATCCTCTCCTTTCCCACTGGCAACTATAAATTTGTTTTATATGGGATTAACAGATGCACACTACTATATATAAAATAAACAACAAGGATTTACTGTATAGTACAGGAACTATATTCAATGTCTTATAACAGCACATAATGGAAAATAATCTGTAAAAGAATATATGTGTAACTGAATCACTTCACTGCACACCTGAAACCAATACAGTATTATAAATCATCTGTACTTCAACAAAAAATGTGTTCTTTGTTCATAGTTCTAAATATATGTTTTTAAAAATATGTAACAAGATACTCTATTTTTTAGCTTTTTTGAAGTATGATACACAAATAAAACCTGTATATATTTTACAATGTGATTTTTAGAAAGTGTACAATGTGATGTTTTATTATATATATACATTGGAAATGATTAGCACAATCAATTTAATTAACACATCCATTACCTCATGTAGTTACCACATTTTTTGTGTAATGAGAACACTTCAAATTTACTTCCTTAGCTACTACTTTCCAGAATAGAATGCAATATCATTAACTATAACCACCATGTTGTTGTTTAGACACTAAGTCATGTCCAACCCTGTGTGACTCCATGGACTGTAGCCCACCATGCTTTTCTGTCCATAGGATTTCCCAGGCAAGAATACTGGAGTGGCTTGTCATTTGCTATCCTGTGTATTAACTCCCCAGATCTTACTCATCTTACAACTGTGTTTGTACCCATTGAAAAGCAAGTCCCCATTTCCTCTTCCCCTAGTCCCTTACAACTACAGTTCTAGTTTGTTTTATGAGTTCAACTTTTTTAGAGTCCACATACAAGTGAAATCATGCAGTGTTTGCCTTTTTGTCCTGGCCTATTTCATTTATCATAATGTCTTCCAGCTGCACCAGTGCTATTGCAAATGACTGGACTTTCTTCTTTTTCATGACAAGATAATGTTCCATAATATATGGATCTACATTCCTTGTCTGTCTGTCCATTCATTCATCCATCATTCAACCTATCTATTATATTTTCTTTATCCATTCATCCATTAATGGACACTTAGGTTGTTTCCATATATTGATTATTGTGAATAATGTTGCAATGACATAGGAATGCAGGTATCTCTTAAAGGTATTGATTTTTATTTCCTTTGGATATATTCCCAAAAGTGACATTTATGGATCATATGTGATAGTTCTGTTTTTAATTTTTTGAGGAAACTCCAGACTATATTCTACAATAGCTTTGCCAACTTATACTCCAACCAACAGTGTAGAAGGGTATCCTTTTCACCACACCCTTGACAATTTTTGCTACTTTTTTTATGGCCATCTTATCGGATATGAGGTGCTATCTCATTGTGGCTTTGATTTGCATTTCCCTTATGATTAGTGATAAAACAAGAACCTTTTCAAATATCTGTTAGCCATTTGCTATTGAGTTATATGAGTTCCTTATATATTTTGGATATTAACCACTTATGTTCTTGGGCTCCAAAATCAGTGCAGACAGCAACTGCAGCCATGAAATTAAAAGACACTTGCACCTTGGAAGAAAAGCTATGACAAACCTAGACAGTGTATCAAAAAGCAGAGACATTTTGCTGACAAATGTACGTGCAGTCAATGCTATGGTTTTAACTAGTCATGTATGGATGTGACAGTTGAACAATAAAGAAGGCTGAGCACTGAAGAATTTTTGCTTTAGAATTGTGGTACTGGAGAAGACTCTTGAGAGTCCCTTGGACAGCAAAGAGATCCAATCAGTCTTAAAGGAACTAAAGGAAATTAACCCTGAATATTCACTAGAAGGACTAATGCTGAAGCTCTAATATTTTGGCCACCTGATGGGAAGAAATGATTCATTGGAAAAGACACTGATGAAAGATTGAAGGCAGGACAAGGGGACAACAGAGGATGAGATGGTTGGATGGCATCACTGACTCAATGGACATGAATTTGAGCGAACTCCAGGAGATAGTGAAGGACAGGGAAGCCTAGAGTGGTGCAGTCCATGGGGCCACAAAAGTCAGACATGACTTAGTAACTGAACAACAAACTCTTATTAGAAATATGGTGTGCATTCCATAGGAATCTTTTAGTTTAGTTCACTGTTTCCATTACTATGCAGAAGCTTTTTAATTTGATGTAGTCCCACTTATTTATTTTTTATTTTGTTAGCATGTGTTTTAGTGTACACAAAAATCATTGTCAAGACCAATACATTTTGGTCTAGGCATTTTTCTTCTAGGAATTTTATACATTTTTCATCTAGGAATTTTATACTGAAAATTTTAGTTTTATACTGAAATTTAAATCTTTAATCCACTTCAAGTTAACATTTGTGAGTGCTGTGAGATAGTGTTCCAGTGTCATTCTTTCACATGTAGTTATTCAGTTTTTCTAACACCATTTATTAAAAAGACTCTTCTTTCTCCATTGTTCTGTATTCTTAGCTTCATTGATCAAAAATCGGTGGTGGTGGTTTAGTTGCTAAATCGTGTCCAACTCTTGTGACCCCTTTGACAGTAGCTTGCCAGGCTTCTCTGTCCATGAGATTCTCAAGGGAAGATTACTGGAGTGGGTTGCCATTTCCTTCTCCAGGGGATCTTCCTGACCCAGAAATTAAACTTGGGTCCCCTGCACTGCAGGCAGATTCTTTACCAACTAAGCTTTGAGGGAAGCCCAGTCAAAAATTAGCTAATACATGAGTGTGGGTTTATATCTGGGCTATTTGTTCTGTTTCATTGATCTATGTGATTATTTTTATGCCAATATCATAATCTTTGATTACTATAGTTTTTTAATATGGTCTGATATAACAGTATGTGGTACTTCTAGCTTAGTTCTTTCTCAAGATCGCCCTAGTTAACAAGAGTCTTCTATGGTCCCATATGAATTTTATTTTATTTCTGTGAAAAAAGGTCATTGGAATTTTAATAGGTATTGCAGTGAATCTGTAGAAGATTTGGGGTAATAAGAACATTGTAATGCTATTTCTTCCCAAGTGAACATAGGATATATTTTCATTTATTTGTGTCTTTAATTTCTTCCATAATTTTATAGTTTTCAGAGAACAGTACTTTTTACCTCCTTGGTTAAATTTCATTTCAGTTCAGTCACTCAATCTTGTCCAACTCTTTGTGACGCCATGGACTGCTGCACTCCAGGCCTCCTTGTCCATCACCAACTCCTGGAGTATACTCAAACTCATGTCCATTGAGTCGGTGATGTCATCCTATCCTCTGTTATCCCCTTCTCCTCCCACCTTCAACCATTTCCAGCATCAGGGTCTTTTCAAATGAGTCAGCT
The DNA here is from genome assembly GCA_935064755.1 of Tragelaphus eurycerus. Classification (NCBI taxonomy): domain Eukaryota; kingdom Metazoa; phylum Chordata; class Mammalia; order Artiodactyla; family Bovidae; genus Tragelaphus; species Tragelaphus eurycerus. The sequence continues at coordinate 462,955 of CAKXYN010000120.1, read as the reverse complement.
TGTTGCATTAGGTGGCCAAAGTATTGGAGTTTCAGTTTCAGCATCAGTCCTTCCAGTGAATATTCAGGACTGATTTCCTTTAGGATGGACTGGTTGGATCTCCTTGCAGTCCAAGGGACTCTCAAGAGTCTTCTCCAACACCACAGTTCAAAAGCATCAATTCTTCAGCACTCAGCTTTCTGTAGAGTCCAACTCTTAGATCCATACATGACTACTGGAAAAACCAAAGCTTTGACTTTTGTTAGCAAAGTGATGTCTCTGCTTTTTAATATGCTGTCTAGGTTGGCCATACCTTTTCTTCCAAGGAGTGAGAGTCTTTTAATTTCATGGCTGCAGTCACCACCTGCAGTGATTTTAGAGCCCAGGAAAATAAAATCTGTCACTGTTTCATTTTTTCCCCATTTATTTGCCATGAAGTGATGGGACCAGGTACCATGATCTTCATTTTTTGAATGTTGAGTTTTAAGTCAGCCTCTCCTAGGTATTTTATATTTTGATTCAATTCTAAATAAAGAAAATGGGAGTTTCTTTCTTTTTCAGACAGTGCTTTGTTATATATAACAAAGTGTATATAAGCTCAGCTGACTTTTTTGTATGTTGACTTCATATCCTGCAACTTTATTTAGTTAATTTGTTAGTTTTCACAATTTTTTGTAGGAGTCGTTAGGAATTTCTACAGAAATGGTCATGTCATTTGCAATGACAGCTTTATTTCTTTCATTCCAAATGTGATTCCATTAATTTTCCCCCTAATTACTCTGTCTAGGATCTCTAGCATTAGGTAGAATAAAAGTGGTGAGAGTGGGCAACTTTATCTTGTTCCTCATCCTAGATGAAAGCTTTCAGACTTTTATCATTGAGTATGATGTTCATGCTGGGTTTGCAGATATATTATTTATGATGATGAGGTAGTCTTTACTAATCCTATTTTGTTAAGAGTTTTTATTACAAAAGGCTGTTTAATTTTGTCAAATGCTTTTCTGTATCTATTATGATAATGTGATTTTTTAACATGAGCTACTAAAACAATGCCAGCTCCACCTTTCTCCAGATTTTGTTATAAAACAAGATAAACGTCTATGCAATCTTTAGTCCACTTTCAGATGATACTCATTATTATGTGAACTCTAGGAGGACATGGATTTTGGTGTTTTTTTTTTTTTTTTTTTTATCTTTCTCATAAAGGTCCATACAGTGTCAAGAAAATAACACAAAATATATGCTTAGTAAATATTTATTGAATAAATAATTATAATGTTTATGCTAATTTAAAAGATTTATATATCTTTAAAATGACATCTGTCTTTTGGTGTGATTTCATTTAACATTAATATCACTGCTGCTGCTTTTTCTGTTTTCATTTAACTGGTTCCTCTTTATCCACATCTTCATATTCAACTTTTCTCTCTCTCTTCAAGTCTATTAATTATAGCTGAGTTGTTTTTCACTTAACTCAATATGTTCCATATTTCAATGGGAGATTTCAGCTCTTATTTCGGAGAAGGCAATGGCACCCCACTCCAGTACTCTTGCCTGGAAAATCCCATGGACGGAGGAGCCTGGTAGGCTACAGTCCATGGGGTCGCTAAGAGTTGGACATGACTGAGCGACTTCACTTTCACTTTTCACTTTCATGCATTGGAGAAGGAAATGGCAACCCACTCCAGTGTTCTTGCCTGGAGAATCCCAGGGACGGGGGAGCCTGGTGGGCTGCCATCTATGGGGTTGCACAGAGTCGGACATGACTGAAGCGACTCAGTGGCAGCAGCAGCAGCTCTTATTTAAGAAAACTTTTTTACTCTTACTGTTTTTTATTGCTTTTAGTATTTCTTTATTATTAATAGGATTTTTTTTTAACTCCCTTATTCTTTTCTTTTCTTATATGATCAAGTTGCCATGCCCTTGAATTTTTCTCTTGTTAATGAGGAGAACTATATGATGCTTGTTATGAAATTACATATATCTCATTTCCTAGTGAGAAGATACTATTTCACCCATACAGGTGTTCTGATTTTTTTTTAATTTTTCTTGCTTCCCTCCCCTCAAATAAGATAAGCCTTCTAAAATACATTCTCATTCCTACTTTTCTCTAAGACTTTGTAAATGAGATGTTTGAAGCATGTTATTTTCCCTATTATCATGAGACAATTTAGTGTGTTATTTATTACTATCAGAATTTTTCTTAAAATATGTTTCTTTCCTTTTAAGACTCTTGAATTAAAAGGGCATACTCTTACAGATTTAGATACAACTATATTGTCCACCAGCTTCCCTGGTGGTTCAGTGGTAAAGAACCCAACTGCCAATACAGGAGACATAGGTTCAATCCTTGAGTTGCAAAGATCCCCTGGAGAAGGAAGTGGCAACCCACTCTGGTATTCTTGCTTGTGAAATCCTATAGAGGATTTCCTGGCAGGCTGCAGGCCATGGGATCACAAGAGAGTCAGATATGACTTAGCAACTAAACAAACAACATATTCTTCACCAGTGTTTTATCTCCTTCTTTCCTATGTCAAACTGTCTGGTCAAACTCATGTGTAGTTAGGTTAGAATTCTTTATCAAGAATTTTCCTGTATGAAATAGATGAGATAATCTGTGGACCCTCACATGTCTGTGAATACCTTTTATTTTGGCAGTGAATGATATATGGACTGTATATGGTATTCTCTCAGTTGTCCATTATTGCTTCAAACTGTCTTCTAGATTTGAAGATAAGAAGCCTGAGACTATCTACTCTTAATTCATAGGAAATGTGTGCTAGTTAGGTATACACATACATATACATATAATAGATACACAAACATATACCAGAGTTATGCCAGAAAATCCTGAGGCATACATGTCTATCAATCAGCATTTCCTGAATTTCCATGAGCCATTTTGATCTATAAACTCAGTTTTAAGAGAGAGTTTTGCACAGAAAAATTATATTTTGTTATATACAGCTTCCACTATAATCTGCTTCTTGTTATTTCTTTCACATGGTAAATCTCCTGAATCTGTATCTAAGTCTTATGTTTTCCATTGTGATTTAAATATAATTGTATTTTTGTTTTGTGGTTTTAACTACTTATTGATCTTTCAGACATAAACTTTCTTTCTTCCAGTTTTATTGAGAAATAATTGGCATGCAACACTGTATAACTTTAGGGTGTAGAGTGTAATGATTTAAGATATATATACAATGAAATGGTGATTACAATAAGTTTAGTAAATATCCATCATCTCATCTAGATACAAAATTTAAAATTTTCTGTTGTAATGTGAACTCAGGATTTACTATCTTGACAACTTTCATGCTATACTATGCTATGCTATGCTAAGTCATTTCAGTCGTGTCCGACTCTGTGTGACCCCATAGACGGCAGTCCACCAGGCTTCCCCGTCCCTGGGATTTTCCAGGCAAGAACACTGGAGTGGGTTGCCATTTCCTTCTCCAATGCATGAAAGTGAAAAGAGAAAGCAAAGTCGCTCAGTCATGTCCGACTCTTAGCAACCCCATGGACTGCAGCCTACCAGGCTCCTCCATCCGTGGGATTTTCCAGGCAAGAGTACTGGAGTGGGGTGCCATTGCCTTCTCCGGACAACTTTCATACATAACAGAAAAAAGTATTAATTATATTTATCAGGTATGTTACATCTGTAGTACTTATAACTGGAAGCTTGTATCTTTTGACCGCCTTCATCCAGTTCCCCATCCCAGACACACTGCCTCTGATAATCACAAATTTGTACTACTTTTCTATGAATTTGTTTGTATGTATGTTTGGTTTGGAAGTTTAATTAACTCTGTTCTATTTTTCTATGAGTTTGTTTGTATGTATTTTAGTATGGTTTGTATGTTTGTGGTTTTTTTTTTTTTTTTTTTTTGGTATGGTTTGTATGTAAGTTTAATTGTATTATACAACACAATGATTATTTTCTATACACTTCATTTGATTTCAAATACTCATTTCTGTATATTTGAAAATAATCACTGTGATAAGCCTAGTTATGATATGTCATCACAAAGATATTACCTAATCATTGACTATACTCCCTTGCTGTATATTTTATACTGGTTCATTTATTAATACTAAATGAAAGTTTTTACATCTTAATCTTCCTTACCAACTTCTTTCTACTCCTATCCCATTTTCCCTGGTAACCATCTATTGTACTCTGTATATATAGCTCTGCTTCTGTTGCGTTTCGTTTGTTCATTAGATTCCACATCTAAATGAAATCATACAGTATTTGTCTTTCACTGACTTTTCCACTTAGCATAATACCATCTAGGTCGACCCATATTGTCATAAATTGCAAGATTTCATTCTTTTCAGTGGTCGAGTAATATTCCACACTATGTGAAATATAGTAATATATATTACTCTCATTTGGGAGACATATCCAAAAAAAAAAAAATATTGCTAAGAATGATGTCAGAGAGTCTACTGCCTAGGGTTTCTTCTAGATATTTTAAGTTTTCAGGTCTTACATTAAGTCTTTAAACCATTTGGGGTATTTTTTTTTAATATAAATTTATTTATTTTAATTGGAGGCTAATTACTTTACAATATTGTATTGGTTTTGCCATACATCAACATGAATCCACCACAGGTGTACACGTGTTCCCCGTCCTGAACCCTCCTCCCACCTCCCTCCCTGTACCATCCCTCTGGGTCATCCCAGTGCACCAGCCCCAAGCATCCAGTATCCTGCATCAAACCTGGACTGGCGATTCACTTCTCATATGATATTATTCATGTTTCAATGCCATTCTTCCAAATCATCCCAGCCTCTCCCTCTCCCACAGAGTCCAAAATACTGTTCTATACATCTGTGTCTCTTTTGCTGTCTCACTTACAGGGTTATCATTACCATCTTTCTAAATTCCATATATATGCGTTAGTATACTGTATTAAAAGATGCTTACTCCTTGGAAGGAAAGTTATGACCAACCTAGACAGCATATTCAAAAGCAGAGACATTACTTTACCAACAAAGATTCGCCTAGTCAAGGCTATGGTCTTTCCTGTGGTCATGTATGGATGTGAGAGCTGGACTGTGAAGAAGGCTGAGCGCCGAAGAATTGATGCTTTTGAACTGTGGTGTTGGAGAAGACTCTTGAGAGTCCCTTGGAGTGCAAGGAGATCCAACCAGTCCATTCTGAAGGAGATCAATCCTGGAATTTCTTTGGAAGGAATGATGCTAAAGCTGAAACTCCAGTATTTTGGCCACCTCATGCGAAGAGTTGACTCATTGGAGAAGACTCTGATGCTGGGAGGGATTGAGGGCAGGAGGAGAAGGGGACGACAGAGGATGAGATGGCTGGATGGCATCACTGACTTGATGGGTGTGGGTCTGAGTGACCTCCGGGAGTTGGTGATGGACAGGGAGGCCTGGCATGCTGTGATTCATGGGGTCACAAAGAGTCTGACACGACTGAGCGACTGATCTGATCTGATCTGATACTGTATTGGTGTTTTTCTTTCTGGCTTAGTTCACTCTGTATAATAGGCTCCAGTTTCATCCACCTCATTAGAATGATTCAAATGTATTCTTTAACCCATTTTGAATTTATTTTTTGTGTGTGGCATGGGACAGTATTTGAATATGATTATTTTACAGGTAGCTTTTCATATTTTATATTTTCTCCTGTTTAGTCTTGAAAAAATTTTTCCTCTTAGAACTACTTTTGCAGCATCCCATAGATTTTTTTTTTCTTTTTTTTAAATTTTATTTTAACTTTACAATATTGTATTGGGTTTGCCATATATAAAAATGAATCTGCCACAGGTATACGTGTGTTCCCCATTCTGAACCCTCCTCCCTCCTCCCTCCCCATACCATCCCTCTGGGGCGTCCCATAGATTTTAGATTGTTTTGTTTTTGTTTTCACATGTTTCCAAGTATTCTTTTTTAAATTCCTTCAATTTCTTCAATGATCCATTTGTTGTTTAGTAGCATATTGTTCAGCCACCACACTTTTGTGGGGTTTTTTTGGGAGATTGTTGTTGTAGTTGACTTCTAATCTCATAGTGTTGCGGTTAGAAAATAAGCTTGATGTAATTTGTCTGCTTAAATTTAGTAAGATTTGCTTCGTGGCCAACATGTGATCCATCTTCGAGAACACTCCCTGTACTCTTGAAAAGAGTGTGTATCCTGCTGCTTTTGGATGGAATGGTCTATATGTATTTGTTAAGTACATTTGGACTAATGTGTTGTTTTAAACCAGCATTTCCCTGTTGATTTTCTGTCTGGATGATCCGTCTATTGATGTAGGTGGGATTTTACAGTCCTCTACTATTATTTTGTTACTGCAATTTTCCTTTTTGTCTGTTAATATTTTATGTATTTTGATGCTTCTATGTTGGGTACATAGATTTTTACAAGTATCGTATCTTCTTGGATTTATTACTTGATTATTATGTCTGCTGATCATTAGAACTGGGTCTTAGCATCTCTGGCTATAGGGCACAGGAGTCATAGAACTGGTGTTGGTCTGCTAGTACTAATGGTTGGGACTGATTCCTGACACAGCCGGTTTCAGGGTGTCCCTAGACTTGTGTTGTTCCACTGATGGGTAGACAGGGTCAAGGCCTAGGGGATTCTGTGGCTAATGCTCTCTCACTGATTGGCAGTGCTAGTTTTCTTTTTTAATTAAATTTATTTATTTTTAGTTGAAGGATAATTACTTTACAATATTGTATTGTTTTCTGCCATATGTCAACATGGATCAGCCATAGGTATACCTATGTACCCTCCCTCTTGTACCTCCCTCCCACCTCCCAACCCATCCCAGCCCTCTAGGTTGTTACAGAGTCCCTGATTGAGTTTCCTAATTCATACAGTAAATTCCCACTGGCTATCTCTTTTACATATGGTAGTGTATATGTTTCCATGTTACTCTCTCCTTCCTCTCCTCCTGCCAATGTCCATAAGCCTGTTTTCTATGTCTGTGTCTCTGATGCTGCTCTGCAAATAGGTTCATCAGTACCATCTTTCTAGATTTATTATATATGTATTAATATATGATATTTGTTTTTCTCTTTCTGACTTATTTATACTCTGCACAAGAGGCTCTAGGTTCATCCACCTCATTAGCACTGACTCACATGTGCTCCTTTTTATGGTTGAGTAATATTCCATTGTATATATGTACCACAGCTTCTGTATTCATTCATCTGTCAGTGGACACCTATGTTGCTTCCATGTCCTAACTAATGTAAATAGTGCTGCAATGAAGATTGGGATACATGTGTCTTTTTCAACTATGATTTTCTCTGGGTATATGCCCAGTGGTGGGATTGTTGGATCATATTGTAGTGTTATTCCTAGTTTTTTAAGGAATCTCTATAATGTCTTCCATAGTGGATGTATCAATTTATATTATAACCAACAGTGTTAAGAGGGTTCCCTTTTTCCACACTCTCTCCAGCATTTATTGTTTGTAGATTTTTTTGATGATGACCAGTCTGAGGTGATAGCTTATTTTACTTTTGATTTGCATTTCTCTAATAGTGAGCTATGTTGAGCACATTTTCATGTTTTCAGCCATCTGTATGTCTTCTTTGGAGAAATGTCTGTTTAGGCCTTTGCCCACTTTTTGTGTGGGTTGTTTGTTTCCCTGTATTGAGTTGTATAAGCTGCTTATATATTTTGGAAATTAATCTTTTGTTAATTGTTTCATTTGCTGCTATTTTTCCCATTCTGAGGGTTGTCTTTTAAGGTATCTGATTATAGTGTGCTGGGGACCCCAGAATTGTGTTAGCCTGGTGGTGGTCAGGCTGCGGCTGAGGATGTCCTCGGGCTAGTGCCTGCCCACTGGTTGGCGAGGCTAATTCCAGGCCCAGTGCTGGCCTCTGTTGGGTGGATCTGGGTCCTGAGGGTCAGAGGATAGTACTGGTACATTAGTGGGCAGGGATGGGACTTATTCCTGCTGGTTTCAGGGGGTCTTAAGGCAACAGATCTGTTGATGAGTGGGGCTGTGTCCCTATCTGGATAGCTGCTTGGTTTGACATGAGATATCCAAGTACTAGGGGTGAGAGACTGGTGAGAGGGATGAGGTCCTTGCACTAATAAACTAGAAGGAGGGTTCCCAAATGGTGCTTTCCAGCACCAGTATACTTTCTATTTGTTTAATTGAAATTAACTTAGGTATTCTTACTAAGAGGTAATTGAACTATATAGTGTGATAAATTGCAAAGTGTTCAACCTGCAAATTGTTTTTATTCCTATCCAAAGATAGGACGTCTTAATTGTCCTTGTTAAAGCCATTTTTTCTGGCATTTCAGAGTAACCAAAAACAAGTAAGTGATATAATATATCCACTAAAGCAGAGTGGCAAGAAAGTATAAATTTAGAGGAAATTTAGAGAGAATGTGACTGACGCTCTGACAACAATGAGAGAAAAAATGTAGATCAAAATTATTTAGGGTAATCAAAAGATATTGTTTCCAGAGGTATCAAGGGAATTTTTTGGAATATATTTTCTATAATTTATTTTGAATAATTCTAAACTAGGGTATTAACATCACTTTTGTGTTAGTAATCAGATATGACAATAAAATGAGGAAAAATAAATGAAAGTAAAAACTGGCTCCTTTCTTAAATATATGTTAAAATAGGAGAATGTCGGTTGCACACAGCATTCAAAACTTGAACTTGTCATATTAAAGTGGGGAAATAGATTAGTCTTTTTGACATCCATGAATTGCAGGGAGTTATACAAGTCACTAAGACCATGTGTAGATAGAGAAAAATGAGGGGAATGTGTATATTATTCCTGCTTCAATCATTGCATAAAACAAAAACAGAATTGGATTTTGACACAATGAAGCAGAATTGCGCCAAGACTGAATAGGCATAGCTCTATTATCTTTTCCATTCCTACGTAATTATGATATAACAATGAGAACAATATGTGGAATAATGAAAATCAGGCAACAGTCAAGATTTGCCTAGAAGGGAACCTGTGGTATGGGAAATCTAAGAGGATTGGTAGGTGCATTTTAAGTCACATAGACAAGATGAGACCATAATTTGAATCACTTACAAGATGTTTAAAGCTGGTCTATGGAAGACAGGATGAGATGGTTAGATGTCATCATCAACTCAATGGATATGAGTTTGAACAAACTCTGGGAGATAGTGAAGGACAGGGAAGCCTGGAGCACTGCTATCCATGAGGTGGCAAAAGGTTGGACACAACTGAGCAGCTGAAAACAACAAATATGTATATTAGCCCCTCAGAATAACAATCTCTATTTTTTCTCCAATGCATTTTAACCTAAGTCTTATAGTTAGTTGCATGTCAATATTGTTCCTCCAGCTTTGTCCACTTACTGTTGCTTAGAAAGAAATAGAAAGATCTTATGGACATTTTGGCTTCCCTGTTGGTTCAGATGATAAAGAATCTGCTTGCAGTGCAGGAGACCTGGGTTTAAGGGAATGGTTACCCACTGTAATATTCATGCATGAAGAATTCCACGGACAGAGGAGCCTGGAGGGCCACAGTCCATGGGGGTCACAAAGAGTCAGACATGACTGGGCAACTAATACTTCCTCCTGGTAACCAAGGTGAAATGGATGAGAATGGGCCAGTGTTTAGAGACTCTTGCTTCTAGGAGATACAGACATGTAAACCTTTACTCTAATTTCTTTGGAAGGAATGATGCTAAAGCTGAAACTCCAGTATTTTGGCCACCTCATGCGAAGAGTTGACTCATTGGAGAAGACTCTGATGCTGGGAGGGATTGAGGGCAGGAGGAGAAGGGGACGACAGAGGATGAGATAGCTGGATGACATCACTGACTCGATGGGTATGAGTCTGGGTGATCTCCGGGAGCTGGTGATGGACAGGGAGGCCTGGCGTGCTGCGGTTCATGGAGTCGCAAAGAGTCAGACATGACTGAGTGACTGATCTGATCTGATCTGATGTGTTGATAGCTGTTTTGTATAGCTTTGAAAAACAGCTTCATTATTCAGAGATGTTACAGTGTAAATCCATGAAACATTGAACTATTACCACCAAGTGTAAACCTTGTTTTGACAATAATTTCTTTCTTGTGTTTCTTCCTCTAATTTCTGTGCTTTCCAGTTTCCTCCAACATACTGCTACCAGTTTAATCTTTCTAAATCATATCTTACTGAGCATAAGTTAATACTGTCTGTAAAAACTTTTTGTGTCTCACTGTCAGCATATATAATACAGAATTCTTTAATGGCTTTTAATATACTTTTTGTGATATTTCAGGATGGTGAAGTTTGAATGAAATCCTTAAAGATCAGTAATAGCGTCATGCATTCTATCCTTCAATCAAATAACATTTCTTGTGTATATACATGCACGAGCATCCATATCATCAATATTTCACAACCTAGACTACACTTTCTTCCATATTTACCTTTTTATCTTTCTTATGTATCTCCTATAAATCTTCTTGATATGTATTCTGCTTCTTAATCATTGTAGTACCTTGTTTACAGTACATATAACTGCCTATTTTGTGTTGTTTGCAGTATACTTGTCTTACCTCATCATTCACTTGTCTTTAAATTCTGGAGGGCAGAATCTATATCTAATTTATATTAAAATTTTTTCCTAACTCCAGGACCTAATGTGAAAGATGCTTGATAAATATTTATTGAATGCATAGTATTGTTTAATTCATACATATTATGTTTTCATATTTGTTTAGCAACACAAAATAGATCAGTTTCATCACCAAGATACATCAATGCCCAACCCAATGCCTTTCATATATAAAAGATCCAGAATTATTTGAATGAAATAATGAATACATTAATAAAAATGTTAATATTGATTGTTTTGTTATGCATGTTTCAAGTCCCTTATTCACTGACATGCCTAGCTTCTCATTTTCCAAGTATGAAACTACTTCAGGGAAAATGATAATTTGTTCCATAAAGGTTAATGCAATATTAAGTCAACCTTTGGGGATTTGGAGTGGTTTAGCTATGTTACAGTAGTGAAAAGATCTAGTAAACTAGTGTCACGCTGGATTTTGCAGTCTCCTCATGGGCTAATACTAGTTCTGTTTAGCTTAAGATCTATAAGACCATACTCTTCTATAATAGAACAGTCTATAACTTCCCTTAAATTTAAAGGTAAGATCTAGAAGATGATTATGCCTTTTAGGTTTCAGATCAGATCAGTCACTCAGTTGTGTCCGACTCTTTGCGACCCCATGAACTGCAGCACGCCAGGCCTCCCTGTCCATCACCAACTCCCGGAGGTCACTCAGACTCACATCCATTGAGTCAGTGATGCCATCCAGCCATCTCATCCTCTGTCGTCCCCTTCTCCTCCTGCCCCCAATGCCCCCCAGCATCAGAGTCTTCTCCAATGAGTCAACATTAAACAGGGTTTTGATTATAAGTTAGCACTTGTCAAGTAATTAAGACTACTAATTACACAAAAGCAGAAGCAGTATTCTAAAAGACAATAGATCTAACCTTTACAAGTACAGAAAAAACCCATATTCCATATTCAAATTTGTCTTTTTCTATGTTGTTCCTAAAAACCCATGCCTCCTAGACATTCAATAATAATTACCATTTATAGATGATAGCATTACAAAGCAACAGCATCAAAAAAATAATTTTCTATGAATCCTTTTCTTGAGAAAGATTGTATTTTCCAGTATTCTGGCTACTGTAAACTAATACATTTGCCACAGTTTTTTTGAATTACCTTAAAATTTCATTATAAAAATACAGTGACTCTTTCTTCATTAAACATAGATCACTTGGAAAATTTTTAAGCCTAAACCATCATTAATAGAAGTTTGTTATACCATTTATCTGGAAATGGAGAATACTTGAAAAAAATGTTCATTTAATAATGAAAATAATAAATGAAACTTTTATTTACTGTTATGAACTGAAAGTAGCTAGTCTCCTTATTCTTCTCAGATACAGACAAGAATGTTGCTTCTTATTCATACTTTTAGATTTCTGATAACTATGACTCATATTCTTTGTCATATTTCAAGTAGATGGCTTAATGCAATGATTGATGATAATGTTGATGATGATGACAGCTAGCATTAGTTAAACACATGTGTCCTTGTACTCTACATTTTGCATACAATACTGCATTTAGTCTTTGAAACAGATCTAAATGTGTGATAGTATTTCCCCATTTTATAGACAGGAGACTGAAGCATAGCAAAGCTACATAATTTGCCATGGGCTACATATTTACAAATAAGAGAGCCCATATTTACCAAATAAGACTAGCCATCGAGTGTTGTCTAATCTCACAACATGGTCTCTGTATTATTATAGAATAGTGTGAATACTTGATTCTCAGGTTTCATGACCTGAGAAATGAAATTTCATCAAGAAATTGAAGTTACATTAAAAATGTATGTAATTCAGGCAGTTTTGTTCTGAGAACTAAATAAAGATTTAAGAGAATGCAATTTTAATGTCAGTTAAGCAGTTGATTTAGTTCTCTAATTAATTTTTGCTCTCTTTCTTTCTCTGTTTTTCCCCATATAATATTAAAGATTTGAGTGCATGGGGAAGTCGCTGATAAGTCACCAAACATGAAATCCTTTAAAGCACAGTATAAAATGAAGGTATGGAAAGTCAAGTTATAGTCAAGGAGTGTTTCCTTGAAATTTGTTAATATTATGTGAAACTAACATTGGTATTGCTCATAAAATTCTATGACTTGAATACTAGAAATCATCTAGTTCAGTATTTCCTGCTCCTTTTTACTCTAAAAACTCACAGTTATATGCATTCCCTTTTAAGGCACTCTACAATTTAGCCTTCAGAATCTTTTACAGCTTGTTTATTTTGATTGGTTGGCATCCACTTTAACTCACTGATCCCTGTACTGCACTAGTTGTTAAATATTTTTTTTAATATCATTTCTAGTCTTATGATTTCCCTTAGGAATTCTGAAATCAATACTGGATGGTAGATGAGCTGGTCCTAGTCCATCAAAAAGCAGATGTCAAGACAAAATTACATTTGAATATATTTTAATAGAGGAGTTGCTGGTATAATAAATTGGGAGGGAGCTGGGATGACTGGGATAGCTATCAGTCATCCCAGTGTCTTTCCTTTGTTCCCACAAAAAAAAAAAAGTCATAGAAGGAAATAAAATATCCAGTTACCCAATAAACCAAATACTGACATTTTAACAATTCCATTCTAAACAGTAAAAAATTCATCAACTTCTTGTTAATGTATTTATTTATTTATACTAAGATAGAAATTGAAACCTCAAATTGATTTTTTTTTGGCATATAGAAGGAAAAAAACATTGACTATAAATCTGAATGTTTGCTCACCATTTGGTATTTACCTTCTACCAGTTTCTGATATCCAAGGAACAATTGGTAAAATGTTAAATTATAGAATTCTGTTTTAAATACATATGACTATCTGGTGGTAATGTTTGAAAATTATAAGTGAACTTAAATTCCTTGATCTGCATCAAACAACCACCACCACAATGAGCAAACACACACTTTAGGGCCAGTAGTTCTTCATTATCACTTGATTTGGTACTTTCTGTTTTCAAACTGAGATTAGAGGGTAAGTGAACCAGCAAAAGACAATTAAGCTGAAGCTACACTTACTTTCTCAAGTACTCAGCAATATGAATGCAGACACAATGCTCTTTTTATTCACCAGGGACACAAATAAATCAACTTTAATGTCAATAAAGTCAGTAATGATAAATTTCATCACTAAAATATAACTAAACAATAATGACCAGGAAGAAAGTAAGTAGCTCACAGCAGCAGAAGAGATTTCTTTTTGTCCTCGGTGAAGTCAAGGGTATCTGAAAAGACTGGCCTTTTCCCCTCTATTATTAACTGCAAATCATTCTTGTCATGTTAGAAAGCAGATTTTTTTTTAAACCAAGTGTTAGACACCATAATGTTTGGATCACATAACCTGACCTTATTCCAGGCAACTTAAACTGCATTTCCAATTAGCATGCATGCTTATAGTGGAGATGAAGTTTATCTGCCTATTAAGCCTTTCCTATTATATCAATTTGACCAGACATTTGTATTCTCTATTCCCCTCTGTGCTGATGTTACCGTGTGGCCAACCATACCAATTTATTTTCATTGCTGAGTTGTTTAATTTTTTTCGTCTGCAAGAAACTACAACAAAAAGGTCTGTTTTGAGACTTTTCTATTTCTATTCCTATGGAACTGAAAAATTCTTCACATAACTAGCAGGGAAATGGCAAGGTGGAATAAAGGGCTTATTTATACAATTAAAAAAAGTTTTTAATTCAACAGCCACATTTGGAAAATAACTAAAACCACCACTTGAAGAAAGATGGCATAAGTTGTGTGCCTCCTCTACCTTACAATACAGGGGTACCTACTCAGCCCCTCAGTCGTGTCTGACTCTTTGTGATCCCATGGACTGTAGCCTGCCAGGCTCCTCTGTCCATGGGATTACCGAGGCTCCCAACCCAGGGATTAAATCCACATCTCCTATATCTCCTGCATTGGCAGGTGAATTCTTTACTCCTGAGCTACCAGGGAAACCCTGAAAATTATTAAATTGTACAGTTCATTCCAATTATGTCTTAAAACAATACATTGCCATTTTATATATGGAGTATTTAACCCTTGGTCTTAATAATCAGTGGCCCTGTAGCCATGTGTCAATGTATCGGCTGTGTGTTGTGCTGTCTCTTCAATCATGTCCGACTCTCTGTGACCCTGTGGACTTAAGTCCTCCAGATTCCTCTGTCCATAGGATTCTCCAGGCAAGAATACTGTAGTGGGTTGCCATGCTCTCCTTCAGGGGATCTTCCCAACCCAGGGGTTGAACGCACGTGGTTCATATGTCTCCTGCATTGGAAGGCAGTTTCCTTCCACTAGCACTACCTGATGCCTGCAGATCTTCCCCACTCAGGTATTAAACCCGGGTCTCCTGCATTGCAGGTGGATTCTTAACCATCTGAATCATCAGAGAAACCCAGTCAATATCTGAACAGATAATAATACACTTAGCTCAGTTAGTCCACCTTTCTTTTTGCAGGCTCCTATTCTTTAGAACGGAGAAGGCAATGGCACTCCACTCCAGTACTTTTGCCTAGAAAATCCCATGGACAGAGGAGCCTGGTAGCCTGTAGTCCATGGGGTCACTAGAGTCAGACATGACTGAGCAACTTCACTTTCACTTTTCACTTTCATGCACTGGAGAAGGAAATGGCAACCCACTCCAGTGTTCTTGCCTGGAGAATCCCAGGGACGGGAAGCCTGATGGGCTGCCGTCTATGGGGTCGCACAGAGTCAGACATGACTGAAGCGACTTAGCAGCAGCAGTAGCATTCTTTAGAAAGCTCTTGTTAAAAGTAACAGTGTTTCACCCAACCTCATGGTTGCTGTGGAGATCTTGTCTAAATTATTCCCATGCTCCTAATATTAGAAATAATATTTAAATAAAGTTTTCATTTTAAATAAAGATTTAAAAATCCCAATCTAAAGTAAAAGTAAACAGACTATTTTTCCCACTTAATGGTTCTAAGCCATCTGATACTTCCTAGATGCCATTTTGTACTTCAAATGCTTATTGAAAATGTTTGCATTAAAATAGCTTAACTTTATAATTCAGTTTAATCCCTTGTGCACAAATATAGCTATCATTTCTTCCTTTTTTATCTTGATTCATTTTCTTAAATTGTGATGAAGTTATTATAAGGAATAATTAGCCATAAAACTGAAAATTATTAGCTATGTAAAATTTAAGCTCAGTCTGTGGTATATAAATGTAAAATTTATTATTAGATAAAATGTTCTCTAAAATAAAACAGTTCTCAAATAATATTTATTAACAATTATGCACTTTTATATGACTACTGAAAATTATATCTATCTTTTAGATACTTTAAAATATATCACCAAATTATGTTTACAGGGTCTAAATATGAAACAATGTTAATACATTAGACACCCTTTCTTATATCATGTTGCATATTTCCTTACTATATATTTTATTGCATATATTGACACCAGCTCCATATGTAATTTATAGTAATGTAAATAATAGACTATCCAAAATGCAGTATATTTGTGATCTTCATCTTAAAGATTGCTATTTAAGCTACTGTGGAAAAATGAGAATTTCAACATTGCTCCAAAGAAATATAGATAGCACAGAGATCACAATTATATTCATTTCAATAGCAAATGAATTAGCAAAACCTTCATCTTTCCAGGTTTCACTGCTTTAATATTTCTTATTGCCATTTTGGAAAAAAAAAAATCAGTATACAGATAACCTTAAAATAGATATGAAAAGTTAATAAATTTGTATTAGATGCATAATTATTACTATTTCCTATATGATTTTTGTGGGAAAATGTCACATTCCTTTAAAAAAAAAAAAGAGTTTTAAGCAAATGCTCCCAGATTATAGCTTCTAGTATCGTGTAGTAAATTCTTACCAGTGAAATTATCTAGAAGATAACAAGTTAAAACTCTGAAAATAATACAAAACAAAACTTCATAGTGTCTTAGAAAAAGCTGGTGGATTTGGAGAGCAGTCAAAATTTTGGAGAAGGGGCTATTACATGGTGTTTCCCAAGTCTGGCCTTTTTCCTGAGGGTGAACAACTATTGTAGCATGGCGCAGGGTACTAACATTCAGCTAATAAATGTTATATGCTTTGGAGCTACAGATCTAGAGGACAGAGATCAGGGCCAACCAGAATAGCTGGAAAGAAAAAAAAAAAGGTGTGACCTGCAAAAATAGAGATCGAGGGAAGAAGAGAACCAAATTCTGTATATAAATTCTTCAACTCTAACTGAGCCAAAAATCATGCAGTTGTGAAGCAGTCTCAAATTGGCTTGACCCAAGGCAAAAATGACAAAATTGATCTTTGAACTGCTGCCTATCACAGAAAAGACAGAGGCTGCAAAGTTAATTTAAGAAAGTTAATTGCTGTATACAGCAAAACAGAAACAGACTCATGGAGGTAGAAAACAAACGAGGTTACAGAGGGAAGAGGAGAGGGACAAAATAAGGGAATGGGATTAAGAGATACAAACTACTATGCATCAGATAGATAAGTAACAAGGATATAATGTATATCCCAGGGAATTATAGCCTTTATCTTGTAATAACTTTTAATGGACTATAAACTATAAAAATACTGAATCACAAGATATACACCTGAAACTAATATATTATAAATTAAATGTCAATCTTAAAAAGTGCTTGTTCCAAAAAAGAAAGTTAACCACCTACTAAAACTAAAATGTCTAAACTCTTTGAAGGAGTAGGAAGCCAGAGTATGCAAAGAAGACATTCAAGATATAAACACTACAGTTCAAAAACACTTTGTATATAAAACCAGAATTATAAGACTGATTTTCAAGGAAAACAGTAGTCAATAAGGGCCAGAACTGAGATGACCCAGACAAGTACTTTGAAGGAACTATCATGACTATGCTCAATAACCATATATATTTT
This sequence comes from Tragelaphus eurycerus, assembly GCA_935064755.1. Classification (NCBI taxonomy): domain Eukaryota; kingdom Metazoa; phylum Chordata; class Mammalia; order Artiodactyla; family Bovidae; genus Tragelaphus; species Tragelaphus eurycerus. Next base: position 445,483 of record CAKXYN010000120.1, on the reverse strand, counting down.
TCACTTATATTACAAAAGAAAAGTTATTCAAATACAAAAGTTATTTTAAGCTGGTAGAAAAATATTAAAGCAAGCCCAAAGTGACTAGGAATAAGAAAACAATAAAGAGTAGAAATCAATGCAATAGAAAACCAATAGACATAATTAGCAAGCTAGATTTTTAAAAAACATCAAAATAAAGGATGACAAAAATAAAAGGGGCCAAATAGAAAAAAACAACAATTAAAACTAAATCCATCCAGAGTCATAGATACATTAAATATTCATTATTTTCATTTTCATTGAGATATATTGACATATATTAGTATAGCATGATTCAGCATGTGTGTGTTTGTGTGTGTGTGTGTATGTGTGTGTGTGTGGAAGATCTACAAGACCTTTAAGAACTAACACCCAAAAGGTATGTCCTTTTCACTGTAAGGGGGCTGGAATGCAAAAGTAGGAAGTCAAGAGATACCTGGAGTAACAGGCAAATTTGGCCTTGGAGTACAAAACGAAGCAGGTCAAAGCCTAACAGAGTTTTGTCAAGACAACGCACTGCTCATAGCAAACACCCTCTTCCAACACACAAGAAACAACTCTATCCATGGACATCACCAGATGGTCAATACCAAAATCAGAGTGATTATATTCTTTGCAGCCAAAGATGGAAAACCTCTATACAGTCAGCAAAAACAAGACCAGGAGCTGACTGTGGCTCAGACCATAAACTCCTTATTGCCAAATTCAGACTTAAATTGAAAGTAGGGAAAACCACTAGACCATTCAGGTATGACCTAAATCAGATTCCTTACAATTATACAGTGAAGGTGACAGATATAAGGGATTAGATCTGATAGAATGCCTGAAGAACTATGGATGGAGGTTTGTAACATTGTACAAAAGACAATGATCAAGACTATCCCCAATAAAAAGAAATGCAAAAAGGCAAAATGGTTGTTGAAGGAGGCAAACAAATACCTGAGGAAAGAAGAGAAGCTAAAGGCAAAGGAGAAAAGGAAAGATAGACCCATCTGAATGCAGAGTTCCAAAGAATAGCAAGGAGAGATAAGAAAGCCTTCCTCAGTGATCAATGCAAAGAAATAGAGGAAAACAACAGAATGGAAAGGGTTAGAGATCTCCCCAAGAAAATTAGAGATACCAAAAGAACATCATCCATAGATGGGCACAATAAAAGACAGAATAGTATGGACCTAACAGAAGCACAAGATATAAAGAAGAGGTGGCAAGAATATACAGAAGAACTATACAAAAAAAGATCTTCAAGACTCAAGTAACCATGATGATGTCATCACTCACCTAGAGCCAGACATCCTGAAATCCAAAATCAAGTGGGCCTTAGGAAGAATCACTATGAACAAAGCTAGTGGAGGAGATGGAATTCCAGTTGAACTATTTCAAATCCTAAAAGATAATGCTGTGAAAGTGATGCACTAAATAAGCCAGCAAGTTTGGAAAACTCAGCAGTGGCCACAGGACTGGAAAAGGTCAGTTTTCATCCCAATCCCAAATAAAGGCAATGCCAAAGAATGCTCAAACTATCACAAAATTACACTCACCTCACATGCTAGTAAAGTAATGCTCAAAATTCTCCAGGCCAGGCTTCAACAGTATGTGAACTGTGAAATTCCAGATGTTCAAGCTGGATTTAGAAAAGGGAGAGGAACCAGAGATCAAATTGCCAACATCCATTGGATCGTCAAAAAAGCAAACAGAAAAACATCTACTTCTGCCTTATTGACTATGCAAAGCCTTTGATTGTGTGGATCACAACAAACTTTGGAAAATTCTTAAAGAGATGGGAATACCAGACTACCTGACCTGCCTCCTGAGAAATTTGTATGCAGGTTAAGAAGCAACAGTTAGAACTGGACATGGAACAACAGACTGGTTCCAAATCGGGAAAGGAATATTTCAAGGCTGTATATTGTCACCCTGCTTATTTAACTTATATACAGAGTACACCATGAGAAACGCTGGGCTTGATGAAGCACAAACTGAAATCAAGTTTGCAGGAGAATTATCAATAACCTCAGATTCACAGATGACACCACCCTTATGGCATAAAGCGAAGAACAGAAGAGCCTCTTGATATAAGTGATAGAAGAGAGTGAAAAAGTTGGCTTAAAACTCAATATTCAGAAAACTAAGATCATGGCATCAGGTCCCATCACTTCATGGAAAATAGATGGGTAAACAATGGAAAGAGTGAGAGACTTTATTTTTCGGGGCTTCAAAATCACTGCAGATAGTGAATGCAGCCATGAAATTAAAAGACACTTACTCCTTGGAAGAAAATCTATGACCAACCTAGACAGCCTATTAAAATGCAGAGACATTGCTTTGTCAACAAAAGTCCACTAGTCAAAGCTGTGGTTTCCCAGTATTCAGGTATGGATGTGAAATTTGGAATATAAAGAAAGCTGAATGTGAAAGTGAAGTTGCTCAGTCATGTCCGAATCTTTGCAACTCCATGGGCTGTAACCTACCAGGCTCCTCCATCCATGGAATTTTTCAGGCAAGAATACTGGAGTGGGTTGCCATTTCCTTCTCCAGGGGATCTTCCCACCCCAGTGATCAAACCAAGGTCTCTTGCATTGCAAGCAGATGCTTTACCATCTGAGCCACCAGAGAAGTCCAAAGAAAGCTGAGCACTGAAGAATGATGCTTTTGAACTGTGGTGTTGGAGAAGACTCTTCAGAGTCCCTTGGACTGCAAGGAGATCCAACCAGTTAATCCTAAAGGAAATCAACCCTGAATATTCATTGGAAGGACTGATGCTGAAACTTCAATACTTTGGCTACCTGATGGGAAGAACTGACTCATTGGAAAAGACCCTGATGCTGGGAATGATAGAAGGTGGCTAATAGATGGGGACAATAGAGGATGACATGGTTGGATGGCATTACTGACTTGATGGACTTGAGCTTGAGTAAGCTCCAGCAGTTGGTGATGGACAGGGAAGCATGGTGGGCTGCAGTCCCCAGGGTTGCAAAGAGTTAGACATGATGAGCAACTGAACTGGAAGTTCATACCTTTTACCACCTTCACCCACTTTGTCCCAACACACTCCAGTCCTCCCACCTCAAGCAATTACCAATTTGTTCTCTGTATCTTTGTGCTTATCATTTATTTATTTTTAGATTCCACATATAAGGACGATTTCTCTGTCTTTCTTACTTCACTTAGCATAATGCAGTCAAAATATATCCATTTGGTCAGAAATGGAAGGATTTCATTAAATTTTTATGGCAAGATAACATTCCTTTGTATATATGTGCATTCTTGTTATCCCTTCATTCATGGATGGACATTTAGATTGCTTCCATATCTTGGCTATTGTAAATAATTCTGCATTGGGCATGGAGGAGAGCATCTTCTAAGTTAGTGTTTTATATTCTTAGAATAAATACCTAGAAGTAGATTTGCTGAGTCATGTGGTAGTTCTCTAATTTTTGAGGAACTTTCATGCTGTTTTTCATAATAGTTCCATAATTTACATTACAACTGACAGTGCATAAGAATCCCCCTTTCTCCACATCCTTGCTGACACTGGTCATTCCTTGTCTTTTTGATAATAGCCATCCTAAGAGGTGAGGGGGGCTACTCCATTGTCACTTTGATTTACATCTACCTGATGATTAGTGATGCTGATCCTCCTTTTTATGTATCTGTTTGCCATCTGTATATCATCTTTGGAAAAATGTCTATTCAGATGCTTTGCACGTTTGTAATCACATTTACGTTTACTGATGAGTTTTATGAGTCCCTTATAAACGTTAGACATTAACCAATTGTCAGATATATGATTTTCTCCCTACCATAGATAGCCTTTCATTTTGTTCATGGCTTTCTTTGGCCAAGACCAATGTTAAGGAGTTTACCATCTATTTTTTCTACTAGGATTTTTATGGCTTCAAGTCTTACATCAAGTTTTTAAACCAGTTTGCGTTTATCTTTATTTGACACTGTATAATAGGTGATCTAGTTTCATTCTCTTGCATGTGGCTATCTAGTTTTTCAGGCATAATTTATTGAAGCAATTGTTCTTTCTGGTGTATTATTGGCAGTTTTTCATAAATTAATTAATCGTAGGCAGGTGTTTTTATTTCTGGTCTTTCTCTACTCATTTACTTTGACTTATGTGTCTGTTTTAATGAGATACCATGCTGGTTTTTTTGATTACTAAATTCCTGGGTTGGGAAGATCCACTGGAGAAGGGATAGGCTACCCACTCCAGTATTCTTGGGCTTCCCTGATGGCTCAGTGGGTAAATAACCCATCTGCAATGTTGTAACACCTGGATTTGATCCCTGGGTTGGGAAGATCCCCTGGAGAAGGGAATGGCTACCCACTCCAGTATTCTGGCCTGGAGAAGTCCATGGACTATACAGTTCTTGGGGGTCGCAAAGAGTCGGACACGACTGAGTGACTTTCACTTTTACTTCATAAAACTTTATAACATACTTTGAAATCAGGGAGTATGATATCTCCAGGCTCGTTCTTCTATCTTAAGACTGGTTTGTATATTTGAGGGGTTTGTGGTTCCATACAAATTTTAAAATTGTTCACTATTTTTAAAATACCATTTAAATTTGTACAGGGACTACATTGAAGCTGTAGATTGATTTGGGTATTATACAAATTTGTATCATATTATTTCTGTCAGCACATGAGCTTGGAATAGCTTTCAATTTATTTAAGACTTCTTCATTTTTTTTTCATCACTGTATTACAGTTTTCAGAGTACAGGTCTTTCACCATCTTGGTGAAATTCATTACTAAGTGTATTACTCTTCTGGACATAATTATAAATGGGATAGTTTCCTTAATTTCTCTTTCTGATAATTAGATATTAATGCATAGAATGCAATACATTCTTATATTGCTTTTGTATCTAGCAACTACTGAATTCATTTATTAAACAGTTTTTTCATAGTCTTTACTACTATTACTACTACCAAGTCGGGTCAGTCGTGTCCAACTCTGTGCGACCCCATAGATGGCAGCCCACCAGGCTCCTCCATCCCTGGGATTCCCCAGGCAAGAACAATGGAGTGGGTTGCCATTTGCTTCTCCATTTCATAGTCTTTAGGATTTTCTATATATCATATTGTGCCATCTGCAAATAGTGACAGTTGTAACTCTTCCTTTCTGATTTTCATGCTTTTTATTATTTTTCTTGATTAATTGTCCTAAGTAAGATTTCTAATACTATGCATAATATAAGTGGGAATAGTGGGCACCCTTATCTTGTTCCTGATCTTAGAGGAAAAGCTTTTAGCTTGTCATCACTAAGTATCTGTGTGCTTGTCATAATGTGACATTAATTACATTGAAGTAATTTCTTTTACTCCTAGTTTGTTGAGAATTTTTGTGATAAAAGGATGTTTAATTTTGTCAAATGCTTTTTCTGCATCTATTGGGATGATCATAGGATTTTTATCTTTAATTTTGTTAATGTGGTGTATCACATTGATTGATTGGTGGGTGTCAGACCATCCTTGTATCTCTGGAGAAAATCCCACTGGATAATTATGTATGACCCTTTTAATGTATTGCTGAATTCAGTTTGATAATGTTTGCTGAGAATTTTTGCATCTCTGTTCATCATCATCATCGTGGACATTGACTTGTAATTTTCTTACGGTATATATGTGTGATTTTGTTTTAACCTTGTAAAATGCATTTGGAAGTGTTTCTTCCTCTTCTGTTATTTGCAAGAGTTTGATAAAGATTTCTAGTTTGATGCCATTTTGTTAGAAAAGATGCTTGATATGATTTTAATCTTAAATTAAGACTTATGACCTAACATACAGTTTTTCCTAGAGAATATTCCGTATGTGCCTAAGAATAATATGTATTTTCTTAGGAGAAAGCCCCATGCAAATGCTCCAAGATGGTCTTAAAGACAGTCTAACATCTCACTTTCTCACTGCTTATAAGCCTGAGAATCTGTTTGGAAGTGGGGAGGAGATAGCCACCTTTGCCTGTCCTCCTTCCTGAAACTGAGTTATTGATTTTACTCTGTGTATGTATGTGTGCATAATTTATATATATATACATATATATATACACAAGCATACACATATGTATAGCAATTTAACAATATATGATAAACATAATATAGAGATATTTGGCTAAGATGGCTTTTAATTGAAAAGAAATTCAATACTAGTAAATTTTCATAAACTGATAATTAAAATATCCATGTATAGATATTTAAGTTGATGCTACTCTATGGAAATTCTTGAGTGCACAGTAGATATAACCCTTTTTCATCATTCATTAGTCTACATGTCAGTCTTTATTATGTGTATGATATTATGCATTGAGATATGTCTAACCTAATCAAAAGTTTTCCCTTTAAACTCTGAGTTTACTATGTGAAATGAAATGTATACTTACATTGGTTGCCTAGGAATATTTCTTGAAACATGTTGTGCCTATACACAGTATTTCATTATTCATCTAGAGCAAGAGATCCATTTAAGGTGAAGTTAAATTTCCCCATGAGACAAATTTATCACTGGAGAAGCTAACCAGTATCTTTGTATTGAAAATGAAAAGAGCTTGATTTTCCTATTACTTGATGCTAGTTATCTATTTACCATGTCTCTATATTTGAGGGTGTTGCTGCCGCTAAGTCACTTCAGTCGTGTCCAACTCTGTGCGACCCCATAGACGGCAGCCCACAAGCTCCACCGTCCCTGGGATTCTCCAGGCAAGAACACTGGAGTGGATTGCCATTTCCTTCTCCAATATTTGAGGGTTCAGTTCAGTCATTCAGTCATGTCCAACTCTTTGCAACCCCATGAATTGCAGCACGCAAGGCCTCCTTGTCTGTCACCAACCCCCAGAGTTCACTCAAACTCATGTCCATCAAGTCAGTGATGCCATCCAACCATCTCATCCTCTGTTGTCCCCTTCTCCTCCTGCCCCCAATCCCTCCCAGCATCAGAGTCTTTTCCAATGAGTCAACTCTTCGCGTGAGGTGGCCAAAGTACTGGAGTTTCAGTTTTAGCATCAGTCCTTCCAAAGAACACCCAGGACTGATCTCCTTTAGGATGGACTGATTGGATCTCCTTGCAGTCCAAGGGACTCTCAAGAGTCTTCTCCAACAACACAGTTCAAAAGCATCAATTCTTCGGCGCTCAGCCTTCTTCACAGTCCAGCTCTCACATCCATACATGACCACAGGAAAGACCATAGCCTTGACTAGGCGAACCTTTGTTGGCAAAGTAATGTCTCTGCTTTTGAATATGCTGTCTAGGTTGGTCATAACTTCCCTTCCATGGAGTAAGCATCTTTTAATTTCATGACTGCAGTCACCATCAGCAGTGATTTTGGAGCCCCAATAAAATAAAGCCAACTTTTTCACTCTCCTCTTTCACTTTCATCAAGAAGCTCTTTAGTTCCTCTTCACTTTCTGCCATAAGGGTGTGCCATCTGCATATCTGAGGTTATTGACATTTCTCCCGGCAATCTTGATTCCAGCTTGTGCTTCTTCTAGCCCAGCATTTCTCATGATGTACTCTGCATGTAAGTTAAATCAGCAGGGTGACAATATATAGCCTTGATGTACTCCTTCTCCTATTTGGAACCAGTCTGTTGTTCCATGTCCGTTCTAACTGTTGCTTCCCGACCTGCATATAGGTTTCTCAAGAGGCAGGTCAGGTGGTCTGGTATTCCCATCTCTTTCAGAATTTTCCAGTTTATAGTGATCCACACAGTCAAAGGCTTTCGCATAGTCAATAAAGCAGAAATGGATGTTTTTCTCTTGTTTTTTTCCATGATCCAGCGGATGTTGGCAATTTGATCTCTGGTTCCTCTGCCTTTTCTAAAACCAGCTTGAACATCAGGAAGTTCACGGTTCATGTATTGCTGAAGCCTGACTTGGAGAATTTTGAGCATTACTTTGCTAGCATGTGAGATGAGTGCAATTGTGCAGTAGTTTGAGCATTCTTTGGCATTGCATTTCTTTGGGATTGGGATGAAAACTGACCTTTTCCAGTCCTGTGGCCACTGCTGAGTTTTCCAAATTTGCTGGCATATTGAGTGTAGCACTTGCACAGCATCATCTTTCAGGATTTGGAATAGCTCCACTGGAATTCCATCACCTCCACTAGCTTTGTTCGTAGTGACGCTTTCTAAGCCCACTTGACTTCACATTCCAGGATGTCTGGCTCTAGGTTAGTGATCACACCATCATGATTATCTGGGTCATGAAGATCTTTTTTGTACAGTTCTTCTGTGTATTCTTGCCACCTCTTCTTAATATCTTCTGTTTCTGTTAGGTCCATACCATTTCTGTCCTTTATTGAGCCCATCTTTGCATGAAATATTCAGTGAACTAAAATGGACTGGAATGGGTGTATTTAACTCAGATGACCATTATATCTACTACTGTGAGCAGGAATCCCTTAGAAGAAATGGAATAGCCATCATGGTCAACAAAAGAGTCTGAAATACAGTACTCGGATGCAATCTCAAAAACAAGAGAATGATCTCTGTTCGTTTCCAAAGCAAACCATTCAATATCACGGTAATCCAAACCTATGCCCCAACCAGTAATGCTGAAGAAGCTGAAGTTGAACTGTTCTATGAAGACCTACAAGACCTTTTATAACTAACACGCTCCCCCAAAAAAGAGAGAGAAATGGGGTTAGATACCATCTATTGTAGGAAATTGTAAGAATTATAAAGGGATTCAGTCATTTATGGAGACATTGTGGTTCTTGATAATCAAAGGGCTGAAATCTGAGAACTGATTTACGTTATAGGATAATTCTAGCCTGGTATAATGGAAATAGACCATTGAGAGAAGGAAGGTAGACGTTTCAAAACCTGTTAATAAGGCTATTGCCAGAAATTCAATCCAAAAATAATTAATAGTGAAAATTAGGAGAGATAATATTCAGAGCAGATAAATTAAGAACATTGCAAAATTAAGTAATGAGTCCTTAAATTGAAGCAGTAAACCAAGTCACCTCTCTCTCCTCTTGGCCTCCTCTGACACCACATACACACACACACACACACACACACACACACACACTTTAAAGCTACACACACCATAGGGAAGTTGAAGAAAACCAATGAAAAGGAGAGCAACTAAAGTCAGTCAGAACTTACCTAGAAAAATGATAGACTGAAGTGTATTGCTCATTAGCAAAAATAGAATCCAGAAGGCAACTCTGTATCTTCAGCATTAAAAGTCATTTCAAGTACTGGTAAAAGAATAGCTTATATCAGACTAAACTGCTCTCTGATAACAATTGTAAACTTCAAATAAAGTACTTTAAAACTCAATTACTTGAAGGAAAAGCCTTGGAGAAATGGGGATTGATTTGAACTTTGAGATAAGGAAGCAAAAGAGGCAACAGGTATATTTAAATGGTTTTGAGGGCACAGTCCTCTGTCCCCATGGAGTGGGTCAGCTAAACTCAAGCAGTAAACTCTAGACTTTTTGACTTGATGCTTTAGAGGAAAGAATTTGGGGCTGCTAGAAGGATGGAAATTTAGGAGGAAAATGCTCAGAGAAGCAGATAGTTCATGGAACAAAGGCCTAAAATTGGCAAATAAACTCTCCTCAAATTGTTGATAACTTTGCATGGATGCCCCTCAAAACATAGGGAAAAGCAAATAAAAATCAGAAGGGCTGAAAAGCTAATTTCAGCTTCAACTTTAAACAAAGTCAATTATAATTCTACATTTTATTTACAGTTGGAATTTCTTGGTTTGTTTCCTAGAAATAGAAAATTAGCTCTTAAACAGATTGTGTTAACTAGGAAAGAATCTGTCAGTAGGGATAAAAATAATTTTAAAAAATTGTGAACACATAAAATGCACATAGCATTTCAATCATATGTTACATGTTAAACAAATATATACACTTACAGTACTCTAGTGTATAATTATAAGTTCCAGCTCGAATTGTTTATCTACCCAACAAAATATGTTTTCCTTGCCTACAAGCCCAATAAAACCCATTTTGGTCTCCCTCTTCTGCAAATTCGTATCTCTACCTTCCCTTCAAAATGCCATACAGAATTCTTCCATGTGCAGCTTTTATTAAATCAGTTCCATATAAATCTTCTAATTTCCTCTAGAAAAATATGCAGGCACATAACTTTGGTGTTAAATACATAACTATCTTTTCCTTTCATTTTTCTCTTGCTTTATTTATGTTTCCATATTGGTATGCTGATATGTTATTCATTAATGCTTATGAAAGATTTATTTTATCAGAATATAGAAACATAGTAAATTAGGGTCTATAAAGATGTTAGAGTCTAATTACTGTCAGAAGAATTAGAAAATTTAGAGAATAATAATATCTACCATTTTATTATTTATATGGTTTTTTCACTGGCTTTTCTTCTTAATATATATATTTTATTGAAGTATAGTTGACTTACAGTGTTTCAGGTGCACAGCAAGGTGATTCAGCTATATATACACATATATTATTTTTCAAATTATTTTCCATTATAGGTCATTACAAGGTATTGACTATAGTTCCCTGTGCTAGACAGTATACCTTTGTTGCTTATATTATATCTATTTTTTTTAATTAGAAAACTAGCATTCTATTCATACGAAGTCAAACAAGTGGAATCAAACTATCATAAACTTTTTACTTAGGAAAAATTCCTAAGTTTTCTAAAATATGTATGTTATACATGCTATTTATATGCAAGTATGCTAAGTCGCTTCAGTTGTGTCCAACTCTTTGCCAACCTATGTCCTTGGGATTCTCCAGGCAAGAATACTGCAGTGGGTTGCCACTTTCTACTCCAGGTTATCTTCAAGAGCCAGAGATTGAACCCAGATCTCTCTCTCAACCTCTCCTGCATTGGCAAGTGGGTTTTTTACCTCTAGCACCATGTAGTGGTTCTTACTATTTATGCATATGCCTACTAGTCTGTTTGGGTAGACCCCGGGAGTTGGTGATGGACAGGGAGGCCTGGTGTGCTGCAGTCCATGGGGTCTCAAAGAGTCAGACACTACTGAGTGACTGAACTAACTAACTAATACTAGTCTATATATATGCTATTTGTGTATATGTATACTATTTATTGGAGAAGGCAATGGCAAGCCACTCCAGTACTCTTGCCTAGAAAATCCCATGGATGGAGGAGCCTGGTAGGCTGCAGTCCATGGGGTTGCTACGAGTTGGCCGCAACTGAGCAACTTCACTTCCACTTATCACTTTCACGCAATGGAGAAAGAAATAGCAACCCACTCCAGTGTTCTTGCCTGGAGAATCCCAGGGATGGCAGAGTCTGGTGGGCTGCTCTCTATGGGATCGCACAGAGTTGGACACGACTGAAGCGACTTAGCAGTAGTAGCAGCAGCATACTATTTATATATTTGTAAATAAAAGTTTACAAATATTTGATAAAAGTTTGAGAAAGAACATAAAAAAAGAGAAAGCAATGGAGAAATTGGAAAACATGTGGGAGTACTGAATATGAAATAGAAAAAGTGAAATGAACTAGGTTAAAAGATCATCATATAGTCCAGTTGTTTCTAAACATGGCTGCTCATTAGAAACACATCTGAAGCTTTAGAGAAAAAAAGGCAATACTTGGGCATTTGCATTTTTCAAAAAATTCCAAGATAAATTCTGATATACATCTGGATTTTAAAAACTGATCTCAAGTTTTTCTATTAAATTGTAGTCTCGGTGATATAGAATTCTATTATTTTTCTGTTGACCAATCATGATACAAAAGTCCTGAGTAATAGGTATATAAACACAATGGTAAAATTTGTTTATGAGTTTTCACAGACAATAGCCAGACAAAAAATACAAGATAATTACAGTTGCAAACCATAATGGGAAATGATTAACCTAACAATATAAAGTTGTTTGTTGTTCAGTTGTGCTTGACTCTTTGCAACCCAATAGACTGCAGCATGCCAGGCCTCCTGGTCTCTCACCATTTCCTGGAGTTTGCTCAAACTCATGTCCATTGGGTCAGTGATGCCATCCAACCATCTCATCCTCTGTCATCCCCTTCTCCTCCTACCTTCAATCTTTTCCAGCATCAGAGTCTTTTCCAATAAGTCAGCTCTTTGCATCAGGTGGCCAAAGTATTGAAGCTTCAGCTTCATCATCAGTCCTTCCAATGGATATTCAGGACTTATTTCCTTTAGGATTGATGATCTGATAGCCTTGCTGTCCAAGGAACTCTCAAGAGTCTTCTCCAGCACCAGTTTGAGGGCATCAATTCTTTGGCCTTCAGCCTTTTTTGTTGTCCAGCTTTCACATCCATACATGAATCTTGGAAAATCCATATAAAGTAATTACATACAATTTGAAGAGTCAGCAGAGTGATGTGGTAAGTGGAAGGAATTTTTTTCAGTTTGATTATTATGTATCTTGGTGTGTGCCTCCTTGGGTTTATCCTGCCTGGGACTCTCTGCTTCCTGGACTTGGTTGACTATTTCCTATCCCATGTTAAGGAAGTTTTCATCTATTATCTCTTCAAATATTTTTTCAGGTTCTTTCTGTCTTTTTTCTCCTTCTGAGACCCCATATAATGTGAATATTGGTGTGTATAATGTTGTTCCAGAGGTTTCTTAGGCTGTTTTTGTTTTTCCCTCCATTCTTTTTTCTATATTCTGTCCTGCCACAGAGATTTCCACCATTCTGTCCTCCAGGTCAGTTATTCATTCTTCTGCCTCAGTTATTCTGCTATTGATTCCTTCGAGTGTATTGTGCATCTCTGTTTCTTGGTTCTTTAATTCTTCAAGGTCTTTGATAAACATTTCTTGCATCTTTTCCATTCTGAGATCTCCATTTCTGAGATCCTCTTCACTATCATTATTCTGAATTATTTTATTGGAAGGTTGCCTATGTGCACTTCATGTAGTTGTTTATCTGGGATTTTATCTTGTCCCTTCATCTGGGACATAACTCTCTGCTTTTTGATCCTGATTAACTTTCTGTAATGTGGTTTTTGTTCTAGCCATCCTGGGATTGTGGTTCTTCTTACTTCCCTTGTCTGCCCTCTGGTGGTTGAGGCTAAGAGGCTTGTGTAAGCTTCTTGATTGAAGGAACTAGGTAGGAAAAACTGGGCCTTGCTATGGTAGGCAAGACATTGCTCAGTAAAGCTTTAATCCAATTATCTGCTAATGGGTGCAGTTTTGCTCCTCTGTTAGTTGCTTGGCCTGAAGTGACCTAACCCTGGGACCTACAGGCTCTATAGTAAGGTTAATGGTGACCTCCAAGAGGGCTTATGCCAAGGGGAGCCTTCCAGGAATGCTGCTGCCAGTGTCCCCATCCATGTGGTGAGCCCCTGCTGACCCATGCCTCCACAGGAGACCCTCCAATATTACAGGAGTTTTGGGTTCCATCTCCTGTCACTGCTCCTGTCCTCTGGGTCTCCATGCACCAATTTTGTTTGGCCCTCCAAGACTAGAGTCTCTGTTTCTCCCCGTCCTATGGAAGTCTTGTAATCAAATCCCACTGGTCTTCAAGGTCAGAGTCTCTAGGGATTCCCAGTTCCTTTATCTGAGCTCCAGGCTGAGAAGCTCAGAACCATCACAACATTGGGAAACTTCTTTGTTATTATTGTTCTCCAGTTTGTGGGTCATCCACCTGGCAGGTATTCGATTTCATTTTATCATGATTGTGTCCTTCCTACCATCTCACTACAGCTTCTTTGTCTTTGAACGTGGGGTATTCTCTTTTGGTAGGTCCCACTGCCCTCCTGTCGATGGTTGTTCAAGAGCTAGTTGCAATTTTGGTGCTCTCAGTAGGAGATGAGCACACATCCTTCTACTCTGCCATCTTGAATCAGAAGTCTGGTTTTTGTTTTTATTTATTCATTATAAATTGAGGTACAATTGACATCCTAATAGTTTCAGCTTATATTATTATATGAGTGATTTTATATTTGTATATATTGTTATAATATATCACCATAATATCTAATAAACATCTATTACAATATAGCTACCATTTTTTTCTTGTGAAAAAAAAAAAAAAAAACTTCTAAGATCTACTCTCTTAGCAACTTTCAAAAAGAAATATAGTCCTATTAACTATAGTCTCTGGCTATAATACATTCCCATGACTTACTTCTTTTATAACTAGAATTTGGTACCATTTTAAATACCTTCACACATTTCACCTACTCTCTACCTCTGCCTCTGAAAACCACCATTCTGGTCTTTGAATTTATAAGCTTAGTTTTTTGTTTTTTTTTTTTTTGTAGGGAGGGACTGTTTTTTAGATTCCATGTATAAGTGAGATCAAGTGTATTTATCATTCCTTTTCTGATTTATTTCACTTAGCATAATCCCCTCAGGTCCATCCATGGGGTCACAGTTGCAAGATTTCCTTCTTTCCTATGGTTGAACAATATTCTGGTCTGTGTATATATACACATGTATCCATTCAGCCACAGATGAAACAAACATTTCTTCATATCTTGGCTACTGTAAATAATGCTGCAATTTACATGGCGATGCATGCAATTTTTCAAGTTTTCCTTTTCTTCAAATTCAGTACCCAGAAGTAGAATGCTGGATTACATGGCAGTTCTTTTTAAAAAAAAATTTTTAAGGACATTAATACTATTTTCTGTAGTGGATGCCCCAAATAAATTTCCACCCACAGTGCATAAGAATTCCCTTTTCTCTACATCCTCACCAACATTTGTTACTTTTTGTCTTTTGGATATTAGCTGTTCTAACAGGTGTGATGTGATTTCTCACTGTGATTTTTATTTGCATTTCCTGGTGATTAATGATGTTACTGCAGCCATGAAATTAAAAGACGCTTACTCCTTGGAAGGAAAGTTATGACCAACCTAGATAGCATATTCAAAAGCAGAGATATTACTTTGCCAACAAAGGTCCGTCTAGTCAAGGCTATGGTTTTTCCTGTGGTCATGTATGGATGTGAGAGCTGGACTGTGAAGAAGGCTGAGTGCCGAAGAATTGATGCTTTTGAACTGTGGTGTTGGAGAAGACTCTTGAGAGTCCCTTGGACTGCACGGAGATCCAACCAGTCCATTCTGAAGGAGATCAGCCCTGGGATTTCTTTGCAAGGACTGATGCTAAAGCTGAAACTCCAGTACTCTGGCCACCTCATGCGAAGAGTTGACTCATTGGAGAAGACTCTGATGCTGGGAGGGATTGAGGGCAGGAGGAGAAGGGGACGACAGAGGATGAGATGGCTGGATGGCATCACTGACTCGATGGATGTGAGTCTGAGTGACCTCCGGGAGTTGGTGATGGACAGGGAGGCCTGGTGTGCTGTGATTCATGGGGTCGCAAAGTGTCAGACACGACTGAGCGACTGATCTGATCTGAATGATGTTAAATTCCTTTTCATTAATCTTTTGGCTATTTGTATTTCTTTCTTGGAAAAGAAGCCCATTCAGATCCTCTGACCACTGTTTAATCAGATTTGTTTATTTTTAATACTGTGTTGTAGAAGTTCTGTTATATTTTAGATCAACAGTTTATCAGACACATAATTTTTAAATAATTTAAGAAATTTAGTTTGATGTAGTCCCACATGTTTGATTTTGCTTTTATTGCCTTTACTTTCATTGTTGAATACAAGACATCATCACCAAGACTAACGTCAAGGAGTTATCACCCATAACTAGGATTTATTTTCCTCTTGGAGTTTTATGGCATCAGGTTTTACACTGAAGTCTTTAATCCATTTTGAGTCAATTTTTGTATTTGTAAGAGTCATCTAAATTAATTCTTTTCCATATGGCTGTCCACTTTCCCAGTACAATTTATTGAAGAGACTATTCTTTCTCCGTGGTATATTCTTACCTTGTCATAAATTAATTGACTGTATGTGCGGGTTTATTTCTGGGCTTTCTAATGTGTTACATTGATTTTTGTGTATGTTTCTGTGCCAATACCACTGTTTTGATTACTAAAGCTTTGCAATACACTTTGAAATCAAGAAGTGTAATACCCTCAGCTTTGTTCTTTCTCAAGATTGCTTTAGCTAATTGGATTTTTCTGTGGCTCCATGCAAATTTTAAAAATTGCTAGCTCTGTATCTGTGGAAAACACTCTTTAAATTTAAACGGGTATTGCATTAAATGAAAGGCATCCACCTTAACACCTTATCAATTCTTCCAGTTTATGAGGGTGGAATAACTTTCTATTTGTTTATGTCTTCTTCAGCATCTTAATCGATGTCTTATAGTTTTCAGAATACAGGTCTTTTACCACTTTGGATAAATTGATTCCTGGATATCTTACTATTTGATACAATTATAAATGGGATATTATTCTTAATTTCTCTTTCTGACTGTTTATTAGAGTAGAGAAATTAAATATTTTTATATGGATTGTGTTAGTATCCTGAAACTTCACTGAATTCATTTATTAGTTCTAACACTTTTTTTGTAGGATCTTTAAGATTTCTATATATCATGTCATGCCATCTAAAAATGGTGACATTGTACTTCTTTTCTGATTTTCATGCTTTTAATTTCTTTTTTCCTGCCTAATTGCTCTGAGTAAAATTCCTAGTATTATGTAGAATAGTAGTAATAGTGAATACTTTCATCTTGTTCTGAATTTTAAAGGAAAAGCGTCTGTCTTGTCACCATTAAGTATTGAGTTAGCTGAGCTCTTGTCATCAGATCAGATCAGCCACTCAGTCCTGTCCGACTCTTTGCTACCCTATGAATCACAGCACGCCAGGCCTCCCTGTCTATCACCAACTCCCGGAGTTCACTGAGACTCACGTCCATCGAGTCAGTGATATATGGTGTTAATTATGTTGAAGTAATTTCTTATATTCCTAGTGTTAGAATTTTATTATGAAAGGATGCTTAAATTTGTCAGATAATTTTATATTGAAATGATTATATGAATTTTATTTTTAATTTTCTTAATGTGATGTATCACATTGATTGGTAAATGTTGAACCATCCTTGCATTCTGGAATAAATCCCACTGGGTCATGATATATGATCTTTTTGTATATAATATGGGAAAGACTGGAGATCTCTTCAAGAAAATTAGAGATACCAAGGGAATATTTCATGCAAAGATGGGCATGATAAAGGACAGAAATGGTATGGAACTAACAGAAGCAGAAGATATTAAGAAGAGGTAGCAAGAATACACAGAAGAACTATACAAAAAAGATCTTAATGACCTCGATAACCATGATGGTGGGATCACTCACCTAGAGCCATATATCCTGGAGTGTGAAGTCAAGTGGGCCTTAGGAAGCATCATGGCGAACAAAACTAGTGGAAGTGATGGAATTCCAGCTGAGCTATTTCAAATCGTAAAAGATGAGGCTATGGAAGTGCTGCACTCAATATGCAAGCAAATTTGCAAAACTCAGCAATGACCGCAGGATTGCAAAATTTCGAATTTCATTTCAATCCCAAAGAAGAGCAATGCCAAACAATGTTTACAAACTACCAGACAATTCCATTCATTTCATATGTTTTTAAAGTAATGCTCAAAATTCTCCAAGTTAGACTTCAACAGTACGTGAAACGAGTACTTCCAAATGTTCAAGTTGGATTTAGAAAAGGCAGAGGAACCATAGATCAATTTGCCAACATCCATTGGATCATAGAAAAAGCAAGAGAATTCCAGTAAAACATCTACTTCTGCTTCATTGACTATGCTAAACCTTTTGAGTGTGTGGATCACAACAAATTGTGAAAAATTCTTAAAAGGTAGGAATAACAGACCACCTTACCTGCCTCCTGAGAAACTTGTATGCAGGTCAAGAAGCAACCAACCAGAAATGGATCAACAGACTGATTCAAAATTTGGAAAGGAGTACATCAAGGCTGTATATTGTCACCCTGCTTATTTAGCCGATATGGAGAGTACATCATGCAAAATGCCAGATTGGATGAATCATGAGCTGGAATCACAATTGCCAGGAGAAGTATCAATAACCTCAGATATGGAGATGACACCCCCCTAATGCCAGAAAGCATGGAGGAATTAAAGAGCCTCTTTATGAAAGTGAAAGAGGAGAGTGAAAAGGCTGGCTTAAAACAACATTCAAAAAACGAAGATCATGGCATCTGCTCTCATCACTTCACGGCAAATAAATGAGGGAAACAATGGAAACAACAACAGACTTTACTATCTTGGGCTCCAAAATCACTGCAGATGATGACTGCAGCCATGAAATTAAAAGATGCTTAGTGCTTGGAAAGACTTCCCTGGTGGCTCAGACAGTAAAGCATCTGCCTACAATGTGGGAGACCTGAGTTCGATCCCTGGGTCGGGAAGATCCTCTGGAGAAGGAAATGGCAACCCACTCCAGTACTCTTGCCTGGAAAATCCCATGGATGGGAGATCCTGATAGGCTACAGTCCGTGGGGTCACAAAGAGTCGGACACGACTGAGCGACTTCACCTTACCTCACCTTATGGAAGAAAACCTATGACTAACCTAGACACATATTAAAAAGCAGAGGCATTACTTTGCCAACAAAGGTATGTCTAGTCAAAGCTATGGTTTTTCCAGTGGTCATGTATGGATGTGAGAGTTGGACTATAAAGAAGGCTGAGAGCTGAAAATTGATATTTTTGAACTGTGGTGTTGGCGAAGGTTTTTTAGAGTCCCTTTGACTGCAAGGAGATAAAACCAGTCAATCTTAAAGGAAATAAATCCTGAATATTCATTCAGGAATATTCAGCATCAGGAAAGATTGATGATGAACCTGAAGTACTTCTTTTGGCCACCTGATGTGACACCATGGATAGCAGCATGCCAGTCTTCCCTGTCCTTCACCATCTCCCAGAGCTTGCTCAACCTCATGACCATTGAATCAGTAAGGCCATCCAACCATCTCATCCCCCGTCACCCCCTATTCCTCCTGCCTTCAATATTTCCCAGCATCAGGGTCTTTTCTAATGAGTCAGTTCTTGGTATCGTGTGGCCAAAGTATTGGAGTTTCCACTTCAGCATAGTCCTTCTAATGAATATTCAGGACAGATTTCCAGCCTGGCATTTCACATGATATACTCTGCATATAAGTTAAATAGGCAGGGTGACAATGTACAGCCTTGAAGTACTCCTTTCCAAATTTTGAAGCAGTCTGTTTACCATGTCCAGTTCTAAATGTTGCTTCTTGACCTGCATACATGTTTTGCAGGAGGCAGGTTAGGCAATCTAGTATCCCCACCTCTTTAAGAATTTTCTAGTTCGTTGTGATCCACATAGTCAAAGGCTTTAGCATAGACAATGAAGCAGAAGTAGATGTTTTTCTGGACTCCTCTTCTTCTATGATCCAGTGGGTGTTAGCAATTTGATCACTGGTTCCCCTGCCTTTTCCAAATCCAGCTTGAGCATCTGGATGTTGAAATTTAGCTTGGATAATTTTCAGCATTTCTCTGCAAGCATGTAAAATGAGTACAGTTATCCAGTAGTTTGAACATTCTTTGGCATTGCCCTTCTTTGAGATTGGAATGTAAACACCTTTTCCAGACTTGTGGTCCCTGCTGAGTTTTCCGAGTTTCCAAATTTTGAAATTTCCAAATTTATTCAGTTTAAGTCTGAATTTTTCAATAAGGAGTTCATGATCTGAGCCACAGTCAACTCCTCATTTTGTTTGTGCTGATTGTATAGAGCTTCTCCATCTTCGTCTGCAAAGAACATAATCAATCTGATTTTTGTGTTGACCATATGGTGATATCCATATGTAGAGTCATCGTTGTGTTGTTGCAAGAGGGTGTATTCTCTGACCAGTACACTTGGAAAAACTCTGTTAACCTTTTTCCTGCTTCATTTTGTACTCTAAGGCCAGTTGATTTGTAGTTCTACACTTTTACTGTTGCAATAGATGCTTGATATGACTTCAATATTTTTAACTTTATTATGACTTGTTTTAGAGCTGTGTGAGCTATCCTGCAGAATGTTCTCTCTAGAAGAATGTGTAGTCGTTGCTTTTGGATGAACTATTTTATATATATATGTTAGGCTCATCTTGTCCCTCTGTACATATTCGATTAAGACTATCATGTCTGCTAAGGCTGATGTTTCCTTACTTGTTTTCTTTCTGGATGATCTATGTATTGATAAAAGTGGGTGTTAAGATCCTATACTATTATTGTATTGCCATCTATCTTTCACTCTTTGTGTGAATTTTCACCTTATATATTTAGGTGCTCCTATTTTGGGTGGATAAAAATTTTACATGTTTATGCAATATCCTCATTTTATTGACCCCTTTATTCTTATGTGATGCTCATATTTGTGTCTTACTACAGAACTTGTTTTATCATCTAATTCATCTGATATAAATATTGCCATCAGCTTTCTTTGGGTTTTATTTGAATGGAATATCTTTTCCTATAGATTCACTTCATTTCTGTGTCCTTACAGCTGAAATAGTCTTTTACTGGAAGCATATAGATGGGTTTCACTTTTTATCTATTTAGCCATTCTATGACTGCAGCCATGAAATTAAAAGACGCTTACTCCTTGGAAGGAAGGTTATGGCCAACCTAGATAGCATATTCAAAAGCAGAGACATCACTTTGCCAACAAAGGTTCGCCTAGTCAAGGCTATGGTCTTTCCTGTGGTCACGTATGGATGTGAGAGCTGGACTGTGAAGAAGGCTGAGGGCCGAAGAATTGATGCTTTTGAACTGTGGTGTTGGAGAAGACTCTTGAGAGTCCCTTGGACTGCAAGGAGATCCAACCAGTCCATTCTGAAGGAGATCAGACCTGGGATTTCTTTGGAAGGAATGATGCTCAAGCTGAAACTCCAGTATTTTGGCCACCTCATGTGAAGAGTTGACTCATTGGAGAAGACTCTGATGCTGGGAGGGATTGAGGGCAGGAGGAGAAGGGGACGACAGAGGATGAGATGGCTGGATGGCATCACTGACTCGATGAATGTGAGTCTGGGTGACCTCCAAGAGCTGGTGATGGATAGGGAGGCCTGGCGTGCTGCAGTTCATGGGGTCGCAAAGAGTCGGACACGACTGAGCGACTGATCTGATCTGATGTCTTTTGATTAGACAATTCAGTCCATTTATATTTGAAGTAATTGTTGATAGATATGTATATATATGGAGAAGGCAATGGCACCCCACTCCAGTACTATTGCCTTGAGAGTCCCACAGACAGAGGAGCCTGGTAGGCTGCAGTCCATGGGGTCGCTAAGAGTCTGACATGACTGAGGGACTTCACTTTCTCTTTTCACTTTCATGCATTGGAGAAGGAAATGGCAACCCACTCCAGTGTTCTTGCCTGGAGAATCCCAGGGATGGGGATGCCTGGTGGGCTGCCGTCTGTGGGGTTGCACAGAGTCGGACACGACTGAAGTGACTTAGCATAGCATAGCATAGCATGTATATATTACTATTTTTAATTGTTTCATAATTTTTTCTGCTTTTTCTGTATTGGTATACTTAGATTCCTTTCTCTGTATTTCTTTGTGTCTACATAATATTTTTACTTTGTTGATACCAGGAAGCTTTTATATAATAATGCATTTTTAAAATATAAATTTATTTATTTTAATTGGAGGCTAATTACTTTAAAATATTATAGTGGTTTTGCCATACATTGATATGAATCTTCCACGGGTGTACATGTGTTCCCCATCCTGAACACCCCTCCCACCTCCCTCCCCACCCCATCCCTTTGGGTCATCCCAGTGCCCCAGCTCCGAGCACCCTGTCTCATGCATCGAACCTGGACTGGTGATTTGTTTCACATATGATAATATACATGTTTCAGCACTATTCTCCCAAATCATCCCATCCTCGCCCTCTCCCACAGAGTCCAAAAGACTGTTCTATACATCTGTGTATCTTTTGCTGTCTTGCATTTAGGGCTATCCTTACTATCTTTGTAAATTCCATATATATGTGTTAGTATACTGTATTGGTGTTTTTCTTTCTGGCTTACTTCACTCGGTATAATAGGCTCCAGTTCCATCCACCTCATTAGAACTGATTCAAATGTATATTTCTAACGACTGAGTAATATTCCATTGTGTATATGTACCACAGCTTTCTTATCCACTCGTCTGCTGATGGACATCTAGGTTGCTTCCATGTCCTGGCTATTATAAACAGTGCTGCGATGAACATTGGGGTACATGTGTCTCTTTCAATTCTGGTTTCCTCAGTGTGTATGCCCAGCAGTGGGATTGCTGGGTCATATGGCAGTTCAATTACCAGTTTTTTAAGGAATCTCCACACTGTTGTCCATAGTGGCTGTACTAGTTTGCATTACCACCAACAGTGTAAGAGGATTCCCTTTTCTCCACACCCTCTCCAGCATTTATTGCTTGTAGACTTTTGGATCTCAGCCATTCTGACTGGCGTGAAATGGTACTTCATTGTGGTTTTGATTTGCATTTCTCTGATAATGAGTGATGTTGAGCGTCTTTTCATGTGTTTGTTAGCCATCTGTATGTCTTCTTTGGAGAAATGTCTATTTAGTTCTTTGGCCCATTTTTTGATTGGGTCATTTATTTTTCTGGAATTGAGCTGTAGGAGTTGCTTGTATATTTTTGAGATTAGTTGTTTGTCAATTGCTTCATTTGCTGCTATTTTCTCCCATTCTGAAGGCTGTCTTTTCACCTTGCTTATAATTTCCTTTGTTGTGCAAAAGCATTTAAATTTAATTAGGTCCCATTTGTTTATTTTTGCTTTTATTTCTATTACTCTGGGAGTTGGGTCATAGAGGATCCTGCTGTGATTTATGTTAAAGAGTGTTTTGCCTATGTTTTCCTCTAGGAGTTTTATAGTTTCTGGTCTTATGTTTATATCTTTAATCCATTTTGAGTTTATTTTGGTGTATGGTATTAGAAAGTGTTCTAGTTTCATTCTTTTACAAGTGTTTGACCAGTTTTCCCAGCACCACTTGTTAAAGAGATTGTCTTTTCTCTATTGTATATCCTTGCCTCCTTTGTCAAAAATAAGGTGTCCATAGATGTGTGGATTTATCTTTGGGCTATTTTGTTCCATTGATCTATATTTCTGTCTTTGTGCCAGTACCATACTGTCTTGATGTCTGTGGCTTTGTAGTAGAGCCTGAATTCAGGCAGGTTGATTCCTCCAGTTCCATTCTTCTTTCTCAAGATTGCTTTGGCTATTCAAGGTTTTTTGTATTTCCATAGAAACTGTGAAATTATTTGTTCTAGCTCTGTGAAGAATACCATTGGTAGTGCATTGAATCTATGAATTGCTTTGGGTAGTATACTCCTTTTCAGTATATTGAATCTCCAAATCCATGAACATGGTATATTTCTCCATCTATTTGTATCCTCTTTGATTTCTTTCACCAGTGTTTTATAATTTTGTATATACAGTTCTTTTGTTTCTTTAGGTAGATATATTCCTAAGTATTTTATTCTTTTTGCTGCAATGGCGAATGGAATTGTTTCCTTAATTTCTCTTTCTGTTTTCTCATTGTTAGTGTATATGAATGCAAGGGATTTCTGTGTGTTAATTTTATATCCTGCAACTTTACTATATTCATTGATGAGCTCTAGTAATTTTCTGGTGGAGTATTTAGGGTTTTCTATGTAGAGGATCATGTCATCTGCAAACAGTGAGAGTTTTACTTCTTCTTTTCCAATTTGGATTCCTTTTATTTCTTTTTCTGCTCTGATTGCTGTGGCCAAAACTTCTAAAACTATGTTGAATAGTAGTGGTGAGAGTGGGCACCCTTGTCTTGTTTCCAGCTTTAGGAGAAATGTTTTCTATTGTTCACCATTGAGGACAACATTTGCTGTGGGTTTGTCATATATAGCTTTTATTATGTTTAGGTATGTTCCTTCTATTTGTGCTTTCTGGAGGGTTTTTATCATAATGGATGTTGAATTTTGTCAAAGGCTTTGTCTGCATCTATTGAGATAATATGGTTTTTATCTTTCAACTTGTTATTGTGGTGTATTACATTGATTGATTTGAGGATATTGAAAAATACTTGCATTCCTGGGATAAAGCCCACTTGGTCATGATGTATGATCTTTTTAATGTGTTGTTGGATTCTGATTGCTAGAATTTTGTTAAGGATTTTTGCATCTATGCTCATGGGTGATATTGGCCTGTAGTTTTCTTTTTGTGTGTGTGTGGCATCTTTGTCTGGTTTTGGTGGCCTCATAGAATGAATGTGGAAGTTTACCTTCCTCTGCAATTTTCCGGAAGAGTTTGAGTAGGATAGGTATTAGCTCATCCTTAAATTTTTGGTAGAATTCAGCTGTGAAGCCGTATGTCCTGGGCTTTTGCTTGCTGAAAGATTTCTAATTACAGTTTCAATTTCCGTGCTTGTGATGGGTCAGTTAAGATTTTATATTTCTTTCTGGTTCAGTTTTGGAAAGTTATACCTTTCTAAGAATTTGTCCATTTCTTCCAAGTTGTCCATTTTATTGCCATATAATTGCTGATAGTAGTCTCTTACGATCCTTTGTATTTCTGTGTTGTCTGTTGTGATCTCTCCATTTTCATTTCTAATTTTATTAATTTGATTTTTCTCCCTTTGTTTCTTGATGAGTCTGGCTAATGGTTTGTCAATTCTATTTATGTTCTCAAAGAACCAGCTTTTGGCTTTGTTGATTTTTGCTATGGTCTCTTTTGTTTCTTTTGCATTTATTTCTGCCATAATTTTTAAGATTTCTTTCTTCTACTAACCCTGGGGTTTTTCATTTCTTCCTTTTCTAGTTGCTTTAGGTGTAGAGTTAGGTTATTTATTTGACTCATTTCTTGTTTCTTTAGGTATGCCTGTATTGCTATGAACCTTCCCCTTAGCACTGCTTTTACAGCATCCCATAGGTTTTGGGTTGCTATGTTTTAATTTTATTCATTTCTATGCATATTTTGATTTCTTTTTTTATTTCTACTGTGATTTGTTGGTTATTCAGCAGCATGTTGTTCAGCCTCCATATGTTGGAATTTTTAATAGTTTTTCTCCTGTAATTGACATCTAATCTTACTGCATTGTAGTCAGAAAAGATGCTTGGAATGATTTCAATTTTTTTGAATTTGCCAAGGCTAGATTTATGGCCCAGGATGTGATCTATCCTGGAGAAGGTTCCATGTGCACTTGAGAAAAATGTGAAATTCATCATTTTGGGGTGAAATGTCCTATAGATATCAATTAGGTCTAACTGGTCTATTGTATCATGAAACGTTTGTATATCCTTGTTAATTTTCTGTTTAGTTGATCTATCCATATGTGTGAGTGGGGTATTAAATTCTCCCACTATTTGTGTTATTGTTAATTGTGTTATTGTTAATTTCCCCTTTCATACTTGTTAGCATTTGTCTTACATACTGCGGTGCTATGTTGGGTGCATATATATTTATAATTGTTATATCTTCTTCTTGGATTGATCCTTTGATCATTATGTAGTTGTCCTTCTTTGTCTCTTTTCACAGCCTTTGTTTTAAAGTCTATTTTATCTGAAGTGAGTATTGCTACTCCTGCTTTCTTTTGGTCTCTATTTGCATGGACTATCTTTTTCCAGCCCTTCACTTTCAGTCTGTATGTGTGTGTCCCTTGTTTCGAGGTGGGTCTCTTGTAGACAACAAATGTAGGGGTCTTGTTTTTGTATCCATTCAAAAACTGTATCACAGTTTTTGTCTTTTGGTTGGGGCATTCAACCCATTTACGTTTAAGATAATTATTGATAAGTATGATCCCATTGCTATTTACTTTGTTGTTTTGGGTTTGAGTTTATACACCCTTTCTGTGTTCCTGTCTAGAGAAGATCCTTTAGCATTTGCTGGATAGCTGCCTTTGATCTGATCTGATCTGATCTGGACTACAGAACACCAGGCTTTGCTGTCCATTACCAACTCCTGGAGCTTGCTCAAATTCATGTCCATCGAGTCAGTGATGCCATCTAACCATCTCATCCTCTGCTATCCCTTTCTTCTCCTGCCTTCAATCTTTTCCAGCAGCAGGGTCTTTTCCAATGAGTTAGTTCTTTGCATCAGGTGGCCAAAGTATTGGAGCCTCAGCATCAGTCCTTCCAGTGGATAGTCAGGGATGATTTCCTTTAGTATGGACTGGTTTCATCTCCTTGCAGTCCAAGGGACTCTCAAGAGTCTTCTCCAACACCACAGTTCAAAAGCATCAATTCTTCGCCCCTCAGCTTTCTTTATGGTCCAATTCTCACATCCATACATGACTACTGGAAAATCTTTCTTGCTAAAAAATGCTAACCATCATCAGAACTTCAGTAAATGGCAATCTTTTTGCAATAGTAACATCAAATTTACTGATCATATATCACCATATCAAATATAACAGTGATGAAAAAGTTTGAAATACCACAGGAATTACCAAAATGTGATTCAGAGACATGAAATAAGTAAATGCTGTTGGAAAAAGGGTACAAATAGATTTGCTTTACACAAAGTCCCACAAACCTTTGACTTGTGGGGGGAAAAAAAAAGAATATCTGCAAAACACAATAATGATGAAGCCCTATAAAATGAGGTTTTCTGTATGGAAACTAATACAAAATTCTAGGCCAATTATTTCTCAATACAGAAATAGAGGAGACTGCCTGAAGTAAAGGCAAAGTGCAACAGGTACAAAGAGAGAAATAGTAAATAGAATTACACATGATATTACATTTTTGCTTACAAATTGACATTCAAATTTGAATAAAGTTGCAACAATAGAAATAGAGCTACTTACATAGTACTGAGAATTTTTCTTTCCTTTTTAGCGGTTTATTTTTTAAAAAATTTAATTTTATTTTATTTTTTAAATTTACAATATTGTATTGGTTTTGCCATATATCAACATGAATCTGCAACAGGTATACACGTGTTCCACATCCTGAAACCTCCTCCCTCCTCCCTCCCATACCATCCCTCTGGGTCGTCCCAGTGCACCAGCCCCAAGCATCCAGTATCATGCATCGAACCTAGACTGGCAACTGGTTTCATATATGATATTATACATGTTTCAATGCCATTCTCCCAAATCATCCCACCCTCTCCCTCTCCCACAGAGTCCAAAAGACTGTTCTATACATCTTAGAGTAACCCTCAAGTTCTTCAGTATTCCATGTTTTGATCACAACTAGGAGAAAATGGAGAAGGAAATGGCAACCCACTCCAGTGTTCTTGCCTGGAGAATCCCAGGGACGGAGGAGCCTGGTGGGCTTCCATCTGTGGGGTCGCATAGAGTTGGACACGACTGAAGTGACTTAGCAGTAGCAGCATACAGGGTTATTGTTACCATCTTTCTAAATTCCATATATATGCATTAGTATACTGTATTGGTATACTTTTTTTTTCTTTCTGGCTTATTTCACTCTGTATAATAGGCTCCAAAGCTCAACATTCAGAAAACGAAGATCATGGCATCTGGTCCCATCAGAAATAGATGGAGAAACAGTGGAAACAGTGTCAGACTTTATTTTTCTGGGCTCCAAAATCACTGCAGATGGTGACTGCAGCCATGAAATTAAAAGACACTTACTCCTTGGAAGGAAAGTTATGACCAACCTAGATAGCATATTCAAAAGCAGAGACATCACTTTGCCAACAAAGGTTCGCCTAGTCAAGGCTATGGTCTTTCCTGTGGTCATGTATGGATGTGAGAGCTGGACTGTGAAGAAGGCTGAACGCCGAAGAATTGATGCTTTTGAACTGTGGTGTTGGAGAAGACTCTTGAGAGTCCCATAGACTGCAAGGAGATCCAACCAGTCCATTCTGAAGGAGATCAGCCCTGGGATTTCTTTGGAAGGAATGATGCTAAAGCTGAAACTCCAGTATTTTGGCCACCTCATGCGAAGAGTTGACTCATTGGAGAAGACTCTGATGCTGGGAGGGATTGGGGACAGGAGGAGAAGGGGACGACAGAGGATGAGATGGCTGGATGGCATCACTGACTCGATGGATGTGAGTCTGAGTGACCTCCGGGAATTGGTGATGGACAGGGAGGCCTGGTGTGCTGCGGTTCATGGGGTCGCAAAGAGTCAGACACGACTGAGCAACTGATCTGGTCTGATAATAGGCTCCAGTTTCATCCACCTCATTAGAACTGATTCAAATGTATTCTTTTTGATGGCTGGGTAATACTCCATTGTGTATATGTACCACAGCTTTCTTATCCATCCATCTGCTGATGGACATCTAGGTTGCTTCCATGTCCTGGCTATTATAAACAGTGCTGCAATGACTTTTGGGGTACACGTGTCTCTTTCAATTCTGGTTTCCTCAGTGTGTATGCCCAGCAGTGGGATTGCTGGGTCATAAGGCAGTTCTATTCCCAGTTTTTTAACGAATCTCTACACTGTTGTCCATAGTGGCTGTACTAGTTTGCATTCCCACCAACAGTGTAAGAGGGTTCCCTTTTCTCCACACCCTCCAGCATTTATTGCTTGCAGACTTTTGGATCTCAGCCATTCTGACTGGCATGAAATGGTACCTCATAGTGGTTTTGATTTGCATTTCTCTGATAATAAATGATGTTGAGCATCTTTTCATGTGTTTGTTAGCCATCTGTATGTCTTCTTTGGAGAAATGTCTGTTTAGTTCTTTGGCCCATTTTTTGATTGGATCATTTATTTTTCTGGAATTGAGCTATAGGAGTTGCTTGTATATTTTTGAGATTAGTTGTGTGTCTGTTGCTTCATTTGCTATTATTTTCTCCCATTCTGAAGGCTGTCTTTTCACCTTGCTTATATTTTCCTTTGTGATGCAGAAGCTTTTAAGTTTAATTAGGTCCCATTTGTTTATTTTTGCTTTTATTTCCGATATTCTGGGAGGTGGGTCATAGAGGATCCTGCTGTGATGTATGTCGGAGAGTGTTTTGCCTATGTTCTCCTCTAAGAATTTTATAGTTTCTGGTCTTACATTTAGATCTTTAATCCATTTTGAGTTTATTTTGGTGTATGGTATTAGAAAGTGTTCTAGTTTCATTCTTTTACAAGTTCCCAGCACTACTTGTTAAAGAGATTGTCTTTAATCCATTGTATATTCTTGCCTCCTTTATCAGAGATAAGGTGTCCATATGTGCATGGATTTATCTCTGGGCTTTCTATTTTGTTCCATTGATCTATATTTCTGTCTTTGTGCCAATCTGTCTTGATGACTGGATTTGTAGTAGAGCCTGAAGTCAGGCAGGTTGATTCCTCCAGTTCCATTTTTCTTTCTCAAGATTGCTTTGGCTATTTGAGTTTTTTTTTTTTTTTTATTTCCATACAAATTGTGAAATTATTTGTTCTAGCTCTGTGAAGAATACCATTGGTAGCTTGATAGGGATTGCATTGAATCCATAGATTGCTTTGGGTAGTATACTCCTTTTCACTATATTGATTCTTCCAATCCATGAACATGGTCTATTTCTCCATCTATTAGGGTCCTCTTTGATTTCTTTCACCAGTGTTTTATAGTTTTCTATATATAGGTCTTTGGTTTCTTTAGGTAGATATATAAAATACCTAGAGGTTGTTTCAGATCAGATCAGATCGGTCGCTCAGTCGTGTCCGACTCTTTGTGACCCCATGAACCGCAGCACGCCAGGCCTCCCTATCCATCACCAGCGCCTGGAGGTCACACAGACTCACACCCATCAAGTCAGTGATGCCATCCAGCCATCTCATCCTCTGTCATCCCCTTCTCCTCCTGCCCTCAATCCCTCCCAGCATCAGAGTCTTCTCCAATGAGTCAACTCTTCGCATGAGGTGGCCAAAATACTGGAGTTTCAGCTTTAGCATCATTCCTTCTAAAGAAATTCCAGGATTGATCTCCTTCAGAATGGACTGGTTGGATCTCCTTGCAGTCCAAGGGACTCTCAAGAGTCTTCTCCAACACCACAGTTCAAAAGCATCAATTCTTCGGCGCTCAGCCTTCTTCACAGTCCAGCTCTCACATCCATACATGACCACAGGAAAGACCATAGCCAAACATCTATTTCTGCTTTATTGACTATGCCAAAGCCTTTGACTGTATGGATCACAATAAACTGTGGAAAATTCTGAAAGAGATGGGAATACCAGACCACCTGATCTGCCTCTTGAGAAATCTGTATGCAGGTCAGGAAGCAACAGTTAGAACTGGTCATGGAACAACAGACTGGTTCCAAATAGGAAAAGGAGTACGTCAAGGCTGCATATTGTCAACATGTTTATTTAACTTATATGCAGAGGTTGTTTAAATGTGTATAAAAACATGAGACCTCAGTTATCTAGCAAGAGAAAAATATAAACTGTCCTTTTAACTAAAAAATGAAGAGAACATTTTTAGAGGTAACAAAGCAAATTGAAATAATTAAGTTTCCATCAGGTGGCCAAAGTATTGGAGTTTCAGCTTTAGCATTAGTCCTTCCAATGAATATTCAGAACTGATTTCCTTTAGAATGGAGTGGTTGGATCTCCTTGTAGTCCAAGGGACTCTCAAGAGTCTTCTCCAACACTACAGTTCAAAAGCATCAATTCTTCAGTGCTCAGCTCTCTTTATAGTCCAACTCTCAAATCCATACATGACTACTGGAAAAACCATAGTTTTGACTAGATGGACCTTTGTTAGCAAAGTAATGTCTCTGCTTTTTAATATGCTGTCTAGGTTGATCATAACTTTTCTTCCAAGGAGCAAGGGTCTTTTAATTTCATGGCTGCAGTCACCATCTGCAGTGATTTTGGAGCCCCCAAAAAAGTCTGTCACTGTTTCCACTGTTTCCCCATCTATTTGCCATAAAGTGATGGGACCAGATGCCATGATCTTCGTTTTCTGAACATTGAGTTTTAAACCAACTTTTTCAGAGGTTCACAAGAAACATTACTCTACTCTTCCCTACCTTGTGTGATTAACTAGTAAAAAGTTTTGTGAAATATAGAAATAAGTCCAGTTTAACTCATTGACTACAATGTTGTAAACATTAAAATTAAATTTAAAATGATAGGCTAGGTAAATGGCTTATTTTGTAATATATCAATATTAAGTATTGTTTAGTCTGAATCTGGAGAAGGCAATGGCAACCCACTCCAGTACTCTTACCTGGCAAATCCCTTGGGCAGAGGAGCCTGGTAGGCTGCAGTCCATGGAGTCGCTAGGAGTCGGACATGACTAAGCAACTTCACTTTCACTTTTCACTTTCATGCATTGGAGAAGGAAATGGCAACCCACTCCAGTGTTCTTGTCTGGAGAATCCCGGGGACGGTGGAGCCTGGTGGGCTGTCTCTGGGGTCTCACAGAGTCAGACACAATTGAAGTGACTTAGCAGAAACAGTAGCAGCAGCAGTCTGCATCTGTTGTATACTGAGTAACATCATAATAGTTTGATTAGTGCTAACATTTAATCCTAATAACAATACTGTTATTTCAGTTTTACTTTCTTTATTTTAGATTCCAGGGGAAAACAAGTTACGTAATGTGACCAAATTCTTTCAACTAATGGCTGAGCCAGGTAATGGACATAAGCCTGGTGGTTTCCAAAAGTAAACTCTACTACCAAAAAAAAAATTAACAACAACAACAAAAAACTCTGCTACACTACCTAGATTTTGTATTGTTAAAAGGAATGACATAATATAAAATTTCACTTATAATATAACTTAAACTGTGTTTATTTCCCAGAAACATTAACAATTTTCAATTATTAACCACATTTGTCACTGAGTGATAGAGAACTTTCAGAGAGTATACTAAAGATATCATATCTCATTCATATATACACATTCACACTACATTAAATTTTCACTGTTGGGTTTTTAAAGTTTTAGCTTAATTTGTATTAGGCTGTGTGCATACACACTCATACACATGCACACACATAAATGACTTTAAAGAAAAAAAAATATTTAAATAGTTTCAGACTAACAAGAAATAAGAAGAGGTGGCAAGAATACATAGAAGAACTGTACAAAAAAGAGCTTCTTGACCCAGATAATCATGATGGTGTGATCACTGACCTAGAGCCAGACATCTTGGAATGTGAAGTCAAGGGGGCCTTAGAAAGCATCACTACGAACAAAGCTAGTGGAGGTAATGGAATTCCAGTGGAGCTATTCCAAATCCTGAAAGATGATGCTGTGAAAGTGCTACACTCAATATGCCAGCAAATTTGGAAAACTCAGCAGTGGCCACAAGATTGGAAAAGGTCAGTTTTCATCCCGATCCCAAAGAAAGGCAATGCCAAAGAGTGCTCAAACTACCGCACAATTGCACTCATCTCACACGCTAGTAAAGTAACGCTCAAAATTCTCCAAGCCAGGCTTCAGCAATATGTGAACCGTGAACTTCCTGATGTTCAAGCTGGTTTTAGAAAAGGCAGAGGAACCAGAGATCAAATTGCCAACATCCGCTGGATCATGGAAAAAGTAAGAGAGTCCCAGAAAAACATCTATTTCTGCTTTATTGACTATGCCAAAGCCTTTGACTGTGTAGATCACAATAAACTATGGAAAATTCTGAAAGAGATGGGAATACCAGACCACCTGATCTGCCTCTTGAGAAATCTATGCAGGTCAGGAAGCAACAGTTAGAACTGGTCATGGAACAACAGACTGGTTCCAAATAGGAAAAAGAGTATGTCAAGGCTGCATATTGTCACCATGTTTATTTAACTTATATGCAGAGCACATCATGAGAAATGCTGGACTGGAAGAAACACAAGTTGGAATCAAGATTGCTGGGAGAAATATCAATAACCTCAGATATGCAGATGACACCACTCTTATGGCAGAAAGTGAAGAGGGGCTAAAAAGCCTCTTGATGAAAGTGAAAGTGGAGAGTGAAAAGGTTGGCTTAAAGCTCAACATTCAGAAAACGAAGATCATGGCATCTGGTCCCATCACTACATGGGAAATAGATGGAGAAACAGTGGAAACAGTGTCAGAATTTACTTTTCTGGGCTCCAAAATCACTGCAGATGGTGACTGCAGCCATGAAATTAAAAGACGCTTACTCCTTGGAAGGAAAGTTATGACCAACCTAGATAGCATATTCAAAAGCAGAGACATTACTTTACCAACAAAGGTTCGCCTAGTCAAGGCTATGGTCTTTCCTGTGGTCATGTATGGATGTGAGAGCTGGACTGTGAAGAAGGCTGAGCGCCAAAGAATTGATGCTTTTGAACTGTGGTGTTGGAGAAGACTCTTGAGAGTCCCTTGGACTGCAAGAAGATCCAACCAGTCCATTCTGAAGGGGATCAATCCTGGAATTTCGTTGGAAGGAATGATGCTAAAGCTGAAACTCCAGTATTTTGGCCCCCTCATGCGAAGAGTTGACTCATTGGAGAAGACTCTGATGCTGGGAGGGATTGAGGGCAGGAGGAGAAGGGGATGACAGAGGATGAGATGGCTGGATGGCATCACTGACTTGATGGGTGTGAGTCTGAGTGACCTCCGGGAGCTGGTGATGGACAGGGAGGCCTGGCGTGCTGCGGTTCATGGGGTCGCAAGGAGTCGGACACCACTGAGCGACTGATCTGATCTGATCTGAACAAGAAATAATTTCATTGTCTGTTAAATAGAAAAGCATTAAAAGCATTTGTTTTTTGTTATTTTTTATTTTTTAACAGAAAGTAATTTTATAGTTTTTATCCCATCCCTCCAGGTCATCATAAACCACTGAGGTAAGCTTCCTTTATTATACAGCAACTTCCCACTAGCTATCTGTTTTACACATAGTAATGCAGATATTTCAGTGTTACTCCCTCAACTCATCCCACACTTTCCTTCCCCTGCTGTGTCCACAAGTCCATTCTCTGTGTCTGCGTCTCTATTCCTGCCCTGCAAAGAGGTTCATCAGCTCCATTTTTCTGGATTACATATGCTTGCATTAATATACAATATTTTATTTTCTCTTTGCAACATACTTCACTCTGTATCATAGGCTCTAGGTTCATCCACCTCACTTCAACTGACTCAAATGTGTCCCTTTTTATGGCTGAGTAATATTCCATTATACACATGTACCACATGTTCTTTATCCATTCATCTGTCAGTAGGCATCCAGGCTGCTTCCATGTCCTAGCTATTGTAAGTTATGCTGCAATGAAAACTGAGATTCATATGTCTTTTCAGTTGTGGTTTTGTGAGGGTATATGCCCAGTAGTGGAATTGGTGCATCATAAGGTAGTTTTATTCCTAGATTTTAAGAAGTCTCCATACTGTTCTCCATAGTGGCTGTATCAACTTACATTCCTACAAACATTGCAAGAGGATTTCCTTTTCTCTACATCCCCTCCAGAATTCATTGTAGATTTTTTGATGATGTTCCTTTTGACCAGTGTAAGGTGATACCTCATTGTAATTTTGATTTGTATTTGTCTAGTAATGAGTAATGTTAAGCATCTTTATATGTGTTTGTAAGCCATCTGTATGCATCCAAAAGTAGCAAAATACACTTTTTTTCTCAGGTGCACACAAAATGTTCTCCAGGATACATCACATCTTGGGTCACAAATCAAGCCTTGGTAAATTTAAGAAAACTGAAATCATATCAAGCATCTTTTCTGGCTACAATACTATAAGATTATATATACTACAAGGATAAAACTATTAAAATAAACACAAACACATGGAGATTACACAATATACTTCTAAATAACGATGAGGTCACTGAAGAAATCAAAGAGGAAATAAGAAAATCACCTAGAAAATAATGACAATGAAAACACAAGCTGAAACCTATGGGATGCAGCAAAAAGTCATTCTAAGAGTGGAGTTTATAGTAATACAATCCTACCTCAAGAAATGAAAAAATTTCAAATAAACAACCTAACCTTACACCTTGGAGAAGGCAATGGCACCTCACTCCAGTATTCTAGCCTGGAAAATCCCATGGATGGAGGAGCCTGGTAGGCTGTAGCCCATGGGGTCGCTAAGAGTCTGGCACGACTGAGCAACTTCACCTTTCACTTTTCACTTTCATGCATTGGAGAAGGAAATGGCAACCCACTCCAGTGTTCTTGCCTGGAGAATCCCAGGGACGGGGGAGCCTGGTGGGCTGCCGTCTCTGGGGTCGCATAGAGTAAGACACGACTGAAGCGACTTAGCAACAAAAGACACATGGATAAAATGAATTTTCCATATTAGAGTTTTGCTTCTTTAGACTTTATTGGATTTTAGATTTTTTTCAAAAAACTGTAAAGGAAATGACTGATACAGTTGATGTAATCTGAATAGTGGATGGAGATAAGTATGCAGAAGGAAATGGCAACCCACTTCAGTACTCTTGCCTGGAAAATCCCATGGATGGAAAAGCCTGGTAGGCTACAGACCATAGGGTCACAAAGAGTCAGATATGACTAAGCGACTTCACTTTCACTTTCATAGATAAGTTAACACTGGTGTATTAACATCAAATTTTCTATATTTGAAATATCACCACTGTTATGGAAGAGAATATCCTTTTTCTTTGGAATTACATGCTGAACTACTTAGAGCTGAAGGAGCACAGTGTCTAATTCTCATCAGATCAGATTAGATCAGTCACTCAGTCGTGTCCGACTCTTTGTGACCCCATGAATCGCAGCACGCCAGGCCTCCCTGTCCATCACCAATTCCCGGAGGTCACTCAGACTCACATCCATCGAGTCAGTGATGCCATCCAGCCATCTCATCCTCTGTCGTCCCCTTCTCCTCCTGCCCTCAATCCCTCCCAGCATCAGAGTCTTCTCCAATGAGTCAACTCTTTGTATGAGGTGCCCAAAGTACTGGAGTTTCAGCTTTAGCATCATTCCTTCCAAAGAAATCCCAGGGCTGATCTCCTTCACAATGGACTGGCTGGATCTCCTTGCAGTCCCAGGGACTCTCAGGAGTCTTCTCCAACACCACAGTTCAAAAGCACAATTCTTCAGTGCTCAGCCTTCTTCACAGTCCAACTCTCACATCCATACATGACCAGAGGAAAAACCACAGCCTTGACTAGATGGACTTTTGTTGGCAAAGTAATGTCTGTGCTTTTGAATATGCTATGTAGGTTGGTCATAACTTTCCTTCCAAGGAGTAAGCGTCTTTTAATTTCATGGCTGCAGTCACCATCTGCAGTGATTTTGGAGCCCAGAAAAATAAAGTCTGACACTGTTTCCCCATCTATTTCCCATGAAGTAATTCTCATAAGACTCAGAAAACCAAAATTTCAATATACACTTTGGAAGGTAGCCTCAAGGATGGGTCTCAAATATCCCTGCCTCTTGATATTTAGTAAATTGGATCTTGTGACTTGCTTCTGAGGACTAGAATAAGGCAGAGCTCTGGTATGTGTTCTTCTCTCTTCTTTGTTTCTAGTAGCTGATCCTCCAGCTCCTTCAGACTGCAGCCTAGGCACATATAATAAGAGTAAAGTTAAAAAATAAAATAAAGAGCAAACTCCAGAAACCTCATGAGCACAAAATTTAATAAAATCTAGCAGACTACATAACCAAATTTTCAATGAGAAATTCATAATTGAAAAAAATAACTTTTAATAGTAAGTGAAGTGAATGTTACTCAGTTGTACCCAACTATACAGCCTATGTAATTCTTCAGGCCATAATACTGGAGTGGGTAGCTGTTCCCTTCTCCAGGTGATCTTCCCATCCCAGGGATCGAATCCAGGTCTCCCACATCACAGGAGCTGAGCACCTGCTGAATCACTGCGGAGGCCCAAACATACTGGAGTGGGTAGTCTATCCCTTCGCCAGTGGATCTTCCTGGTGCCAGAATTGAACCGGGGTCTCCTGCATTGCAGACAGATTCTTTACCAGCTGAGCTACCTGGGAATCCCATTAACAGTAAGCAGTTTTTAATAGTAAACTTAGAGTGAAAAACAAAATCAAGAAAGAAATCAAGTATTCAATTAGGGAATCTAGAGAAGAACAACATAAAATGCATAAATTTATATTGTAAAGAAATATTACAACAGCACATACACATATAATTAATATATTAATAAAATATAAAATAGGTTCCTTCAAAAGCATCATAAAATCATATAATACCTTAAAATCAAGGGAAAAATCACAATTATAAGATAATAAATTTAAATTACCATAGATTTGCAGATTACTATAAATAATAATTACCAATAAAATTATTTTATTTTTAAAACTTTCATGTATTATAAGGTCTGAGAAGTCAGGAGTTGTGTTCACTACTCACCATTATATAATGAATGCCTAATACAAAATAGTCAATAGTTATCTATTGAACATAAACACATAACAATGAATAAATGTGTAGTCCCTCGTGTTAATAAATTAAAGAAGGAAAAACATAACCATATTCTTAGAGAAATAAAAATGAAAACAATGTGTGTTTGTATGTATATATATAGAGAGAGATACAGATATTCCTTAAACCTCTAGTTAGTAAAAATCCAAACATATTTTGAGATTAGTTGTTTTCAACTTTGCAGGAAAATGGTAATTTCATACATAGCTACTAGGAGTTTAAACTGGTAGAGTCACTCTGGCAGGAGACATGGAAATATTAACTTTCAATGTTCACCTATTCCTTCACAGGAAATGAAATTTTCATGTATCTTCTCTAGGAAGTATTTGAATATGGGCACAATAAGCATTTATAAGAATATTCCTGCAACATGGTCAATAACCAAAGAAAGAGGTAAATTACTAAAACCAACCAACATGTCCATTCATGTGGACCTGACTAAATAAATCACATGATATCTATCATATGGCTGCTTTTATGCAGCCTTTCAAAAGAATGAAGTAAGAACTCAATGTGCTGACAGGATGGTCTACAAGATATATTAACCAAAGGGAAAATAGGTTGCTTAATAATATACACATAGGTATTTACATAAACAATAATGACATGAAGTATTTCTTTATATGTATGTTTTAAAATACAAACTACTGAAATATATTACCTGCAGACTGCTGTCATACTACCTCTATAAACATATTTAAAATTAGATGTCTGATATGTTTTAGGTGAAACTTCTAAGGAAACAGATTTGATTAGTAAACGGCACTTCCATCCAGACTTTACTTTTTAACTCTAAAAGTTGATAGAGCCTATATTGTTCACTTTTTTCATATTGAATTTTGACTTTAAAATTACTCTTTTGTTTACATAGCTTAGATATGAATTCCACGAGTAGCATTTTGGGAGCTGTCAAATATGGAGAGGGAAAGTCTCTGTGGGTGGGCAAAATTTTCTGCTTTTCGAGTTGCAAAAACCACTTTGCAATAATTATCTTGTCTGATTGTAGACATGATTATTTCCCATAAAATGATTTTAATACAGTTTCTTAAACAATGGTAACTGAGAAGTCTTTCCATGGATATGAAAAGTGAGTAGATTTACTTGAAGCTGTTATTCAGTATTACAGGAATTTTTCTTCTCTATACGTGCTATTCAATTAAAGCTATTTATAAACTCTTTTAACTGGCTTCACCATTATAGTCCACTTTGCACTGCTCATTGTATAGGTGTATTTTGAAAACTACATATGTGAAATATTGTACTTACTGAGCACAGAGTGCCCTGCTGCTGGAACATTGACTTAAGCTGTCAGAGATATAAAAGTAAAGCACTAGGCAAACCTGAATAGAGACTGTTGAATGCTTCAATTCACCTGCAGCTAACCCACCAAGTGGGGCACTCTATTTGTTGAGAAATGCTGTGCCAAGGATATCACATTTAATGGCTTTGGCAAGAAAAATGATTTTCATCAGCTGTAACAAACAAGTTCCCCATCTCCAACCCTACCATCTGTCCTCCTGGTTCCCAACCAGAACTCTATATACAGGCTCAATTGAACAGGTTTCAGACTGCCTAAGGTCACTGCACAATCAACCTTAACAGATGGCATCACAGCGAACATCTAAACTGTAGCAGTGGCCAAAAGCAGAGGATAATCCTCATTGCTGAGGAAGAATGCCCTCTGTGCTTGCTGCCCTGATGTTCTGATTCTAGTAAACATTTTATGTGAAAATAAGGCTTCATAGTCTTTATATTAATAGCTTAAATGGCTAAGTCTTTGCACTAATTTGCCAGTGGATTTCTATCTTAAAACTTGTTTCTGCTATTTTCATTGTCTTGGTATAATTAAGATAAAGAAAATGCTATAAGTTAATATCCACTATTAGTCGCCTTCAGAAAAAAAAATGTGTGTGTGTGTGTGTGTGTGTGTGTGTATTTAAGAGGTGAAATAGGCTAGGCATGTTATTTTAAGACATCACTGTACACTGAAAAATAACACAATTAGAAGTTAAACTAGTCATACAACTTAAGATAATCTTAAGTAATTAATGATGAACATAACATCTTTTAAACTTTAAAGTTAGTCCTACTTAAGTAAGAGCCATACTTATTTCCAGCTGATTGATATTCCCACTTGATTTCTCAACATCAAATTCAACAGTAAAGGGATAGTTCTTGCTTACAAGTAGCTAATTTCTAATTTTCATATTTACTAGGGTAGGAGTAGTTTCATTCTATCATCACCTAGCTTTACTATTTGGAGACAAAGAATGCTGGAATTCAAAGTTCACCCATTTTCCATCTCCCCCAATATTAATACCCCTAGCCATTCACCCCATCATGTTCTAATAATTCTGAAAGCCAAACTTATATCTCTTAAGTGGAAACTGGAGATTTCATCTGAAGAAGATAGTGAAATCTTAGAACTCCCAGTGAAAAGGGTCAGAGATAAAAGCTTCCATTTGCAAGCCTTGTTATACACCCTGAGGAATGGAAGGTGGACTTGAGAAAACTATTTAAGATTAGAATAAAAAGTCAATGGAAAGAAAGTTGAAATTATAGCATCAGCCCAAAAATATCAAAAATGAAATAAAAGGAAATATAAAAACAAAGGAGAGGTAATTATTAGTAAAAGAGTTTAAGTAAATTTCATAGAATTTAAGGATATGAATTTTCAGACTAAAGGGGTTTATAAATTATCCCTGAAGTCCTACACTATGACATCTTATCATGACATTTCAGCTAATAGGGACATGGAAAAGATCATAATAACTGCCAGAGAGAACAAAATAGACGACATAGAAGGATTAAAATTCAGAATAGCAACACTGGAAGGTAGAAGACAATATATCAATGCCTTCTCATTTTGAGAGGAAATTTACTTAGAAATCCAAAAACAGGCAAATAATTAAGTGTATGAGTTTAGTAAAGGTGATTTTTGATAAGGGAATTATGACAAATCTACCTCCAGAAATTCTGTATGTTCTTCTACCCAAAACAGGTATTAATGTAAACCAAGAAAGAGAAGGACTTAGTGTTAAATAACTAGTCCAAATCACAGAACTAGAAGGAGGAAAAGACCCTGACGCTGGGAAATATTGAAGGCAGGAGAAGAAGAGGGCAACAGAGGATGAGATGGTTGGATAGCATCACCAACTCAATGAACATGAGTTTGAGCAAGCTCTGGAAGATGGTGAAGGACAGGAAAGCCTGGCATGCTGTAGTCCATGGGGTTGCAAAGCACTGGATATGACTTAGTGACAGAACTTAACTGAAAAAAGTTCTTTAAGAAAATTAAAACAAAAACAAAACTTGCTGAGTCCTTGATGTGTTTATGTGTAAGATAATATTTAGAGATTTTACAATTATCTTCTAAGTTTCAGGGAAAAAATTACATAGAAAAGGAAGCAAAGGAGAGAGAAAAAGACTTTAATCTTTGGAAGCAAAGGGAAGGGAAACAGCATATTAGTGTCTTAAGGTAGTCAGTTATAGTCAGTGGGTGTCCAGCTCTTTGCGACCCCATGGACTGTAGCCTACCAGGCTCCTCTGTTTATGGGATTTCCAGGCAATAGTACTGGAGTGGATTGCCATTTCCTTCTCCAAGGGATCTTCCCAACCCAGGGATTGAATCCGAGTCTCCCACATCGTAGACAGATGCTTTACCGTCTGAGCCACCAAGGAAGTCAAGGAAAACACTATATATTTGTTTAAAAAATTGTGATACAATTAATTGGATAAAGGTAGGGAGGTACGAAGGAACATTGGATAGTGGTTAAGCTAGTTAATTTCTTATTACCATGTGCACTAAGTTATTTCAGTCATGTCCGACTCTTTGTGACCCTATGGACTGTAGCCCTCGAGGTTTCTCTGTCCATTGGATTCTCCAGGCTAGAATATTGCAGTGGGTTGCCCTGCCTTCCTCCAGGAGATTTTCCTGACCCAGGGATAAAACCTACATATCTTACATCTCCTGTGGCAGGCAGGTTCTTTACCACTAGGGCCACCTAGGAAAACCTGAGGATTACTATGTGTGTGTTAGTCACTCAGTCGTGTCCGACTCTGTGACCCCATGGACCACAGCCCAGCAGGCTCCTCCATCCACGGAATTCTCCAGGCAAGAATACTGGAGTGGGTTGCCATTTTCTTCTCCAGAGTATTATAGGAGATAGAGACTGAATGAAGGATGAGGGAAAATCTACTAAAATAGATACAAAGAGGTAAAATATCTGAACTTCAAATCTCACTATGTTATAAAATGAGGAAAACTCTAAGTCCAATTATCTTCTCTTGTGCTACAATTAAAAAAAAAAGGGTCAATAGAAATGGAGGGAGAGGGGGTGAGAACTCAAGAAAACATAAGAAAGAATTGTAAAAATATAAGTGGTCCTGTGTCAGCAGGCTAGGCTCAGCAAGCTATGGTAAGTTATTAGAGTGGAAGTGAAATGGGCTATAATAATGACTTTCAAAAGAAAATAATAATTGTTCCTTTGTGAAAACTCTAGTTAGTATCTTCATCATTGCACTTCTGCCTATTATATTCAGGAAGGACAGACAATCCAAAAAAAAAAAAAAAAAAACACCCTATATATATTAATATGTATGTAATAAAATATATAAATATATATACGGCTATGGTTTTTCCAGCAGTCATGTATGCATGTGAGAGTGGGACTGTGAAGAAAGCTGAGCACTGAAGAATTGATGCTTTTGAACTGTGGTGTTGGAGAAGACTTGAGAGTCCCTTGGACTGCAAGGAGATCCAACCAGTCCATTCTAAAGGAGATCAGCCCTGGGTGTTCATTGGAAGGACTGATGCTAAAGCTGAAACTCCAATACTTTGGCCACCTCATGCTAAGAGTTGACTCATTGGAAAAGACTCTGATGCTGGGAGGGACTAGGGGCAGGAGGAAAAGGGGACGAC
Organism: Tragelaphus eurycerus; assembly: GCA_935064755.1. Lineage (NCBI taxonomy): Eukaryota > Metazoa > Chordata > Mammalia > Artiodactyla > Bovidae > Tragelaphus > Tragelaphus eurycerus. Next base: position 403,433 of record CAKXYN010000120.1, on the reverse strand, counting down.
AGAGGATGAGATGGCTGGATGGATGGCATCACCGACTCGATGGACGTGAGTTTGAGTAAACTCCAAGAGTTGGTAATGGACAGGGAGGCCTGGCATGCTGTGATTCATGGGGTCGCAAAGAGTCGGACACGAATGAGCGACTGAACTGAATATATATGTGTGTTATATAAAATTACTAAAAGTTAACTTGTATTGGCTGAAGTGGGAATGGAAACCTCAGTTACTCTCTCATACCAACTTCACCCCACCCACACACATAACAAGACAGTTGTTCTTACTCTAATCTAGAATCACGTATCTCTCACAACTTGAGAACTCAATTGTAAAACCAACAGTCTAATGCAACTCTGATTTTCTACTGAAATAACTGAGCATGAAAAGGATGTATGATTTGTCCAGGTTTATTCAGTGGAATATAACCAAGTATTCTACAACCCAGGTCTGTGTTATTTCCCAGAATGCTTCTCTTTTTCCTCTTCTATATTCAAACTGTTTTAATTAAAGGACTCTGAGTCAGTTGCTTAATTTAACATTGTATTGTACTGTGCAGTCACTAAGTTGTGTCTGTTCTTTGAGACCCCATGGATGCAGGATGCCAGGCTTCCTTGTCCTTCAGTGTTTTCTGGAGTTTGTTCAAACTCATGTCCGTTGAGTTAGTGATGCCATTCAACCATCTCATCCTTTGTTGCTCCCTTCTCCTCCTCCCTTCAGTCTTTCCCAGCATCAGGGTAGTTTCCAATGAGTTGGCGCTTCACATCACATGGCCAAAGTATCGAAGCTTCAGCTTCAGCATCAGTCTTTCCAATGAATATTCAGGATTGATTCCCTGTAGGATTGACTGGTTTGAGCTCTTTGCTGTCCAATGGACTCTCAAGAGTCTTCTCCAGCACCACAGTTCGAAAGTATCAATTCCTCAGCCTTCAGGTCTCTTTATGGTCCAACTCGCACATGACTACTGGAAAAACCATAGCTTTGAATATACAGACATTTATTGGCAAAGTGATGGCTCTGCCTTTTAATATGCTGTCTAGGTTTCTCATAGTTTTCTTTCAATTTAACTTATTCAGTTCAGTTCAGTTCAGTCGCTCAGTCATGTCTGACTCTTTGGACCCCATGGACTGCAGCATGCCAGGCCTCCCTCCATCACTAACTCCTGCAGTTTACTCAAACTCATCTCCATTAAATCAGTGATGCCATCCAACCATCTCATCCTCTGTTGTCCACTTCTCCTGCCTTCAATCTTTCCCAGCATCAGGTTCTTTTCAAATGAGTCAGTTCTTCCCATCAGGTAGCCAAAGTATTGGAATTTCAGCTTCAACATCAGTCCTTCCAATGAATATTCAGGACTGATTTCCTTTAAAATGGACTGGTTGGATCTCCTTGTAGTCCAAGGGACTCTCAAGAGTCTTCTCTAATACCACAGTTCAAAAGCATCAGTTGTGTGGTGCTCAGCTTTCTTTATCGTTGAACTCTCACATCCATACATGACTACTGGAAAAACCATAGCTTTGACTGGGTGAACCTTTGTTGGCAAAGTAATCTCCTTGCTTTTTACTATGCTGTCTAGATTGGTCATAACTCTTCTTCCAAGGAGTAAGCGTGTTTTAATTTCATGGCTGCAGTCACCGTCTTCATTGATTTTGGAGCTCCCCAAAATAAAGTCTGTCACTATTTCCACTGTTTCCCCATCTATTTTCCATGAAGTGACAGGACCAGATGACATGATCTTAGCTATCTGAATATTGAGTTTGAAGCCAACTTTTCCACTCTCCGCTTTCACTTTCATCAAGAGGCTTTTTAGTTCTTCTTTGCTAAAGAAGAACTAAAAAGGTGGACTAAAGAGGCTTTTTAGTTCTTCTTTGCTAGTTTCCCCATCTATTTTCCATGAAGTGACAGGACCAGATGACATGATCTTAGCTATCTGAATATTGAGTTTGAAGCCAACTTTTCCACTCTCCTCTTTCACATTCATCAAGAGGCTTTTTAGTTCTTCTTTGCTAAAGAAGAACTAAAAAGGAGGACATCAAGAGGCTTTTTAGTTCTTCTTTGCTAAAGAAGAACTAAAAGGGTGGTGTCATCTGCATATCTGAGGTTATTGGTATTTCTCCCAGCAATCTTGATTCCAGCTTGTGCTTCATCCAGCCTGGCATTTCACATGATGTACTCTGAATATAAGTTAAATAAGCAGGGTGACAATATACAGCCTTGACGTACTCCTTTCATGATTTGGAACCAGTCTGTTGTTTCATGTCTAGTTCTAACTGTTGCTTCATGGCCTGTATACAAATTTCTCAGGAGGCAGGTTAGGTGGTCTGGTATTCTCATCTCTTCAGGAATTTTCCACAAATTGTTGTGATCTACACAGTCAAAAATTTTGGCATAATCAATAAGGCAGAATTAGATGTTTTTTGGAACTCTTTTGCTTTTTATATGACCCAACAGATGTTGGCAATTTGATCACTGGCCCCTCTGCCTTTTCTAAATCCAGCTTGAACATCTAGAAGTGCGCAGTTCACATACTGTTGAAGCCTGGCTTGGAGAATTTTGAGCATTACTTTGCTAGCATGTGAGATGAGTGCAATTGTGCAATAGTTTGAACATTCTTTGGCATTGCCCTTCTTTGGGATTGGAATGAAAACTGACCTTTCCCAGTCCTGTGATCACTGCTGTATTTTTGAAATTTGCTGTCATATATATTGAGTGCAGCACTTTAACAGCATCATCTTTTAGGACTGAAATAGTTCAACTGGAATTCCATCACCTCCACTAGCTTTGTTCATAGTGATGCTTCCCAAGGCCCACTTGACTTTGCATTCCAGGATGTCTGGCTCTAGGTGAGTGATCACACCATCATGGTTATCTGGGTCATGAAGATCTTTTTTGCATTGTTCTTCTGTGTATTCTTGCCACGTTTTCTTAATATCTTCTGCTTCTGGTTGGAGAAGGCGATGGCACCCCACTCCAGTACTCTTGCCTGGAAAAATCCCATGGACGGAGGAGCCTGGTGGGCTGCAGTCCATGGGGTCATGAAGAGTCGGACACGACTGAGCAACTTCACTTTCACTTTTCACTTTCATGCATTGGAGAAGGAAATGGCAAGCCATTCCAGTGTTCTTGCCTGGAGAATCCCAGGGACGGGGGAGCCTGGTGGGCTGCCGTATCTGGAGTCGCACAGTCGAACACGACTGAAGCGACTTAGCAGCAGCAGCCTCTGGTAGGTCCATACCATTTCTGTCTTTTATTGTGCCCATCTGCATTTTCTGCATCTATTAACCTGATCATATGGATTTTATTCTTCAATTTGTTAATGTGGTAACACTAATTGATTTTCAGGTATCGTAAAATTTTTACATCATTTTAATAAATCCCACTTGATCCTGATGATGATCCTTTTAATGTATTGTTGGATTCTGTTTGCTAATATTTTCTTAAGATTTTTGAATCTATGTTCATCAGTGATAAGCTAAGCTAAGTCGCTTCAGTCGTGTCCGACTCTCTGTGACCCCATAGACAGTAGACCACCAGGCTCCCCTGTCCCTGGGCTTCTCCAGGTAAGAACACTGGAGTGGGTTGCCATTTGCTTCTCCAATGCATGAAAGTGAAGTCATTCAGTCGTGTCAGACTCTTTGCGACCCCGTGGACTGCAGCCCACCAGGCTCCTCTGTCCATGGGATCTTCCAGGCAAGAGTACTAGAGTGGGGTGCCATTGCCTTCATCAGTGATATTGCCCTGTAATTTTCTTTGTGAATTGTCTGGTCTGTTAATTTTGTATGAGGGAGACGGCAGCCTCATACAGTGTATGAGTTTGGAAATTTTCTTCCTCTGCAATTTTTTGGAAGAATATGAGAAGAATAGGTCAGCACTTCTCTAAATGTTTGATAGAATTCACCTGTGAAACCACCTGGTACTGGACTTGTTTGTTGGGAATTCTTTTATTACTGATTCAATTTTATTACTGTATTTGGTCTGCTCATATTTTCTATTTCTTTCAGTTCAGTTTTGGGAGATTGCACATTTCTAGTAATTTTTAAATGTCTGCTACATTGTTCCTTTGACTGGCAGATAGTATTTTGTAGTAGTCTCAGAATAATTTGTTTTTCTATAGTGTCAGTTGTAACTTCTTTTTCATTTCTGGTTTTACTCATTTTCACCCTCTCTTTTTTCTTGACAATTTTAGCTAAAGGCATTTCAATTTTATTTACCTTCTCAAAGAATCAACTCTTAGTTTCATTAACCTTTTATTTTGCTTTTTAGTCTCTGTTTCAATTATTTCTGCTCTGATTTTTATGATTTCTTTCCTCCTACTAAATTTAGGCTTTGTTTGTTCCTTCTCTTGCTCCTTTAGAGTCTTAAGGCTAGATTGTTTATTTGAGAATGTTTTTGTTTCCTGGGGTAAACTATTGTCACTCTAAACTTCCCTCTCAGAACTTCTTTGGCCAAGTTCCATAGATGTAGGATTGTTGTTTTCAGTTTCATTTATCTCCAGATAAATTTTGATTTCTTCTTTGATTTCTTCAGTTATCCATTGGTTGTTTAGTATTATATTGCTTAGCCTCCACGGGTTTTTAAGTTTCCTGTACACTTTTTATTCTAGTTGATTTCTAGTCTCAGAGCACCGTGGTTGGAAAAGAAGCTTGTACGATTTCAATTTTTGGAATGTTTTTGAGCTCTTGTTTGCAGTATTCAGTTGTTTTCTTCAGTAATAACCCATGACTTCTGCTCCTTTCCAATAATTGTGGAAGCAACAATTATTGCTTCTGTCACTGGAGTTGTGGATTACTGTCTTCTATCACTGGAGTTGTGTTGTTTCAAATATCTACAATAATACCTGTTTTCTGCCCTGTTCATGCATTATATACTATTGAGTTATTAATGCTCATTAAAGCTTTAAAAAATGGGTAAATGGCTTATGTAACAGCCATGAGATAGGAAAATACATGATACATTGGTTAGCTCAGACTAGGTAAGGTTAATTGGCAATATAATCACTGCTTTGAAATACATGAAAGATAGCTTGTTCTGTTAATAGTAATGATAGTCATTGAGTAATGGAACACAATGCATTGAGAGGGAGAGAAATTCTATTAAATATTTAGAAAAGAACCTCAAGTCATTGATGATAGAAAAAAGCTAAGTGGCTAATGATGTAGGTCATAAACTTTGGGGCTCTGAAGATCTGCCAGAAAAAAGCTCTCAATAACCTGCCTTTAATTACTAGGATTTCATGAAGGAGATTATGGGACTTAGACTCCCTGATACTTTTTCAATTTCTGTTGTCCAAGCATGAGGGTAAAACTCATACTTGACATAGAAAATGTATATTCTCCTTCCTGACATGTATATTATTTTACATAGTGACATTAGTAGGATATTTGGTTTGTGTTATGGTATAGACATTATGGTCCATAAATATTGTAAAGGGAAATGCTTAGAGAATGAATTTAAATCCCCAAGGAAGAACATTCAAAAAATTTAGGCAGCCGTGTTTTGAAGATGCTTATTATCTTATTTCAGTAATGATTGTTGATTATGTTAATGATCATCTCAATAATTTCTTATATAGATAATTGGTAAGAGTAATTTAAGTGTCCTCCTATTTTAAATATTCTTAATTAGTAAAGCACATTTAAATAAATTACCATATTATTGAAGGTCACACATAAGTATGGTTCACCAAAATTTTACAAAATTAGAGCAAACTACATTCTGTGACATTCATCTTTAAGAATAACTCAACAAATATAAATTCAATATTTTGGGGATTAAAAAATTTTAAATAGAGCATATTTTTCAGTGATATGAACAAAATAAAACATGGTTGGCAACTAAATTTGTTATACTCTGTTACTGACAAAAGAATGGTCACTTTACAAAAAGAAAGCAGTATTTTTTCCCCCTGTTTTTAACAATATGAACAAAAATTGAGAGAAGGAAGATGTTGGAGAGGATACAAAGATAGAAAGAAAAAGAAAAAAAAAAAGGCAAAAAATCACCTATCTCTCTCTAGTAAGAAAAAGCACCTCTCTACTAATATCACCTAAATTAGCCAAGCTAGTAAACTGGATAACATTAACAACATATAATATGCACAGAAAGGAAAAGATGGATGCAGGAAGGAAGGGAGGGAGGAAAGAAAGTTAATTATTATATATGAGCCATTTTTAAGGGTAGTTATATGACATAAATAACACTAAAATAAAATGGAACGGAACAAAGAGCCCAAAAATACAGCTCCACATTTACAGTCCACTAATAACTGACATGGCAAATAGATGGGGAAACAGTGGAACACTGGCTGACTTTATTTTGGGGGGCTCCAAAATCACTACAGATGGTGATTGCAGCCATGAAATTAAAACACGCTTACTGCTTGGGAGAAAAGTTATGACCAACCTAGACAACATATTAAAAAGCAGAGACATTATATTGCCTACAAAGGTCCGTCTAGTTAAGGCTATGGTTTTTACAGTGGTCATGTAAGGATGTAAGAGTTGGACTATAAAGAAAGCTGAGTGCAGAACAATTGATGTTTTTGAACTGTGGTGTTGGAGAAGACTCTTCAGAGTTACTTGGACTGCAAGGAGATCCAACCAGTCCATCCTAAAGGAAATCAGTCCTGAATATTCATTGGAAGGACTGATGTTGAAGCTGAAACTCTAGTACTTTGGCCACCTGATGCAAAGAGCTGACTCATTTGAAAAGACCCTGATGTTGGGAAAGACTGAAGGCAGGAGAAGAAGGGAATGACAGAGGATGAGATGGTTGGATGGCATCACCAACTCAATGGACATGAGTTTGGGTAAACTCCGGGAATTCGTGATGGACAGGGAGGCCTGGTGAGCTGTGGTTCATGGGGTCGCAGAGTCGGACAACTGAGTGACTGCACTGAACTGAATAATTGACAAGGGAGCCAAGAACAATCAATGGGGACAGGACAGTCTCTTCAAGAAAGATTGTTGGTAATACTAGACAGGCACATGCAGAAAAATAAAATTGAATCTGTAATCTTACATCACTCACAAAAATTAACTCAAAGTTTTAAACCTAAGACTTGACACCCTAAAACTCCTTAAAGAAAGTATAGGGGCAAATTTTTTGTCACTGGTCTTAGCAATGATTCTTTTGGATATAACATAAAAACAGAAGAAACAAAAATAGAAAATAAACAAGCTATACTATCTCAAAGTGAAAGTCTCTGCACAGCATATGAGATAGTCAACAGAATGAAAAGGCAACCAACAGAATGGGAGATAATTGTTGCAAACCATGTTATAAAAGGTTAATAATAAAAATATATAACAAAATCCCACACAGCTCAATAACAAAAACAAAAACGCTGTTTTTAAAAATGAGCCAAAGAACTAAATAGACATTTTTCCAGAAAAGACATATGAATGGCCTGCAGGTACATGAAAAGATGGTAAACATCACCAATCATTAGAGAAATAAAAATCAAAGCCACAATGAGATATCACCTCCCACATATTAGGATGCCTGTTATAAAAAAGACAAGAAATAACAATTGCCGGCAAGGATGTGGGGAAAAGGGAGCTCCTGCACACTGTTGGTGAGAAAATAAATTGTTTCAGTCAATATTGAAAAATACACAGGTTCCTTAAATTCTTTTAACACAGAACTACCATATGAATTACCAGCAGTCCACTTCTGGGTACTTACTCAAAGAAAACAAAACCACTAACTTGAAAAGATATATATATCCCATGTTCATTGTACTATTATTCCCAATAGCCAAGATATGGAAACAAACTAAGGGTGCATCAATGGATGAGTGGATAAAGAAGACGTGCTTTGTATATACAATGGGATATTAATTCAGTTACGAGAAAAAAGGGGATCTTGCCACTTGTGACAACAGGGATGGACCTTGAGGGCATAATGCTAAGTGAGATAATTAAGACTGAGAAAGACAAATACTGTATGATATCACTTATATGTGGAATCAAAAAAGTTGAGTTCATTAATCAGAGAGTAGAGTAGTGTTTGGTAGGGACTTGGGCTGAGGGAATTGGGAAGATGTTCATTAAAGTTACAAATTTTCAACTGGTAGATAAACAAGTCCAGAGATCTAATGTACTGCATAGTTATCATATTGAACAATATTATAAATGTCAAAGTTGCGACGAGATTCGATCTAAATTGTTCTAATCACTCAAAAAATAATGATATAAGAGGATAGAGGCCTTAGCTAATGCTGTGGTGCCATATATAAATGCATCAAATCAACATGTAAACCTTAAATGTATACAATGTTATTGGTCAATTCTATGTCAAATAACTAAATGTAGCAGGTTGCAATAAGCATTTTTATTTTTTTTTAATTTTATTTTACTTAACTTTAGAGTATTGTATTGGTTTTGCCATACATCAAACTGCAATGGAGCAGAATGATGCATTGTATATGAAACGTGAACTATTATTTCCAGAAGCTTTTATTGTACATGTTTTACAGGTTTAGAGGAGAAGTGGATCATAAGTAAAAAATATCAATATGTATCTTATCTTAGGTAGCAGACAAAAAATGAAAATAGACAAAAAAAAAAAAAACCCTTATTTGGCCATGTTTGGTAGTTAAACAACTTGAGTAGTTCTATTAATGAATCAAAAACAAAGGATTATAAGCCAAATACCCACAACATTAAATAAGATAAAGAGTAAGCTTTCTTACAACTCTTTTCCTTTATCCATGAGAATACATATTGTATTTCTATACCACTGCTTAGGGCATCTGTGAAAAATGGACATGAAGTTAGATGCTCAGATATTGCAATGCTAGATAAGTATGGTGCTCAAGTAACTATATAAATATATCTTTATTTCACACTACTTTATCCTGATTCAAAAACTTCCTTTTCCAAATTCTACCTCTGTATGCTTCTCAGTATCTATTTTATTTTAGAGATCTTCAGATTAAAATTCCAGCTTTGCCACTTAATGACTGAATAGGCAAGATGTTTGATAATTCTAAGTGTCTCATATATCAAGCAAGGATAATAGGAACTTTTTCAATGGTATAAAATGAGATATCATAGCTAATGTAACGTGCACAGTGTGCCATAAATAGTGAGCACTTCAGAAATGTTACTATTATTAACAAATAGGTTGAAGGTGCTGACAAGTGAATTCTTAGGAACAAGTTTTACTGTTAGTATCTTCAACCTTTTAATATATGAGAAATGGAAATTACTGAGCAAATATGCTTGATTCAAATTTACTACATAATAGTACAATTTTATTTTGAAAGAATGTTTTTGTGTCTTTGCTTCCAGTATGGATGTTAAAATCCATACACACAAAAACTATTCTTTTACTGATAACAGGAACATATTCTATAATCTACAAATTATAAAATTTTAGCCCATTAGAGAAATAAGCTGGTGAGGCAGACATATGAATAGGATTCTAATGGGTGATAAAACCCTCTGAAGAGTGATAAGAACAAAACTATTTCACCACTGTCAGAGCATGGGAGAAGAATGTGGAAGCCATAAAAGTAGTCCAGACAATAGCAACTCAAATTTAGGAACTCCTTAAAAGTGGTGGATTCATGTTGATGTATGGCAAAATCAATACAATATTGTAAAGTAATTAGCCTCCAATTAAAATAAATAAAATTAAAAAAAGTGAAAAAAAGGAACTTAAAAGATTTTTAATAAATATCTTATGGAATATGTTAACGTTTTTTTAAACTGAATTTTAGTAGAAAGACAAATGAAAAAAAAAAAAAAAAAAAAAAAGAAGAAGTAGAATATGGACTAGCATGATGGCTGTGAAACCTGAGGAGCCCCGGAGTGAAATTTTTGAGCTTTTGTTAATGGTCTTCTACCCGGTGTTAATGAGATGACTAAGAGACACCCTATTTGTTGGCAAAAGTATGCAAACCCTCATCAAAGAAAGCTGAAGTCGTTAAATTTATACCTAAAGTTAAAGTGAAGTCGCTCAGTCGTGGCTGACTGTTTCCGACCTCATAGACTGTAGCCTTAGAGAAGGCAATGGCAACCCACTCCAATACTCTTGCCTGGAAAATCCCATGGACAGAGGAGCCTGGTAGGCTGCTGTCTATGGGGTCGCATAGAGTCGGACATGACCGAGCGACTTCACTTTCACTTTTTACTTTTCATGCATTGGATAAGGAAATGGCAACCCACTTCAGTGTTCTTGCCTGGAGAATCCCAGGGATGGAGAAGCCTAGTGGGCTGCAGTCTCTGGGGTCGCACAGAGTCGGACACGACTGAAGCGCCTAGGCAGAAGCAGATTGTAGCCTACCAGGCTCCTCTGTCCATGGGATTTTCCAGGCAATAGTACTGGAGTGGACTGCCATTTCCTTCTCCAGGGGATCTTCTCAACCCAGGGCTCGAACCCAGGTCTCCCACATTATAGACGATGCTTTACCGTTCTTCCCTGGGAAGTCCAAAATTTATACCTAAGTAGATATCAAAGAAAGAAATTTACCAGGTATCAACAACCTAAGGAAAATAGGATGAGATTATCAGGCAGACAAATGTATGTGTATATGTATAATTACAGCAATATATTAGAAGACTTTACCATGAATGTTTTAGCTTGGATTATCCAATTTAATCAATATCAGTAAATAATCAGTAAGTATGTACTAAATATATTCTTCTTAGAGGTGCCATGCAGTGTTTAGTCACTTATTTGGAAGTTACATGTAAAGTTTAATGATCTTATTTTAAACCAGTCTGACTATTTTAGATAGAAGCATAACATATGAATAATATTTTTATGAAGATGTTTAATATTTTGACATAAAATGCATTGTACACTTCGTATTCAAATTGAAAATTTTACATGGAGAGAAAATTAGTCTAATTTGTATACCCTATAATTAGTTAATATTATAATTAGTTAAATTTCTTAGGTTCATATGGTATGCTTCTAACTAAAATATTAGTTTAAACTAAAGTCTTAGTTTAAAATAAGATCATTAAACTTTACATGTAACTTCCAAACCTTTTGAAAGAATAAATGAAGTGCTAGAAATTGTTCAAACTACAATTTAGAGTTTAAAAAAACTATAATGATATTTAATGAAAAAATAGAGGGAATAGCTTGGTAGCCTCTAAGGAAATCAGTGGTACTGATAACTAAATAATTAGAATTGGGATTTTGTGAACATCTTTATTAACCTTATATTAATTTGAAAAGTGAGGATAGAAAATAAAAAAGCCTGATTCCCAGAAGTTACACTAAAGGATGCACAAAATAAATAGGAATCATAATAAAGGTGAAGCCCATCTAATATATAACCAAATGAAAGCATACAGTTCCTTGGACTCAAACTTCTAAAATTTGATTATTTTTGTTTTTAGAAAGAATGGTAAATATCTCATAAAATTCTCCTTTGTAAAATGAACAGATTTTGTTGGATATAATAATAGTAGATATGAGGGGATGAAAGCAATACATATATGTGTGTTGCCTGAAGAACTATGGATGGAGGTTCATAACACGGTACAGGAGATGGGACGACAGAGGATGAGATGGCTGGATGGCATCACTGACTCGATGGACGTGAGTCTCAGTTAACTCCGGGAGTTGGTGATGGACAGGGAGGCCTGGCGTGCTGCGATTCATGGGGTCGCAAAGAGTCAGACACGACTGAGTGACTGATCTGATCTGATCTGATCTGATGGTGGAAAGTGAAGAGGAACTAAAGAGCCTCTTGATGAAGATGAAAGAGGTGAGTGAAAAAGCTGGCTTAAAACTCAACATTCAAAAAACTAAGATCATGGCATCTGGTCCCATCAGTACATGGCAAATAGATGGGGAGCAATGGAAACAGTGACAGACTTTATTTCTTGGGCTCCAGAATCACTGTGGTTGGTGATGGCAGCTATAAAATTAAAAAACGCTTGCTCCTTGAAAGAAAAGCTATGACTGACATAGATGGCATATTAAAAAGCAAAGACATTACTTGGCCTACAAAGGTTGGTCTAGTCAAAGGTATAGTTTTTCCAGTAGTCTCGTACAGATGTGAGAAATGGACAATAAAAAAGGCTGAACACCAAAGAATTAATGTCTTTGAACTGTATTACTGGAGAAGACTCTTGAGAGTCCCCTGGACAGCAAGGAGATCAAACCAGTCAATCCTAAAGGAAATCAGTCCTGAATATTCATTGGAAGGACTGAGGCTGAAGCTGAAACTCCAATACTTTGGCCACCTGATGCAAAGATCCGACTCATTGGAAAAGACCCTGATGCTGGGAAAGATTGAAGGCAGGAGGAGAAGGGGACGACAGAGGATGAGATGGTTGGATGGTATCATTGACTCAATGGACATGAGTTTGAGCAAACTTTGGTAGATTGTGAAGGATAGGGAAGCCTGACATACTACAGTGCATGGGGTCACAAAGAGTCAGACATGACTGAGCCACTGAAAAACAACAGTAGGTGATGATCAGAACCAACCCAAACAAAGAGTAGTGCAAGAAGGCAAAGTGGCTGTCTGAGGAGGTTTTACAAATAGTTGAGGAAAGAAGAGATGTGAAATAGCGAAAGAGAAAGGGAAAGATATACCCAACTGAATACAGAGTTCCAGAAAACAGCAAAGAACGATAAGAAGGCTTTCTTAAATGAACAATGCAAAGAAATGGAAAGAATAGAATGGGAAGACTAGAGATCTCTTCAAGAAAACTGGAGATACCAAGAGAACATTTCATGCAAAGATGAGCACAATAAAGGACAGAAACTGTATGGACTTAAGAAAAGCAAAACCATGATGGTGTGATCACTCACATAGAGCCAGACATCCTGGAGTATGAAGTCAAGTGTGCTTTAGGAAGCATTACTACAAACAAAGCTAAAGGAGGTGATGGAATTCCAGGGAAGCTATTTCAAATCCTAAAAGATGATGCTCTTAAAGTGCTGCACTCAATATGCCAGCAAATTTGGAAAACTCAGCATTGGTCATAAGACTGGAATAGGTCAATTTTCATTACAATCCCAAAGGAAGGCAATGCCAATGAATGTTCAAGCTACTGCACAATTATACTCATTTCACATGCTAGCAAGGTAATAATCAAAATCCTTCTAACTATGCTTCAGCAGTATGTGAACCTAGAATTTCCAGATGTACAAGCTGGATTTAGAAAAGGCTGAGGAACCAGGGATCAAATTGCCAACATCCTTTAGATCAAGGAAAAAGAAAGGGACTTAAAAAAAAAATCTACTTCTGCTTCATTGACTGCCTGAAAGACTCTGACTTTGTGGATCACAACAAACTGTGGAAAATTCTTAAAGAGATGGGAATAACAGACCACCTTACCTGCCTCTTGAGACACCTGTATGCAGGCCAAAAAGCAACAGTTAGAACTGGACATGCAATAACTGACTGTTTCAAAATTGGGATATGAGTACATCAAGGATATATATTGTCAATCTGCTTATTGAACTTATATGCAGTGTGATAATGTGATGTGCTTAGTCGCTCAGTTGTGTCCAACCCTTCATGATCCCATGGACTGTAGCCCACCAGGCTCCTCTACCCATGGGGATTCTCCAGGCAAGTATACTAGAGTGGATTGCCATGCTCGCCTCCTAGTGATCTTCCTAACCTAGGGATTGAACCCAGATCTCCCCCATTGCAGGTAGATTCTTTACCGTGTGAGCCACCAGGGAAGTCCAAGTATGCAGAGTGGTACATCATGTGAAATGCCAGGCTGTATGACTCACAAGCTGGAGTCAAGGTCTCTGGGAAAAATATCAATAACCTCAGATATGCAGATGACACCACACTTATGGCAGAAAGTAAAGAGGAACTAAAGAGCCTCTTGATGAAGGTGAAAGAGAAGAGTGAAAAAGCTGGTTTAAAACTCAACATTCAGAAAACTAGGATCATGGTATTCAGTGTAGCACTTCATGACAAATAAAAGGGTGGAAAATGGAAGCAGGGATAGGTTTTATTTTCTTGGGCTCTAGAATCACTGAATGAAGCCATGAAATTAAAAGGTGGTTGCTCTTTGGAAGAAAAGTTATGACAAACCTAGACAGCATATTAAAAAGCAGAGACATCACACCGACAAAAGTCTGTATAGTCAAAGCAAACTCCAGGAGATAGTAAAGGACAGGGAAGCCTTCATGCTACAGTCCATGGGATCACAAAGAGTCAGACATAACTTAGTGACTGAACAACAACAATGATGTATGTCAGAATATATTCAGTGTGTCTCTATAACCATCTCTTAACTAACTTATTGCTATTTGTATTTTTCAGGTGTGTTGTGAATGATAAATGAAAGTGATATACATGTCTTAAAGCTGTGTGGTTATTATGTAGCTATAGACTTGTGATAATAATGTCATTAGAATAAAAAGACATGACAAAATTTCTAGAAAATTTAGAGTGAAATTGTTATGCATTTCATGGGAAAAATAAATTTTCTGCATTATTTCGGCTAATTTTATTATTGTCTATGAACAGAGACATGAACACTATAGCATACATTCAACAGAGTCATCTGAGTTACTAATCTTGGTGTCAGGGTGAGGTAATACAGGTATCTCCCTAACTAGGCAGCTTCATAAAGAATGATTGCTATTACTACTCTTTTCTCATGTCTTTTTAAAATGAATTTGATGAAAGCATGCAATTCTAAAAATATAGTCATATAAATAAGAAATTACAAGCAGCTATCAAGTTAAATACATTTGATCAACATTACCATTACCATCCAAAGAAACCAGGATTTGAGGGCCGTTAATACTATACTTAGCTTCCCTGGTGGCTCAGACAGTAAAAGCGTCTGCTTGCAATGAGGGAGACCCATGTTCAATCCCTGGGTTGGGAAGATCCCCTGGAGAAGAAAATGGCACCCCACTCCAGTACTCTTGCCTGGAAAATTCCATGGATTGGGGAGCCTCATAGGCTATGGTCCATGGGCTCGCAAAGATTCGGACATGACTGAGCGATTGCACTTTCAGTTTCCACTCTCAATATTACACTTTATAACTGTCCTATCTACTCTCTTCTGAAGGTAACTCTAACTTCATTTACACTTGGGCTATCTGAAAGAATGAACACTTCTGTATTTATTTATCTTCTTTTGAGAACAGAAACAATGAAGGCAAAAGTCATGGCTAATGGAATCAATATATTGTCATTATCATGTGTGTGTGAGTTGCTCAGTCACGTCCAGCTCTTTGTGATCCCATGGACTACAGCCCACCAGGTTCCTCTGTTCATGGGATTCTCCAGTATTCACTGGAGTGGGTTGCCATTCCCTTTGCCAAAGAATTGACATTATTATCATAATGGGTATTTTAAAACAGTTAAGCTTCATGAACCATTTTAAATGTTCCATATATATTATCCATCTGAGTCCTCAAACCTATGTGATAGAAGATATTACTGATCACATTTCACAAATGAAGAACCCAGAGCTTAGACAGGTATGTTAAGTCACTTGTTACAAATTACTTAAATCAGTAACAGTTCTAGAATATTTTGACAGCTAAAACCCATTTCCCCATGTTAGCAGTGAAAAAAGCTTTAACCATTTCACAGAATCCTGGGATGTTTTCAGTCAGTTCAATTCAGTTCAGTTGCTCATATCTGAGGTTATTGATATTTCTCCTGCAATCTTGATTCCAGTTTGTGCTTCATCCAGCCCAACATTTCACATGATGTACTTTTCATATAAGTTAAATAAGCAGGATGACAATATACAGCCTTGATGTACTCCTTTCCCAATTTGGAACTGGTTCGTTGTACTATGTCTGTTTCTAACTGTTGCTTGTTGACCTGCATACAGATATCTCAGGAGGCAGGTAAGGTAGTATGGTATTTCCATCTCTTTAAGAATTTTCCACAGTTTTTTGTGATCCACACAGTTAACTTATCAAAGGTCAAGTAAGAGGAGAACAAAATTTAAATTAGAAATCAAGTGACTCCCTCCCCCCATGGCTATTTTTAAAATGCTATATTGATTTTGTTCAGTCTAAGTCATGTCTGACTCTTTGCCACCCCATGGACTGCAGCACACCAAGCATTTCTATGATTGCACTGTATAATCCAAAATCTTTGGGGTCAGATATATTTGCCATTCTGCCCTTCATTGCACAAAATGAAGACAAAATTAAAATCAGGCAATACTCTGAGAGTTTTAGTATATTCTTTAATCCCCACACTACTCTAAGGCATAAAATCTCATTATTCTCATTTTACAGATAAGTAGAATGAATTTTAGAGCAGGTTAAGTTACAAAACCAAAATCATATAGCTTGAAAGAGGCAGAAATGGTATTCAACCACAAATTCATTGTCTTTTTAATTTTTTATCATATGATAAATATTACTTTTTATCTTATTAAGAGTAGTACAGAGAAAATAATGTATTTTTATAATAGAGATATAATGTTTCACCTTTTATAAGGGCTCTTAAACCACCAAGAGAACACATATTTAATTAATTATCAAAACAGCTTAATTATATTATCTCATTAATGAATTCCAAAAGGTTAATAAGGTGCTTCTACTTGTTACCACCAAGAGACACTTCAAATCAGGATATTGGTCAAAATTTCATGAATATGGAAACTGGAAATTTACATTACTATAAATATACTTTATATCTTTAGAGTTCTCTGCCATGTCAATATACATTAAATTATAATTTTAGTTATTTTTTTCTGAATACTATACTGTCTCATGTAGTATGACTATATAATATAGAGTACTTTAATTATAAACACAATGACCTCTTTTACATGGGGTTTGAAGAATCAGCATTATCACAGTTTCCCTGATTTTTTTCCATATAAAATTTCCTAGATTGAGCACCCATTTTATCAATTAGCTTTGTTATGACTTTGTTTAGAAAATATCTAGCATCCTTCAAGTCAATGCTTTTAAAACAGTCAATGAAATACACTGATTTTTAAAAGTTACTGTATAAGAGGACTTCCCTGGTAGCTCACTGGTAAAGAATCCACCTGTCAATGCAGGAGACACGGGTCAAATTCCTGGTCCAGGAGGATCCCACATGTCATGGAGCAACTAAGCCTGTGTACCACAGCTACTGAGTCTGTGCTCCAGAGCCCATGAGCTGCAAATACTAAAACCAGAGAGCCTAGAACCTGTGCTCGGTAACAAGAGAAGCCACAGCAATGAGAAGCCCACACACCACAACCAGAGAGGAGATGCCACTCACTGCAACTAGAGAAAAGCCCACACATCAGTGAAGATCCAGCAGAACCAAAAATTAATCAATAAATAAAACTATATTTAAAAGATACTGTACAAGAAAGGAAATTTTCAAAAATTGTGAGAAAAGATGAAAAAGTATATAGTCTTGGAAGACAGTTATTTTGAAGCCATTAATATTCATTCAGATGTATAATTTCTGATACATTCATTTTTAAATCTGATGTATTTATTACAATATAGTTTTAAATCAAAAGTTCAAGATGCCAGTTTTTTAATGCCATACTTGGCCAATAAGACCATATTTATCTCCTAGAAAGAGGAAGTGATAGTTTGATTATATTTGGTTTGTTCCCCCAAATTCATTATGTACCTTTCTTTGCCTTCTCCATGACAAGGAAGAGTGTTTCACTCATATTAAGTTTGTACTTGGGCTCTGCCAGTGAAAGTCACCAGTTGGAGATGGATGAAAGGGAAGAAGCTATTGGCCTACTTGCCACACTCTCCTACTCTGCCCCTAATGAAGTATCGTGGGCAGATCCTCCATACCTAAAATTCCCACACTGCTTCAGTAACATCCTTCTCTCCCTTGTCCTTTAGCCCTAAGGGAGGTAACTGCTTCCTAAGGTTACTAGTCTCTGGATCATCATCCCTTTCGTCTCTTAAATGTGATTCACCCACAATGTGCTAAGTCACTTCAGTCATGTCCAACTCTTTGTGACCCTATGGACTGTAGCCTGCTAGGCTCCTCTGCCCACGCGATTTTCCAGGCAAGAATACTGGATTGGGTTGCCATACCCTCCTCCAGGGGACCTCCCCTACTCAGGGACAGAACTTCTGTCTCACGTTTCCTGCACTGGCAGGTGGATTCTTTACCACTAGCGCCACCTGGGAAGCCCCGTCCACTATAATTTATCCTATCAAATCATCTTCAGTTTAATCTTGTTGAGTATGACATCTGCTTCTAGTGCATGACTCCTACCCATGAAAAGACAAAATATACAAATTTACAAAAAAATTCTTTTGTAGCTCTCCTTCCTGGGAAGAAAGAGAATGTAGTAGAGAAGTGAAAAAGAAGCAAAAGACAAAATGCTTGTCAGCATGGTGTGCATATTCTTATTGGGAACACAGTCTTCAGACATACAGTATGCAAGATGGTGACAGGGCACATGATTAAATGCTGTAAGAAAGGAGCACAGGAAATGTCAGAGATTGGATATTGTAATTTTAATTGGGTTTTCCAGGCAAGGCCTCACAGTGAATGTGACATTTGAAAAAATACTTAATGAAAGTGATGTGGATATCTGGGGTAAGAACATGTGAGGAACAGGGATTTTCTTTAGTATTTCTTGCAAGGCAGGTTTGTGTAACAAATTCTCTCAGCTATATTGGGCTTCCCTGGTGGCTCAGATGGTAAAGCATCTGCCTGCAATGCAGGAGACCTGGGTTCAATGCAGGAGACCTGGGTCAGGAGAATCCCCTGAAGAAGAAAATGGCAACCCACTCCAGCATTCTTGCCTGGAAAATCCCATGGTCAGAGTAGTCTGATAGGTTACAGTCCATGGGGTCGCAAAGAGTCGGACATGACTTAGAGACTTCACTTTCACTTTTTCTCAAAAAATTAGATAGAATTACTATATTAATATAATCCAGAAATTCCATTTCACGGTGTATTTCCCCCAAAATGAAACAGGGACTTGAGCAGATATTTGTATGCCTATATTCACAGCAGCATTATTTACAATAGTCAAAATGTAGAATCAACCCAAGTATCCATTGATGGATGAATAAATAGAATGTGGTATATACTTACACTGGAATTTTATTCAGCCTTAAAAAGTAAAGAACTTTTAATACATGCTATAACATGGATGAACATGGAAGACATTGTGCCACGTGAAATTTATCCAAATACAAAAGTACAAGTATTGCATGATTCCACATAAAGAGGTACCTGCTACTGCTACTGCTAAGTCGCTTCAGTCGTGTCCGACTCTGTGCGACCCCATAGACGGAAGCTCACCAGGCTCCCCTGTCCCTGGGATTCTCCAGGCAAGAAAGAACACTGGAGTGGGTTGCCATTTCCTTCTCCAATGCATGAAAGTGAAAAGTGAAAGTGAAGTCGCTCAGTCGGGTCCGACTCTTAGCGACCCCATGGACTGGAGCCTACCAGGATCTTCCATCCATGGGATTTTCCAGGCAAAAGTACTGGGGTGGGGTGCCATTGCCTTCCCCGAAAGAGGTACCTAGAGTAATCAAATTCAAAGAAACAGAAAGTAGAATGGTGATACACAGGGACTGAGAGAAGAGAATGGGGAATTATTGGGTACAGAATTTCAGTCTGGGAAGATGAAATAGTTCTGAAGATGGATAGGATGGTGGTGGTGATTGAACAACAACATGAATGAATTTATGTCACTAAGCTCTACATTTAAAATAGTTAAAATGACATATTTGTCATGTATATTTTACTATCATAAATTTAAAACATATAACAACAAAGTAGAAAGCATTGAAAAAAGTATTACCAGGATCTTATATTTTCAAGAAATGAAGAAGATTGATCTTTTCCATTATTGGGGTACTTTTTAAAAAGGGAATTCTATAATAGATTAATTTGAATAATTTGAAAACATGGAAGTTACAGAAATATTATTACATCAACAAAACATTGAAAATCCTAATCATTTTCTCAAGTTAGGATTTCTCAAATTAGGAAGCTTGCCTTACAGATCTTAATTTTCACTGAAACTGGAAAAAAAAATGTGATTTGCTGAGTGTGAAGAAGTGAGAGTGTATTTTGGTAAGAAACCTAAAAGCAGAGAAATTTTGGAGTAACTCTTTTTAAGAATATAGCAAAGAGCTAATTGATGGATCCATCACAGTTGAGTTCCTCCTGTTTTGAAGTCTACATATTGAGCCAATCTGAGGTGCTTTTTCATTTGTATTTAGCACACCAAACACTATGGGTACAGGCAATATATGATAAATATATAGGAAGAAGAAATATATATCAGTGAAATTATGTGCTTCAAATTATACATGCATATGTATACATACAAACTCACATGATATTCTACATTTCATTTCCTTTATGTATCACCCTGGAAACTCATTTAACTTTTTTCATGAATCCCTGAATAGAAGATAAGTGTTTTTGCAAGGTATATCTAGATAGTACATTATTGTGATTCAATTTGTCAACAAGATTTCAAAAATTACTATTTATTGAGTTCACCATTATACAATAAATGGAACCTCAAAATAATTCAAATCCAATCCTTTTTTTTTTTTTTTTTTAACGTGTAGAAACTGGAGTTAATACACACATACACATGCAGGGGCAAATTGCCCTAGAAGTGTATTGCACTTGAAAGGCATTCACCCAATATCTCAAATATCTGTGGAATGTCTGCTGAATGAATATCAAGGTAAAAGCCAAGAATAGAGGTTTTACAACTTTGGGTGCAGTTTCATTTTCATTATAAAGGATTTTCCCTACAACAATTATATAATTAACAGCTAGAGTATACATTGGGCTTCCCTCGTGGCTCAGAAGGTAAAGAATCTGCCTGCAATGCGGGAGACCCAAGTTCAGTCCCAGGATGGGGAAGATTTCCTGCCAAAGGGAATGTCAACCCAATCCAGTATTCTTGCCTGAGGAGTTCCATGGACAGAAGAGTCTGGCAGGCTACAGCCTGGGGGTCACAAAGAGTCAGGCAAGACTGGGCGAATCTGTCAGACTGTATATCCACTGCCTAAACAGGTGCGAACATATTTACTGACTCCCAGTTGAGGAAAGTTAGTCTCAGTTATATTCTTACTCGTACTGATATTTTAAAATAATTTATAAAAGACTTTATATATTAGTTTATATGGAAGTGAAAAGTGAAAGTGAAGTTGCTTAGTCGTGTCCAACTCTTTGGGACCCCATGGACTATAACCTATCAGGCTCCACCGACGATGAAATTTTCCAGGCAGGAAAGCTGGAGTGCGTTGCCATTTCCTTCTCCCTGGGATCTGTCCTGACCCAGGGATCGAACCCGGGTCTCCAGCATTACAGGCAGATGCTTTGCCATCTGAGCCACCAGGGAAGCCCAGTTTATATGGAGTCCAAATTATTCATATTAAAAGCAAACTAGAAAATGTATATAATGAAAATAATATTCATTTAATTTTTAAAAGAGCTGAAAACTGAGTTTTATGAATTTTATTCTAAATCATATTTTCAATGGAAACCCTATGATTTCAACTCCACAACTAAATTCACAGTCCACAGTGCTTGTGACTATAAGAAGCAACTAAGAATACTCAATGTGTTTATGCTTAGGACAATTCTCCATTTTCATCCTATGAGGCTAAGAAAAAGAAAGATAGTTTTATAGTAGAAGCCATGCTGCATACTAATCTAATAAGCTAAAGTAAACCTTCTTACCTCAGTGGCTGAATATATTTATTTCTTTGCCAATCATTGTTTTTGTTAACTGGATAATTAGCATTTTTATCACATTAAGAGTCTTAATTATATTAGTCTATATTTCAAAGTATAGGGAAGAATATGAATGTAGTTCACTTCAAAACAAAAGAAAAGTAGGTTTAGGCACCTGAGAATATTTGTTTACTTCCAAATTAAATTGAGATATGAAACTCAAACTAGTAAACAAGATAAATTGAAGTTTGACATTTTAAAATTATGACATTATGTCATTTAAAAAATGACATTATGACATTTAAAAGCTACTTAAATGAATATAGATAAATGTTTTTAAATCAAAACATGAACATTTCTTCTGCCTCTTGTATATACATTATCTCTCTTTTTACATACACATATATAAAATATGAATTATGTATCATAGATCACATATATATATTCCATAAATTATAATTTGATATAGTTTAAATTCTTTGTGACAGTGAACTCTTGTTTATGCCATACATCAAGAACCAAAGAGTTGCTCCTTATGACACTGCATCCTTGGCAGTAGACCCATCAAACACAACAATGTGCTCTTTACCTAAGAAATCTTACTTATCTTCATCACTCATTGTTTTCTTCTGACATTTCTAGGTGCATGTGAACTCGAACATTTGATACATCTGTTAAACCACTGTACCCCTAGTAATAACCGTAAGGTTCTTCAGTGTGGAAATTTGTCATATTTTTCACTTTTTATATCCTCCTAGTACTTCACAAGTGATCAAAGTTACTTAAATCAAACTGAATTTAACGACAAACAAAAAAATATAAGCAGATGATAGAAAAATTTTTAAACAAAAGCTTCTTAAGGCTATATTCCAATATATCATCTCGTCTGCTTTCTCTTCTCTTTCTGGAATAGTCTAAACAAATTGAATCAGGTAGCTCAGAGGTTCTTCTGCTCTAATGTTTGACTTCCATTCTGGCACAGTGACACTGGACTCTCCACTGATTTCTAAATTGCTTTATTGTGTAATTTGGGAGGACTAGAGGAATAGAATCTACCATCAGAGGCAGCTGGTCGAAACAGGTGTTGCAGAAAATTATAATCCTACTTTGATTAATCCTGTTTTTTACAGCCGCCCTCCAGTTATGCATGACAGGTATCCAAATAATCAAACATACAGTCTTCATTGCAACAATCTGAGTTATTGTCAGGAGAAACATCAGGAATTACTGAAGCATTGATGCCAAAATAATGTGTATTTCATGAAAGAAGCTTTTCTTGTTCCATCATTTCTTGAATTTTCTGAGGGAAAAATGTGTGTGTGTATGTGTGTGTGTACGATCTTCATTACAAAATGTGCATTTTTCTGTTTATAATGATAATTTTTAATCCACAAATTTAAAATTTGCTTTGCAAAAATAATTTTAAAATTCAGCTTAACATTGACAAGCCTCCAGTAATTGTTTTGTGAGTTTGGAATTACAAAAGCATTTGTAATAAGGCATACACAATATTAAGAATCTCTCTGTGGTTACTAAAACACTATATTAATTTCATATGTTGTTAAAGCATTTCTTCTCCTGATTTGCCTGTCCTTTCCCAACATATTGCAATCACAAACCTGACTCACACCCAGATTAAAGGAATTGTCCAGCATTCAGCCTTTTTGAGAATGGTTGTATATGTAGAGGGATAGCTTGGCGATACTGTAGGCTCAATTCTCAGTTCAGTTCAGTCACTCAGTCGTGTCTGACTCTGCGACACCATGAATTGCAACACACCAGGCCTCCCTGTCCATCACCAACTCCCGGAGTTCACTCAGACTCACATCCATCGAGTCAGTGACGCCATCCAGCCATCTCATCCACTGTTGTCCCCTTCTCCTCCTGCCCCAAATCCCTCCCAGCATCAGAGTCTTTTCCAATGAGTCAACTCGTTGCATGAGGTGACCAAAGTACTGGAGTTTCAGCTTCAACATCATTCCCTCCAAAGAAATCCCAGGGCTGATCTCCTTCAGAATGGACTGGTTGGATCTCCTTGCAGTCCAAGGAACTCTCAGGAGTCTTCTCCAACACCACAGTTCAAAAGCATCAATTCTTTGGTGCTAAGCTTTCTTTATAATCCAACTCACATCCATACACGACTACTGGAAAAACCATAGCTTTGACTAGACTGACCTTTTTTGGCAAAGTAACATCTCTGCTATTTAATATGTTATCTAGGTGGGTCATAACTTTTCTTCCAAGGAGTAAGCGTCTTTTAATTTCATGGCTGCAGTCACCATCTGCAGTGATTTTGGAGCCCCCAAAATAAAGTCTGACACTGTTTCCTCTGTTTCCCCATCTATTTCCCATGAAGTGATGGGACCAGAGGCCATGGCTCAATTCTAGACCACCACAATAAAACAGGTATCACAATAAAATAAGCCACATGAATTCTTTTTTGGTTTCCCAGTGGATATAAAAGTTACGTTTATATGCTCAGGTCTATTGAGTGTGCAATAGCATTATGTCTGAAAAAAAATGTATATTCCTTAATTTAAAAACAAGTTTATTGCTAAAAATTGTTAACCATCATCTGAGCCTTCATGAGTCATAATCTTTTTGTAATGGTAACATCAAAAATAACTCATCAGAAATTACCAAGCATATATAATAACAGTGAAAAGTTTTAAATAATGTGAAAATTACCAAAATGTGATACAGACACAAATTTTGTTGAAAAATGGCACAGATAGACTACTTAAAACAGGGTTGTCACAAACCTTCAATTTATAAAAACAAACAAACAAAACCATGGTATCTGAAGTCCAGTAAAGGGAAGAGCTATTAAATGAGGTGTGCCTCTATGCAGTCATCTCTTGGTATCCTCGTGGGATAATTAATGCTGGGATAATTAATCCAAGAATTAGTGCTGGGATAATTAATCCTAGCATTCCCTGAAAATACCAAATACTGAGAATGCTCAAGTTCCTTATGTAAAAGGACATAGCACAATGAATACACTTAGCCCTCCAGCTGTTGGTTTTACAGCTATGGATACAGAACATCTACTGTATTTGGTAGGATTGGCTCATTGTGGCATTTGAAGCTAGTCTTCTCAGAATTGCCAAGGCATGAAAAACTTTCCTTGTCTCACATTGTAAGTCAACTCTAGTTAAGTAAATGAGTCATTAGGTTGAACATGGAAGAGTTAAAACGTGCACAACTGTATATTAACTAGACTTAGCTGGTAAAGTAGTTTAGCCATTTATAAATCTTTAAAATCCAGCTTTTCTTGCTGAAAATGAGTACATCGGAATTATAATGTGTCTTGTAATGCTTTAGCAACAAGAGGTGTTTACTCAAAGTTCTTACTATATTATAAACATTTATCTTATATACATTTTCAATGTAAAAGTTAAGATTGAATACTGTTAATGCCCTAAAATTGTTATATTATTACTTTTAATGCTTCATGAAATGTTTTCACTTTCAAGTTATACCAAATGCATTAACACCATGATACTGGGGAATAATATCATACTTTGCATCTGAAAAAGAGATGACCTGGATTTGATCAATATTGTGAGGCTTATGTATACTATATTATTTCTAAACTAAGAAAAGTTTAAAAATGGAATAAATGGAATGAGCACCCTCATATTCATTACAGCTTTATTTGTGATAACCAAGATATAAACCAAGATAGGACTTCCCTGGTGGCTCAGACAGTAAAGCATCTGTCTACGATGCGGGAGACATGGGTTCCATCCCTGGGTTGGGAAAATCCTTTTGGAGAAGGAAATGGCAATCCATTGCAGTACTACTGCCTGCAAAATTCCATGGACAGAGGAGCCTGGTAGGCTACAGTCCATGGGGTCTCAAAGAGTTGGACACGACTGAGCAACTTCACGTTCATGTCCATGTTCAAGATATGAAAACAACCTAAGTGTCCATTGATGGATGAATAGATAAATTATTGCTGTGTATATGCATACATAGTGGAATATTATTCAGCCATAAAAATGAAATTTTGCTATGTGCAATAATACCACTGGTGAATCTTGAGGGCATTATGCTAAGTGAAAATAGTCAGAGAAAGACAAATACCATTTGATTTCTTTAATATGTGGAACCTAAAAATGTATATATATATCAGATCAGATCAGTTGCTCAGTCGTGTCTGACTCTTTGCGACCCCATGAATCGCAGCACGCCAGGCCTCCCTGTCCATCACCAACTCCCGGAGTTCACTCAGACTCACGTCCATCGAGTCAGTGATGACATCCAGCCATCTCATCCTCTGTCATCCCCTTCTCCTCCTGCCCCCAATCCCTCCCAGCATCAGAGTCTTTTCCAATGAGTCAACTCTTCGCATGAGGTGGCCAAAATATTGGAGCTTCAGCTTTAGCATCATTCCTTCCAAAGAAATTCCAGGGCTGATCTTCTTCAGAATGGACTGGTTGGATCTCCTTGCAGTCCAAGGGACTCTCAAGAGTCTTGAAAGCATCACTATGAACAAAGCTAGTGGAGGTGATGAAATTCCAGTTGAGCTATTCCAAATCATGAAAGATGATGCTATGAAAGTGCTGCACTCAATATACCAGCAAATTTGGAAAACTCAGCAGTGGCCACAAGATTGGAAAAGGTCAGTTTTCATCCCAATCCCAAAGAAAGGCAATGCAAAGAATGCTCAAACTACCGCACAATTGCACTCATCTCACATGCTAGTAAAGTAATGCTCAAAATTCTCCAAGCCAGGCTTCAGCAATATGTGAACCGTGAACTTCCAGATGTTCAAGCTGGTTTTAGAAAAGGCAGAGGAACCAGAGATCAAATTGCCAACATCCGCTGGATCATGGAAAAAGCAAGAGAGTTCCAGAAAAACATCTATTTCTGCTTTATTGACTACGCCAAAACCTTTGACTGTGTGGATCACAATAAACTGTGGAAAATTCTGAAAGAGATGGGAATACCAGACCACCTGATCTGCCTCTTGAGAAATTTGTATGCAGGTCAGGAAGCAACAGTTAGAACTGGACATGGAACAACAGACTGGTTCCAAATAGGAAAAGGAGTTCGTCAAGGCTGTATATTTTCACCCTGTTTATTTAACTTCTATGCAGAGTACATCATGAGAAACGCTGGACTGGAAGAAACACAAGTTGGAATCGAGATTGCTGGGAGAAATATCAATAACCTCAGATATGCAGATGACACCACCCTTATGGCAGAACGTGAAGAGGAACTAAAAAGCCTCTTGATGAAAGTGAAAGTGGAGAGTGAAAAGGTTGGCTTAAAGCTCAACATTCAGAAAACGAAGATCATGGCATCTGGTCTCATCACTACATGGGAAATAGATGGGGAAACAGTGGAAACAGTGTCAGGCTTTATTTTTCTGGGCTCCAAAATCACGGCAGATGATGACTGCAGCCATGAAATTAAAAGACGCTTACTCCTTGGAAGGAAAGTTATGACCAACCTAGATAGCATATTCAAAAGCAGAGACATTACTCTGCTAGCAAAGGTTCGCCTAGTCAAGGCTATGGTCTTTCCTGTGGTCATGTATGGATGTGAGAGCTGGACTGTGAAGAAGGCTGAGCGCCGAAGAATTGATGCTTTTGAACTGTGGCGTTGGAGAAGACTCTTGAGAGTCCCTTGGACTGCAAGGAGATATATATATATATATATATATATATATATATATATATACAAAAAAACAAGCTCACAGACACAGAGAACAGATTGATGGCTGCCAGAGGATGAGGGTGAAGGGTGGAAGAAATGGAAGGATTGGTTTTATTTTTAAATATCTAGAGAAAAGTACCCCCAAATGTAAAGCTATCGCTTTTGTTGATTTTGAAATATTTGTTTTTGAGTCACTATTTTTAAATAAAGATGTAAGAGGTATATAAAATAAGTATGTGATTGAAATTAAACGTCATAACTGTCACATATAATCAGTTCACTTCAGTTCAGTCACTCAGTCGTGTCTGACTCTGTGACCCCATGAACCGCAGCACACCAGGCCTCCCTGTCCATCACCATCTCCCGGAGTTTACCCAAACTCATGTCCATTGAGTTGGTGATACCATCCAACCATCTCATCCTCTGTCGTCCCCTTCTCCTCCTGCCCTTAATGATTCCCAGCATCTGGGTCATTTCAAATGAGTCAGCTCTTCGCATCAGTATCTGATCTTATTTACAAAACTTAATTATTTACCGTTCCAAGTTTATCTATTTTCACTCTACTCTTCTTTTTCCATTACTACAGTGGCCAGGCTATCAAAGGAATATATAATTTGTGAATTGGACCAAAACAATCTACTTCAATAAAAATGCTTCTTAACTTGAACTTTGTTGGGGCCCAGAGCAGTCCAGCCCCATGGATGCCTCAATGACATATTGTTTACTTTAATTTTACTTTAAAAAGAGCTGATGGAACATGGACAATTTGTCTCTCTGAAAGCAGGAAATAATTCTCTCGTGAAAATTGCATTCCTTGCATTTGGAGATAGGACACTGTTATAGTGAGAGAGAGACAATTTGGGGTCAAGAAGCCTATAGAAACAAACCTTGTTACTTCTTGAGTTTACTATCTCAAGCCCAAATTTTGTTTAAATTCCTCACTAATTAAGCACTCAAACCTAGGTTTTTGTCCTGTAAATTCCTCTCATGTTTATTGTTTCTTTGCCTAAAAGGTATAAAAGTTGCCTGCTTTGGCCACTTCTTAGGTCCTGCTTCTATGAGACTTCCATGTTCAAGAATTGTACGTTTTTCCTTTTAATCTATCTTTTGTCAATTTTTTCATTAGTCCGGGGGGGTTGAGGAGGGAAACTTCTGCTTAAATAACAGTTTCAAAGTTAAGTATCAACCATAAACTCAAATGTAAGATTGTGTCAAATCCTCCTACTTCATTTAGAGAATTTTGAATCACTTCTGGTTTCAGTGTTTTCATTAAATATGTACCACCAAAATCACTGCAGATGGTGACTGCAGCCATGAAATTAAAAGACGCTTACTCCTTGGAAGGAAAGTTATGACCAACCTAGATAGCATATTCAAAAGCAGAGACATCACTTTGCCAAAAAGGTTCGCCTAGTCAAGGCTATGGTCTTTCCTGTGGTCATGTATGGATGTGAGAGTTGGACTGTGAAGAAGGCTGAGCGCCAAAGAATTGATGCTTTTGAACTGTGGTGTTGGAGAAGACTCTTGAGAGTCCCTTGGACTGCAAGGAGATCCAACCGGTCCATTCTGAAGGAGATCAGCCCTGGGATTTCTTTGGAAGGAATGAGGCTAAAGCTGAAACTCCAGTACTTTGGCCACCTCATGCGAAGAGTTGACTCATTGGAGAAGACTCTGATGCTGGGAGGGATTGAGGGCAGGAGGAGAAGGGGACGACAGAGGATGAGATGGCTGGATGGCATCACTGACTCGATGAATGTGAGTCTGAGTGACCTCCGAGAGCTGGTGATGGATAGGGAGGCCTGGCGTGCTGCAGTTCATGGGGTCGCAAAGAGTCGGACATGACTGAGCGACTGATCTGATCTGATCTGATTTTTTAGAAAGCACTTAAAATACTTTTAGACATTCTCTACTGCTATTTGAGATAAATAATGATGTTAATGTGGCATTACGGTTAATATAATTATGTAAATAGTGGATATAGAGATTTCTATACCCATTATTTGCAATTCTTCTATTTTCTCTTGAACTCAATTTAATTACATTTATCCCACACTAATCCACTGAAATAACTTTTGTCTAGGTCAGCAGGGACTCCCACAGTCCAGTGGTCATTGTACACAAACCTGTCAGATACTACTGAACAGAGTAGCTCTTTCCTTCCTGGAATCACATGTTTCACTTGGATTCAAGCATTTCATTCTCTCTGCTTTCTCTCCTACTGTGCTTGTTTCCTCTTAGTCACTTCTCCTGGTTCTTCTTCAAACCCTTATCATCAAAAATTCAGTATATACAAGGACTAAGTATTAAAATCTCTTTTCTTTACTCATTCTCACCAATTGAATGTATTGGTCAACACATTCAATCAAAGCCTTTAAAATTATACAGACATGAACATACACGTATTGTAAACTGAGAATATAGGTCTTGAGTTTGGAACTCCCCCTGAAATATCAATTGCAGGCTACTCTACTTCTCCAGTTACAAGAATAATACTGCTGAGTATTTCTCTATCTTTTCACCTTGTTTACATTGCTCTGTTTGGGGTGGCCTTTCTATATTCTGGAAGTTTGTAGTTCCTCTTTATTGTGGAGGTTCCTCCCCATGGGTAGGGTTGGATGAGTGGCTTGTCAAGGTTTCCTGGTTAGGGAAGCTTGTGTCAGTGTTCTGGTGGGTGGAGCTCGATTTCTTCTCTCTGGAGTGCAATGAAGTGTCCAGTAGTGAGTTTTGAGATGTCTATGGGTTTGGTATGACTTTGGGCAGCCTGTGTATTGAAGCTCAGGGCCATGTTCCTGCATTGCTGGAGAATTTGTGTGGTATGTCTTGCTCTGGAACTTACTGGCTCTTGGGTGGTGCTTGGTTTCAGTGTAGATATGGAGGTTTTTGGATGATTTCTTATCAATTGATGTTCCCTGGAGTCGGGAGTTCTCTGGTGTTCTCAGGTTTGGGGCTTAAGCCTCCTGCCTCTGCTTTTCAGTCTTATTCTTACAGTAGCCTCAAGACTTCTCCATACATACAGCACCAATGATAAAACTTCTAGATTAATGGTGAAAAGATTCTCCACAGTGAGGGACGCCCAGAGAGGTTCACAGAGTTACAAGGAGAAGAGAAGAAGGAGGAGGGAGATAGAAGTGACCAGGAGGAGAAGAGGGGGAATCAAAAGGGGAGAGAGCAATCTAGCCAGTAAACAATTCCCTATGTGCTCTCCACAGTGTGGACCCCTCGGAGAGGTTCACGGAGTTACATAGAGAAGAGAAGAAGGAGGAAGGAGAGAGGTGAGCAGGAGGAAAAAGTGGGGAATCAAAACGAGAGAGATAGATCTAGGCAGTACTCTGTTCTCTAAGTGTTCTCCACAGCCCAGAACACACAGAGAGATTCACAGAGAAGAGAAGGTGGAGGGAGGAGATAGAGGTGGCCTGGGGGAGAAAAAGGAGAGTCAAAAGGGGAAGAGAGTAATCAAGCCAGTAATAACACTCCTAAGTAAAAATGGGTACTGAAGATTGTATTCTTAAAGGTACAAAATTGATAACAAATACCAAAAATCAAATATTAAAAATATAGAGTAGAGTTTAGACCCTCAAAAATACAATATTATTTTAAAAAATCACAAAAAGTATAAGAAATATATATGAAGTTTGCTTTAAAAATAGGGTCTTTTTTTTTTTTTGCAAGGTAATAGTAGGTTATAAAAATAAAAATTAAAGGAGTAATAGAGGATTAATTTTTTTAGTTAAAAAATTATAATAGTAAAACTATATCTAGGAATTTCTCTGGAGCTGTTGCGGGCAGTGTGGGGTCAGTTCAGTTTCATATGGAAAAAAGACAATCTCTTTAACAAGTGGTTCTGGGAAAACTGGTCAACCACTTGTAAAAGAATGAAACTAGAACACTTTCTAACACCATACACAAAAATAAACTCAAAATAGATTAAAGATCTAACTGTAAGACCAGAAACTATAAAAACTCCTAGAGGAAAACATAGGCAAAACAATCTCTGATATAAATCACAGCAGGATCCTCTATGACCCAACTCCCAGAGTAATGGAAATAAAAGCAAAAATAAACAAATAGGACCTAATTAAACTTAAAATCTTTTGCACAACGAAGGAAACTATAAGCAAAGTGAGAAGACAGCCTTCAGAATGGGAGAAAATAATAGCAAACAAAGCGACTGACAAAGAATTAATCTCAAAAATATACAAGCAACTCCTACAGCTCAATTCCAGAAAAATAAATGACCCAATCAAAAAAATGGGCCAAAAAACTGAACAGACTTTCTCCAAAGAAGACATACAGATGGCTAACAAACACATGAAAAGATGCTCAACATCACACATTATCACAGAAATGCAAATCAAAACCACAATGAAGTACTATCTCATGCCAGTCAGGATGGCTGTGATTCAAAAATCTACAAGCAATAAATGCTGGAAAGGGTGTGGAGAAAAAGGAATCCTCTTACACTGTTGGTGGGAATGCAAACTAGTATAGCCACTATGAAGACCAGTGTGGAGATTCCTTAAAAAACTGGAAATAGAACTCCCTTATGATCCAGCAATCCCACTGATGGGCATACACACCGAGGAAACCAGAATTGAAAGAGACACATGTACCCCAATGTTCATCACAGCACTGTTTATAATAGCCAGGACATGGAAGCAACCTTAATATCTATCAGCAGACAAATGGATAAGAAAGCTGTGGCGGGGGGAGGAGCTAAGATAGCGGACGAGTAAGACGGGGAGAATACTTTCTCCTCCACAAATCCATTAAAAGAACATTTGAATGCTGAATAAATTCGATAAAACAACTTCTGAATGCCGGCAGAGGACATCAGGCACTTAGAAAGACAATTCATTGTCTTCAAAACGAGAAAACGAGCCCTGCGGTAACTCCTTTTGTGGAGAAGTGGCGCGGACACCAGCATTTGCTATTGGCAAGCGGGGGCTGGGCTAGGAGGAGCGGCGCGGCCTGCATTGCTTTGAGAAAGGATTTGGCCTGGCTATCTCGGGCGCTATCTGAGCGAAATAACCAGACTGTCGGTTATCTACTACATCAAAAGCCAGCCCTAACTTAAGACACCACGAGGACTACCTACGGAACAAAGAGCTGCACAGAGTTGGCCAGCTGCAGGCCGTCGTCCCATTCTGGTGACAGGCAGCCAGGGCCGGAGGCGGGCAATTACAGCCCTAGAGAGACACTGTCTAACGGAACTGTGAGTAGGTTTCTGTGCTGACTCACGCTTCTTGGGGCTCTGGATGGTCAACATCTGCCTGAGAAAGTGCGCTGTTTGTATACCCAGAAAACTGAGCGGCGGAGAGGCGATAAGTCGCAGCAGCTGCACTTGCTGAACATTTCATCACCTGTGCTACTTGGATCTGGGAAGGGCATAAAACGCAGACTCAACCAAGTCTGTGCTTCTGAGGATTATCCGAGTGCCTGAACCTGGCTGGTTTAGATTTGGGTGTTCATCTCCGCCCCCTCTGTAACAAGGCAGAGATCAGATATTGAAAAGACCTGTAAACCGCCTCAATAAAGAGAATTCAACAAACTACCAGAATATAGTAAGGACACTCTAAATTTGGCAATTTTAACAAAATGAAGAGACAAAAGAATACCCAGCAGCTAAAGCAACAGGATAGATGCCCACCAAACCAAACCAAACCAAAGAGGAAGAGATAGGGAATCTACCTGATAAAGAATTCCGAATAATGATAGTGAAATTAATCCAAAATCTCGAAATCAAAATAGAATCACAGTTAAAGAGTCTGGAGACAAGGATTGAGAAGATGCAAGAAAGGTTTAACAAGGACCTAGAAGAAATAAAAAAGAGTCAACACATAATGAATAATGCAATAAACGAGATCCAAAACATCCTGGAGGCAACAAATAGTAGAATAACAGAGGCAGAAGATAGGATTAGTGAATTAGAAGATAGAATCCTAGAAATAAATGAATCAGACGAGAAAAACGTATCAAAAGAAATGAGGACAATTTCAGAAACCTCCAGGATAACATCAAATGCTACAACATTCGAATCATAGGAGTTCCAGAAGAAGAAGATAAAAAGAAAGATCATGAGGATATACTTGAGGAGATAATAGTTGAAAACTTCCCTAAAATGGAGAAGGAAATTACCACTCAAGTTCAAGAAATCCAGAGAGTCCCAAACAGGATAAACCCAAGGCGAAACACCCCAAGACACATATTAATCAAATTAACAAAGATTAAATATAAAGAACAAATATTAAAAGCAGCAAGGGAAAAACATCAAATAACTCACAAGGGAATTCCCATAAGGATAACAGCTGATCTTTCAATAGAAACTCTCCAAGCCAGGAGGGAATGGCAAGACGTAATTAAAGTGATGAAAGAAAATAACTTACAGCCTAGATTATTGTATCCAGCAAGGATCTCATTCAAATATGAAGGAGAAATCAAAAGCTTCACAGATAAGCAAAAGTTGAGAGAATTTTGCACTACTAAACTATTTCTCCAACAAAAACTAAAGGACATTCTCTAGATAGGAATCACTAAAAGGGTGTATAAATTCGAACCCAAAACAATAAAGTAAATCTTATTTATCAATAATTGCTTTAAACATTTATGGGCTGAATGCCCTAATCAACAGACAAAGACTGGCCGAATCGATACAAAAACAAGACCCCTACATACCTTGTCTACAAGAGACAACCAAAAGACTAAAATGGGTCAAATGGATACAAAAACTAGACCCCTATATATGTTGTCTACAAGAGAACCACCTTAAAATACGGGATATATATACTGACTGAAAATGAAGGGCTGGAAAAAGATTTTCTATGCAAATATGGATCATAAGAAAACAGGAGTAGCAATACTTATATCAGATAAAATTGACTTTAAAGATCTTGAAAAGGAGACAATGAAGGTTACACATAACGACTTAAAGGAACAATCCAAAAGGAAGTTATAACAATTATAAATATATATGCACCCAACATTGGAGCATTGATATATCTAAGACAAACATTAATTAATATGATAGAAGAAATATGCAGCAATATAATAATAGTGAGAGACTTTAATACCCCACTCATATAATCTGGCTGTAATAGACAAAGTAAAGAGCAAAACATATTCACTTATGAGCCTCAAAAAATTCAGTTCACTCAGGAGAGTTAAAAAAAAAAAAAAAGACTTATTTGTTCACTCTGTAAAGGTTTATTGACTATTTTATGGATTTGGTACCACTTTGGGTAGTAGGGAGGAAGAGGTGACAAATGTGATCCTGTCCTAAATAATATATTGTGGTAAAGATAGACCTACCAATACAAAATACCAAGATGTGCCTAAAGATGAGGACACCCAAACTGGACTTTTTGTTTCCTGAACTTTCATTTCTAGAACAAACCTCCTAATATAGGATGAATTCAACATGATTTTTTTTAAGTGTTCTTTGTGATTAAAAACAGAAAGCCATTAGTTAAGAAATTACATATACTCCTCCCCACCATCACTCCCCTTCTTTCTTCCCATTTCCCTCCCACCCTCATTGATCCTTTCCTTTGTCCATTTTCCCCTACAAAAAAAAAGAAAGAAAGCTGTGGTAAATATACACAATGGAGTATTACTCAGCCATTAAAAAAAGAATACATTTGAATCAGTTCTAATGAGGTGGATGAAACTGGAGCCTATTACACAGAGTGATGTAATTCACAAAGAAAAACACCAATACAGTATACTAACGCATATATATGGAATTTTGAAAGATGGTAAGGATCCTATATGCAAGACAGCAAAAGATGTATAGAACAGTCTTTTGGACTCTGTGGGAGAAGACAAGGGTGGGATGATCTGAGAGAATAGCATTGAAACATGTATGTTATCATATGTGAAATGAATCACCAGTCCAGGTTCTATGCATGAAAGAGGGTGCTCAGGGCTGGTGCACTGAGATGACCCAGAGGGATGGGATGGGGACGGAGTTGGAGGGCGGTTCAGGATGGGGAACACATGTAAACCCATGGCTGATTCATGTCAATGTATGGCAAAAACCAGTACAATATTGTAAATTATCCTCATATTAAAATAAATAAGAAAGAAATTAAAAATAAAAAACAAGTATAATAACCATTTCAAGTATACCATGTTCAAAGGTAATCTAAAATATTCCCTCAGATTCCTGGTACACTACAGACTTTTCTGTTTTGGTGAATGCCAAGTTTTAAAGAACAAAGCTGGTAGAGGTGATGGAATTCAGCTGAGCTATTTCAAATCCTAAAAGACGATGCTGTTAAAGTGCTGCACTCAGTATGCCACCAACTTTGGAAAACTCAGCCTGGCCACAGGACTAGAAAAGGTCACTTTTCATTCCAATCCCAAAGAAAGGCAATGCCAAAGGATGTTCAAACCACTGCCCAAATGTGCTCATTTCACATGCTAGCAAGGTAATGTTCAAAATCCTTCAAGCTAGGCTTAAACAATAGATGAACCAAGAACTTCCAGATGTACAAACTGGATTTAGAAAAGGCAGGGAAACCAGGGATGAAATAGCCAACATCCATTGGATCACAGAAAAAGCAAGGGAGTTCCAGAAAAAAAACATCTGCTTCATCAACTATGCTAAAGCCTTTCACTGTGTGGATCATAACAAACTGTGGGAAAATTCTAAAAGAGATATGGAATACCAGACCACCTTACCTACCTCCTGAGAAACCTATATGCAGATCAAGAAGCAATAGTTAGAACTGAACATCAAAAATCAGACTATTTCCAAATTGGGAAATGAGTATATAAAGGTTATATATTGTCACACTGCTTATTTAACTTAAATGTAGGGTACATCATGCAAAATCCTGACTGGATGAAGCACAAGCTGGAATCAAGATTGCTGGAGGAAATATCAATGACCTCTGATATGCAGATGACACCACCCTATGGAAGAAAGTGAAAAGAAATTAAAGAGCTGCTGCTTCTTTTTTTATGTCATTGGTTAATTTCTTTTTTAAAATCTTTTATTATTATTATTATTATTATTATTTTATTTTACAATATTGTATTGGTTTTGCTTCTTGATGAAGGTGAAAGAGGAGAGTGGAAAAAGCTGGCTTAAAACTCTAGTATTCACAAAACTAACACTGTAACATCTGGTCACATCACTTTGTGGCATATAGATGAGGGGAAAAGGGAAAGAGTGCAGGCTTTACTTTTTTGGTCTCTAAAATCACTGTAGATGGAGACTGTAGCCATGAAATTAAAAGATACTTGCTCCTTGGAAGAAATACTATAATAAACGTAGACAGTGTACTAAAAAGCAGAGACATCACTTTGCTGACAAAGGTCCATGTAGTCAAAGCTGTGGTTTTTCCAGCAGTCATGTACAGATGTGAGAGTTGGACCATGAAGAAAGCTGAGGATCAAAGAATTGATATTTTGAACTATGGTGCCAGAGAAAACCCTTGAGAACCCCTCGGACAGCAAGTAGATCAAATCAGTCAATCCTAAAGGAAATTAACACTGAATATTCATTTGGAGGACTGATGCTTCCGCTGAAACTCTAATATTTTGGCCACCTGATTCAAAGAGCCAACTCATTGGAAAAGACCTTGATGCTTGGAAAGACTGAGGGCAGGAGGAGAAGGGGACAATAGAGGATGAGATGGTTGGATGGCATCAATGACTCAATGGACATGAGTTTGAGTAAACTCTGGGAGGTAGTGAAGGACAGGGAATCTTGATGTGCTGCAATCCATGGGATCACAAAGAGTCAGACACAACTGAGCTACTGAACAACAACAGGAAGTCTTTAAAGACTCTTTATTTATTATTTAAGTAAAAAATATTGGCATCAATCTTTGCCTCTCATTTCTTTTTGCAACCTCTTCTCTATTCAAAAATTGCTTCTGTTGGCTCCACCTTTAAAATATGTATGAAATCTGACCACTTCTTATGAACTACATTACTATAACCACGTCTCAAACAATGTCATCGCTCATCTGAGTTACTTCAGTAGCCTCCTAACTGATTTTTTGTCCTCCACTCTTGCCTCTGCATACTCTATTCTCATCAAAGTAGTCAGAAGAATATAGTAGACCCTTGAACATGGGAGTTATTGGTGCTCACCCTCCACTAAATTGAGGATGTATAACTTAGAGTGGGCCCTCTGTATCCACAGTTCCATATATTTGGATTCCACCAACTGAGTAGAATGTAGTACTGTCAAATGTACTATTGAAAGAAATCCACATATAAATGAACCCAAGAAATTGAAACCCTTCTTGTTCAGGGTCAATTGTACTTTACAAAGTCAAGTCATATTAAAGTCCTGTACTACTTGCTATCTCTCAAGATAAAATCCCAAGAAATAACTATCTCCTATAAAGCCTTACATAATCTGCTCCCAGTCACTGTGCCCACTCTTATTCATAGATACAGTTTAATATCGCTCTTCCCTGTCTCAATTCACTCCAAACATACAGATCTTCTTGCTACTCTCCTGACATTTATCTTCTCTGGCATCTCTCATGACTTATTCCTTTACCTCAAACAGGTCTTCATGTAAATATCATCTTCATGGTTCAGTTCAGTTCAGTTGCTCAGTCGTGTCCAACTCTTTGCAAACCGATGAGCTGCAGTACACCACGCTTCCCTGTCCATCACCAACTCCCGGAGTTTACTCAAATTCATGTCCATTGAGTTGGTGATGCCATTCAACCATCTCACCCTCTGTCATGCATTTCTTCTCCTGCTTTCAATCTTTCCTAGCATCAGGGTATTTACCAAGGAGTCAGTTCTTCCCATCAGGTGGCCAAAGCGTTGGAATTTCAGATTGACCTGTTGGATCTCCTTACAGCCCAAAAGACTCTCAAGAGTCTTCTCCAACACCACAGTTCACAAGTATCAATTGTGCGGAGCTCAGCTGTCTTTATAGTCCAACTCTCACATCCATACATGACTACTGGAAAAACCATAGCTTTGACTAGATGGACCTTTGTTAGCAAAGTAATGTCTCTGCTTTTTAACATGCTGTCTATGTTGGCCATAGCTTTTCTTCCAAGTAGCAAGTGTCTTTTAATTTCATGGCTGCCGTCACCATCTGCAGTGATTTTGAAGTCCCCCAAAATAAAGTCAGTCACTGTTTCCACTGTTTCCCCATCTATTTGCCATGAAGTGATGGGACCTGAGGCCATGATCTTAGTTTTCTGAATATTGAGTTTTAAGCCAGCTTTTTCACTCTCCTCTTTCACTTTCATCAGGAGGCACTTTAGTTCTTCACTTTCTGCCATAAGGGTGGTGTCATCTGTGTATCTGAGGTTATAGATATTTCTTCCAGCAATCTTGATTCCAGTTGTGCTTCATCCAGCCCAGCATTTTGCATGATGTACTCTGCATATAAGTTAAATAAGCAGAGTGACAATATACAGCCTTGACCATCTTCATGATAAGTACCTAACTTCCCAGCACTGCTTTGTTTCCCCACTACTTTAGATATTTGCACTCGTGTTCATTTTGAAAAATTTTAGAGTTCTTACAATAAAATTACAAAGGTAGTATAGAGACATTTTGTCTACCCTTCATCCAGCTTCCTCTAATACTAATGTCATATAACCATAATTTATTTCCCCAAATTGAAAATTTTCATTGGTGAAAGAAAAAAGTAAAAGTGTTAGTCAGTCAGTTGTGTCTGATTTTGCAACCTCATTAACTGTAGTTAATGAGGCTCCTCTATCTATGGGATTTCCTAGGCAAGAATGGTAGAGTGGGTTGCTATTTCCTCCTCCAGGGTATCTTCCCGGCCCAGGGATTGAACCTGGGTCTCCCACATTGCAGACAGATTCTTCACTATCTGAGCTACCAGGAAAGTCCCCTTATCATTGGTGCTAAACTTTTCATTTCATTACATTACTTTGATGCAATGCCATTAAATAACCACAGCCTTTATTCAGATGTCACCAGTTTTTTCACTATTCTCTTTTATTCTTCCAGAATCTAATCTGGGACACCTCACTGCTTTTAGTCATCATGCAGTCATGCATTAGTTTCCTGATGTCCTCTTCTCTATGACTGTTTTTAGTTTTTCCACATTTTCTGTGACCTTGACACTTTGGAAGAATACTGATCAGGTACTTGCAAATTATCCCTTAGATTTGACTAAAGTTTCCTCATACTTAGGTTGTGGTCATGGATGTGGTTTTCTTATAAGAAAAGGTAAAGAGTATTATGTATATGATTTGCATTTCTGCAAGGAATATCTATCTTTATCATATATTTATTCAATCATTTATAATATTTATTCATTAATGGATATTATTTTATAATTTGAGGTATAATACTCTCTTTATTTGGCTTATTGACCAAATTGTCCCAGGTTTTATCATTGGGAAGTCTTTTAGATTGGTTCTGTGCCTTTTTTTAAAAGAGCATTTCCTTACTTTTTGTCAGCACAAGATATCTCAAAATATCTGTATTTTACCTTCTACAGTGCTAGACTCAACTATTTCTGTAAGAAATAATTGATTCTCAATTTTCTCAGTTGAAAGACCTTGGAAATACATGATGTTTACTAACCCATGA
This sequence comes from Tragelaphus eurycerus, assembly GCA_935064755.1. Lineage (NCBI taxonomy): Eukaryota > Metazoa > Chordata > Mammalia > Artiodactyla > Bovidae > Tragelaphus > Tragelaphus eurycerus. The sequence continues at coordinate 363,604 of CAKXYN010000120.1, read as the reverse complement.
ATACATATCAGTCATTATTTATATATTTGTATAGATATTAAAATAAACATGAGTTCATATTGGAATCTCCAACTTTGATTTAGTCAACCTTAGTCTATGGTTCATTCTAGCCTTTCTCCCTTTCCCTGAAGGTGAGAAACCTGAAGGTTTCACCTGAAGGAAATTACAACTTATTTACTAATTACATTAATTACAATTTATTTACTAATCTGTTAAATCCTAGTACACATGTAATTTTAGAAATGCTGTTTTCTCATTTTCAACTTGAATGCCTGTTTACAGAGATACACAGTACTAGGAGTTTGTCTTATTAAATGAATTTCTTTTGACCTTCCCCCTCATCTGTCATCAACAGGCTTGGGTTTAGGCTTTCTCCATTTTGCTAGATTAGTCACCATGCATCTATCAGCTTCAAACTCACGTTTGTTGGCTTGTCCTCTGCTATCGCCATAATTAACATTACCGTTGTCCTTTGGGTATATTCCTTTACTACAACTTTTTTCTGGAGATTAATGAGGAAATGTTAGAAACACATATCCACTCAATTCTCCCCATGTAGAATACCAAATTTTTCACAAGCTTTAAAGATTACCTATATCCTTAAGATCTTTAGTCATTATGAAAGGGAATGACAAAACTATACGGAGGCACAACAGAGTCTTTAACATCAGTAATAATATATTATAGATATAGAATGCATATGCCCATCATTTAAATCACTGTAACTAGTAAGTTTTCATTGTCATTGGCCAGGTGGTAAGTCTGTTCACTTTCCAAAATTTTGCTTTTGAAGATCCCCACAAAGGGCTCCCTTTGGCATTAGTCAACAGCAGAATATGCCTGCTTTTATGTGAACACTTGGTCCCAACATCTGTCATATGCTTTGCTGCTCTCACCCTGCATCCATGCTTTTACTCTTTTTCCAAACATTTGCTTTCTGTATTGTGTTATTTTGCTTTCATCTTCTCTTGCGTTTTACAAGTTATTGATTTTAACAAAAATATCTTCATTTTTCCTACGATAAAGGTATTCAATGCTGATGCAGATAAATATGCAGACATAAAATTGAATATAAAATGGTCTTGAGTAATTTGTATTCACGGCAACCATCAGATGAACATACTGTATGCCATCTATAAAAGATTCAGTATATTTTCAATGGCACAAAGAGGCTGAAAGTAAAATTATGGGAAAAAATATTCTATGGGAACAGTAATTAAAAGAGAAAAGGTGTGGTCATACTAATATCAAACAAATGACTTTAGGAAAGAAATTGTTATGAGAACCAAAGATGGCATTATATAATTATAAAGGGTGAATACATCAAAATTTGTAACACTGAAAAATGAATTGTCAGACTGACAAAGAGAAATATAGTATGGTGTTACAATATGTGGATTCTAGGCCCAACCCACTGAACAAAACTAAACAAGCAAACACAAAATCTCCAAAACAAACCAATTTTATAGAAACAGAATAAAATGGCGGTTACCATGGGCTGGAAAGAGGGTAGAATGGGCAAGTGTTGGTCAAGGGTACAAATTCAAAACCACTATGAGGTACCATTTCACGCCAGTCAGAATGGCTGCGATCCAAAAGTCTACAAGTAATAATTGCTGAAGAGGGTGTGGAGAAAAGGGAACTCTCTTACACTGTTGGTGAGAATGCAAACTAGTACAGCCACTATGGAGAACAGTGTGTAGATTCCTTAAAAAACTGGGAATAGAACTGCCTTATGACCCAGCAATCCCACTGCTGGGCATACTCACTGAGGAAACCAGAATTGAAAGAGACACATGTACCCCAATGTTCATCGCAACACTGTTTATAATAGCCAGGACATGAAAGCAACCTAAATGTCCATCAGCAGACGAATGGATAAAGAAAGCTGTGGTACATATACACAATGGAGTATTACTCAGCCATTAAAAAGAATACATTTAAATCAGTTCTAATGAGGTGGATGAAACTGGAGCCTATTATACCAAGTGAAATAAGCCAGAAAGAAAAACACCAATACAGTATACTAATGCATATATATGGAATTTAGAAAGATGGTAACAACAACCCTGTATACAAGACAGCAAAAGAGTTACTGATATATAGAACAGTCTTTTGGACTCTGTGGGAGAGGGAGAGGGTGGGATGATTTGGGAGAATGGCATTGAAACATGTCTAATACCATATATGAAATGAGTCGCCAGCCCAGGTTCGATGCATGATACTGGATACTTGGGGCTGGTGCACTGGTATGACCCAGAGGGATGGTATGGGGAGGAAAGAGGGAGGAGGGTTCAGGATGAGGAACATGTGTATACCTGTGGCAGATTCATGTTGATATATGGCAAAACCAATACAATATTGTAAAGTTAAATAATAAAATGAAATAAAATAATTTTTAAAAAATAAAAATCAAAATCACAGTGAGATAACACTTTACACTCAATGGATGATAATCATAATAAAGAAACAATATAGAGAATGTTGGCAAGGATATGATAAAATAGAAACCATTATACATTGCTGGTGGAGATGTAAAAGGTGAAGTTGCTATAGAAAAGAGTTACTTGAATGTTCATAGCATCATTGTTCATAATAATCCAAAGCAGATATGACGTGAAGTCGCTCAGTCATGTCCGACTCTTTGTGACCCCGTGGACTGTAGCCTACCAGGCTCCTCTGTCCATGGGATTTTCCAGGCAATAGTACTGGAGTGGATTGCCATTTCCTTCTCCACGGGATCTTCCCAACCTAGGGATCGAACCCGGGTCTCCCTCATCGTAGACAGATGCTTTACCGTCTGAGCCACCAGGGAAGTCCTTAATCCAAAGCAGAAACAACCCAAATGTCCATCAACTGAAAATGAATAGAACAGAAGGTGCTATTTTCAATTGGTAGAATATTCAGTTCAGTTTAGTTCAATCACTCAGTCATGTCCAACTCTTTGTGACCCCATGAACAGTGCATGCCAGGCCTCCCTGTCCATCACCAACTCCCAGAGTTTACCCAAACTCATGTCCATAGAGTCAGTGATACCATCCAACCATCTCATCCTCTGTCATCCCCTTCTCCTCCTGCCCTCAATCTTTTCCCAGAACCAGGGACTTTTCAAATGAGTCAGCTCTTCACATCAGGTGGCCAAGTATTTGGAGTTTCAGCTTCAACATCAGTCCTTCCAATGAATACCTAGGACTGATCTCCTTTAGGATGGACTGGTTGGATCTCCTTGCAGTCCAAGGGACTCTCAAGGGTCTTCTCCAGCACCACAGTTCAAAAGTATCAATTCTTCGGTGCTCAGCCTTCTTCACAGTCCAATTCTCACATCCATACATGACTACTGGAAAAATCATAGCCTTGACTAGATGGACTTTTGCTGACAAAGTAATGTCTCTGCTTTTTAACATGCTGTCTAGGTTGGTCATAACTTTCCTTGCAAGGAGTAAATGTCTTTTAATTTCATGGCTGCAGTCACCATCTGCAGTGATTTTGGAGCCCCAAAATATAAAGTCAGCTACTGTTTCCACTGTTTCTCCATCTATTTACCATGAAGTGATGGGACCAGATGCCATGATCTTAGTTTTCTAAATGTTGAGCTTTAAGCCAACTTTTTCACTCTCCTCTTTCACTTTCATCAAGAGGCTCTTTAGTTTTTCTATGCTTTCTGCCATAAGGGTGGTATCATCTGCATATCTAAGGTTATTGATATTTCTCCTGGCAATCTTGATTCCAGCTTGCACTTCATCCAACCCAGCGTTTCTCCTGATGTACTCTGCATATGAGTTAAATAAGTAGGATGACAATATACAGCTTTGACGTCCACCTTTTCCTATTTGGAAACAGTCTGTTGTTCCATGTCCAGTTCTAACTGTTGCTTCCTGACCTGCATACAGATTTCTCAAGAGACAGGTCAGGTGGTCTGGTATTCCCATTTCTTTCAGAATTTTCCACAGTTTATTGTGATCCACACAGTCAAAGGCATTGGCATAGTCAATAGAGCAGAAATAGATGTTTTTTCTGGAACTCTCTTGCTTTTTTGATGATCCAGCAGACATTGGCAATTTAATCTCTGGTTTCTCTGCCTTTTCTAAAACCAGCTTGAACGTCTGGAAGTTCATGTTTCACATATTGCTGAAGCCTTCAGCCATAAAAGGGAATGAAGCTTTGAAACAATCCACAGTACGAAAAGAAGTTGAAAACATTATGCTAAATAAATGAAGCTAGACACAAATATCTCATATTGTATGATTCCATTTTTATGAATATAAAAAATAGACAAAACCATAGACAGAAAGTAGATTAGTAGCTCCCAGGAAACAAAGGGAAGAGGAAACAAGTATTGAATGCTAACTGAAATGATTTTTTTCTGGGGGATTATAGCAATATTCTGGGGGGCTTCCCTGGTAGCTCTGACAGTAAAGAATCTGCCTGCAAAGCAGGACACCCAGGTTCGATCCCTGGGTTGGGAAGATACCCTGGAAAAAGGAATGGCAATCCCCTCCAGTACTGTTGCCTGGAGAATTCCAAGGACAGAGTAGCCTGGTGGGCTACAGTCCATGGGGTCACAAAGAGTCAAGACATGACTGAGCAACTAACATACATACACATACACACAGAGCAATATTCTGGAATTAAATAATGGTGATTTTATACTTTGAATATGCTAAAACTCATTGAACTGTAGGCTTTAAAGTGAATAAAAATGGATAAATGTGACTTTACGTCATTTAATTTTTAAGTCATTATGTAATAATCCAGAAAGGAAAACAAAATGCTACACTAGACATCCCTGGTATTTTCCTAGCACTCTTATATATGAACCAATTTGGACTAAAACTCAACGTAAAAATAATCATTTTTATCTATACTGCCAACTGCCTTTTTGAAATCAAGACATAGCTTACTCTTTTATTTTAATGAAATTACTTTCTCTCCTCCAAGATAGCAATATTTCATATTCTTGATTTCATAGGTCCTTGAGATTGGTATTTGAGAATTATATACAATTGTATTAATTTGCTTTCAATTGATCTTCAGTGAGATTTAGCACCTTTTCACATATTCATTACCAAGTTTAACTGTTGGTACTAATCTATTCATGTACATTTTTACCTAAACTTTTGTCAGATTTAATATTTTTAATTACAAAAATCAAATTATTTTAAAAATACCCTGAAACAGACTCTATTAAGTAAAAAGTTAAATCCCTGTGTTTATACATCCACTTCAGCTTCCAAATGCAATTTTATACATTTATTTTTACTTTGCATGTTACAATCTATCTTAACATTGCATTAGAATACCTGTTTCCACACCATTCCTAACATGTTGTTTTGTTAAGAATGTAAGGTTTCCTAATATTGTTAGTGAAAGTAGTATCTTCCTGGTTGGTTTGCATTTTCTCCCATTTGTGTGGCAGAATATCTTTTGTATGCTTATTGTCATTTGTATTTCTTGGTGTAAAACACCCTCTTCATAGGGTGTGTCCATATTTCCATTCTTTTAATTATCTATTTCTTCATTTGTAGAACACTTCATATAGCATATAGTACAGCAGTTAATTATTCTTCTGTTTACATGTGGTGTAGCAATTATTGTATCCATGTTATATATATATATTTTTATTGTACTTAGTTTATTTTTACTTTTTTTACTCAGATAATGTGCTTAAATGATTTGGAATAAATTCTGGCAATATTTTTCTCTATGGCTTATGAGTTTCAGATTTGTTTCTAAATAATGCCTTTTCCCAGGACTATAATAAAGTCTTCTACAATTTTTGTTAGCTGATAGTATAGTGTATTATTAATATTTTTTTGAAATTTATTGCTTCTGGAACTTATTTTTTATAGACTCTGAATTATTTACCTAACTCAATATTTCTCCAGATGAATAGCTATTCATCATGGCATCTTTTAATAAATAATGTAAGTATTCTAAAAAGTCATTATTACATACATTTTCATCACTTTATTGTATCTGTATGCCATCCACACAATGATATTATTTGTCTAATATTATATTTTTGTCTAAGATAATATTATTTTGTCTAATATTGTCTTTAAATTCATCTTAACTCCTTCTTAATATACCCTTGCCCTAAATTATATGTTCATAATTTTGGAGGGAACAGGTGAGATATGTGACTTGTTTTATAAATTTATTATATATCAGCTAAAATAAGTTGTTTTATCATTTTAAATTGGTCCCCTCTGAACCATATGAAATAATGTTTTTTACCTTTGCTGTAAATCACACTTTGGGGAATGCCAACATTTTCCACATGATTCAGAATGCCATCTTTTTCACATAACAAATTTTCAACTGTTTTTGGTCTTTTTCATTTTCACACTGCATTTTCATACTAAAACCCTCTGTTTTTTAAATTTATTGCATGTAGTGGGCTTTTTTAATTTAATTTTTAACTAAAGTTTTAATGATACTCCATTGATTTCCTTAATTAGACTTTCTTTTCAATATCTTGGGTATTCTTGATAAATCATGAATGGTGATAAGTTGCTTCAGTCATGTCTGACTGTGACCCTATGGACTGCAGCCTGCAGTCACCTCTGTCCATGGGATTTTCCAGGCAAGGATACTGGAGTAGGTTGCCAGGCCCTTCTCCAGGGGATCTCTCTAACCCAGGGACTGAACCCATGTCTCTTATGTCTCCTGCACTGGCAGGCAGGAGACACCACAATGCAGGAGACCCAGGTTCAATCCTTGTAGCCTGGAGGGCTACAGTCCAAGGGGTCACAAAAAGACAAATATGACTGAACACATAAACACTCAACAACTGGATGATAAATTACAGATGAACTTTAAATCAATTTCTCAAATTATATAACAAATTCTTGAACTGACTATATGGATCAATCAATCATGAACTGATTTCTCTCCACAATATTGACTTTATACAGTTTTTCAGCAAAATAGGTCTCTCCATTTATGTATGTTTACTGTAAATACTTTAATAAATTTGTATAATAAAAGTATGTAGTAATTATGTTACATTTATTTTAAAGTTTATTTCTAATTGTTTTTTCTTTCTATAATGCTTAGCATTTCTTCCAATTAATATTACTGATTTACTTCTCGTATATTGCAAAGCCATTAATTTGTATGTTTTCCCTGTGTTTAAACAATCTTTTATCTGTTTGTACTGATCTTATTTTATCATTTCCAATAAGTTGACTCTTATTAAGGAAAATAATATATCAACAAAAAACTGAATGCTTTACTTTTCCCCACAATTAGAGACCATTGGTTTTTCCCTGTTAGGATAAACAAAAATCTCCAAGAGAAATAATAATATTAAATCATAATAATCAGTGGAGGAGATAGAGAAGGAGGAGGTAGAAGACAGTATATTTGTCCTGTTTATAATCTTAATGACAATAACTGCCTTTATTTCTTATCACTGTGAATAGTCAGTACAGTTGAAGCCTTTCTTTTTCTTTTGGCAAACAAACAATACTTCAAATACAAGTTAACTGAACTTACATTCTTTCTTGACTTCTACATCTTTTATATTATAAAATTGTGTTTTGATACTATAAAAAATGTTCTATATTATGCCTTTGCTTTTAAAAATGATCTCAACCATCTTTTACTTTTACATGTATATTATTGAAACACTACACAGGGCCTTCCTGGTGGCTCATAGGTAAAGAATTCTCCTGCCCATGCAGAAGACATGGGTTCAATTTCTGATCTGGGAAGATCCCATGACATGGAGCAACTAAGCCCATGCACCACAACTGTTGGATCTGTGCTTCAAAGCCTGGGGGGGCATAACTAGTGAAGCCCAGGCACCCCAGAGGCCTTGCTCTATAACAAGAGAAGACAGACACCACAATGAGAAGCCCACTCACTGCAACTACAAAGTAGCCCCTGTTCACTGCAACTCGAGAAAAGCCCACACAGCAACAAAAACTCAGCACAACCAAAATTTAAAAAACAAATAAAATCATAACAAAGTCCACTACATACATTCTATGTTGTGATAGTTTTATGTTCATTAATATTGTTGGCATACTGCTGTTTTAGTATTTCATTCTTTCCTTTTCATTCAACTAGAGTGTCTCCTAATTTTTTTCTCCTTAGAGATAGTACACTCTCAATCATATTTTTCTGGATCTTTGCATGTTAAAATATTTTTTCACATGTTGTTAAACAAAAAATCTATATATTTACAGTTCTATACCCATAATTCATATCTCTCAGAAAGCTATTTTCAAGAATTTATGTCAATGAGCAAAATTCTGCTGCCAGTGCCATATTCATCTATGTGGTTTTTTGCAAGTTATTTTAATTACTTATAATACTATAATAACTTACAATAGTTTTTAATCTGCAAATTAAAATTTCAACTGAAGAACACAGGATAGATTGCTTTGTAGCAGACCAACATTCCCCAAGGTACAAGACAAAATATTTTGTTTAAAGGCTGAAATATAATGAGAACTACAGAGAACAAGATTCTGGATAGTGAAGAAATGTGAAAAGTAAGCTCATATTCTGTAATTATTTTCTGGGAGTATTTGCAAATTCTGAGCAAAACAGGCTGAGAAATCAAGCTTTGACCAAATAGTGGGTAACTTGTGAAGGACAGAAAAGAGATATAGACAGAAAAGAGACATGGACATTCTAATGAGGATAAAGATAAAATTGGAGACATGACATTCTCAAATCCATGGACATTTTCCCTCCTAGAGACTTCCGGCAATCTTATAGTGCTATTTAAAATAAGGATTTAGGTTTAGGATGTGCCAGAATAAAGAGCTCCAGTGAACACACCAGGATTTCAGTTGAAAGGCCTGTGGGGCTATGTCCTCAGTACAAGGTTATATCAAAGATAAATATGAGTCTTACCAAACCTGCAAGGCAATATCAAACCAGTTCCACTTCTAAATGAATTAAAATAATGAGTCTCTATCTATCTTCCCAGCACAGTAAAAGATGAATACTCTGTAGTAAAATTTAGGAAATCATCTGAAGCCTCTACTTTTTATTATATACAACATATATCTAACATCAATAAGTTTAATGTATGTCAAGAGACAGAACCATATAAAGTAAAAGAAATAAACATTAAAAATGGATTGCAGTGGTTCTAGATACAGGAATAAGCAAAGTATATTAATAGAATTATTAAAGAAAAGAGAGGAAAATTAACAATAAAAAAGGAAAAGTGGGAAATTTTCAAAAGGGAGCTGTATCATAAAAATAAAGAAAATTACATGCCTTAACCCACATGGACATAGATGTATGGAAAAAGGCAGATGGGAACTTTTTAAGATAATATTCTATATTTTGATTGTACATGAATATGTGGACTTGCCAAAACTCATTTAACTGTATGTTAAGATCTGTGCATCTCACTGTATATTATTATACCTCAGTTAAAATACTAAAGACAAAAGAACAGCATGGATATTATGTAAAAAAATATAATATAAAAATTAGAAATGACTTGGTGTGTTTATGAGTGGATTATATGATTATTAACAGAAGATAGATTGATTTTAAAAAAGGTAAATTGGAGAAAGGATACAAAATCATAACATTCAGAAAATGCATAAAGGACAGTAGCAATAAATAGAGTCAAAAGTTTTAACAAATGCTACTCAGAGTTTCAGAAGAGAGAGGATTAGAAAAAAGAAATATCTGAAAAAACATTTGCTGAAAAATTCCCAAAGTTGGGAGAAACAATTTATAGATCCAAGAAGTAAACCCTAAGAGTAAAGAATCATACATACATGCCACTCAACTATTGGAAAGAAAAGATAAAGGAAAAATTATAAAAACAATCAGAAGAATATATCATATACTATGTAGGCAAACAACTCTAAATATAATGACTAACTTCTATTGAGAAATGATGCAACCTAGAAGGCAAACATGGGCTTCCCATATGGCTCAGTGGTAAAGAATCCATCTGCCAAGCAGAGGACACAGGTTCATTCCCTGGGTTGGAAAGATCCCCTGGAGAAGGAAATGGCAACCTACTCAGGAAGTTCAATGGATACAGGACCTTAATGGGCTACAGTCCATGCGGTTGCAAACAAGTCAGACAGGACTTAGCAACTAAACACCAACAACAATAAGACAAGCAGGTAGAGTGCTGAAAGAAAAACAAAATATTTCTGCTCTGAAATCTATAGCCAAAAAAATCTTTCAAAAATGAAGGCAAAATATAGACCTTTTCAAATATGCAAAACTAATATAATCCATTGTCAGCAAAGGTACACTGTAACATGTGCAAAAGGAAGCTTATCGGACTGAAGAGAAATGATGCCAGAAGCAAAATAAGATGTACAGAAAGAAATTAAGAATACCAAACAGAGTAAATCCTACATAACTATGGAAGATTATCTTTGCTTTTGGTTTTCCCCCTCTAGATTTCTTCAATAGACTGTCTAAAGCAAAGATATCTCATTGTGAGGGTCATAACATTTATTTAAGTAAAAAAAATTTGCCCAAAACAAAAAAGAATGGGTTTAAAATAGAAGTATGTGTTCATATATTCTTCCATTTTATGTGAAGCGGTCCAATATTAACTCAAAGTAGAGAGTTCTCTGGTGGCACAGTGATTAGGATTCCTGGTTTGGAAAGTGAGATCCCACAAGACAGGTGGCAGAGTCAAAAAGACAAAAAAAAAAAAAAGTGGTCTTATCTAAATAACAGAATTTATATGGTAATTTCTAGTGTTACCACTTACATACAAACGGGTATCACTGAAAAATCAAGGCATAAAATAAAACACAATACTAAATAATGTTAAAAAAAACTGGGTAATATTCAGATCAGATCAGATCAGTCGCTCAGTCGTGTCCGACTCTTTGCGACCCCATGAACTGCAGCACGCCAGGCCTCCCTGTCCATCACCAGCTCTCGGAGGTCACTCAGACTCACATTCATCGAGTCAGTGATGCCATCCAGCCATCTCATCCTCTGTCGTCCCCTTCTCCTCCTGCCCTCAATCCCTCCCAGCATCAGAGTCTTCTCCAATGAGTCAACTCTTCGCATGAGGTGGCCAAAGGACTGGAGTTTCAGCTTTAGCCTCATTCCTTCCAAAGAAATCCCAGGGCTGATCTCCTTCAGAATGGACCGGTTGGATCTCCTTGCAGTCCAAGGGACTCTCAAGAGTCTTCTCCAACACCACAGTTCAAAAGCATCAATTCTTCAGCTCTCAGCCTTCTTCACAATCCAGCTCTCACATCCATACATGACCACAGGAAAGACCATAGCCTTGACTAGGCGAACCTTTGTTGGCAAAGTGATGTCCCTGCTTTTGAATATGCTATCTAGGTTGGTCATAACTTTCCTTCCAAAGAGTAAGCGTCTTTTAATTTCATGGCTGCAGTCACCATCTGCATTACTCAGCCATAAAAAGGAATGAACTTGAATCAGGTGAACTGAGATGAATAAACCTAGAGTCTATTGTACAGAGTGAGGTAAGTCACAAAGAGAAAAACAAATATCATATATTATCACATATATATGGAATCTAGACAAACACTACTGATGAACCTATTTGCAGGGCAGGAATAGAGATGCGGCCATAGGGAATGGAGCTGAGAACACAACAGGGGGCAGGAGAGGCTAGGATGAATCGAGAGAACAGCACTGAAATATATACATGACTTACATGCATTACCAAGTTTAAAATAAGTAGTTAATAGAAAGATTCTGTAAAACACAGGGAGCTCAGGTTGGTGCTTCCTGATGACCTAGAGGAGTGGGATGGGGGATAGGTAGGAGGAAGGTTCAAGAGGGAAGGGATAAATGTATACTTATGGCTGACTCACATTGCGATGCGGCAGAAACCAACACAACATTGTAAAGCAAATATCCTCCAATTAATGATATTTCATTCAGAAAATTAAAAGCAGATTATAAAATATACTGAAAAAAATTGAAAATAGTAACAAGATGGTGGTCTTATTTTCAGTCACAAGTAACAATATTAATATAATGGACTGAACATTTCATTTTAAATTAAAAGAATATCAGACTGGAACTTGAGAAAAAAATCAATACCCAACAATCTACTGCTCAAAAGAGAAGCACATAAAATATAAGGGACATATTTTGAAAGTCTATGCGTCAACCAGTAATGCAGAAGAAGCTGAAGTTAAACAGTTCTATGAAGACCTACAAGACTTTCTAGAACTAACACCCAAAAAAGATATCCTTTTCATTATAGGGGACTGGAATGCAAAAGTAGGAAGTCAAGAAACCCCTGGGGTAACAGGCAGATTTGGCCTTGGAGTACAGAATGAAGCAGGGCAAAGGCTAATAGAGTTCTGCCAAGAGAACACACTGGTCATGGCAAACACCCTCTTCCAACAACACAAGAGAAGATTCTACAAATGGACATCACCAGATGGGCAACACAGAAATCAGATTGATTATATTCTGTGCAGCCAAAGATGGAGAAGCTCTATACAGTCAGAAAGAACAAGACAGGGAGCTGACTGTGGCTCGGGTCGTGAACCCCTTATTGCTAAATTCAGACTGAAATAGAAGAAAGTGGAGAAAACCACTAGACCATTCAGGTTTGACCTAAATCAAATCCCTTATGACTATAGAGTGGAAGTGAGAAATAGATTTAAAAGACTAGATCTGATAGAGTGTCTGATGAACTATCGATGGAGGTTCATGACATTGTACAGGAGATAGGAATCAAGATCATCCCAAAGAAAAAGAAATGCAAAAAAGCAAAATGACTGTCTGAGGAGGCTTTACAAATAGCTGAGAAAAGAAGAGAAGCAAAAAGCAAAGGAGAAAAGGAAAGATATACCCATGTGAATGCAGAGTTCCAAAGAATAGCAAGGAGAGATAAGAAGCCTTCCTCAGTGATCAATGCAAAGAAATAGAGGAAAACAATAGAATGGGAAAGACTAGAGATCTATTCAGGAAAATTAGAGATGCCAAGGGAACATTTCATGCAAAGATGGGCTCCATAAAGGACAGAAATGGTATAGACCTAACAGAAGCAGAAGATATTAAGAAGAGGTGGCAAGAATACACAGAAGTACTGTACAAAAAAGATCTTCATAACCCAGATAATCACGATGGTGTGATCACTGACCTAGAGCCAAACATCCTGAAATGTGAAGTCAAATGGGGCTAGGAAGCACCACTATGAACAAAGCTAGTGGAGGTGATGGAATTCCAGTTGAGCTATTTCAAATCCTGAAAGACAATGCTATGAAAGTGCTGCACTCAATATGCCAGCAAATTTGGAAAACTCAGCAGTGGCCACAGGACTGGAAAAGGTCAGTTTTCATTCCAATCCCAAAGAAAGGCAATGCCAAAGAATGCTCAAACTACCATACAATTGCACTCATCTCACACGCTAGTAAAGTAATACTTAAAATTCTCCAAGCCAGGCTTCAGCAATATGTGAACTGTGAACTTCCAGATGTTCAAGCTGGTTTTAGAAAAGGCAGAGGAACCAGAGATCAAATTGCCAACAACTGCTGGATCATGGGAAAAGCAAGAGAGTTCCAGAAAAACATCTATTTCTGCTTTATTGACTATGCCAAAGCCTTTGACTGTATGGATCTCAATAAACTGTGGAAAATTCTGAAAGAGATGGGAATACCAGACCACCTGATCTGCCTCTTGAGAAATTTGTATGCAGGTCAGGAAGCAACAGTTAGAACTGGCATGGAACAACAGAGTGATTCCAAATAGGAAAAGGAGTACGTCAACGTTGTATATAGTCATCCTGCTTATTTACCTTATATGCAGAGTACATCATGAGAAACGCTTGGCTGGAACAAGCACAAGCTGGAATCAAGATTGCTGGGAGAAATATCAATAACCTCAGATATGCAGATGATACCACCCTTATGGCAGAAAGTGAAGAGGAACTAAAGAGCCTCTTGATGAAAGTGAAAGGGGAGAGAGAAAAACTTGGTCCCATCACTTCATGGGAAATAGATGGGGAAACAGTGCCGGATTTATTTATTTATTTTTTCTTGGCTCCAAAATCACTGAAGATGGTGACTGCAGCCATGAAAGTAAAAGACGCTTGCTTCTTAGAAGGAAAGTTATGACCAACCTAGACAATATATTAAAAAGCAGAAACATTACTTTGTCAACAAAGGTCCATCTAGTCAAGGCTATGGTTTTTCCAATGGTCATGTATGGATGTGAGAGTTGGATTATAAAGAAAGCTGAATGCAGCAGAATTGATGCTTTTGAAGTATGGTGTTAAAGAAGACCCTTGAGAGTCCCTTGGACTGCAAGGAAATTAACCAATCCATCCTAAAGGAGATCAGTCCTGGGTGTTCATTGGAAAGACTGATATTGAAGCTGAAACTCCAATACTTTGGCCACCTGATGCGAAAAGCTGACTCATTTGCAAAGACCCTGATGCTGGGAAGGATTGAGGGCAGGAGGAGAAGGGGACGACAGAGGATGAGAGGTTGGCTGGCATCACCGAATCAATGGACGGGACTCCGGAAGTTGGTGATAGACAGGAAGGTTTGGCATGGTGTGGTTCAAAGAGTCGGACATGACTGAACAACTGAACTAAAATAAGTTTGAAAGTAAAAAGATAGAAAAGGATAAGCCAAGAAAAATGTAAGAAAAAGATAAAAGAAAGCTGACATGACTACCTGGAGTAACAGGCAAATTTAGCTTTGGAGTACAGCATGAACCAGGGCAAAGGCTAACAGAGTTTTGCCAAGAGAACAAATGGATCATAGCAAACAACATCTTCCAACAACACAAGAGATGACTCTATGCATGGACATCACCAGATGGTCAATACCAAAATCAGATTGATTATATTCTTTGCAGCCAAAGAAGGAGAGGGTCTATACAGTCAACAAAATAATACCAGGAGCTGACTGGCTCAGATCATGAACTGCTTATTGTCAAATTCAGACTTAAATTGAAGAAAGTAGGGAAAACTACTAGACCATTCATGTATGACCTAAATCAAATCACTTACGATTATATAGTGGGAATGACAAATAGATTCAAGGAAATAGATCTGTTAGAGTGCTGAAGAACTATGTACGGAGGTTCATGACATTTTACAGGAGACAGAGATTAAGACCATCCCCAAGAAAAAGAAATGCAAAAAAGCAAAATGATTGTCTGAGGTGGCCTTAAAAAGAGCTGAGAAAAGAAGAGAGTGAAAGGCAAAGGAGAAAAAGAAAGATATACCCATTAGAATGCAGAGTTCCAAAGAATAGCAAGGAGAGATAAGAATGCCTTCAGCAGTGATCAATACAGAAAAATAGAGGAAACAATAGAATGGGAAAGACTAGAGATCTCTTTAAGACAATTAGAGATGCCAAGAGAATATTTCATGCAAAGATGGGCACAATAAAGGACAGAAACAGCATGGACCTAACAAGCAGAAGATATTAAGAAAAGCTGGCAAGAATACACAGAAGAACTATACAAAAAAGATCTTCATGATGCAGAGAACCAAGATGGTGTGATCACTCACCTAGAACCAGGTATGTGAAGTCAAGTGCATCTTAGGAAGCATCACTACAAACAAAGCTAGTGGAGGTGAGGGAATTCCAGTTGAGCTATTTTAAATCCTGAAAGATGATGCTGTGAAAGTGCTGCACTCAATATATATGCTAGCAAATTTCAAAAATGCAACAGTGGTCACAGGACTGAGAAAGGTCAATTTTCATTCCAATCCCAAAGAAGGGCAATGCCAAAGAATACTCATACTACTGCACAATTGCACTCATCTCACACTCTAGCAATGTAAGGCTGAAAATTCTTCAAGCCAAGCTTCAACAGTACATGAATTGCGCACTTCCAGATCTTCAAACTGGTTTTAGAAAAGGGAGAGGAAGCAGAGATCAAATTGCCAAAAACATCTGCTTGATCATCAAAATAGCAAGAGAGTTCCAAAAAAACATCCTATTCTGCCTTATTGATTATGCCGAAGTCTTCGACTGTGTAGATTACAACAAACTGTGGAAAATTCTTCAAGAGATGAGAATAGATCACCTAACCTGCCTCCTCAGACATCTGTATACAGGTCAAGAAGCAATAGTTAGAGCAGGACATGGAACAACAGACTGGTTCCAAATTAGGAAAGGAGCACTTCAAGGCTGTATATTATCATCCTGCTTATTTAACTTATATGTATAGTACAACAAAGGTTCACCTAGTCAAGGCTATGGTCTTTCCTGTGGTCAGGTATGGATCTGAGAGCTGGACTGTGAAGAAGGCTGAGCACCGAAGAATTGATGCTTTTGAGCTGTGGTGTTGGAGAAGACTCTTGAGAGTCCCTTGGACTGCAAGGAGATCCAACCAGTCCATTCTGAAGGAGATCAGCCCTGAGATTTCTTTGGAAGGAATGATGCTGAAGCTGAAACTCCAGTATTTGGGCCACCTCATGCGAAGAGTTGACTCATTGGAGAAGACTCTGATGCTGGAAGGGATTGGGGGCAGGAGGAGAAGGGGACGACAGAGAATGAGATGGCTGGATGGCATCACTGACTCGATGGATGTGAGTCTGAGTGACCTTCGGGAGCTGGTGATGGACAGGGAGGCCTGGCGTGCTGTGATTCATGGGGTCACAAAGAGTCGGACACGACTGAGCGACTGATCTGATCTGATAGTACATAATGTGAAATGCTAGGCTGGATGAAGCACAAGCTGGGATTAAGATTGCTGGGAGAAATATCAATAACCTCAGATATGCAGATGAAACCACACTTACAGCAGAAAGTGAAGAGGAACTTAAGAGCCTCTTGATGAAACTGAAAGAGGAGAGTGAAAAAGCTGGCTAAAAACTCATTCAACAAACTGAGATCATAGCATCTCATCCTATCATTTCATGACAAATAGATGGGGAAACAATGAAA
This sequence comes from Tragelaphus eurycerus, assembly GCA_935064755.1. NCBI lineage: Eukaryota > Metazoa > Chordata > Mammalia > Artiodactyla > Bovidae > Tragelaphus > Tragelaphus eurycerus. The sequence goes on along the minus strand of CAKXYN010000120.1, from coordinate 346,742 downwards.
ACAGTGAGAGACTTTATTTTCTTGGGCTTCAAAATCACTGCAGATGGTTACTGCAGCCATTAAATTAAGAGACGCTTGGTCCTTCAGAAGAAAAACTATCACCAACCTAGACAGCATACTAAAAGCAGACATTACTTTGCTGATAAAGGTCCGTCTAGTCAAAGCTATGTTGTTGTTTTTTTTTTCCATTAGTCACGTATGGGTATGAGAGTTGAATTAAAGAAAGCTGAGCACCGAAGAATTGATACTTTTGAACTGTGGCATTGGAGAAGACTCTTGAAAGTCTTTAGGACTGCAAGGAGATCCAACCAGCCCATCGTAAAGGAAATCAGTCTTGAATATTCATTGGAAGGACTGATGATGAAGTTGAAACTCCAGTACTTTGGGCACCTGATGCAAAGAACTGACTCATTGGAAAAGACCCTGATGCTGGGAAAGATTGAAGGCTGGAAGAGAAGGGGACCACAGAGGATGAGATGGTTGGATGGCATCACCAACTCAACAGACATGTGTTGAGTAAGCTCCAGGAGTTGGTGATCGACAGGGAATTCTCGTGTGCTACAGTCCATGAGGTCACAGAATCGGACATGACTGAGAGACTGAACTGAACTGACATGACTATCTGTTATTGTCCAAAAAAGTTGATTACAAGTCAACCAAAGAGCATTACCAAAAATAACAAGGGAACTTTTCTAGTGATTAAACAGTTAATCATGAAGATACAGAGATTGATTATATACAGACACAAATAAAAGACTTTTTCAAAATACATGAGACAAAAACAGAGAAAGAAAAGAAGGAATAGAAAATTCATAAACATAGTTGGAGGTTTTGGTCATACTTTGATAAAAGAAATATGCAAAACAAAAATGGATGTAAAAAATGTAAACAGTACTACAACCAATTAGACCCAGGTGATACTTTAGTACACTAAAATCAACATCTGCAAAATACATTTTCTTTTCAAGTATACATCTAGTTTTCATGAAAACAGAACAAATGCTGTGAAACATGTCTCAATATAATCAAAACATTGATATTATACAGATAACATTATTTGATCACACGAGTTAATTGAAAAAAATCAATATTAGCAAGATATTAATTAAATCCAAAAATATTTTAAAATAGAATAGTAGTCTTCTGACAATCTATGGATAAAAGAATTCCTTTAGATAATTAGAAAATTATCAGTTGAAGAAAAAAACCAGATATCATATCAATAGTTGTAGGCTTTAGAAAAGAAGGATTTATAGATAAATTCATAATTTTAAATGCTTTTATTAGAAAATAGAGTAGTTTACAAATAAGGTTAAGTAGAGAGGAGGAAAAAAGATAAACAACAGATTAATAAAATGTTTAAAAAAGAGAAAATTAACAATGCAAAAAGTTGGTTCTTTGACAAAAGTAATACGATTTTTATCCCCTAACAAGACTGATAGAGAATAGCAAAGACAATATCAAATAATTGGAAGAATGTGGAAGAATTCCAATTATCTGTTAGTGGGAGAGTAAACATCATAAAACTGGTAATTATATCTACCTTAAATTAAACTTCATGATTTACGACCCAGATAGTCCACTCATAGCTATAAGACATGACCCAGAATATTCATACCTGGACCATGTATATGAGCTAAGAACAAAAGATTACCCAAACATTCATGGTCATCAATAGCAGAATGGATAAACTGTGATATATTTATACAACAGAATATTATACAGCAATGAGAATATGTAAACCACTACTGTAAGCAATGCCATGGAGGAATCTCAAAAGCATCTGTTCAGTTCAGTTGCTCAGTCATGTCCGACTCTTTGCAACCGCATGGACTACAGCATACCAGGCTTCCTGTCCATCAGCAACTCCCAGAGCTTAGTCCAAACTCATGTCCTTCAAGTTGGTGATGCCATCCAACCATCTCATCCTCTGTTGTCCCCTTCTCCCCCCGCCTTCAATCTTTTCCAGCATTAGGGTCTTTTCAAATAAGTCAGGTCTTAGAAGCAGGTGGCCAAAGTATTGGAGTTTCAACTTCAGCACCAGTCTTTCCAATGAATATTCAAGACTGATCTCCTTTCGGATGGACTGGTTGGATCTCCTTGCAGTCTAAGAGACTCTCAAGAGTCTTGTCCAACACTGCAGTTCAAAATCAATTCAATTGCTACAGTTCAGCTCTTCGGCACTTAGCTTTCTTTATACTCCAACTCTCACATCCATACATGACTACTGGAAAAACCATAACCTTGACTAGATGGACCTTTTTTGGCCAAATAATGTCTCTGCTTTTTAATATGCTATCTAGGTGTGTCATAGCTTTTCTTCCATTATATTAAATAAAAGGAAACAATGACTACATTTACAGAAAATTATAAAAAAGCCAAAACTAATGGCATTAAATGTGATATTATTGGTGACCCTTTTTCCTGTGGTATTGACTGAAAAAGTGGATGAGAATGAGTTCCTTGTTGCTGATATGCTTCTGTTTCTTGATCAAGGTGCTAATGTATGAATATGTTCTTTCTATGAAAATTCATAGATTTGATACTTTGATTTGTACACTTTTCTCTATGACATATATTGAATAAAGGTTTCCTAAAAAATTGACCAGCGTCAGCTATGATGGAAAAAACAAATTTATGCTATATATATAAAATAACAAAATAATGCAATAGGACAGATTCTACTGTGGCTTGTTGCCTTTGATTTCATTACTTCATAATTTCATTATGAAGTAATGAAATCAAATAATGAAAAAATGAAATAATTTAAAAAATATCTTACTTTATAAGATAATGCATAGTTATAAAATTAATCCCTTATATTAATGGTAAATGAGTCTTTTTATGTTCTGAACATTCATTTTTCAAAAGAAACAATGCTAATTAAAAAAATCCTGCTTTTATTTAGAGTAGATCTTCCTAATCATGTATAAATGATCTTCCTAATCATATATAACAGTAAGATTTCTTTGATTTGAAACTCTAAAACTTTCTTCCATTAATGCACCCCAGAGTCCATTGCATAAACTGTTTATAATAGCTAAAACATGTAAACAACCTAAATGTCCATTGACAGAGGAATGGATAGAGAAGATGTGGTATATAGATATACAATGGAGTATTACTTAGCCATTAAAAATGAAATATGTAATTTGCAGCAACATGGATGGGCCTAGAAAGTATCATACTGAGTGAAGTATGACAGATATGAGGAATCATATGACATCCTTGAAGAAGGCAATGGCACCCCACTCCAGTACTCTTCCCTGGAAAATCCCATGGATGGAAGAGTCTGGTAGGCTGTGGTCCATAGGGTAGCTAAGAGTCAGACACGACTGAGCAACTTCACTTTCACTTTTCACTTTCATGCATTGGAGAAGGAAATGGCAACCCATTCCAGTGTTCTTGCCTGGAGAATCCCAGGGACCAGAGAGCCTGGTGGGCTGCCGTCTATGGGGTCGCACAGAGTTGGACATGACTGAAGCGACTTAGCAGAAGCAGCATGACATCCTTCATATCTGGGATCTAAAAATAAATGATACAAATGAACTTACAAAAAAGAAAGAAACTCATAGACTTAGAAAACAAACTCATGGTTGCTAAGAAGAAGGAATAGTTAAGGACTTTGGGAAGGTCATGCACACACTGCTATATTTAAAATGGATAAATAACAAAAACCTATTGTAGAGTACATGGAACTCTTCTCAATGTTACGTTCCAGCCTGAATGGGAGGGGTATTTGGGGGAGAATGGATACATGTATAGGTATGGCTGAGTCCATTCACTGTTCACCTGAGACTATCACAACATTGTTAATTGGCTGTACCTCTATACAAAACGTTTTTGGTGTTAAATTAAAAAAAAAAATAAGGTAAACAAATGAATATTTTTCAAATTTACTTTCTCTTTCTCTTTCTGCAGTGCTTTCCAATAGAAGTATGTGTGACAATGAAATGTACCCATAATATTGCTACTGATCTCTTATGGCAGTTAAAATGTGACTAAAGCTACTAGTTCTGAAGGAGATCAGCCCTGGGATTTCTTTGGAAGGATTGATGCTAAAGCTGAAACTCCAGTACTTTGGCCACCTCATGGGAAGAGTTGACTCATTGGAGAAGACTCTGATTCTGGGAGGGATTGGGGGCAGGAGAAGAAGGGGACGACAGAGGATGAGATGGCTGGATGGCATCACTGACTCAATGGACGTGAGTCTGGGTGAAATCCGGGAGTTGGTGATGGACAGGCCTGGCATGCTGCGATTCATGGGGTTGCAAAGAGTCGGACAAGACTGAGCGACTGAACTGAACTGAAAGCTACTAGTTACTACTTTTCTAAAGTTTATTCAATGTTAACTAATTTAAATTGAAATACTCACATGTGGTTATTGGATATCATACCGGGCAGTTTAGACCTAGAGTTTCTATATTAAAAGATAATAGATAGTCTGAAGCTGTGTCTTAATATTGTCATAAAAAACATCTTCCTTGAACTGGTGCTTAGAATTCCTAACTCAGTTTTTTAAAAAACTTTACAGCAAGTCACCGACATTGCTTTACTGTTATCATCTTGGAGTGTTCATTTTTATTGATGAATAGCTATTACAGTGTTTCTTGAAATTCTGGTTTCTAGGTGCTCCTCACTTATAGCAGCTTCTGTAGAAAATCATCTGCAGATTATTTTGTCTTTTACATGGATATTCTGGAAATACTAAATGGAAATTTTGATAAGAGAATGCTGAAATCTGCATTTTTAATAATCTTTCCAGTGATTCTTATGCAAAAAGTATTTACAAGTCTGTAATATACAGCTTTCACAATTTTAAGTTATGCCTGTTTTAGCACCTGTGATGTCATCCACATAATTTATAAGTGGGAATAGCGTCTTTTACGAAAGTCAGAAAATGAACATACAGCAAAAAGTTCTTTCACTAAGCATGTGGTTAGCCATAAACAAGGGTATGGCTTTATCTTTTTTGTTTTTGCTATTTTTTTTTTTTTACCAACTTTTGCTATTTTTACAGAAACTCAAAGCTCCCCAAATGTATACAGCGGGACTTCTCTGGACTTCAAAATATCTGTCTCTATATAAAATTCATGGGTTAAATAATATGGGTGAGAAAATTAGAAAGCAGGAGTCTCACCCACATTCCTTTAACATTTTCGAATAATTGATGAAAAACTACAGTCCCTTAGTTCAGTGGTTCTTAAACCTTAAGTGAGTGTTGGGATCACCTGGGGAACTTAGTGAAAGTGCAAAGATCCAGCCTCCATCCTATTTCAATGAGCCTGGGTTTCTGTGTTCTTTATTAACACTAAGGTGACTCTGATACACACTAATGCTAGAGAATCTCTTTTCTTGCTAACAGACTCAAGAGGGAAACTAGTTCTTTTGAGCATATGTATTTAAGGTATAGCTTTTGTTTCCTCTTATCACTACCACGATCATTAGTGAAGTTCTGCTTAGACATTATCATCTTTATCACAGTTCTCCACATTGTCATTTAAAAATGAAAAATGACTTTTAAAAATGCTGCTTTTCCTCCATATGGATGACATTAATTTTAAGATAGCCAATAATATATATAGTCCTTAAATATATTAATTGCATTAAATCCAATTTTATCTTTGAAAGCAAGTTCTTCTTTGTATTCTGTTGGAATGTTGTGGGTTTTTTTTTTCACTCTCCACCCACACAATCTTTCTCTCTTTATCAATCTATAAATAAGAGGGATTGCCCTTTGCTTTACTCTCATCAACTTGTAAAGAAAGCTGACCTTCCCACTCAGATTAATGGCCAGAAGGAAACATATGTGTATGTATGTATGTGTGTGTATATACTTGTATGTATATACACCTCACTCATTCAATTCTCATGTATAATATGTTTTACCTGCTGTAACTTCCCCTTCATTCCTGTCTGACTTTCTCATATATTAAATAAACTAAGGTCATAAAAGATTTCAACCCCTAGCTCCAATTAGTACTGTGGTTCTTCTGAGCCCCCACTTGTGATAATTTATTTGTGAAGCTAAAATTTCCAGAGCATAATGTGCCCTTGTTAATTCTCATTCCCATTTCCTGTTGTTTTCTGAAACTTACCATTTCTGATTGGCACAAAAAATAACTAGCAGAAAATATAAAAACCATCCAAATAAAAATGCTAAAAGAAAAAAAAAGATAATTCAAAAAAAGAATGGGCAAAGAACACCACAGGCAAAACAAAACAAAAAATCACAAAACAAAAAGAAATACAAAACCAGATGCTGAACTTCATTAGAAATTGACAGAAAATTAATACAGGGCATTATTGCTTTTAGACTGGCAAAATTGAGAAAATATAAGATTTCATTTTGGCAAGTATATTAAAAAAAATGGATATTTTCATCCATTTCTTATGTGAAGATACAATGATAAAGAAGCTTATAGATATTTTTCCTAGAGAAATAATCAGGTATATGAGCAAATACAACTTAGGCACTGTATAATTAATCAAAAAAAAAAAAATGAAACACTGTATACAAGGAAGGAGTTAATGAAACCATGGGGCATCAATATTATGGACTGCTATGCAGAAGTTCTTTTCCATAGGCAAGACAATTGTGTAAGACTCAACACACAGGTTATTAATTTTAAAAAACCAGCAAAGAGAAAGATACTAATACATAATGTACAGTTTTATTTATAACAACAAAGAATGTGTACATGTGTGTATACAAATAATGAAAACATACTTTCTCATGTTTATAGCATACATGTACATATATTCACATATATGCAAATGCATATTAAAATGATCTGCAAAGGCATACCAAATTAGCATCAAGGATTCTCTCCGGTAGAACAGCGTGATGGAATAGAGTACAAGTGAGTCTTTTCCCCTTACAGTATAGTGTGCATTTATAATGAAAATATATTTTGTCTTTTGCTAATGCAATTAAAAATAATGGCCAGAAGGGAGGCCATACTAATCAGATCGTTTCAGGAACTGGTTCCTGAGGGACCTGGATACAGTTGCCCAATGGCTGATAAAGATACTGAATCAGGGTTTAAGGAATAAAGGAGGATTCTGATGTCTGTCTTTTCTCAGGTGGTCTAAACATGCTTTTCTCAATCTGGTTTCATTCTATATAGTTTATATTTCTCTCAGATTTTAGCCATAAGTAAACTCTCAACCTTAGGACTGGGAAAATTGGTCTCTTTTCTCTTACACACTCTAATGGGAAGCTGGCATCAAGAGCTGCAAGCCAGATATTACATTAAATCACAAGCTGAATAAAATATTTATAAGCTACATTTGAATTTGTTAAAATATTCCCCTTAGGAATTCATCCCTTTGATACTAGTCAAGTACAAAAATATTAAACAAGACCCAAATTACTGTATACCAAAAATCAGTATGAAGCCTGTTGTAAGTCAAAACTGGTGGTGAAGTGGGGAGAAAGGCTTGTGGGGAAAAGTCTGGCAGTGGATCCTCCAGAGTGGTACCTGAACACTGCCTCAAAGACAGAGAGCAACCCAAGCCTAGGACAACTCACCAACAGGCAAGTGGACTTCTTCCTCAAAAGAAAAATTTATCACAAAAGATTTACAGATTGAAGCTGTGAAGACAGGAAGAACTCTGTAGAATACCATAACCAATTTTTTTTCAGCTTTTAAATGAACTGTCCTTTATATCTTAAAAAGAAAAAGTTTAGATTGTATATAATCTTTTCTATTTTCACAGGGGATTGAAAAAGAGAACTTCCAAATATGGAAACTTGTCACTGCCCCTTAAATTTTATTGAGAATTATATCTGCTCTATATAAATTTTAATCTCCTTCATGGTCTCTGAAGGACCAGCTTGAAAACTAACCTCCAGATGTGCTGTGACTATGAAAGCTCTCACATCAACATAATGACCAGCAAAGCTGTATTATTTTCTTTGTTCCTTTACTTTGCACTCTGCTTAGCTTTTCTTTTTCTTGCAAATGTTGAACCACGTCCCTTAGCAATGGGCTCAGGTCCTTAAAGAGCTATAAAGCATCATAAACTGGGAAACCTTCAGTTTGCATCAGATATTAGTAGTATCCAGTGGAATATCTCTATGTGCATTTAAGACAGAGCAAGGAAATGCTTAATATGAAGTGGTTTCATTATAACAAGCTGCTGAATTATTTACACCAATAAAAATTTATCTGCTGGAGTCCACTGAGAAAAAAAATTATCCTCTTGGTATATAGAATCGTTGTCTGCAGTGAAATAAGGATGCACAGCACTGCCGTTCTACAAGCACCACAGGAACATTTAAATTATTCTCCTTTCTCTCATTTTCTTTTTGTGTTTGGTAAAGGGAATTTAAGGAAATTAATGCCTAGTTTGGACTGAAAGTAATGACCACAAAGCAGTATCCTTATTTCTGAAAGATTTTGCAGATTACATGGTTTTAAAAAATAGTTAAAACTCCCAAGTCTCATAGTTAATACCAATACACAGGTTGAAATAACTATGGCAGTATACGGGACTGCTAACCATGAGGGGGAAAAAAAAACACATATTTTCCTTATATGTATCAAACAGGAAGAAAAAAGAGAGAGAGAAAATTTAGATTGCTATTAAGATGAGAATAAATTCTTATAGTGTTGGAGTTTTAAAAGGTGAGAAGTTTTTATTTCATTTTAGTTGTATTTATGTCTTCCTTTAGACTCATGGAAAATTATCTACAGAAATATTAGTAAGGAACAGGCCAGGTAAGAAATATTCTCTGTCAAGAAACTTCAAGCTCTCACTACCAAAGCCGTGGGACTCTGGACCAAGATGGCGACATAGAAGGCTCCTGAATTTTCTCCTCGCATAGAGACAGAGTTACAGCTATACACAGAGCAATTTCCTCTGAAAGAAATCAAAAAACTGAGTAACTACTACACAGAAATAAAATGAGAAAGTATCCACATGAAAATAGGTAGAGAAGGCTGTGATACACACTCTCTATAAGCCCCACCCCTAGCACAGCACCATAAAATCAGAAGGGAACCTCCAACTTCCAGCTTTACCTGCGAAATGGTTTGGACCACACATCTAGTGTTGCAGTTTTTAAGGCTATGAGCCCTCAAAACACCTAAATCTGAAAACCATTGGGCCTTGTATTCATGGTCCCACAGGACCACTGGCATACCTGGTTTATTGTACTTCACTTAATTGTGCTTCACAGATAATGCAGTTTTTATAAATTGAAGATTCACGGCAATCTTTCATTATCAAATAATGGTTGGCATATTTTAGCAATAAAATATTTTTACATTGTTGTTTTAGACAATGTTATTGCTCTTCATAGACTATACTGTAAACATAGCTTTTATATGCACTGAGAAACAAAAAAATTATGTTACTTGCTTTATTTTGATACTCACTCAATTTCTGTGTTCTGGAACTGAACTTGCAGTATATCTGAGATCCAACTATATGGTAAACAAAGAAACACTTGTATATGGGGACATGTACACTTACCCACGCTATCCATGCAGGGCTCAGCACAGATAAAGCGAGCAAAAACACTCTTCTCCAGAGGGAATTTGATGAGTACTTGTAGTCTAAGGGCCCAGATTCTAGTTTGCATGCCATCTATGTGCTGACTGCCATGCTCCACAGAATCCAAATGAGTTGATGGGTTCTTTCTCTGCCTTTCTCTGGCTCACTCCAACAATAAAGACAGGTTGCCAGTATCTCCTTTGTAGCATTCTGCTCACATATCTTAAGCCCGAGCATATATGACTGCCACTCCAGGTATGGGACCCAAAGTCATCTAGCTCTGACAGGCAACAGGGGGATCATTCCAAGTTGCTCCAGATTATGGAAAATAAAGAAGCAGTTTTTAAATGGGCATTGGAGCACCACCCCAGGCTATACATATGGTCCAATACAGAGAAAAATCTGAACAGAACAATTACTAGTAAGATTTTGGATCAGCTATCAAAAACCAACCCCCCAACAAAGCAAAGTCCAGCACTTGGGATGGTTTCATGGATGACATTTACCAAACATTTAAAGAATTAGAAGACTCTACTTAAACTCCTTCAAAAAGTAGAAGAGGAGGGAACATTTCTAAAGTCATTTTACAAGGACAGTATTATCTTGCTATCAAAGCCTGATAAGGACACTACAAGAAAAGAAAGTTATAGGCCAATATTGCATATGACCATTTATGAAAATTTCTCAACAAAATACTAGCAAATCAAATTCAGCAGGACACTAAAAGGGTCATACATCATCAAGTTGCATTTATTCCTGGGATTCAAAGATGGCTTAACAGATGCAATTCAATAAAAGTGATATAATACATTAACAAAATTAATGATAAAAATCATATGATCATCTCAACTGATGCAGAAAAGCATCTGACAAAATTAAATACCTTTTCATAACTGAAAAATTAAAAAAAAACTTTCAACAAAATATAAATAGAAGAAATTATTTCAGTAATGCCATGTATGACAAAGCCACAGCAAATATCACACTCAATGGTGAAAAGATGGAAGGAAAAATTAAGAAGAGAGTTTCATTTAGAATAGCATCAAAAACAAAATACCTAGGAAAAGTTTAACCTAGAAAGTAAAAGATCTATACGTTATAAACTATAAAACATTGATGAAAGTGGGACTTCAATTTCATTGATGAAGACACAAAAAAGAAGAGATATTCCATGTTGATATATTCAGTTCAGTTCATTTCAGTCATTCCGTTGTGTCCAACTCTTTGCGACCATATGGACTGCAGCATGCCAGGCTTCCCTGTCCTTCATTATCTCCCAGAGTTTCCTCAAACTCATGTCCATCGAGTCAGTGATGCCATCCAACCATCTCACCCTCTGTCATCCCCTTCTCGTCCTGCCTTCAATCTTTCACAGCATCAGGGTCATTAGAAGAATTAACATTGTAGAAATGTCCATACTACCCCCCAAAAGTCTACAAATTCAACACAATGTCTATAAGAATTCAATTCCAATGGCATTTTTCATAGAAATAATAAAAAACTTACTATATGTTTGGAACCAAAAAAAGACTCCAAATAGCCAAAGCAATTTTGAGTTAGAAAAGTGAAATGGGAGGCATCACACTTCTTAATTTCAAACTATATTACAAAGCTAGATTAATCAAAATAGCATATTTGCATAAAAATAAGCACATAGATGAATGGAATAAAAATAAACCCATACATATCTATGGGGAGAAGGACATGGCAACCCACTCCAGTATTCTTGCCTGGAGAATCCTGTGGACAGAGGTGCCTGGTGGGCTGCTGTCCATGGGGTCGCACAGAGTTGACCACGATTGAAACGACTTCGCATGCATGCATGCATTGGAGAAGGAAATGGCAACCCACTCCAGTATTCTTGCCTGGAGAAACCCAGGGACAGAGGAGCCTGGTGGACTGCCATCTATGGGGTCACACAGAATCGGACATGACTGAAGTGCCTTAGCAGAAGCAGCAGCATATCTATGATCAATTAATTTACAACAAGAATAAAAATGGGGAAAGTATAATTTCTTCAATAAATGGTGTTGCAAAAACTGCATATTGACATTAAAAAGAATGAAATTAGATAGTCAAGGCTATGGTCTTTCCTGTGGTCATGTATGGATGTGAGAGCTGGACTGTGAGGAAGGCTGAGCGACGAAGAATTGATGCTTTTGAACTGTGGTGTTGGAGAAGACTCTTGAGAGTCCCTTGGACTGCAAGAAGATCCAACCAGTCCATTCTGAAGGAGATCAATCCTGGAATTTCTTTAGAAGGAATGATGCTGAAGCTGAAACTCCAGTATTTTGGCCACCTCATGCGAAGAGTTGACTCATTGGAGAAGACTCTGATGCTGAGAGGGATTGAGGGCAGGAGGAGAAGGGGACGACAGAGGATGAGATGGCTGGATGGCATCACTGACTGGATGGATGCGAGTCTGAGTGACCTCCGGGAGTTGGTGATGGACAGGGAGGCCTGGCGTGCTGCGGTTCATGGGGTCGCAAAGAGTCGGACACAACTGAGCGACTGATCTGATCTGATCTGATCTGATTTAGACCATGTACAAAATAACTAAAAATGTATTTCTTAAATATATGATCCAAAATCATAAAAATTTTAGAAGAAACATAGGGAAGAAGCTCCTTAACATTGGAGCTGGTGATGATTTCTTGGATTTGGCAACAAAAGTGAGAATAAACAAGTGGGAATATATCAAACTAAAAAGCTCTTGTCCATCAAAAGAAACCATCAACATAATAAAAAGGCATCCTATGGAATGGGAGAAAACATTTGCAAGCCACAATCAAAAATATACAAGAAACACACAATTCAATAGCAAAGAAATAAATAACCCAATTGAAAAATGGGCAAAGGACCTGAATAGACAGTTCAAATAGACAGACAAGACATACAAATGGCAAAAAGGTATATGAAAAGGCACCCAAACTCACTAATCATCAGGGAAATACAAATCAAAACCACAAAGAGATATTACTGATCACCTGTTAGAATGGCTGCTGCTAAGTCGCTTCAGTTGTGTCTGACTCTGTACGACCCCATGGACTGCAGCCTACCAGGCTTCTCCGTCCATGGGATTCTCCAGGCAAGAACACTGGAATGGGTTGCCATTTCCTTCTCCAATGCATGAAATTGGAAAGTGAAAGAAGTCGCTCAGTCGTGTCTGATTCTTACGACCCCATGGACTGCAGCCTACCAGGCTCCTCCATCCATGGGATTTTCTGGGCAGCAGTACTGGAGTAGGGTGCCATTGCCTTCTCCCTTAAAATGGCTATCATCAATCAAACAAGATAACAAATGCTGATGAGGATGTGGAGAAGAGGAAATTTTGTATCCTATTTATGGGAATATAAAATAGTAAAGCCACTATGGAAAACCATATCGAGGTTACTCAAGAAATTAAAAGTACAACTATAATATGATATAACATTCCCACTTTTGTGTTTATATCCAAAAGAATCAAAACCACTATTTCAAAGAGATACATACTCTTATATTCATTGCAGCATCATTCACACAGCCAAGGTATAGAAATAAACTCAGAGTCTGTAATAAGTGAATGGATAAAGAAAATATGGTGTGTATATATACATGGTATATATGGAAAATATGGTATATATATATATATGTATATTTATACACACACACACACATGGAGTATTATTCAACTTAAAAAAGGAAGGAAATCCTGTCATTTGTGACAAGATGGATAAAACTGTAGGGCATTATGCTAAGAGAAATAAGCCAGACATGGAAAGACAGTATAAAGAATCACTTATATGTGAAATCTTTTTTAAAAAATATAAATACAGAAACAGAGCATAAGAATAGTAGCTACCACAGTCTGCAGGGTGAAAAAAATAGGGAGAAGCTAGTAAAAGTGTACAAACTTCACAATATAAGATAAGTAAGATCTAAGGATCTAATGTATAACATGGCTACTACGGTTGATAATACTTTGATGGATGTATTAATTAACTTGATGTTTGGGAGTCTGTCAAAATGTATACATAAATATATCAAAATCATCACATTGTACACTTTAAACACATTACAATGTTATTTGTCAATTACATCTCAATAAAGTTGTAAAAATATGTTTATGAGAAAAATAACTGTCCAGTTTTAGCAACTGCTTTAGTGTCTTTCTGATTTATAGACAATGATGAGATACTAAGTGTCTTAATCAGTTTATTCTTAGAAATTGAGAGTTCTTGTTTAAGATATGAAAGAGATCAAACAAATTGTATATGCTCTTGTGAGTATATGATAGTAGGTATATTATTCTAAAAAATAAGCCATTATCAAGGTAGAGTATCGTTAGAACAATGGTTTTCAACTGGGGATGCTTTAAACCCTCAAAAGACATCTGGAAATTTCTGGAGAAATTTTTTGGTTATCATAACTTTGGATGGAAAGTTTCCAGTGCCTTAGAGGCCAGAGATGGGGGTCAACCTACGTGGGAAGCCCTGCATAAAAATGAATTGTCCAGTCCAAAGATAAATAGTGCCAACAGGGAGAGATCCTCTGGACTTAGAATATTATTATCTTTAACACTTAGACCTAAACCTAAAATTTACTCTATTTATTTAAGAAATTCAAAAATACAAACCTTAGAACATTAAATTCATGAACAGCAAGATTTCCTGTCACTTTTTGACCTATGAAAAGAACAATTCCCTATGGCTCAAATTAATACTTGCTCAAAACTCTAATACTGAATATTCTTTTAAAATTTTCCTCTGGACATTTTTTATTTGTAACAAGAAGAAATATGTAATTCTTGAAATCAGTGTAAAATGTGTTAGGGATTAAGAGAATAAGTCAAAGACTGGGAAAAAATTAGCAGAAGCATATACAATATTTGATAAAGTATCATTAACCAAAATATGTAAAAAAAACTCTTAAAACTCACAACAAAAAGACTTGATTTAACAAAGGCAAAAGATCTGATCAGATAGCTCACCAAATAATATATATGGATGGCAAATAAGTCTATGAAAAAAATGTTTAATGTCACACACAGGTCACTGTGCTGTGCTTACCCTCTCAGTCATGTCTGACTCTTTGCAACCCATGAACTGTAGCCCACCAGGCTCTGCTGTCCATGGAGATTCTCCAGGCAGGAATACTGGAGTGGGTTGCCATGCCCTTCCCTAGTGGATCTTCCAAACCCAGGGATCAAACCCAGGCCTTCTGCATTGCAGGCAGATTCTTTACCATTTGAGCCACCAGGGAAGCCCAAGAATACTGGAGTGGGTAGCTTATCCCTTCTCCAGGGGATCTTCCCAACCCAGGAATCGAACCGGGGTCTCCCACATTGCAAGTAAATTTTTTACCAGCTGAACTACCAGGGAAGTCACTGGTAAGTAGGGTACCACATTTTTTTCCCCTCAATGAACTACCATACACACTTCTTAGAATGCCGAAAAAGTCTAGAATGGTGACAACACCCAATGCTGACAAGAATGTGGGGCAATAGAAGTTCTCATTCATTCCTGATAGGAATGCAAAATTGTACAGACACTTTGGAAGACAGTTCGACTGTTTCTCAGAACATTAAACATAGTCTTACCATGAAATCCTGCATTTGCCCTCCTTGGTATTTACCAAAATGAGCTGAAACTCATAAATATGTCCACATGAAAACTGGAACATAGATGTTTATGATAACTTTATTTACAAGTACCAAAATTTGGAAGCAATCAAGGTGTCCTTGAGTAGGTGAGTGGATAAATAAATGGTGGTACAGACAATGGAACATTGTTCTACACTAAAAAGAAATGAGCTATCAGTCCATGGAAACATACGGAGGAAAGTTAAATGTACAGCAATAAGAGAAAGAAGCCATTCTTAAAAAGAGAACTCATGGTGTATTATTTCAATTATGTGACATTCTGAAAAAGGTAAACTATAGAAAAGGTTTTTTTTTAAAAAAAAAAAAAGGTCATTGATTTCCAGGGGCCTAGTAGGGGAAAGAAGTATGAATAAATGCAACAGAGAACATTTGGAGGACAGTGAAAATATTCTGTATAATATTATAATGAGGCATAAAATCTATAGAATATACACCACCAAGAATAAACACCATTATTTTACCCTAATTTAAAACTATGATAGGGAAGGCAATGGCACCCCACCCCAGTACTTTTGCCTGGAAAATCCCATGGACAGAGGATCCTGGTAGGCTCCAGTCCATGGGGTCGCTGAGAGTTGGACATGACTGAGCGACTTCACTTTCATTTTTCACTTTCATGCATTGGAGAAGGAAATGGCAACCCACTCCAGTATTCTTGCCTGGAGAATCCCAGAGACGGGGGAGCATGTTGGGCTTCCGTCTATGGGGTCGCACAGAGTTGGACACGACTGAAGTGACTTAGCAGCAGCAGCAGCAGCAGCAAAACTATGAACTTTTGGTGATGATGACACATACGCTCAACTGAACTGAAACAAAGTATTGTTCTGGTATGGGATTTGGATAATGGGGGAGGCTATGTTTGTGTGGAGGTAGGGAATACATAGATATTCTCAGCTCAAATTTACTGAGAACCTAAGACTACTCTAAAACTTAAGTTTACAAGAAAATGTAATTACTAATATCATAGATCAGGATAAGTAATTGCTTTTTTCCCTTTCCTTTTAGATAACTCTTCAGAAAATGATAACTTGCATTTGCCATGCATATGCATAAAGGCATTTTTAACTGAGTTAGGATTTTTATTAGACAAACAGCTGATTTGCAATGGCACCCCACTCCAGTACTCTTGCTTGGAAAATCCCATGGACGGAGAAGTCTGGTAGGCTGCAGTCCATGGGGTCGCTAAGAGTCGGACACGACTGAGTGACTTCACTTTCACTTTTCATTTTCATGCATTGGAGAAGGAAATGGCAACCCACTCCAGTGTTCTTGCCTGGAGAATCCCAGGGAGGGGGAGCCTGGTGGGCTGCCTGCCGTCTATGGGGTCGCACAGAGTCGGACACGACTGAAGTGACTTTGCATAGCATAGCATAGCTTCTACAAAAAAATCTTTAGGTAGGAAGAGCCATGAGTATTTCTTTGGCATTACACAGTTTGCTAGAACTCCGATTCTTCAGCATTTAGTCATGGTTGTCTCTTCAGAATGTCCCATCCACTTCTCCCAGTTGCCAAAGGTAGTGCTAGTAAACTGGCTCTTGGAGAGAGAAACTGCTGCTGCTGCTGCTGCTGCATCGCTTCAGTCGTGTCCGACTCTGTGCGACCCCATAGATGGCAGCCCACCAGGCTCCCCTGTCCCTGGGATTCTCCAGGCAAGAACACTGGAGTAGGTTGCCATTTCCTTCTCTAATGCATGAAAGTGAAAAGTGAAAGTGAAGTCACTCAGTCCTGTCCAACTCTTAGTGACCCCATGGACTGCGGCCCACCAGGGTCCTCCGTCCATGGGATTTTCCAGGCAAGAGTACTGGAGTGGGGTGCCATTGCCTTCTCCGTGGAGAGAGAAAGGGAATCCTTTATTTTAGAATTTTCCAGTTTTCTTAATATAAATACATCCACCATTGCCTATGCAAGGAATTAGTGCTTCACAGTTGATTCACAATTTTTCTCTTCCTATTCTTATCTTACTTAACTCAGGTCCTTCATTTTACCTGTCTTCTCTACGTCTCTATACTTAAGATGAAAGAAAGTTGCTCATTGTTTCTGAAGCTGATTTTGAAAACTATAAGAAAATTCAAATATTTAGAACTCATTGGGACAGTTTTCAGGCTCCTCCTTACTTGGTCAAAGTGTTGGAATTTAAAGTATGTAACTGAAGAGTTATACACTTCTGGAGAACAGCAGAGAAGTAGATCTGGAAGGAATTAAGAGGCTGAGCCAAAGCGGAAACAATGCCCAGTTGTGGATGTGTCGAGGTGAAAGTAAAGTCTGATGTTGTAAAGAACAATATTGCATAAGAACCTAGAACATTAGCTCCATGGATCAAGGTAAATTAGAAGTGGTCAAACAGGAGATGGCAAGAGTGAACATCAACATTTTAGCAATCAGTGAACTAAAATGGACTGGAATGGATGAACTTAATTCAGATGACCATTAAATCTACTACTGTGGGCAAGAATCCCTTAGAAGAATTGAAGTAGCCATCATAGTCAACAAGAGTCTGAAATGCAGTACTTGAGTTCAAGCTCAAAAATGACAGAATGAACTTGGTTTGTTTCCAAGGCAAAGCATTCAGTGTCACATTAATCCAAGTCTATGCCCCAACCACTAATGCTGAAGTTGAATGGTTCTATGAAGACCTACAAGATCATCTAGAACTAAAACCAAAAAAAAAAAAAAAGATATCCTTTTCATCATAGGAGACTGGAACGCAAAAGTAGGAAATCAAGAGACACTTGTAGTAAAAGGAAAACTTGGCCTTCAAATACCAAATGAAGCAGAGGAAAGGCTAACAGTTTCACCAAAAGAATGCACTGGTCATGGCAAACACTGTCTTTTCAACAATACAAAAGATGACTCTAAACATGAACATTACCAGATGGTCAATACTGAAATCCGACTGATTATATTCTTCAAAGCCAGTGATGGAGAAGCTCTACATAGTCAGCAAAGACAAGACCAGGAGCTGACTGTGGCTCAGATCACGAACTTCTTATCACAAAATTCAGACTTAAGTTGCAAAAAGTAGAGAAAACCACTAGACCACACAAGTATGACCTAAATCAAATCCCTTATGATATACAGTAAAGTTACAAATAAGATTTAAAGGATTACATCTGATAGTTTGCCTGAAGAACTGTGGATGGAGGTTTGTAACACTGTACAGGAAATTATTTCAAACAATTATTAAGATAACAGTAGCATTTATGAGGGTGGAGAAGATTATATATGACAAACAACCAGAAACTGATGTTTACAATGAAGTATGGCACCCCACCCCAGTACTCTTGCCTGGAAAGTCCCATGGATGGAGGAGCCTGGTGGGTTGCAGTCCATGGGGTCGCTAAGAGTCGGACGCGACCGAGCAGCTTCGCTTTCACTTTTCAGTTTCATGCACTGGAGAAGGAAATGGCAACCCACTCCAGTGTTCTTGCCTGGAGAATCCCAGGGACGGGGGAGCCTGGTGGGCTGCCGTCTATGGGATCGCACAGAGTCGGACACGACTGAAGCGACTTAGCAGCAGCAGCAGCAAGGCTGAAAAGGAGAGGATGCAATATTCTAAGGAGCACAATAACAGAGCAGATAAGCACTTACCATTTTTCTCCTGCCACAATGCTTGGGAGGGGTGAAATTTCTATGTGGCTTATTTTGGAGTATATTTCAGGGACATCTAGCATTTCACTATATTCAAATAACAATAACATGAATAAGCATGAGTGATAATATCAAATGACTACCTTTCATTTTATCTAATTTATAATAAAAATCAGTTGGAAATTCTAGAACATTATTAGAAAGCATGACATAACTCATAATAGGATGTTATCATCTTATATTTTCTAAAACCCCTCTTTAAAGCACACATTATTATTATTCCTATACAATTGATAAGAAAAGTAGCATTGAGAAAGATAACAAAACACTGAGTGAATGTAGATTATTTTTTACTCAAGGTCACATAGCTGGTGAATGATAGAACATAAATTCATTCATTCATTCAGCAAAAATTTATTGAGTGTTGACATTACTGTTGATAAAAAGGTCTCCGTTCTGTTCAGTTTACATTCTATTGAAGGACAAAAATTATTAATTCATCATCACAACATAGCAATAAATGCAGTGGTACACGTATGCAGAGAATACTCTTGGAGCACATAAACTGGTACCCTAAATAATACTGAGGGCTGGAGAAGAAAGTAAAATGCAAGCTGACATTTAAAGAACTACTAGAAGCCTGGTAGATAAATAATTTTGGGAAGGACATGCCAGAGGAAACAACACATTGAAAGGCAATGGGAAAATATGGTCAATATTTGAATAACTTCACTAATTTCAATGTGCTGAATGTATAAGAATGACTGGTGAGAACTAAAGCTAGAGACGCAGAGGCCAATAATATATTGAATACATGACTTTATCTCTTAATTTTTGCCCAGGATACCTGACCTGAAAAATATGTGCTTATTAGTACCTGCATCTTGTTAAAGCAAAGATTAAAAATTCACAATGTGAAAGAAAGGATGAAATCTCAGACACTGCAGAGCTTCTGGATCTTAGAATACTCTCAGAAAGATAAATGTGGCCTATTGATGCATTATGAGCAGGGATATGACAAAAATACAAATTTAGAAAGTGCGTTTCAGACGCAGCATAAAGGACTGAGGGACTGAGGGGAAGAAAGTAGAGACTGATCAGAAAACACTTGCAAAAGTTCAAATGAGAAGTAGGAATAGTTTTGTTTTGTTTTTTCCAGGTTCGATGCATGAGACAGGGTGCTCAGGGCTGGTGCACTGGGATGACCCAGAGGGATGGGATGGGAAGGGAAGTGGGAGGGAAGCTCAGGATGGGGAATACATGTATACCCATGGCTGATTCATGTAAATGTATGGCAAAACCACTACAATATTGTAAAGTAATTAGCCTCCAATTAAAACAAATAAATTTTAAAAAGTTTAAAAAGAGCAGTTTTAATTAAGGCTGTGATAAGAATAAAGCACAACATTAGGATATTAAACTATGCATATTAATATCTGATAGAATGAGTGAGTGAGTGAAGTCGCTCAGTCCTGTCCGACTCCTTGCGACCCCGTGGACTATAGCCTATCAGGCATCTTTGTCCATGAGATTCTCCAGGCAAGAATACTGGAGTGGGTTACCATTTCCTTCTCCAGGGGATCTTCCCAACCCAGGGATTGAACCCGGGTCTCCCGCATTGGAGGCATATTCTTTAATCTCTGAGCCACCAGGGAAGCCACCTCTGAGAGAATAGGTATTTATTAATATCAAGTAGGGTACAATACGGGGAAGGCAATGGCACCCCACCCCAGTACTTTTGCCTGGAAAATCCCATTGACGGAGGATCCTGGTAGGTTCCAGTCCATGGGGTCGCTAAGAGTCGGACACGACTGAGTGACTTCACTTTATTTTTTCACTTTCATGTATTGGAGAAGGAAATGGCAACCCACTCCAGTATTCTTGCCTGGAGAATCCCAGGGACGGGGGAGCCTGGTGAGCTTCCGTCTATGGGGTCGCACAGAGTCGGACACGACTGAAGCAACTTAGCAGCAGCTGCTGCAGCAGGGTACAATAGCTCAATGTTTCTAGTTTATTATATAACACAGCTGTTAACATTTTGGGGTTACAGACTTTTTAAAGAATCTGAGTAACCCCTGCCCTACAATTAAAAGGAATTCATACTATTTCATGAGGTCCATGAATCTATCCAAAATACTAGACTATTACATTGGATTAATCTATGAAGATATGAATACAGAAAGAAAAAACAACTTGGAGAGAAAGAGTGCTATTCAGTCCATTTATTCTCAAAACATTAATGTGCTATAAAAGAGATACTAAGAACTTGAGGCATATTGATCTGAAAGACAGCAGATAACTCACTGGTGAAGATAGAGTTTTAAATATCTAAAGACAGAGTATACAACAGAGTAAACAGTAAAAAAACAACAACAAAAAAAAATGGGCGGGGGGTGGGGGGCACGTGTCCTTGGACCATGATAAGTTAGGGAATGATCAAAGGATAGAGGTACACATGGGAATAAAAAGCAAAAGAAGATATCTGGGCATCAAAGTTGGGAATTTCAAGAACCACTGCCAGACTTTGGAAATTAAACAATATTGTTGTGAATTATCTAATTTCAACACTACTTATAGGTTTCTCCAAAATTTTTATCTAATAGAGATTTTAGTATTGTTTAATGCACTTACCCTTGGACAGCAAAGATTTCAAACCAGTCAATCCTAAAGGAAATCAACCCTGAATGTTCATTGGAAAGACTGATTCTGAAGCTGAAGCTCCAATACTTTGGTCACCTAATGCGAAGAGCTGACTCATTGGAAAAGACCCTGATGCTGGGAAAGATTGAAGTCAGGGAAAGGACCACAGAGGATGAGATGGTTTGATGGCATCACCGACTCAATGGACTTGAGTTTAAGCAAGCTCCAGGAGATGGGAAGGATAGGGAAGCCTGACATACTGCAGTCCATGGGGTCACAAGAGTCAGACACGACTGAGAGACTGAACAACAAAAGTGCATTTAGTGTTACTTTATATGATGCTATGTTTATACGTTTATATTTTCTAAAATTTTAAACTTATATTTGATATGTGAATGTATGAAGGCATGTCTGTGTTTGTGTATGTGTAGCCACTCAATCATAAAAGCACCCTAGTTTATAACTGACAATAATGAAGCTTGTGGTATAATTTGGATATGGCTCCAGCCTGAAAAATCTTCTGACTTTATGACAAGAAAGAAAAATAAATGTAATTGGTTTAGAGTTTATCTAACATTACTAATTATTCCTGTGCAATACTGGGTACATCACTGTCTTTTTCAATACACTGTATAGTGTTAAACACAAGAGAAACAAAGTCCAAGAAAGTTACTCTCAACTGCATCTGTTTTCCAGAACTCAACTATAGTCTTCCTCTATCAATGGATAGGAAGCTAATATTTTCAGGAAAATAAAATGATGACAACTTCAGCACACAGATGATGAATTTGTAATATAAAGAGTTCATACATTTTAGATTTCAGTAATTTCTCTTGACAAATTCAAGATTCATTAAAACATTTGTTCAAGATCTATCAACAGAGATTCTTTGTAAAAATGTGGATGATGGCATGTATATTTGAGGCACTTTACCATTTTGAAGTTAATACACAATATGTTATTTGGTATTCAGAATTCCTTGAGGTATGTAGGTAATACTTTTGTTGAAAGTGGAAGCTTAAGGGAATTTTTCAATATAAATGTAGCAAGAGCTGGAAGCCAGTCCAGTTAAGACTCTAGTCATCTATGCTATGCTAAGTCACTTCAGTCGTGTCCGACTCTGTGCGACCCCATAGACAGTAGCCTACCAGGCTCTCCCGTCCCTGGGACTCTCCAGGCAAGAACACTGGAGTGGGTTGCCATTTCCTTCTCCAATGCGTGAAAGTGAAAAGTGAAAGTGAAGTCGCTCAGTCATGTCTGACTCTTAGCGACCCCATGGACTGCAGCCCACCAGGCTCCTCCGTCCATGGGATTCTCCAGGCAAGAGTACTGGAGTGGGGTGCCATTGCCTTCTCCGCTAGTCATCTATACTTACCATTGAATTTCACTAACTTTGAGTGAGATGAAATTATGGGAGATGAAATTGCTTTGTTATGTCAGTTATTCTATTCCAGGAATACCCCTTTGATTAAGTGCAGGTGCAGAACATTATTTTAAGTTCTATTTTACTATGGTCATATGACAAGCTTTCAGTAAATTGCATAAAATGATAATTTAGTGTAACAAATACTGCACAAGTAACTAGAGTATGCCCAGGTAAGCTGTCTAAACATGAGAGAATCTCAGAAACAGCTGTGTTACATCTGGAAGAGCACTATGATGACATTTCAGATTTTTGCTTTAATTCTGTTAAATGGTAACAGTAATACTATAGTGTCATTATTTCAAAGAATGAAGGTGACACTGGAAAGAGGAAAACCAAATACAAGCCTTACTGTTTACCTTTTTGTCAATTCTACATCACTACTTCACCTCACCATCCTTAAAACAGGTCACTTCACTTGATTCATTCCTCAGGCCAGAATACCAGACAGAACATGTGAGGCCTTCAGAGCACCTCAGTGGAGAAAGTAAGTGTATGTAAGTATCTGGTCAGAGAAAATTTAGAGATCTGAAAAATTTAGATATCTGAAGGTGACTGATTTTGAGTTCAGATTGTTGATGTTACATTTCCCTTAAATTTCTAAAAAGAGATCTGTTTCTGTCCACCCCTCAAATCGCAAGGCCCAAGTTGAACTACCATTGTATACCCTGTTTGACCACATTACTGGTATAGTCTCAGTGCTTTTGCTGTACCAAGAAAGTTATATATTTTTTGTGAAAACAACTATAGGAAAGATTTTTGATAGAAACCTTCTCCTGTCACATCACATTACGTGAAAGAAAGACTGGTAGAATAATTAATCTAAGGATTTTAGGTCCAGTACAGATTTTGATAGTCTGAATATGACTGAATAGAATCATTAATATCAAAAGGCAAAAGTTGTATTTTGTCATATGGAACCTGTGAATAAGATCTTTGAGTCTGTTATCTATAAAACAGTGCATTAGAAAAAGTTAACAATGGTTTCTATCATCCATCTCAGTGATTGCACATAGCATATACTTAATAAATATACTGTGAATAATATTCCATTTTTTCTATACTGTAATCTCCTATAGCATTTCCTACACTGCATGCATGCTAAGTTACTTCAGTCTTGTCCAGTTCTTTGCAATGCTATGGACTGTAGCCTGCCAGGCTCCTCTGTACATGGGATTCTCCAGGCAACAAATACTGGAGTGGTTACCGTGTCCTCCTCCGGGGAATCTTCCTGACCCAGGGCTTGAACCTATATCTCTTACATTTCCTGTATTAGCAGGTAGGCAGATTCTTTACCACTATTGCCACCTGTGAAGCCCACATGTACTAGAACCTAGCTGTAAATTACTTTGTATTTTTCTTAATTCTCTGTTTTGTTAAATGATATCATAACTCCTTAAGGTCAAAAAGAGACACTTTTGTAAATCTCTTACACCTCCCAAAGTGTCTAATTGATGCTACTCAAAAATGTTTTTAAAATAAATAATTTATAAATATCATATATAATTATTAGCCATAAACTTTCAAAAATTCCTGAAAGGAAATTTCAATGTTTCTTGAAAATGAAGTCCAATATCTCAAAAATCACAGTGATTTTTTTTTCGGATTAAAATTACTCATTACTTTGTGAAATATTCTCAGTAAATTTAAAAATGCTGTGTATTTTATTCACTAGGCTACTTATATACAGTACCTCCTTTACATTAAGCCCCTTTTCCAAGTCAACAATTATTTCCATTGGCACACTAGGTCTTTTTCCATGCTTGCATTTCTTTTCCAAACTGCAGAGACACTTACTGGAATACTGAATGCGAATTTTATAAATTTAAGACCATGTTCTCTTCACTTTCAAGTTCCTTATAACAATGTGTCCCACTGTGCTTTGTACACTGGTGAAGCTCGAAACATTCTGTACATGAATGAATCATTCTTTCATAATATAACAATAATAACTATTTGGTAAACAACTTAAGGAATGAATTTATCCCATCTCAATGATTCTAGGATGACTGCACATGATAAATAGGTAAGTATTAACAGACATTAATACTTTTCTCAAGATGGAGACCTACTCAATCATCTAATTTTTGTGCTTTTATAGGGACATATTGCAATCTTTAAAAGTTAACAAACAATGGAATAATAAACTTTAGCCAACTCACAATTTGTGATGAGTCACTTCATATTTAAAAATCCTACATCTTGAAAACAAAAAAGAGGGGTGGGAGTAAGAAAGACAAGGATTAGGAGATAGAAGAGGAGAAAGAGAAAGGAGGAGGAAAAAATTATGTGAGGCCCAATTTCTCTTGAACTAATCAAAATCTTAATAAAAACGTGTGCTATTGGTTAGGTAACCAGTTTAATGGATAGAAGTACCACACAGTGTTCTATACCATTTAGCTCTTCTTACGTAACTAAATCACTCTAAAAAATAGAAGTGCCATATGGTTAAACAAAATTTGGTTTCTCTTACCTCTGTCAGTAGTAAAGAATAATTCATTTCAATGTGAACTACAAACATTTTCAACACTGCAGAATAAACTAAATTCATTTTGGCATTTAACTCAATTAGAAATAATATATTGTTGATTATGTATGTGCAGTTTATTCATTTGAATGTCTAGCACTCACAACTGATTAAATCAGCATATGCAGCCTGAATATTAAACACATTAGATGATATTTCTAGATTTTTACTACTGTAAATTGAGGAACTCAATTTCATTTAAAAGCAGATAGCAATTAAAATGAAATTTTAAGATAAAGTACCATAATCCATTCAAAATTGGTTTTCACAGGTAGCCTTCTGATAATTTCTTTAGATATTGCTTCTACAGTAATGTCATAAAACACATTAAGCAAAAATCCAGGAGGGGGGAAGAAAGGCAGTAGGGATGGTAAAATGTAATAATCCTGGCCCAGTAAAGAATTAAATTTGATGAGATCACAAACGCTTTTCCCTCCTTTTTTACAGTTGTTCCAACTAAGCTGCTTTGAGATTGAAAGCTGGAAATAAAAGCTCAGTGATTTTGATGAGTGCTGCATACTATGTTTGGTATATGGAACCAAATCCAGGAAAAGAAATTCTGGTCCATTCTCCTTACTGGCTGGAGTGGGTAGCTTATCCCTTTTCCAGGGGATCTTCCCAAGCTAGGGATAGAACCCAGGTCCTCCCGCATTGCAGGCAGATTCTTTACCATCTAAGCCACCAGGGAAGCCCCCTTACGGCCTAATATTCCCACATCTGTATAACTCATATCTGTAGGTCTATCACACTATGAGATAAAAGAGAATTAGACATTACAGTGCAAGATAGTGTATAAAGTAAATGGAGTCAGACGGTTTGAGTTAAAATCAAGACTGAAAACATATTAGTTTTCTGACTAAAAATATATTATTTTAGATGTTCTGAGCTTCTGATTCATTAACATAGAACATCCTAATACTAACTTAGTGACTTAACAACAACAAATGTAAAAAAATTATTTTTAAAATATTAGACTTCTGTAATATGTAGACTAATGTTAATGGTAATAAAAACAACTGCCTTATGATACAGCAATCCCACTGCTGGGCATACACACTGAGGAAACCAGAATTGAAAGAGACACGTGTACCCCAGTGTTCATCGCATGGAAGCAACCTAGATGTCCATCAGCAGATGAATGGATAAGAAAGCTGTGGTACATATACACAGTGGAGTATTACTCAGCCATTAAAAAGAATACATTTGAATCAGTTCTAATGAGGTGGATGAAACTGGAGCCTATTATACAGAGTGAAGTAAGCCAGAAAGAAAAACACCAATACAGTGTACTAATGCATATATATAGAATTTAGAAAGATGGTAACAATAACCCTGTATACGAGACAGCAAAAGAGACATTGATGTATAGAACAGTCTTTTGGACTCTGAGAGAGGGAGAGGGAGAGGGTGGGATGATTTGGGAGAATGGCATTGAAATATGTATAATATCATATATGAAACGAGTCGCCAGTCCAATTTCGATGCACGATACTGGATGCTTGGGGCTGGTGCACTGGGACGACCCAGAGGGATGGTATGGGGAGGGAAGAGAGAGGAGGGTTCAGGCTGGGGAACACATGTGTACCTGTGGCAGATTCATTTTGATACATGGCAAAACCAATACAATATCGTAAAGTTAAATTAAAAAAAAAAAAAAAAAAAAAACTATAGTTTAAAGAAGGTGACATTGTTGAAGAAACAGAAGGAGAAATTCAGATTTCTGGAACTCAGTCAAATTCTTCAACCCTGATGATCTAAGAAAGCAAGACTCTCCATAACAATTAGTGATGAAATATCCTTGTTGTTTACACATCTAGTGACATCATCTAGAGTACAAACCATATTCTGTTTGATTTTCAGGAAGAGCTGAATTGCCTATTCAGCTCATGTACCTGCTATAACTAGTTTTTACTTTGACCTATTATTTTCACTAAATATTTATACCCCAAATCCCTCTTATCTGACTTTCCCACTCCTGATCAAGTGGCTCTTCATGTGTCCCAGTAGCATAATATACATAAGCCATTCACAGACTTTACCAAGTGTGTGTGTGTGTGTGTGTGTGAAAGTCGCTCAGTCATGTCCAACTCTTTGCAACCCCATGGACTATACAATCTATGAAATTCTCTAGGCCAGAATACTGGAGTGGGTAGCCTTTCCCTTTTCACAGACTTTACCATAAGTAGTATAAATCATGGATTTCTCAGTCCATGCTAAGCTTCTTGGAGTCAGGAGCTTGTATGCTCTGTATTGTTGGAAGTATCTGACTCATAGTAAGAACTTATTAAGCAATCCAAAGGATGTTGATCAAATACATTGTTTAAGTGGGAGTATGTTGCCTGATTTAGCAAACAAAAATACAGGATGTCCAATTGCATTTGAATTTCAGATATTCAACACAAATTTAGAACTTATATGAAAAGTGATATCACTCAGTCGTGTCTGACTCTCTGCAATCCTATGGACACCAGGCTCCTCCATCCATGGGATTGTCTAGGCAAGAGTACTGGAGTGGGTTGCCATTTCCTTCTCCAGGGAATCTTCCCGACCCAGGGATCAAACCCAGGTCTCCCACATTGTAGACAGATGCTTTACTGTCTGAGCCAGCAGGGAAGTCCTACCTATATGAAAAATGTATTGTTTATCTTAATTTCAAATCTTATTAGGTGTTCTATATTTTATTTGGTGGTGCTGTTAAATGAGAAAGAAAAATTTTAGATGGCTTTGAGGCAATTGAATTCAGATAACTACATCACAGAAATCATTTAAATTCAACTCTAAGTTAGAAATAATGCATGTAAGGAAGAACAAAATCATTCAAGTTAAAAACATGAATTTACTGCTCAAAGAAGCACAACGATTTCTCTTATGCTAACCTTTTTAGTATACTTATTAGCATATTAAAACAGAAATTAAAACACCTATAAAAGATATATACCTTCAAATTAAAGATCAATTTTGCCATTATTGTTTAGCATATATTCACGTCTCCATTTCTTTGAAGTTGGACTTAAGCAGTTAACTTGCTTAGCTCTATTCTATAAGTGTGGAAGTGATAGTGTGTCAATTTCAAGTCTAGGTCTTAAGAAGAAACAGTTAGAACTGAACATGGTACAATGGACTGGTTCAAAATTGGGAAAAGAGTGTGTCAGGGCTCTATATTTTCACCCTGTTTATTTAAATTATATGCAGAGTACATCATGCAAAATGCTGGGCTAGATGAATCACAAGTTGGAATCAAGAGTGTTGGGAGAAATATCACCATCTCATATGCACGTGACACCACCCTAAAGGCAGAAGAAATAAAGAGGAAATAAAGAGCCTCTTGATGAAGGTGAAAGAGGAGTGTAAAAAAGCTGGTTTAAAATTCAACATTCAAAAATTAAGATCATGGCATCTGGTCCCATCACTTCATGGCAAACAGATGGGAAAAAATGGGAAAGGTGACAGACTTTATTTTCTTGGGCTCCAAAATCATTCCAGATGGTGACTGCAGCCTTGAAATTAAAAGATGCTTGCTTCTTGGAAGAAAAGCTATGACAAACCTAGACAGCTTATTAAAGAGCAGAGACATCACTTTGATGTCTGTATGGTCAAAGCTATGGTTTTTCTAGTCGTGGATGTGAGAGTTGGACTATAAAGAAAGCTGAGCACTGAAGAATTGATGGTGTTGAACTGTGGTGTTGGAGAAGACTCTTGAGAGTCTCTTGGACTGCAAGGAGATCCAACCAGTCCACCCAAAAGGAAATCAGTCCTGAATATTCATTGGAAGGACTAATGCTAAAGCTGAAAATCCAATTCTTTGGCCACCTGATACAAAGAACTGATTCATTGGAAAACACCCTGATGCTGGGAAAGATTGAAGGTAGGAGGAGAAGGGGACCACAGAGGATGAGATGGTTAGATGGCATCACCAACTTGATGGACATGAGTTTGAATAAGCTCTGGAAGTTGGTGATGGTCAGGGAAGCCTGGCATGCTGCAGTCCGTGGGGTCACAAAGAGTCAGACATGACTGAGCAACTGAACTGAACTGAACTGTATGGATGTAAGAGTCAGGCCACAAAGAAGGCTGACTGCTGAAGAATAGATGCTTTTGAATTGTAGTGTTGAAGAAGACTCTTAAGAGTCCCTTGGACTGCAAGGTGATCAAATCAGTCAACCCTATAGGAAATCAATCCTGAATATTCATTGGAAGGGCTTCCATGGTGGCTCAGATGGTAAAGAATCTGCCTGCAGTGGCAGGAGACTCGGGTTCAACCCCTGGGTCAGGAAGATACCCTGGAGAAGGAAATGACAACCCACTCCAATATTCTTGTCTAGAGAATCCCATGGACTGAGGAGCCTGGTGGGCTACAGTCCATGGGGTCATAAGAGTCAGACACGACTTAACAACTAAACCACCACCATTAGTTGGAAGGACTGACACTGAAGTTCCAATACTTTGACTACCTGATGCAAAGAGCCAACTCATTGGAAACGACCCTGATGCTGGGAAAGACTGAGGGCAGGAGGAGAAGGGGATGACAGAGGATGAAAAGGCTAAATGCTATTATCAACTCAATGGACATGAATTTGAGAATACTCTAGGAGATAGAGAAGGACAAAGAAGCCTGGCACATGGCAGTCCATGGGGTTGCAACAATTGAGCGACTGAACAACATTTTTGCTTAGTCTGCTGCTGGTAGAGTCAAGTTCTTCTATGAAAAGAAAATGCCCCAGGTAGCTGTTGCCTCTTTAGCCTAAACTCTGGATTGAAACAGGTAAAGCCAAACCCAGAAACTCAGAGCTTGAGGTAGAGTCACCCAAGCTGACCTGCACACTCGCCATTAAAGATTAAGGATATAATGTGGAATGCCACTCATGCTTTGTTGATATTATGCAACAGTAGCAAATTGATCCAGCCACAGTTTTCACAAAAACACTCTTCATCACTGCAGTCCCAGGCAAACCTGTACAACTGGACCCTCAGCAGGGTTAAATGATATGTATAAAGCATTTTTCCCCTTTTTCCTGCATTAGAGGTGGGGTGGGAGAGACAAATTTACTTCCTTGGTTGCTTATTTATTATCATATATTAAATAAGCTTATCTTCCACTGTACCTTTGGGACATATTTGTAAGACTGTACTTGTTTACATCCTGCACTTAATGGGAACTAGCTTTTTTTTTTTTTTTTTTCAAAAACAAATGCACTCTGTTTATTGAGGAATCAGAGATGTCAAAAAAATGATAGCATTACCTTGCATTTTAAAAAATCTTACTGGCAGAAAAATCATTAATCCCAGTATTTATTTTTTCCTTACAAAAAAACACGAGTTAGTCCTGGTCCAAGAGAGAGAAAGCTTCTATATTTCAAAGAGAAATAATATTTTTCTTTAGAGGAACTTATCCTGGGGACTATTTCCTTTGATTTTCTTCCTCACTATTTAAGGCTGCATAAATGCTATGAAATTACCTAGGAACTATTAAGCACATAGATGTATATTTGCTAGGAAATCAAAGGATATAACAGCTACAGATAGTCAGGAATTTTACAGAACTCCAACTGTGTGCAAAGCAATATACAGACTTCCCCCCACTATTTGAAAGTAGAGGGTTTCTATGAAACATTTCATAAGCTGAAATGGCATAAAGTGAAGAAACAGTTACATTAGGACATTTCTTGCTAACATATGCACCAAGTGATACTCACATAGTTCATGGGGCTTGATCAAGATGGCAGAGTAGGGGGATACCGAGCTCACCAAACACACAAACATATCAAAAATACATCTGCATGTGGAGTAATTCTTAGTGAAAAAGTGAAGACTGGCAGAAAGACTTTTCTATAACCAACACTGTAAAGAAACATTCACACAGGTTTAGACAGGAAGGGAAAAGAAGCCATCCCCTAGAAGACACAGAATTGGGAGATCTGTGTCATCTCCAAATGGGGAAGATCACACAGGCCCTAGAGAGTAAATGGTTTGAACCACATATTGGGCACCCCAGTCCTGGAATTCAACACAAGGAAGATGAACCCCTAGGCTGGTTTGAAGACCAGTGGCATTGGCAGTAGAACTGTGTGAAATTTGGATTCTGCTTGTGAATAGTGCACATAATCCTGCTTGCTTCTCAAACAAGGCAGAAGAAGCTGACTGAAATGGCACAGGACTCTGGCCAGTTTTCCATGACTGCCCCAGCATATGCACTGGCCCAAATCAGTACCCAGTCTTGCACCTCTGACTCTTCAGGACAGCTCCCTGGAAGGCAGAAAGTTGCCATTGCTGAGAAGAGTGCTCAACTGTGGGGGACTGAGCTGGCTCAGACCTGGCACAGCATCTGAACAGGGTAGGGCAGCCATTACTGGCACTCCTGGAGGAGGCAGACTGGAAGTGGTCTCAAATTATGACTGGTATGCCAGACTGCCCCAAGCACATGCCTGACCAACAGCAGGTGCACACTCCAGCCCTTCTTGATCCATCACTGCTCCCTTCTGGGATGAAGTCATTGATGCTGGGAAGGGGTAAAGTACAGATTTAAAACAACAGAATCAGCTTGAACTTGAAACACAGGGCTTCTGCTTCAGTATATTAGGACCCACCCCTAACCCTATTAGAGGTTGTCAGCCATTGAGCAAAGAAAGAGCCCTGATGCACACCAGACTCCTAACTTAAACCCTCCTTCTCCAACCCCACATCCCACCAAGGTGGTAGCTGTCAGCACACCCTCAGGGAAGATGAACCTCCTGTTCACTTCAGCTCCAGCTCTCCCACCAAAGCCACTGGATACAGACAGACTATCCAAGGACTCACCTATACAAAGACATCCCATCAAGATTGGAATAGGTAAAAGCTTCACCTAATTTCACAGAGACAAAGTTAAGCAAAATGAGAAGACAGATAATCAGATCAGATCAGATCAGTCGCTCAGTCGTGTCCCACTCTTTGTGACCCCATGAATCACAGCACGCCATGAATTGCAGCACGCCAGGCCTTCCTGTCCATCACAAACTCCCGGAGTTCACTCAGACTCACATCCATCAAGTCAGCGATGCCATCCAGCCATCTCATCCTCTGTAATCCCCTTCTCCTCTTGCCCCCAATCCCTCCCAGCATCACAGTCTTTTCCAATGAGTCAACTCTTCACATGAGGTGGCCAAAGTACTGGAGTTTCAGCTGTAGCATCAGTCCTTCCAAAGAAATCCCAGGGCTGATCTTCAGAATGGACTGGTTGGATCTCCTTGCAGTCCAAAGGACTCTCAAGAGTCTTCTCCAACACCACAGTTCAAAAGCATCAATTCTTCGGCGCTCAGCCTTCTTCACAGTTCAACTCTCACATCCATACATGACCACAGGAAAAACCATAGCCTTGACTAGATGAACCTTTGTTGGCAAAGTAATGTCTCTGTTTTTGAATATGCTATCTAGGTTGGTCATAACTTTCCTTCCAAGGAGAAGGCATCTTTTAATTTCATGGCTGCATAATAGAAAACAAGAAGGAAAAAAAAAACAAAACCACTGAAAAAAACAACTAATGAAATATTCTTGTTTTTCAGTAGCTAATTTGTGTCTGATTCTTTGTGACACAAAGGACTGCAGCATGCCAGGCCTCCCTGTTCTTCACTGTGTCCTGGAGTTTGCTCAAACTCATGTCCATTGTGTTGATGATGCCACCCAACCATCTCAAACTCTGTCGTCCCCTTCTCCTCCTGCCCCCAATCCCTCCCAGCATCAGAATCTTTTCCAATGAGTCAACTCTTCGCATGAGGTGGCCAAAGTAGTGGTGTTTCAGCTTTAGCATCATTCCTTCCAAAGAAATCCCAGGGCTGATCTCCTTCAGAATGGACTGGTTGGATCTCCTTGCAGTCCAAGAGACCCTTAAGAGTCTTCTCCAACACCACAGTTCAAAAGCATCAATTCTTCGGTGCTCAGCCTTCTTTGCAGTCCAGCTCTCACATCCATACATGACCACTTGAAAAACCATAGCCTTGACTAGATGGACCTTTGTTGGCAAAGTAATGTCTCTGCTTTTGAATATGCTATCTAGGTTGGTCATAACTTTCCTTCCAAGGAGTAAGCATTTTTTAATTTTATTCTTAGCATCTGATTATGGCAGATAGTAGGTATTTGGTAAATATCTGTTAAATGGATTAATGAATGTGGGCAGCAATGAAATAACACTCTTCTTTTATAATTTATCATATGCTGTGGGTACACTATAGATTTCAAATGATAAATTTTATACTTTAAATAATCATATAGTCATTTTTATATGTGTGAAATTCATGTGGCAAAAGAATTTCAATGAAGTAGTTTCAAATGAAGTATCTAATTAATTTAAAAGCAACAGCTCAAGCCTTGATTTTCATATTACCCAGTACAATGATAGGGGTTTTCACATAAGTATTAAAGAGATACTTGTTTTGCTTGATGAAAAATAATAAGACTGTAAATAATATTTCATTAAACTCAATTTTTTTTTTACAAGTCATGTTTAGAGAAAAGGAGGATCAGTTCAGTTCAGTTCAGTTAAATTGCTCAGTCATGTCCGACTCTTTGCAATCCCATGAATCACAGCATGCCAGGTCTCCCTGTCCATCACCAACTCCCGGATTTCACTCAGACTCACATCCATTGAGTCAGCAATGCCATCCAGCCATCTCATCCTCTGTCATCCCCTTCTCCTCCTGCCCTCAATCCCTTCCAGCATCAGAGTCTTTTCCAATGAGTCAACTCTTCGCATGAGGTGGCCAAAGGACTGGAGTTTCAGCTTTAGCATCATTCCTTCCAAAGAAATTCCAGGGCTAATCTCCTTTAGAATGGACTGGTTGGATCTCCTTGCAGTCCAAGGGACTCTCAAGAGTCTTCTCCAATACCACAGTTCAAAAGCATCAATTCTTCAGCGCTCAGCCTTCTTCACAGTCCAACTCTCACATCCATACATGACCACAGGAAAAACTATAGCCTTGACTAGATGAACTTTTGTTGGCAAAGTAATGTCTCTGCTTTTGAATATGCTGTCTAGGTTGGTCATAACTTTCCTTCCAAGGAGTAAGCGTCTTTTAATTTCATGGCTGCAGTCAACATCTGCAGTGATTTTGGAGCCCAAGAAAATAAAGTCTGACACTGTTTCCACTGTTTCCCCATCTATTTCCCATGAAGTGATGGGACCAGATGCCATGATCTACGTTTTCTGAATGTTGAGCTTTAAGCCAACCTTTTCACTCTCCACTTTCACTTTCATCAAGAGGCTTTTGAGTTCCTCTTCACTTTCTGCCATAAGGGTGGTATCATCTGCATATCTGAGGTTATTGATATTTCTCCCGGCAATCTTGATTCCAGCTTGTGTTTCTTCCAGTCCAGCTTTCCTCGTGATGTTCTCTGCCCAGAAGTTAAATAAGCAGGGTGACAATATACAGCCTTGACGAACTCCTTTTCCTATTTGGAACCAGTCTGTTGTTCTATGACCAGTTCTAACTGTTGCTTCCTGACCTGCATACAAATTTCTCAAGAGGCAGATCAGGTGGTCTGGTATTCCCATCTCTTTCAGAATTTTCCACAGTTTCTTGTGATTCACACAGTCAATGACTTTGACATAGTCAATAAAGCAGAAATAGATGCTTTTCTGGAACTCTCTTGCTTTATCCATGATCCAGCAGATGTTGGCAATTTGATCTCTGGTTCCTCTGCCTTTTCTAAACCAGCTTGAATATCTGGAAGTTCACAGTTCACATATTGCTGAAGTCTGGCTTGGAGAATTTTGAGCATTACTTTACTAGCATGTGAGATGAGTGCAATTGTGCAGTAGTCTGAGCATTCTTTGGCATTGTCTTTCTTTGGGATTGGAATGAAAACTGACTTTTTCCAGTCCTGTGGCCACTGCTGAGTTTTCCAAATTTGCTGGCATATTGAGTGCAGCACTTTCACAGCATCATTTTCCAGGACTTGAAATAGTTCAACTGGAATTCCATCACCTCCACTAGCTTTGTTCGTGGTGATGCTTTCTAAGGCCCACTTGACTTCACATTCTAGGATGTCTGGCTCTAGGTCAGTGATCACACCATCGTGATTATCTGGGTCATGAAGATCTTTTTTGTGTAGTTCTTCTGTGTATTCTTGCCATCTCTTCTTAATATCTTCTGCTTCTGTTAGGTCCATACCATTTCTGTCCTTTATTTGGCCCATCTTTGCATTAAATGTTCCCTTGGTATCTCTAATTTTCTTGAAGAGATCTCTAGTCTTTGCCATTCTGTAGTTTTCCTCTATGTCTTTGCATTGATCACTGGAGAAGGCTTTCTTATCTCTTCTTGCTATTCTTTGGAACTCTGCATTCAGATGCTTATATAATCCAACTCAAGGAAAAATAAGTCAAAAAACACTTCCTATTTGCCTTAAAAAGGGTAGCACAATCATTTGGAACAAAGACAAATGCAATTTGACCACCATGTTTGTACACAAGGAAATATTTTGAAAGCCTAACATTTAAGTAAACACATATAGTTAAAACAGTATGGAAAGAAGACTCTAATTCATGATAGGCAGTCAAAAAAATTGAAATTTCCAGGAACATAACATATGTATGCATGATATTTGTGCTTATAAGAAAGACTATTTTAACAGTTCATGCATAACTGAAATAATAAATAGGTGGTTGGAGATCTTTCAGATGCTGGCATAATTTTCTTATTGAAGTAAATTTGGTTTATAAAATATTGTGTTATTTTCAGGAGTACTACATAGTGAATAAGTTTTTTGCAGATATACTCCATTGTAAGTTATTAAAAGATAATGGCTATAATACCCTGTGCCATATATCTTTGTTGCTTATCTATTTTACATATAATAGCTTATATTTGATAATTCCATTCCCCTAATATGCACCCCTCCCCAACTTTGGTAAGTACAAGTTCATCTTCTCTGTGAGTTTGTTTCTGTTTTGTTATGTATTTTTATTTGTTTTATATTTATACATAAGTAATAACATACAGTATTTGTCTTTTTCTGTTTGACTTACTTCAATAAGCATAATATTCTCTAGGCTCAACCATATTTCTGCCAATGGCAGAATTTCATTCTTCATTCTTTAGTAACACAACAGGAAACAAAACAAAACAAAAAAGCTTAAGTTCAATTATTCACAATTGAAGTAGATTAAATTAGACATTCTTAGCAGTACTAAGGGCTTCCCTGGTAGCTCAGCTGGTAAAGAATCTGCCTGCAATCAGGAGACCCCCAGTTCGATTCCTGGGTTGGGAAGATCCTGCGGAGCAGGGATAGGCTACCCACTTCAGCTGGTAAAGAATCTGCCTGCATTGTGGGACACCTGGGTTTGATCCCCGGGTTGGGAAGATCCCTTGGAGGAGGGCATGGCAACCCACCCCAGTATTCTTGCCTGGAGAATCCCCATGGACAGAGGAGCCAGACAAGAGTTGGACACGACAGCAACTAAACACAGCACAGTACCACAGAACTAAAGGCATTCCAAATTTTCAAATACTTTGGGGAAAATATACTAGTTTTCCCAAAATGTTGGGTTATATCTACCAGTATTTTCTCAAATGTTTCAGATGACAATCACATTAAATTATATCCCAGAAATATCCTATAATTCTAGCAAAATAGTATAAAATGCTGCATCTTTCATCTACACAGAAATTGAGATAGTTAATTATAAGAGAT
The DNA here is from genome assembly GCA_935064755.1 of Tragelaphus eurycerus. Classification (NCBI taxonomy): domain Eukaryota; kingdom Metazoa; phylum Chordata; class Mammalia; order Artiodactyla; family Bovidae; genus Tragelaphus; species Tragelaphus eurycerus. The sequence goes on along the minus strand of CAKXYN010000120.1, from coordinate 309,758 downwards.
TCATTTATAATAACATTGTAAGATTTTAAGACACTAAAAGAGAAACATTATATATTTTTTAAAAATCACTCCACTCTTTGATAGGTCCTTTGAACTTAATATTCCTGGTGATAATTGAAACTAAAATGTTATTCACATTTTTTTCTAATAGATAGTCTTAAGAGTTGTCTAAACAAGAAAGAGGGGATTCACATGACTGAAACAACTTAGCATAGCACAAACAAGAAAAAGAAAATCATATAACATTTTTCAAGAACTGAATCCAGGTATAGAGGAAATTTCAGTGGACAAAAATGTAAAATGATCTGGAAAAGAATTCAATAGTCTTCCTGCTTATCCAACTTGGCCAGATCCCTGCAATGGTCTTTGCTTTGTAGACCTTTTCACACAAACTTCAAATTCTATGACATAGTTGGAAACCTCTGGGAGAAGACATGAATTTTTTTCTCAGTATTTATTCTGATGCAGTACATTAAAGAAAATCAAGAAGCAAGGAAAGAAGGAAGGAAGGGAAGAAAGGCAGAGGAAAAACAAAAAGAAGAAAGAAAAAAAGACAAAAGAATGAGCAAAGGAGAGAATTTGCCATTACATGGCAGTCCCTCACAATACACTGATTGAAGTAATTCTGAGGTTTCATACAATTTGATATAATTATGCCCTCATTGAAGATGTCTCCTATTAAAAATATTCTAGGACTTATGTAAAAGAACTGTGTTATGGAGTAGAACAACATTGTTAATAATGTGTTGAAATTTGCTACAATGTACAATTGAGGAATAAATTCCAAAGAGACTGGAAAGTTCTATTAATGCAATACCAGCCTGCTTTTCCTTTGTGTGCTTAGTCACTCAGTCATGGCTGACTGTTCAGGACCCCTTGGATAGTAGACCACCAGGCTCCTCTGTTCATGGGGATTCTCCAGGCAAGAATACTGGAGTAGGTTGCCATGCTATCCTCCAGTAGATCTTCCCAACCCAGAGATTGAACTCAGGTCTCCTACATGGCTGGTAGACTCTTTATCATCTGAGCCACCAAGGAAGCCCAAGAATACTGGAATGAGATTCTTTATCAGCTGAGCTACCACATGTTGAAAATAAGTTTGAAAAAACAGCTGAGTCAAAGAAGTGTTTATAATGTGAAACAAAATGACTGTTTCTTTAAATACAAATTTTCCTTAGACTAAGCTCTCAGATTCAAGTTTAGTGTTATGATACATTAATTTGTGAACCATCATAGTAAATAATATCATCAAAATAGGTAAAAACAATTCAGGTAAAGAAATGAATACCAATAGAGTCTCACTGATCAACAAGTTTTTATCTACTATCTCCTATAGCAAAGTTCAGTGGGATAAATGTTTATGGAATTATTTCTCAGGCAAACAAAATATGAGTGAATGAGTCTATTCTCTAGAATCCACTTGTATAAATTTTATCCTTTGCAGTTGAAACTTTCAACCAAACCATCTGTCAGGGTAAGTAGGATAAGGTTTTAATTACTTACAGCAATGCAATTATACCATTAATGTTCAGCTAAAATTGAACCGATTCAATTTAATTAGCAATGCAGCTGTGAGTGGAAAGAGATGGGTTATTTCTGATAGCCAACACAAGAGGTTATAAAAACTCTTTTTTTCAGTTGCCAGGACTTTTTCTGGCATAATACCTATTCTGCTTTACTGCTCTTTGAATGTGTATGTGAATAAACACACACACAGTGTTTGGTAGGTAAAGGTGTATATATATATATCTATATATATATATATCTTTTCTGAAGGAATGTATGTTTATGTAGTATTATGTTTATATATGTTTCTGTGTATGTGTATATACACATATATATGATAACCAAGTAAGTCCATACACACACATACACTTCTATTTATAGCCATAAGTTTATATCTGTCCCACATATGATTTGAAAATAGAATTAATTCAACTCACTGAGAAACAATCTTCCTTTCAATTAAAGTTAATGTTTTACAGAATGCATCCTCCTTACAGTAGCAATACTAGTCCTGGGTAAGGGGAAAATAAAGCACAAGCATAAAATTTATTTAATCATTTGAAGATGCCTGCAATCTAATTGAGGAGATGAGACATCCATATACAGAATTGTTGAATAAAAATTCAAAAAAGATATTTGCAAGATAAAAAATAATTGAATAAAATAAATAATGTGTATATATTTTATAATTTAATAAAGTAAACAGCGTGTATTCAAATTTTTTTAAGGGGAAAAATAATGTACACTTGAAAAGATCAACATTTAGACTGTCCCTAAACTTCAAACAATGGTTTTAGGCAGAGTAGAGGGATGTGTGCCCATCTTTTCATATCAGAGCACGAAAATCACAACTAGCTGTTGAACAACCATTGAGAGGAAGACACTGCTAAGTCGCTTCAGTCATGTCCAACTCTGTGCGACCCCAGAGATGGCAGCCCACCAGGCCCCACCATCGCTGGGATTGTCCAGGCAAGAATACTGGAGTGGGTTGCCATTTCCTTCTCCAGGGGGTCTTCCCGAACAAGGGATCAAACCCAGGTCTCCCACAGTGGAGGCAGACACTTTAACCTCTGAGCCACCAGGCGGCACAATTACAATTAAATCAAATCCTATACCCACTGTGTGGGTGACTCACAAACTGGAGAACAATAATACCAAAGACGTTCTGCAGTGTTGTGAAGGATCTACGCCCCATATCAAGCTCCCCAGCCCAGGAATCTGGCCAAGGGACGGAATTGCCAGGGAATCTGACTTTGAAAGCCAATGGGAATTGATTACAGAGCTTCCATGGTACTGAGGGAAATAGAGACTCTTGGAGGACACAAACAAAATCTTATGTTCACCAGGATGCAGGGGAAAGAAGCAGTGACCCCACAGGAGATGTAGCCAGAACTACCTGTGAGTATTTGAGGGTCTCCTGCAGAGGTGTGGGTTGGCAGTAGCCTGCCATGGGGACAGAGGCACTAGCAACAGCAGTCCTAGGAAATTCAAGTTTTGGCATAAGTCTTCTTGGAGGTCAATATAGCCCCAGTATACACAGTCACCAGGCCTGGGTGATCTCAAGCCAAACAACTAACAGGGAGGGAGCAAAGCCCTACCCATCAGCAGACAATTGGATTACAGCTTTACTGAGCATGGCCCTGCCCACCAGAGCAAGACCCAGTTCTCCCTACAGCCAGTTGCTCCCATCAGGAAGCTTGCACAAGCCTCTTATCTTCATTTACTAGAGGGCAGACAGAAGAAATAAGAACTACAATCCGTCAGCCTCCAGAACTAATATAACAATCACAGAAAACTACTCCAAATGAAGAAATAGGATTATGACCCAGATAAAGGAAAAAGATAATTGCCCAGGAAAACAACTAAATGAAGTAGAGGTAGGAAACCTCCCAGTAATAGAATTCAGAATAATGACAGTGAAGATGATTCAGGATTTCTGAAAAAGAATGGAGGCAAAGATTGAGAAGATGCAAGAAATGTTTACCAATGACCTAGAACTAAGGAACAAATAAAAAGGATGAACAATACACCAGAAGGAATCAATAGCAGAATACCTGAAGCAAAAGAACAACAAATGACCTGGAACAGAGATGGTGAAAATCAGTGCTGCAAAACAGAACATAGAAAAAGGAATGAAAAGAAATGAAGCCAGCAAAACAGACCTATGGGACAGCATAAAACGCACGAATATTTGCACGGAGGTCCCAGAAGGAAAAGAGAAAGGACCTGAGAAAATATTTGAAGAGACAATAGCTGAAAACTTCCTCAACATGGAAAAGGAAATAGTCAACCATGTACAGAAAGCACAGAGAGTACCAGGCAGGATGGATCCAAGGAGGAATACACTGAGACACATGGTAACCAAACTGACAAAAACTAAAGACAGAGATAAATTATTAACAGCAACAAGGGAAAAAAAAAAAATACAAGGGGACTACCATAAGGTTATCAAAAATTTCTCAACAGAAACTTTGCAAGCCAGAGTGGATGGCACAATATATTCCAAAAGAAGAATGTACAACCAAGAATACTCTACTCAGCAAGACTCTCATTCAGATTTGATGGAGAAATCCAAAGCTTTACAGACAAGCAAAAGAGAATTCAGCACCACCAAACCAAAGCTAAAAAAACTTCTCTAGGCAGGAAATGCAAGAGAAGGAAAAGATCTACAAAAAAGTATACCCAAAACAATTAACAAAATGGTAATAAGAACATAAAATGGACTGGAATGGGTGAATTTAACTAAGATGACCATTATATCTACTACTGCAGGCAAGAACACTTAGAAGAAATGGAATAGCCATCATAGTCAACAAGAGAGTTCAAAATGCAATATTTGAATGCAGTCTCAAAAATGACAGAACGATCTCTGTTCATTTCCAAGGCAAACCATTCCATATCATGGTAATCCAAGTCTATGCCCGGCCAGTAATGCTGAAGAAGCTGAAGATTAATGGTTCTATGAAGACCTACAGGACCTTCTAGAATTAACACCTAAAAAAATGTCCTTTTCATAATAGGGGACTGGAATGCAAAAGTAAGAAGTCAAGATACACCTGGAATAACAGGCAAATTTGGCCTTGGAGTACAGAATGAAGCATGGCAAAGGCTAAATGAAGCAGGGCAAAGGCTAAAGTTTTTACAACAGAATACACTGGTCATAGCAAACACCCTCTTCCAACAACACAAGAGAAGACTCTATACATGGACATCACCATATAGTCAACACTGATATCAGATTGAATATATTCTTTGCAGCCAAAAATGGAGAAGGTCTATACAGTAAGCAAAAACTATACCAGGCACTGACTGTGACACAGATCATGAATTCCTTATTAAAAAATCCATACTTAAATTGAATAAAGTAGGGAAAACCACTAGACCATTCAGGTATGACCTAAATCAAATACCTTATAATGATACAGTGAAAGTGAGAAATAGATTTAAGGGATTAGATCTGATAGATAGAGTGCCTGATGAACTATGGACAGAGGTTCATGACATTGTACAGGAGACAGGAATCAAGACCACCCCCCCAAAAACAAGAAATGCTAAAAAGCAAATTGGCTGTCTGAGGAGGCCTTACAAATAGCTGTGAAAAGAAGAGAAGCAAAAAGCAAAGGAGAAAAGGAAAGATATACCCATGTGAATGCAGAGTTCCAAAGAATAGCAAGAAGAGATAAGAAACCCTTTCTCAGTGATCAATGCAAAGAAATAGAGGAAAACAATAGAATGGGAAAGACTAGAGATCTCTTCAAGAAAATTAGAGATACCAAGGGAATATTTCATGCAAAGATGTGCTCAAAAGGAGAGAAATGGAATGGACCTAACAGAAGCAGAAGACATTAAGAAGAGGTGGTAAGAATACACAGAAGAACTACACAAAAAAGATTTTCATGAACAAGATATTCATGATGGTGTGATCACTCACCTAGAGCCAAACATCCTGAAATGTGAAGTCAAGTGGGGCTTAGGAAGCACCACTATGAACAAAGCTAGTGGAGGTGATGGAATTCCAGTTGAGCTCTTTCAAATCCTGAAAGATGATGCTGTGAAAGTGCTGCACTCAATATGCCAGCAAATTTGGAAAACTCAGCAGTGGCCACAGGACTGGAAAAGGTCAGTTTTTATTCTAATCCCAAAGAAAGGCAATGCCAAAGAATGCTCAAACTATTGCACAGTTGCACTCATCTCACATGCTAGCAAATTATGCTCAAAATTCTCCAAGCCAAGCTTCAACAGTACATGAACTGTGAACTTCCAGATGTTCAAGCTGGTTTTGGAAAAGGCAGAAGAACCAGAGATCAAATTGCCAAAATCTGTTGCATCATCAAAAAAACAAGAGATCTAGAAAAACATCTATTTCTGCGTTATTGACTATGCCAAAGCCTCTGACTGTGTAGATCACAACAAACTGGAAAATTCTTCAAGAGATGGGAATACTAGACCACCTGACTTGCCTCTTGAGAAATCTGTATGCAGGTCAGGAAGCAACAATTAGAATTGGACATGGAACGACAGACTGGTTCCAAATCGGCAAAGGGGTATCAAGGCTTTATATTGTCATCCTACTTATTTAACTTATATGCAGAGTACTTAATGAGAAACACTGGGCTGGATGAAGCACAAGCTGGAATCAAGATTGCTGAGAGAAATATCAATAACCTCAGATATGCAGATGACACCACCCTTATGGCAGACAATGAAGAACTAAAGAATCTCTTGATAAAAGTGAAAGAGGAAAGTGAAAAGTTACCTTAAAGCTCAACATTCAGAAAACTAAGATCATGGCATCAGGTCCCATCACTTCATGGAAAATAGATGGAGAAACAGTGGAAGCAGTGGAAGACTTTATTTTTCTGGGCTCCAAAATCACTGCAGATGGTGACTGCACCCATGAAATAAAAAGACACTTACTCCTTGGAAGGAAAGTTATGATCAACATAGACAGTATATTAAAAAGCAGAGGTATTACTTTGCCAACAGGGGTCCATCTGGTCAAGGCTATGGCTTTCCCAGTAGGTGTGTATGGGTGTGAGAGTTGGACTATAAAGAAAGCTGAGCACTGAAGAATTGATGTTTTTGAACTGTGGTGTTGGAGAAGACTCTTGAGAGTCCCTTGGACTGCAAGGAGATCCAACCAGTCCATCCTAAAGGAGATCACTCCTGGGTGTTCATTGGAAGGACTGATGTTGAAGCTGAAAGTCCGATATTTTTGCTACTTGATGTGAAAATCTGACTCATTGAAAAAGACCCTGATGCTGGGAAAGATTGAAGGAGGAGGGAGAAGGGGATGACAGAGGATGAGATGGTTGGATGACATCATTGACTCAATGGACTTGAGTTTGAGTAAACTCTGGGAGTTGGTGAGGGACAGGGAGGTCTTGCATGCTGCAGTTTAGCTACTGAATTGAATAGGAACATAGACATCAACAATTACCTTAAATTTCAATGGGTTAAATATACCAACCAAAAGACACAGACTACCTGAGTAGATAATAAAAGAAGACCCATATACATGCTGTCTACAAAAGATCCACTTCTTATCAGTGGACACTTACAGACTGAAATTAAGGGGATGGTAGAATGTATTTCAGACAAATTGAAATCATATGAAAGCTGGAGTAGCAATACTCATAACAGAGTATGAGTATTTAAAGTAGACTTTAAAACAAAGATTGCTATAAGAGACAAATAACGACACTACTTAATGATAAAGGATTCAATCCAAGAAAGACACAACAGTTATAAATTTTTATAATTGTTATATAGGCCCTCAACATAGGATCACCTGAATATGTAAGGGAAATACTAACAAATATAAAGGGAGAATTTGACAGTAACAGAATAATTGTGGGCGACTTTAATACCCAACTTTCATCAATGGACAGATCATCCAGACAGAAAGTCAATAAAGAAGTGCAATCCTTAAATGTCACTTTAGATGAGTTGAACTTAACTGATATTTATAGACCATTTCATCCCAAAGCAACAGACTACACATTTTTCTCAAGGGCACACTGAACATTCTCCCAGATTGCCCACATGCTAGGCCACAAACCAAGCCTTGGTAAATTTAAGAAAATTGAAATCATATCAAGCATCTTATGTGAACACAGTTCTATGAGATTAGAAATAAACTACAAGAAATAAGCTCTAAGAAACATAAATATGTGGTAGCTAAACTATATGCTGCTAAGCAACCATTGGATCACTGAAGAAATTAAAGAAGAAATAAATACCAAGAGACAAGTGAAAACAAAAGCACAGCAGACCAAAACTTAAGGGATGCAACAAAAGTAGTTCTAAGAGTGAATTTTATAGCAATACGATCTTACCTCAAGAAACAAGGAAAATCTCAAATAGACAACCTAACCTTACACATAAAACAACTAGAAAAAGATGAATAAACAAAATCTAAATTTAGTGGGAGGAAGGAAATCATGAAGATCGAAGGAGAAATAAATAAAATAGAGACAAAGAAAACAATCACAAAGATCAATGAAGCTAAAAGCTGGTTCTATGAAAAGATGAACAAGATTGATAAACCTTTAGCCAGACTCATCAAGAAAAAAAGGGAGAGGACTCAAATCAGCAAAATTAGAAATAAAAAAGGAAAAGTTACAACTGACTTCACAGAAAGGCCAAGAATCATAAGAGACTGAACAATGGTATGCTAATAAAATGGACAACCTGGAAGAAATGGAAAAATTCTTAGAAAGGTACAGTCTCCCTAGATGGAATCAGGAAAAAATAGAAAATATGGAACACACCATTCACAAGCACTGATTTTTGAAACTGTGACTAAAATCCTCCAGAAGAACAAGTGTCCAGGACCTGACAGTCTTGTATGTGAATTTTATCAACCAATTAAGAGTTAACACCTATCCTTCTGAAACTTTTCCAAAAGGTCACAGAGGAGGGACAACTTCCAACTCATTTTATGAGGCCACAATCACCCTGATATCAAAACCAGACAGAGATATCACACACAAAAAGAAATATAGAGGCCAATATCACTGATGAACATTGATGCAACAATCTGCAACAAAATACTAGCAATCTGTATCCAACAATTCATTTTAAAAGATGATACACCATGGGATTCATCCCAGGGATATAAGGATTTTTCAACATCTGCAAATCAATCATTGTGATATACCATATCAACAAATTGAAGAATAAAAACCATATGATCATTTCAATAAATGTAGAAAAGGCTTTTGACAAAGTTCAGCACCCATTTATAACAAAAACTCTCCAGAAAGTGGGCATAGATGGTATATCAGTTCAGTTCAGTTCAGTTCAGTTGCTCTGTCATGTCCAGCTCTTTGCGACCCCATGAATTGCAGCACGCCAGGCCTCCCTGTCCATCACCAACTCCCAGAGTTCACTCAAACTCATGTGCATCAAGTCGGTGATGCCATCCAGCCATCTCATTCTCTGTCGTCGCCTTCTCCTCCTGCCCCCAATCCCTCCCAGCATCAGTGTCTTTTCCAATGATTCAACTCTTTGCATAAGGTGGCCAAAGTACTGCAGCTTCAGCTTTAGCATCATTCCCTCCAAAGAATATCCAGGGCTGATCTCCTTTAGAATGGACAGGTTGGATCTCCTTGCAGTCCAAAGGACTCTCAAGAGTCTTATCCAACACCACAGTTCAAAAGCATCAATTCTTCAGCACTCAACTTTCTTCACAGTCCAACTCTCACATCCATACATGACCACTGGAAAAACCATAGCCTTGACTAGACAGACTTTGTTGGCAAAGTAATGTCTCTGCTTGTCAATATGCTATCTAGGTTGGTCATAACTTTTCTTCCAAGGAGTAAGCATCTTTTAATTTCATGGCTACAGTCACTATCTGATGGTACATACCTCAACATAAGGCCATATATAACAAACCTACAGCTAGCTTCAAATTCAATGGTGAAAAGCTGAAAGCATTCCCTCTAAGATCAGGAACAAGATGAGGATGCCCACTCTCACTACGTTTATTCAACAAAGCTTTATAAGTCCTAGCTTAGCAATCAGAGAAGAAAAAGAAGTAAATGGAATCTAAATTGGAAAAGAAGCTAAGCTGTCACTGTTTGCAGATGACATGATACTATGCATAGCAGATCCTAAAGATGCTACCAGAAAACTTCTAGAATTTATCAATGAATTTGGTAAAATTGTAGGTTACAAAATTAATACACAGAAATCTGCTACATTTCTGTACATTAACAATGAAAGATCAGAAAGAGAAATTCAAGAAGCAATTCCATTTACCACTGCATTAAAAAGAATAAAATACCTAGGAATAAACCTACCTAAGAAGACAAAGGACCCGTAATTCAAAAAGTATAAGATGCTGATAAAAGAAATCATATAAGACATAAACAGATGGAAAGATATACCATGTTTGTGGATTGGAGGAATCAATATTGTCAAAATGACTATACTACCCAAGGCAATCTACAGATTCAATGCAATCCCTATCAAATTACTAATGGCATTTTTCACAGAACTAAAACAAAAAAATCTAAAAATTTGTATGGATACACAAAAGACCCTGAATAGCCAAAGCAATCTTGAAAAAGAAAAACAGAGCTGAAGAAATCAGGGGTCCCTAACTTCAGACTATACCAGAAAACTCCAGTCATCAAAACAGTATAGTAATGGCATGAAAATAGAAATAAAGTTTAGTGGAACAGATTAGAAAACTCAGAAATAAGCCCATGCAACTATAATCAATTAATCTATGACAATGGTGGTGATATTACACAATGTTGAAACAACAGACTCTTCAACAAAAGGTGCTGGGAAAACTGGACAGTCACATGTGAAAGAATGAAATTAGATCATTCCTTAACTTCATAATGGTAATGGCACCCCACTCCAGTACTCTTGCCTGGAAAATCCCATGGCTGGAGGAGCCTGGTGGGCTGCAGTCCATGGGGTCGCTGAGGGTCGGACACGACTGAGCGACTTCACTTTCACTTTAACTTCATACACAAAAATAAGCTCAAACTGGATTAAAAACCTACATGTTAGACCGGACACTATACAACTCTTAGAGGAAAACATAGGCAGAACACTCTCTGACATAAATCACAGAAACACTTTTTTTTCAGTCCATCTCCCAGAATAATGGAAATAACATCAAAAATAAACAAATGGGACCTTCTTAAACTCAAAAGCTTTTGCAAAGCAAACAATAAGCAAAATGCAAAGACAACATACAGAATGGGAGAAAATATTTGCAAATGATGTGACAAATAAGGGATTAGTCTCCAAAATTTACAATCCAGCTATGACACTTAATCAGAGAAGGCGATGGCACCCCACTCCAGTACTCTTGCCTGGAAAATCCCATGGACAGCGGTGCCTGGTAGGCTGCAGTCCATGGGGTCGGTAAGAGTTGGACATGACTGAGCAACTTCCCTTTCACTTTTCACTTTCACGCATTGGAGAAGGAAATGACAACCCACTCCAGTATTCTTGCCCGGAGAATCCCAGGGACGGGGGAGCCTGGTAGGCTTCCGTCTATGGGGTCGCACAGAGTCGGAAACGACTGAAGCGACTTAGCAGCAGCAGCAGCAGTATGACACTTAATAGCATCATAACAAACAGCCCACTCAAAAAATGGGCAGAAGACTAGAATAGACATTTCCCTAAAGCAGACATACTGATGGCCAATAGGCACGTGAAAAGATGTTCAACATCACTAGCTATTAGGGAAATGAAAATTAAAACTACAATGAGATTAAAATTAAAACCTCACGCCAGTCAGAAAGGCTATCATCAAAAAAATCCACTAACAACAAATGCTGGAAAGGGTGTGGTAAGAAAGGAACCTTTCCACACTTTTGGAGGGAATGTAAATTGGTACAGCCACTATAGAGAACAGTATGGAAGTTCCTTAAAAAAATTAAAATCAGATCAGATCAGATCAGTCGCTCAGTCATGTCCGACTCTTTGCGACCCCAAGAATCGCAGCACGCCAGGCCTCCCTGTCCATCACCAACTCCCGGAGGTCACTCAGACTCACATCCATCGAGTCAGTGATGCCATCCAGCCATCTCATCCTCTGTCGTCCCCTTCTCCTCCTGCCCCCAATCCCTCCCAGCATCAGAGTCTTCTCCAATGAGTCAACTCTTCGCATGAGGTGGCCAAAATACTGGAGTTTCAGTTTTAGCATCATTCCTTCCAAAGAAATTCCAGGGCTGATCTCCTTTAGAATGGACTGGTTAGATCTCCCTGCAGTCCAAGGGACTCTCAAGTGTCTTCTCCAACACCACAGTTCAAAAGCATCAATTCTTCAGCGCTCAGCCTTCTTCACAGTCCAGCTCTCACATCCATACATGACCACAGGAAAGACCAGAGCCTTGACTAGGCAAACCTTTGTTGGCAAAGTAATGTCTCTGCTTTTGAATAGCTACCATATGAACCTGCAATCCTGCTCTTGGGCATATATCCAGAGAAAAACATGGCCCAAAAAGAAACATGTATCCCAATGCTCATTGAAGCACTGTTTACAATAGCCAAGACATGGAAACAACCTAAATGTCCATCGACAGAGGAATGGATAAAGAAAACATGGTACAGATATACAATGGAATATTCAGTTCAGTTCAGTTCAGTTGCTCAGTCGTGTCTGACTCTGCAATCGCAGCACGCCAGGCCTCCCTGTCCATCACCAACTCCCGGAGGTCACTCAAGCTCACGTCCATCGAGTCAGTGATGCCATCCAGCCATCTCATCCTCTGTCGTCCCCTTCTCCTCCTGCCCCCAATCCCTCCCAGCATCAGAGTCTTTTCCAATGAGTCAACTCTTCGCATGAGGTACCCAAAGTACTGGAGTTTCAGCTTTAGCATCATTCCTTCCAAAGAAATCCCAGGGCTGATCTCCTTCAGAATGGACTGGTTGGATATCCATTAGTTCAAAGGACTCTCAAGAATCTTCTCCAACACCACAGTTCAAAAGCATCAATTCTTCGGTACTCAGCTTTCTTTATAGTCCAACTCTCATACCCATACGTAACTACTGGAAAGACCATTGCCTTGACTAGACGGACTTTTGCTGACAAAGTAATGTCTCTGCTTTTGAATATGCTGTCTGTCTAGGTTGGTCATAACTTTCCTTGCAAGGAGTAAATGTCTTTTAATTTCATGGTTGCAATCACCATCTGCAGTGATTTTGGAGCCCAAAAATATAAAGTCAGCCACTGTTTCCACTGTTTGTCCATCTATTTGCCAGGAAGTGATGGGACCAGATGCCATGATCTTAGTTTTCTGAATGTTGAGCTTTAAGCCAACTTTTTCATCTCCTCTTTCACTGTCATTAAGAGGCTTTTTAGTTCGTCTTCACTTTCTGTCGTAAGGGTGGTGTCATCTGCATATCTGAGGTTATTGATATTTCTCCCAGCCATCTTGATTCCAGCTTGTGCTTCATCCAGCCCAGTGTTTCTCATGATCTAGTCCCTTAAATCTATTTCTCACTTCCAAGTTTAGATGACTTTAAAATCTATTAATATTTAGCACTGTCAACTGATAGCTAGTTGATAAAGATCTTTATACTTTATTATCCTCCTCTATAAAGAAAGAGTAGTACCTTATAGGGTGGCTTACCAGGTGGCTCAATGATAATGGCTCCACCTGCTAATTCAAGAGGTGCAGGAGACATGGGTTTGATCCCTGGGTCTGGAAGAACCCTTGGAGTAGGAAATGGCAACCCAATCCAATATTCTTGCCTGGAAAATCCTATGGACAGAAGAGCCTTGTGGACTACAATCCATAGAGTTGCACAGTCAGATACAGCTGAGCAACCAGACTAAGCAACTAAGCACACAAGCACATACCTCATAGGGTTACGAGGTAAAGCTCTTAGAAAAGTGGCTGACATACTGACATGCACATTTACATAATATCAGCTATTATTATAAAAAATCAATTTCACAAATAACATTTGACTAGAAAGTAAGTTCCCTGGTCATTCTAATAAACAAATAATCAGAGAATTTTCTAGTTGTGGTACACTATGCTTAAGGAAAATCACTCTCAGGATGTAACTCTGTGAAAGACAATGTCAATTATACCTTAAGTGCCACCATAAGTCTTATGTAACAAGTTGGGTCAAGTTTTAAAGGGTAGAATCTAAATTTATAATCTCTTACCTTCACACTCTCTGAGCAAAAACTCTATCAGGCATATTTTATAAACTCAAATGTCTTTACAGGCCTGATACTTACAATGCCTATTCCTCACAGGCAAGGCATAGGGAAGAAGAAGGTCTGTGACTTAATGAAGAGCATGTCTCTGCCAAAGACAATGGAATTTGGCTACACAAATTACATTTGTAGACTATCAGATCATCAGTTTGCAAACCCATTGGTGCAAAACTTCATCTTACAAAGGAAGAACTTCCCTAGTATTTGGCCATCTATTGTTGGAGGAATACCTAACCTAAAATTTCCTGAAGAAGAAATGCATTTATGTTTGAAATATCCTTTTTCTCTTCTCTCAGGAAATCAAAACATTGTCAGTATCAAGGAGACATATGGCCTTCCTCCCTGACACTCATATTCCTCTGCTTTCAGATCAGATCAGATCAGATCAGTCGCTCAGTCGTGTCCGACTCTTTGCGACCCCATGAACCGCAGCACGCCAGGCCTCCCTGTCCATCACCAGCTCCCGGAGGTCACTCAGACTCGCATCCATCGAGTCAGATGGATGGCCATCCAGCCATCTCATCCTCTGTCGTCCCCTTCTCCTCCTGCCCTCAATCCCTCCCAGCATCAGAGTCTTCTCCAATGAGTCAACTCTTCGCATGAGGTGGCCAAAATACTGGAGTTTCAGCTTTAGCATCATTCCTTCCAAAGAAATCCCAGGATTGATCTCCTTCAGAATGGACTGGTTGGATCTTCTTGCAGTCCAAGGGACTCTCAAGAGTCTTCTCCAACACCACAGTTCAAAAGCATCAATTCTTCGGCGCTCAGCCTTCTTCACAGTCCAGCTCTCACATCCATACATGACCACAGGAAAGACCATAGCCTTGACTAGGCGAACCTTTGTTGGTAAAGTAATGTCTCTGCTTTTGAATATGCTATCTAGGTTGGTCATAACTTTCCTTCCAAGGAGTAAGCGTCTTTTAATTTCATGGCTGCAGTCACCATCTGCAGTGATTTTGGAGCCCAGAAAAACAAAGTCTGACACTGTTTCCACTGTTTCCCCCATCTATTTCCCATGCAGTGATGGGACCAGATGCCATGATCTTCGTTTTCTGAATGTTGAGCTTTAAGCCAACCTTTTCACTCTCCACTTTCACTTTCATCAAGAGGCTTTTTAGCCCCTCTTCACTTTCTGCCATAAGAGTGGTGTCATCTGCATATCTGAGGTTATTGATATTTCTCCCGGCAATCTTGATTCCAACTTCTGTTTCTTCCAGTCCAGCATTTCTCATGATGTACTCTGCATATAAGTTAAATAAACATGGTGACAATATGCAGCCTTGACGTACTCCTTTTCCTATTTGGAACCAGTCTGTTGTTCCATGACCAGTTCTAACTGTTGCTTCCTGACCTGCATACAGATTTCTTAAGAGGCAGATCAGGTGCTCTGGTATTCCCATCTCTTTCAGAATTTTCCATAGTTTATTGTGATCCACACAGTCAAAGGCTTTGGCATAGTCAATAAAGCAGAAATAGATGTTTTTCTGGAACTCTCTTGCTTTTTCCATGATCCAGCGGATGTTGGCAATTTGATCTCTGGTTCCTCTGCCTTTTCTAAAACCAGCTTGAACATCAGGAAGTTCACGGTTCACATATTGCTGAAGCCTGGCTTGGAGAATTTTGAGCATTACTTTACTAGCGTGTGAGATGAGTGCAATTGTTCGGTAGTTTGAGCACTCCTTGGCATTGCCTTTCTTTGGGATTGGGATGAAAACTGACCTTTTCCAATCTTGTGGCCCCTGCTGAGTTTTCCAAATTTGCTGGCATATTGAGTGTAGCACTTTCACAGCATCATCCTCTGCTTTAGGTAATTATAAATGGAGACATACTCTTATAGCAATCATCTATGCAATTCTGATCATGATAAAGAATGCCCAATAAATTCTGAAGGTTTTATTTTTATGTTGTTGTTTAGTCACTAAATCATGTCCGAATCTTTGTGACCCCATGGATATAGCCACCATATTCCTCTGTCCGTGGGATTTGACAGGCAAGAGTACTGGAGTATGTTGCCATTTCCTTCTCCAGGGGATCTTCCCCACTCAGGGATCAAATCCACATCTCCTGCATTGGCAGGTGGGTTCTTTATCACTGAGCCACCAAGTAAACCCTTTTATTTCTAAATTACTTACCAAATGTACTGAATATACAAATGTAAAAACAAACAAGGATTACAGAAACATTCTTTGCTGAATCATACATAATTAACTCATGATGATATACACCATCTAGATAAACCCAACAGAGATAACCTCATCCAGACATTGCCTTTATAGACAATTGGATGAATTTTGAGAAATTCATCAAGAAACTGATTACTTAAATATGCTATGATAACTACTCATTATAGAAAAGGACCAAAAGCAACCCAAAAGATCATCAATAAGAAATTGAGTTAACGATGAGACATCCAGTTAATAAAGTATTCTGCAGCTGTAAAACAAATAAGAAATATCTCTACTTAGTGCTATGCAGATCCTCTAGGATATATAAATGAAACACACCAAAGTGGAGGAAATGAGTGTATGCTAAAGTAAGCCACCATTTATCTAAGAAAGTGTGAATATACATGAACACTGAAAAAAAGTTACCTATACTCTTGCCTGGAAAATCCCATGGATGGAGGAGCCTGGTAGGCTGCAGTCCATGGGGTCGTTAAGAGTCTGACACGACTGAGTGACTTCACTTTCACTTTTCACTTTCATGCATTGGAGAAGGAAATGGCAACCCACTCCAGTGTTCTTGCCTGGAGAATCCCAGGGACAGGGGAGCCTGGTGGCCTTCCAACTATGGTGTCACACAGAGTCGGACACAACTGAAGTGACTTAGCATAGCATAGTATAGCATAGAGATGGGAAGGTATAGGTGTATGAGACAGGTGTAAAAAGTGAAACTTCTTTTAAATTTTTAACTAACATTGTAAATTTAAATTTGAAACCTACAAAGGTCTACATATTTGTGAAATATAACCATATATGAAATACAAACACAAATACATCTCTACACAAAATACATTAAAAATTATTAAAAAAAATGAAATAAATAAGCCAATACAAAATTGGTAGACAAGTCATACAGGGAGAAGTTGTGGTAAGACAGTGAGATTTTTAAGTTAAAAAGAGTCAAATTCTTTGTTTTTTCAGTTATATCATTAGTACTGAAAATTATATTTATTATATTAACAAATTATGTAATTCAGCTAGAAACAAAATTTTTCAGATACAGGAAGAGTAATGCAATTAGAAAAATAAAATAATTAAGCAAAATCTCTGTAAATTGTTTGAACTTAAAAAAGTAGGAACCCATGGCACATTTTTTCTTTAAAAAATTATAGATTTCCTATCATTGCCCAATTGAAAGGTTTAAGAAATACTGATAAGTCTGTCATCAAAAATCATCCCTACTGTGAGGTCTGTGGTCTCTACATACCATTTTCTGTTCAAAAGAACCAGGGATTCTTGGAAGAAGTGACTGATAACCAGGTTTATGTCAAGAATCTACAATATGAACTTGGACCCCATTTTGAAACCAAGGAAGTTATGACAGACTATTGTTTTTAAGGAAAAATGTCTTTTAATGTAATTTGGGGAGATTTCACAGGTTGAAGTTAGAACATTTTGAGCAACATTAAAGGTAGCTATAATGGACAGAAATATATCTATCTATATGAATAATCTATGAGTTTACTGGGCTTCCCTGATAGATCAGTTGGTAAAAAAAATCCACCTGCAATGCAGGAGACCCTGGTTCAATTCCTGGGTTGGGAAGATTCCCCAGAGAAAGGAAAAGCTACCCACTCCCAGTATTCTGGCCTGGATAATTCCATGGACTGAATTAAGCCATGGGGTTGCAAAGAATCGGACACAACTGAGTGACTTCTACTTCCAATTCACTTTCACTTTGGGGCTTCCCTCATAGCTCATTCAGTAGAGAATTTGCCTGTAATACAGAAGACCTGGGTTCAATTCTTAGCTGGGAAGATCCCCTGGAGAAGAAAATGGCAACCCACTCCAATATTCTTGCCTGGAGAATCCCCTGGGCAGAGGAGCTTGGCAGGCTACAGTCTGAGGGGTCGCAAGAGTTGGACGTGACTTAGGGACTAAACCACCACCACTATGAGTTTATTACTATATTTCATATAGTAATAAATCACTTCATTATTTTTAAAATGGTATAAGTGTTAAGTGGGAAAATCAACACTAAAATGCTCTTTCTGCTTTTGAAATTTTTTATACTAATGTTCCCTGGAGGAGAGCATGGGAACCCACTCCAGCATTCTTGCCTGAAGAATCCCCATGCACAGAGGAGCCTGAAGGGCTACAGGCCATGGGGTCGCAAAGAGTTGGACATGACTGAGCAATGGCACACCACTCCAGCACTCTTGTCCAGAAAATCCCATGGATGGAGGAGCCTGGTAGGCTGCAGTCCATGGGGTCGCTAAGAGTCGGGCACAACTAAACGACTTCACTTTCACTTTTCACTTTCATGCATTGGAGAAGGAAATGGCAACCCACTCCAGTATTCTTGCCTGGAGAATCCCAGGGACAGAGGAGCCTAGTGGGCTGCTGTCTATGGGGTCGCACAGAGTTGGACACGACTGAAGCGACTTAGCAGCAGCAGCAGAGCAACTATGCACATACTAAAAATTTACAGCAATTTCTAGAGGTAAGAAACAAAACTGCTACAAAATTATAACTGATCCACCAAACATTTTGCTTAAAAGTTAAAATATCTGATTCTGACATCTCTCTGGAAAATGAGTATTCAGAAACATGAAAGACAAATACAAGTATAGAAAACTTGATAGAAAATATCTAGCAACCTGCTTAATCCTCACCATGATATGTTATTAGAAGGAAGCAATATTAGGGTAATATTTTTTAGAATTTTGAGGTTTGTATATTAGTACATTTTATACTGAAAGAGCTAAGATACAGTTGAAATACATATGACACATTAGCGTTAAAACACAACTGATATACTGAATTCCGTTTTTAGAAATCATGATGAAATTTTATCATGAAGTATTTTACTGCTTTAAGGGAAAATTTGTCACTATTGCCCCACTTCTCTCAATTTTATTATCCCTGGAAACACGACCGATGGTTAAATGGGCACAGATGTTGCCATTCAATGGTCTGGAAATTGAATCCTACGTAGTTTATCTTAAAAGTGCTTCTGTTTACTTTTGCTGTATAGTAAGTATAAGTCCCAGTTTAGAGAGAGTTTTTCATAATGAAATTCTGTTGATTTAATCTTTATGCCAGTGATGGGCACACAGATTATCTGCTATGAGTTCCCTTCTCCAGACCAAGATCTACGGTTGCCATTCACAGAAAGAGAGTAATAGTGATGAGCGATAGTTAGGAGTAGTTTTGCAGATGATTCTTCTAGTGAAATGAATAGTTCAATTATTTAATGTTAACTATATTTCAAGCCTGCTCCATTTTTAACCAACATGTGCTGGAAAATAGAAATAGAGGGGAAAGTACATGTGATAGCTCCATTTTAGGTTGAGAGTGTGCCAGCCTCTGCTTTGCTGCCTTTTGATTTGTTATTTGCACATCTGGTACCATTGATATTTATAAAATGACCTTTTTTTCCCCCCTTTCTTCCACACACACACACACCCAGGGCAGGGAGCTGAACAGTCATACATGCAATGAATACAGTGTTTCATGGTTAATGTACCATCCTTTATGAGAATATGCTAGCATAATGATAGAGGGCTGAAGCATGTAATCTATAATTAATACAAAGTGAACTGTCATGTAGAGGAAAATGGGCCTTTCTGCAGAAGTATAAGTGCAGTCATGGAAACGGCTATAGCTCCTTGATTGTAATTATTCAACCTCACTAGGGGTCTGCAGCTAGCTATTAAAGTGCTAGTGGTCCCTTGTGGAGTAGTCTCCTATCCAATTAAACTTTCACAAGTCTATTCAGGAGGTGCACTTCAGGTTGTCAAGACATTATGGTACACCACTGTGTTCCATTAAATAGTGTCAAGCACCTGCATTACTAATAGAACGTAAAGCTTTTGGTTGCCTCTTGCATATAGAATTTGATCTGATAATTTTCTTTGTCTGATTTTAACAATTTGAATCTCTAGACAGATAAAACATTTAGAATTGAAATTGATGAAGGACTTCACTTTCTGATACTTAGCAGGACTATACTAATTTAGCATTGTCTCTCCTGTGCAAAATAAAAGCATATGCAGAAGTCAGTGAGAAACAAAGAAATGTAGAATGTTTCGGATTACTGACAAAATAAATTTAGTGTAAGTTAAAATCAATAAGCAAATTCACTGGGGATATCAAAGTTTGCACAGCCATGTTTGATATGAATTTTGAAATTTAGAAAAATCACACAATGAAAATGCAAAATATTTTGATTTCTTGAGTTAAGAACTTCCATGACAACTATTGTGATTCCTACTGCAAATTTCAAAATGAGAATGGGCTGAATTGTCAACATGTGAAATGAAAATGATTTGGGGAACCTAGTAGATATAGCATGACATTTGTTGTTCAGTCACTCAGTCATGTCGGACCATTGCTACCCAATGAACTGTAGCCCACCAAGCTCTTCTGTTGATGGAATTATCCAGGCAAGAATACTGGAGTGGATTGACTTTTCCTTCTCCAGAGGATCTTCCCAACCCAAGGACTGAACACAATGCAGGTCTCCTTCATTGTATTTACATATAATTATCCATAACTCCCTAGTGGCTCAGAAGGTAAAGCGTCTGTCTACAATGCAGGAGACCCAGGTTTGATCCCTGGGTCACGAAGATCCTCTGGAGAAGGAAATGGCAATCCACTCCAGTACTATTGCCTGGAAAATCCCATGGACAGAGGAGCTTGGTAGGCTATAGTCCATGGGGTCTCAGAGAGTTGGACACGACTGAGCGACTTCACTTCACTTCACTTCATCCATAACTCCAGAAAGAATGAAGAGATGGAGCCAAAGCAAAAAGAACACAGAGTTGTAGATGTAACTGGTGATGGAAGTAAAGTATAATGCTGTAAAGAGCAATATTGCATAGGAATCTGGAATGTTAGGTCCATAAAACAAGGCAAATTAGAAGTGGTCAAAGAGGAGATGGCAAGAGTGAACATCGATATTTTAGGAATCAGCAAACAAAAACGGGCTGGAGAGAGTGAATTTAAATCAGACGACCATTATACTGTGGGCATGAATCCCTTAGAAGAAATGGAGTAACCATCATGGTCAACAAAAGAGTTCAAAATGCATAACTTTGATGTAATCTCAATAATGAGAGGATGATCTCTGTTAGTTTCCAAGACAAAATTTTCAATATCACAGAAATCAAAGTCTATGTTCCAACCAGGAATGATGAAGAAGCTGAAGTAGAAAAGTTCTATGAAGACCTACAAGACCTTTTAGAACTAACCCCCCAAAATGATATCCTTTTCATTATAGGGAACTGGAATGCAAAAGTAGGAGGTGAAAAAACATCTGGAGTAACAGGCAAATTTGGCCTGGGAGGACAAAACAAAACAACTCAAAGGCTGAGTTTTGTCAAGAGAATGCACTGGTCATAGCAAACACCCTCTTCCAACAACACAGGAGAAGACTGTATACATGGACATCACCATATGGTCAACACCAAAATCAGATTGATTATATTCTTTGCAGCCAAAGATAGAGAAGCTCTATACAGTCAGCAAAACCAAGACAGGCACTGACTGTGGCTCAGATCATGAACTCCTTATTACCAAATTCAGACTTAAATTGAAGAAAGTAGGAAATACCACTAGACCATTCAGGTATGACCTAAAACAAATCCCTTATGATTATACAGTGGAATTGAGAAATAGATTCAAGGGATTAGATCTGACAGAGTACCAGAAGAACTATGGACAGAGGCTCATGCCATTGTACAGGAGGCAGTAATCAAGACCATCCCCCCAAAAAGGAAATGCAAAAATACAAAATGAATGTCTGAAGAGGCCTTACAAAGAGCTGAAAAAAGAAGAAAAGCAAAAGGCAAAGTAGAAAAGGAAAAATATACCCATGTGAATGCAGAGTTCCAAAGAATATCAAGGAGAGATAAGAAAGCCTTCCTCAGTGATCAATGCAAAGAAATAGAGGAAAACAATAAAATGGGAAAGACTAGAGAGCTCCTCAAGAACATTAGAGATACCAAGGGAATATTTCATGCAAAGATGGGCAAAATAAAGGCCAGAAATGGTATGGACCTAACAGAAGCAGAAGATATTAAGAAGAGGTGGGAAGAATATGCAGAAAAAATACACAGAAAGTTCTTCATGACCCAGATAACCACAATGGTGTGATCACTCACCTAGAGCCAGACATCCTGGAATGAGAAGTCAAGTGGGCCTTAAGAAGCATCACTACAAACAAAGCTAGTGGAGGTGATGGAATTCCAGTTGAGCTATTTCAATTCCTAAAAGATAATGCTCTGAAAGTGCTGCACTGAATATGCCAGCAAATCTGGAAAACTCAGCAGTGGCCACAGGACTGGAAAAGGTCAGTTTTCATTCCAATCCAAAAGAAGGGCAAAGCCAAAGAACGCTCAACCTACCACACAATTGTATTCATCTCATCTCACATGGTAGCAAAGTCATGCTCAAAATTCTCCAAGTCAGGCTTCAAGAGTACATGAACCATGAACTTCCAAACATTCAAGCTGGATTTAGAAAAGATAGAAGAACCAGAGATCAAAGTGCCAACATCCATTGGATAATCAAGAAAGCAAGAGAGTTCCAGAAAAATATCTACTTCTGTTTTATTGATTATACCAAAGCCTTTGACTATGCGGATCACAACAAACTGTGAAACGAAGAGATAGGAATACCAGGAATACCACCTGACCTGCCTCCTGAGAAATTTGTATACAGGTCAAGAAGCAACAGTTAGAACTGGACATGGAACAACAGACTGGATCCAAATATGAAAAGGAGTACATCAAGGCTGTATACTGTCACCCTGCTTATTTAACTTATATGCAGAGTACATTTTGTGGAATGACAGGCTGGATGAAGCACAAGCTGGAATCAAGATTGCTGGGAGAAATACCAATAACCTCAGATATGCAGATAATGCCACCCTTATAGAAGAAAGTGAAGAAGAACTAAAGAGCCTCTTAATGAAAGTGAAAGAGGAGAGGGAAAAAGTTGGCTTAAAGCTCAACATTCAGAAAACATAGATCATGGCATCTGGTCACATCACTTCATGCTAAATGGATGGGGAAACAGTGAATACAGTGACAAACTTTATTTTTCTGGGCTCCAAAATCACTGCAGTTAGTGACTGCAGCCATGAAATTAAAAGACACTTGCTCTTTGGAAGAAAAGCTATGACCAATCTAGACAGCATATTAAAAAGCAGAGACATATTTGCCAACAAAGGTCCATCTAGTCAAAGCTATGGTTTTTCCAGTAGTCATGTATGGATATGAGAATTGGACTATAAAGAAAGCTGAATGCGGAAGAATAGATGCTTTTGAACTGTGGTGTTGGAGAAGACTCTTGAGAGTCTCGTGGACTGCAAGGAGATCCAGCCAGTCCATCCTAAAGGATTTTAGTCCTGAATATTCATTAGAAGGACTTATGCTGAAGCTGAAACTCCAATACTTTGGCCACCTGATGTGAAGAACTGACTCATTGGAAAAGACCCTGATGCTGGGAAAGATTGAAGACAGGAAGAGAAGGGGATGATAGAGGATGAGATGGTTGGGTGGCATCACTGACATGAGTTTGAGTAAGCTCCAGGATTTGGTAATGGACAGGGAAGCCTGGCATGCTGTGGTCCTTGGGGTTACAAAGTGTTGGACATGACTGAGTAATTGAACTGCCTGATCCATGACAATGATCAGATATATCTTATATAGCACTTAAAATCTTCTCAGCTTTACCTCTTACTCAAAGCTCTGGCTTATAATCACCAGTTACACACGTTTTAACCAGTTTCTGACAGGTAAATCAAGTCTATGCTTCACCTTTGCCAGAGCCTCATATAGTTCCCTTTCTTCTCAGGAATCTCTGATTCACAGGCATGATACATTGGTGGGAAAATATTTTACACTCATACATTACAGAAATTTGAGGGAGCTAAGTTTTTAGGACCACCATCGATCTTTATACACCATTAGTGTATAAAGGGAAATAAATATTGCCCCATTTTCCCCCAGAGTGGACAATTCATCAGGCTCCATCATCAGTCTTGGGCTCCCCTGGTAGATCAGTGGTAAAGTATCCACCTGCCATGCAGGAGACATGGGTTCAATCCCTGATCCAGGAAGAGAGGACGATCCCATGTGCCTCAAGAGTATCTAAGCCATGCTCCATAACTATTGAGCCTGTGCTCCACAAGAGAAGCCATAGCAAAGAGAAGCCCATGCACTGGAGTAGCTGTGGCTTGTCTCAACTGGAGAAAAACCTGTGCAGGAACAAAGACCCAGAATAGCCAAAAAATAAATAAACAAAATAAAACTATTTTAAGAGAAAAAAAAAGAATCAGTCACTTGCAGCAGTGACCAACTGAGTACAAAATGTTGTGTGGCTTTCCACCCTTAAACTCTTTCTCCCCAATCCTCTCCTTTAAAAATCTAATGCCTTTAAAACTCTAAAGCCAGGACTTTATGACAAAACATCAATCCAACTTAAAAATATGCAATTTCTGGAAGAATAAGAAAACTTTAAGAAATGAAAGGTATATCTTCATACACTTTGCTGCTTATCAACTTTTACTTTTTGTTTTTGTTTTGTTTTCATTTCGTTTCTACATAAGGAAGTAAATGACTCATCCATACCTAATTAAAAAAATGTTTTTGGTTTAGAAAAAAAACACGTAGATTATATTAAATTACCAATTGTACACATATATTATATCTGCTCCCTGAAGCCCATTTGTTGTTCACTGACTCAGCTGTGTCCGACTCTTTGCGACCCCATGGACTATAGCATGCCAGGCTTCCCTGTCCTTCACCATTTCCTGGGGCTTGCTCAAACCAAGGTCCATTGAATCAGTGATGCCATCCAACAATCTAGTCCTCTGTCATCCCATTCTCCTCCTGCCTTCAATCTTCCCCAGCATCAGGGTCTTTTCTAATGAGTTGTCTCTTCATATCAGGTGGCCAAAGTATTGGAGCTTCAGCTTCAGCATCAGTCTTTCAAGATTGATTGAATATTCAATGAATATTTAAAATTGACTTCCTTTGGGATTGACTAGTTTAATCTCCTTGCAGTCCAAGGGACTCTTGAGAGTCTTCTCCAACACCACAGTTCAAAAGCATCAATTCTTCAGCTTTCAGCCTTCTTTATGAAGATCTAACTCTCACATCCACACATGACTATGGGGAAAAACCATAGCTTTGACTATATGGACTTTTGTTGGCAAAATAATGTCTCTGCTTTTCAATATGCTATCTATGTTGGGCATAACTTTTCTTCCAAGGAGTAAGCATCTTGTAATTTCATGGCTGCAGTCACCATCTTCAGTGATTTTGGAGCCCCCAAAATAAAGTCTCACTATTTCCACTGTTCTTCATCTATTTGCCATGAAGTGATGGGACCAGATGCCATAATCTTTGTTTTATGAATGTTGAGTTTTAAGCCAGGTTTTTCACTCTCCTGTTTCACTTTCATCAAGAGGCTCTTCAGTTTGCTTCCTTTTTGCTTCCTGCCATAAGGATGTTGTCATTTGCATATCTGAGGTTACTGATATTTCTCCTGGAAATCTTGATTCCAGCTTGTGATTCATCCAGCCTGGCATTTCGTATGATGTACTCTGCATATAAGTTAAATAATCAGGGTGACAATATACAGCCTTGAATTATTCTTTTCCCAATTTGAAACCAGTCCATTGTTCCATTTCCGGTTCTAACTGTTGCTTCTTGATCTGCATACGGGTTTCTCAGGAAACAGGTAAGGTGGCCTGGCATTTCCATCTCTTTAAGAGTTTCCCAGTTTGTTGTAGTCCACACATTTAAAGGCTTTAACTTAGTTAATGGAGCCCAAAACAATAAAAAACTACAGAACTCTTCCTGCTTGGAGTGAATACCACTTTTGAGAACATAGACTACTCTTTCATCACTCTCCTCCACAACACACTTACTATGACCATTAGCAGATGTGTGCTCCCAAACAATCAAACAGGTTTTATCAACTGAAGCATAAGGTCAGAGACAGGAAGAACCTTGGTAGAGAGAAGAGAAAGAACTGTGAGGGTGGGGTTTGTTTGTTTTAAAGTAACTCATTGCATCCATGTCAGAAAATCATGGAAATCTGTAGATGTTAGAACTGTGTAATGGTGTAATGCTAATGCATTTTTATTTTACTTCTTAAAGACAAAGATAAGTCCAAGACAAAATTAACAAAGACTATTCATGGATAACAAAGACTATTCATGGATAGCTCGCCTACCTGCGAGCGCCGCACTGAGAGCTCCCGGCCTACCCGCGAGCGCCGCACTGAGAGCCCCTCGCCGGCCGCGCGGCGCACTGAGAGCCCCTCGCCGGCCGCGCAGCGCACTGAGAGCACGCCCGAGAGGAGCTACCCATCGACCGAGGACGGACGGCGGTGAGGACTGGCGCACTAAGCACGACCCAGAGGAGCTACCCCACGACTGAGGTCAGGAAGGGCGGCGGTGAGGAGAGACCCCTCATCAAAGGTAAGGTGCGATGGCTGTGCTTTGCTGGAGCAGCCGGGAAGAGATACCCCACGCCCAAGGTAAGAGAAACCCAAGTAAGACAGTAGGTCTTGCAAGAGGGCATCAGAGGGCAAATACACTGAAATCATACTCACAGAAAACTAGTCAATCTAATCACACCAGGACCACAGCCTTGTCTAACTCAATGAAATTAAGCCATGCCCGAGGGGCAACCCAGGATGGGCAGGTCATGGTGGAGAGATCTGACAGGGTCCGCTGGAGAAGGGAATGGCAAACCACTTCAGTATTCTTGCCTTGAGAACCCCATGAACAGTATGAAAAGGCAAAATGATAGGATACTGATAGAGAAACTCCCCAGGTCAGTAGGGGCCCAATATGCTACTGGAGATCAGTGGAGAAATAACTCCAGAAAGAATGAAGGGATGGAACCAAAGCAGAAAGAATACCCAGCTGTAGATGTGTCTGGTGATAGAAGTAAAGTCCGATGCTGTAAGAACAATATTGCATAGGAACCTGGAATGTCAGGTCCATGAATCAAGGCAAATTGGAAGTGGTCAAACAAGAGATGGCAAGAGTGAATGTTGACATTCTAGGAATTAGCGAACTAAAATGGACTGGAATGGGTGAATTTAACTCAGAGGACCATTATATCTACTACTGTGGGCAGGAAACCCTCAGAAGAAATGGAGTGGCCATCATGGTCAACAGAAGAGTCCGAAATGCAGTACTTGGATGCAATCTCAAAAACGACAGAATGATCTCTGTTCGTTTCCAAGGGAAACCATTCAATGTCACAGTAATCCAAGTCTATGCCCCAACCAGTAATGCTGAAGAAGCTGAAGTTGAACGGTTCTATGAAGACCTACAAGACCTTTTAGAACTAACACCCAAAAAAGATGTCCTTTTCATTATAGGGGACTGGAATGCAAAAGTAGGAAGTCAAGAAACACCTGGAATAACAGGCAAATTTGGCCTTGGAATACGGAATGAAGCAGGGCAAAGACTAATAGAGTTTTGCCAAGAAAATGCACTGGTCATAGCAAATACCCTCTTCCAACAACACGAGAGAAGACGTTATACATGGACATCACCAGATGGTCAACACCGAAATCAGATCGATTATATTCTTTGCAGCCAAAGATGGAGAAGCTCTATCCAATCAGCAAAAACAAGACCAGGAGCTGACTGTGGCTCAGACCATGAACTCCTTATTGCCAAATTCAGACTGAAATTGAAGAAAGTAGGGAAAACCACTAGACCATTCAGGTATGACCTAAATGAAATCCCTTATGATTATACAGTGGAAGTGAGAAATAGATTTAAGGGCCTAGATCTGATAGATAGAGTGCTTGATGAACTATGGAATGAGGTTCGTGACATTGTACAGGAGACAGGGATCAAGACCATCCCCAAGAAAAAGAAATGCAAAAAAGCAAAATGGCTGTCTGGGGAGGCCTTGCAAATAGCTGCAAAAAGAAGAGAAGCGAAAAGCAAAGGAGAAAAGGAAAGATATAAACATCTGAATGCAGAGTTCCAAAGAATAGCAAGAAGAGATAAGAAAGCCTTCTTCAGCGATCAATGCAAAGAAATAGAGGAAAACAACAGAATGGGAAAGACTAAGGATCTATTCAAGAAAATCAGAGATACCAAAGGAACATTTCATGCAAAGATGGGCTCGATAAAGGACAGAAATGGTAGGGACCTAACAGAAGCAGAAGATATTAAGAAGAGGTGGCAAGAATACACAGAAGAACTGTACAAAAAAGAGCTTCACGACCAAGATAATCATGATGGCGTGATCACTGACCTAGAGCCAGACATCCTGGAATGTGAAGTCAAGTGGGCCTTAGAAAGCATCACTAGGAACAAAGCTAGTGGCGGTGATGGAATTCCAGTGGAGCTATTCCAAATCCTGAAAGATGATGCTGTGAAAGTGCTGCACTCAATATGCCAGCAAATTTGGAAAACTCAGCAGTGGCCACAAGATTGGAAAAGGTCAGTTTTCATCCCAATCCCAAAGAAAGGCAATGCCAAGGAGTGCTCAAACTACCGCACAATTGCACTCATCTCACACGCTAGTAAAGTAATGCTCAAAATTCTCCAAGCCAGGCTTCAGCAATATGTGAACTGTGAACTTCCTGATGTTCAAGCTGGATTTAGAAAAGGCAGAGGAACCAGAGATCAAATTGCCAACATCTGCTGGATCATGGAAAAAGCAAGAGAGTTCCAGAAAAACATCTATTTCTGCTTTATTGACTATGCCAAAGCCTTTGACTGTGTAGATCACAATCAACTGTGGAAAATTCTGAGAGAGATGGGAATACCAGACCACCTGATCTGCCTCTTGAGAAATCTGTATGCAGGTCAGGAAGCAACAGTTAGAACTGGTCATGGAACAACAGACTGGTTCCAAATAGGAAAAGGAGTACGTCAAGGCTGTATATTGTCACCATGTTTATTTAACTTATATGCAGAGTACATCATGAGAAATGCTGGACTGGAGGAAACACAAGCTGGAATCAAGATTGCCGGGAGAAATATCAATAACCTCAGATATGCAGATGACACCACCCTTATGGCAGAAAGTGAAGAGGAACTCAAAAGCCTCTTGATGAAAGTGAAAGTGGAGAGTGAAAAGATTGGCTTAAAGCTCAACATTCAGAAAACGAAGATCATGGCATCTGGTCCCATCACTACATGGGAAATAGATGGAGAAACAGTGGAAACAGTGTCAGACTTTATTTTTCTGGGCTCCAAAATCACTACAGATGGTGACTGCAGCCATGAAATTAAAAGACGCTTACTCCTTGGAAGGAAGGTTATGACCAACCTAGATAGCATATTCAAAAGCAGAGACATCACTTTGCCAACAAAGGTTCGCCTAGTCAAGGCTATGGTCTTTCCTGTGGTCATGTATGGATGTGAGAGCTGGACTGTGAAGAAAGCTGAGCGCCGAAGAATAGATGCTTTTGAACTGTGGTGTTGGAGAAGACTCTTGAGAGTCCCTTGGACTGCAAGGAGATCCAACCGGTCCATTCTGAAGGAGATCAGACCTGGGATTTCTTTGGAGGGAATGATGCTCAAGCTGAAACTCCAGTATTTTGGCCACCTCATGCGAAGAGTTGACTCATTGGAGAAGACTCTGATGCTGGGAGGGATTGAGGGCAGGAGGAGAAGGGGACGACAGAGGATGAGATGGCTGGATGGCATCACTGACTCGATGAATGTGCATCTGAGTGACCTCCGAGAGCTGGTGATGGATAGGGAGGCCTGGCGTGCTGCAGTTCATGGGGTCGCAAAGAGTCGGACACGACTGAGCAACTGATCTGATCTGATCTGATTCATGGATAGAGGAGCCTGGAGGGCTACAGGCCATAGGATCGCAAAGAGTCAGACACAACTTAGCGACTACACAGCAGCAGCAGCATTCATAAATTTGCATCAAGGAAATCTTTCAGCCATCACTTTCATTTCAGCAAGGTGTCAAAGATGTTATAAAGGAGAGTAAGCTTTAGTGTAAAGATCCTGCTGGCCAATGCAGGAGACTCAAGAGATGCAGGTTCGATCCCTAGGTCAGGAAGATCCCCTGGAAAAGGAAATGGTAACCCATTCCTGTATTCTTGCCTGGAGAATTCCATGAACAGAGGAGCCTGGTGGGCTCCAGTCCATGGGGTCGAAAGAGTCAGACATGACTGAAGCCCCTTAGCACAGCACAGCAAGTTTTATAAAGTTTTTTTTTTTTTAAAAAAAAAGGAAAACTGAATCTCTGGAAAGCATTCTATCAAGGGGGGATTTGTATTTTTGGAAGTGGGGGAAACTTGTTAATTGGTTTTCAGGTACATGGTTGATCTTTAATTGGTTGCAATGGGACAATCAAGTGGTCTGGAGGCAATTTTAAAAAGGAAAGGAAAGGAAAGGAAAGTGAAGTCACTCAGTCATGTCCGACCCTTTGTGACACTATGGACTGCAGTCTACCAGGCTCCTCCATCCATGGGATTTTCCAGGCAAGAGTACTGGAGTGGGGTCCATTGCCTTCTCCAGGAGATCTTCCCGACCCAGGGATAAAACCTGGGTCTCCTGTATTGTAGGTAGACGCTTTACCATCGGAGCCACCAGGGATTAAAAAAGGAAGGATTGATCAAAATAAGAGGTAGAAGGTTTTCTATGACCAATAATTTCACAACAAAACTGGGGCTCCCTAGTTCCTTTTCTGTAGGCAAACTGTCCTTATGAAGGGAAGAAGATAGCTAATTTAGAACATGATTTGTCAAATTTTATTCAATCATTAAGAAGAAAACATATTCCAAAAATTTCTGATGGCATAAGAAAATGGTAACAATATAATAAAATCATGATTCTATGGATATACATTGCCTGTGATATATAACTACTATAAATATTATATATGATATATATATATAGTGTGTGTGTATAGTATTAGCTGATAATAAATAGATGCTAGATAGTTGCTTCATCTCTCAAAGT
Organism: Tragelaphus eurycerus; assembly: GCA_935064755.1. NCBI lineage: Eukaryota > Metazoa > Chordata > Mammalia > Artiodactyla > Bovidae > Tragelaphus > Tragelaphus eurycerus. Next base: position 278,899 of record CAKXYN010000120.1, on the reverse strand, counting down.
TTTAGTTTCCTCATTTAAAAAATATGCTAACACCCACCTCACAGGGTCATTTCAAGATTTTATGAGATACAGAAGGAAAGTTCTTATTATATAGTGCATAACACATTTATATTTATGTACATCTGTCATATCCAGAAGGATTTTTAATATAACATAAAAGTGAGCTTGAGTAAACTTCGTGAGTTGGTGATGGACACAGAGGCCTGGCATGCTGCAGTCCATGGGGTCGCAAAGAGTTGGAAACAACTGAGCAACTGAACTGAACTGGCTGAAAAGTGTCACAAAAATTCTGTAACAAAACCATTTCCATTACCCCCAAATTCTCCCAGTTTTAAAGCTGAAGATCCTATATCACAGAAAATTCCTTAATTCTGGGAAAATTAGGACTGTTGGTCACCTTACATAGTTCATAAAGGTGAAATAAATTTTTTGCTCAGACCCTAAAAATAAATAATTCCTTCCCAATAAACATGACTTTAAGATCACAATCAATATTACTATAATCATATACTGCAGTTTTCAGACCACAAAACATTCCCACAAGTTAGAATACACAGTTTCCAGATACAGCGTTCATAGGTTAGTCAGAGTTACCCATTCATGCAGCAATTTTCACTGGCAAACAAAATTAAAACTCTTTGAGATCAGAAAAAACGGTGATAATGTTGGTAAGATCAGATCAGATCAGTCGCTCAATCGTGTCCGACTCTGCGACCCCATGAATCACAGCATGCCAGGCCTCCCTGTCCATCACCAACTCCCAGAGTTCACTGAGACTCACGTCCATCGAGTCAGTGATGCCATCCAGCCATCTCATCCTCTGTCGTCCCCTTCTCCTCCTGCCCCCAGTCCCTCCCAGCATCAGAGTCTTTTCCAATGAGTCAACTCTTCGCATGAGGTGACCAAAGGACTGGAACTTCAGCTTCAGCATCATTCCTTCCAAAGAAATCCCAGGGCTGATCTCCTTCAGAATGGACTGGTTGGATCTCCTTGAAGTCCAAGGGACTCTCAAGTCTTCTCCAACACCACAGTTCAAAAATATCAATTCTTCAGCGCTCAGCCTTCTTCACAGTCCAACTCTCACATCCATACATGACCACAGGAAAAACCATAGCCTTGACTAGAAGGACTTTTGTTGGCAAAGTAATGTCTCTGCTTTTGAATATGCTATCTAGGTTGGTCATAACTTTCCTTCCAAGGAGTAAGCATCTTTTAATTTCATGGCTGCAGTCACCATCTGCAGTGATTTTGGAGCCCAGAAAAATAAAGTCTGACACTGTTTCCACTGTTTCACCATCTATTTCCCATGAAGTGATGGGACCAGATGCCATGATCTTCGATTGTTGAGCTTTAAGCCAACTTTTTCACTCTCCACTTTCACTTTCATCAAGAGGATTTTTAGTTCCTCTTCACTTTCTGCCATAAGGGTGGTGTCATCTGCATATGTGAAATTATTGATATTTCTCCCAACAATCTTGATTCCAACTTGTGTTTCTTCCAGTCCAGCGTTTCTCATAATGTACTCTACATATAAGTTAAATAAACAGGGTGACAATGTACAGCCTTGACGAACTCCTTTTCCTATTTGGAACCAGTCTGTTGTTCCATGACCAGTTCTAACTGTGGCTTCCTGACCTATATACAAATTTCTTAAGAGGCAGATCAGGTGGTCTGATATTCGTATCTCTTTCAGAATTTTCCACAGTTTATTGTGCTCTACACAGTCAAAGGCTTTGGCATAGTCAATAAAGCAGAAATAGATGCTTTTCTGGAACTCTCTTGCTTTTTTGATGATCCAGTGGATGTTGGCAATTTGATCTCTGGTTCCTCTGCCTTTTCTAAAACCAGCTTGAACATCAGGAAGTTCATGGTTCACATATTGCTGAAGCCTGGCTTGGAGAATGTTGAGCATTACTTTACTAGCGTGTAAGATGAGTGCAATTGTGCGGTAGTTTGAGCACTCTTTGGCATTGCCTTTCTTTGGGATTGGAATGAAAACTGACCTTTTCCAGTCCTGTGGCCACTGCTGAGTTTTCCAAATTTGCTGGCATATTGAGTGCAGCACTTTCACAGCATCATCTTTCAGGATTTGAAATAGCCCACTGGAATTCCATCACCTCCACTAGCTTTGTTCGTAGTGATGCTTTCTAAGGTTGAGAATGGACTACTTCAAGCCACAGGAAAACAGAACCAAAAATGAATCAAACTGAGACTCCCATAACACCATTTCCTAACACACTGATGAAGATCATTATTAAATTCTTATAAGGATATAAAAAACTGATCAAAAAAAATCTTTGTATTTATATATATATATATTGTATATGTAGGTATATTCAATATATACTATATGCATGTAATAAGTAGCTTCCTAGGTAAAGAACTGCCTGGCAATGCAAGGAGACATAGGGGATGTGCATTCAATCACTGGCTGGGGAACATTCCCCTAGAGGAGGATTGCACTGCAGGCAACTCACTGCAGTATTCTTGCCTGGAGAACCCCATGGACAGAGGAGCCTGGTGGGCTACAGTCCATATGGTCACAAAGAGTTGGACACAACTGACCACACATGCACACATATAATAAAATGGTCTGGGTGTTTTGGGTTTTACTAACCTTCAACAAATTATTTGTATGTTTTGTTAATCACTAATTCTGACAAAACTTACAATATGAGCAAGGTATATATAGTCAACTAAAAAAAAAAAAAAAAAGAAATGAATAATGCAGTTGTTGAGATAAATTCCCTGCTTTAAAAATTCCTTTAGATACGGTCTGTACTCATATCCTGGAGAAGGCAATGGCATCCCACTCCAGTACTCTTGCCTGGAAAATCCCATGGATGGAGGAGCCTAGTACGCTGCAGTCCATGGGGTCTCTAAGAGTTGGACATGACTGAGCAACTTCCCTTTCACTTTTCACTTTCATGCATTGGAGAAGGAAATGGCAACCCACTCCAGTGTTCTTGCCTGGAAAGTTCCAGGGACGGGGGAGCCTGGTGGGCTGCCGTCTATGGGGTCACACAGAGTCGGACATAACTGAAGCAACTTAGCAGTAGCAGTAGCAGTAGCAGTACTCATATCAGGTCAAGATCCTTTAGCCCAGAGTAGGAAAAATCAGGCTCATACTTACAGAGGATTGCTTTTGCTTTGTATGGGACACATCAGCACATTTATGCTGCTAAGTCACTCCAGTCGTGTCCGACTCTGTGTGACCTCAGAGACAGCAGCCCACCAGGCTCCCCCATCCCTGGGATTCTCCAGGCAAGAACACTGGAGTGGGTTGCCATTTCCTTCTCCAATGCATGAAAGTGAAAAGTGAAAGGGAAGTCGCTCACTCGTGTCCGACTCTTAGCGACCCCATGGACTGCAGCCTACCAGGCTCCTCCATCCATGGGATTTTCCATGCAAGAGTACTGGAGTGGGGTACCATTGCCTTCTCTGCAGCACATTTATACACACACATAATTATAGCATTGTTTAACTGGGATAATCAGTGGGTTGTTAACACTGTCATAAAAATGAAAATATAATAGATGAGAGCTATGCTGTATTAAACCATCTCCCTGAAATCAAAGGGATTAGCACAAGCTACTTTTCCAAGATCTGAGTATACTCTGAATTAATACAGTATTTCTACTCTCTGTTGAATGTGCTAAACCTGAGGTATTTTTTGTAGCAATAATAACTGCTAAAATTCACTGAGTTCTTACCATGTGCTAAAGTATTTGATACATCATTTTCATTAATTTATCTCATTTAGTCCTCAAAAAAACTTATGATGTAGTATTTCAACTGCCTATATTTTCAGAAGACAAAAATTAGTCTTGGGGAGATAAAGTAGCTTACTCTGAGTCAAACAGTCAAATTGGGATTCAAACCAAAGTCTGTCTTATTCTGATATTAAATAGAATTCATAAATAGAAAACTCCTGAAACAAAAATTTAGAAGAGAATATTCAATTAGGAACACAATGTTACTTTTCTACTTACTCAGAAAGGGAAAAAAAATCAAAGATCTCTGGATAAGTACCTCAGAATAGTCCAAGGAAATAAATTTCTGAAGAAAGCACTTAAAGTACATATTCAGCAAGCTGTAGACAATTTCAAGAACTATGTATAAAGTTCCCCATCCTGTGCCTTGCTACAGTTCCAAGAGGTTTGCTCTAAATTAATTAAGTGCTTGCTCTCAATGAATTAAGAAGATGAGACCAACATCAAAAGGCCTCTCCTCTTAAGGAATTTCTAACACAGGCCTCATCTGAGCAGACTCTTGAGGCTGAGTGAAAGGCCTTTTCGATAATATGCAATATTCCTTTCCCAAGATGTTTCTTTTGATTTGCTGTATAAATATCTGGCCTTTGAGAAAAGGGAAAAAAAAAATCTTTTGCTGTTTCAAATCATTTTGTATAAATTATTTTGAAAATTTCACTGTCAGAGTAGTTACTTTACTCTCCTTTCTCATTCTTCAGAGGACTATGCCTTTGACAATCAGAATAAGAATTCCTTAACTGCTTATAGATTATCTTTGAAGGTAACATCACATTTTTAGAAACAGTCTTATCTAATTCCAGCTGACCTTGTCATGTGTCGATCGGCTTAAATCAAGGATTGGCAAACATTATAAATGAATCCCTGCTCAAGGCACAGTTCCTGCACTATTGACTCCTGTTTCACCTTGTATTGTCAGAGTGCAGACAGATTTCAGAACATCTTACTCAAAGAATTACTCTTGATAGTTGCAAAATTTGAGAGTAAAGAAAAAAATAAAAAAAGAACACAATATTGCAAAGAAAGATTGGGATTATTATTGAGGGGCGTGGCGGGAGTGGGGAAGATCAACAACCTTCCTCCCTGTAAGAAGGTCTGAACTCATCTCCTTCTCAAAAGTACTGTACCATCCAACATCAAGAATTAAATTTAAATGCATTAAAATTAAAATGCTAAATTTGAAGTACCATATATCCAGTGACCATAATATACTTCTCTCTAAATTTTAATCAGCAAGGGGATATAGATTTTTCAAGGCTATTTTTATGTTTTATCACTGGGTCTTTAAATATTAACTGTGCTGTATCATTAGTTGTGAATCTGATGCTAACTTTTTGGTTCCAAACAAGTTCTACTGTTATTAAAAGATCTACTGTTCCATCAGTAAACATATCAATATAAGTTACGCTTCAAGAGTGGCTCCTAATCATTTTGCTCTTGACATTTGAGCTAACTCAAAAGATGTACTTGTCAAATCAGACTCTCATAGATCAAAGAACTTACCTACTATCAAGATTTACTAATAGCTAATGACTATGTTAAAGAATATAGACATTCAAGAAGCCTGGGTGAAGCAAGGAGAGGACAAGGACTTCCTCTCCTGTGGCTCCCACATCCTTTCTGTGGTTACAGGAATGCACTCACTTGCCCAAAATAATAGAGAAGTTTTTTAAGAAGTACTTGAGTCCCCTCAGATAGCAGATAGTATTAAAGTCATGAAATGTCACTCTTTTATACCCCCAGAGAATTGTATGGGAGCCATGTCTCATAAATCAACAGTTTATCACAAGCAATCCCAAATCTAGGACATTCTGCCCAAAACACTGTACAGATAAGGACTCTTCTCCTCACGTATTTCATTAGTCTGTTTTCCCGTAGGCCCAGCATCACATTCACAAGAAGAATAAACCTCGCCACTTGTCTTCTTTCTTTTTCCCTGGAAATTTACCCTCACTTAAAACCCCGCCCAACAACCGGAGAATAAATGAATCATAGGGCACTTTTTAAATTCTTCTTCTACCAGCTGACCTTGGAGAAGCTCAGTTCAGTTCAGTTCATTTCAGTCGCTCAGTCATGAATCGCAGCACGCCAGGCCTCCTTGTCCATCACCAACTCCCGGAGTTCACTCAGACTCAGTCCATCGAGTCAGTGATGCCATCCAGCCATCTCATCCTCTGTCATCCCCTTCTCCTCCTGCCCCCCAATCCCTCCCAGCATCAGAGTCTTTTCCAATGAGTCAACTCTTTGCATGCGGTGGCCAAAGTACCGGAGTTTCAGCTTTAGCATCATTCCTTCCAAAGAAATCCCAGGGCTGATCTCCTTCAGAATGGACTGGTTGGATCTCCTTGCAGTCCAAGGGACTCTCAAGAGTCTTCTCCAGCACCTCAGTTCAAAAGCATCAATTCTTCGGTGCTCAGCCTCCTTCACAGTCCAACTCTCACATCCATACATCACTGACAACCAAACAAGATGATTCACTGGCCCAGGGGCTAAGTGGATGGTTCATGTCCTAGGCTTCATAATCAAAAATAGAAAATATTCCTTTTTTGTGAAATTGCTATTCATTCTTGAATTTATGAATAAGCAGATAAATGACTGCCCATATTCTATTAATTTTCTAGTGAATATATTCTGTTGACCTTATTATGAAGAGCTAATCACTGCAAATTATGAGCAGCTATATATCATAATTGATCTCCTAGAATGCAGTCTCACTGGATATATTTAACTCATCTTGTGAGATGAGGCAATTGGAATAAATCAGGATATAAGGCTTCTGATTTTATTTGTTATAAATACATGAACTTTTATTGATAGTGAACCTCACACCTCAGCTTATACTTGACAATATATTAGTACTGCCTGTTGCCATCCATCCTTTTGAGAAGAATAAAAATAATACAAATAACCTTTATTTACTTTCTAATATATACCAAGACTTTGCCCCAGAGGCTTTCAATCAATCATTGTATTTCATTTAAGTGCTATTGTCATCAGTGACAAAATGAAGTTGCATTTAGAAAAGACACATAAGTTCATTAAGACAAGTCTTTATTACCCTAATTCTATGATGCATTCTTCCTTAAAATATTAGTGGCATTCAAAATCCAATAGAAGTGACTAAGATGTAGATCAATAAAGTCTCAACACCTTGAAGAAATAAAAAGAGGAATTTAAAATTACACCTAACTTCTGCGTTTGCTGACTTTTATAAAGTCATATTTGTATTTCAGTGAAAATTATATATTAAATTATTCTTATGCTTTAATTTCTTATAGTTTGTTCTTAGTTTGCATTCTCTCTCCCTTTCATTCACATCAGCACACTTTCCCCATAACCTACTAGCTTTAGAGGAGGTAATATATATTTTTAAATATACAGGTCATCTTATCCTACAGCTTACTGCCAATGTGAGGCCAAGTCTGGTATTAGTAAAATTTTACTACCTATTACAGTTAAATTTATTTTATTATTTAAGAGATTATTTACGTTTAAAATTACCTATAAAGAATTAACCTGATAATAACTTGATTTCAAAATGAAAATTACAGAAACAGACAATGCTCTAAGCTTAAGCAGAGTAACTAGTAACTAATTTCATTCCTAATTACTTGACTTCACATTTCTGCGTAGCATTTTGGATTCAGACCAATAATATTACTTTTTTTTCTCACTTCATCCCAGGTGAGATCTAAAGAGAACATTTCTTCTATTTGCATTAGCTTATAGGTAAAACTTTGCTTTTTATAACATAGGTACTTTATAATATTGTGTGGACAGAAATATAGCTAAAACCATGACTTTTGAGAAAACATTGATTTTTATGTCAACTGATACTGTTATGTTAAACAAAAATGAAATTAAAGAAGGCCATATGAATCTTTAATGTTATTCCCACAACATCCTTAATATTTTTTTAATTTTTTTAAATATAAATTTATTTATTTTAATTGGAGGTTTGTACAATTTACAATATTGTATTGGTTTTGCCATACATCAACATGAATCCCCCACAGGTATACCCGTGTTTCCTATCCTGAACCCCCCTCCCACCACCATCCCCGTACCATCCCTCTGGGTCATCCCAGTGCACCAGCCCCAAGCATCCAGTATCATACATCAAACCTGGACATCGTTTCTTATATGATATTATACATGTTTCAATGCCATTCTCCCAAATCATCCCACCCTCTCCCTCTCCCACAGACTCCAAAAGACTGTTCTATACATCTGTGTCTCTTGAGCTTTCTCGCATACAGGGTTATTGTTACCATCTTTCTAAATTCATATATATGCATTCATATACTGTATTGGTATTTTTCTTTCTGGCTTACTTCACTCTGTATAATAGGCTCCAGTTTCATCCACCTCATTAGAACTGATTCAAATGTATTATTTTTAATAGCTGAGTAATATACTCCATTGTGTATATGTACCACAGCTTTCTTATCCATTCATGTGCTGATGGACATCTAGGTTGCTTCCATGTCCTGGCTATTATAAACAGTGCTGTGATGAACACTGGGGTACACGTGTCTCTTTCAATTCTGGTTTCCTCAGTGTGTATGCCCAGCAGTGGGATTGTTGGGTCATAAGGCAGTTCTATTTCCAGTTTTTTAAGGAATCTCCACACTGTTCTCCAAAATGGCTGTACTAGTTTGCATTCCTGCCAACAGTGTAAGAGGGTTCCCTCTTCTCCACACCCTCCAGCATTTATTGCTTGTAGACTTTTGGATCTCAGCCATTCTGACTGGCATGAAATGGTACCTCATAGTGGTTTTGATTTGCATTTCTCTGATAATGAGTGATGTTGAGCATCTTTTCATGTGTTTGTTAGCCATCTGTATGTCTTCTTTGGAGAAATGTCTATTTAGTTCTTTGGCTCATTTTTTGATTGGGTCGTTTATTTTTCTGGAATTGAGCTGTAGGAGTTGCTTGTATATTTTTCAGATTAGTTGTTTGTCAGTTGCTTCATTTGCTATTATTTTCTCCCATTCTGAAGGCTGTCTTTTCACCTTGCTTATAGTTTCCTTTGTGATGCAGAAGCTTTTAAGTTTACTTAGGTCCCATTTGTTTATTTTTGCTTTTATTTCCAATATTCTGGGAGGTGGTTTATAGAGGATCAAGCAACAGTTAGAACTGGACATGGAACAACAGACTGGTTCCAAATAGGAAAAGGAGTACGTCAAGGCTGTGTATTGTCACCCTGTTTATTTAACTTGTATGCAGAGTACATCATGAGAAACGCTGGACTGGAAGAAACACAAGTTGGAATCAAGATTGCTGGGAGAAATATCAATAACCTCAGATATGCAGATGACACCACCCTTATGGCAAAAAGTGAAGAGAAACTAAAAAGCCTCTTGATGAAAGTGAAAGTGGAGAGTGAAAAGGTTGGCTTAAAGCTCAACATTCAGAAAACGAAGATCATGGCATCTGGTCCCATCACTACATGGGAAATAGATGGGGAAACAGTGGAAACAGTGTCAGACTTTATTTTTCTGGGCTCCAAAATCACTGCAGATGGTGACTGCAGCCATGAAATTAAAAGACGCTTACTCCTTGGAAGGAAAGTTATGACCAACCTAGATAGCATATTCAAAAGCAGAGACATTACTTTGCCAACAAAGGTTCGCCTAGTCAAGGCTATGGTGTTTCCTGTGGTCATGTATAGATGTGAGAGCTGGACTGTGAAGAAGGCTGAGCGCCGAAGAATTGATGCTTTTGAACTGTGGTGTTGGAGAAAACTCTTGAGAGTCCCTTGGACTGCAAGGAGATCCAACCAGTCCATTCTGAAGGAGATCAGCCCTGGGATTTCTTTGGAAGGAATGATGCTGAGGCTGAAACTCCAGTACTTTGGCCACCTCATGTGAAGAGTTGACTCAATGGAGAAGACTCTGATGCTGGGAGGGATTGGGGGCAGGAGGAGAAGGGGACGACAGAGGATGAGATGGCTGGATGGCATCACTGACTCGATGGATGTGAGTCTGAGTGACCTCCGGGAGTTGGTGATGGACAGGGAGGCCTGGCGTGCTGCGATTCATGGGGTCGCAAAGAGTCAGACACGACTGAGCGACTGATTTGATCTGATCTGATCTGTGATGTATGTCGGAGAGTGTTTTGCCTATGTTTTCCTCTAGGAGTTTTACAGTTTCTGGTCTTACGTTTAGATCTTCAATCCATTTTCAGTTTATTTTTGTGTATGGTGTTAGAAAGTTTTTAAATATATCATTTTAAAGATATATTCAGTATCTCAAACTTGAAGATCAAAGACTGAATACAATTTTAGGTTTAAAATGTATAAATAATCATTCCTTGGACTTACCTGGGGTACAGTGGATCGGAATCCGTTTGCCAATGCAGGGGACACAGGGTTGATCCCTGGTCCAGGAAGATCCCACGTGCTGCAGAGCACTAAGCCAGTGTGTCACAACTACTGAACCTGTGCTCTGGGGCCCCCAACCCGCAACTGCTAGCCTGTGTGCCAAAACTACTGTGTGCCCCAGAACCTGCACCCCACAACTATTGAACCCACATGCTGCAACTATTAAAGGCTGTGTTCCTAGAGCCTGTGATCCACAACAAGAGAAGCAAGCAAGGAGAGTAGTCCTCACTCACAGCAACAAGAGTAAGTGGAAGTGCACACAAAAAGCAATGAAGACCCAGGGCAGACTAAAACGAGACAGCAAAAGAGACACAGAACTATAGAACAGTCTTTTGGACTCTGTGGAAGAGGGAGAGGGTGGGAGGATTTGGGAAAGTGGCATTGAAACACGTATAATATCATATGTGAAACGAATCGCCAGTCCAAGTTCGATGCATGATACTGGATGCTCGGGGCTGGTGCACTGGATACTGGATGCTTGGGGCTGGTGCACTGGGATGACCTAGAGGGATGGAATGGGGAGGGAGGAGGGAGGAGGGTTCGGGATGGGGAACACGTGTACACCCATGGCAGATTCATGTTGATGTAAGGCAAAACCAATACAATATTGTAAAGTAGTTAACCTCCAATTAAAATAAATAAATTTATATTAAAAAATAATAATAATAAAACTGATTCCTTACAACACATGTTTCATACCTTGGAAGTGTAGTTTAGGATAACAAAAAGGGAAATTCATATGAAACTTCTTAGTTTAAATTCTTATTCAAGAATTGATCCATAAGATTAAACTTGATTAATTTATACTGAGATAGTGTGAAAAACTGGTCAAGCAACTCAAATTTTATGAATGCTGAATTTTGTACTTATTATTTTCCTGAGAAAATAATCCTGTTTCTGTTTAAAACTCTACTGGGAATGTTCAATGAAGTCCATACAAATATTCAAATTTTTCCTCTATCCATTTTCAGAAGTCCAGAGAGGAAATTCCAATAATAGGCAGTAGGTGAATTATCTGACAACAGTCTTTAGGGTAATTAAAGGCAGAACAAGTGATTGTAAAGATGGCTCTAATTTACATAGAAAAATGAACAATTCATTGAATATGCCATGCAAGTGAATGACTTTCTTCCTGTACAGAGCAACCTTCCTTCCTCTATCTGATAAAACTGTAACACAATATGGGCTGGGAAGGGACATGGGAAGGGTTTGAGATATAGGGGACGCAGGCAACCATGGGTGATTCATGTCAGTGTATGGCAAAAACCACCACAATATTGTAAAGAAATTATCCTCCAATTTAAATAATAAATTTAAAATTAAAAAATAACAGATGAAAAAATGAAAAAAATAAAACTCAACTCTAATATCACCTCCATTGAAAATCCTTTCCTATCATGTCCTCCTCCCCTGGGATTCCACTGCACCTCTCATATTTTCTATGAATTTCCCTTTTGAACTATGAGGCCATGGAGCAGAGAACAAATCTTGTTTGTTCTCATAGTGATTAGCACACTGCAATAATACTGAATAGAATATTGATTAAGTTATATTTTCCTGAATTTTATTGTCCTAATATGTACAAGAATAATGACATCAACCTTCAGATTATTATATACATTAAATAAGATGTCACGTGAACAAAATCTCTATCATATTAAGTAGCATTCAATAAGTAAATAATAAAGTTGGAATATATGATATTTTTAGAGTATCATTCATCTATAAAATTTTTAGGCATGCATTAAAGAAGGGTATTATAATAGGGTAATCTTGAAAGTCTAACAACAAAAATAAATTATGACTAAAATTTGAACAAAAAACTGAGTGCAAAGTAACTAAATACATTATTTATAAATGAAGAGCCTCATAGCAAATCTGAGCTACAGTGCAGCAAAATGCCTTTATAGAATACCATTTTAACGTAATGGATGGTAACAGGTGAGCATTAAATGAACAATATTTCAACTGATTAAAAAAGAAATGTACAAAGAAGAAAGAAGGGAAAAGACAAAGGAGACAAAAGTGGATTCAATCACTGTTCAGTAATTGTCCCAGTCAAACATTATATGAATAATAAAGACAGGTCTTAGAAATCCGAGAACACTTTCTGTCTTCATGCTGTAAGCTACTAAAGGGGTTAAGATAATAAAACTCTCCATTTTGCATGTAATAGAAAACTTGAACAACAATCCAAAAATAGAGATGCTAGAGTTGGCTCAGTGGTGACATCAGAGATCATAATGCCATCTTTGCATTAAGTATCTAAAATTCACAACAGGACGACTGTCTATCCAGAAATCATATCTTAATTACAGGAAGGCAAAATACAGAAGAGTCAAAGGCTCTACCCCTTGAGACTGTCCATTTATATCAAGTTCTCACAGAAACTACACTCAGGATACTTCCACTTCAACTAAAATTGAAACATGTCTGCCCAATTCTGACTTCAAAGGAGGCTGATCAATTATTTACCACTGTCTACTCAAAATTCATATATATCCTTTTCCCCATTACACAGAACATTCTCACTCACTACTCAGGAGAGAAAGCTCCAAAGTTCATCCAGTCTCTGAATTCAGATTGCATGCCTAACAGATAACTCATTTGCCCCCCAGCATCCAAAATATACAATGGTTGAGAAGAAAGGAACTGTAATAAAAAATCCCATTTGGAAAAAGCAAGCATGAAAATCATTCAGCTGCATTCAATCTATATCTCATATCTAAATCAATATATATCAGAACTAGCTGATAGGATTAGTGAGACTCACCGCCCTACAATGGAATAATTTTCCTGATCAGATATACTGGAAATTCTCGTCTCTCCTCAGTGCAAAAATCTTTTTTCAGTATCTGTCAAGGCAGCACGCTGGACAAAGAGGACAGAGATATTCTTCCTGCAACCTGCATGGTTATAGTAACTTTTTCTTTCACCTCCATTCATTTTAAGAGATACAGTATTTTTCATCCATCTGAAGAGATAGAGTAGTTTGTATTAGGGATTGAATAAACAAACTGTAGCTGGCCAGGGCCAGAGTTTTTAAAAAAAATTTTCCTGTCATAAGTACAGTCAACTTGTATTTCTTATGTTTCTGGCCCTCATTTAACATGTAAATAAAACCAAACTGATCATCAAGGCATAGCCTGAAACTTGGTAATTTTGAGCTTCTAAATACAGACATCTGTCTACTACCCTCAATCCCAACAGGCAGCCTTCCACATAAATCTCAGTGGCCAGAAGCAGGTCAGATGAGGACCCCTAGCTTTGAACCATGATAAAAGGTTGAAATTTCAGTTTCCAAGCCTACCTAGAGAGGAAGGCAAGGGAAAAAATTAATGTGAATAGTGTTTGGGAGGCAAATTTGATGAGTGCCTTTTGGGCTACAGACAGAGCTACTCTCTTTTGTCATCTGTTTCTAAAGGAAAGACTACACTTCCATCTTTAATACTGGGCTTCTGAGATTTGAGAAACAGTCATATTTCACCATAACTTTTCCTGATTTTATTGTCTTAAATTATAATCATTATGGGCTTTCCAGGTGGCTCTAGTGGTAAAAAAAAAAAAAAAAAAAACAAATCTCCCAATGCAGTAGATAAAAGAGATGTGGGTTCTATCCCTGGGTGGGGAAGATTCCCTGGAGGAGGGAATGGCAACTGACTCAAGTGTTGTTGCCTAGCAAATACCATGGATGGAGTAGCCTGGCAGGATAGAGTTAATGGGGTTACAAACAGTCAAATACCACCGAAGCAACTTAGCATGCATGCATGTATAATAAATATATTCATTCAGCTAGTGTTGTCTTAAAAGAAAGAAAGCCTGATATTATGCAGAATTTAAGCACTGTAAAAAAATTTCAAAATTTGCAAAGAAATCACATCAAAAGTTATAACGCATAAATAATAATTATTAGCATAAGGTCAATATAAGTATATGTATTTTCAATTCATATTTAAATAAAGACAAATAAGAAAACAATATGACATATAAATAGTGAGATATGTAGATTAACAGATATAGATGCACACTATTAATATGAATGCACACAGAAATTCAGAAATCTGGTTTTAGGAATATAACAGCTTATACAAGTTGAAAAAAAAAAAAACCTTAAGTTGTATAATGATAAGTATTACACCATAAATTTTCTTCTGTAGACTAGATGAGCTTGGAGAAAAGTAAGGAATATTACTGGATATTACTAGAGTTCAAAAATGAACACAGAACTAAAAGTGAAGATGGTAAGTGCATGAGCTGACACAGTGATTATCCCGGTTGATGTCAGTATTTCTTCATGAGAAGTTGGTGGTATTTGGGGCAGGCCAGCTATTTATTTTGTGGCTCTGTATCATAGGAATTTAGGATGATTAGTATCCCTGGCTCCCAGTTTCAAAATACCTGACACGGTCTCCAACACTGTGTCAACCAAAACTTGCTTACAGGGTGCAACCAAATGTGTTTGAGAATCACCAGCCCAAGAAACCCTGCAGCTTTTTAATGCAACATGTGTTTAGGAGATGAAGACATGGGGCAAGTTGAAACAAAAAATTGGGACTGAGATTCTCATATAAAGTTCTACTCAAGGGGGTGGAACTCTAATGAAAGGCTGAAAAAGAAAAATAACTGTACTCTGGTAAAATGGAATGGTAAACAAGGTGCTCTCTTTGGCTATGCTCTGATATATTTGCCCTGAGGTTCTGAAACCACATGCCTGACCACAACAGATCTGGGGATACATTTTTCAACACTGCCCAGTCAGAAAAGAAATAAACCTAAATTTCAGGCAGAAACTACTGGAAATTTTATAGTATTTTTAAAAGTAAATGCATAACTATTATGGAAGGAAAATCCCTCTGCACTGGTTGCCCTGTATTCTTACTTCAATCCCCATTGAAGATAATGCCACTTAAAATCTAAAAACACACAATGAAATTGTTAGCATTGAGAATTCTAAGATAAAAGTAACATCAACATTAAACCACCATGTATACCATGAAATAATTAAATACGTAAGAGAAGAATTGAAAACATTCAGTCAGTTCAGTTCGGTCTCTCAGTCGTGTCCCACTTTTGTGACCCTGTGGACTACAGCAGGCCAGGCCTCCCTGTCCATCACCAACTGACGGAGAGTACCCAAACTCATGTCCATGAATTCGGTGATGCCATCCAACCATCTCATCCTCTGTCGTTTCCTTCTCCTCCCACTTTCAATCTTTCCCAGCATCAGGGGCTTTTCAAATGAGTCAGTTCTTCATATCAGGTGGCCAAAGTATTAGAGTTTCAGCTTCAGCATCAGTCCTTCCAATGGATATTCAGGACTGATTTCCTTTAAGATGAACTGGTTGGATCTTCTTGCAGTCCAAGGGACTCTCAAGAGTCTTCTCCAACACCACAGTTCAAAAGCATCAATTCTTCAGCACTCAGCTTTCTTTATAGTTGAACTCTCACATACATACATGACTACTGGAAAAACCATAGCTTTGGCTAGATGGACCTTTGTTGGCAAATTAATATCTCGGCTTTTTAATATGCTCTCTGCTGCTGCTGCTGCATTGCTTCAGTCGTGTCCGACTCTGTGCGACCCCATAGATGGCAGCCCACCAGGATCCGCTGTCCCTAGGGTTCTCCAGGCAAGAACACTGGAGTGGGCTGCCATTTCCTTCTCCAATGCATGAAAGTGAAAAGTGAAAGTGAAGTCACTCAGTCGTGTCCGACTCCTAGCGACCCCATGGACTGCAGTGCACCAGGCTCCTCCATCCATGGGATTTTCCAGGCAAGAGTACTGGAGTGGGGTGCCATTGCCTTCCCCATATGCTCTCTAGGTTGGTCATAACTTTTCTTCCATAGAGTAAGTGTCTTTTAATTTCATGGCTGCAGTCACCATCTGCAGTGATTTTGGAGCCTAGAAAAATAAAGTCTCTCACTGTTTCAACTGTTTCCCCATCTATTTGCCATGAAATGATGGGACCAGATGCCATGAACTTAGTTTTCTGAATGTTGAGTTTTAAGCCAACTTTTTCACTCACAACTTTCACTTTCACTAAGAAGCTCTTTAGGTTTTCTTCACTTTTGGCCATAAGGGTGGTGTCATCTGCATATCTAAGGTTATTGATAATTCTCCCGGCATTCTTGATTCCAGCTTGTGCTTCATTCAGCCCAGTGTTTCTCATGATATACTCTACACGTAAATTAAATAAGCAGGCTGAAAATATACAGCCTTGATACTCCTTTTCCTATTTGGAACCAGTCTGTTGTTCCATGTCCAGTTCTAACTGTTGCTCCCTGACCTGCATACAGATTTCTCAAAAGGCAGGTCAAGTGGTCTAGTATCTCCATATCTTTAAGTTATTTCCACAGTTTGTTGTGATCCACACAGTCAAAGGCTTTGGCATAGTCAATAAAGCAGAAATATATGTTTTTCTGTAACTCTCTAGCTTTTTCACATGGGTCATGGTGGAGACTTCTGATAATAGGTGGTCTACTAGAGAAGGGAATTGCAAACCACTTCAGTATTATTGCTTTGAGAACCTCATGAACAGTATGAAAAGGCAAAAAGATAGGACACTGGAAGATGAACTCCCAGGTCGGTCAGTACCCAATATGCTACTGGAGATCAGTGGAGAAATAACTCAAGAAAGAATGAAGAGACAGAGCCAAAGCAAAAATAGCACCCAGTTGTGGATGGGACGGGTGATAGAAGCAAAATCAGATGCTGTAAAGAGCAATATTCTATAGGAACCTTGAATGTAAAGTCCATTCAAGTCCATGCCTTGAATCAAGGCAAATTGGAAGTGGTCAAACAGGAGATGGCAAGTGTGAATGTCAACATTTTAGGAATCAGCGAACTAAACTGGACTGGCATGGGTGAATTTAACTCAGATGACCACTATATCTACTACTGTGGCAAGAATCCCTTAGAAGAAATGGAGTAGCCATCATAGTCAACAAGAGTCTTAAATGCAGTACTTGGATGCAATCTCAAAAATGACGGAAGGATCTCTGTTAGTTTCCAAGGCAAACCATTCAATATCATGGTAATCCAAGTCTATGACCCAGCCAGTAATGCTGAAGAAGCTGAAGTTGAATGGTTCTATGAAGACCTATACAAGACCTTATAGAACTAACACCCAAAATAGATGTCCTTTTCATTATAGGTGACTGGAATGAAAAAAATAGGAAGTCAAGAAACACCTGGAGTAACAGGCAGATTTGGCTTTGGAGTACAGAATGATGCAGGGCAAAGGCTAATAGAGTTTTGCTAAGAGAACGCATTGGTCATAGCAAAGACCCTCTTCCAAAAACACATGAGATGACTCTACATGGACATCACCAGGTGGTCAATACTGAAATCAGATGATTATATTCTTTGCAGCCAAAGATGAAGAAGTTCTATACAGTCAGCAAAAACAAAACTTGGAGTTGACTGGCTCAGATCATGAACTCATTATTACCAAATTCAGACTTAAATTGAAGAAAGTAGGGAAAACCACTAGACCATTTGGGTATGATCTAAATCAAATCCCCTATGATTATACAGTGGAAGTGAGAAATAGATTCAAGATATTAGATCTGATAGACAGAATGCCTGAAAAACTATGGATGGAGGCTCATGACATTGTACAGGAGACAGGGATCAAGACCATCCCCAAAAAAAGAAATGCAAAAAAGCAAAATGGCTGCCTGAGGAAGCCTTACAAACAGCTGTGAAAAGAAAAGAATCGGAAAGTAAAGGAGAAAAGGAATGTAGAGTTGCAAAGAATAGCAAGGTGATACAAGAAAGCCTTCCTCAGTGATTAATGCAAAGAAATAGAGGAAAGCAATAGAATGGGAAAGACTAGAGATCACTTCAAGAACATTAGAGATACCAAGAAAATATTTCATACAAAGATGGGCTCATTAAAGGACAGAAATGGCATGGACCTAACAGAAGCAGAAGATATTAAGAGGAGGTGGCAAGAATGCACAGAACTACACAAAAAACATCTTCATGATCCAGATAACCACAATGGTATGATGACTCCAAATAGGAAAAGGAGTACGTCAAGGCTGTATATTGTTACCCTGTTTATTTAACTTCTATGCAGAGTACATCATGAGAAACGCCAGACTGGAAGAAACGCAAGCTGAAATCAAGATTGTTGGGAGAAATATCAATAACCTCAGATATGCAGATGACAACCACACTTATGGCAGAAAGTGAAGAGGAATTATGGAGTCTCTTGATGAAAGTGAAAGTGGAAAAGTTGGCTTAAAGCTCAACATTCAGAAAACGAAAATCATGACATCCGGTCCCATCGCTTCATGGGAAATAGATGGGGAAACAGTGGAAACAGTGTCAGCCTTTATTTTTCTGGGCTCCAAAATCACTGCAGATGGTGACTGCAGCCATGAAATTAAAAGATGCTTACTCCTTGGAAGGGAAGTTATGACCAACCTAGATCACATATTCAGAAGCAGAGACATTACTTTACCAACAAAGGTTCGCCTAGTCAAGGCTATGGTTTTTCCTGTGGTCATGTATGGATGTGAGAGCTGGACTGTGAAGAAGGTTGAGAGCTGAAGAATTGATGCTCTTGAAGTGTGGTGTTGGAGAAGACTCTTGAGAGTCCCTTGGACTGCAAGGAGATCCAACCAGTCCATTCTGAAGGAGATCAGCCCAGTGATTTCTTTGGAAGGAATGATGTTAAAGCTGAAACTCAGTACTTTGGCCACCTCATGCAAAGAGTTGACTCATTGGAGAAGACTCTGATGCTGGGAGGGATTGAGGGCAAGAGGAGAAGGGGACGACAGTGGATGAGATGGCTGGATGGCATCACTGACTCGATGGATGTGAGTCTCAGTGACCTCTGGGAGTTGGTGATGGATAGGGAGGCCTGGCATGCTGCAATTCATGAGGTCTCAAAGAATCGGACATGACTGAGCGACTGATCTGATCTGATCTGATGTTGACTCACCTAGAACCAGACATCCTGGAATGTGAAGTCAAGTGGACCTTAGGAAGCATCATTACAATGTTAGTGGAGGTGATGGAATCCAGTTGAGCTGTTTCAAACCCTAAAATATAATGCTGTGAAAGTGTTGCAGTCAATATGCAGTAAATTTGGAAAACTCAGCAGTGGTCACAGGACTGGAAAAGTCATTTTTCATTCCAATCCCAAAGAAAGACAATGCCAAAGAATGCTCAAACTACTGCACTTTTGTACCCATCTCACACGCTAGCAAAGTAATGCTGAAAATTCTCCAAGCCAGGCTTCAACAGTACATGAACCATCAACTTCCAGATGTTCAAGCTGGATTTAGAAAAGGCAGAGAACTAGAGATCAAATTGGCAATATCCATCGGATCATCAAAAAAGCAAAAGCGTTCCAGAAAAACACTGAAAACATTAGCAAAGACAATAAGTAGTTAAAAGGAAATAGACATATAATTAATTCAGACTTTCAAGGAAAATATAATCACAGAAATTAAAAATCAAATAAGTGAATTATATGATACATTAGATGTTTAAAGAGAAAGTTCATAAACTAAAAGAAAGATGGGAGAAAAGTGTCCCAAATGCAATACAACTATATAAAGCAGAACATGCTAAGGAAAGGAGAGTAAGGGGCATGATGAGTAGACAAAGATGAACTCAACCTTTGTCTAAAGTGTATTGCAAAGGAGAAAACAAATAAAAGATATAAAAATTTAATATTTAAAAAGCAGAGTTTTCATATTTAGGATTTATAAAGCATCTTGAACAGAATACATAGAATAACTCCATGATTAGATGATCACACTGAAACTTTAAAATATAAACCAAAAAAGGAGTATTTTATGGGAACTGAAGGTAAAACATTGCACCTTAAAAGTAAAATTACACTCCCTCACAAAAATAACATCTCAGCCACAAAAGCAGAAACCAGAATATAATGGGATAATAACAGCAAAGTAATGAAAGAAAATGATTGTTGACCTAAATTCTGAGTTCAGATGAACATTAATTCAAGGTAGAGAGCAAATGAAAGACATATTTAGACAACAAAAAGAAGAGATAATTTGCCACTAACAGAACCTCTCTAGAGTAACTACTAATGGATAAACTCCAGTAAGAAGGAATCTCAACTCAGAAGGAACAAATAAGATTAAAAAAAAAATTGAACAAGTAGATCAGTAAATACGTGAGTTGATCCAACTAAAAGTCAGTTGTATAAAATGATAATAATGTCTTGAACAGTTTTGAAAACATATTGAAAATAAAATATTGCAAAATAATAACAGATAAGATTATGATGATAGTATGAGAGGAGCTTAGAATTAAAAATTCTAACATGTTTATATTATTTGGTAGACAAGATTATCAACTTATTTTCAGTCAAGTTTCAGTTAAAATGATAAACAAATGGTGGCAAGTATATTCACAGTTGCTAATGCAGACAAGATACAAAAGCAGTTTTAGGATTAAAAACTGATAGTAATAAATGACATAAATTACTAGGAAGATTTAACAAGGTGTCTATGTTATGTCTATATTATGCAGCATATTCTATTACACACAGTTCACAAAAATAAAATCTAAGTGAATTAAAACCTAAATTTTTAGATTTATTAAAGAAATTAAGCCCTATAGACTGATATCTCAGGAGACTAAAAGATCTCAAGAGGACACAAGGAGCCAAAAAAATGATATTAGTTTGATATATTTGATTTTAATAAATCCAAAACTTTATTACAACATAAATTATAAATGACTCATTAACAAAAATGGTAGATTTAAGAGAACATATATACTAGGCAAATGATTAACATTTGCCTTAATAACATGTATTAAGCATCATTGCAACCCAACGCAACTCCTTGAAAAGGAGTAAGCAGTGAAATCAGAAAAAATAATGGAAAAAGTGGTCTCAGCACACATCCACTCTCAGAAATCCAATTTAACAACCACCCAGAGTTGAAAATAAAGGTAAACAGTAAATCCTTATTTATCTATTTCATATATGATAATGTGCATATTCAACATGGTCAACATATTCATAAACCATCATGGTCAACAAAAGAGTGTGAAATGCAGTACTTGGTTGCAATCTCAAAAACAACAGAATGATCTCTGTTCGTTTCCAAGGGAAACCATTCAATGTCACAGTAATCCATCTCTATGGCCCAACCAGTAACGCTGAAGAAGGAAGTTGAACTGTTCTATGAAGACCTACAAAACCTTTTAGAACTAAAACCCAAAAAAGATGTCCTTTTCATTATAGGGGACTGGAATGCAAAAGTAGAAAGTCAAGAAACACCTGGAGTAACAGGCAAATTTGGCCTTGGAATACGGAATGAAGCAGGGCAAAGACTAGTAAAGTTTTGCCAAGAGAATGCACTGGTCATAACAAACACCCTCTTCCAACAACACAAAAGAAGACTCTACACATTGACATCACCAGATGGTCAACACCGAAATCAGATCGATTATATTCTTTGCAGCCAAAGATGGAGAAGCTCTATACAATCAGCAAAAACAAGACCAGGACTTGACTGTGGCTCAAATCATGAACTCCTTATTGCCAAATTCAGACTTAAATTGAAGAAAGTAGGGAAAGCCACTAGACCATTCTGGTATGACCTAAATCAAATTCCATATGATTATACAGTGGAAGTGAGAAATAGATTTAAGGGCCTAGATCTGATAGATAGATTGCCTGATGAACTATAGACTGAGGTTCGTGACATTGTACAGGAGACAGGGATCAAGACCATCCCCATGGAAAAGAAATGCAAAAAAGCAAAATGGCTGACTGGGGAGGCCTTACAAATAGCTGTGAAAAGAAGAGAAGCGAAAAGCAAAGGAGAAAAGGAAAGATATAAGCATCTGAATGCAGAGTTCCAAGAATAGCAAGAAGAGATAAGAAAGCCTTCTTCAGCAATCAATGCAAAGAAATAGAGGGAAACTACAGAATGGGAAAGACTAGAGATCTCTTCAAGAAAATTAGAGATAGCAAGGGAACATTTCAGGCAAAGAAGGCTCGATAAAGGACAGAAATGGTATGGACCTAACAGAAGCAGAAGATATTAAGAAGAGATGGCAAGAATACACAGAAGAACTGTATAAAAAAGATCTTCATGACCCAGATAATCACGATGGTGTGATTACTCACCTAGAGCCAGACATCCTGGAATGTGAAGTCAAGTGCGCCTTAGAAAGCATCACTATGAACAAAGCTAGTGGAGGTGATGGAATTCCAGTTGAGCTATTTCAAATCCTGAATGATGATGCTGTGAAAGTGCTATACTCAATATGCCAGCAAATTTGGAAAACCCAGCAGTGGCCACAGGACTGGAAAAGATCAGTTTCCATTCCAATCCCAAAGAAAGGCAATGCCAAAGAATGCTCAGACTACTGCACAATTGCACTCATCTCACATGCTAGTAAAGTAATGCTCAAAATTCTCCAAGCCAGGCTTCAGCAGTATGTGATCCGTGAACTTCCAGATGTTCAAGCTGGATTTAGAAAAGGCAGAGGAATCAGAAATCAAATGGCCAACATTCACTGGATCATGGAAAAAGCAAGAGAGTTCCAGAAAAGTATCTATTTCTGCTTTATTGACTATGCCAAAGCCTTTGACTATGTAGATCACAATAAACTGTGGAAAATTCTGAAAGAGTTGGGAATACCAGACCACCTGATCTGCCTCTTGAGAAATTTGTATGCAGGTCAGGAAGAAACAGTTAGAACTGGTCATGGAACAACAGACTGGTTCCAAATAGGAAAAGTAGTACGTCAAGACTGTATATTGTCACCCTGCTTATTTAACTTATATGCAGAGTACATCATGAGAAACCCTGGACTGGAACAAGCACAAGCTGGAATCAAGATTGCCGGGAGAAATATCAATAACCTCAGATATGCAGATGACACCACCCTTATGGCAGAAAGTGAAAGGAACTAGGGAGCCTCTTGATGAAAGAGAAAGTGGAGAGTGAAAAATCTGGCTTAAAGCTCAACATTCAAAAAACGTAGATCATGGCATCTGGTCCCATCACTTCATGGGAAATAGATGCGGAAACAGTGGAAACAGTGTCAGACTTTATTTTTCTGGGCTCCAAAATCACTGCAGATAGTGACTGCAGCCATGAAATTAAAAGACGCTTACTCCTTGGAAGGAAAGTTATGACCAACCTAGATAGCATATTCAAAAGCAGAGACATTACTTTGCCAGCAAAGGTCCATCTAATCAAGGCTATGGTTTTTCCTGTGGTCATGTATGGATGTAAGAGTTGGACTGTGAAGAAGGCTGAGCGCCGAAGAATTGATGCTTTTGAACTGTGGTGTTGGAGAAGACTCTTGAGAGTCCCTTGGACTACAAGGAGATCTAACCAGTCCATTCTAGGAGATCAGCTCTGGGATTTCTTTGGAAGGAATGATGCTGAAGCTGAAACTCCAGTACTTTGGCCACCTCATGCAAAAGATGACTCATTGGAAAAGACTCTGATGCTGGGAGGGATTGGGGGCAGGAGGAGAAGGGGACGACAGAGGATGACATGGTTGGATGGCATCACTTACTCGATGGACATGGGTCTGGGTGAACTTCGGGTGTTGGTGATGACAGGGAGGTCTTACATGCTGCATGCAGTTCATGGGGTCGCAAAGAGTCAGATACGACTGAGTGACTAAACTGAACTGAATGTGCATATTTAATATCTTATAATAAATTATAATAGAAAAAATAATATAGATATATACATATAATCTCTATCTTGGTTGTCCTGTGAAAGTCTTTTCCTCCTGAAATCAGTTCATAAAGACTGTAAGAGGTGACTACTTCAAATGCACATAGCAATGAAAAGCTACAGAAAAAGAATAATGAAGCATAACTTCATCAAAACAGTAAAATAAACTTCAATAACTAGACCCAAAGAAATAGAGATCTACAAATTAACAGTTAAAAGATGGTCTTTAAAAAGTTCAGTGTGCTACAAGAGAATAGACAGGCAAGTAATGAAATCAAGAAAACCATACTAAGACAAATGAGAATTTCAAAAAAGATATAGGAACGATAAAACAGAACCAGAATTTCTGGAACTGAAAAACACAATGACTGAGTTGAAAAATTCAAGACAGGTTTAAATGTAGACTTGATCAATCAGAAGAAAGTATCATTCAACTTGAAGATAAGTCATTAGAAATAACCCAATCAGAGTAAAAAGAAAAATAATTTTAAAAAGTGAGAAAGCCTAGAGAACATATGGCACATCATAAATAGACTAATACATGCTTTATATGAATCCCAGTAGGAGAAGAGAAAGAGAAAGGGGTTCCATATATAATTTATATATAACATATAAAAATATACAATAATAATACATTATATAAATATATAAAAAACAAGGACCTACTAAATAGCTCAGAGAACTTTGCTATACACCTGAAACTAATACAGCATTCTTAATCAACTATATGTCAATATAAAATAAAAAATTCTAAAAATAGCTGAAAACTTCTCAAATCTAGAGAGCAAAATAGGCATTCACATTTATGAAATGCAAAACATTCCAAGAAACTTTGAACTGAATCTAAAGAACTCTAAACTGAGATACATAATAATCAAGTCACAGAAAAATATTGAAATAAACAAGAGAAAAGAGACATCAGATATGAAGAAACCCTGAGAAGGCTATTAGTGAGTATCTCAGCAGAAACCTTGCAAGTCAGGACAGAATAGGAGGATATATTCAAAATGCCTGAAGAAATAAGAGCAGACAGTCAAAAATACTATTTTTAGTAAAAAATATTCTTTAAAAATGAAAGAGAAATACACTTTTCCAGAGAAACAAAAACTTAAGGAGTTGATAACCATGAGACCTGCTTTACAAGAATTTAAAAAAAAAAAAAAGTTCTTCAAGTAGAAAGGAAATAAACCTGAAAGCAACAAAATAAGATATGAAAGTATAAATTTCACAGTTAAAGGCAAATATACACACAAATATAGAATAAAGTAAATTGTAAAGGTGGATCTTAAGGCACTTTTAGCATAGTCAAAAGCAGAGACATTATTTGCCAATAAAGGTCTGTCTAGTCAAGACTATGGTTTTTCCAGTGGTTACATATGGATGTGAGAGTGGGACTGCGAAGAAAGCTGAGCGCCAAATAATTGATGCTTTTGAACTGTGGTGTTGGAGAAGACTCTTGAGAGTCCCATGGACTGCAAGGAGATCCAACCAGTCCATCCTAAAGGAAATCAGTCCTGGGTGTTCTTTGGAAGGAATGATGCTAAAGCTGAAACTCCAGTACTTTGGTCACCTCATGCGAAGACTTGACTCATTGGAAAAGACTCTGATGCTGGGAGGGATTGGGGGCAGGAGGAAAAGGGGATGACAGAGGATGAGATGGCTGGATGGCATCACCGACTCGATGGACGGGGTTTGGGGGAACTCCAGGAGTTGGTGATGGACAGGGAGGCCTGGCATGCTGCAGTTCATGGGGTTGCAAAGAGTTGGACACAACTGAACGAATGAACTAAACTGAGGGTACTTTTAATTTTAGTGTAAGACTTATGGTAACTATAACAACACAAACTGGAATATAATATAATAATTGTGTAAAATAAAGATGCAAGTTGTTATATTATTAACAAAATGCTGTAAGAAGGAAGAAGTAAAATTGTAGAGTTTAGTTTATAATTAAAGTTGCTATTATCATCTTAAAAAATACAGTTATAACTACAAGATATTTTATATATGCCTCCAGATAACTATAGACAAAATACTCAAAGAATATGCACACACAATAGAAAACTAGAAAGAAATTGAAGCATATTAATATAAAAAAATCACCAAATCAAAAATGAAAAAAGAACTATAGATTTCACAAAAAAATAATTAACAAAAGGTCAGTAGTAAGTTCTTACCTATCAATAATTCTAAATGTAAGTATATTGAATTTCACAATCAAAACACAGAGTTGCTAAATAGATAGAACAATGAGTTCTATCTTGGAGAAGGAGATGGCGACCCACTGGGAAATCTCATGGACAGAGGAATCTGGCAGGCTACAGTCCATGGGGTCATACAGAGTCAGACACAACTGAACACGTAAGAAACAACGACGATCTCCAGCTACACGTTGTCTACAAGAGAATTTAGATTTAAGGACAGCTGTGCAAATGAAAATCAAAAGGGAGAAGTGGCTATACTCATGTCAGACCAAATAGAACATAAGTATCGCAGATGGCAACCCACTTCAATATTCTTGCCTGGGAAATCCCATGGACGGAAGAACGTGGTGAGCTACAGTCCATCGGGTCACAAGAGTCAGTCATGACTGAATGACTAAACCAGCATCAAAGTTTCTAAGTATACAGATCTGAAAGGAGTGCACAGCAACGCAATAAGCATGGGAGATTTTAGTACTAAATTTTCAACAGTGAATGGAACATCCACATAGAAAATTAATGACGGAACAAACTACTTGTCCAACACTATAGACCTATTGGACCTAACAGATGTATATAAAACATTCCACACCAGAGTCACAGAATGCACATTCTTTTAAAGCACACAAAGAAAATTATACAGGACAGATCACATATTATGTCACAAAAGAAGTATTAATAAATTTAATAAAGTTGAAATATCTCAATTATCATTTTATTCATTAATGGAATTAAATTATTAATACAAATCAATAATATAAGGAAAACTAGGAAATTCACATTTATGTGGAAATTAAGCAACATTCTATTGGTCAAACATGGGATTAAAGAAGACATCTTTAAAAAGAAAAATTTTAAATATCTCAAGACAAAAATGAAAACATAACATACCAAAATTTATTGGGTGTAGCAAAAGCAGTACTGAGTGCTCTTTATAGCAATAAATGGATTATTAAAAAAGAACTCCCTCAAATAAAAGTTTAACTTTAGGCCTTACAAAAAACAAAAAGAACTAAGTCCAAACTTCTAGAACAGAGGAAATGATAAATACTAGAGCAGAAATAGATTAGAGAATAAAAAAATAAACAAAACTAGAAGTTGTTTTCTGAAACTATCTGCAGTATTGATGAAACTTTAGACTAAGAAAAAGGGAAGAATAAAATTATAAATTAAATAGGAGACATTAAATGAAGAAAAAGATCATAGGAACTTATTATAAACAATTATACACCAACAATTGGACAAGATAGAAGTAATAAATAAATTTCAAAAACCAAAATCAATCAAGACAGCATCAGGAAAAATTAAAAAGTCTGAACATACGAATTACTAGTAAGGTGATTTAATCACCTTAATCAGTACATAAAAACCTTCCAAAAAATAAAATCCTAGGATAAGATGGCTTTGCAGGTAAATTTCATCAAGCATTTAAAGATGAATTAATGCCAATACTTCTCAAACTCTTGAATAAACACTGAAGGGAGGGAAGACTGCCAAACTCACTTTATAAGACTAGTATTACCCTAATACTAAAGCCAGATACGGACACTACAAGAAAACTAGAGGCAAATATTTCTGATAAACATAAACACAAAAATCCTCAACAAAATATTAGCAAACTGTATTCAACCGCACATTAAAAGGATCAAACACCATGAACAAGTCTCTGGGATGTACCCCTGGGCTATAAGGTGGTCCAAAATATAAAACTGAGCAATGTAAAACACCACATTAACAGAATAGAAGTAAAAATTATATGATTATATCAATAGATGAAGAAAAAGCAAATGAAAAAAGTTAAATATCCATGTGATTAAAAAACACTTAACAAACTAGGAATAGAAGGAAATTACCTCAACCTAGTAAAGGCCATACACAACATGCCCACAGGTATACTCACCAGTGAAAATCTGCAAGCTTTTCCTTCATGATCAGGAACAAGACAAGGATGTCTCTTGCTGCTTTTATTCATATAGTACTGGAAGTCCTAGCCAGAGAAATTAAGCAAGAAAAAGATGTAAATGCATCCAAATTTAAAGGAGGATTCAAATTATGTCTTTGCAGATAACATGATGTTACATGCATAAAATCTCTAAAGATTATACCAAAAAAGCCTATTAAAACTAACAAACTCAGTAAAGTTGTAGTATACAAATAAACATACAAAAATCAGTTGTATTTTGATGTACTAACTAAAAGAACTCTAAAAAGAAAATTAAAATAATCTCACTTACAACAGGATCATAAATAAAACACTTAGGAATAAATTTAACCAAGGTGGTGAAAGACATACCTGAAAAGTACAGAACATTCATCAAAGAAACTTTACAACAAATAAATTAAAAGACATTTTGCATTCACCACTGAATATTATTAAAATGTTCACACCACCCATAGAGGTCCATAGATTCAATACAATCTTGATAAAAATTCCAATGGTTATTTTTCTCAGAAATAAGAAGAACAATACTAAAATTTGTATGGAGCAAGAAAGAATCCTGAATAGCTAAAACAATCTTGAGAAAGAACAAAGCTGGAGGCACCATAATCCCTGATTTCGAAACATATTACAAAGCCACAGTAATCAATATAGAATGACTATGGCATAAAAATAGACATACAGACTAATGAAACAAAATTGGGAACTTATAAATAAATCTTCAGGCTTCCCAGGTGGCGCTCATGGTAAAGAACCCACCTACCAATGCAGAAGACATGAGACCTGAGTTTGATCCCTGGGTCAAGAAGATCCCCTAGAGCAGGAAATGGCAACCCAATCCAGTATTTTTGCCTGGAGAAGATGATGGGCAGAGGAGCCTTGCAGGCTATAGTCCATAGGGTTGCAAAGTTGGACATGACTGAAGGGAAGGGCACACACAACTAAAATTTCACCTATATGGTAAAATGAATTTTGACAGTGGTGCCAAGACTACATACATATGGTGAAATAACAATCTCTTCAAAACAGTGTTGGGAAAAATGGATATTGACTTGCAAAATAATTAATTTGGACCCTTATACCACACACAAAAATCAACTCAAATAAAGTAAGCCTTAAATGTAAGACCTGAAACAGTGAAACTCCATGAAGAAAACACAGGGAAAAAGCTTCCTGAGATTGACTTTGGCAATGATTTCTCGGATATAATGCCAAAAGCATCAGCAACAAAAATAAAAGAATGGGATTACATCAACTAAAAAGCATTTGTACGGCAAAGGATATAATCAACAAAATGAAAAGGCAAGCTAAGAAACTGAAGAAAGTATTTTCAAACCATATATGTGATAAAGGGTTAATATCCAAAATATATAAGGAACTCCTAAAACTCAAAAGAAAAAACAAAAAGCTCAATTTAAAAAAATGGGCAAAGGATTTGAATAGATCTTTCTCCAAAGAAGACACACAAAAGGTCAACTGCACATCTGTGTATGTTTAGTCATGTCTGACTTCACAATCTATAGAATGGGTTGCCATTTTCTATTTTGGGGATCTTCTCAACCCAGGGATCGAATTGTGTCTTCTGCATCGGCAGGAGGATTCTTTACCAATGGACCACCTTCAAAAAGCCAACAGGTATTTGAAAAGGTGCCAAATATCATTAATCATCAGGGAAATGCAAATCAAAAGCAAAGGAGACAGTGGTTTTAGGATGACTATTATCAAAAACCAAAAGATGACATGCATTCTCAAGGATGTGGACAAAAGGGAACATAAAAGTGGGAAGGCAAATTGGTACAGCCACTATGGGAAACAGGATGGAAGTTCCTCAAAAAAAATAGTACTATCATATGATCCAGAAAATAGTACTATCATACGATCCCTCCTTTAGATATATATCCAAAAGAATTGAAATCAAGATCTTGAATGGACATCTGAATTCCCATATTCGTGAAATCATTATTCACAATAGCCAATACATGGACGCATCGTAAATGTCTCTGGAGGGATGAATGAATAAAGAAAATGGAATGGAATGTTAGCCTTTAAAAGGGGGAAAATCCAGTTATTTGTGACAACAGTGTTCTACTCTTTGATCATTTCCAGTTTCCTAAACAAATTCCAGTTTTAAATTATTATCCAGATGCATTGGTTTGCGTAAAAATCTAGACATAAACGTACTATGGATTAACCTAGGTATACAATAATAGCTTTAATTTTCTTTGTAATTTGCCTTATGTTATTAAGACATGGATGTTTCTGGTCACAGTAGCATATTTATCTGATAACTTTTTAGGGAATTGCATAACTACCCCTAGTAACCTTGCAAAACAACTAATTTGGGGGCCACCAACTTAAGAATACAGCTTGCCTGTGTTCCTGCAAGGCATTGCATTGAAATAGCCAACACTAGAATTCATTTACCACATGTTTTGGCTACATTCACAGTTTCCTGAAAATACCCTGTTTATCCTCATAAGCTTGGCATTTCAATCAAAGTTGGGAATTTTATTGTACACTTCTTCTAACAGATAGTGCATATAAATACTAAATAAAACTAGCCAAATTCTTATCTCTGGTGAATTTCTCTGTTGATACTTATGCTGCTCCTGCCAGAAGTGTCTATTTATCCTTTCTATCTGATTGCTCTTTGTAAGATATCCCTCTAGCTTCTGACAGCTATATTTATTTAAATAGCTTTTGCTGTGGATATTTATCACAAGATTTCTTGAACATCTGTATCCATCACATGCAAGAGTTATGTCTTTATGTGAAAATTTACATCAAATTAAAACAATAGTCCATTAGGTCTGTTATAATCATCTGCATAGGCTTCACTGGTATATCCTCTATAAAGGAAGAGTATTTACCAACTAAGCTTAGCCCAGAATCTTACAAGAAGCAAGCATTTAAAACATAAGTGCTTATTCACGTATTCCATTGTCATTTTGGGATTGTATTTTTGACAATTCCAGAAATATGGGTGAAAATGAGGTTAACTAGTTAAATTCTACATTCTTCAAGGCTTATAAAAATGCAAGACTGGCAAAATGTCAGGTTGCCAGATTTAAAAACAAAAATAAATCCAGATAAATTTTAATTAAAAAATAAATTTTCACACGAATATGTACCAAATATTTTATGGAACATATTTATATTAAAAATAAAAATGTGTTTATCTGAAACTAGATGTCACTTTGAATCCTGAATTTTATCTAACAGCCCTACAAGTGGATATTCTGTAGTCCAGTATGCTTCTTCCTATTTTAAAGAATTTCTTATTATCAAGCAAAAAGATTTTCTTTAAAACTTTAAGAAAGGTATTATATAGCCCAGGTAAACTGCTTTTATTAGTTTACTAAGCAGCTCTAGAGCAGCTTGTCCATAAACTTATAAACTAATACTGTGACCCTATTTGTTTAAAAAGCTATTTTGAAATAAAATTTTTCTTTACCATATTTCTCTTTAAAAAAATGAAGCAAAACTTTAGTTTGGCTTAATGGCACTTTTATTTCCCTGAATATAGATTTTTACCCTCTTTATTATCCAGTTTTTTACATAATCATAATTTAAAGGTACTTTAAAAATATTATTTGATTTTTGTGTCTAACTTAAAATATACCTGTTATTTTTATAAGTGCCTCTCTTCCTTTGCTTCCCTACTTGCAGGCAAATATAGTAAGTGTATGACTTTTTTTCTCATTTTAGTTTCACTGAGTTTTTACCTAACAAAAAGGAATAACAGCTTCTGGTAATAGAAGAATGTTGACAGAATCATAGAACACTGACAAATCAATACTTACTTTCAGTGTTTTAAATGTTAATATTTTTCTGTAATTAAAAAAAGAGGCATTCTGGCCTTCAGAATGGGAGAAAATAATAGCAAATGAAGCAACTGACAAACAACTAATCTCAAAAATATACAAGCAACTCCTACAGCTCAATTCCAGAAAAATAAATGACCCAATCAAAAAATGGGCCAAAGAACTAAATAGACATTTCTCCAAAGAAGACATACAGATGGCTAACAAACACATGAAAAGATGCTCAACATCACTCATTATTGGAGAAATGCAAATCAAAACCACTATGAGGTACCATTTCATGCCAGTCAGAATGGCTGCTATCCAAAAGTCCACAAGCAATAAATGCTGGAGAGGGTGCAGAGAATTGGTGGGAATGCAAATTAGTACAGCCACTATGGAGAATTGTATGGAGATTCCTCAAAAAACTGGGAATAGAACTGCCTTATGATCCAGCAATCCCACTGCTGGGCATACACACTGAGAAAACCAGAATTGAAAGAGACACGTGTACCCCAATGTTCATAGCAGCACTGTTTACAATAGCCAGGACGTGGAAGCAACCTAGATGTCCATCCACAGATGAATGGATAAGCAAGCTGTGGTACATATACACAATGGAGTATTACTCAGCCATTAAAAAGAATACATTTGAATCAGTTCTAAGGAGGTGGATGGAACTGGAGCCTATTATACAGAGTGAAGCAAGCCAGAAAGAAAAACACAAATACAGTATACTAACGCATATATATGGAATTTAGAAAGATGGTAACAACCCTGTATATGAGACAGCAAAAGAGACACTGATGTTTAGAACAGATTTTTGGACTCTGGGTCCGGGAGAGGGCGGGATGATTTGGGAGAATAGCATTGAAATATGTATAATATCATATCGGAAACGAGTCGCCAGTTCAGGTACGATGCCCAATAACGGATGCCTGGGGCTGGTGCACTGGGACGACCCAGAGGGATGGTATGGGGAGGGAAGAGGGAGGAGGGTTCAGGATGGGGAGCACGTGTATACTGGTGGTGGATCCATCTCGATGTATGGTAAAAGCAATACAATTTTGTAAAGTTAAGCAAAATAAAATTTAATTTAAAAAAAATAAAATAAAAAAAGAGGCATTCTAATGTGAGTTTAGGAGAAAATTTTAGGCTCTACTCACCAGAAATAATCTTTGATTGCTCTTACCTTGCTAAAAGTAAGATAACTTCAGATTTCCTGTCCTTGAATTTTAAATAATCTCCCTTTCCATTTGTCATTAATGTTACATATATTTTTTTTAATTGGTAGTCAATTTTTTTAGAGCAGTTTTAGGTTTACAGAAAAACTGACTGGAAATACAGAGTTCACATATACTCTGCCCTCCTTACCCCTGCAAACACACAGGATTCCATTATTAACATCTTGGATTATTAGTGTGGTATATTTGTTATAATTGATGAACCAATATTAATGCACTATGGCTAACGAAAGTCTGTAATTTATACCAGGTTTCACTCTTTGTGTTGAACATTCTACAAGGTTCTAACAAATACAGAATGACATGTATCCAGCATTACAATATCATACAAAATAGTTTCACTGCACTAAAAATCCCCCGTGCTTCACCTATTCATTCTTCTCCCCACCTCCCTGAACCTCTGGCAACCATTGATCTTTCTCGGTCACTGTAGCTTTGCCTTTTCCAAAATGTTATGTAAGTTGGAATCATATAGAATGTATAGTCTTTTCAGATTGGCTTCTTTGACTTGGTAGTATGCATTTAAGGTTCCTCCAGATCTTTTCATCACTAGATAGCTTATTTCTTTCTATTGTTGAACAACATTCCAGTGTAAGGATGAACTAACATTTCTTTATTCATTCACCTCTTGAGAGAGATTTTGATTGCTTCAAAATTTGGCAGTTATGAATAAAGCTACTTTAAACATTTGTGTGTAGGTTTTTGTGTGGATAAATATAAGCTTTTTAGGAAATATTTCTTCTTTCCATCTTTTACCAGAATGTCAAATTCAGTTACAATTACTGTTACATGAAGGTCAATGTATAATTATCTCCTGTATTAACTTTATTTGCCTCTCAGGACTAAGTCTAATTCAGGTGACATAGAACCTGTATCTGTTGTTTTGGCTTTTCTATCAATCTTGTAATGTGATGCAGTAGTTCTACACTGCTGTTTTCATGGCAGAATAAAAAGGGTTGATATCTTTATTTGGGAGGGGAGAGTAGTGGAAGGAATGGTTTGAGTAGCTTACTTTAGATGAGCTATGTGAGCTCTTAATACCCTTCCTATACCATGCCTAATTGGATCGGTAAATCATACCAAGCTGAAAGCTATATATCTATGATCAAGTGTGTTTCAAATATCTTATTCATAAATGGATTTATTCATTGAGGCTGCATTATTTTGTATCCCTACGTGTTATATAAAGTAGAACATCAAGAAAATTAAGTCAGAATCAGACAACTGTTTCAAATACTAGAATATGCAAATGTTAGAATTATTCCTAATACAGGGCTTCGAATATGAGATAATCTCCATTTTTCATATTAAGATAATTATATACTGCATTTGTGGCTTTTGCAAACATAGCTGTAATTACCCCTGGCATTGTATTGCTTACTGTCTTTTTTCCCCACTTATTAAAGCTATTTATTTACCACAAATGCTTTGTATGCAAACATTAGTCTGCTGTTAACAAAAGTGAAGCCCAAATTTGTAATTAGCTACAGCTGTACATGCTGCTTCCTTTATTCAAAAGACTTCTATCCTTGTGAAGCTGGTTAGTTCATTTTATTCTTTGTGGGAACCAATCTTGGATACGTGATAAAGACCTTCTCTCTGTATGCTGAGTTTAAATCCACTATTATCTGCTTTTAGTTGGGATGGGGAGCACAGTTTACAGCATTAGCTGAATTGAAGGCAGGAGAAGAAGAAAAAGGTCTTGAGGAAAGTTGTGCATATTGCACAACTATGAATGATTATATCAGTTAATAATTTAAGCACCACTTTAAAGTTATGTGTTCAAGTTACATATAATTTAATGCCAATTAACCAAAATCAAGTGCATCACTTACATCATAGAATCAATATATGACCTGATGCTTTTCACTGATGGTTAAACCTATTCAATTTGTAGCCCATGGATAGAATCTCATGTAAAATAGCCTGGGTTCTGTGACCAGGGGAAAGTTATTTAGCCTCTCTATTCTTCAGTTTCTTCATTGTAAGATGAAGATAATAACATATACTTCATTGGGACCTAGTGAAGATTAAGTGAATTAATATTCAGCAAACATTTAGAGCACCACCTCACACATAATAAATGATATTAGTGTTAGCTGCTGAATATTATTCAAAGATCTGGTACATTGTGGTGGTGGCTTAGTCACTAAGTCATGTCTGACTCTTGTGACCCCATGGGTACCATAGCCCATGAGGAACTTCTGTCCATGGATATTCCAGACAAGAATACAGGAGTGGGTTGCCATTACCTTCTCCAGGAAATTCTCTCACATCCCCCCACCCCCACCCCACCCCAAGGGATCAAACCTGGATCTCTTGCATTGCAGGCAGTCTCGTACATTGCAGGCAGATTCTTACTGACTTAGCCACCAGGGAAAGAGGTAAAAATTTACCCTACCAGTTGTTGATGTAATTGATTAAAGTCTAAAGAAATAAAGTTATCTCTCTGAAATTCACTAAACTAATGGGTTATAAAACAGAAAGTCAGGCAACACAGCAAAGTATTTCCTCAAAATCTTTTTTCATATGTGGCTGAAACCCCTAGTAAGGGAAAATTTCCTACTGTTATTTGTTATGATTTTAGTATTTTGAGTACAATGTAAAAAATTAGAGTATATTTGACTATTCAATGGCCTACTTCCAAAACAAAGTTGTATACAGATTAACTGACATTGTAACCTTTGTAATTACCACACTAGATAGGCCCAGAAAACAAAATTACTAAACCTATTGAAGTTGATTATTCACCAATGATGATTATAATTTTCCTGAGATGACTCTGATATTTGACAAATGAAATATCAAAGAAAGGAGACTAATAGAAATAAAATGGAAAAATGGCATTTTTAAAAAAAAACTTCACTCCAGAAGATTTACATATAAAGATCAATAGTTAGAATTTCAATTTATCAATAAAGTGTGTTCAGATAAAAAGATGCATTTCAGTAAGTTATGCTTTCATTAAAAATAGGATTCTCTTAATCTAAATCTAAAACTCACAAATACATAAATCTCAAGAAAAAAATCCTATGACTTTCAGGCAGAATCTGGAAGATAATACATCAATCGAGGCAAATAATATGAAGATGCTATTTCCTTGTCTTCTTTGCGATGGAATCCTAATCTAAAATAAATGCAATACTGAAAGAAAAATCTCTAAAAAGATGTCAATCTTATTAACAAGCTTTAAAACTAAATCCATATTAAATAATTAAAAATATTGGTAGAAAATAGGAAAGTCAAGTACTTAAAAACTGAGTAACTTAGAATACATCATATTTTGCCTTTGTTAGTTTCAAAGCTGTGTGTTTGTAGAGGTATGTTTAGAGGGTAATGGTAAGGAGGAGTGAAAAATATGGACAACATTAGAGGCAAAGTGGGTCTATGATTCCAGGCTAGAGCAATTAATCATTTCCCACAGTACACAGTCCCATACAACAGTGAAACTTATGGGGTTCTTTACTTTGCTGTATTAAAAATGTGCCTACAAAACACCAACTCCAAGCAGCAATCATGAATTATTAATACTAGTGAAATACAAATGTAAGTTGTGTCTGGCATCTATAATTTGGATTTTGGGCAGGTAGCAAAGTTTTATTTATCTATTTATTTATTAGTGCGTCGGGTCATATTGCATATGTGGCCTTCTTTCTAGTTGTAGTTTTGGGGTTCAGTAGTTGCCCTCCAGCATGTAAGATCTCATTTCCCTGAGTGCCCCAGTCAGGGACTGAACCCACGTCCCCTGCGTTGGAAGGTGGATTCTTAACCACTGAACCACCGGGAAAGTCCCCTGGAAGGTAGCAAAGTCTTAACATGTACTCAGAAGAGATTTGTTTTGAAAGCTTCATTGCTTTCTGTAGTCTTCTTTTAAAATTCTGAAATCAGCTCAACAGTAGCCAGTTTGATTTCACTTTGTCTCCACGTGAACCGAAGGCCACTACCAATCCTGACAGCATTAACAAGGGAGATATAGCTGCTCTCGTAATTAATTCTCTCAGTCTCAAATTTCCTGAGAAATGCTTGAGATCTTTGATGTTCACATCTTAACTAAGCTTCATGGTTTTCAGTTGGAACTGATAAGTACTCAAGGCTCTAAAGGAAAAAAATAAGTCCAGGGCCTTGGTAACCCCACACAAGCATCTAACCCTTTTTATTTCCCCAAAGCTATTGTTGCCTGTCCACTGATGAGAAAATTAACAGATAATTGTGGGAAAATCGGCAGCGTTTCCTTGGGTCACTGTCTTCCTGCTGATTGTGAATTGTTTCCCTGATTATAACTCTTTCCTGATGTACCTTGGTTATTACATTGAACTTCCTGCTTGAATCATGCCTAAGCTTGCTATGTTCTCTAGATTCTTGACATGGGGCAACCTGCTGCTTCAGCTCTATTAAACCTGCAGTATTGTGGCTTCACTACTGCAATAATTTTTCATCACATGCTTCAATGCTGAATTTAAGATTTTTTTCCCAATATTTATCTTAATAATTTTGTTTTCCTCTATTTAATTACATGGCTGAGCCCCGAAGAACTGATGTTTTTGAACTGTGGTGTTGGAGAAGACTCTTGAGAGTCCCTTGAACTGCAAGGAGATGCAACCAGTCCATTCTGAAGGAGATCAGGCCTGGGATTTCTTTGGAAGGAATGATGCTAAAGCTGAAACTCCAGTATTTTGGCCACCTCATGGGAAGAGTTGACTCATTGGAGAAGACTCTGATGCTGGGAGGGATTGGGGGCAGGAGGAGAAGGGGACGACAGAGGATGAGATGGCTGGATGGCATCACTGACTCGATGGATGTGAGTCTGAGTGACCTCCGGGAGTTGGTGATGGACAGGGAGGCCTGGCGTGCTGCAGTTCATGGGGTTGCAGAGAGTCAGACACGACAGAGTGACTGATCTGATCTGATCTGATAATTATTCACTGTCTATTCCTATTTATCGTTTAAATTTTTTTTTAAGTGGCCTTGTTTTTGCCATAAAACTATTCTATTTTACCACAATGAAACTGCTATCATTTTAGGACAGTCACAAATAATGAAAACTCATGAGGAAATATTTTAAAACTCTAGTGTGATGGCTGTACTCATACTTGTAATCTTATCCCTGTTATGAATAACAGACTGTGACCCAGAGCTTTACTGAAATGCCTATTTTCTACCAAAGAAAATAAAAATCAGTCTTCTTTTGAAAAGCTTGTTTTTAAAAAAAGAAAATTGAACAGAATATTTTTTTTCAAATGGATTGTAATTAGAACTTGTTGTATGACAGTTTCTCTAAAATAGCCTACTCATGAGGTCTACCTACCAGGAAGGGTCTACCTAATAATGATGGAAACAAACAAACAAACAAAAAAAAAACAGGCACTGAAGCACAAAAGCTGAAGAATCAGAATCAGGGCAAGCTGCAACCATAAAAGGATAAAGCTAAGAAATCTTATGTGTCAAAAACATGAAATCACAAGTTATACAGGTAGAAGCTCAGGTAGGATGCTCAGGTGTCCTAAACATGGCAAGCCCCTGAGCACAACATATGCAAAATAGAATAACAGGCACCAACTTTACACTTTTGATATATTGGAGGGAAAGATGACGTACAGTTGCCAAAAATAACTCTTGTGCCCCCAAATACAATTCCTGCCACAGAGCCTGAAAATCCAACCACTGCTGTTAAAGATGTTTAGAAGATGTTCATGTCTCTGACACTACTCATATTCCCACAATTTGACCCTTCTTATAGTCAACTTCTCTGTCAATTCTAGCCCCTGTATTTCAACCCAGCCTTTCAATTTTTGAAACTCTTATCTTTTTGCATCTACTTGACTAAATGCAAATTCGAGGGAAATTATCATTAATTTTGAGTTACCCACCTCCCTCCCCACCTCAAGAAAAGACCTTCAATATCTAAATAGAATCTACCTGTTATATGGTTACATTATATTTTTAACTCCTCACAACAGCTATTTTAATCCTTGCTGGTCTCCATCACCATTTACTCTACATCTCAACATACAAATTCACCTGATTCTTCACAGAAACAAAAAGAATTATTACATAGGAAATTCTTCAGCCTCTTACTTCCTCACCTACAGAAGACAAATTGGATCCTGCTCTTATACTTATGCCCTCAGAGAGCCTCTTTTCCCTAATCTTCCTATACATGTCATTTATCACTTATCTCTTATCTCTGCTGTATTTCCTACCCTTCTCTCCTCTCTTCAGTGGCTCTTAAACTTGGTTGCACATCTTAATCAAGTTCTTAAACTTGATTCCAGATCAGAATCACTGGAGAGCTTGAAAAATATTTATAGCTGGGTTTCAATTCCAAAAATGCTTGTTTAATTGGTGCAGTGTTTGGCCTGGACATTAAGATATTTAAAAGTTCCTTGGGTAAATTTGATCACAGCCAAGACTGAACATCACTGTTCTACTGGTTTATTTTCCAAAAATGCAAAAGCGTTCAAAATTATTTCTATATTAAAAACAAAACACTGCAATGTCCACATCTGTGACAATTTAAGCATCAACTTAAATAATGACAGTGACGTTTATATCAAATGAATAAAGTAGCAATTTAAGAGTTTACATTGATGTAAAGAAAGAAAGAAATGGAAGGCAGAGTTAGCTCTTCCTTACAATAGAATGATAGCTAACAAATGAAGAAAGAAAGCTGGAATTGGAAAAATCACCATTTGGCCACCACTGCAGTAATGATAATTGAAAAAATAGATTCCAATACATACTCAAAATAGTGGGTGAAAGTTGGATAAGAAACAGAATTTTGTATAATTTCAAAGTGCCTCTCCATAAAATATTTACTAATGAAATATGAGATTAAATTAGATAAAATGTGATTTTACATTGATATAAAGTAAAACCAATACAATATTGTAAAGTTAAAAAATAAAAGAAAAAAAAGTGATTTTACAGTTAAAAAATCAAAATGATTAAAGTTAAAATCTCCAGTAATGAGATCAGTCAATATCACATATGACTCAGTAAAAGACAATGATAAAAAAACCAGCATCACTTCTGTGATATTCCAACCGAATAACATTGCCTGGGTCTAGTCATGAAAAAACAGATTGACCAATTTAAAAGACATCCTACAAAATGACTGCACTGCAATCTTTAGAAATATCAAAGTAATTAAAGTCAATGTGAGACTGAGGAACTCTTTCAAAGTGAAAAATTTTAGTAATACTAGATAGCTGTGTACAACACAGGATCCTGGACTGGATGTTTTTTTGCTTAGGGACTAAATGGTATAATTACTGAAACTTGAATGAGGCCTTTACATGAAAAGGCAGTTTTTAGAAACATTCTTGCTACCTTTTAAGTTCAAAAATGTTTCAAACTAAAAAGAAAGCAAAACAAAAACATTGACCTCATAGCTTTCAGAACGTGTCTCTAACACTCTAAGTTGTTTCTGGGTTGTATGCTTGTTTGTATTTACTTTTAAAGAGCTACTCCTCTAAATATTTCTTTCTTCTTTCTGTACAGTCCTGCTTCTTGAAAGGAAAGAATAAATTTGTTTTCTTTCATTTCTCAGGCTTAGGTGTTTGAATTCTGCTTCTAATATTCTACTCAAACTACTCCTACCAGTGCCTTTGGTGACCCTTTGATTAAATTCAATAAAAACAATTGTTTTCAGACTTCTAAATGCTGTAGTACAACTTTTCCCTGGGCTTTCCTCTCCCCACTGCCTACCCTTCTCACTACTTCATGTATTCATTTATTTGTCAAATAGCCAATTAACTTATTTTGCGCATCAGATACTTCCTAGCAGCTGTAGTTTACCAGTTTACCAGTGGGAACAAGGTAAACAAGATCCCCTTCTCTAGGGGATCTTCCTAAGCCAGGGCTTGAACCCATGTCTCCTGCTTGGCAGGTGAATTCTTCACCACTGAGTTACCTGGGAAGCCCAAAGAGTAGCATGGTAAAAACAAGATCCCCTGGAGAAGGAAATGGCAACCCACTCCGGTGCCTGGAAAATCCCATGGATGGAGGGGCCTGGTGGGCTGCAGTCCATGGCATCACAAAGAGTTGGACACGACTAAGTGACTTCACTTTCACTTTTCACTTTCATGCATTGGAGAAGGAAATGACAACCCACTCCAGTGTTCTTGCCTGGAGAATCCCAGGGACGGGGGAGCCTGGTGGGCTACCATCTATGGGGTTGCACAGAGTCGGACACGACTGAAACGACTTAGCAGCAGCAGCAGCAGCAGCATGGTTACTCTAAATATTTAAATAATGACTGTATTGTGTCAGATTTTCTCATTAAAATCTCTTTTATTCATCTCTTTCCTGTCACCACACTATAATACCATTAGGTCAAGCATTCTTTGCATAATCTCTCAACTGAAAATACCAGAGATTTTCCTATTTCTAGTTTTGGCTCTGCCCCATATAGCCCATTTTGCTTAAAGATGCCAGAATAAACTTTCAAACCCATTTGATCAAAAGTGACTCATGTTCAGACATATTTGACTATGCGAGAGTTCCACCAATGTGTCTCCTTTGCCAAGATGGTTAATAATAGTAATAAAAATTGTTATGATGATTTATTGAGTGATTAATATAGGACCCTTTTGGGTGTAAGAACTATATATATATTAACCCATTTCTCATTGACTATGAGGTAGGTTCTATTACTACTTCCACTTTACAGATATGATAACTGATGCACAGACAGCTTGAGTAACTTGCCCCAAGGTACACAGCCAGTGAGCGGCGATATGTGTGTGTGTCCTCAGTAGTGTCTGACTCTTTGTGACCCAGGGACTGAGGCAAGAATACTAGAGTGGGTTACCATTTTCTTCTCAGGTTATCTTCCCAACCTCGGGATCGAACCTGCATCTTTTGCATCTCCTGTACTGACAGCCTGATTCTTTACGATCAGCACCACCTGGGAAGCACCCCAGCAAGTGGAAAGGCTAGGATTTAAACTTAATCTGACTCTAGAGTCAGTTCATTTCAGTTCAGTTCAGTAGCTCAGTCACGTCCGACTCTTTGCAACCCCATGAATCACAGCATGCCAGGCCTCCCTGTCCATCAACTCCCAGAGTTTACCCAAACCCACATCCATCAAGTCGGTGATGCCATCCAGCCATCTCATCCTCTGTTGTCCTCTTCTCCTCCTGCCCCCAATCCCTCCCAGCATCAGAGTCTTCTCCAATGAGTCAACTCTTCACATGAAGTGGCCAAAGTACTGGAGTTTCAGCTTTAGCATCATTCCTTCCAAAGAAATCCCAGGGCTGATCTCCTTTAGAATGGACTGGTTGGATATCCATGCAGTCCATGGGACTCTCAAGAGTCTTCTCCTGAGTCAGTGCTGACTAAATTCAAACTTATTACTACAACATACAAGTCTCTGCATGGCTTATCCTTTTAAAACTTCTCAGCTCTCTTTTCTCAAACATCTTTCTCATACCATACTCTCAGGTTATGTTAAATATGTTGCAGGTCCCTTGCCAGCATCACACTCTCATCTTCCATGACATTTACATGAGGTACCTTTGACTGTGATACGTCTCTTGTCTTTGTCACCCACTTAGAACTTATTTAAGATTTCCCTGGTGGCTCAGATGGTAAAGCATCTGTCTACAATGTGGGAGACCTGGGTTCTATCCCTGGGTCAGGAAGTTCCCTGGAGAAGGAAATGGCAACCCACTCCAGTACTCCTGCCTAGAAAATCCCATGGACGGAGGAGCCTGGTGTCCATGGGGTCGCAAAGAGTCGGACACAACTGAGCGACTTCACTTCACTAGAACTTATTTATCCTTAAAGACTGTCAAAATCCATTTTGTCCACCTCTAGGAAATCTCTTGTTGATGTTGGTGTCCACTAGTGCCTTATCAGTCTATGCCTCCCTCTATTATAGCAATCTCTCTATACCACTATATATTTACATGTTTCCTTGTTTTATATTTCCCTTAACACTGAGAATTCCTTAACAGGAAGAAATCTTTTAGTTCTATATCCTAGTGTAGCGTGTAACAATGGATGCTTTATACATCATTTAAAATAATCAATTAATGAAATAAATGCCACCACCGTGTTAAAATTAATGAATCCACCATTATTTATTGCTATCTCATTACAACCCAGTTTCAGGGTTATCTTGTAGAGAAAGTGATCCTTAAAAATGAGGTCCACTATAGAGGAATATTGAAAAAGAGAAAGGTAAAAAGTCACTGAGCATAGGGAATCTAGTTGTTGATGCAAAGGCAATTCTTAGATATCTGCTGCTGCTGCTGCTGCTGCTGCTAAGTCGCTTCAGTCGTGTCCGACTCTGTGTGACCCCATAGACGGCAGCCCATCAGGCTCCCTAGATATCTAGAGGCTACCATACAGTTCAGATCAGATCAGTCGATCAGTCGTGTCCGACTCTTTGCGACCCCATGAATCGCAGCACACCAGGCCTCCCTGTCCATCACCAACTCCCGGAGTTCACTCAGACTCATGTCCATCGAGTCAGTGATGCCATCCAGCCATCTCATCCTCTGTCGTCCCCTTCTCCTCCTGCCCCCAATCCCTCCCAGCATCAGAGTCTTTTCCAATGAGGCTACCATTAGGACACTGGATATAAGAGGAGGGGAATGAAG
The DNA here is from genome assembly GCA_935064755.1 of Tragelaphus eurycerus. Lineage (NCBI taxonomy): Eukaryota > Metazoa > Chordata > Mammalia > Artiodactyla > Bovidae > Tragelaphus > Tragelaphus eurycerus. The sequence goes on along the minus strand of CAKXYN010000120.1, from coordinate 235,246 downwards.
GTTAGAATGTTATGAAGAAGAAAAAGAATACATTAAAAATGGGATGCTAAGAAAGTGGAGAGTGAAAAGGTTGGCTTAAAGCTCAACATTCAGAAAACGAAGATCATGGCATCTAGTCCCATCACTACATGGGAAATAGATGGAGAAACAGTGGAAACAGTGTCAGATTTTATTTTTCTGGGCTCCAAAATCACTGCAGATGGTGACTGCAGCCATGAAATTAAAAGACGCTTACTCCTTGGAAGGAAAGTTATGACCAACCTAGATAGCATATTCAAAAGCAGAGACATCACTTTACCAACAAAAGTTCTCCTAGTCGAGGCTATGGTCTTTCCTGTGGTCATGTATGGATGTGAGAGCTGGACTGTGAAGAAGGCTGAGCGCCAAAGAACTGATGCTTTTGAACTGTGGTGTTGGAGAAGACTCTTGAGAGTCCCTTGGACTGCAAGGAGATCCAACCAGTCCATTCTGAAGGAGATCAGCCCTGGGATTTCTTTGGAAGGAATGATGCTCAAGCTGAAACTCCAGTATTTTGGCCACCTCATGCGAAGAGTTGACTCATTGGAGAAGACTCTGATGCTGGGAGGGATTGAGGGCAGGAGGAGAAGGGGACGACAGAGGATGAGATGGCTGGATGGCATCACTGACTCGATGGATGTGAGTCTGAGTGACCTCAGGGAATTGGTGATGGACAGGGAGGCCTGGTGTGCTGCAGTTCATGGGGTCGCAAAGAGTCGGACACGACTGAGCGACTGATCTGATCTGATCTGATCTGAAGAAATGATGCAAATGCAAATTTAACAGTTTCATTTGGTAGGATTAAATGGACTCAACTTTCTAAGAACTTAATAACTATCTTTTGTTGTTGCAATAATAATTTCTTTCTTGAGAAATGAAACCAATTAGTTATAGTCCTCTCACCACACCAAACTGTTTTCTTTGTTCTGCCAGCCTATATAGATGCTTAGTTACAAATAGAAAAAAAGTCTGTTAATCATTTTGCCAAGTTAGAATCTTGGAATTAAATGTGAGATTTTTGCATTCACATATATTGACTAGGGAGACCTCTATGCAGTGGACAAGTTGTTCTCTTTGGAGTGAGGCATTTAAAGAAGAGTAGAGGTGCTGGTAAAGAGGCCTCAAGAGTCTGAAAATCCAGCCAAAACTAAAGTTTAAACATTTAGAGAAGATTGGTACTTGGAAAGCTATTCACCAGTGCAAGCATTCTAGCCTGGAAAGGTAAAAAATAAAATGCTGTTTACAAGTTTTCTCTGGTTTGTTATATAAAATGTGTTGTGCATGTGATATCTAAATTTAAAGTAACATGATTTAAACTGCACTATGTGATGAAGAGTCCTCTGAGGTCACTAAAGCTTTGATTTTCCAGTTAGCTTATTTTATAGCTGGTGCTTTGGAAGCCATCAAGTCCATAACGAGATAGATCAATCAGATTGTTTTTATTGGTCTACTGCGTACCATACACTATACACAGCAGTATTCATTGAATCAGACTGCTTGGGAACAGCAGCTTTAACCTTGAGGCTTGAGCAGAGAAAATAACAGCTTCAAAATTAAATCTCCATGAATTATATATATTCTTATATAAAATTGAATTTTTAAACAGTGTCAATTGAAATCCATTGGTAATGAACCAAGTACAGTTATTTCAAAGAAGAATCGTGGTCAAAACATCCCATGTTCACTGATTTAAAGTAGCTTACTAAACTTGGTATTCAAATATCAGACCTTGCAGTGGTTCAAAGAAATATATTTTTTTAATGGCTTCAATAATACACTATTTAAAGGTAAAGCAAAAAGAAATACATGACCTTCAGAAGTTGCTTCAAATGCCTATGATGATTTTACTTTTTTTATGTTTGTTTATGTGCCTTTCAAAAAAATCTAAGGTATATTAAAACATGTAATGCAAGCCAATCATATGGTAAATGGTGCACTTATGCTATTCCATAAATGTTCATTATTTTCTCCAGATTTTTGAGAAGGCTCAAAGATTGATATAAAAATCTACAAATTTCCTGAACTACTGGTGTTCTCAGTGCAAATCCTTAACTTTGTCAGTGATCAGATTCCTTTACAACTCAAATAGCAATCAAGGGGAACATGGAGAAAGCGTTGCAAAGATCCCTAATCACAAATAGTGTATCCTAAAGGACGAGGTCCGGAATTCACATTACAAAGTCCACATGAGTATATATAACCAAGGGCAGAATTCATATACAGAGGATCTAATCTGTGAGATGGGGACATAAAGAGAATCTCTGTAGAACTGAGGACTCAGGTGGCTGAGATTGATTTCATTTAAGGAATTCTTCCAAACTGAAGGAAATGCATACTCAAACCATCATTTAGGAAAACTAATTATTAACAAGTCCCAGAAGTTAACTGGTAAGGAACTGGTTTCTTGGGGTCAGTATCTTAAAGATGTGCTGAAGTTCATGCTACAGCTTCCGTCTTAGCAGTGAACAGGATGCAAATCCAGAGCTAGCAAACAAGTGAAAAAAAGCAAAAGTGTTAGTTGTGTCTGACTCTTTGTGACACCATGGACTTTAGCCTACCAGGCTCCTCCGTCCATGAAATTCTCCAGGTAAGAATACTGGAGTGGGTTGCCACTTCCTTCTCCAGGGGATCTTCCAGACCCAGGGATTGAACCTGGCAAGTACTTGGCTCAAAAGATCCTGAGTAGAACATACTACTGTGACTGAGGCACCAAATTTCAAAATACATAATGTACATGAACAGTAGATGAAATTGAAAATACAGTATAAAATTGTTTTACTTTAACTCAGACACTGGGTGGGAGGGCTCAAGTTTCATAATGTAGGTCATTCATTAATACCTACAACTGACCAAGCCTAGGTGAATAGACAGTTGTCACAGTTCCCAGAGCACTCTAAAATGTCATTATCCTCCTGTCTGACACCCAGGAGCAGGTACCAGCACCAGAACTAACAGCTTCTTATAATAACCTTTGGACTCCCTTAAAGCTTACCTCTTAGCCTCTATCAGGAAGAATTTCACTAAGATACACTCTCATAATATTTCAAGGTCTCAAAATTAAAACATTACCCCTAAATATTTGATTAGACTGAAAAGGGCTTAAAAAAAATTATATTCAACTTTCAGAAAAGATGTAATTTTTCTTCTTCTTGACTTTTTCCTTCTCTGCCAGCAGATTTTAAATTCTACAAGTGCAGAGCCAAGTCTATTAAATCCACTGTTATATATCCATCACCTACTAGGTACTCATCCAATATTTATGGAATAGTAAATGCATGAAGAGATAGATAAGTGTTGCTGCTGTTGAAATTTTTAAAAATCTTATCTTCTTGAATTTTCTGAAACAACTCACGGTGATACATTTTTTCCTATAGCAATCTCTTTAGAATAGTCCTTTATAACTTGGCACCAACTTGTCTTTCTAGTATTATCCTTTGCAACATTTTAAAAATACTTCTTGGCATTTGCTGAAAATATTCGATACTTTTCTTACATTAAATGCCTTTCTTATAGTAAGGCACAGTAAAGCCAGCACTAAACAAATACTTGAGAAAATTTCATGCATGCTACTTATGATGCAAAATAAGGTATCAAATCATTTCTCTCAGTCTTTACTGGTATACTGTGGTTTTGTTGGACCAAAAGCAGGGTCTTCAATTAATCTATGACTTACTCCAAAACTAACTCAGTATTTTATACATGATAGGTATTCAAAAAATATTTGGGGATTAAAAGAGGAATGAAAGCTAATTCCACTAGACATTAATGTAAAATAATCAGAGTAATTAATAATTTCTCTAATATAAATCAATGGTTTCATTCAATACAACAGAGCTATTGACCTTGAGGTACTGAGACATCAGTCTTGAAGAAGGACCAATAGCTAGAGGCAGAACATACGGTTGAAGTCAGAGAGTGACAGTGTCTAAGGGCCACTGTCTAAGCAGAAGGCATCTCTTTGGCATTTTTCTTCAAAATTCTCTGAGCCTGTGGCAGTATGGCAATGAGTCTGCTAGATATATTAATAGAGCTGTAGCACTTAAGGAAGTAAATGTGACAGCTGCAATTTAAACCTGCCTTGGGGGCAAAACTTAGGGATAAAGGAGAAGCATGCTTAACAAGGCTTTATATTTTAGAAAAAGTCCCCAAAAGTGCACAAAATGCACCACTGGATAAAACTAAGTTTTCTAAAAGACACTTTTCCATGGAAACTGACACAGATGGAAGAAAATGGTCCACAGGTTTACTGTGAATCAGACATCATTCCTTTCTGCCTGCTTTGTCCTCATATATGAGGCTATATATTGAATATTTTGCAACAGACAGAGCAACTCAGAGAGGGCTGCAGCTTATCAGAGCAAGGGACCCTAATGTGGATGCTGTCTTCAGTTGTATTCACAACGTTATGGAAAGGCGCTGCAAGGGAATGGTCAACTTATGTTCCAAGTGACTTCTGAGTTTAATCCTGAGTTTAATGTTTAATAAACATGTATACTGCTCATCTACCATGTAGCATACACTGAGGCAGCTTTGTACAACAGCAACGTGGCATAACTAGTTGTGCAGATTCAAATTTTGGCTTCTATCCATGCCTTGATGCATTCATTAAATAAGCTATGCAACTAATAATAATAATATATGTTGAGAGGTTACTAACTGCCAGATACTGAGCTACGGGTTATATCATTTAATCCTTATAACTAATGAAATAGATACTGCGATTACGATTTCCCTTATAATAAAAGGTTACAATTTATTTTTTTCACTCCAGCTATAAAACACATAGATTCCCCCTTGTGAAGAAACCACAGCCTAAAGGGATGAACTAACTATTCCAGTGTGACTCAATATACATGACAAACCTGGGATGTGAATCTGGGCAGTCTGAATCTACACACAAGATATTAATTGATACTTTATGTTGTCTCCTAATTAATTTACAATTTCAGGTTCTTATTTTTCATCTAAAAAATGAGGATAGAAAAACAGCTTCCTTGCTATCATGAGAATTAAAAGGATGCTGTAGTTTTAATGACAGAAATAAGGTACAGAAATCATCTAACGTAGTAGGCAGTCACTAACCTATCTCCATTATAATCCAGTATTATATTTTTGTTTTTCATTAATTTCTCCCATCCTTGAACTTTCATATATTTGATACTTTAAACTATAAAATTTAAAATCCACCCATATCCTGTCTTGTCCTACTGGCTGTTTCCTATGCACTATAGCCTTCTATTCCTACATGGTTAATTAACACATTTATGGATGAAAGCAGTTATTCATATAGGAGAAGGCAATGGCATCCCACTCCAGTACTCTTGCCTGGAAAATCCCATGGACGGAGGAGCCTGTTAGGCTGCAATCCATGAGGTCGCTAAGAGTCGGACATGACTGAGCGACTTCCCTTTCACTTTTCACTTTCATGCATTGGAGAAGGAAATGGCAGCCCACTCCAGTGTTCTTGCCTGGAGAGTCCCAGGGACGGGAGAGCCTGGTGGGCTTCCATCTCTGGGCTCGCACAGAGTCGGACACGACTGAAGCGACTTAGCAGCAGTAGCAGCAGTTATTCATATAGTACATATCCCACTTAATTTAGCAACTCTCAGCTGAACTTACCTTCAATTCACTTCTCTGTGGTCTTCTGATTGGTTAGTGAGATCTCTCTGAGTTCTTCTCTGTTTGCTGATTCATCTTCCACTAGCAACAAGCTATCACACTCAATCTTTCATTTCAGTGGCTGCCTTAAGGTCCAAAGTTGTGGATCAGGAAGGAAGAGCAAACCCACTGGTGAATGTGATTCTTGACCTCAGTGGGTCTCTCCTCTGTGTAGCTTTTGAGCCAGAGTTCATTCCCCCTCACCACTCTGTAGAGATAAGTCCCAAACAGCAACCTCCGGCACCTAGGACCCAAGTGTCTCCATCCCAAGATTCCCCTACCAGCCTTGGTAAATCTCGTGAAATCCCGTGAGATCAGGCTTCCTCTGGGAAGAGAGGTTGCAGCTGCAACACCTCAGGCAGTTCCCTGAGTTGCACTGGCCCTCATGGCATCCCAGCCCATCCTCTTCCTCTATCAGGATCCACACATCCTACCTACAGACACCTAAAGTCACAGAGCATCCCTCTACAGGCTCTACCTGTACCTTGTTGGTTTCCCTAGAAAACTCCTCCAACCAGACCAGGCCTCTGCCAGGCCAACAGGTATTCTCCATGGTGTTCAAAACAAAACAAAGCCAGTTTTGGTAATAAAGGTACATTTTATTTCTATTTGCCTAACTTCTCTTTCTGTCAATTGGTTCTAAACTCTAGATGATTGAAAAGGGAGGTTAAGTATTAATTCTCTAAACATTTCCCCAAAAATCCACATCTAACTAAATTATTTTTGTTTCCACACTTGTGACTTAAAATATCTATTTTACATTTTAACTTTAATAACTGCCATATAATAAATATAATCAAGTCTTTTGGTTATTTCGGAAATCTGATTTGTTTTTCACTGGACTAAGAAATAACTTAGGAAAAGGCACCTACCACATTTCCTAATACATATTTGGTGTTTAAGGAATCTAATTTACTCTTTTTCATTCCAACTATACAATACACACAGTGGCTCAGTGGTAAAAAATCTGCTTGCCAAAGCAGGAGATGTGAGATGTGGGTTCCATTTCTGGGTTGGAAATATCTCCTGGAGTAAGAAATGGCAACCCACTCCAGTACTCTTGCCTGGAGAATCCCATGGACAGAGGAGCCTGGAGAGCTACAGTCCATAGTGTTGCAAAGAGTCAGACATGACTGAACGACTAAGCACACACACATAAAACACACAGGTTTTAGTGCAGAAAAAAATAAGTTCTGTTTAAAATAGCTGGTAATCAAGTTTACTTGAACATCATATCTTTGTTTTGTCCTCACAATATCTATCTAACATGGAAAGCTCTTCTAAACTATTGGCAAGCTTTGTAACCAGGAAATTGTTTTTGTATGAATCATGGTTAATTGCAAGGTGCACTTGCAAGCAATCTGTATTAATTAGCTTAACATCAAGATCCTCCGAGAAGCTACTGTTCGTCTTCTTTGAACCTCAGATACACATTTTAGTCTTTTACAAGTTCTTTACTCAAGTTTCTTTCAGTTTGAATTTCTGTAATTATGAGATTAGATAGCTTAGAACTACAATTCTGGGACCCTCTTCAGATAGGCTTCAGGATTCTAATTAGTTCCCATTAATTAGATAGTGGGACAAAATCTTTGGAAGGCAAAAATAAATAGGGAGTTAACTTCCTCCAACTTTATCTATTGCTGCTACTAAAATGGTTTGTGGATACATTCATTTCTTCAGAGTGTTCCAATCTTCAGTTTCATGGGTAAGGAAAGCATTTAGTCATGGTCGTGGCAGGATTTGGCCTCCTACAGAACAGTCAATAGCTATGTGAGTACCAAAAGGAGGCTATGGCACTGGTGGTGGTAGTTTTCTAATACCTGGATTATAGCTGTAGTAAGATGTTCTTGAACTAATCTGTTCCCATACTGGTTCTACTTTCCTCTGATAGATGTAGCACAAATTTCTGAGTATTCTTAAAGGACCAATCTAGAGGCTCCTTCTACTCCTCCATTTATTTTATAATCATTCTTTTTATATCAAAAGACTTTCTGTTTAAAATTGTAGCAATGCTTTCTGATTTCTGAAGTAATTCCTGACAGCTACAGAGCTTCTCAAGTTTAATTCTTGAGTCTGTGCTTATTTTGCAGAACTAAAGGCCTACTTTCTAAAGTGTGTGTGTGCTAAGTTGCTTCAATTATGTCTAATTCTTTGCAACCTTATGGACCATAGTCCACCAGGCTCCTCTGTCCAAGGGATTCTCCAGGCAATAATTCTACAATGGGTTGTCATGCCCTCCTCCAGGGGTTCTTCCCAACCCAGTTATTGAACCCATGTCTCTTATGTCTTGCAAGTGAAGTGTCATGGATGGGTCATTATAACAAGAAATTGACTTATATTTTTCTATTTCTATCATCACAATTGTCATAGAATTTGAAATCAGATACTATTGATAGATATAGTAGTTGTGCATAGTTTAACAACATTAAATATAAATTAGCAGCTATGGATAGATTTCATATAACAATATGTACTATTTTAAATGTCTTTTTAACAAGTATTAATAAATGTATGTTCTACCAATGTTTTTTAAGGTTCAAAGGAATCTGAGGACTCGTTAAATTTTCACCAATAAAGAACTTCATTAAAAGAGGACTTGTGGAAAGGTTTGTTAGCTTTGGAAAGGATCAGAACCTTTACAAAAGAAAGAGAATATTCCTTTTTTTCTTTTTTTCCTAGCAGCTACATTTTCTGGGCTGATTCCAGATATACTGACAGTACCAGATGTCAGTTGCTAGGAAAGCAAGCCAAAATAATGGAATTTTTAAAAGTCAAAGCAGAAAGCAAAACAAGGCAATAGATAATTAAAAGAATATTGGGGGTGCATAAAATTAATCAAAGCATGAAACAAGTCTTTCTAGTTATGAAATTCAAGTTAAATTTTCTAATTTAATTAACTATGAACTATATCAAATCAGTTGTATGAATGCAGAATAGGTTGAAACCCATCAAATTTTATAGTATATGCAACCCAAGAGTTCATAAAAGGAAAAGACAAACCCACGGTAAAACAGGTCTATTTCTGATTTGCAGCATGAGCAAGATTTATTCATCAAGCTTTTTACAATTACTAATAAATTTGTTTTTTGTGGAATAGCTAGAATATATTCAGCTTGTTATATATTTATTGGTTACTTTTTATATTTTGTTACAATAATACTTTATGAAATAGATTTCCAACACTTCTTGTCCTGGGGTAAATTGCAAGCTGCCACAGAGAGTATATCTTATAATACAAATTTCAAGATTCTGAATATATTGAGACTATATTTAGGTTTATTTTAGAAATAAGATTACAGGTCTAGCAGGGTGAAATAGGATTCTAATGGACAAAAATCTGAACCTAAAGTAGCCAATCACCTTGTCACTCTTACAAGACATTTTTTTCCACTTAATAGCTTTTAGTGCCTAAGATTGTATTTAGTTTCCAAGTATGGGCTTCCAAGAATTAGAGTTGATAGGGAGACTTATGGGAGAAGAAAAAGACAAGATAATGGATGATTTATACTCCAAACTTGTACCATTGGTTTGGCTGAGTTTTATTTAAAATATAGCCTCAACTTCTGCATGAAAATTCAGGTCTATGTAACTTAGTTCCTTAAATATATGTAAAAGTTGTCATATAACTGGAATTGAACTTTACCATTTCAAATACTGACATTAAAATAAGAAGAAACAGTTAAAGACATATGCTTATAAAAAGGGAATAATCCCATGAACAGAGGAGCCTGGAGGGCTACAGTTCAAGGGTCACAAGAGTCAGACACAACTTAGTGACTAAACCACCACCACCTAGGTCACATGCTGAGGTTTTATAATATAATCTAATCTATAATATAGATTATAGACTACAATATAATATAATCTAGGATATATAAATCCCAGATTTATATATGTGATGCATATATACTGAATAAATGGCATTTGAATAAGAGCCCAGCATAGGAAAAGCATGCCACAGAAGGGCATGCCAGCATTTTGTATTCATCCTACCATAAAATGCCTTTCTACCTTTTTGCAAAGAACATACTTCCTACATGTATTTATTATATTTTCAATCGAATTCAAGGTGTTTCCTTTAATTGGTTCATTCCATAAATGAACCAATCATGCATAATAAGTTGTATATTTCCCAACCACTGGAAAAAAAAACAAAGTTGATTTATCATGTCTAAATCACAGTAGGGATATCCTATTATAGAATAAAAATGTTAGGGACAAACATGTTAGACTACCTGAAAAGAGTTACCAAGGCCAAGACATGCCATAATCTATATAATTTGAATGAGGTTTGCAATCAGACTTGAAGCACAATTTGTATTTCTCTAGCTGAAAATGCGGAGAAGGCAATGGCACCCCACTCCAGAACTCTCGCCTGGAAAATCCCATGGTCAGAGGAGCCTGGTAGGCTTCAGTCTATGGGGTCGCTAGGAGTCGGACACGACTGAGCGACTTCACTTTCACTTTTCACTTTCATGCATTGGAGAAGGAAATGGCAACCCACTCCAGTGTTCTTGCCTGGAGAATCCCAGGGGCGGGGGAGCCTGATGGGCTGCCGTCTCTGGGGTCGCACAGAGTCAGACATGACTGAAGCAATGCAGCAGCAGCAGCTGAAAATGTGACTCTATACACATTGTATTTTGAAATCACTAAATCAAATTTACACATGTATCTTGATTAGTCAGTCAAGAGAAAGAGTAAAAAATAAGTTTTCTATTTTTGATAGGAAATGATGTTATGGAAATAAATTGGTGAATATTTGCCTGACAATCTCCTTGTTGCCCTACTCAAAGATTACTTTTCTCCTCTAGGTAGGATGACAAGAATTAAGTAGTAATTATCTTTTACATAATTAATGTACTTTTCTAAAATATGACTGTATCCTTGAGCCATCTTTGCTCTAGCCATGGTTAATAAGCTCATATGAACTCAGTTAAATTTAACTTTAATTTGGTGTTATTTAGGATATCCTTTTTCATCATATCATCTCTTATCCACAGTTAACTACAGTCCATGCAACATTATCTAGCCTAGTTTTAGTTCAGTATAGTTAACAGGTAAAAACAATCTATAGAACTCTATGATATTAAGACAGCTATCATTTTACAAATGTAAATCAAGGTTTGCAACATCTTTTCACAATTTATTTTCCTGACTTCATATATTTATTTATTACTTTAGGGACTTCCTTGATAGTCCAGTGGCTAAGACTCCACTCTCCCAGTGCAAGGGACCCAGGTTTGACCCCTGGTCAGGGATCCCATAGGATGCAACTAAGAGTTCTCATGTCTCAGCGAAGATCGAAGATCCCTACATGCCACAACTAACACACAGTGCAGTCAAATAAATATATTTTTAAAATACGTATATTACTTTGGGCTTCCCAGGTAGCGCTAGTGGTAAAGAACCCACCTGCCAATACAGGAGACATAAGAGATGCAGGTTCCATCCCTGGGCCAGGAAGATCGCCTGGAGGAGGGCATAACAACCCACTCCACTATTCTTGCCTGGAGATTCCCATGGACAGAGAAGCCTGGTGGGCTACAGTCTGTGGGTTGAAAAGAGTCAGACACAACTGAAGAGACAGTGCACACGCGCACATGCACACACACACAACTTTATGGTTTTTCTCACTTTTTAACTCATCCCTCATTTCAACTTTCTAGTCTGAAAGTTCATTTAAAATACTCACTTTATTCACTTAAAGTGCATTGAATTCCTACTCTGAGCCATGTTGTATATACTCTTTTCAACACCAGGAACCCCAGAAACCTTGATGTCCCCTTCCCTGAGGTAAGCATTCCATCAAATTTTGTGATAATCGCTTTCTTGATTTTCTTGAGTTCTACAATCCATGTGTGTATGTGTGTGTTAGTCGCTCAGTCATGTTCCACTGATTGCAACCCCATGGACTGTAGCCTGTCAGGCTCCTCTGTCCATGGCATTCTCTAGGCAAGAATACTGGAGTGTGTTGCCATTTCCTTCTCCAGGGGATCTTCCCAACCCAGGGATCAAACCCAGGTCTCCTGCATTGCAGGCAGATACTTTACAATCTAAGCCAAAAGGGAAGCCCATATATGTATGGCTAATGATTATAGTTCAATTTTATCAGATTTTGATAAAATTTTGACTTTATTAAATTTTGATAAAATAAGATTTTGAGAGGGGAATCATAAAGTATCTGTCCTTTGTGACTTAAATATTTTATTCTTTTGCTCAAAATTATGGTTTAGAGATTTATTCATGCTGAAAGGTATACTTACAATCTGTTCTTTTCAATTGTTATCTATACATTTTAACATATCACAATTTCTTTATCCATTTTGTTTATAGAATTTCAGTTTTTCCAGATTTTTCCATATAAAAATAGTGATAGGAGCGTTCTTATATTAACATATACATACAATTTTATGTAAATATACATATATTTAGATATACAAGGTTTTATACATAATCTTTTCATAAATTTTTGTATATATGAGGACTTTGGAGTAAAATTGCTGGGTCATAAAATATGTGAATCTTCAATTGTTTCAGCTACTGCCAAGCTCTTATTTAATAATGTGGTAAATCAATAGTTTATGCAAGTACCCAATGTTCCACAACTTTGCCAACACTTAATTTTCTTAGATTTTTATGTCTTTGCCAAACTGGTAGGTTTATAATGCCATCTCATTGTATTTTAATTTGCATTCACCTAATTAAAATGAGTTAAGCATCTTCTCATATGTTTATTCTACCATATTATATTCTAAATGCTTTCTAGTTTTTCCATTCACAATTAAGGTTTTTAACTTACTTGGAATTTATTTTTTACTTATGATAGGAAGTTTGAGGCAAGTTTTACTTTTTTCCATACATTTACCCTATTTATTACAAATTTATCTTAGCTTATTCTGCACCACTATCTCTCAGAGGTGCTAGGTATTCATATATGTGTGGGTCTGTTTATAGGTCTTCTGTTATTCACTTGCTCTAAGTTTTTATCTATGTATCAATGCCATAGACTTAACTGCTATGTGTTTATAGTTGGTAGATATTTGGGCCACTCTGCAGCAGCAGAATGGACCAACACCCAAATTTGGTTTGCATGAGACACATACTGAAAGTGAAAAAGAAAGTGAAGTCGTTCAGTCGTGTCCGACTCTTTGCAACCCCATGGACTGTAGCCCACCAGGCTCCTCCATCCATGGGATTCTCCAGGCAAGAACACTGGAGTGGGTTTCCATTCCCTTCTCCAGGGGATCTTCCCGACCCAGGGATCAAACCCAGGTCTCCCGCATTGTAGGCAGATGCTTTACCATCTGAGACACCAGGAAAGTCATGTATCAATGCCATAGACTTAACTACTATACGTTTATAGTTGGTAGATATTTGGGCCACTCTGCAGCAGCAGAATGGACCAATATCCTAATTTGGTTTGCGTGAGACATATAGAATGCCAAAGACCAAGAGTATGTGAAAAAGTTTATTATTTATACAATGATGCTTTCTGAGGTTATCAGAGAAGCCTTCCCAAGTAGGTCCTTAATGCCTTGAAAGAGTAAGGAGATGAGACTTGCTTGGGGTTTTTATTGAGGTAAGGGATAAAACCAGGGTGTGTTACCACACATGGGCAGAAGCTTGATGGCTTTACTATCCTGCTGTGCCAAAAAAGTAAGCACATTAGACTTAATCATTTTGCCTAGATGTGGGGCAGAATGGGAAGAGGAAAAAGAAAAGCTGTAGGTAGTCAAACTTTAAATTATGGAGTCAGATTCCTTACTACAATTTGCTGCTGGTGTTAACTGATGACTAGATAGGCCTAGTGTCATGATTAAATCTGAACTTGTGTAAGCCATTACAATGCTGTAGGAGGCCTATAACTTGAAGCCTATAAAGGAGGAGAAAGTTCTACTGAACTCTGTGTTTGAGCCCTACGTTGTGTTTTCTGAGCAGTGAGATGAGTGGCTTTGTCATGATCAGTAATGTATGGAGCTCCAAAAACAATAAGGAATGTCTTACTGTGTCCTTGTATTATGGTTTTATAATATGCCGAGGCATGTGTGGACTTGATTTATCTTTGGGGTGTCCAAGAGGCAAGAGATTCCCAGAGTCTTTGCCCTAAAACAGAGAACCTTAGATAAGGATTTATTTTGCTACATTTGGCTACAGGCAACAGCCAGACTATTTGAAATGCCCCACAGGTGTAAAACTGTGTGTATGGGACCTATTGTTGTCCAGAGCATTCAGTGCTAAGATGACTCCCGGAAATTTGGCCATTTGTGCTGAACCCTGAGTCCCATCCTTTATCAGGGATATCTTAGGAATAAAAAGCAGCAACTCTCTACTGAGGTCCATCACGTGTGATGGCACTATATTATCCATAAGTTCCTCTTGCTACTCACTCAGTAAATTCCAAGGAATCATGGAATTAGCCCAGGAGTTCTCCAGTACTACAGTATTTGGCAGAGGACTGAACACAGGGGAAGCCATCCTCTCCTGCAGGAAGGAGCCCAGGTTTTGCTCCATTATGTAGCAAGGAAGTTTTGATAGCCACGCTGAGATCACAGTGTGCGGTTTCCCTGATCCAAGGCATAATAGGCAACTAGATACCCTAGTTATAGGCCTAGGGTCTATGAGAGCTTCCATTTCCAAGAGAACCCATTTTACGGACAGCAACGCCCTCCCTAATAGCACAGCATGTAATATGGAACAAAGGTGGACAGTTTCTTGCATCAAAGACCATTTGCTAATCATGACCATTATGGAAAGTCCAGAGACTAGAGAAGGCATGAGAGGTTGTGCCTCTACAATGAAGGGGTATCTGGGACTCCTTCAAGCACTATCAGGAGTACCTGTTGTATTTCAATTTGGACAGATGCTAGAACCTTTTGTTGGAGGGTCTCGTTCAAGGTGGGTTCATTTACAAATAACAGCATAGATGGCTTCCAGAAAACATAATGGTGGAATACACTGCCTCTAGAACCCAGAAAAACCTAAAAGATGTTGTGGGTGCTATGAGGGTCATAGAAATTTCTGCACAGCGTCAGAGATGACGAGGCCTTCAGCTGACCAAATGATTTTCGGAAGCTTAACAGAGATGGCAGAGGTTCACACCATGTGTGAGTCAATGATACAACTTTTTTGTGTGTGAGTGCCTTTATATTTTTATGTTCTGTGTGAGCCTTGAAATGAAACTCCTCAGAGGAGGAACTTATCAATGCAGTGTCATATCTGTGATCTTGGAGAAATTTACATGCAGTAAACATCTGTGTGCGAAGGTATATTTAGGAACCTCCAGAAGTTAAAGAATTTTGCAACAGAAATTTGTATCAAATCATGTCAATAAATGATTTTTTTGTCATGTCAATAAATGATCTCAGTAAAGCTGGCAAAAAAGCTAAGGCAAATTATGACTGAAAGACTGCTGAAAGAGACACTGAGCAGAGCATATTAGCCAAGTCTATAAGAGCAAAGCAATCACTAAAGGCTGACTGAATGGAATCAGTAATTTCAAATTTCAAAAACATTGGGTAAGGAGGCCTCAACAGGACCCACATCATTAAAATGGTGATAATCCACTAGGAGATGGGACTCTTTCTTTGTAGGTTAAAGAGTAGACTAAACTGAGCTATCATCAGATGGAGATGCAGTGAGGATAATCACACTTTCTCTACAAGTTTTGTATCAGTTCAGTCCTCATGTGCCTTGGTTTAATTACATTGTGTCACATTAGTTATTCTAATTGAAGCAGAGAGGGTATATTCATCGGGTCCCCTTTTACCAAACCAATTTTTAATTGGTAAAGACTCTATTTAATTTTAATGTATTATTTATTGGGTCAGAGTATTCATGTGCACTGTGTGATATTTTAGCACAATGGATGCTATGATCACTGAAAATTTAGACAAAATAATAATTCTTATGGTTAACATAAGGCAAATCTATTTGTTTTCTATTTTATATTTGGTAATTCCCCTAAGGGTATAAGGGGTACCCTTGTGTAAATTAAGTGAGACCCCCAGATAAAATTAATTTATTCACAATCTTAATTAAGACCAAGATATTTGCCAGTTGGTATATTTTAGCAGACATTAAAGTTAATTCACAACCTGTTGTCATATTGTAGAGATGTAAAAGCCGATAAGCATCCTTCCATTTTTTTCATATAAGTTATATTAATAAATTTTGGATTTCAATTATCACTTCAGTTTCAGTGGTTTGTTTCCTCCTCCACTATCCAGGTTTCTTTCTCTTTCCTCCTGCCCCTCCTTTTTAGTCTAAACTAGATATGCTTTGTAGTGAAAGTGGTCTTTTCTACTGAGTTTATAAGTTGCTTTTCTAGAGGCTTCAAATCAGTATCGTCAAGATTAGGTGCCTCCCCCATTATCAGTGTCTAAGGATGTAGGGCCAAAATAGGATTTCAATGAACCTCCTTTTCTGAGCCACAGGGGTACCACGTTTATTTCCCCCTATAACCTTGAGGATCAGGACCTTTGTGGAGATAGAAAAATAGGCAGTGACCGCAGTAGAAAAGGCAATCCATAGGATCCTGGTAAGTCATATACCCTTCAGATCACGAACCTCAACAATTAAAATCATCAAATAGCAGGCTATGCTCAAACAGTAATCAGAAGGTTGTCATGCTAATTCGCCAAATTCCTAAAGATTACATACAGATGCATAAAATATCCGAAGCATAGGTAATGCAAGTAGCCTACAACCCTCATCCCTTCCTGTCCCCACACATCTTGGCAGATATATAGCTCAGTAGCTCACTCAGTCATGTCCAGTGCTTTGTGACCCCATGGATTATACAGTCCATGGAATTCTCCAGGCCAGAATACTGGAGGGGGTAGCCATTCCCTTCTCCAGGGGATCTTCCCAACCCAGGGATCGAACCCTGGTCTCCTGTATTGCAGGCAAACTCTTTACCATTTAACCTACAGGGAAGACCTGCAATGCATGAGACCCCGGTTCAATTCCTGGGTCGGAAAGATCCCCTGGAGAAGGGATAGGCTACCCACTCCAGTATTCTTGGTCTTCCCTTGTAGCTCAGCTAGTAAAGAATCCATATGCAATGAGGAAGACCTGGGTTCAATCCCTGGGTTGGGAATATCCCCTGGAGAAGGGAAAGGCTACCCACTCCAGTATTCTAGCCTGGAGAATTCCATGGACTGTGTAGTCTATGAAGTCACAAAGAGTTAGACATGACTGAGTGACTTTCATTTTTCACTTCACAACCCATACATATTCTCCAGGCCAGAATACTGGAGTGGGTTGCCATTCCCTTCTCCAGAGGATCTTCCCAACCCAGGGATCGAACCCAGGTCTCCCATATTGCAGTCAGATTCTTTACCAACTGAGCCACCAGGGAAACCTTTAGTAGGTTTAAAGCAGCACAAAAGAAAAGCGCACATTCCCTGGGTGTTCCACCTTCCCAGTAAGGACTTTCCTCCATCAAGAAACTCCTACTGAAAGATGACAGAGTAGAAGTACGTGTGCTCATCTCTTCCTGTGACAGCACCAAAATTGAAACTAGCTGTTGAACAACCATCAATAAGGGGATGCTGTAACCCATCAAAAAAAGATAACCCCACATCCAAAGACAAAGAAGAAGTCTCAGCAAGATTGTAGGAGGGGCGTAGTCACAATAAAATCAAATCCCATACTCTGGATGGGTCACTCACAGACTGGAGAACAATAATATCAAAGAAGTTCTCACGCTACTGCGAAAGTTCTGAACCCCACATCAGGCTTCCCAACCTGAGGATCTGACAAAGGGACTGGGAATCCCCAGGGAATATGGCTTTGAGGGCCAGTGGGATTTGATTACAGACCTTCCAAAGGACTGAGGGAAACAGAGACTCCAGTCTTGGAGGGCACAAACAAAATTTTGCACTCACCAAGACCCAGAGGAGAGGAGTAGTGACTCCACAGGAGACTGAACCCAAACTACCTGCTAGTGTTGGAGGGCCTCCTGTGGAGGTGTGAGTTGGCAAGGGTTCACCACGGGGAGGGGGGCACTGGAAGGTCCCCCTTGCTGTAAACCCTCTTGAAGTTCACTATTAACCCTATCATAGAGCCTGTAGACCCCAGGGCTGGATCGCCTCAGGCCAAACAACTACCAGGGAGGGAATGCAACCCTACCCATCAGCAGATAATTGGATTAAAGTTTTACTGAGCAAGGCCATTCCCCCCAGAGCAAGACCCAGTTTTTTTCTCATCACCAGTCCCTCCAATCAAGAAGCTTACACAAACCTCTTAACCTTATCCACCAGAGGACAGACAGAAGAAGCAATAAGCACAGTCTCACAGCAGCTAAAACAAAAGCCGTATTACAGAAAGTTAATCATGATGAAAAAGCAGAAAGTTATGTTCCAGATGAAGAGACATGGTAAAATCCCAGAAAAACAGCTAAATGAAGTGGAGATAGGAAACCTCCCAGAAATTGAATTCAGAATAATGATAATGAAGATTATTCAAGATCTCTGGAAAAGAATGGAGGCAAAGATTGAGAAAACGCAAGAAATGTTTACCAAAGACCTAGAACTAAAGAAGAGAGATGACTAATACGCTAGAAGGAATCAATGACAGAATAACTGAGGCAGAAGAATGGGTAAATACCTGGAGGACAGAATGGTGGAAATCACTCAGAACACAAGACAGAAAAAAAGAATGAAAAGAAATGAAGACAGCCTAAGAGACCTCTGGATACATTACAGGTGGCATTAGTGGTAAAGAACCTGCCTGCTTATGCAGGAGATGTAAGAGATGTGGGTTCAATCCCTGAGTCAGAAGATTCCTTGTCAGAGGGCATGGCAAACCACTCAAGTATTCTTTCCTAGAGAATCCCATGGAGAGAGGAGCCTGGAGGGCTACAGAATCCATAGGGTCACAAAGAGCTGGACACTACTGAAGCAACTTAGCACTGGATACATAGTAGTGCTGGACAAGTTCTGGCATTTTTTACAGGATAATCATGTACTTTTTCAGTGAATCCTTTGTAGATTATAGGATGACTCTTCTTTTCTTTTAGATGTTTAAAAACATTTTATTTTTAATTGAAGGATAATTGCATTACCATATTGTTTTGGTTTCTACCATACATCTACATGAATCAGCCATAGGTATACATATGTCCCCACTCTCTTGAACTCCCTCCCAACGCCTACCCTATTCCACCCCTCTCGGTTGTCAGAGAGCACCAGTTTGAGTTCCCTGAGTCATACAGCAAATTCCCCCTGGCTATCTATTTTGCATATGGGAGAAAAATCCCATGGACAGAGGAGCCTGGTAGGCTGCAGTCCATGGGGTTGCTACGAATCAGACACGACTGAATGACTTCACTTTCACTTTTCATAGCATTGGAGGAGGAAATGGAAACCCATTACAGTATTCTTGCCTGGAGAATCTCAGGGTCAGGGGAACCTGGTGGGCTGCCATCTATGGGATCACACAGAGTCGGACACAACTGAAGCAACTTAGCAGCAGCAGCATCTATTATCATGCTACTCTCCATTCACTCCACCCTCTCCTTCCCCCACCCCTTGTCTACAAGTCTGTTCTCTATGTCTGCATTTCCATTTTTGCCCTGTAAAAATGTTCATCAGTAACATTTTTCTAGACTCTATATGTATACATTAATATATGATATTTGTTTTTCTATCTGCCTAAATTCACCCTATATAATGGGCTCTAGTTTTGTTCATTAGAACTGACTCAAATATGTTCCTTTTTAATGGCTGAGTAATATTACATACAGCTTCTTTATCCATTCATTTCCCAGGGATGCAAGGAATCTTCTATATATGCAAATCAATCAATATGATACGTTCTATTAATGAAGTGAAAGATGAAAACTGTATGATAAACTCAATAGATGCAAAAAAGCTTTTGACAAAATTCAGCACACATTTATAATAAAAACTCTTTAAATTATGGGCATAGAAGGAACCTACCTCAATATAACAAAGGCCACATAAGATGAACACACAGAAACCATTATTCTCAATGGTGAAAAACTGAAAGCATTTCCTCTAAGATCAGGAACAAGACAAGGGTGCTTACTCTCACCACTGTTATTCAACATAGTTTTGGAAGTCCTATCCATGGCAATCAGAGAAGAAAAATAAATAAAAGGAATCTAAATTGGAAAAGAAGAAGTAAACCTCTCACTGTTTGCAGACAACATGATACTATACACAGAAAAACCCTAAAGATACTATCAGAAAATTACTAGAGCTAATCAGTGAATTTAGCAAAGTTGCAGGATACAAAGGCAATACACAGAAATCACTTGCATTCCTATACACTAATAATGAAAAATCTGAAAGAAAAATTAATGAATCAATCCCATTCACCATTGCAACAAAAAGAATAAAATACGTAGGAATAAACCTACCTAAGAAGACAAAAGAGTCGATTATAGAAAACTATAATACACTGATGAAAGAAATCATAGATAACATAAATAGCAAGATATTCCATGTTCCTGGGTAGGAAGAAACAATATTGTGAAAATAACTATACTATCAAAAGCAGTTGACAAATTCAATGCAATCCCTATCAAATTACCAACAACAGCATTTTTCACAAAACTAGAACAAAAAATTTCACAATTCATATGGAAACACAAAAGACCCCCCCAAAAACCAAAACAATCTTGAGAAAGAAGAATTAAGCTGGAGGAATCAACCTTCCTGCCCTCAGACTATACTACAAAGCTGTAGTCATCAAGACAGTATGGTACTGGCACAAAAACAGAAAGATAAACCAGTGGAACAAAATAGAAAGCCCAGAAATAAACCCACACATCTATGGGCACATTATCTCTGACAAAGGAGGCAAGAATGTACAATGGGGCAATGATAGTCTCTTCAGTAAATGGTGCTGGGGAAATTGAACAGCTTCATGCAAAAGAATGACATTAGAACACTTCTTAACACTGTACACAAAGATAGATTAAATGGATTAAAGGCCTAAATGTAAGACCAAAAACTGTAGAACTCTTAGAGAGATGACTATTCTTTGAGGCCATTCTACTTCTTCAGAAGAGAATCATACAATACCTCTGCTGGAGCAGGGAGGAAAACGAGATATATGCTTGGCAACGAGTGTTATGGGATCAGGGAGAAAGAGTATAGCTGAGGTTTCACATAATTCGATACATAAGCTTTCACTTAATGACTTTTTTCTCAGTCTGCATATTCGCTCTTTTATTACCATATGGCTGGGGTATCTGAATAGGGTAAATTTCTCATGAATAAGCAATAAATAAATTGTTCTTTATTCTTTTGTGAGGTAGAAGATTTAAATATAGAAACATATTCTGGATAGTGAGATTTCACCTATTCTGTCTTCAGCCTTTGTATGCCCTTCCATAATCGGCATATTCTGTAAAGTTTCTAGGGATTTCTTCTTCAAGGTGAATGACCTGATTTTTCCTTTGAATCCTCTTGGCAGTCACTTACTCTGCACTTTGCTCTGCTCTGTTATGTTAGTTGCTATTCACCTACATTCTTTCCCTGTTTTAAAATATTAAATTTTTCTATCCACCCTTGTTTCCTTTTGTTTTACTTTGTTGGTAATATTCTTCTTTTTTTTCTATCATTTGAGTGAGGTTTCTGGAGAAAAACTTCAAATACGTGTGGGCTACCATTTTTAGGAGGTAGTTTATTAAAATGATTTATTGAGAAAATAGTATGATATACCCACACATATAATTTTGTACATACATATTATATTTAAATGTATATATAATATAATCCCAAAGAAAGGCAATACCAAAGAGCACTCAAACTACCACACAATTGCACTCATCTCACACACTAGTAAAGTAATGCTCAAAATTCTCCAAGCCAGGCTTCAGCAATATGTGAACCGTGAAATTCCTGATGTTCAAGCTGGATTTAGAAAAGGCAGAGGAACCAGAGATCAAATTGCCAACATCCGCTGGATCATCGAAAAAGCAAGAGAGTTCCAGAAAAACATCTATTTCTGCTTTATTGACTATGCCAAAGCCTTTGACTGTGTAGATCACAATAAACTGTGGAAAATTCTGAGAGAGATGGGAATACCAGACCACCTGATCTGCCTCTTGAGAAATCTGTATGCAGGTCAGGAAGCAACAGTTAGAACTGGACATGGAACAACAGACTGGTTCCAAATAGAAAAAGGAGTTAGTCAAGGCTGTATATTGTCACCATGTTTATTTAATTTATATGCAGAGTACATCATGAGAAATGCTGGACTGGAGGAAACGCAAGCTGGAATCAAGATTGCCGGGAGAAATATCAATAACCTCAGATATGCAGATGATACCACCCTTATGGCAGAAAGTGAAGAGGAACTCAAAAGCCTCTTGATGAAAGTGAAAGTGGAGAGTGAAAAGGTTGGCTTAAAGCTCAACATTCAGAAAACGAAGATCATGGCAACTGGTCCCATCACTACATGGGAAATAGATGGAGAAACAGTGGAAACAGTGTCAGACTTTATTTTTCTGGGCTCCAAAATCACTGCGGATGGTGACTGCAGCCATGAAATTAAAAGACGCTTACTCCTTGGAAGGAAAGTTATGACCAACCTAGATAGCATATTCAAAAGCAGAGACATCACTTTGCCAACAGAGGTTCGCCTAGTCAAGGCTATGGTCTTTCCTGTGGTCATGTACGGATGTGAGAGCTGGACTGTGAAGAAGGCTGAGCGCCAAAGAGTTGATGCTTTTGAACTGTGGTGTTGGAGAAGACTCTTGTGAGTCCCTTGGACTGCAAGGAGATCCAACCGGTCCATTCTGAAGGAGATTAGCCCTGGGATTTCTTTGGAAGGAATGATGCTAAAGCTAAAACTCCAGTATTTTGGCCACCTCATGCGAAGAGTTGATCATTGGAGAAAACTCTGATGCTGGGAGGGATTGAGGGCAGGAGGAGAAGGGGACGACAGAGGATGAGATGGCTGGATGGCATCACTGACTCGATGAATGTGAGTCTGAGTGACCTCCGAGAGCTGGTGGTTGATAGGGAGGCCTGGCGTGCTGCGGTTCATGGGGTCGCAAAGAGTCGGACACGACTGAGCGACTGATCTGATCTGATCTGATAATTTAAGTTTGTTTATATTGAGTTAATTTAATACTTCTATGTATAATCAATATAATTTATAATGATTATATTAGACAATATATATTATTAACAAAATATTTTAACATATCTGAACAAACGAAATAGGGTATGTTTCTTTAATACAAGTCTATGATGAAAATAAGGTCAAGAGAAAATAATGAACTAGAAACAGATTAGAATTAGTTCCAGGGTTAATGAAAGAATAGTTCTACTTAATGATATCCTTGGAGAATATATTATCAGTAAAATTTGAATGCAAACTATACAGCCACTATGGAGAACAGTGTGGAGATCCCTTAAAAAAATGGGAGTAGAACTGCCTTATGATCTAGCAATCCCATTGCTGGGCATACACACTGAGGAAACCAGAATTGAGAGAGACACGTGTACCCCAGTGTTCATCGCAGCACTGTTTATAATAGCCAGGACATGGAAGCAACCTAGATGTCCATCAGCAGATGAATGGATAAGAAAGTTGTGGTACATATACATAATGGAGTATTCAGATCAGATCAGTCGCTCAGTCGTGTCCGACTCTTTGCGACCCCATGAACTGCAGCACGCCAGGCCTCCCTGTCCATCACCAGCTCTTGGAGGTCACTCAGACTCACATTCATTGAGTCAGTGATGCCATCCAGCCACCTCATCCTCTGTCGTCCCCTTCTCCTCCTGCCCTCAATCCCTCCCAGCATCAGAGTCTTCTCCATTGAGTCAACTCTTCACATGAGGTGGCCAAAATACTGGAGTTTCAGCTTGAGCATCATTCCCTCCAAAGAAATCCCAGGTCTGATCTCCTTCAGAATGGACCGGTTGGATCTCCTTGCAGTCCAGGGGACTCTCAAGAGTCTTCTCCAACACCACAGTTCAAAAGCATCTATTCTTCGGCGCTCAGCTTTCTTCACAGTCCAGGTCTCACATCCATACATGACCACAGGAAAGACCATAGCCTTGACTAGGCGAACCTCTGTTGGCAAAGTGATGTCTCTGCTTTTGAATATGCTATCTAGGTTGGTCATAACCTTCCTTCCAAGGAGTAAGCGTCTTTTAATTTCATGGCTGCAGTCACCATCTGTAGTGATTTTGGAGCCTAGAAAAATAAAGTCTGACACTGTTTCCACTGTTTCTCCATCTATTTCCCATGTAGCGATGGGACCAGATGCCATGGTCTTCGTTTTCTGAATGTTGAGCTTTAAGCCAATCTTTTCACTCTCCACTTTCACTTTCATCAAGAGGCTTTTGAGTTCCTCTTCACTTTCTGCCATAAGAGTGGTGTCATCTGCATATCTGAGGTTATTGATATTTCTCCCGGCAATCTTGATTCCAGCTTGTGTTTCCTCCAGTCCAGCATTTCTCATGATGTACTCTGCATATAAGTTAAATAAACATGGTGACAATATACAGCCTTGATGTACTCCTTTTCCTATTTGGAACCAGTCTGTTGTTCCATGACCAGGTCAGTAAGGGCCCAATATGCTACTGGAGATCAGTGGAGAAATAACTCCAGAAAGAATGAAGGGATGGAACCAAAGCAGAAAGAATACCCAGCTGTAGATGTGTCTGGTGATAGAAGTAAAGTCCGATGCTGTAAAGAACAATATTGCATAGGAACCTGGAATGTCAGGTCCATGAATCAAGGCAAATTGGAAGTGGTCAAACAAGAGATGGCCAGAGTGAATGTCGACATTCTAGGAATTAGCGAACTAAAATGGACTGGAATGGGTGAATTTAACTCAGAGGACCATTATATCTACTACTGTGGGCAGGAATCCCTCAGAAGAAATGGAGTGGCCATCATGGTCAACAAAAGAGTCCGAAATGCAGTACTTGGATGCAGTCTCAAAAACGACAGAATGATCTCTGTTCGTTTCCAAGGGAAACCATTCAATGTCACAGTAATCCAAGTCTATGCCCCAACCAGTAATGCTGAAGAAGCTGAAGTTGAACGGTTCTATGAAGACCTACAAGACCTTTTAGAACTAACACCCAAAAAAGATGTCCTTTTCATTATAGGGGACTGGAATGCAAAAGTAGGAAGTCAAGAAACACCTGGAGTAACAGGCAAATTTGGCCTTGGAATATGGAATGAAGCAGGGCAAAGACTAACAGAGTTTTGCCAAGAAAATGGAGTATTACTCAGCCATTAAAAAGAATACATTTGAATCAGTTCTAATGAGGTGGATGAAACTGGGGCCTATTATACAGAGTGAAGGAAGCCAGAAAGAAAAACACCAATACAGTATACTAATGCATATATATGGAATTTAGAAAGATGGTAACAATAACCATGTATACGAGACAGCAAAAGAGACACTGATGTATAGAAGTCTTTTGGACTCTGGGAGAGGGAGAGGGTGGGATGATTTGGGAGAATAGCATTGAAATATGTATAATATCATATATGAAACGAGTCGCCAGTCCAGTTTCGATGCACAATACTGGATGCTTGGGGCTGGTGCACTGGGACGACCCAGAGGGATGGTATGGGGAGGGAGGAGGGAGGAGGGTTCAGGATGGGGATCACATGTATACCTGTGGCAGATTCATTTTGATATATGGCAAAATCAATACAATATTGTAAAGTTAAATAAAATAAAATTAAAAAAATAAATAAAGTAAAAAAAAATTTGTGGGAAATCAATGAAATTTTCCTTTGATCACATGACTAACAAAACCATTAAATCCTTTTAGAAATGAAGATACCTTGAGAAGTTACAACATGCCTAGGTCATACTGTAGTCATCATAAACTGACTTTATCACAGTGGGAAGCTATTTAAAATGAGACTGACCCAAAAGTATCATAATGTACTTGTTTCTTTTCACAGAACCCTGTTCTATTTTTAAGCAGTCACCAGAAAGTATACTTATTGACTGAATCAAACCTTAAATCCAGTGAATCCACATTCTTATTTATGTACAAAATAATTAGGAAAAACATTAATATTTGATACAAAAAGTTTTTGGAATACACGGAATTTTACCATGGGCTTTTTAAAAATTTCATTTATTTTTTAATTGAATGATAATTGCTTTATAGAATTTTGTTGTTTTCTGTCAAACCTCAACATGAATCAGCCATAGGTATGAAACTTCCTCTCATATCCCTCCCCTTCCCACACCTCTAGGTTGATACATAGCCCCTGTTTGAATTTCCTGAAATATACAGCAAATTCCTGTTGGCTACCTATTTTTCATATGGTAAGTTTCCATGTTACTCTCTCCATATATCTCACCCTCTCTCCCCCTCTCCCCATGTCCATAACTCTATTCTTTATGTCTGTTTCTCCACTGCTGCCCTGAAAATAAATTCTTTAGTACCATTTTTCTAGATTCCATATATATGCATTAGTATACAATATTTATCTTTCTCTGACTTACTTCACTCTGTATAATACACTTTAGGTTCATCCACCTCATTAGAACTGACTCAAATGTGTTCCATTTTATTGTTGAATAATATTCCATTGTGTATAAGTACCACAGCTTTTTTATCCATTCAACTGTTAATGGACATCTAGGTTGCTGACATGTTCTAGCTATTGTAAATAGTGCTGCAATGAAAAATGGGATACATGTGTCTCTTTCAATTTTGGTTTCCTCAGAGTACAGGCCAGAGAAGGAAATGGCAACACTCCAGCATTCTTCCCTGGAGAATCCCATGGACATAGAAGACTGGAGGGCTACAGTCCATAGCGTTGCACAGAGACGGACATGACTGAAGTGACTAAGCAGCAGCAGCAGCAGGGTACAGGCCTAGGAGAGAGATTGCTGGGTCATATGGAGGTTTTAGTCCTAGTTTTTAAGGAATCTCCATGGTGTCTTCCATAGTGGCTGTTTCAATTTACATTCCCACCAACAGCACAAGAGTGTTCCTTTTCTCCACACCCTCTTCAGCATTTATTGTTTGTAGAATTTTGATGATGGCCATTCTGACCGATGTGAAGTGATATCTCATTGTAGTTTTGATTGGCATTTCTCTAATAATGAGCGATGTTGAGCATCTTTTCCTGTGTTTGTTAGCCATCTGCATGTCTTCTTTGGAGAAATGTCTGTTTAGGTCTTTTTTCCCACTTTTTGATTGGCTTGTTTGTTTTTCTGGTATTGAGTTGTATGAGATGCTTGTATATTTTGGAAGTGAATTCTTTGTCAGTTGTTTCATTTGCTATTATTTTCTCCCATTCTGAGAGTTCTCTTTTGAGCTTGCTTATAGTTTCCTTTGCTGTGCAAAAGTTTTCAAGTTCAATCAGGTCCTACTCGTTTACTTTTATCTTTATTTCCAGTACTCTAGGAGGTGGGTCCTAGTTTGTAGTAGAGCCTGAAGTCAGGCAGGTTGATTCCTCCAGCTCCA
The DNA here is from genome assembly GCA_935064755.1 of Tragelaphus eurycerus. Classification (NCBI taxonomy): domain Eukaryota; kingdom Metazoa; phylum Chordata; class Mammalia; order Artiodactyla; family Bovidae; genus Tragelaphus; species Tragelaphus eurycerus. The sequence continues at coordinate 208,124 of CAKXYN010000120.1, read as the reverse complement.
TTCTTCTTTCTCAAGACTGCTTTTGCTGTTTGGAGTCTTTTGTGTTTCCATATGAACTGTGAAATATTTTGTTCTAGTTCTGTGCAAAATATCTGATAATTTGATAGGGATCACATTGAATCTGTAGATTGTGTTTGGTAGTATAGTCATTTTCACAATATTGATCCTTCCTACCCATGAACATGGAGTATCTTTCCATCTTTTTATGTCATCTTTGATTTCTTTCATTAGTATCTTATAATTTTTTGTGTACAGTTCTTTTATCTCCTTAAGTAAGTTTATTCCTAGGTATTTTATTCTTTTTGTTACAATGGTAAATGGGACTGATTCCTTAATTTCTCTTTGTGATTTTTCATTATTAGTGTATGGAAATGCAAGTGATTTCTGTGTATTGATTTTGTATCCTGCAACTTTGCTAAATTCACTGATTAGTTCTGATAATTTTCTGATACTATTTTTAGGGTTTTCTATGTACAGTATCTGGAGAAGAAAATGGCAACCCACTCCAGTGTTCTTGCCTGGAGAATCTCAGGGACTGGGGAGCCTGGTGGGCTGCCGTCTATGGGGTCGCACAGAGTCAGACATGACTGAAGCAACTTAGCAGCAGCAGCAGCATGCACAGTATCATGTCATCTGCAAATAGTGAGAGCTTTATTTCTTCTTTTCCAATCTGGATTCCTTTCATTTCTTATTCTTCTCTGATTGCTGTAGCTAAGACTCTGAAAACTAGGTTGAATAATAGTGGTGAAAGTGGACACCCTTGTGTTGTTCCTGATCTTAGTGGGAATGCTTTCATTTTTTTCACCGTTGAGAATTATGTTTGCTGTAGACTTATCATATAGGGCCTTTAATATGTTGAGGTATGTTCCTTCTATCCCCATTTTTTGTAGAGTTTTAATCATAAATGGGTGCTGAGTTTTGTCAAAGACTTTTTCTGCATCTATTGAGATGATCATATGGTCTTTATTTTCAATTTGTTAATATGGTGTATCACATTGATTGATTTGTGGATATTGAAGGACCCTTGTATCCCTGGAATAAGCCCAATTTGATCATGGTGTATGTGCTTTTTGATGTGTTGCTGAATTCTGTTTGCTAAAATTTTGTTGAGGATTTTTGCATCTATGTTCATCAGTGATATTGACCTGTAGTTTTCTTTTTCTGTGCTGGCTTTGTCTGGTTTTGCTATCAGGATGACGATGGCCTCATAGAATGAGTTTGGAAGTGTTCTTTCCTCTGCAATTTTTTGGAAGAGTTTTAGAATGATAGGCATTAGCTCTTCTGTAAATGTTTGCTAGAATTCTCCTGTGAAGCCCTCTGGCCCTGGGCGTTTGGTTTTTGGGAGATTTTTGATCACAGCTTCAATTTCAGTGCTTGTAATTGCGTGGTTCATAATTTCTATTGCTTCCTGGTTCTTGGAAGATTGAACTTTTCTAAGTATCTGTCCATTTCTTCCAGGTTATACATTTTATTGTCATATAGTTGTTCATAATAGTCTTTTATAATCCTTTGTATTTCTGCATTGTCTGTTGGAACCTCTTTTTCATTTCTCACTTTTTTATTTTATTCTTCTCTATTTTTACTTGATAAGTCTGGCTAAAGGTTTGTCAATTTTGTTTATCTTCTCAAAGAACCACCTTTTAGTTTTATTAATCTTTACTATTTTTTCTTTCATTTATTTCTGCTCTAATCTTTATGATGTCTTTCATTTTACTAATTTTGGGATTTGTTTTCTTATTTTTCCAGTTGTTTTAGGTGTAAAGTTAGGTTTTCTATTTGATGATTTTCTTGTTTATTGAGGACTGTATCGTGATAAACTTCCCTCTTAGAACTGCTTTTGCTGTATCCCATAGGTTTTGAGTTGTCGTGTTTTCATTGTCATTTGTGTCTAGAAATTTTTTGATTTCTCTTTTAATTTCTTCAGTAACGTGTTGGTTATTTTAAAATGTATTGTTTAATCTCCAAGTGCTTGCGTTTTTTGTTTTTGTTTTTGTGTTTTTTTTTTTTTTTTTTTTTTTTGTAATTGATATCTAGTCTCATAGCATTGTGGTCAGAAAAGATGCTTGATACAATTTCAATTTTCTTAAATTTACTGAGGTTTGACTTGTGACCCAAGATGTCGTCTATCCTGGAAAATGTTCCATGTGCACTTGAAAAGGTGTATTCTTGTGCATTTGAATGGAATGTCTGGAAGATATCAATGAGATCCACCTCATCTAATGTATCATTTAAGACATCTTTCCTTATTAATTTTCTGTTTTGATGATCTGCCCATTGGTGTGAGTGGGGTGTTAAAGTCTCCTATTATTGTTGTGTTACTATCAGTTTCTCTTTTTATGTCTGTTAGTGTTTGTCTTATGTACTGAGGTGCTCCTTTGTTGGGTGCATAGAAATTTACAATTGTTATGTCTTCCTGTTGGATTGATCCCTTGATGATTAGATAGTGTCCTTCCTTATCTCTTGTAATATTCTTTATGTTAAGGTCTATCTTGTCTGATATGAGGGTTCCTACTCCAGCTTTATTTTGCTTTCCATTTGCATGGAATATATTTTTCCATCCTCTCACTTTCAGTCTATATGCGTCTTTAGGTCTGAAGTGGGTTTCTTGTAGACAGCATATATATGAATCTTGTTTTTGTATCCACTTAACCAGTCTGTGTCTTTTGGTTAGAGAATTTAATCCATTTATATTTAAATTAATTATTGATATTTGGCTAGAATCAAGTACAGTATCTACCGTGGGCTTTTGTACAGTGTCTTCAAAGGGTTAGATATACATTGTGGACATTATTTGAAATATTTTGTCTGTGCTTAAAACAGACTTGAACTGCTTGAGAGGTTATAATTACATTGTACAGCATTTTTTTCTAATATTTAGTATGAAATAATGCATATAGGCGGTGCCCAATAAACTTTTATAGATATAATGAAAGAGTACTGTTGTCACCTGGAAAATCATGATTAAGGTGACTTGAGGACATGCCTTCTAAGGAGAAGGAGGTAATTTGAGGAGTTGTTAGTAAATAATATTAGATTATTCTGTATTTCAGATCCTCAAAATGGTGGAAATATCAGAAGACAAAATAAGTTGGTAGAAACATGTTTTTGAATGTTCTTAGATCTAACTTATTTCAAAACATTGTGACTATAGCAATGTGGTTTGTGAAAAGTTTGTGAAATTTATAACAATAGGTTTATTATGGCAAGTCCTTCTATATTAATAGTAATTAACCATCTGTAGCTTTCATATCACAAGGAGAAACTCATGATAATTCTCTGTTCAGTAAGGCATACAAAATCTATTTTTTACTCATTAGTTCATTAGTTTAGTACTGTTTCTTTTATTACCAATTCTAAGATATAAATTATCAAAAGCTTTCCTTCATCTAACTTTCAAAATATAGAATATGTATTTGTTTTATATGTTGCCAATAAGTATATATTCCCAGCCTGATTATTTTTAAAGTTTATGACTAGAGAATATTCAATGTTTGAGATCACTTGACTATTCAAGTTTTTTTCTAGGAAAAAATATATTTCCTGTCAATGTTAGGGTGACATTACATACTCCAGAATACACAATAAAAATACATTTATTTCATATCTGAGATGTCTGGTACAGATCTTTCTTAAAGACAGAAAGCACGTAAAATCTAAGAACTTCTGGAAAATTGCTAAATGCTATAATCCAACCTGTCACAACCATATTGCTGTTTAAAGATATTGCCTGAAAAGAACACTTGGAAAGCTCTTGAGCTGGTAAATCAAAACACTTGACTTTTCTCAGTAGCCAATCAAAGTGATACAATTTCAGTCCTGAGTATAGTGCTGTGTATATAGAAGTAGAGGTATGGGAGCTGAATTTTTCTGATTTTTTTCTTTCTTTACATGTCTTCCCTTAGAAAATTTACTTTTTTAATATGGCAAATAAGGAAGATATACTTAAGGATCTCACCCACATGATTTAATCATAAAAACATAGCTATTTTCATAAAGAAGTAACTACACAATTTGCAGAGGGCAGAGCAAAATTAAAATGCAAGATTCCTTATTCAAATTATTAAGAATTTCAAAATGGAATTAATTTAATTGCAGCGTCCTTCTAACCTTAGAACCCTCTGTGGCCTCACAGATCACACACCCTGTTCTATGTATAATAACAAAATTATATTTTGTTATTGTGTATCTTGGATTGTGTATTTTACTACTCTCAATTTACAAATGAGGAAATATAAACCCAGAAAGTCTAAATGGTTCATCAAAGATCACAGAAGATTTGGAGATGGGACATCCTAGATTCCAAACTTCAAAATAAATTTTGTGTTGATTTTTCTTAAAATATATGTGAAGACGTCTCATAACTATATAAATTTTATAAGTAAAAACAGACTTGGAAGCATAACCAAAAGGTTTCAAAAAAATGTTGATATCTAAAATATGTAACAGTGTTATTATTTAACTTAATAGTGTAATGTTAACACAATATTGTGAATGTACCTAATGCCACTAAATTGTACACTTCAAAATGTAAATTTTATGCTATGTATGTTTTAACATAATAAATATCTCTCTCCCTTCATATATATACTTGAACGAACTTTTTGCCCAACCCTGTGGTTTGTATGCATATAATCTATACACATCCTAGTTGTGTGTCTCAGGAGAACCCCAACTACAGCACTCTGAGATCTATATATTTAAAATAATAACAATAAAGTCAACTTTTGAGACCACTGAATTCTCATTTTTATGGTTAAAAGATTCTTCTTTATTCTGTTTTGTGGTCATAATAAGTGCAGTATAATTCTCTGGAATTATATCCTCAACTTTCCTATATTAATGTCTTTGCTGGATCTAATATTCTTCCTTTTCTGACATGTCCTCTTTATATCTGATGTAGGAACCCAGCCTTTTCCCCTCTTCACAAACACACACCCAGCTTTTGAAGTCCTACTTATGCATCAAAAACCCTAATAAAAAATTATATCCTTTATGTTCAACCATAACTATCAAATATTCCATTTTTACAGTCACATTTCCATTGTTTTTCTCTTATTCTGCAATGGATTACAAATAGTTCTGAACATATTTATTTCATTTCCTCAAATTTCCTTGAAGTCAGAAATATCTGCAAATGTTTATAATAATTTGTGTTTTGATTCACTATAATAAACAAGATTTTTAAAAGAAGCACTATGACCTTATTTTGCTTCCTAAAATTTGAAACGATAAACTGTATCTCTCATGAACCTATAGGTCTATACTTCACCTGAAAATACAAATCATTTATTTATTTAATATTTGGAAACAAAGAGTTCCATTTACTTTTTAAAGCTACACAATAAGGGAAAACAAAATATCAGGTTTTGTATAAGTATGCATTATGAATCCCACAATTTCTTATGGATATTAGATTTTCAATCAGAATACTTATTCAAATGCTAGAGGTAGATTTTAATTTTCCCTTTAATCAGTTCCTCAACTTAGAATTAGTACTAATAACTTTCCTATGAACTTGACTGCAAAATTCAGAGAGGCATTGTTCCAATGCATCATTTTGCAAATAGATGTTACTTTATGCTTTTAATCCCAGTACACAAATGAGCATAGAATTCTTGTAACATGCCAGCCTGGTCTTTTCTCTTAATTCTTTTGGAAAGTTGGCCATGTTCTCTTAAATCTCAAGAAAATATATATATATATAACTCTCAGCTAATTCCTTAATAATAAAATGCCCGTTGATTACATTCCAATTGAGATCTATTTCACTAAGACCATAATTATTAAAGTTGAAAAACCAACTTTAATTATCCCGTAAAACCAGATATAATATTGACCGGTTAAAAACAAGATAACTTGACATCAAGGCCACTTAGTCCTTCACCAGTAAGATTTTGAAAAATGTAGGTACCCTTTTTAAACGATTTACATTTCTATTTTTAGCAACTGGTACCTAAGAACTTGAAAGGCGAATTTGAGCAATCTCTAGGAAGTAGTGGAGGACAGGGGAGTTTGGCAAGCTTCAGTCCATAGGGTAGCAAAAGTCAGACACTACTTAGTCACTAAACAATAACTAGGAATTAAATGACTTTCAAAAAGTTCTTCAGGAATGTTAGTTTCAGATCAGATCAGTCGCTCAGTCGTGTCCGACTCTTTGCGACCCCATGAACCGCAGCACGCCAGGCCTCCCTGTCCATCACCAGCTCCCGGAGGTCACTCAGACTCGCATCCATCGAGTCAGGGATGCCATCCAGCCATCTCATCCTCTGTCGTCCCCTTCTCCTCCTGCCCTCAATCCCTCCCAGCATCAGAGTCTTCTCCAATGAGTCAACTCTTCGCATGAGGTGGCCAAAATACTGGAGTTTAACTTAATACAATTCCAAATTAGTAAAGTGTGGCCAGTATGCATTTTATTTTTAATCTATATTTATTTCTTAAAAATATTTTCAATTAATACTTCTCTGGAAATAAAAATTATTTACTTTTGGCTTGCTGCTAAGTCACTTCAGTCATGTCTGACTCTGTGCGACCCCGTAGACGGCAGCCCACCAGGCTCTGCCGTCCATGGGATTCTCCAGGCAAGAACACTGGAGTGGGTTGCCATTTCCTTCTCCAATGAGTGAAAGTGAAAAGTGAAAGTGAAGTCACTCAGTCATGTCCGACTCTGAGGGACCCCATAAACTGCAGTCTACCAGGCTCTTCCGTCCATGGGATTTTCCAGGCAAGAGTACTGGAGTGGGGTGCCATTGCTTACCAATGTATGATAGAGATTCTGATTTAATATTAATATTCTTAGTCATTCTCACATGAAGCAAACGTTTTATAGATTCAGAATTTTAGGCAAAAAATAATTTAAAATTAGAAATTCTTTATGTGCATATATTATATTTAAATAGTTTTATTTTGTGTTTACTGTAATATAAATATATACCTGTTTCTACAGGAATAAAATCATACCCAAATGTATTAAATGGAGGGAAAATGAGCCAAATATTCTACTTCTTTATCTTCATAAAACGATTTTTGCATTTACAAATATTCACATATTTTAAATGTGTGTGTATATGTACTATAATTTCTAAGGACTAAGAGAAGTAGGTCAAAAATTTGCTATGGTTGAAAATCTGTTCATTTGTGTAATTCTGAAATTTGAGTCTAAAGGGGCAATTATTTTTAATTGCAACCATTAAAAGCAAAAGCTAGTATATCCTCACTTGGATAGGCAATGTGGAGTACTGATTAAGGTCATGGTCAATATACCTCTGCTGCTGCTGCTGCGTTGCTTCAGTCATGTCCAACTCTGTGCGACCCTGTAGACGGCAGCCCACCAGGCTCTGCTGTCCCTGGGATTCTCCAGGCAAGAACACTGGAGTGGGTTGCCATTTCCTTCTCCAATGCATGAAAGTGAAAAGTGAAAGTGAAGTCGCTCATTGTGTCTGACTCTTCAAGACCCCATGGACTACAGCCCACCAGGCTCCTCTGTCCATGGGATTTTCCAGGCAAGAGTACTGGAGTGGGCTGCCATCACCTTCTCCTCTAATACTAAAGAACTTTTTCATGAAAAACTTTGAAATTACTAGATAACCATTTGAGAAAATATGAATTTGGTCTATATACTGTAAACCAAGATAAATTCTACACATATCCAACACAATGAAAATAAATAAATTCATGCACATAGTAAAATGAAATATAAATTAATTTCTGGGGAACACATGTATACCTGTGGCAGATTCATTTTGATACATGGCAAAACCAATACAATATTGTAAAGTTAAATAAAATAAAATTAATTAAAAAAAATCTGGACTGCATATGGTCTCTCTAATTAGGTCTCAAAGTCCAGAATCCATTAGGAAATAACTTGATTAGCTGAATCAAAATTTCTACATTGTCAAAAGCAGGAAATATTGATATATGACTATCTTGGAAATAATATTTACATTTATATCACAGATAAAAAGTAATCATCCCCAAATAAAAAGAGCTAGAAATACAGAAGATAATCAGATCAGATCAGTCACTCAGTCGTGTCCGACTCTTTGTGACCCCATGAATCGTAACACGCCAGGCCTCCCTGTCCATCACCAACTCCCGGAGTTCACTGAGACTCAGGTCCATTGAGTCAGTGATGCCATCCAGCCATCTCATCCTCTGTCGTCCCCTTCTCCTCCTGCCCCCAATCCCTCCCAGCATCAGAGTCTTCTCCAATGAGTCAACTCTTCGCATGAGGTGGCCAAAATACTGGAGTTTCAGCTTTAGCATCATTCCTTCCAAAGAAATCCCAGGGCTGATCTCCTTCAGAATGGACTGGTTGGATCTCCTTGCAGTCCAAGGGACTCTCAAGAGTCTTCTCCAACACCACAGTTCAAATAGCCCAATACAAAAAGAGATATTTGATATTTGTAGAAATTCATTGAAAGAAATACAAATAATATTAAACATGAAAAGTTATTCAAACTCCTTATGCTATGAGAACTACAAACTAAAAATGGTAAAATAATATTTCATACCCATTCAATTGATAAAAATACAAACATAAAGAAATCTTTTATATAGAAAAGAATTTCCCAAAATGAATGAACTATGTATTGAATTAGAAACTGAACCAGGGTGAAATTTAGAAATGAGAGAAAACTATATTATATATTTAGTAGGCTATATTATAAAGACACAAAAAAACTTCAATAATTTTTAACGTCATTCTGCATTTTTAAATTCTAATTTTTAGGTTTGTAGGAATTGGCGTATTTTGTACATTATGATAGAGAATAAATAATTTGATACTGTCATCAGTAGTTTCAGTAAAAGAAAAAAATAAAATGTAAAATCAAAGTAATTATATGCTAAAACTGAACAAGAAATGTTAAAAACATGACTTCTAAATTCACATTTCTTGCTCTGAACATTTCAATTGCTTTAACACTATATTTTCTTGCAAATAATGTTTCTAAAGTCACATTGTGGACTGCAAAACCATTTACAGCTAAAAATGGCTAGGTTTTGATAAGGAAAAGAACAAGAGCTTGGGATAGTTTATTGAGACAGAAAACAAATAAGCCATTAGAGATTAATTGGGTCATAATAGAAGAATCCTTGTGCCAACTTTAAAGGATCCAGAGTGAAAAAAAAATGACAATTTGAGAATCAGAAGAACAAAGAATGTAATTGTCTGAAATGCTTTAAATCTCTGAATATTTGCAAGTATAAAAGGATGTTCCAAAAAGAGATTTCCAAAAAGAGATTGCCCAACAAAGTACCTTTCTCTCATCAAAGATGATTTATAACCAAAGTTTTACTTTGAAAAAGAAAAAAAAGAAACATTTAACATAGTCTACCTTTAGTAGAAATCACTGCAGATGGTGACTTCAGCCATGAAATTAAAAGACGCTTACTCCTTGGAAGAAAAGTTCTGACCAACCTAGATAGCATATTCCAAAGCAGAGACATTACTTTGCCAACAAAGGTCCATCTAGTCAAGGCTATGGTTTTTCCAGTAGTCATGTATGGATGTGAGAGTGGGACTGTGAAGAAAGCTGAGTGCTGAAGAATTGATGCTTTTGAACTGTGGTGTTGGAGAAGACTCTTGAGAGTCCCTTGGACTGCAAGGAGATCCAACCAGTCCATTCTGATGGAGATCAGCCCTGGGATTTCTTTGGAAGGAATGATGCTAAAGCTGAAACTCCAGTACTTTGGCCACCTCATGCAAAGAGTTGACTCACTGGAAAAGACTCTGATGCTGGGAGAGATTAGGGGCAGGAGGAGAAGGGGACGACAGAGGATGAGATGGCTGGATGGCATCACCGAGTTGGTGGATGTGAGTTTGAGTGAACTCCGGCAGATGGTGATAGACAGGGAGGCCTGGTGTGCTGCAATTCATGGGGTCGCAAAGAGTCGGACACGACTGAGAGACTGAAATGACTGACCTTCTAGTAGGACTTGTTTCACAGTAACCAAATATTCCAAGCTGCTAAGGGGAAAAAAATAGGTTTATATAGAAAAATAGATAGCTAGTAAATATGATGACTCATTGAAAAAGACCCTGATGCTGAGAAAGATTGAGGGCAGGAGGAGAACGGGTGACAGACTATGAGATGGTTAGATGGCATCACTGACTCAATGGATGTGAGTTTGAGCAAACTCCAGGAGATAGTGAAAGACACAGAAGTCTGGCGTGCTGCAGTCCATGGAGTCTCCGAGTCAAATGCAACTTATCAATTGAATAGCAACAATAAATGTCCAAGAGATGATAAACTGGAACATGATTAATGTACAACTCTAATAAAATAATTCACTCAGGTAAGTTTTATTAATTGGAGTTAAAATTACTAGAAAATTGGTTGAGGTGGCACTGAGTATTCAGATACACAACCTAACAACAAAGGGAGGATCTCCATTTTCCACAGCCTCTGTCCCTCCCAGGCATAACCCTTGATGACTTTCAAAGCTAATGTTTGGGAGCTTACTCTTCCTGGTGCAGGGCCCCCTCCCGCTTGGGGACTCTGATTTGTGACTGGGAGCCCTCAGTCCTTGGGGAGGATCTCTGCAATTGTGACTTTCCTCCCAGTTGTGAATTCGCAGTCCCTACACTGAGAACATGGGTCCTGACTAAACAGCATTTCTGCTGCTTCTACCCATAGTATTGTATCTCCTTGATTATCTTTAACTGTAGAAAATCTTCTGCTACTCTTCAGGTTGTTCTCAGATATAGCTGCTCTGTGCTGCTAAGTCACTTCAGTTGTGCCCAACTCTGTGTGACCCCATAGATGGCAGTCCACCAGGCTCCCCCTTCCCTGGGATTCTCCAAGCAAGAACACTGGAGTGGGTTGCCATTTCCTTCTCCAATGTGTGAAAGAGAAAAGTGAAATGCAAGTCGCTCAGTTGTGTCTGAGTCTTCGCGACCCCATGGATTGCAGCCACCAGGCTCCTCCATCCATGGGATTCTCCAGGCAGGAGTACTGGAGTAGGGTGCCATTGCCTTCTCCGAGCTGCTCTGTAAGCAGTTGTAATTTGGGGGTACCTATGGAAGGAAGTGAGCTGAGAATCTTCCTGCTCTATCATCTTGATGCCTACCAAATTTACTTTATACTTGGTCAACTGATAGCCACAGGGTGACAAGGTACAAAATCTACCTTTTCATTCTCAACAAGAAATCTAGTCACCCATTTTGGTATTGAACCATAGAAGGGATAACACAAAAATCCTTACCAGCACAGGAAATGACTAGATGAGACTATGTAGATCTTCTTCATTTATTGCTTAAAGATTTATATGAAATATGTAAAAGGTATGTTTCCACCTTAGGCAATACACATAGCTTTTTTTAAGAGCCTAGAAAAACTATTTTTTCAACTTCTATAGTAGCAGCAGTGTCAAGAGAGATGCTGCTTAAAATTTAAAAAAAAAATCAATAGCTTTCATTTGATTTTTTTAAAGCTGATCAGAATCTTCAGGATAGTGTACGAGCCAAGAAATAGTTAATACAGACAACACTCCTCCCCTAGCACTGTACGATTTTTATTTCCCTCACAGCACTTCAATCATTTCAGTGTGTCATTGTCAACCACTAGAAGTTCATGAAAATGCAAAGGCTTAAATCATTTGGCTCTAAATCATAATGTGATATGGCCTTGTCAATCTATTCAAAGAAATTTATATTCCTTGGGATTTTTCAGCAAATTCCATAGAGTTTACACCAAGGATTAATGTTGACTGGCACTGCACAAGTTTTGCAACAAGGTTGAAAATACAAAAGGAGGCTGATAATTGGGCTTAATATTAGAGTGTTCTATTCCAGGCAGTAAACATCTTACCTCAGCTTTTAAGGCTTTCTCCCGTATATGACTGAGCCACAGGGAACAGCATATCATGTACTTGCTGAACTGCTGTTCTCAAAGTCCTTTTCACTTTCAAATACCTTTGAAGTCCTACAGGACTCCATGTTTTGTAAATGATTTCTCCATTCACTTTCAAAAATGATTTGGTGGGGATGAAGTCTAAATATTGAGCACAACTCAAAACTGATTCCTTGATGCTAAACATAACTAAATCAATACTAGAAATTTAAGAATATACAGATACAAGGTGCACTATGGTTTAATAGCTACTGAATTTATTGGTGGGTTTTTATGCTTTGAATGTGGAATTTTAAAAATCAAAGTAAATTTGATTTACAATATTATATGAGTTTCTGGCATAGAGCAAAGTAATTTAGACGTGTGTGTGCATACACACACACACACTCACCCATTATTGTTTGTAGCGTGTGTTAGTTGCTCAGTCATGTTCAACTCTTTGTGACCCCATGGACTATAGCCTACCAGGCTTCTCTGTCCATGAAATTCTCCAGGCAAGAATACTGCAGTGGGTTGCCACTTCCTTCTCCAGGGGATCTTCCATACCCAGGGATTGAACCTGGTTCTCCTCATTGCAGGCAGATTCTCTACCATCTGAGCTACCAGGGAAGCCCATTACTGTTTATGCATCCTACATATACTAGTTTGGAGAAGGAAATGACAACCCACTCCAGTATTCTTGCTTGGAAAATCCCATGGACAGAGGAGCCTGGCAGGCTACTGTCCATAGGGTTGCAAAGAGTCGGACACTACTGAAGCAACTTAGCATTTACTAGTTTGCAACTGCTAACCCCAAATTCCCAATTCAACTTTCCCCTGCACCCTTCCCCTTTTCCTGACAACCACAGATCTGCTCTCCATAACTGTGAGTCTGTTTGTGTTTCATAGATAATAACATTCGTGTTATATTTTAGATTCATCATATATCAATAAGAGATATCATGTATTATTTGTCTTTCCATTCAAACTTAGCTGAAATTGGTATGGAATTTTTGGATAATTTTTAAAAGTATATCACGTTTATCAGGTGGATTTCAAACAACACTTGACCTCAGTGAAGATGTTTGTATTAAATTGTTGAGAATATGTCTGCAGTAGTAAAACCACCCACTTTGTATTATGTTGGGGAAGCTTATATTTACATTGTATAAGCAGCACAATTTTAATTATGGAGACTTTATGTTACAATTAGAGCTGGGAAGAATTTAAATTTTAATTCATTCTGCAGTGCTATTTAGATTTCAAAAATATGTCATTTATCTTCACTCAAAACATATAATTTTCTTATATTTCTATTATATGCCAGAGCTGCTTGTACATGTTACATGCTAAATAAATGTTTTTCAAATTATTGCATGAACAATGATTCTAAAACAAGGATTTTCAATGCAGATTATGCACATTATTGTTAATAATAAAATATTATTGATAAACTATAACAATAAAGATGGAATCTTTATCCATATCTAAAAGATGAGCAGTATTTCTCAGAAAGGTACATGAGTGATTATGTTTTTATAAGTATTATCTAATATAGAATAAATCCATATGCAATTTTGAATTTCTTAAAGTATAAATATATAATCAATTTTATATTAAAAGATAAATACAATTACTAATCTGTTTACAATTATCTATACAAGGTATGTCACTGGAAAAGATGAGTGTGTTGATGGTTAATTAGAGAGGTGTACATATGTGCTTGTATTTACATTTAGATTATCATACTAAATGAAGTGAGTCAGAGAAAGAAAGACAAATATCATATGATATCCCTTGTGTGCAGAATTTTCAAGAAAGATACAAATGAACTTATTTATAAAACAAAAACAAGTCTCACAGACTTAGAAAATGAATTTATGTTTACCAGGGGGAAGGAAAGGGGAAGGAATAGATTGGGAGTTTGGGATTAACATGCACACACTACTATTTTAAAAATAGATAACCAAGGACATATTGCATAGCACAGGGAACCCTGCTCAATACTCTGTAATAATTTACATGGGAAAAAGAGTTTGAAAAAGAATAAAGTAAAGTGAAGTGAAAGTCGCTCAGTCCTGTCTGACTTTTGCCACCCCAATGAATTCTTCAGGCCAGAATACCTCAGTGGGTAGCCTTTTCCTTCTCCAGGGGATCTTCCCAACCTAGGGGATCATCTCCTGCATTGCAGGCTGAATCACTTTGCTGTAACCTGAAACTGTTTTGTTTTTTAATTAAAGCACATTATTAATCAACTATGTTATATTGGACACTATACTATCCTATAGAACATAAAATATAAATTTATAAATAAATAAATTTGGGAAGTTGTAATATTTTGACTTTGTTCTTCCTAAGATTGTTTTAATTATTCATGCTCTCTTGTAATTTTTAATGAATTTTAGAGTTGTCTTGTTCACTTCTCAAAAAATAAAGAACAATTGGAATTTTGATAGAGACTGCATTGCACCTTTAGATTGCTTTGGGTAGTATTGCCATCTTAACAGTATTTTTCCTTACCCAAGAATACAGCATGTCTGTCTATACATTTATATCCTTTTTATTTCATGCAACAATATTTTGCAATGTCTAAGTCTTGCACTTACCTGGTTAAATTAATTTTTATTTATTTTATTCTTTTTGATGATGTTAGAAATGTTCTGTCAATTGTAATGGTTCTCCTAATTTTATTTTTGGTTCATTTACTGCAAACATGCAAATTCAGTTGATTTTTTCTATATCCATCTTATACCCCACAGTCTACCTGAACTTGTTTATTAAGCTCTAATAGGTTTTTGGCATGATTTAGGATCTTCAGTCAATAAGATCATGTTGTCTGTGATTAGAAAGAGTTTTGCTTCCTTCTTTCCAATCCAGACTCCTTTCACTTCTTTTACTTCCTAAGTTTTGCTGGCTATAGCTTGCTCCTTGGAAGAAAAGTTATGACCAACCTAGATAGCATATTGAAAAGTAGAGACATTACTTTGCCAACAAAGGTCCGTCTAGTCAAGGCTATGGTTTTTCCTGTGGTCATGTATTGATGTGAGAGTTGGACTGAAGAAAGCTGAGCGCCAAAGAATTGATGCTTTTGAACTGTGGTGTTGGAGAAGACTCTTGAGAGTCCCTTGAACAGCAAGGAGATCCAACCAGTCCATTCTGAAGGAGATCAGCCCTGGGATTTCTTTGGAAGGAATGATGCTAAAGCTGAAACTCCAGTATTTTGGCCACCTCATGCGAAGAGTTGACTCACTGGAGAAGACTCTGATGCTGGGAGGGATTGAGGGCAGGAGGAGAAGGGGACGACAGAGGATGAGATGGCTGGATGGCATCACTGACTCGATGGATGTGAGTCTGAGTGAACTCTGGGAGTCGGTGATAGACAGGGAGGCCTGGCGTGCTGCGATTCACGGGGTCGAAAATAGTCAGACACAACTGAGAGACAGAACTGAACTGAACTGAACAAATATTTTAAAATGTTAGCTTCTGTAAAAAAGTTCTTTATTAGGGAAATATAGTGCTAATGTACCAAAAGTTCTGTAATTGTTTTCATAGTAACCCAGGAATAAATTACTTCTTCAGCAGTTGAGTAAATTAGTACCTCCAGTCTTTGCCATTTTGGCTTCTGTAACCCTTTAAACATCTCTAAATATGCCTTTTGGTATCTGTCTTATTATACAAATGTGAAAAAAGACATACATGGCACTTTCTTTAAAAGAAAATACCTTATTAGGAAAAAAGAAAAGATCACTTATGGAAATAAACAATTGTTAGCTCCAATTAAGTTAAAAACTTATTATGTCTTCTCATCTGTATACTGGCCCTGCATTAGTCCAAAAGGAATAAAGATATCTATCTTTGAACAATATGTTTCCAATTCACAACATCAAAAACCACCACACACACACAAAAAAAATCAGGATAAAAGTTTATGGTAACAATGTGCAACCACATCTTTACACATTAGAAACAATGTGTGACATTCATCCATTCACTCAACAGGTATTATTTAGAACCTGCTATGTGCAAGGTCTTGTGCTTGGCATTAGGTATATATCATGCTGAAGAAGTCATACATAAATCCTGCCCTCAAAATGCTTCTGAGCCAGGCAGAAATTTAAAAATGCACATTTCAAGTTATTCGGTTTATTCATTAGTTATTCATAAAGATATTTCTATTGCCTCACTGTTAACGAGGCTTATTGCAGGCCCTGTGGATGGAACCATCTGCATTCACTTGTTTGTTTCCTGTCACATCATGGCCAGAGCTCAGATTTTTCCATACTGAGCATTATTAGCTCATGCAGCAGTTAAAACTAGATCTGAGCGGAAAACTTTCTGCCTTGATTCTGCTCCTGGATCCACTAAAAGTTCCAAGTTCCTGTGGCTTCCTGAATCCACTAAAAGTTTCGAAGCATCTGTGCTTCAGGATATTCCAGCAATACCTGGTTAGTAATTTCTGCAACTCCCAGTTTGTATTTTCCCAGCATCTCTGGCAACTTAAGAACAATGAAGTATTTCACACAAATTGTCTAGAAATGCATTTAAAATTTAAAATTCAGGCAGGCAGACTTTGCTTACCTTAACCATTATTATGATACAGTTTTATAATGTATTTGTCTCCTTTCTCCTTAAATGGAGGACGTGCACCAGGTTTTACTTGATGGCTTGGAACATCCACTGTGAACTTTAATGACTGCTTTAAAATGTATAATAAGGCATACTTTGCTTTAGCATTCTCAGCTAGCCAACAGTTTTTAATCCCTCTTTATGTGTACCCTTCTCTGTGTCTTTCAAATTTTTTAGCTTTATATACACACTGTAATATGAAAACTATATCTCACTTTTACGTCATATGTATTAAATAAAATAAATTTAGCTCTAGGTTAAAAATCTAAGGGTTTGTCTTTAGGTCATAAAAGATAATGCCCATGCAAGGGCAGTCTCATAATGTTAGCTGTTGCTGGGGTTTACTTAAAACCTTAGACCTCAGAAGTCATTGTATTTAAGAGATTTAGTGTTTTACAAACTATGCTGCTAAGTCACTTCAGTCGTGTCCAACTCTGTGCGACCCCATAGACGGCAGCCCACCAGGCTCTCCCGTCCCTGGGATTCTCCAGGCAAGAACACTGGAGTGGGTTGCCATTTCCTTCTCCAATGCATGAAAGTGAAAAGTGAAAGGGAAGTCGCTCAGTCGTGTCCAACTCTTAGCGACCGCATGGACTGCAGCCCACCAGGCTCCTCTGTCCATGGGATTTTCCAGGCAAGAGTACTGGAGTGGGGTGCCATTGCCTCCTCCATTTACAAACTATACTCTGGAAATAAAATGTTTACACATGAAATATAGAATAGATACTGTTAATTCATCCTTGTATTCTCTTTCTTAAGCATACATATACTGAGATTCTACTATGTGCCCAAATCTTTTGAAAGCACTGGTAAATGCATTTAGAGATGGGATGTTAACTATCTTTGATTGCACAACTCACTGAGGAGGTAGATAAGAGGCAGGCATGTCAACAGTTGTTTTCTTTTTGTTGTTGTTTGGTCGCCTAGCCATGTCTGACTGTGACTGCATGGACCACAGCATGCCAGGCTTCCCCGTTTTCCACTATCTCTGGAGTTTGCTCAAGTTAATATCCATTGAATCGGTGATGCTATCTAATCATCTCATCCTCTACCATCTTCTCCTTTTGCCTTCAATCCTTCCCAGCATCAGAGTTTTTCCAGTGAGTCAGCCCTTCACATCAGATGGCCAAAGTATTGAAGCTTCAGCTTCAGTCCTTCCAATGAATATTCAGGGTTGATTTCCTTTAGGACTGACTGGTTTGATCTCTTTGCAGTCCAAGGGACTCTCAAGAGTCTTCTCCAACACTACAGTTCAAAGGCATCAATTCTTCAGCATTCAGCCTTTTTTTAAAGTCCAACTCTCACATCTGTATATGACTACTGGAAAAACCATAGCTTTGACTATATGGACATTTGTTGGCAAAGTGATGTTTTTGCTCTTTAATATGCTGTCTAGGTTTGTCACAGCTTTTCTTCCAAAAAGCAAGCGTCTTCTAATTTCATGGCTGCAATCATTTTTAACTGGATTTTAATTATAATAAGAGATCCATATTGAGAAATGAGAAAAGATACCACAATATAAATGGTCACACTAGAGACTAGCTACTAATTTGTAGTATAAGGCCTATAGCAAGGAAAAAGACAAAATGTAGAAAATTGGATGGCAAAACAAAGACTAGAATTTTCACTGTAGGGAATTTGGTTTAAATTAGGGATATTAGAATATCATATTTATCTTTCAGAAATATAACTCTAAAGATAGTGCAATCAACTCATTATTATTTCAATGGGTTTGTATATTTTTAACTTAAAAGGATAAATAAATAATCAAATCTACCTTTAAAACTATGTATTACTTCTTTAGGAAATGTACATTGCCTACATTCTGCATGGTTCTCACTTGCCAGGCATCAACACAAGAATTCTTAAATAGCTCCTGGCAGAGTTTCTAAAAATCACTAACAGAAGCTACACATCCAGAAAATGCACGTCTTTTTTGATTTCCCTAAGTCTCAGGTAGGTGGTAATCTCATATTATTTCTCAGAAAAACCTGCTCACTCAGAGTGTTTATGAATTTGCCATATGGTATTTAAAACCTCAAGTCAAAGTAATGTTAGAAATTGTACAGACAGAATCAGAGCATGCTGGTTAATGCTGTTCTCCATTTGGGACCAGGGAGATTTCTTTGTGTGCCAAAAGCTGAAGCCAAAGCATCTTAATATTTGACTTTTACTCTATTTTTTTTTAATCAATTGTACAAACCAAGAGTTACATTAAGAGCCTGGAGGGTTTTTTCCTCACATAAACGTTACTCATACAAACATAATTTTTACAAATCTACCCCATACAAGAATGTTCCCAAACTAATTTATGTAGTACTATGTCTATTCATGTGCCTAATTATCTTCACTGATTATTTGCAGGTGTCAGTGAATGAGAAACCAGGGAACAGATCCATTGATTTATAATAAATATTGAAATGACTTGTAAAATGTATTGTGAAAGAGCCACGTGATGAAAAAGGGGAAATGTAAACATTTATATAATTCTCTTCAAAATGCTTTTATACAACAGAGATTATAAAAACAAAAAGCAAAGAACCTGTTCTCATCATCGGATAAAAGAAATCTGTGATGGAAGATGGTCTGAGATTATGGGGACTCACTTTCTTCCCTCATGAATAGAAAATACATTTACATTATGTCATGTGAAATTATTGAACAGCTGCTTGGAAAGAGAGAAAAACAAGAACACCAGCCTGCCAAGGGGATGCAGTGCCGACATGAGATCAGATGCATAGAGTAAATAGAAATGGCATTCAGAAAAGGTGATAAGCAATCAAGTAAAGACCAAAGTGAGATGCTCTGACCTTATATTTAGCCTCCGTGCCAAATTAGCATAGCTGTGCAGTGTACTAGAAAATTAAGTGGAAAAAAAGGACAAAGTAAGTATAAAATCAAAGCAGAAGTTGCACATGTTTGGAATATCTGAAATAATTATGCTCTATTTCATATCCAGAGGGCTACACTGTGGTCAGCTCATCTTTTCCTGAGGAGTCACGGGTTCAAAAGAAAATACTATGAGCTTGACCTATACTAATTAAACAGAAGCAGTATGCTCTCTCTGGGTCTTGCCCTAGATGAGTCTGAGTGGTCTCAGGGTAAAGAGGTGACTTAAAGAGAGGAACAAAGATCCATAGCTGCATTCATTATGCTATCCTCATTTTCTTTGCTGCTCCGCCACAGTTCATTAACTCAGCAAGTTTTCTTTGCACGGGACTGCGAGAGACCCCTGTACCCAGTTCAACATGTATGAACTCTTATTACTGGTCAGATAGCCACAAGGAAAGAAACACTGAGATAAATCAGTCCTTTCTGTTCTCTCATTCCACCAGGATGCTAATCATTTCTTGAGAGTATGTAAATGAATTTACCGGATGCCCTAAAGCTTCCTGAAGTAAGCTATTTGAGCAGAAGTAATTGATTCCAAGAGAGTGAAGGAGGAAGATTCATTCAATTTGTCTTTTACTATCAACATTAAATCAAAACTATTCAGATAGGTAAAAGGAAATCAAAGTCCACTTGCATTCCAGTAGACGACACCAAGTTCAAATGTGATCACAAACCATCCCTAAGGAAAAGAATCAATGGTTATCTTTCTAACAGACACAGAAAAATATGCTAGAGATCCCTTAGCAAACCACCACCTGTCCTCTTGCAGCTGGCTCCTATGGGGGAAAAAAGTTCATAATGAATATAATCACTTGTCTTTCCCATCATCCTAACATGCAATGGAATCTGCAATAGGCCTCCTACCAAGACAGCATACACTTATTTTCTGTGCAAAAATCTTATTTTTCAAGAAAGAGATCAACTAATCACTGTCAGTTTTTTTCAGCAGGAATCATAGGATGATTTACACTTGAAAAAGACATTAACACTCTAGAGCCAGATTTGCTAGGGGTCCACATTCTGGGGTCCCACTAGGCAAGTATATCGTCTAACAGCATCTGGCTCCTCACAGGTTTCTTTTTTCTGTGTATAACAAGTGCTTCCTCATGTGACTTTCAAGTGAGTTCAAAAGTAAAGGGAAAGAACAGCAGGGCTATGTGTTGTCTCTGCACTCCAACATCATTTATAAATAGAACAGGAAAAGCTTGTTTGTCAAGACAAGGACATGTCATAAAGCTGAATACGTTTGTTTTCTTATCCTTTCTCCAAGAACTGTGACATCTCTTTTCATATCCATATCTCTCACTAATTCAACAGGAATTTTCCTGCTTGATTTTCTTTTCCCCCCTAAAATCTGGATTTTAGGAATATTCTGCCAGATATGTCTGTCACAGGGTCCAAAATGCCCAACATCCTTCTCTAGCAGATGCAGTCCTACCTGCAGATCTCTACTCAATGAAACAGTGAACTTAATTAAGTTGAACTTAATTCATGAGTAACCCAGGAATGGGTCAGCAGGGCTCCACCTATGCACTCTTATGAGTTTTTTGAAATAAAATGCCAATGAGCTGAACTATTTAGACAATCTCTTTCTTGATTTCCATTGAAGAATACAAAAATAAGTGGAGAATTCCACTTACTAGATAGAGAATGAAGAATAAAGTAAAAAACAGATTTATTTTGTGGAAAAGTGCAGGAAGGTTAACAAACAGCAAGAGAGAGAAGGAAAGAGAAATTCCTGGAGCTACCTTGAATCTTGATCTCTTTCTTATTCTGATCTATACAAGCAATAAGTCATTATAATAAATTCTACTTTTTAGCATAGCAAGACCTGTGTGATTCTGTCTCATGATACAAACAGTTTCACACAGAAAATCTATCAGTGGTGCCTATAAATCAATAAATTGAATATAATGACATGTTATCTGGTATAGTCCTGCTACTCTCTACGCCAATTCTTTTTGCATAGACAGTTCTAAGGAAATCCTTAGGGCAGTGGTTCTCAATATATGGCTTCTGGAACAGCCATATCAGCATCACCTGGAAACATAAAGTACAATTTTTTCCAGTTTAATTGAGAAATAATGAACTTATATCATTGTATAAGTCTAAGGTATACAGCATGATAGCTTGACTTAAATATATTATGAAATGATTACCACAATAGGTTCATATAACATCCATTTTCTCATGTAGATACAATAAAAAAGAAAAGAATACAGTAAAATATTTTTGTCCTTTAAGAACTTTTAGGACTTGCTCTTTTTTATTTTTATTTATTTATTTGGCTGCACTGGGTCTTAGTTTTGGCATGTGGGATCTAGTTTCCTGACCAGGGATCAAACCAGGGCCCCCTGCATTGGGAATTCAGAGTCTTAGCCACTGAATCACCAGGGAAGTCCCATAGGATTTACTCTTTTAACAAGTTTCCTATATATTATAAAGCAGTATTAACTATATTCATCATGTTGTATATTACACCCTAGTACTTCTTTATCTTACAACTGAAGTTTGTATCTTTTGATCATCTTCCTTCAATCCACCATCCCCTACCACCTGCCTCTGATAACCATACATCGGATCACTTTTTCTATAAATTTTGTGTTTTGTTCTGTTTTGTTTTGTTTGATTACACATATAAGTAAGATCATACATTATTTGACTTTGTCTTATTTCACTTCACATAATGCTTTCAAAGTCCATCCATGTTGTCACAAATGGTAGGATTTCCTCATTTTTTATGGCTGAATAATATTCTATTATTGTACATATATTCTATTATATATATTCTCTCTATATATACACCACAACTAGAAAATTATTAAGGTCAACTTCAAACTTACTGAGTCAATTGAATCATGAATTCTGTGAATGGGGTCCAGAAGTCTGACTTTTAGAATGCTTCGCTAAGTATCCTGATACAAACTAAAACTTGAGGCAATACTACTACAGCATTTAAAATCATCAGACTAGATCTCTGAGTTCTATGTTTTACAGTAGAATATGGGCTGAATTATATAATGTTAAATGTTTCAAGAGCTGGTTCAGTAAGTTAAAAATTTACTCAATAACACCTAGTGTAAGTCAGTGGATTACAGTCAGGAAATCTTAAAAATGAGTGAGCTGATAATCATAGTCAGATGGAAGGGAAATATATATCAAGAAATAGCAACAATACAATGATATAATTGAAAATAGACGTATGTGCAAAGTTTTAGTACACACAGAAGAAGTCATTATACATGTCAGAGATGAAATCTGAGTGGGGAAAAAGCAATTTCTATGCACATAGGAAATTTTTATATAATATATCACTTGGAAGCTAATATTTTTCCAGTAAATGATGAATAATCTAGAGAGCAATTTCTCTTTATCCTGACACATGATTGCAGAACTAATGTGGTATGCCCTTCCATTTTGAGCCAACCACTTTGTGTTTCAAATCAGAAGGGTTTAAAATATTGAGATCAAAAAGGAGAGGATAGCAATACCTTTCTTATAGGACCAGAATATAATTACAGTCTTCATTGTATATGAAAAGTCATTATGTGGGGATTGCCTTCAAAATATATCTAAGAATCTACATTTTATGTCTTACTGCTTAATTGCTATCACTCTTATCCTACTCATTATTACCTCTCACCTCAAATATATCTTCCTGCCTCCAGACTTGATCTCCTTTAGTATATTCTCAACACAAGTGTACCAAAATGTAAATCAGATTTTGCTCTTCCTCTCTCAAAATCCTCCAACAACTCTCCATCTGAGTCAAAGCCAGCATCTTTACAATGGCCCACATGAATAGACTTCTGCTGTCTCTTCTGTTAATTTTGTAAGCAATTTTTAATGACTCATTCTGTTTGTAATAGACTCTTTGTTTCCTAAACATGTCAGTCATACTCCTATCACAAAGACAGTCCTGTTCTTTCTACCTGGAATGTTCTTCCACAGATATCTATAGAGCTCAGTCTTTAGAACTTCGTTTTAAAGATACTTTCTCAGAATTTCTCAGGTAATCTTACTGAAAACATCAACTCACCTCAAAAATTACTGTATCCTTTCTATATTTTATTTTTGCATCACCTGTCAATGTCTAGGAAGATCCACTGGAGAAGGGATAAGTTTCCCACTCCAATATTCTTGGGCTTCCCTTGTGGCTCAAGCTGGTAAAAGAATCCACCTGCAATGCGGGAGACCTGAGTTCAATCCCTGGGTTGGGAAAATCCCCTGGAGAAGGGAAAGGCTACCCTCTCCAATATTCTGGCCTGGAGAATCCCATGGAGTGTATAGTCCATGAGGTTGCAAAGAGTCAGACACAACTGAGCGAATTTCACTTCACTTATCAATGTCTAACATACTTTATCTGGTGCTTATTTACCTTGAGTCTGTCTGAGTTCCCACATAATAATGTATACTCAATGAGGACAAACATATTTGACTCTTCTTCCATTGTTGTATCTTAGAATAGTGCCTGGCTATTGAAGACAAAAAATATTTGTATAAGAATGGTTAGTATTAAAGATTGCTCTATAAATCTGTCTCCCAAGGTAAGCTCCTTGATACTTTTTCAACATAACACACACACAAATGTTTAAAAACATATACTTCATCCCTCCTTAGAGATTCGTGGCTTACATTAATACATCTGTAATAATGAGGAAAAGGTTTTATGAACAAAACTTGTTTTACTTTTATTAACCAATTTTTCCCAAACTCATTTGAAAATGGGCAATTTCTTTTTAATTTTACTGTTCAATGGTTTTTAATAAATTTTCTGAGTCATGCAACCATCACAAGTCTGTTTTAGAACATAGTCACCACCCCAATAAGATCTTTCTTGCCATTACTGTTAATCCCCACTAGGCCCCCACCATCACCACCCCATTCAAACACCAGCCTAGTTTCCATTTCTACAAATTTGCCTTTCCTCAACATTTCTTTTCTTTACTTTTTTTTTTTTTTTTCATCTCTTGCATCCAATTTTGGGTCCTTTAAGCAACATTTTTTTAATATTCCCACCCCAGTCTCTGGTGTGGGGAGTGTCTCATTTTACTCTCTGTTTTGACAAGTTGACTTTTTTCAGATTCCATATATAAAGTACTATCAAACACTATTTGTTTTCTCTGACTTATCTCACTTAGTGTAATACTGTAATGATGATATGGTTTATCTTTTTATTATGTGGTAAGTTACACTGATTGCTCTTCAAATGTTAAATCAACTTTGTTCAATGAGTTAACTTTTTTAATACAAAAATCAGAAACAATATCACTCTTTACAATACTGACATTGAAAAAAAAAGACAAAAAATACTGACATTGGTTTTTATGCTTTATCTCAATTATTTCACTGATCAGGTCTTTCAAGAACTTCTCAAATTTATAAAATTTATAGTTTATTTTATTCTTTGGTTTATGATGGGATTTAATTTTCTGTTCATTTTATAACTTCTAGAATAGATTACTGATTTACAGGTTATCTTCCTTTCTAATATCTGAATTTAAAGTTATGGATTTTTATCTAAGAACTTTTTACCTGCATGTAAGTTTTCTACATGACATTTTAATTAATGGTTTTCTTCAAAATATATGCTACATTTTATTTTTCATTTATTCTTTGCAGCAGTTGCTTAGGTAGAAACTTGCTAAGTAAATTACCAAGCCTATAAGAAAAGACTCATTAAAATTTAGCTACTAATTTCAAACAGTCCCATCATGATGAGAATATTTGTTCTCAAAGGTCAATTACTTGAAATCTTGAGACCGATATTATTCACCTGTTTTGAAAGCTTCCAAGAATATTTGGAAAAATAAGTTTTCTAAAACTGAAATTTTGGGACTCACTTCATGGCCCAAGTTATGTTCAATTAAGAAAATATTTCAAGTATATTTGAAGAACTATGTAAAAGTTGGACAAATAATTCCACAAATAATTTTGTTAATCATTTAGTTCAAGTGTTTTTGTTGTTACTGACTTTTGTGTTGTATGTTTCTGAGAGAGAGGAGTATTAGTCATCCCATTATAATCAACATAGTTTTCCTTTGATTTCCACATAGATTTAGATGTTACCAAAGGGCTTCCCTGGTAGCTCAACTGGTAAAGAATCTGCCTGCAATGCAGGATACCCAGGTTTGATCCCTGATTGGGGAAGATCTCCTGGAGAAGGAAATGACAGTATTCTTGCCTGGAAAATCCCACGGACAGAGGAGTCTGGCGGGCTACAGTCCATGGGGTCACAAAGAGTCGGACACAACCTGGCAACTAATCCACCACAACCACATATTCTTTATGAAAGAATACTTTTATCTTAAAGAATTTTTATTTCTCTTTATTTCTGGTAATGGTTTTTGCCTTGTTATCTACTATGTCTTATATAATTATAACTTTTTCAGCCTACTTTGCATTAGTACTTACATAGTATATTTTTTCATTACCTTTACTTTCAAACATCCTGTATTCTTATGTTTTAAAGGTGTCTTTGGGAAGTAGCATACAGTTTTTCTTTTAATATAGTTCAGTAATCTTCAATTTTTACTTAAAGCTTTTAATCAATCTGCAATCAAACAAGTGTGCATTTCAGTTTTTTACTTTCTATTTTTCCAAACTGATGTTGGTTTCAGTATAAAAACACAAAATCTCATGACAGTTTAACTCGACAATCCCACTCAATTTATATGCTGTTACATTATTTTTAATTTTCCATATGTTTTATGCAGTACTGAATACTATCATCTTTGTAGTCAATATGTCTTTAAATTTTCACATGTATTTACCCTTTCTATTGAATATGATTCTTTTCTGTATCAACAAATATCTTTTCATAGGAAACATTTTCCTTATCCCTGAAAGTAATACTTCTTAACATTTCTATTAATGTAGTTTTATTGGTTTCTAACTCTCTGAGATTTTAATATTAAAAAACATATTTATTTTGTCTTGAAGCAATAATCTTTGAAGGATATTTTTCCTGGACAAAGAGTTGAGGTTTCCAGTCATTTTCATTTAGGACTTGAAGATATCATGCTATTGTCTTTTAGGTCATATTATTTTAGTTGCAAAAATTGGTCATTACATTTCCGGGACTCTCTGAATCTATGACATGATGTTCTTTCATGAGTGTTGAGAGGTTCTTAGCTATTAACTTGCCTCTGATTCACTTTCTTTCTCCTTTTCTTCTGGGACTCCAATGACATGTATGTTAGAATCTTCCTGCAGGATCCTTTGCATCTTTTAATCTGCTTTCTATATTTATTTTCTATCCTTTATTCTCTCCATGTTTTATTCTGAAAAATTTCTTCTAATCTATGAGATGGTTGGATGGCATCACCAACTCGATGGACATGAGTTTGAGCAAGTTCCAGGAGTTGGTGATGGACAGGGAGGGCTGGCGTGCGGCAGTCCACCGGGTCACAAAGAATCAAACACAACTTAGAGACTGAACTGAACATTCAAGTTTATTAATTTTCCTTTACTGCTTTACTGTTAAATCAATTCACTGAGCTCTCTATTTCAATAGTAGTATTTTTAAGTCTAAGATTTTCATTTTGTTCTTTTTATAGTTATCTGAAAAGAATCATTAAGTTTTATTTAACATAGTTATTTTTAAATCTGCTTTTCTAGGTACTTTGTGAGTCTATATGTATTACTTATTGTTTTTCTTGGTATACTCACACTCACATGAGTGTGAGTACACCTTCCTAAATTACCTAATCTACAGAGTTTTGATTAAGTCATAGATATTGTATTTGAAAATTTGTAGAAACAACGAAGGCTTGGTAGGTTATCATCTTTGTCCAGGAAGGAATTACATTTGCCCTTATCAGGCAGATAAGACAATAGCAATATAGGATACCTTAATTTGATTATAGAGATAAGATGTTTTTAAGTATGGCTTTCCTTCCTGTAAGACCAAGTAATTGATGATATACCTTTTCTCCTAGGATTCTGCCTTTTAGAAGTGGAGATCGAAAGATTCTTGGTGTGCCCTGGACTCCAATATTTTTGCCTCATCCCAGAGATTCACTGGGGCCCAAGTAGCTCTGCTTACTTCCTAGGGTCACATGTTCAGTAATCTTTAAAACTTCTGCAAGGGAAAATCTACCCCAAAAGTCAAATTAACCACCTTGGGTTTTCTTTTTCCTTTAGAATTTATTGGCTTATGAGCATCTAAATGTCATTACACTATGATCTTTTTCTAGCTATCATTACTAAAAGGATTGAATCACATTTCTTAATCTTTCATTGGAAACTATAAATACTTTTAAATGTAGGTTAATTAATATTCCATTTTCCACACAATAATGTTTCCTGTAGTATGGCTACCACTGATGATGCATTATTTATTTTAAGTATTTCACTCCGGTTTCCGTGATTTTTTTTCTTTTATTCATGCTGTAAGTTTTCATCTGGCACTTTCGTACTTTAATAACATGAGATTTTTTTTTTCTGCTATTGAAATATAAGTCTGTGGAAGTCAAGCCGTTTCCATTCAAAACTTGCACAAAGTTTTATGAACTGATGTGTGACACACTAATGACTAACTTATGCCATTCCATAAATTAGACAGCAACTTTGAGGGGTTCTGAAATTTCTTTCATTTACTCCCAGGGATTTGATACTTTCACCTACCTTTAATTGGCATAGTATACGTAACTGTACTTATTCTATTCTGCTGCTGCTAAGTCGCTTCAGTCGTGTCCAACTCCATGCGACCCCATAGACGGAAGCCCACCAGGCTCCCCTGTCCCTGGGATTCTCCAGGCAAGAAAACTGGAATGGGTTGCCATTTCCTTCTCCAATGCATGAAAGTGAAAAGTGAAAGTGAAGTTGCTCAGTCACACCTGACTCTTCGTGACCCCATGGACTGCAGCCTACCAGGCTCTCTGTCCACGGGATTTTCCAGGCAAGAGTACTGGAGTGGGGTGCCATCGCCTTCTCCACCCTCTATTCTAGTGATGAACAAATGAACAGTTCTTAACAAATATGCACAGGAACTGATAGCTTATGGTGAATGATGTTAGATTCATGGTCTCCAAAGAAGATTTAGCTTCAGGACAAGGGACCAGCTTGATCACTCAAAGGCTTTAGTGGAGCAGATTTTTTTTTAAGTATAAAAAGGGACAGAGAAAGTTTCTAACGTAACATTAGAAGGGGGAAGAGTGCTTCCACTCTCTAGTCTTAGCAAGACCTTATACTTTTACAAGACCCACTCCCATAACAAATATCATAAATTAACAAGATTAGAACTAACAATAGAAAGGTTCTATGAAGACCTACAAGACCTTTTAGAACTAACACCCAAAAAAGATGTCCTTTTCATTATAGGGCACTGGAATTCAAAAGTAGAAAGGCAAGAAACACCTGGAGTAACAGGCAAATTTGGCCTTGGCATATGGAATGAAGCAGGACAAAGGCTAACAGAGTTTTGCCAAGAGAACACACTGGTCATAGCAAATACCCTCTTCCAACAACACAAGAGAAGACTCTACACATGGATGTCACCAGATGGTCAACACCGAAATCAGATTGATTATATTCTTTGCAGCCAAAGAAGTAGAAGCTCTATACAGTCAGCAAAAACAAGACCAGGAGCTGACTGTGGCTCAGATCATGAACTCTTATTGCCAAATTCAGACTTAAATTGAAGAAAGTGAGGAAAACCACTAGACCATTCAGGTATGACCTAAATCAAATCCCTTATGATTATACAGTGGAAGTGAGAAATATATTTAAGGGCCTAGATCTGATAGATAGAGTGCCTAATGAACTATGGATGGAGGTTCGTGCCATTGTACAAGAGACAGGGATCAAGACCATCCCCATGGAAAAGAAATGCAAAAAAAGCAAAATGGCTATATGAGGAGGCCTTTAAAAAAGGTGTGAAAAGAAGAGAAGAAAAACCAAAGGAGAAAAGGAAAGATATAAACATCTGAATGCAGAGTTCCAAAGAAGAGCAAGGAGAGATAAGAAAGCCTTCCTCAGCAATCAATGCAAAGAAATAAAGGAAAACAGCAGAATGCGAAAGACTAGAGATCTCTTCAAGAAAATTAGAGATACCAAGGAAACATTTCATGCAAAGATGGGCTCAATAAAGGATAGAAATTGTATGGACCTAACAGAAGCAGAAGATATTAAGAAGAGGTGGCAAGAATACACAGAATAACTACAAAAAGAGCTTCATGACCCAGATAATCATGATGGTGTGATCACTCACCTAGAGCCAGACATCCTGGAATGTGAAGTCAAGTGGGCCTTAGAAAGCATCACTACGAACAAAGCTAGTGGAGGTGATGGAATTCCAGTGGAGCTATTCCAAATCCTGAAAGAGGATGCTGTGAAAGTGCTGCACTCAATATGCCAGCAAATTTGGAAAACTCAGCAGTGGCCACAGGACTGGAAAAGGTCAGATTTCCTTCCAATCCCAAAGAAAGGCAATGCCAAAGAATGCTCAAACTACTGCACAATTGCACTCATCTCACACGCTAGTAAAGTAATACTCAAAATTCTCTAAGC
This sequence comes from Tragelaphus eurycerus, assembly GCA_935064755.1. Classification (NCBI taxonomy): domain Eukaryota; kingdom Metazoa; phylum Chordata; class Mammalia; order Artiodactyla; family Bovidae; genus Tragelaphus; species Tragelaphus eurycerus. The sequence continues at coordinate 178,260 of CAKXYN010000120.1, read as the reverse complement.
CAGGCTTCAGCAATATGTGAACCGTGAACTTCCAGATGTTCAAGAGGGTTTTAGAAAAGGCAGAGGAACCAAAGATCAAATTGCCAACATCTGCTGGATCATGGAAAAAGCAAGAGAGTTCCAGAAAAACATCTATTTCTGCTTTATTGACTACACGAAAGCCTTTGACTGTGTGGATCACAATAAACTGTGGAAGATTCTTAAAGAGATGGGAATACCAGACCACCTGATCTGCCTCTTGAGAAATTTGTATGCAGGTCAGGAAGTAACAGTTAGAGCTGGACATGGAACAACAGACTGGTTCCAAATAGGAAAAGGAGTACCAAGGCTGTATATTGTCACCCTGCTTATTTAACTTATATGCAGAGTACATCATGAGAAACGCTGGGCTGGAAGAAGCACAAGCTGGAATCAAGATTGCCAGGAGAAATATCAATAACCTCAGATATGCAGATGACACTATCCTTATGGCAGAAAGTGAAGAACAACTAAAAAGCCTCTTAATGAAAGTCAAAGAGGAGAGTGAAAAAGTTGGCTTAAGCTCAACATTCAGAAAACAAAGATCATGGCATCTGGTCCCATCACTTTATGGGAAATAGATGGGGAAACAGTGTCAGACTTTATTTTCTGGGGCTCCAAAATCACTGCAGATGGTGATTGCAGCCATGAAATTAAAAGACGCTTACTCCTTGGAAGAAAAGTTCTGACCAACCTAGATAGCATATTCAAAAGCAGAGACATTATCTTGCCAACAAATGTCCATCTAGTCAAGGCTATGGTTTTTCCAGTGGTTATGTATGGATGTGAGAGTTGGACTGTGAAGAAAGCTGAGCACTGAAGAATTGATGCTTTTGAACTGTGGTGTTGGAGAAGACTCTTGAGAGTCCCTTGGACTGCAAGGAGATCCAACCACGATATCCTAAAGGAGTTCAGTCCTGGGTGTTCATTGGAAGGACTGATGCTGAAGCTGAAACTCCAGTACTTTGGTCACCTCATGCGAAGAGTTGACTCACTGGAAAAGACCCTGATGCTGGGAGGGATTGGGGGTAGGAGGAGAATGGACGATGGCTGGATGGCATGGCTGACTCGATGGACGTGAGTTTGAGTGAACTCATGTCAGTTTGAGTGAACCAGTCTATCATTCATCTAACCATTTAACACATTTTTACAGAATGCTTGGTCCAGATTAGGGAGAAACAGCCAGTGGGAACAAAGGAAGCAGTGACTCTCTTGAAGCATTTGAACATTCAAAAACATTTGAAGTTTTTGAACATTCACAGTTTTAAATATTGAAATTATTTTAAAATATTTTGAATATTTTTAAAAAGTAATAAATAATGTTGACACATGGCACAAACAACACAATATTGTAAGCACTTATCTTCTAATTAAAATATATAAATTTATTTTAAAAATTTTAAAATTAATAAACTGGCATTACTGTTATTAGAATCACAATGCACAGCTCTGTTCAACATTTTATTGGAATAGTTACCATGGTAAGAAACATATTTAGACAAAGAATTTAGAAAAATAATGTTGATAGGAGGTAGTTAGCTTTCAGTTAAGCTGGCAGTCATGTTTCATAGTGATTTTGAATTTCAGGAAATCACATTAAATAAGATGGTGGGAGGAGTAAGTTGGAAACTTGTTAGTTAATCTCAAAACGAGGTGACACTTTGGCCGAGTTTTGGTTTCATCTGCATGACTGTAACATAACAAAGCCTGAAGGACTGTCCCTGTTCCTGCTCTACCCTGGCTAATCCTCTTATGTTACCCTTTGGGCACTGAATAAATTACAGCTAATCTACAAACAACAGGAGGATCTGTGTGATTTCAGCTTTTGAGAACATTTTTCTAAAGAGATGACAAGTAAGGAATAATGAACACCAGTCTACAATGGCTGTTGTTTGTTTGTTTGTTTTTTTTTAAGAAAGATGAAACTATATATTTTGGCCACAGCAAAGGTTTCAAGGGAGGAAAAAACAAAACAAAACACTGAAAAACACAGTTTACTTGGTCATGGGTAAATATAAATATTCTGTTCCTTAAAATGTTAAAAGAAGAAAAATGTCCATCTCAGAGAAAGGAGTTGATCGGACTGATAAAGATGTCACCGATGAAGGTGGATATCAGATATCTTCCTGAGATGTCAAAGGTATGTCCACATCAAAAGAAAAACTTGGTACATTTAAGTTGACAGCTGGGATAGAAACTTTTCCAAACCTGGAAAAAAAAAAGTCTACCCATTGGAATTATTTATTTTTTTTTTTTAATCAAGAATCTCTTTTATTGATTATCAGAAACATTACAAACATCTAGTATGAACAAATTGTAACATGATAGTGTTTAGTTTGAACAATTAATACATTTCAGATATAATATTATACATATTTCAATGCTATTCTCCCCAATCATCTCACCCTCTCCTGGTCCCAGAGTCCAAAAGTCTGGTCTATACATCAGTGTCTCTTTTGTTGTCTCGTAAATAGGGTTATTTTTTACCATCTTTCTAAATTCCATATATATGCGTTAGTATACTGTATTTGTGTTTTTGTTTCTGGCTTACTTCACTCTGTATAATAGGCTCCAGTTCCATCCACCTCCTTAGAACTGATTCAAATGTATTCTTTTTAATGGCTGAGTAATATTCCATTGTGTATATGTACCACAGCTTGCTTATCCATTCATCTGTGGATGGACATCTAGGTTGCTTCCACGTTCTGGCTATTGCAAACAGTGCTGCTATGAAAATTGGGGTACAGGTGTCTCTTTCAATTCTGGTTTTCTCAGTGTATATGCCCAGCAGTGGGATTGCTGGATCATAAGGCAGTTCTATTCGCAGTTTTTTGAGGAATCTCCATACTGTTCTCCAAAGTGGCTGTACTAGTTTGCATTCCCACCAACAGTGCAAGAGGGTTCCCTTCTCTCCGCACCCTCTCCAGCATTTATTGCTTGTGGACTTTTGGATAGCAGCCATTCTGATTGGCGTGAAATGGTATCTCATAGTGGTTTTGATTTGCATTTCTCTGATAATGAGTGATGTTGAGCATCTTTTCATGTGTTTGTTAGCCATCTGTATGTCTTCTTTGGAGAAATGTCTATTGAGTTCTTTGGCCCATTTTTTGATTGGGTCATTTATTTTTCTGGAATTGAGCTGTAGAAGTTGCTTGTATATTTTTGAGATTAGTTGTTTGTCAGTTGCTTCATTTGCTATTATTTTCTCCCATTCTGAAGGCTGTCTTTTCACCTTGCTTATAGTTTCCTTTGTTGTGCAAAAGCTTTTTAAGTTTGATTAGGTCCCATTTGTTCATTTTTGATTTTATTTCCAATATTCTGGGAGGTGGGTCATAGAGGATCCTGCTGTGATGTAAGTCAGAGAGTGTTTTGCCTATGTTTTCCTCTAGGAGTTTTATGGTTTCTGGTCTTACATTTAGCTCTTTAATCCATTTTGAGTTTATTTTTGTGTATGGTGTTAGAAAGTGTTCTAGTTTCATTCATATGGAGGGGTCTTGTTTTTGTATCCATTCAGCCAGTCTCTGTCTTTTGGTTGGGGCATTCAACCCATTTACATTTAAGGTAATTAATGATAAATATGATCCCATTGCCATTTACTTTGTTGTTTTGGGTTTGAATTTATATATCCTTTTTGTGTTTCCTGTCTAGAGAATGTCCTTTAGTATTTGTTGGAGGGCTGGTTTGGTGGTGCTGAATTCTCTCAGCTTTTGCTTGTCTGTAAAGGTTTTGATTTCTCCTTCATATTTGAATGAGATCCTTGCTGGGTACAATAATCTGGGCTGTAGGTTCTTTTCTTTCATCACTTTAAGTATGTCTTGCCATTCCCTCCTGGCTTGGAGAGTTTCTATTGAAAGATCAGCTGTTATCCTTATGGGAATTCCCTTGTGTGTTATTTGTTGTTTTTCCCTTGCTGCTTTTAATATTTGTTCTTTGTGTTTGATCTTTGTTAATTTGATTAATATGTGTCTTGGGGTGTTTCGCCTTGGGTTTATCCTATTTGGGACTCTCTGGGTTTCTTCGACTTGAGTGATTATTTCCTTCCCCATTTTAGGGAAGTTTTCAACTATTATCTCCTCTAGTATCTTCTCATGGTCTTTCTTTTTGTCTTCTTCTTCTGGGACTCCTATGATTCGAATATTGTAACGTTTAATATTGTCCTGGAGGTCTCTGAGATTGTCCTCATTTCTTTTAATTCGTTTTTCTTTTTTCTCCTCTGATTCCTTTAATTCTGCCATTCTATCTTCTAATTCGCTAATTCTATCTTCTGCCTCTGTTATTCTACTATTTGTTGCCTCCAGAGTGTTTTGGATCTCATTTATTGCATTATTCATTATATGTTGATTCTTTTTTATTTCTTCTAGGTCCTTGTTAAATCTTTCTTGCATCTTCTCAATGCTTTTCTCCAGACTATTTATCCATGATTCCATTTTGCTTTCCAGATTTTGGATTAATTTCACTATCATTATTCGGAATTCTTTATCAGGTAGGTTCGCTATTTCTTCCTCTTTTGTTTGGTTTGGTGGGCTTTTATCCTGTTCCTTTACCTGCTGGGAATTCTTCTGTCTTTTCATCTTGTTTAAATTGCTAAGTTTGGGGCGTCTTTACTGTATTCTGGTAGTCTGTGGAGTTCTCTTTATTGTGGCGTTTCTGCACTATATGTGGGTTTGTACCGGTGGCTTGTCGAGGTTTCTTGTTTATGGAAGCTTGTATCGGTGTTCTGGTGGGTGGAGCTGGATTTCTTTTCTCTGGGGTGCAGTGGAGTGTCTAGTAGTGAGTTATGAGATGTCTATGCTTTTGGGGTCGCTTTGTGTAGCCTGTGTATTGGAGCTCAGGCTGTGTTCTTGTTTTTCTGGAGAATTTGCTTGGTATGTCTTGTTGTGGAACTTGCTGGTCTTTGTGTGATGCTTGGTTTCAGAGTAGGTATGGAGGCTTTTAATGAGCTCCTGTCAATTAGTGTTTCGTGGGATCAGGGTATGGACTTAAGCCTCCTGGTTCCAGTTATTGGTCTTATTTTTACAGTAGTCTCAAAAACTTCTTCTTCTATAATGCATTCCACAACTGGACTGCTCAGAGATGTTCACGGAATTATACATAGAAGGAAAAAGGGAGGAAGGAGACAGAGGTGGTCAGGAGGATAAAAGGAGGGAGTGTGAAGGAGAGAGACAGATCTAGTCAGTAATCAGTAAAGAAAAGAAAAAAGGAAAGGAAAAAAGCAAAGGACAAAAAGGAAAAAGAAAAAAAAAAACAAAACAGGGTCGCAAAAGTTATATCTAAACGTGGAGATTAAAGAAGTACTAGAGGATAAAAAAAATAATAATAATAAAAAAATAAAAGAAACAAAACAAACAACAACAAAAAAAAATTAAAAGGGAAAAAAAAATTTTTGTTTTCCTTTTTCCAATTAAAAAATAATAAAAATTTAAAATATATATATATATATTAAAAAAAGAAAAGAAAAAAAAAAGGAAATAATGATGGGAAAAATAGTAACAATATATATAAGAGTTTCTCTATTATTGTTGTGGGTTCAGTTCATTTTCAGCTAGTTCCTTGTTCCGGCTTAAATTTCTCAAGATCTATAGGCCCCTTTCTCTGTGGTTGGTCTGTATAGTTCTTTGTTCTGTGCACGGTTCGGCGGTGTTCTGGGCCAAGGCCCGCCACTCGTGTGGTCGGCGCTGCACAATCTGGATTGCCGGCCCAAACTACTCCAGTTAGGCAGCACTCCAGACAATCAGGCGAACGAAGTCTGCGCTGAGGCCCGCAGAGGGGGAGGGGTCGGCGACGGGAATGGCAGGTGGGCGGGTGGGGGAGGGGATGGGGTGGCCCTCGTGGGAGCCGCCGGCACAGCGGGCGGGGGCACGCCTGCGCGGGAGTGGCCGGCGGGGGGAGCGTCCAGTGGGGGAGAGTCCCGCGAGGGAGCGTCCCTCTGGGGAGCGCCGGCAGCGGAGCGTCCCGCGTGGGAACGGCCAAGGCGTCTCCCTGCCCAGCCCCGGCTCCCCAATGGCAGATGCGGGCGTTTGCAGCGGTGCTTTTCCGCTGCGGAAGTTACCGCAGGGCCCGCAGTCTGTGGGTTCTAATTGCTCAACTGTTCTCCTCCCTGTTATGATAGTCTCCGTGTTTCCCAGGTTCGGCGCAGATTCCGCAGGGAGAGTGTTTCCTGGTGTTTGGAAACTTCTCTTTTTAAGACTCCCTTCCCCGGACAGAGGTCCGCCCCTCCTTCTTTGTCTCTCTCTGGCTTCTATATTCTTTCCTACCTCCTTTAGAAGGCAGTGAGTTGCTTTTCTGGGTGTCCGACGTCCTCCGCCAGCACTCCAAAGCTGTTTGTGGTATTTACTCGGCGCCCAGATGTCCCATTGATGAATTTGTGGAGGAGAAAGCGTATTCCCCGTCCTAATCCTTCGCCATCTTCGGAATTATTTAGTACTCTGGGTGCCTCCTACATCCACATCTAGCTCAGGGATTATCAAGCTTGTCATCAGGATTCAGTCTTAAGGTCCAAGACTAACACTCTACTATTAATAGAATTCTAGGCTATAGTGATTGTCAACACTTTGAAACATGACCTTTTCACATGCTACTCATCTCTACATTTTTTTATGTTTTGAAACTGCCTATATCTGTTCTTTGCCTGCTTTCGAATAAGAGAGCTGCCTCTTTAATTGCTTGTTGAAGTGTTAAAGAGCTTCCCTGGTAGCTCAGCTGGTAAAGAATCCACCTGCAATGTGGGAGACCTGGGTTCAATCCCTGGCTCTGGAAGATCCCTGAAGAAGGGAACGGCTATCGACTCCAGTATTCTGGCCTGGAGAATTCCATAGGGTTGCAAAGAGTCCGGCACGACTGAGGGACTTTTCACTTAAAGTGTTAGACCTCTTTACATTCTAAGAGTGTTAAATGTATTCCTAATAGGTTCTTGCAAATTACTTCTTTCATTTACTGTTAACATTTTAATAATGTGTATTATGACTTTGTTCATAAACATTTTATGAATTTCCATTTTCTATATATTCAGAATTAGTAATCACTTTCTTCACTATTTCTGCCATTGAAGTCTCATGTTTTTTCTTCTCTACTGAGCTTATATAAATATTGATCTATTTTTAAAGAGATAAATATTAACTTCAACTTTTTCAGAATGTTTTAACTTATGTTTAATAAACTTATTTATTAACTTTACTGACTTAGAGTTAACCTTTAAATCTATTCAAAATTGCTTTTTAATGAAATGAGATTCTGATTTAATTCTTAAGGGTAGACTGTTATGAATTAGACAATTCTCTCAACTAATATTTACAGTGTAACATTGTAAGTGTATTTCAGTTTTGTCTGGACTGTTTTATTCTACTGTCTCATGCCTGTACTAGAATGTTTAAAAACTTTGAAATTGTAGAAAAGAAATTAAATGTTTGATAATGTATATTAGACTTTTTTGATATTTGAGTTTAACTACTCATGTTGTGTGAGTCACTCAGTCCTGGTCTGATTCTTTGCAACCTTATGGACTGTAGCTCACCAGGCTCCTCTGTCCATGAATTCTCCAGGCAATAATATTGGAGTGGGTAGCCATTTCCTTCTCCAGGAGATCTTCTCAAGTCAGGAATCAAACCCTCAGTTCAGTTCAGTTGCTCAGTCGTGTCTGACTCTTCATGATCCCATGGACTCAGCACGCTAGGCCTCCCTGTCCATCACCAACTTCCGGAGTTTACTCAAACTCATGTCCATTGAGTCAGTGATGCCATCCAACCATCTCATCCTCTTTCATCCCCTTCTCCTCCTGCCCCCAATCCCTCCCAGCATCAGAGTCTTTTCCAATGAGTCAACACTTCGCATGAGGTGGCCAAAGTACTGGAGTTTCAGCTTCAATATCAGTCCTTCCAATGAACACTCAGGACTGATCTCCTTTAGGATGGACTGGTTGGATCTCCTTGTAGTCCAAGAGACTCTTAAGAGTCTTCTCCAACACCACAGTTCAAAAGCATCAATTCTTTGGCATTCAGCTTTCTTTATAGTCCAACTCTCATATCCACACATGACCACTGGAATAAACCATAGCCTTAACTAGACGGACCTTTGTTGGCAAAGTAATGTCTCTCTTTTCAATATGCTGTCTAGGATAGTTATAACTTTTCTTCCAAGGATTAAGAGCTTTTTATTTCATGGCTGACGTCACCATCTGTAGAGATTTTGGAGCTCCAAAAATAAAGTCTGCTACTGTTTCCACTGTCTCTCCATCTATTTGCCATGAAGTGATGGAACGAGATGCCATGATCTTTGTTTTCTGAATGTTGAGCTTTAAGCCAACTTTTCACTCTCCTCTTCCACTTTCATCAACAGGCTCTTTATTTCTTCACTTTCTTCCATGAGGGTGGTGTCATCTGCATATCTGAGGTTACTGATATTTCTCCCAGCAATCTTGATTCCAGTTTGTGCTTCATCCAGCCCAGCATTTCTTATGATGATCAAACCCTGGTCACCTGTGTTTCAGGCAGATTTTTTATTGTCTTGAGGTGTAATTCATATATATTGAACTTCACATCTTTATAGTGTACAATCTGATGTTTGAAATAAACTTCCACAAAATCATGACCATAATGCCAGTAATTCACATGTTCCTCATCTTCCCCTCATCCCCTGCCAAATTCCCTCATGCCTCTTTGTAAGCCTTTTTGTCTTTCCAGCCCAACTAGTCTTCACTCAACCTTTGGTTAGCAATTGACCTGTTTTCTCTCTGTTATGATAGATAAGGTTTGAATATTTTAGAACCTGATTTAAAACTAATCATTTAGAATATAATATTTGTGATGGGGCTTTATATCTTGCTCTTTTCATTTATCATAATCATGTTTAGATGCATATACATTATAGCATGCATCAATAGTTCATTATTTTTTGTTGCATATTATTCTGTTTTCTTTCTACAGTAGAATTTGTATATCCATTCACTTGTTGATGCATATTTGCGTTGTTTCCAGTTTGAGGTTATTACAGATAAAGCTGTTTTGATATTTATGTACAAGTATTGGTAAATACCTTGGAGAGAAAACTGTTGGATTTTTCACAAAACTCTAAAATTATGTCTAAGATGATTTTACCATTTTACATTCCTACCACTGGTATATATGTTCTTTGTGGAAGAACCTATCCAAGTCTTTCTATGTTCTGGATACAAGTTCTTTATTAGACATACTATTTGCAAGCACTTTTTATCATTTTGTTCTTTGTTTGTATATTCTATTAACAGTGTTTTACTGTTTTGAATTTTAATGACATTTTGAATTTTAATGACATTTTGAATTTTAATGAAATCTAAAAAATACTTGAGATTACTAATTTTTTCTCAAATGTTGTATCCTTGAGTTTTATAGTTTAACATTTATTTATACAAAGTATTTTTAGTTAATCTTTCAGTATAAAAGATATCAAGGTTTATTGTTTTGCATATGGAAGCCCAATTGTTCTAGTGTCATCTGAAAAAAAAAAAAAAAAAAATACTGTTCTTTCTCCATTGAATTACCTTTGACTTTCATCAAAAATCTATTAAACATATATGTAAGGATCTATTTTTGAACAACCTGATTCTTTATAGTGATAAATTTGCCTATCTATGCCAATATCACAATTACTTAACTACTGAAGCTTTAAAATAAGACTTTAAAAATAGACAGTTAAAGTCCTTCAACTTTATCCTTCCTTTTCTAAACTCTTTTTGGCTATTCTAGATCCTTTGAATTTTCACATAAATCTTATTATCAACCTGTCAATACCCTTTCCTCAAAAAATAAAAATAAAATAATAAATTAAAAAATTTCCTGGGATTTTGATTGGGATTGAATGAAGGAGAAATGCTACCTTAATGGTATTTAGGTTTTGGATACATTTACTAAAAACAAGACAGCAAATCCCAAATGGAGTCACTTTGGCTAAACCCTACATAACCAAACCGAGACTTACAGTTTCAGCTCTTCCAGAAATGGAACCTTAAACCAGAAAATTGGGAATCACCTAGTCAGCACTAATCAGGTAATCTGCCTGATAAATCCCTGTCATCCTCTAAAAGAAAGTGACTTTGTCATAACCAATACCCTTTTTTGCCTGTAATAAGTTCTTTGTTCCCACTCCTTTTCATTTCATTTTATAAAGCACTTCAGAGCATCTTTCCATGTGCTAGATTGGATGCTTCTCAATTCATAACCTGTTGAATGAAGCCAATAAGATTTTTAAGGTTTACTCAGTTGAATATTGTTTTTTAACATTTTGCATATCACTTTCCCCCGCTTATTTATATTTTGGGCTTCTTTTAACATATTTTGCAGGTTTCACTTTACAATCTTGAACATTTTTCCTTAAATTTATCCCAAATGTCATATTTCTGATGGTGATGTAAATGGTAACTTCCATTTCTATTTCCAACTCTTTGTGACCCCATGGACTGTAGCCTGCCAGGCTCCTCTATCCATGGAATTCTCCAGGCCAAAATACTGGAGTGGGTAGCCATTCCTTTTCCAGGGGATCTTCCCAACCCAGGGATTGAACCCAGGTCTCCTGCACTGTAGGTGGATTCTTTACCTTCTGAGCCACTAGGGAAGCCCAAGAAAACTGGAGCGGGTAGCCTATTCCTTCTCCAGGGGATCTTCCTGACCCAGGAATCAAACTGGGGTCTCCTGCATTCCTGCATTGCAGGCAGATTATTTACCAGCTGAGCTAGCAAGGCCTTGTTCCTAGTACACAGAGATAAAATTGATTTTTCCATCTTAATATTATATCTTGAAATCCTGCTAATGTTATTTTTTTCTAGTAGTTTTTCTTTATACACTTTTTAGGATTTTCTGCACAGATGATCAACTGCTCTGCAAGTAGAGATTTAGTTCTTGGTTTCAAATATGGATGAATTTATTTATTTTTATTACCTAATTACACTGGCAAGATCTTCTATTAATAGTTGAAAGTTGAACAGAAGTAAACAGAACAATTAGTCTATTTCTATTTCTAGTTTTAGGTTAAAAACAGTCAATATTTTGGCATTTGAATATGAAGCAACTTAGCATGCATGAACACATGATATTTATTATGTTTTTATATGTGTTTTATATGTTTTGCACAGATATTATATATGTGGTATTATAAATGTGCCAGGTGGAACTATTAATGATGATAAAATATTGAAAATGTTTCATCTATAGACATAATAATAGATGCTGTGTAATACAAGGAACATAATCCATCATTCCCATGTTTTTCAGTATTTTCATGGTATGTTCTGTTCTTTCACCCATCATTCTTATACTTCATGGTTTATATTCTATTCTTTTATACAATTTTTTGCTACATGTAAGCCAATAGCATAATCCATAGTAACTTTTATGCTTTAACAATTATTATATTTTGAGTAAAGTTTATATGAAGAAAAAAGGGGAAGCTAATGGCACCCCACTCCAGTATTCTTGCCTGGAAAATCCCATGGATGGAGAAGCCTGGTGGGCTGCTGTCCATTGGGTGGCTGAGAGTTGGACACGACTGAATGTCTTCACTTTTCACTTTTCACTTTCATGCATTGGAGAAGGAAATGGCAACCCACTCCAGTGTTCTTGCCTGGAGAATCCCAGAGACGGGGGAGCCTGGTGGGCTGCCATCTATGGGGTCACACAGAGTTGGACACGACTGAAGCGACTTAGCAGACCCCTATTTTAGCACCTAAAAAAAATAAATAATCATGAAGGCTTTATTGTATTTTCTCAGTTTTTTATATAATAGGATGCTAATGTATTTATACTTAATATATATCGAATTGCATATCCCAATTTCCAGTGTTTTCTTTTCCATGTAGTATTACAATATTCTTAGTATTCTCCACATAGGCATAGTCTCCTTAGACAATTTCTAATGATTGAATTATAGTCTATATAATACTGACTTTATGTTGTTTCATAATCAATTTCCTATTTCTAGACATTTAGTCATTGATTTCTTCCAGTGTTTCAATATCATATGTAATACTTAGGTGAAAACTCTATAGTTTTTTGTTTTAAATCAAATTACCAACATCTGTTGGATCATAGAAAAAATAAGGGAATTCCAGAAAAACATCTGCTTTATTCACTACAGAGCTAAAGCCTTTTACTCTGTGAATTACAACAAACTGGGGACAGTTCTTAAAAAGATAGGAATACCACACCGACCACCTTACCTGCCTCCTGAGAAACCTGCATGCAGGTCAAGAACCAACAGTTAGAACCAGACATGGAACGATGAACTGGTTCAAAACTGGGAAAGGAGTACGTCAAGGCTGTATATGGTCATCCTGCTTATTTAACTTCTATGCAGAGTACATCAAGAGAAATGCTGGGCTGGAAGAAGCACAAGCTGGAATCAAGATTGCCGGGAGAAATATCAATAACTTGAGATATGCAGATGACACCACCCTTATGGCAGAAAGTGAAGAGGAACTAAAAAGCCCCTTGATGAAAGTGAAAGAGAATAGTGAAAAAGTTGGCTTAAAGCTCAATATTCAGAAAACTAAGATCATGGCATCTGGTCCCATCACTTCATGGGAGATAGATGGGGAAACAGTGGAAACAGTGTCAGACTTTATTTTGGGGGGCTCCAAAATCACTGCAGATGGTGACTATGCTATGCTAAGTCACTTCAGTCGTGTCCGACTCTGTGTGACCCCATGGACAGCAGCCCACCAGGCTCCGCTGTCCCTGGGATTCTCCAGGCAAGAACACTGGAGTGGGTTGCCATTTCCTTCTCCAAGATGGTGACTGCAGCCATGGAATTAAAAGACGCTTACTCCTTGGAAGGAATGTTATGATCAACCTACATGGCATATTTAGAACCAGAGGCATTACTTTGCCAACAAAGGTCTGTCTAGTCAAGGCTGTGTTTTTCCAGTAGTCATGTATGGATGTGAGAGTTGGCCTGTGAAGAAGGCTGAGCGCCGAAGAATTGATGCTTTTGAACTGTGGTTTTGGAGAAGACTCTTGAGAGTCCCTTGGACTGCAAGGAGATCCAACCAGTCCATTCTGAAGGAGATCAGCCCTGGGATTTCTTTGGAAGGAATGATGCTAAAGCTGAAACTCTAGTACTTTGGCCACCTCATGAGAAGAGTTGACTCACTGGAAAAGACTCTGATGCTGGTAGGGATTGGGGGCAGGAGGAGAAGGGGATGACAGAGGATGAGATGGCTGGATGGCATCATCGACTCGATGGACATGAGTTTGAGTGAACTCCGGGAATTGGTGATGGACAGGGAGGCCTGGCATGCTGCGATTCATGGGGTCGCAGAGTTGGACACGACTGAGCGAATGAACTGAACTAAACTGAAGCACATGAACACATAGAACTGTAAGGTACAATCAGAAAGTAACTTTCATCCCCACCCTTGCCTTCTCCCAACACATGCATTCAAAACCATTTTGTAAAGTGAACTATTGCCTGCCATTTGGGTGAAACTGTACACAGGTACATTAACATTTCTTGTCACTCTTGGTTAGTAAAAAGTCCTTCAGTGACTTTGAGTAATAAAACAATCTCACATAAATATGATTCACAATTCCATGCAATATTCAAAATTCTGAATTCTCATTTAAAGTTAAAACTTTTCTGTATCTGTTCTGACATGCCCCAGGTAGGAAGTTTGTACAAGGAAAGTAGTACAGATTGGCCTGCCTCCACTAGGATTGAAGTTGAGGTGTGCATTACGAAAGAAAGAGATAATTTAGCAGACTGCTTAAGAGCATTAACTTGAACCAGATCACCCAGGAAGGAAGGTCAGCTCTGACATTTACTAAATCTATGACCTTGGTAAAGTATTTCCTCTTATTAGATGGTTGTCTGGATCAAATAATTCAGTGAATATATAATATTTGAAAGAATGCCCAGAAGAAAAGGTGTTGCCTATGGATTCTTACTTCTAGCATTCACTCCTGTAGACATCATCTCTCCTGCCTAGTAAGCCATAATACATGTCCCCTGGAGGGTTGGGGCAGATACTGGGAGGTAGAAGGGAGAGAGTCATTAGGACAGAAAATATGTATAATGTAAAACAATTTGATTTTCACTTATTCTGTCCATGGTAAATGTTTAAAGCTGACTTTTGCTTTTGTGAGGTTTATATGGCTTTTTCAATGAGCATGTAACTAAAAATTTCTCACTACACCTTTCTTGATGCAGGCAAAATGCATCTTGTCAACACAATCATCACAGAGCTTCCAGCCTTTTCCTTTCATGGTTTCATTGCCCTTCTTTATTACCATTTTGAAGAGTAATAGTAAATGACCCCCGGTTGGCTTTCTTGTTTGCTTGGTCCATACTTAGTCATCACATACAAATATATCTGACCTGTAGACCATGGGACTGCAGTAACTTCTCAAAACATACCTCTCTGCCTTTTTGCCACAAACTACATTAGCTATTACTTCCCTGCTGCTGCTGCTAAGTCACTTCAGTTGTGTCCGACTCTGTGTGACCCCATAGACAGCAGCCTGCCAGGCTCCCCCATCCCTGGGATTCTCTAGGCAAGAACACTGGAGTGGGTTGCCATTTCCTTCTCCAATGCATGAAAGTGAAAAGTCAAAGTGAAGTCGCTCAGTCATGTCTGACTCCCAGCGAGCCCATGGACTGCAGCCTACCAGGCTCCTCCATCCATGGGATTTTCCAGGCAAGAGTACTGGAGTCGGGTGCCATACCTTCTCTGATTACTCGCCTATATATGTTTTATTCAACAAATGTCATTGATTAGTCAATCTGATGTTACCCAAATAACAGAAGGTATATGGTGGCACAGTTGGTAAAGAATCTGCCTGCAAATTCAGGAGACACAAGAGATGTGGGTTCGATCCGTGGGTCAGGAAGATTTTCTGGAAGAGGAAATGGCAACCCATTCCAGTAATATTGCTTGGAAAATCCCATGGACAGAGGAGCCTAGCAGGCTATAGTCCATGGGGTCAAGAAGAGTTGGACAAGGTTAAACATGAACATGTACATGTACAGCTGTCCAAATAGCCATATATTTCTAGAACTTTATCTATTTCTTCTAGGTTGTCCAATTTGTTCACAAGTAGCTCTAGTAATTTCTTGACATTTTTGTATCTTTGTAATGTCAGTAGTTATTTCTCTTCTTTCATTTCTTATTTTGTTTATTTGGGTCTTTTGTTGTTGTTCTTGATAAGCCTGGCTAAAGGTTTATCAATTTCATTTATCTTTTTAAAAAAACTAGCTCCTGATTGCATTGATGTTTTCTATTTTTATCTCTATTTCCTCTCTGATCTTAGTATTTCCTTTATTTTGCTGACTTTGGGCTCTTTTTGTTCTTGTTTTTCTAGTTCTTTTAGGTAGCAGGTTAAGTTAATTTAGAATTTTCTTATTTCTTGTGGAAGGCTTGTATTGCTATAAACTCTTTTTGAACTGCTTCTGCTATATCCCACAGATTTTGGAATGTTGCGTTTTCATTTTCTTTTGTCTTGAGATATTTTCTGATTTTCCTTTTGATTTCTTCATTGACCCCTTGCTTTTTAGTAGAATATCATTGGTCTCTATATACTGTTTTTTTCCCCCATTTTTCTTTCTCTTGTTGATTTTTAGCCTTATAACACTGTGACTGGAAAAAAATCTTTGATATAATTTCTATCCTCTCAAACTTCCTTGAGATTTGTTTTTTGACCTAGCACATTATCTCTCCTGGAGAACATTCCATGTGCACTTGGAAAAGAATATGTATTCTCTTGTTTTTAAATACATTGTCCTGTTGATATCTATTAAGTATAGCCAGTCTATTGTTATCATTGAAGATCATTGTTACCTTATTAATTTTCTGTCCAATCTGTCTACTGATGTAAGTGGAGTGTTAAACTCCCCTACTGTTATTGTATTATTGTCAAATTCTCTTAAGTCTGTTCAGTTCAGTTCAGCCACTCAGTCGTGTCCTACTCTTTGCAACCCCATGTACTGCAACACGCCAAGCTTCCCTGTCCATCACCAACTCTAGGAGCTTGTTCAAGCTTATGTCCATTGAGTTGGTAATGCCATCCATCCATCTCATCCTCTGTCATCCCCTTCTCCTTCTGCCTTCAATCTTTCTTAACATCAGGGTCTTTTCTAAAAAGTCAGTTCTTCACATCAGGGAGCCAAGGTATTGGAACTTCAGCATAAGTCCTTCCAATGAATGCTGCTGCTGCTAAGTCGCTTCAGTCGTGTCTGACTCTGTGCGATCCCACAGATGGCAGCCTATCAGGCTCCACCATCCCTGGGATTCTCCAGGCAAGAACAATGGAACGGGTTGCCATTTCCTTCTCCAATGCATGAAAGTGAAAAGTCAAAGTGAAGTTGCTTAGTCATTCCTGACTCTTAGCAACCCCATGGACTGGAGCCCACCAGGCTCCTCCGTCCATGGGATTTTCCAGGCAAGAGCACTGGGCTGGAGTGCCATTGCCTTCTCCATTCCAATGAATATTCAGGACTAATTTCCATTAGGGTTGATTGGTTTGATCTCCTTGCAGCCCAAGGGACTCTCAAGAGCTCTCTCAAGAAACTCTCAAGAACTCTCCAATACCACAGTTCAAAAGCATCAATTCTTCAGTGCTCAGCCCTCTTTATGGTCCGACTCTCACATTCATACATGACTACTGGAAAAACCACAGTTTTGACTAGACAGACCTTTGTCAGCAAAGTAATGTTTCTACTTTTTAATATGCCGTCTAGATTGATCAAAGCTTTTCTTCCAAGGAGCAAGCATCTTTTAATTTAATCGCTGCAATTAAAAATCTGTTAGTATTTCCTTTATATATTTAGGTGCTCCTGTGTTGAGTGGGTATATGCCAATGAGTATAATATGCTCTTCTTGTATTGATCCCTTTATCTTTATATAATGTCTTTTTTTTTCTTTCTTCAAGGCTTTAAAGTCCACTTTGTCAGTGGTGAATATTGCTTACCCTCATTTTCTTGTCATTTCCCTTCACTTGAACTATTATTTTCCATCCAATCAGTTTCAGTCTCTGTGTGTCTTTTGCCTTGAGTCTCTTGTAGGCAACATATCGAAGGTTCTTGGGGTTTGTGGGGTTGGAGATAGAGGAGTTAGAGTTAGCCCTGGGTGTGAGGCAGAACTTCCTCTATGCTCAGTGGCCATCACCAACCTGTCAGGTGTTGGCTCTGATTCCAAATTGCTGGAACAAAAGTCATGAGGGTTGGGCTCTAGCTGGTTCTATTCTTTTTATATGTGTTTTTCCTTTCTCTGCAGGATCTTTGAGGTTTGTTTTTCCTGTCATTTTATTCAAAGAATGTCTTGGAAAATGTTATATTTAAAAATGGATTCATCAGAATGGCAGCCATCAAAAAGTCTACAAACAATAAATGCTGGAGAGGATGTGGAGAAAAGGGAATCCTCTTACACTGTTGGTGGGGATGCAAACTAGTACAGTCACTATGGAGAAGAGTGTGAAGATTCCTTTAAAAACTGGAAATAGAACAGTCATATGATCCAGCAATCCCACTGCTGTGCATAAACACCGAGGAAATAAGAATTGAAAGAGACACATGTACCCCCAGTGTTCACTGCAGTACTGTTTATAATAGCTAGGACATGGAAGCAACCTAGATGTCCATTGGCAGATGAATGGATAAGGAAGTTGTGTGGTACATATACACAATGAAGTATTACTCAGCTATAAAAAAGAATACAATTGAGTCAGTTCTAATGAGGTAGATGAAACTGGAGCCTATTATACAGAGTGAAGTAAGCCAGAAAGAGAAACACAATACAGTATATTAATGCATATATATGGGATTTAGAAAGATGGTAACAATGACCCCATATGCTGCTGCTGCTGCTGCTAAGTCTCTGCAGTCGTGTTCGACTCCATGCGACCCCATAGACGGCAGCCCACCAGGCTCCCCCATCCCTGGGATTCTCCAGGCAAGAACACTGGAGTGGGTTGCCATTTCCTTCTCCAATGCATGAAAGTGAAAAGAGAAAGTGAAGTCGCTCAGTCATGTTGGACCCTCAGGGACCCCATGGACTGCAGCCCTCCAGGCTCCTGCGTCCATGGGATTTTCCAGGCAAGAGTACTGGAGTGGGGGTGACATTCCCTTCTCCGATGACCCTACATGCAAGATAGCAAAAGAAATACAGATGTAAAGAACAGAAATTTGGACTATGTGGGAGAAGGTGAGGGTGGGACAGTATGAGAGAATAGCATTGAAACATGTATATTACCATATGTAAAATAGATAACCAGTGCAAATTCGATACATGAACCAAGGCATCCAAAGCTGGTACTCTGGGATAACCCAGAGGGATGGGGTAGGGAGGGAGGTGGAAGCGGGGGTTCAGGATGGTGGGACACATGTACTCCCACGGATGATTCATGTAGATGTATGGCAAAAACCACCACAGTATTGTAAAGTAATAAGCCTCCAATTAAATAAATACTTTTTTTAATGAATTCAAACTTCAGGAAGTTACATCCATTCATTTATCAGGTCTTTGTCTCTAATGACCTTCTATTAAAAACTAAAATGTATATAATGACCCTTTCCTTCTTCACTTCCAATCATTTGTCTGAGAAAAAGCTGTCTACACAAATTTCAAGATTACTGCCTACATACACAGCAAAATAATATCTGGCAGTCCAAGTAAATAATAAAATGACCTTTTATCACCAATGGAAACCTGCATCCAGTTCTGAACTTAGCAACCAAAGTGAGATGGGGAGAAGGAAATTACTGTATAGAAATGCAAGTAAGAGGATAATAATCACATTCATGAAAAATAATTGAGACTAGAACTAGAATTTTTATGTGAGTGAAGAAAATACTGAGGGGGTTACACAAAAATAGAGTTTAAATATTAAGTTATTTTTAGGAAGAACAATGAAAATGGATTTTTATATACTGACTGAGGAACAAGCAATGGTAAGAGGCATGATTCATAATTTGTAGAACAGGTAGATTCATAATGAGAATTGGAATATACAGTGGGGATTGGGAATTTATTGCTTAAAAAAGAAAATTCATTATTTTGAGGTGGATTGTTTCTACCATTAGAAGGGAAGATTGAATATAAAATAATTCAAATACAAACTTTTTCCATCTATGCAATTTGTTTCATGAACTTATATAATTTATTCACTTTTAAGACCCCCACTATTGCTTTTCTTGTGAAAATTCTTCCACTATATTTTAAGATCTAATGGCCCTGCTGCTGCTGCTGCTAAGTCACTTCAGTCGTGTCCGACTCTGTGCGACCCCATAGACGGCAGCCCACCAGGCTCCACTGTCCCTGGGATTCTCCAGGCAAGAACACTGGAGTGGGTTGCCATTTCCTTCTCCACTGTGTGAAAGTGAAAAGTGAAAGTGAATTCGCTCAGTCGCATCCAACTGGTAGCGACCCCATGGACTGCAGCCTACCAGGCTCCTCCATCCATGGGATTTTCTAGGCAAGAGTACTGGAGTGGCTTGCCATTGCCTTCTCCGTCTAATGGCCCATCCGGGACTAAATATTCATTCTGTATATATTACAGAATGTACTTTCATTTCAGTAGTTTCTTATATAAAACTTATATAGAATTTCAGTATTTTTGTATATAGAAAAGTATCTTTACGTGTAGGTAAAAATTTTAAATGTATATGATATTTACTAACACAATTTTCTCAGTAAATGTCACAAGGAATTGTCAAATATCTTGTTAAACATAAAATATACCATCATTATTAAAATACCTAATGATCCTGCCTTAATATAAAATTCTAAGAAAAGTACTATTACAATAACTCTAAAGAAATAGTTTTCCTGAACACTTCAATCTCGATTATTACTATATTAAATTATTTTTCAACTAGACTAAACCAAATACAGCCCTTCAAGCCTATCCTCTTGATAATTTTCTGTTTTGGACATTAACACTTATTTAAGATCACTATGGTATTTTAAAAATCGTTTGAAAGGTTTTTAAAAAGTTCTTTTTCTCTGTCAATTGAAGACTTTCAAAAACATTTTTGTGAAAAATTCAGTGACACCTAACTAAATCAGAATTCAACCAAACAGAATATCAAATCATTTCATCAAAAGTCTTCCAAGAAAGAAAAAGTATTTCTCAAAGCACATTTAAAATCTGCAATAATATGGAACATAAAAGGTTTAGTTCAGGCTGACATGAACTATGTAGACCTTGTCTAACTATAGAACACCATAATGAGAATTGATATTTAAACTGAGAGCCTAAAGGCACAATAATCTCCAGCAAAATTAAACAATGCTTTTATTATCTTCACCTTATTACTCTTATTAAGGTTAAATTAGACTAATAAAATTTTGTAACATTTAAAACATGAGAGTTTCCAAATAGAAAGCCATCACCAAAAAACAAAATTTAAAAGAATATTTTATCCACTAAGAATTCTGAAGAACTAAAACTATATTGTATTATATTAAAGTTTAGTTTAAAATCATCACAACTATAGTTTGTACTTCCATTGTTAGAATAAAGCCTTAGTTCTTGAGTTCCCAATTTTTTTTTCTTTCCCATTTATGCTTTGCAATTATTTTCAAAATTTTAGCTATCTCCACATAAGTCTGAGAAAAAAGGCTACCAAATATTGATATGTTCATCAGATGATAAGAGCATAACATAGCTGGGCAGACCACCATCCAGCAGCAGTGGAAGGAATGATGCTAAAGCTGAAACTCCAGTACTTTGGCCACCTTATGCAAAGAGTTGATTCATTGGAAAAGACTCTGATGCTGGGATGCATTGGGGGCAGGAGGAGAAGGGGACGACAGAGGATGATATGGCTGGATGGCATCACCAACTTGATGGACGTGAGTCTGAGTGAACTCCGGGAGTTGGTGATGGACAGGGAGGCCTGGCGTGCTATGATTTATGGGGTCGCAAAGAGTCGGACTGGGGAAGGCAATGGCACCCCACCCCAGTACTTTTGCCTGGAAAATCCCATGGACGGAGGAGCCTGGTAGGCCCTAGTCCATGGGGTCGCTAAGAGTCGGACACGACTGAGCGACTTCACTTTCGCTTTCCACTTTCATACGTTGGAGAAGGAAATGGCAACCCACTCCAGTATTCTTGCCTGGAGAATCCCAGGGACAGGGGAGCCTGGTGGGCTTCTGTCTGTGGGGTCGCACAGAGTCGGACACGACTGAAGCGACTTAGCAGCAGCAGCAAAGAGTCGGACACGACTGAGCAACTGAACTGAACTGAACTGAGGAAGACTCTCACTCACTTGGCTGGTCCATCTACTTCCAGTCTCCATTGACGTCCTTTCCACAGTTTCTGTGCTAAACACTAAAGAACAAATAGCCCTCCTTCTGCTCTACCTCCTTTCTGTCCTTCCTATTTGTTAGTAATCTATCTTGGAATGAAAACCAAATAATCAAGCCTCTTCAAACTGTGTCTTAAATAATTAGATTCATTATGAAAGTTTTAGGGTACTTCCCAAAGTTATAAACCATGAGGCCAATCATGAGCTTTTTAATGATGTCTTTCTTGGCACTTCAAAGGTATTATTTCCTATTAAATTAACATGTTAAAGATTTTTAGTAATACTGAATTAATAATAACTGAAACAGAAATTATTACTCTATGAACTGCTTGTTGGGAGGCTGATCAATTTCATAGACATAGTTTCTGAGAATGTTTTTCTAATTGAAAGTAATAACCTCCAAATAAATAGGTTATCTATTCTTAACTTATTAACAATATTTTTAGAGACATTAAATTAAAATTTTTTGCTTGATCATGTTTTAGAATGGGAAAAAAACATGCATAAGGAAAATACAACCATCTGAATAAAGAATGAAAAAAATCACATGACAAAAGATGGCCCCATATTTGGATGATGTACACTTTTATTCAAATTCAGACTATCTATGTAAATGATCCAAAGTTGAAAACTCTGCCACATGGCAAATATTTGACCAACTCCTGAGCAGGCAACCAGCCAGCCCAGCAGATGGACATGAGAGGATCCAGCCTACGATGAACTTGCTCCTTGCCCAGCAGCCGTGAAGTGTGTATTAAGGCCATTATTCCCTGATGAAAAACTCAAAACATCTGTTTATTTGGGGCTGCTGTTTCACCAGATGGAAGTTTGTAACAACCACTGAAATAACTGATACTTGAATGACTTTCTAGATGATCAAAGAGCATCTTTTATGGCTGCATTGTTGAGATGAAGATAAGTAGTTTTATTTAGGACTTCTTTCACTTAAGTCTTTGTAAAAATAACACAGAATACAACTTAATATTAATTTAGTGACTTTCATCACTATTTCACTTTCATTAATGTGACTGTTCCTTTTAGTTATCAAAAACTACTATTGTTGGGAGTAAGCACAATAAAAGCCTGAGGTAGCTGAATGCATATACCTATTAGAATGTTTCTCAAAAATGTCAAATTATCCAGTGTTGTTTGGACCTACCAATTATCCAATCCATTAAATTAAGCAAGGGTCCCCAGCTATAGCCACCTATATGTGCCCAACTCTAAATTCTGTAGTTATGACTCCTGGGAAGATAAATGAGGTTGGAAATGTATTAGGCCCCTCTGTGTATAGGCCTCAACTGAATATCTGGCCATTTGCCTCACTAATAGCAGTAAATCTAGTGTTCTTGGACCCATTATTTTTTTGTATTACCCAAGGAAATGAACATTAAGAAATGGTTTCCTGGATTGAACTGCTGCTGCTAAGTCGCTTCAGTCATGTCTGACTCTGTGCGACCCCATAGACAGAAGCTCACCAGGCTCCCCTGTCCCTGGGATTCTCCAGGCAAGAACACTGGAGTGGGTTGCCATTTCCTTCTCCAATGCATGAAAGTGAAAAGTGAAAGTGAAGTCGCTCAGTCATATCTGACTCTTATCGACCCCATGGATTGCAGCCTACCAGGCTCTTCCATCCATGGGATTTTCCAGGCAAAAGTACTGGGGTGGGGTGCCATTGCCAGGAACTACAAATCAGTTCAGTCTTACTGTTTTGGGGTTACCACAACATATTAAAATCCTTTCATAGCTATATTCAATGATCTTGACTCTCTGTTTTATTTTGGTTATGAGGCTATAGAAGCCCACAGCAATTCTTTTTTTCCCATCAGCTGACAGATGATTTGGTGGGTGATAGCACAAAGCTAAAAAGGATATTCACATATTTCAAAATCAGCAGCTGCATGGAGTTCCTGTCTGTTGCCATCCTCCCATGGCTTCAGTAATGAGACTGCTGTATTGATAGATACAATGAAGCTCTTCATGGAAAGTTCACCTGTAGTCCTCATCACTGATGGTCAACTATTCTTGCGTTAGATACAATTCTTCTCCAGGTCCTCAGTCCAACAGCTAAATGCCAGTATTAAACAGGTTAAGTATTAATTAGTAATACTTAAGTGTGTGTGTGTGTGCCTGCTTAGCCACTCAGTCATATCTGACTCTTTGGGACCCCGTGGACTTTAGCCTGCCAGGCTCCTCTCTCCATGGGGATTTTCCAAGGCAAGAATACTAGAAAGTGTAGTGTGCAAGTGTTAGTCACTTAGTCATGTCCGACTCTTGTGACCCCAACCTATCAGGCTCCTTGGTCCTTGGGATTCTCCAGGCAAGAATACTGGAGGAGGTTGTGATTTCCTTTTCCAGGGGATCGTCCCAACCCAGGGATCGAACCTGGGTCTCCCACACAGCAGGCAGATTCTTTATCTTCTGCTATTCTCTTCTCCAGGGTAACTTCCTGATCCAGGAATTGAATAGAGTTCTCCTGCATTGTAAGCAGATTCTTTACCAGCTGAACTACCAGGGAAGCTTAAGTATCAAGTATTAAATATTAATATTTAAGTATCAATTATTAATGAGGAAAGTGAAGAAGCAGAGGGAGAAGAGGTAGAAAATGTGGAATCCCCTTTCCTCTTCCTCACAACTAGTTGCTTACTCACTCCCACACACAAGGCAACAGGGCATGAATATTCAGGATTTATATAGAGATATGAGTTTACACTAACAGCTTCACAGTTATGACCTAGGACATGTGCAAGAGCCTTCAGTTCTTTGCTATATAGATATTTCTAGGTAATGGAAAGAATAGTTATTAGACATTATAAAATCTCACAATAAGACAGCAGAGTCAATGAGTTGCTGGATTTAGGTAGGACTTGAACATGAACATCACCAGATGGTCAACACAACAATCAGATTGATTATGTTTTTTGCAGCCAAAGACAGAGCTCTATACAGTCAACAAAAACAAGACCAGGAGCTGACTGTGGCTCACATCATGAACTCCTTATTACCAAATTTAGACTTAACTTGAAGAAAGTAGGGAAAACCACTAGACCATTCAGGTATAACCTAAATCAAATCCCTTATGATTAACAGTGGAAGTGAGAAATAGATTTAGGGCCTAGATCTGATAGAGTGCCTGATGAACTATTGAATGAGGTTTGTGACATTGTACAGGAGACAGGGATCAAGACCATCCCCATGGAAAAGAAATGCAAAAAAGCAAAATGGCTGACTGGGGAGGCCTTACAAATAGCTGTGAAAAGAAGAGAAGCAAAAAAGTAAAGGAGAAAAGGAAAGATATAAGCACCTGAATGCAGAGTTCCAAAGAATAGCAAGAAGAGATAAGAAAGCCTTCTTCAGCAATCAATGCAAAGAAATAGAGGAAAACAACAGAATGGGAAAGACTAGAGACTCTTCAAGAAAATTAGAGATACCAAGGGAACATTTCATGCAAAGATGGGCTCCATAAAGGACAGAAATGGTATGGACCTAACAGAAGCAGAAGATATTAAGAAGAGGTGGCAAGAATACACAGAAGAACTGTACAAAAAAGATTTTCATGACCCAGATAATCACGATGGTGTGATCACTCACCTAGAGCCAGACATCCTGGAATGTGAAGTCAAGTGGGCCTTAGAAAGCATCACTATGAACAAAGCTAGTGGAGGTGATGGAATTCCCATTGAGCTCTTTCAAATCCTGAAAGATGATGCTGTGAAAGTACTGCACTCAATACGTCAGGAAATTTGGAAAACTCAGCAGTGGCCACAGGGTTGGAAAAGGTCAGTTTTCTTTCCAATCCCAAAGAAAGGCAACGCCAAAGAATGCTCAAACTACCGCACAATTGCACTCATCTCACATTCTAGTAAAGTAATGCTCAAAATTCTCCAAGCCAGGCTTCAGCAATATGTGAACTGTGAACTTCCTGATGTTCAACCTGGTTTTAGAAAAGGCAGAGGAACCAGAGACCAAATTACCAATATCTGTTGGATCATCGAAGAAGCAAGAAAGTTCTAGAAAAACATCTATTTCTGCTTTATTGACTATGCCAAAGCCTTTGACTTTGTGGATCACAATAAACTGTGGAAGATTCTTAAAGAGATGGGGATACCAGACCACCTGACCTGCCTCTTGAGAAACCTGTATGCAGGTCAGGAAGCCACAGTTAGAACTGGACATGGAACAACAGACTGATTCCAAATAGGAAAAGGAGTCTGTCAAAGCTGTATATTGTCACCCTGCTTATTTAACTTCTATGCAGAGTACATCATGAGAAATGCTGGGCTGGAAGAAGCACAAGCTGGAATCAAGATTGCCAGGATATCAATAACCTCAGATATGCAGATGACACCACCCTTATGGCAGAAAGTGAAGAGCAACTCAAAAGCCTCTTGATGAAAGTGAAAGCGGAGAGTGAAAAAGTTGGCTTAAAGCTCAACATTAAGAAAACGAAGATCATGGCATCCGGTCCCATCACTTCATGGCAAATAGATGGGGAAGCAATGCTAACAGTGACAGACTTTATTTTTTTGGCCTCCAAAACCACTGCAGATGGTGACTGCAGCCATGAAATTAAAAGACACTCACTCCTTGGAAGGAAATTTATGACCAACCTAGATAGCATATTCAAAAGCAGAAACATTACTTTGCCAACACAGGTCTGTCTAGTCAAGGCTATGGTCTTTCCTGTGGTCATGTATGGATGTGAGAGTTGGACTGTGAAGAAGGCTGAGTGCCGAAGAATTGATGCTTTTGAACTGTGGTGTTGGATAAGACTGGAGAATCCAACCAGTCCATTCTGAAAGAGATCAGCCCTGGGATTTCTTTGGAAGGGATGATGCTAAAGCTGAAACTCCAATACTTTGGCCACCTCATGCGAAGAGTTGACTCATTGGAAAAGACTCTAATGCTTGGGAGGGATTGGGGGCAGGAGGAGTAGGGGACGACAGAGGATGAGATGGCTGGATGGCATCACTGACTCGATGGATGTGAGTCTGAGGGACCTCCGGGAGTTGGTGATGGACAGGGAGGCCTGGCGTGCTGCGATTCATGGGGTCGCAAAGAGTCGGATATGACTGAGCAACTGAACTGAACTGAAAGTGAAAGTGTTAGTCATTTAGTCATGTCTGACTCTTTGTGAATCCATAGACTGTAACCCACCAGGCTCTTCTCTCCATGTTCTTCAGGCAAGAATACTGAAGTGGGTCGCCATTCCCTTCTCCAGGAGATTTTCTCGACCCAGGAATGGACCTGGGTCTCCTGCATTGCAGGCAGATTCTTTACCATCTGAGCCACCAGGGAAGCCTGTAATGCCTGTTCTTCAAAGTGGAGGAACTAGAACCTCTGGTAGCTAGCAGTTCTTAGAGACTTTCAGGCACTTCCCCAGTGGCTCAACAGGTAACGAATCCACCTACAATCCATGAGAGACCTCCAATTATTATTTGAGAGGAAGAAAGGAGAGATTCACAGAAGATCCAGACCACTAGGACTGTGAAAGCTTACTAACAGTGTAGTTGGTGCAAAATGGCAGCTATTTCAAGGGCAGATATCTCACACGGTGATGTGAAATGCTGGTTAGCAAATGGTCAGCTTCTTCAAAATTTATACTCAGGAACTAGGTGGACAGCTTCAAATTCTAGATAGGAGACTCAGGAATTATGACAGAAATCTGGGTAGATAAGAACTATGAGTTAACTTAATCCAGCCCCCAATTATTTTGGAATTGAGGGACCTGTCTCAGAATAGAATCAGTTATAACTCTCTACCTAACAGTTGAAGGAAGGACAGATTAGGTGGTACAAAGATCTGAAATTAAACTTACAACCTAGGGTGGTCAAGCTCTGAGCTAACAAGTTCAGGCATAATTCATCATCTGCCCATTAATAAGAACATAGTATTCTAGGGTTATTACAACAGAGAAGCATTTGGCCTGAGAGAATTTTAAAAAGAACCTGATGGGAGAGTCTTATATGGGGGCATGAAAAATTTAAGAAAGCATCTTATTTAGAGATTCAAATATGTATTCAGTTCAGTTCAGTCACTCAGTCATGTCCAACTCTTTGCGACCCATGAATCGCAGCATGCCAGGCCTCCTTGTCCATCACCAACTCCCGAGGTTTACTCAGACTCACATCCATCGAGTCAGTGATGCCATCCAGCCATCTCATCCTCTGTCGTCCCCTTCTCCTCCTGTCCCCAATCCCTCCCAGCATCAGAGTCTTTTCCAATGAGTCAACTCTTCCCATGAGGTGGCCAAAGTACTGGACTATCAGCTTTAGCATCATTCCTTCCAAAGAAATCCCAGGGCTGATCTCTTTCAGAATGGACTGGTTAGATCTCCTTGCAGTCCAAGGGTATTTCAAGAGTCTTCTCCAATACCACAGTTCAAAAGCATCAATTCTTTGGCACTCAGCTTTCTCACAGTCGAACTCTCACATCCATACATGACCACTGGAAACACCATAGCCTTAACTAGATGGACCTTTGTTGGCAAAGTAATATCTCTGCTTTTGAATATGCTATCTAGGTTGGTCATAACTTTTCTTCCAAGGAGTAAACATCTTTTAATTTCATGGCTGGAGTCACCATCTGCAGTGATTTTTGCAAACCCCCTCTTCCAATAACACAAGTCTCTACACATGGACATCACCAGATGGTCAACACCGAAATCAGACTGATTATATTCTTTGCAGCCAAAGATGGAGAAGCTCTATATAGTCAACAAAAACAAGACCAGGAGCTGACTGTGGCTCAGATCATGAACTCCTTATTGCCAAATATGTATTAATATAGACATAAAATGTTGACTTCAGTTACACTGATATTCAAGAATGGGCTATATTCTTATAAAATACTCTGAAAAGGACAAGGAAGGGTTCTCAATTCTTAGTTCACCAGACTGGCTTTTAGGCAAAGTGAAAACAAATAGAAGAATACAGGACTCCACGAATATGACACAAAGACAAACAGACATCAGAGGGTTTAAAGCCAAATCCCACATTACTAAACTTTTCATAAATGTTTTGATTCTGATCATTTTAGAAACTTGATGCAATTCTGAAAACTGAAGTGATCTAAGTTGTTAGAAGTATTTATTATAAAGTCTAGACATAAGGCAGAGTCTAATATTAATAATCATCATCATTATGATCAAAATTGTAGTCACACGTGCTTTTCACAAAGCATTTCATACTATTTGAGTCAAGAGTATGAGTTTCACTATGCTTTTTCTATATTCAAAAGAAAAAGTCCCATGGCCACTAGAGTGCTGCAAGAGTCTGTCACACATAATTAGAAAACTCAACAGAGTTTGGAAACAAAATGAAGATTATGTAGTAGAATATTTAGCATACTAAATTATTTCTTTAATTTTCATGAACATTTAGACACAAAGAAAATGTGTGATAACTCTCTGTGAAAATGTTCCTATTATTGAAAATACAGCTCAATAGGTCAATTTAGAAAACATCAATTTAAATCCACATTTTAAAACACATGTGAATTATGCAACATGAGATGCTTTTGATTTTTCACTTAGGTCACACCGGAATCCAGTCTTTTAACATATTTATGAGTAAATTACATTTCAAAGAATATCTCTGGACTTGTATAGTTTTCACAAGTAAAGGGATTTCAACTTGGGGTACTGCTCTGTTACTATTGGACTTAACTGCCTTTCTAAGTAGTTGTCTGATGGACAAATTCAGAACATTACTATATTGAATATTACTAAGTAATTGCTGAGGATAGGGTGATTTTTCCACAGCAAAATCAATCTTACAAACTTCCTCACATACAAAACTCTGCTTACCTTTTATTTACTCAGTGGCAGAAAATAACTCCCTGGATGGTCTGTTTGAATATTCTTTCACTTTTCATTACACTCCTGATCTATTTGACTCAGTCCTGGATTCCAATACTGCATACCATTTTTATATGATAGATTATTGAAGAAAACAGAAATACATTTTCCAGACAGTAGGAAGTAATACTGTGTATATGCATACATGTATACATAAGGTATGAGCCCTTCATATGTGGTGATTGTATGTTTACATAGCATATATACATTTCACTTGTAATGGTTACATATCCCCAAAATGTAGGAGACTATCTTTGTGCAAACTCAGTGTAGTTATTTTTTTTCAATAAGCAGATTCACCTTTTCTCTCACCATTGTTGATGAGACTCCCTATAGAGAACTAACTTTGACACTATCAATATAAACCAGCTAGTATAGTTCTTCAAATGGAATCCCTTGTACCCATCAATGACAGAATGTGTGGAAAATTTATTTCATAGCTCAGAGAATTTCTGTGTCATCTTGACTTTTATGTGTCCAGATTCTTTATTCTGCTTTTCAGATTGCTTTGCTTATTCCTATAAGCTTCTTGCACTCAGTAAATGAATTTAGTTTCTCAGCTGGGCTCAAGAGATCTATTCTTATATTTTTCTCATCTATCTTAATTCCTTAAGGGTTGACTACACTTATTCACTGCTAACATATTATCAGGGGATTTTCACCTTTTCCAAGAGATATCAAGATGTGCATTTTATGATATGCCAATAATACTTATGGGAACAACTATAATTTTATTACTCCAGAACTTTCATGGAAGTTACATTCTATTTCTAATCATTATTCTTAGTGTAACCCTTGATTAAAAGTTTCCCTTTCATTTCACAATGCTGTTTTAAGTATAAAAATTGGGTTAATATCATTATACAGTTTTGTCAATGTAATCAAGTTTCAGTGAGTTATGATGGTCTAATATGGATTCTTCCTTTCTTCATCTAGTATCTTTCCTTTTGTTAGTTCTCTGAACTTGGTGCCTTTAGAAGGTGAGCAAGATAAAGACTGAAACTGCTGCTTATCTAATGCAATTCACTGGAAACCCTGATAAGTTTTGGTGAGTATGGAAATAATTATCTGTGGAAAAGAAGGTTTGACAGTTATGAAATATATGTCTATTTATGATCCAAAAGCTTTCTCCTCTTACTTCAAGTGATAATTTTTATTGTAAATAAATTTAAATGATGTTTATTTCTGTTTAATTATGAATTTAATGGCCACTATAACTTGTATACTTAGCAATTCTAACTCCTTGAACTTGAAATATTTAAGTTTTCAGGATTAAAGAAAACACTTTAAATATAATTTATGTTGCACTTACCCTATAATTGATACATGAATACATAAAAATAAAATAAATAAAATCTAATTCTATGAGAGTACTTTATATATTGTAATGATTATTTATCCAAAATTAAATCATATAAAATTATATTTACTACATAACTTTAGACAAAGTTTTAGAATATGCATTGTAAGTAAAGCATTGCATCAAGAAAATGAGAAGAAAACCACAGACTGAGACAAAATAGTTGCAAATGAAACATCTGATAAAGTACTGCTATCCAAAATATACAAAGAATGCTAAAAACTCAACAATAAGAAAAAGAACAACTGGATTTTTAAAAATGGGCAAAAAGCTTGAAAATATACGTCACCTCAAAAGATACAAGGATGGCAAGAAATCATATGAAGAGGTATTCAACACTACATTAGGAATTGTAAGTTAAAACAACAATGAGATTCCACTACACATGTATTAGAATGGCAAAAATCCAGAACACTGACTACGTAGTATGCTGGTGAGGATGTGAGCAACAAGAACGCCCATTCACTGCTGATGAGAATGAAGATGACACTGCTGCTGTGGAAGACAGATTGGCAATTTCTATAAACTTAACGTTTTCTTACTATATGATTCGGCAATTGCACTCCTGTGTATTTACCCACGTAAACTGAAAATATATTTCTACCCCCAAAACCTGTACATGGATGTTTACAGAAGCTTTATTCATAATTCAGAGAAGGCAATGGCACCCCACTCCAGTACTCTTGCCTGGAAAATCCCATGGATGGAGGAGCCTGGTAGGCTGCAGTCCATGGGGGTGCTAAGAGTCGGGCACAACTGAGCGACTTCCCTTTCACTTTTCACTTTCATGTATTGGAGAAGGAAATGGGAACCCACTCCAGTGTTCTTGCCTGGAGAATCCCAGGGATGGGGAAGCCTGGTGGGCTGCCGTCTATGGGGTCAAACAGAGTCAGACACGATGGAAATGACTTAGCAGTATTCATAATTACCAAAATTTGAAAGCAACTAAGACAGTCTTCTATAAATGAATGGATGAATAAACTGTGCTATATTGAGACATTAAGTGAAACAAAAAGGAATAAGTGATGCATAAAGACTTTCTCAGAAAAATAAAAAAGGAATTTGTTACCAGTAGACCTGCCTTGTATGAAACAGAAAAAGAAATTTTTAGAGAGAAAGAAAATGATGAATCAGAAACCTGAACTATGTAAAGTAAGGAAGAACCTCAAACATGGAATAAAGTGTTTTGCTTTGTTTTTTTTCCTTGCTGCACAGCTTACAAGATCTTAGTTCCCCAAACAGATATCAAACCCAGGTCGTGGCAGTAAAAATGCTGAGTCTGAACCATTGGACCACCAGAGAATTTTCAGAATAAATGAAGATTAAATATACCTTTTGTTTTTTATATTCTTACTTGGTCTAACTGATAAAAATTTGTTCAAAATATAATAGCAATAATACATTTGAATATATAAATGCTGCTGCTGCTGCTAAGTCGCTTCAGTTGTGTCCGACTCTGTGCGACCCCATAGATGGCAGCCCATCAGGCTCCCCCGTCCCTGGGATTCTCCAGGCAAGAACACTGGAGCGGGCTGCCATTTCCTTCTCCAAGGCATGAAAGTGAAAAGTGAAAGTGAAGTCGCTCAGTCATGTCAGACTGTTAGCGACCCCATGGACTGCAGCCCACCAGGCTCCTCTGTCCATGGGATTTTCCAGGCAAGAGTACTGGAGTGGGGTGCCATTGCCTTCTCCTATATATATATATGCTAGTAGATACCTATATGCTTATGTATAAGTGAAATGAATAAAGTAATACAAGTGCTGGAAAGGGGGTATTAGAATTTTTTATTTTAAGGTTCTTACCCATAAAGTGCTATGATTTTTAGAAAGTAGGAGATATTAATTGAAAATAGACATTATGAATCCTCTGCTGCTGCTGCTGCTAAGTCGCTTCAGTCGTGTCCAACTCTGTGCAACCCCATAGACAGAAGCTCACCAGGCTCCCCCGTCCCTGGGATTCTCCAGGCAAGAACACTGGAGTGGGTTGCCATTTCCTTCTCCAATGCATGAAAGTGAAAAGTGAAAGTGAAGTCACTCAGTCGTGTCCGACTTTTAGCGACCCCATGGACTGGAGCCCACCAGGCTCCTCCATCCATGGGATTTTCCAGGCAAGAGTACTGGGGTGGGGTGCCATTGCCTTCCCCGATGAATCCTCTAGACACCACCAAAAGTAGGGGTGGCCTGGGAAGTACAACAACTAATGTTTTAAGAAAGAAGAGAAAAACATAAACATATAAATTGCTCAATTACAACCACAAAGGAAGAATAAAAGTAGAAGGCAAAAATATAAAGAAGAAGAGCAACAAATAAAAAATAAAAATAATAATAATATGGGAAATATTAATTGCAATATATAGAAATCCTTTGAATGTCACCAGTTTAATGTACCAATTAAAAGAGATTGTCAGAGTGGATTAAAAACAAGACCTAACTTTGTGTTGTCTACAAGAAACCCACTTTAACTATAAATACTTCTGTAGATTAAAAGTAAACATATGAAGAGAGATATAATTAAAAGACAGTGGACACTAATTAAAAGACAGTGAAACAGTTATATTAATTTTAGACTGAGCAGGTTTCATACCAAGGAAAGTTATCAGGGCTAAAGAGTGGCATTACATAATGATAAAGGAGTCAATTCTCCAAGAAGACATAATAATACTTAATGTGTACACAACTAACAACAAAGCATCAAAACATTAAGATAAAAATTAGTAAAATTACAAGGAAACACAAATGAATCCTCTATTAGAGTTGGAGATTTCAACACACTTCTATCAGAAATGGACAGAGTCAGAAGGCAGACAATCAATAAAGACATAGTTAAGCGCAACAATATCACTAGTTGACTGGATATAGTGGACATCTATAGAGTATTTCATCCAAGAGTAGCAGAATGCACATTCTTCTCAAGCTCACATAGGACATCCTGGGCCACAGGCAGGCCTTAACTTATCTAAAATAATAGAAATCAGGGACTTCCCTAATGGTACAGTGGTTAAGACTCTCCCTTTCAGTGCAGGGGACGTGGGTTTGATCCCTGGTCAGAGAGCTAAGATCCCACATGCCTCAAGGCTAGAAAGCAAGCCATAAAACAGAATCACTATTGTAACAACTGCAATAAGTACTTCAAAAATGGCCCACATTAAAAAAAAAAAAAAAGAACTTAAAAAAAATAGAAATTGTATAATGGTTGTTCTCAGACTACAATAGAATTAAATTACAAATTGAAGATAGCTTGGAAAATCTCCAAATACTTGGAAATTAAAACATACACCTTAAACAATGTATGGGTCAAAAAGAGAAATATTAAGATAAATTCTCAAAAATACTATATATCATAAACCAAGTGAAAACAGACATCAAAATTTGCAGGATGCAGCGAAAGTAGTGCTGGAAAATTTTATAGCATTAAAAGTCTGTATTAAAGAATAAGAAATCTATAAAATCAGTCATCTAACTTTCTACCATAGAAAACTAGAAAGTAAAAGAAAAAAAAAATCCAAAGTAAACAGAAGAAAAGAAATAGTAAAAAAATAGAGGTGACAGTAATTGAAGTTGAAAACAGGAAAGCAGTGGAGGAAATCAATGAAACCAAAAGTTGGTCCCTTGAAAACATCAATAAAGAAATAAGGCTCTATCAGGTTAACTAAGAAAAAAAAAAAAGAGGGTACAAATTACCAATATTTGTAATAAAAGAAGAAACACCACTACAGATTCCATAAACATTAAAAGGAAAATAGCAAATTCTATGAATAACTCTATACCCACAAATTTGATAACCCATATGAAATGTATCAATTCCTTCAATGATACAATATTCCAAAACTCACACATAATGAAACAGATAATCTGAATAGGACTCCTGCTGCTGCTGCTGCTGCTAAGTCACTTCAGTCATGTCCAACTCTGTGCAACCCCATCAATGGCAGCCCACCAGGCTCCCCCGTCCCTGGGATTCTCTAGGCAAGAAGACTGGAGTGGATTGCCATTTCCTTCTCCAATACATGAAAGTGAAAAGTCAAAGTGAAGTCGCTCAGTCATGTCCAACTCTTAGTGACCCCATGGACTGCAGCCTACCAGGCTCCTCCATTCATGGGATTTTCCAGGCAAGAGTACTGGAGTGGGGTGCCATTGCCTTCTCCGAATAGGACTCTACCTATTTAAAAACTTAGTAACTTTAGAAACAAAAAAATATTAGCCCCAGTGGTTCACTGGTGAATTCTACCAAACTTTTAAGAAAGAATTATAGAAATTCTCAACACTTACAGTAATCCTTATGTATCCAGGGGATTTGTTTCAGGACTCTGGAAAATATTAAAATGAGATGTTAAAGTCCTTTATTTAGAACATTGTATTTTCATATAACTTACACACATCGTCCAGTATATATTAAATCATTTCTAGATTATAATACCTAATGCAATGTAAATGCTATGAATGCATATACCTTGTTTTATTGTGCTTTACTTTATTGTAGTTTGCAGGCATTGTGTTTTTTACAAATTGAAGGTTTGGGACAATCATACATTAAAAAAGACTATTAATAGCATTTTTTCAGCAGTATCTGCTCACTGTATATCTCTGTGGCACATTTTGGTAACTTTCAACAATTTTTCAAACATTTTCATTTCTACTTTGTTATGATGATATGTGATAATTCATCTTTGTTGTTTCAGTTCTGTTCAGTTCAGTCGCTCAGTTCTGTCTGACTCTTTGTGACCCCATGAAGCAGAGCATGCCAGGCCTCCCTGTCCATCACCAACTCCTGGAGTTCACTCAAACTCATGTCCATCGAGTTAGTGATGACATCCAGCCATCTAATCCTCTGTTGTCCCCTTCTCCTCCTGCTCCCAATCCCTCCCAGCATCAGGGTCTTTTCCAATGAGTCAACTCTTCACATGAGGTGGCCAAAGCATTGAAGTTTCAGCTTCACCATCAGTCCCTCCAATGAACACCCAGAACTGATCTCCTTTAGGATGGACTGGTTGGATCTCCTTACAGTCCAAGGGACTCTCAAGAGTCTTCTCCAACACCACAGTTCAAAAGCATCAATTCTTCGGCATTCAGCTTTCTTCACAGTCCAACTCTCATATCCATACTTTACCACTGGAAAAACCATAGCCTTAACTAGACGGACCTTTGTTGGCAAAGTAATCTCTCTGCTTTTCAATATGCTATCTAGGTTGGTCATAACTTTCCTTCCAAAGAGTAAGTGTCTTTTAATTTCACGGCTGCAGTCACCATCTGCAGTGGTTTTGGAGCCCCCAGAAATAAAGTCTGACACTGTTTCCACTGTTTCCCCATCTATTTCCCATGAAGTGACTGGACCAGAAGCCATGGTCTTTGTTTTCTGAATGTTGAGCTTTAAGCCAGCTTTTTCACTCTCCACTTTCACTTTCATCAAGAGGCTTTTTAGTTCCTCTTCACTTTCTGCCATAAAGGTGGTGTCATCTGCATATCTGAGGTTATTGATATTTTTCCTGGCAATCTTAATTCCAGCTTGTGCTTCTTCCAGCCCAGCATTTCTCATGATGTACTCTGCATATAAGTTAAATAAATATGGTGACAATATACAGCCTTGACGAATTCCTTTTCCTATTTGGAACCAGTCTGTTGTTCCATGTTCAGTTCTAACTGTTGCTTCCTGACCTGCATATAGGTTTCTCAAGAAGCAGGTCAGGTGGTCTGTACTATTGCAAAAAGATTATGACTTGCTGAACACTCAGATGATGGTTAATGTTTTTTAGCAATAGAGTATTTTTAAAATAAGTTAAATACTTTTTATAATAAAATGCTACTGCACATTTAATAGACTACTGCATAATCATAACTTTTATATGTACTGGGAAACCAAAAAATTTATAGGACTTACTATATTGCACTTTATGGCAGTGGTCTTGAACCAAATCCACAATATCTTTTAGGTATGCTTTTAAATAGCTTTAAACCCCATATAAATGCTATTAAATAGTTGCCAGGATACAGAAAGTTCAAGTTTTGTTTGGGAAAACTTTCAGGAATTTTTAAAAATAATTTGGATCTTCAGTTACTTGAATCCATGGGTGTAGAACCTACAGATACAATTCTCTGCTTTAGAATATAGAAGCAGAGAGAATATTACCCAACTCATTCTATGCAGGCAGTATTACCCTAAAACCAAAGCTTGGGACAAAATGTAACAAGAAAACAAAACCATAGGTTAACATCTCTCATGTATATAAAATAAAAATAAGTCCTCAACAAAATATTAGAATATTGATTTCAACAACATATAAAGAGGAATATAATACTACCAACAAGTGGTTTATCCTAGGTATGTAAGACTGGTTCAACATTAAAATATGCATTAACATAATTCTTATTAACAAGCTGAAGAACAAACACATGATGATATGAGTCAATACAGAAAAAACATTTTACAAAATCCACCACCTGTCCATGATAAAAATTCTCAGTAAACAGAAATAAACTTCCTCAACTTGATAAGAAACACCTATGAAAAACCTAGTCTAACATTACAGCTCATGGTAAGAAACAAGAAGCTTTCCCACTAGTATCACGAATAAAGCAGGATGTCCCTTACCACTGCTTTTCAACATTGTGCTGGAAGTTCTAACTAATGTAATAAGATAATAAAAGGAAATAAAATGTATACATGTTGGGAATGAAAAACGTGTTTTTGTTCACAGATGACATGATGACATCATTATCGATGCAGAAAATCCAAAGAATCAACCAAAAACACTCCTAAAAAATACTAGAACTTTATAGCCAAGTTGCTGGATGTAAGGTTAATAAACAAAATTTGATTCTTTTCCTCTACATTGGCAGTGAACAAGTGCAAATTGAAATTAAGAACAGTATACCAAAAAAAAAGAAATACGTATAAATCTAACAAAATACATACATGGTCTATACAAGGTTAACTACAATATCCTGATAAAGAAATGAAAGGAGAATTAAATAAATGAGATATTTTACATTCATGAATAAAATGATTCAACTTTATCAAGATGTCTGTTTTTCCAGTTTGATAGGGGTTTCCAATACAATCCCAATCAGAATCCCAGCAAGTAATTTTTTTAAAAATATTGACAAAGTGATTCTCAAGTTTGTATGTAGAGTCAAATGACCCATCAGACCCAACAAAATATTGAAGGAGGTCTGATGCTATACAACTTCAACACATACTACACATTAATCAAGACTGTGACATGGGTAAAAGAATAGATAAAAAAATCAATGGAACATGATAGAGTTCAAAAATAGACCCATGTAAATATAGTCAACGTCTCTCTGACAAAAAGCAAACGCAATACTATGTAGCAAAGACAGTCTAATCAACAAAGGATGCTGGAACAACTGCCTATTCAAATGCCAAAAAAAAAAAAAAAATGTAGACACAGATCTTGCACCCACAAAAATAAACTCAAAACATATCACAGACTTAAATGTAAGATGCAAAATTATAAAACTTCTAAAAAGTAAATTAGGAGAAAATCTAAATGATCTTGGGTGTGGTGATCACATTTTAGATGCAATTCCAGAGCCCTATCAGCATGGCACTATAAACATTTTGATTTTGGACTTTTAGCCTCCAAAACTATTGAGAAAATGAATTTCTGTTGTCTTTGTTGTCTTAAGCCATCCAGTTTGTGTTATAACAACTAAGAAACTAACACCAGTCAGAGCAATTAGGAGTCTCTAAGTCATATCTCTTAGGGCCTTGTAGATTACCTGTATTATGACAGTCCATTTCCATTTGACTGTCTAAAATTACCCCTACCAGAGTATATCATTGGAGAAGGAAATGGCAACCCACTCCAGTGTTCTTGCCTGGAGAATCCCAGGGACGGGGGAGCCTGGTGGGCTGCTGTTTATGGAGTCGCAGAGTCGGACACAACTGAAGCGACTTAGCAGCAGCAGTAGCAGAGTATATCATAGTAAAAGAAACATTCTAGGCATTTTTGTAGACTTTCTTTTACGTGCTGAATGAATGACTGCAACATCAAAGGAAAAAAGAAAAGGAAAGGAAAAAAATCTTCAATAAGTCTCTTAAATAACAACTGACATTATCAAGGGGTTGTTTTGAGCAAACAATTCTTCTGTAACTTTACTTCCATTATTTAACTCAATCTCCAAAGATGCCTGAGTTTGATTTCTTTTGAAAATAAGGAGATAATTACGACTTTATTTCCATGTTATATAGATTAGAAATTATGAAGCAAACTATTTGCCTTGCAATGCTAGAGCCATTGGGACTTGAATCCAGACAGCAAGACTAGTGAGACTGAGCTCTGAATGGCTATATTATAAAGTATAATACTCTTTTTCTTATTAATTACTCTGTGTTCTCTGCACTAAATGTATGTTCCATGAGGGCAGGTATTTTTGTCTCATTCATTCATTTCTATAACCTCAAAACCTATATAAGTGCTTGACACATAGTAGGTGTTCAATCAATATTCAGTGAAAGAATTAATAAATCAATGCATAAGTCAACAGTCTTGCAATAACATCCTAAGATGAATTAATAGAAATAAAATACTCTAGAGCTAAATATATTTGACAGGGTACCATTGCTTCTGGAAGTTTTCATAGTATCTTAATGTTCAGGATTTAGTTAGATCAACAGGCTTAAAGTCAAGTTGTATGTCAGTTACTACGTGATCTTCAAAAAGTCATTACTCCAAGGTCTGTAATTAGAATGTACATTTCTTGCAATTGTGAGAATTAAATGAGATATTTGTATGTGTTAATTCTTGTAAATTTAAAAATATCATGTGTTTCATAACTCAAAATTTTAAGGCATTTTCTTTTATTAGTTTTACAAGCCATAAGATTTACTTAGTGTCCTTTTACAAAACATTCTCAGTATCCTGACATACCTTTTTGCACAGAAAAATCTTGTTCTTTGGTTTTCATAATGACATTATTTTGATCAGTTAACCAAAACTTGACTTATTCACAAAGTCTTATAATAGTTTTGTAACTACATCAAACATCACAGTAAGTAGAACAGTGGTCCAGAAAACTCAGTGGTACCACATTTCTTGATATTGCAAAATAATCTAACTCAGATTTATCTTTTTCTGACTAGTGTAAAATTTTCATAAAGAATTAGCTAGTCAGAAATATTCTGTGAAAAACAAATATTACCCAGTGATTTACAGAGTCCACTGCATGAGACTAGAAACTAGATGTACAATTTATTATTTACAGAATTTTTATTGTGAAGAATTTATTATAACCAAATAAAACACAACTAGCTAGAATATCTATCTGCTAGGACATGAAATTATTTATAATTATATCCAAATTGATTTCATATTTACAGTCAAACAGTGGAGAGAAGAACTTTGTTTTCAAATCCTATCTGTATGAGCCTAAGCAAATTAACTGATGTATTTGAAACTTAGCATCCTAATAGTCTTAGTGTAAGCATAATGATACCTATTTTGCAAGGAGTTTCTATAGATTAGATAAGGAAGTATATGTAAATGTACCTATCATTGTAACTGTCCTGTAGAAGTCATCCAAAAATATTCCTTTCCTTTCCTGCTCACTCACTATCTCGTTCTCTTTTAACATTTTATTTCAAATTTTAACTATATATTAATGCTTAGTTTTGAAGTTATTTTAGTAACATTGTCTTTAGGGTGAAATAAGAATAAAACAAAATATGTGGCCAAGAATAGTTTACCTTTCCCACATTCATCTTGACTACTACCATTTCCAATTCACATAATCTTATAGTTTTCAAGTAAACTTAATAGTTATAAGTACTTTTACACATAACTTTGTCATTACAATATCATAGCACTGTGAAATATATATTAACTACAAGATAAAGAAATCAAAATTCAAAGATTTAATAAGAGAAAATGCCTGGCAGTGAAATGAATGAGAAAGAGGCAATGGGTATAAAGTACTACTATATAAAGATGTGCTATGTCATAGAGAACATCTGCCACAGTGTCTGTTAGTTCTACACTTTAGGACTTTTAAATATGTGAAATAAATTCTACCAATTAAGACCATAAGTAACAAATCCTTGAACAAGATAAATGTTTAATTTTCTTTCTTCTTAAACAACAAGTAGATGTTTATGGATTGGTATGGAGTCTCCATGAGTTATCAGAAATACAGTCTTTAGCTATCTTACCATCTTTAGTCCAGGAAGTTTCTTTCTAATGCAGTATTTTAGCCTTAGATGGCTGTTGAGAAATCCTGTCTGAATTCTGAGCACAAGTGGTTTTAGGAAGACACCAGCACAGTACATGAACAATCTTAACATCCTTTCATTAGACTATTACCCAATAATTTCTTATCTTACTTTAGTGTCCACTTTGAATTACATAGGAGGATGGAAAATTATCATTTAACTGAGCACATTGCTCCCCATATAATACCAGAATCCTATTGAGAGGAAAAAATGTAAAATTGTTATTGTAAAGGCAAGATGACTGTCTCTGAGGATTGATGCTTATTTACTGGAAATGCAACATATAACAGGGTTCTAAATAGTGGCATAAGAAACTTCCATCAAGTAGTATTAAGGGAAAGAATATGGACTGTCACCCCAATCAGCCAAGTCAGGTACCAACTTCATTGATTTAGACTTCTTTCCATTACTGTGATTTTTTATTCTCCACCATTTAAGCATCTTTAATGAAATTGACAGGAAAACTTCATTAACTTTCATTTAATTAACCTTATCTGATAATTAATAAAAAATGTTTCACCCTCCACTTATAATTACAGAATTAGATAATAAAGTTCACTCTGATTTTCATTATTCCATACCATCACAATTCAATTATTACCTTCTAACAATATGTATTTCAAACCAGGGTATAACATCAATATTTCTAGAACTTGATTCAATAACTTAAAAGTTTTGTTTCCTTGTTTGATCGTTATTATGTTTTGCACTTATTAACCATTTCTACCTCAGCAATGCAAGCATGCTCAGTCATAGACTCTTTGTGACCCAATGGACTGTAGCTATGTAGGCTCCTCTGTCCACAGAATTTTCCAGTTAAGAATACTGGAGTGGGTTGCCATTTCCTCATACGGGGGATCCTCCCAACCCAGGGATGAAACTCCAATCTCTTGCATCTCCTGGATTGGTAGGTGCATTCTTTACCATGGAGCTACCTGGGAAGCCCTGAAATAATGTGTACCATGAAGGAATTATGGTCCATGATCCAACATCCGCTGGATCATGGAAAAAGCAAGAGAGTTCCAGAAAAACATCTATTTCTGCTTTATTGACTATGCCAAAGCCTTTGACTGTGTGGATCACAATAAACTATGGAAAATTCTGAAAGAGATGGGAATACCAGACCACCTGATCTGCCTCTTAAGAAATCTGTATGCAGGTCAGGAAGCAACAGTTAGAACTGGTCATGGAACAACAGACTGGTTCCAAATAGGAAAAGGAGTACGTCAAGGCTGCATATTGTCACCATGTTTATTTAACTTATATGCAGAGTACATCATGAGAAATGCTGGACTGGAAGAAACACAAGTTGGAATCAAGATTGCCGGGAGAAATATCAATAACCTCAGATATGCAGATGACACCACTCTTATGGCAGAAAGTGAAGAGGGGCTAAAAAGCCTCTTGATGAAAGTGAAAGTGGAAAGTGAAAAGGTTGGCTTAAAGCTCAACATTCAGAAAACGAAGATCATGGCATCTGGTCCCATCACTGCATGGGAAATAGATGGGGAAACAGTGGAAACAGTGTCAGACTTTGTTTTTCTGGGCTCCAAAATCACTGCAGATGGTGACTGCAGCCATGAAATTAAAAGACGCTTACTCCTTGGAAGGAAAGTTATGACCAACCTAGATCGCATATTCAAAAGCAGAGACATTACTTTGCCAACAAAGGTTCGCCTAGTCAAGGCTATGGTCTTTCCTGTGGTCATGTATGGATGTGAGAGCTGGACTGTGAAGAAGGCTGAGCGCCGAAGAATTGATGCTTTTGAACTGTGGTGTTGGAGAAGACTCTTGAGAGTCCCTTGGACTGCAAGAAGATCCAACCAGTCCATTCTGAAGGAGATCAATCCTGGAATTTCTTTGGAAGGAATGATGCTAAAGCTGAAACTCCAGTATTTTGGCCACCTCACGCGAAGAGCTGACTCATTGGAGAAGACTCTGATGCTGGGAGGGGCTGGGGGCAGGAGGAGAAGGGGACGCCAGAGGATGAGATGGCTGGATGGCATCACTGACTCGATGGATGCGAGTCTGGGTGACCTCCGGGAGCTGGTGATGGACAGGGAGGCCTGGCGTGCTGCAGTTCATGGGGTCGCAAAGAGTCGGACACGACTGAGCAACTGATCTGATCTGATCTGATCTGATCTGATGAAGGAATTATACATGGTACATGAGGACAGGGCACAGCAAAATAAATCTACTTAAATGCAGAAATAAGAGAAAACAGAAAACCTATCTGAGGAGGTAAGATTTAAGCCATAATTAGCTCAGCACTATATTTATCTAATAATGTCTAGCTGACAGTAGGGAAGCAATAAATGACAGCTAATGCTGTTATTATTAATATTTGGGCCCAGTCGTGTCCGACTCTTTGCGACCCCGTGGACCATAGCCCACCAGGCTCCTCCGCCCACGGGATTCTCCAGGCAAGATATACTGGAGTGGGTTGCCATTTCCTTCTCCAGATATTTATCTAATAATAACAATAGCCCAAATATTAATAATAACAGCATTAGCTGTCATTTATTGCTTCCCTACTGTCAGCTAGACATTTTATCATTAGTCTTTATAAAAACTTTAAGAGTACTGTGCTTAGTTGCTTAGTCATGTCCAACTCTTTGCAATCCCATGGATTGTGGTTCATCACTATTATGGTCCTAATTATATAAATGAAGACATTTAAGGTTAGAGAAGTTATGTTATCTGCCCAGGGTCACACATCTAGATAGAATTGGGGCTAAATTCTGAATACAGGAGGACCTATTCCCTTAAACACGACGTATCTTTCCTAAGTCCTGATGGCATTTAACCCCTACTCTTGGGCTTCCCTGGTGACTCAGTGGTAAAGAATCTTCCTGCAATGTGGGAGACCCAGGGTTTGATCCCTGGGTTGGGAAGATCCCCTGGAGAAGGAGACAGCTACTCACTCCAGTATTCTTGCCTGGAAAATTCCACGGACAGAGAAGCCTGGTAGGCTACAGTCCATGGGGACACAAAGAGGCAGGACTGAGTGACTAACAGTTTCACTTTCACTTTCCAATTCTAGAACCACTATCTCCAGGTTTCAAGAGAAACAGGAACAAATAATTATTCTCTAGGCCATACTGCTTTATCTTATTATTAACAGTATGCTAAAATATATGAAAATACCTGTAGACAAAGTCTATTATATTTATATTGCACAGGGTAAAATGTACAATTTAGAAAATTCAAGACAAAGCAGTTTTTACTGTAAATTTCATAACATCTGAGGAAATATTGTCTAATTATTAAATAATAATACTTCCAAACCAAAAATGGAAATATATTTGAATACATATGAACAATGTATTTTTTAATTTGTTCATAGTAAATATCTTACAGTTACAGGTATTCAGTCGGTTCAGTTCAGTTGCTTAGTGGTGTCCGACTCATTGCGACCCCATGAAACGCAGCACGCCAGGCCTCCCTGTCATCACCAACTCCCAGAATTTATCCAAACCCATATCCATTGAGTCGGTGATGCCATACCACCTTCTCATCCTCTGTCATCTCCTTCTCTTCCTGCCCTCAATCTTTCCCAGCATCAGGGTCTTTTCCAGTGAGTCAGTTCTTTGCATCA
Source organism: Tragelaphus eurycerus (assembly GCA_935064755.1). Taxonomy (NCBI): domain Eukaryota; kingdom Metazoa; phylum Chordata; class Mammalia; order Artiodactyla; family Bovidae; genus Tragelaphus; species Tragelaphus eurycerus. The sequence goes on along the minus strand of CAKXYN010000120.1, from coordinate 133,934 downwards.
GGTGGCCCAAGTATTGAGTTTCAGCTTCAACATCAGTCCTTCCACTGAGCACCCAAGAGGACTATCTCCTTTAAAATGGACTGGTTGGATCTCCTTGCAGTCCAAGGGACTCTCAAGAGTCTTCTCCAACACCACAGTTCAAAAGCATCAATTCTTTGGCACTCAGCTTTCTTCACAGTCCAACTCTCACATCCATACATCACCACTGGAAAAACCATAGCCTTGACTAGATGAACCTTTGTTGACAAAGTAATGTTTCTGCTTTTTAATATGCTGTCTAGGTTGGTCACAAATTTCCTTCCAAGGAGTAAGCTTCTTTTAATTTCATGGCTGCCATCACCATCTGCAGTGATTTTGGAGCCCCCCAAAATAAAGTCAACCACTGTTTCCACTGTTTCCCCATCTATTTGCTATGAAGTAATGGGACCAGATGCCATGATCTTAGTTTTCTGAATGTTGAGCTTTAAGCCAACTTTTTCACTCTCCTCTTTCACTTTCATCAAGAGGCTCTTTAGTTCTTCTTCACTTTCTGCCATAAGGGTTGCGTCATCTGCATATCTGAGGTTATTGATCTTTCTCCCGGCAATCTTAATTACATATGCTAATTAGCACCCATATATTTTAAGTAGAGCTTAATGGCATTAAAGAAGTATGAATACCTCTATTTTTTAATTAATTTCAATGCATATCATCAGTTTTTTTTTATATCTTTGATACTTTCATTAACTTATTTTGACATGCCAATCAGTAATTACATCATAAATGTCCTTTGAGCCTTTTTTTTTTAATATAATATCTGGATGGTAACTGAGCTGAATGGAAAAAATTCTTGCATCACAATCATTTTTCACTCAAAGCTATAAAAGCAGTATTTCATTTTTGTCCATAATTGGCTGTTTTTAAAAAGTTCTATCTTTATTTTATTTTCCTTTCAGTAAACTTATTTTTTACTCAGAATTTTTTACTAATCTATACTTTGAGTGTCTGTGTGTGTGTGTACATCTGTGTGTTGCATTCTTTTTCTTTTAGTTATCTTTTAACATAATGAAACCTGCCCAGAAACTGTCTGGTCTTTGTGAGATTTGGAATATGTTTAAGTGCTGCTGTTTTCTCCTATTAATATTTTTAATTAAATTTCTATTCCATATTCTCATTTTCTTTATTGTTGTTATTGTTCAGTTGCTAAATCATGTCTGACTCTTCACAACTCTGTGAACTCCAGCATGTCAGGCTCCTCGCTTCAGCCACTATCTCTGAGTTTGCTCAAATTCATGTCCATTGAGTCAGTGATGTTATCTAACCCTCTAGTGTCTGTTGCCCTATTCTCCTCCTGGCATCAATCTTTCCCAACATCAGGGTCTTTTCCGACTTAGCTCTTCACATCAGGTGGCCAAAACCAGCTTCAGCATCAGTCCTTCTAATGAATACTCAGGGTTGTTTTTCTTTAGGAGTGACTGGTTGGATCTCCTTGCAGTCTTCTCCAAGCACAATTCGAAAGCATCAATTGTTTCATGTTCAGCCTTCTTTACTGTCCAACTCTCACATCCATACATGACTACTGGGGAAACCATAGCTTTGACTATACAAAAGTTTGTTGGCAAAGTTATGTCTCTGCTTTTTAATACACTACCTAATGTGTAAAAGGTTTCATTCCAAGGAGCAAATGCCTTTTTAATTCCATGGCTGCAGGCAACATCCACAGTGATTTTGGAGTCCAAGAAAATAAAATCTGCCACTACTTCCACTTTTCCCCCTTCTATTTGCCATGACGTGATGGGACTGGCTGCCATGATCTTATTTATTTCAATGCTGAATTTTAAGCCAGCTTTCAGACTCCTCTTTCACCCTCAACAAGAGGTCATTTAGTTCCTCTTCACTTTGTGACATTAGTGTGATATCTGAGTTTGTCAATATTTCTCTTGGCAATCTAGATTCCAGCTTGGGATTCATTCAGCCTAGCATTTAACATGGTGTACTCTGCATATAATTTAAACAAGCAGGATGACAGTATACAGCTTTGTCCTACTCCTTTCCCAATTTTGAACCAGTCTGTTGTTCCATGTCCAGTTCTAACTGTTGCTTTCTGACCTGCATATAGGTTTCTCAAGAGGCAGGTCAGGTGATCTGGTATTCGCATCTCTTTCAGAATTTTCCACAGTTTATTGTGATCCACAGAATGGTAGCAATTTAATCTCTGGTTCCTATGACTCTTCTAAAACCAGCTTGTACATGTGGAAGTTGCTGGTTCATGTACTGCTGAAGCCTGCTGCTGCTGCTGCTAAGTCACTTCAGTCGTGTCCGACTCTGTGCGACCCCATAGATGGCAGCCCACCAGGCTCCCCCGTCCCTGGGATTCTCCAGGCAAGAACACTGGAGTGGGTTGCCATTTCCTTCTCCAATGCATGAAAGTGAAAAGTGAAAGTGAAGTAGCTCAGTCGTGTCTGACTCTTAGCAACCCCATGGACTGAAGCCCACCAGGGTCCTCCATCCATGGGATTTTCCAGGCAAGCCTAGCTTGAAGAATTTTGAGAATTACCTAGCTCGCATTTGAAATGAGTGCTTCTGCTGCTGCTGCTAAGTCGCTTCAGTCATGTCCAACTGTGAGACCCCATAGACGGAAGCCCACCAGGCTCCCCCATCCCTGGGATTCTCCAGGCAAGAACACTGGAGTGGGTTGCCATTTCCTTCTCCAATGCATGAAAGTGAAAAGTGAAAATTGAAAGGGAAGTCGCTCAGTCATGTCCAACTCTTAGCGACCCCATGGACTACAGCCTACCAGGCTCCTCTATCCATGGGATTTTCCAGGCAAGAGTACTGGAGTGGAGTGCCATTGCCTTCTCCATGAAATGAGTACAATTGTGCAGTAGTTTGAATACTCTGGTACTGCCATTCTTTAGGGTTGGAATGAAAAACTGGCCTTTTCCAGTCCTGTGGTCATAGTTTCCAAGTTTACTAACATACCGAGTGCAGCTCTTTAACAGCATCATCTTCTGGATTTGAAATAGTCTAGCAGAAATTCCATAATTTCTACTAGTTTTGTTCATAGTATTGCTTCCTAAGGCCCACTTGACCTCACACTTAAGGATATCCAACTCTAGATGAGTGGCCACACAACCGTGGCTACCGGGGTCATTAAGATCTTTCTTGTATAATTCTTCTGTCTATTCTTGCCACCAATTCTTAATCTCTTCTGCTTCTGTTAGGTCCTTACGCTTTCTGTCCTTTATCATGCCTATCCTTGCATGAAATGCTTTCTGTCCTTTATCATGCCTATCCTTACATGAAATGCTCTCTTGATATCACCAATTTTCTTGAAGATATCTCTAGTCTTTCCCATTGTATTGTTTTCCTTGATTTCTTTGGAATTTTTAATTTAAGAAGGCCTTATCTCTCCTTGCTTTTCTCTGGAAATCTGCATTTAGTTGGGTATAGTTTTCCCTTTCTCCCTTGCCTTTCACTTCTCATCTTTCCTCAGCTATTTGTAAGGCCTCCTCAGATAACTACTTTGTTTTCTTCTATTTCTTTTTCTTTGAAATGGTTTTGGTCACTGCCTCCAATGTTACAAACCTCTGTCCATAGTTCTTCAGACACTCTGTCTACGAGGTCTGTTCCCTTGAATCTATTCATCACCTCCATTGCATAATCATAAGGAATTTGATTTAGGTCATTCCTGAATGGATTAGTGGTTTTTCCTATTTAATTTAAGCCTGAATTTTACAATAAAGAGTTCATGATGTGAGCTACAGTCAGTTCCAAGTCTTATTTTTACTGACTGTACAGAGCTTCTCCATCTTTGGCTGCAAAGAACATAATCAATCTGATTTGGGCATTGATCATATTTTTATGCCCTTGTGTAGCATCTCTTTTGGGTTGTTGGAAACAGGTGTTTGCTATGACCATTGTGCTCTCTGGACAAAACTCTGTTAGCCTTTGCCCTGCATCATTTTTCACGCCTAGGCTAAACTTGCTTGTTATTCTGGGTATCTCTTGAATTTCTACTTTTGTACTCCAATCCCTAAGATGAAAAGGGCATCTTTTCTTGGTGTTAGTTCTAGATGGTCTTACAGGTCTTCATAAAACTGGTCAACTCAAACTTCTTTGGCATCAGTGGTTGGGGCATAGGCTTGGATTGCTGTGATGCTGAATAGTTTGCCTGGAAATGAACCAAGATCATTCTATCGTTTTTGAGACTGAACCCAAGTACTGCATTTCAGACTCTTTTGTTGATGGTGAGGGCTACTCCATTTCTTCTAAGGGATTCTTGACTGTAGTAGTAGATATAACAGTCATCTGAGTTAAATTTACCCATTACCGTCTGTTTCAGTTCACTGATTCCTAAGATGTCAATGTTTAATCTTGCCATCTCCTGCTTGTCAACATTCAATTAACCTTGATTCATGGACCTAATGGGGTTTCCAATGTGGTGCTAGTGGTAAAGAGCCTGCCTGTTAATACAGGAGATGTAAGAGATACAGATTCCATCCCTGCATTGGGAAGCTTCCCTGGAAGAGGGCATGGCAATTCACTCCAGTATTCTTACCTGGAGAATCCCAAGGACAGAGGAACCTGGCAGGCTATGGTCCATAGGATCTCAAAGAGTTGGACATGACTGAAAAACTTAGCAGCAGCAGCATAGACCTAAAATTCCAGGTTTCTATGTAGTATTGTTCCTTACAGCATTGGATTTTACTTTTGCTTATTATGTAATAGCTAATAGTTATGTCTTCACGATTTGTTCTCTCTTGTCCACTATCTCCACTCTACTCTTTTCACTATTCTTCAGTTTCTATGTATTTTAGAAGTGTTTCCAAGTTTATTGTGTATTCTTAGTTTGCTTTTTACTGCTGCAAGTTTTTCTGCATTTTTGGCCTCATTATTCTTTCCCATAACTTAATCCTTGTTTCCTTTTATTTTTCCCCATTGTTGTGTGAGAATAGGAAGTCAATCTTGATCATAGTTAAATAAAGAGATTCTGAATCCATCTGCACTTACAATTTATATGATAGGGATAGCTACCAAACTTCTCTGTATAACAATTTCCCATATGTAAAACAGAAGACTTAATAGTAATTTCCTTAAGAATAGTTGAAGATAATTTAACGAATATATATAAACTAATAGAAGAAAATCTGGCATACTATATTATATATAAATGTGCTATCATTAGTAGATACAATGCACCATAGCTTCTGACTGAAAATATTAAATTGTTCATATTTAACATTTACTTCAATCAGTTCAGTCGCTCAGTCGTGTCAACTCTTTATGACTCCATGACTCCAGCATACCAGGCCTCCCTGTCCATCACCAACTCCCAGAGTTTACTCAAACTCATTGAGTCGGTGATGCCATCCAACCATCTCATCCTCTGTCATCCCCTTCTCCTCCTGCCTTCAATCTTTCCCAGCATCAGGGTCTTTTCGAATGAGTCAGCTCTTTGCATCAAGTGGCCTAAGTATTGGAGTTTCAGCTTCAACATCAGTCCTTCCAATGAACATTCAGGACTGATTTCCTTTAGGATGGACTGGTTGGATCTCCTTGCTGTTCAAGGGACTCTCAAGAGTCTTCTCCAATACCACAGTTTAAAAGCATCAATTCTTTGGCGCTCAGCTTTCTTTATAGTCCAACTCTCACAACCATACATGACTACTGGAAAAACCATACCCTTGACCAGACGGACCTTTGTTTGCAAAGTAATGTCTCTGCTTTTTAATATGCTGTCTAGGTTGGTCATAACTTTTCTTTCAAGGAGTAAATGTCTTTTAATTTCATGGCTGCAGTCACCATCTGTAGTGATTTTGGAGCCCAAAAAAGTAGTCTGTTACTGTTTCCCCATCTATTGCCATGAAGTGATGGGACCAGATGCCATGATCTTAGTTTTCTGAATGTTGAACTTTAAGCCAACTGTTTTTACATTCCTCTTTCACTTTCATCAAGAGGCTCTTTAGTGCTACTTAACTTTCTGTCATAAGGGTGGTGTCATCTACGTATCTGAGGTTATTGATATTTCTCCCAGCAATCTTGATTCCAGCTTATGCTTCATCCAGCCCAGTGTTTCTCATGATGTACTCTACTTATATTTACTTATATATGTATATGCTTATATTTACTTATATTTCCTGAAATAACTATTCTTGAGAAAGACTTTTTTTAAGTAGTGTATTTAGAACTGTTCCTTTTCTTTTTAAATTGAATAATGTTTTCATTATGCCACATAAATGCTTTAAGAACCTCTAGCCAGTCTGGATTTAGAAGATATAAGGAAACCTGCTAAATTGGTTTATAAAATCAAATCCAGTATTAAGAATATAGAGACTCTTCACAGAAGGAGATCTTTTACTTGTAGCTCAGGCCCCACAGTATCAGTCCTTTTTTATATTCTCAGTGAAAGCCCCTACTTTCAAATGCCTAACAGATTTGTTGTTGTTCAATCACCCAGTTGTGTCTGACTCTTTGTGACCTCATGGCTGCAGCATGCCAGGTCTCTCTGTCCCTCACCATAGCCCAAAGTTTGCCCAAGTTCATGTCCACTTCATCGGTGATGCCATCCAGCCATCTCATCCTCTGTTGTCTCCTTCTCCTCCTCCCTTCAATCCTCCCCATCATGAGGGTATTTTACAGTAAGTTGGCTCTTCATATCAGGTGGCCAAAGTATTCGAGCTTCAGCTTCAGCATCAGTCCTTCCAATGAACATTCAGGGTTGATTTCCTTTAGGACTGACTGGTTGGATCTTCTTGCAGTCCAAGGAACTCTCAAGAGTCTTCTCCAACACCACAGTTCAAAAACATCAATTCTTTGGTGCTCTGCCTTCTTTATTGTTCAGCTCTCACAACCATATGTGACCACTAGGAAGACCATAGCCTTGACTATATGGACTTTTGTCAGCAGAGTAATGTCTCTGCTTTTCAACACATTGTCTAGGTTTGTTATAGCTTTCCTGCCAAGAAGCAAACATCTGACTTCAAGGCAGCAGTCTTGAATCATCTGCAGTGATTTTAGAGCCCCAAAATAGAAAATCTGTTACTACTTCCACATTTTCCCCCTCTATTTACCATGAAATTATGGGGCCAGATGACATAATCTTAGTTTTTTTCATATTTAGTTTTAAGCTGGCTCTTTCACTCTCCTCCTTCACTCTTATTCAGAGGCTCTTCAGTTCCTCTTCACTTTCTGCCTTAATGCGGTATCATCTGCATATCTGAGGCTGTTAATGTTTCTCCCACCTATCTTGATTTGAGCTTATGACTCATCCAGCTCGGCATTTCTTATGATGTGCTCAGTGTAGAGAAACAAACAGGATGACAGCAGACACCTGTCCTACTCCTTTCTCAATCTTGAACCAATCAGTTGTTCCATACAGGGTTCTAACTGTTTCTTCTTGGCCCACAGCTAGGTTTCTCAAGAGACAGGTAAGATGGTCTGGTATTTCCATCTCTTTAACAGGTTTCCACAGTTTATTATGATCCACACAGTCAAAGGCTTTGATACAGTCAATGAAACAGAGGTATACATTTTTCTGGAATTCCCTAGATTTCTCTATGATCCAGTGAATGTTGGCAATTTGATCTCTGGTTCCTCTGCCTTTTCTAAACCCAGCTTGGACATTTGGAAGTTCTTGGTTTGCATGATGTTGAAGCCTAGCATACAAGATTTTAAGGATGACATTACTAGCATGGGAGATGAGTGCAGTTGTCTGATGGTTAGCACATTCTTTAGTATTTCCCTTCTTGGGAATTGGGATAAGTGTCAAGTGTTATTCTCGGTACTGATGTTCCTCTTTCCTGGAGCTTAAATGTTAAAGTTTGAAGAGAAAGGTGATGATGATACATTTTCATCATTGATAAGTGCTACAAAAATATAAGACCAGGAAATGGAATACAGAATGATACTAGGGGCCAGGTTGACCACTTTAAAAAAGATGAGCATGAAGAAATGATGATCGAGAAAAAAATGTCTTGAAGAAGCATCAGTTGACTCAAGAATTGAATAACAAGAAGCAGTCAAATCATGGAAACATCTCTGGAGGGGATCTTTAAGTTTCTGATATGAAAATGAGCCTGTGGAGCTTACAAAAGCAAAAGAAAGCCAGTAGGACTCTCAAAATGGTCAAGGGAAAGACTTTACATGATGTCAAAAAAGATGTTGAAAGGAAAAATCATATTGCAAATTGTAGATAAAGACAAAAAAATTGTATATTTTGAAATCCTAAGGGAATTTGATGCAGAATATGACTATGTCTATTATAGAGATATAAGTACAAGTATGCTACTGCTGCTAAGTCACTTCAGTCGTGTCTGACTCTGCGTGACCCCATAGACGTCAGCCCACCAGGCTCTCCTGCCCCTGGGATTCTCCAGGCAAGAAAACTGGAGTGGGTTGCCATTTCCTTCTCCAATGCATGAAAGCGAAAAAGTGAAAGTGAAGTCGCTCAGTCGTGTCCGACTCTTAAGTACAAGTATGGATACATATAAAATCATTAGGAAGAATGTTACTGCAGCTGAAATAAGAGATGGTAATGCAGATGGGTGGTAATAAAAAATATTGGGGGATAAGTTATGAGCCAATAGAAATTTAAACAGAACTCACATGGGAAGCAAAGGAAAGAGAGGAATTAGTACTGACTTATATAAACATATATATGCACACACATAGATACATATATTATATATATATAATGGATATATGTATATAGATAGGTATACATATGTACACATAAGCATATTTCTGTTATATATATTCATGCTCCACTTTTCAAAATCCTGATCAAGTTCTATGTTCTGTAAGAGAACCCCAATACAGAAATATAATAGAAGTCCAAGTTTCAGATGACTAAGACCTGAAATAGGGTCAGGAAAGAAAGAATTGAAAGTAAAATACAAATGCTAAAGAACGAGGAAAAATCATCAGGAAAACTGATTGATTATATTGCAGATTGGCAGACTTGATGGAAGAAAAATACAAAGCTGAGTCCAAGATTTAGAGGCTGTATGCTTTGAAGAATAGTGCTATCATTAAGAGAAATAGGCAAGCCAAGACTAGGTGTCAGTTTGGGGGTAAAAGTCATGAGTCTTGCTTTAGACATGTTGAGTAACAAAAAGATAAGCAAGTGGAAATTCCTAGTGTTTTGGGGGATGTAATACCGTCTTGAAGGAGAGAATAAGACTGTAGTTATAGACTGGAGAGTATTTGGGTGAAACTATGCAAATAAATGCGGAGAAGGCAATGGCAACCCAACTCCGGTACTCTTGCCTGGAGAATCCCATGGACGGAGGAGCCTGGTAGGTTACAGTCCATGGGGTCACTGAGTCGGACAGGACTGAGTGACCTCACTTTCACTTTTCAGTTAATGCATTGGAGAAGGAAATGGCAACCCACTGCAGTGTTTTTCCCTGGAGAATCCCAGGGACAGCGGAGCCTGATAGGCTGCTGTCTATGGGGTCGCACAGAGTCAGACACCACTGATGTGACTTAGCAGCAGCAGCATGCAAATAAATGAGGTCTCTATAGGAAAGAACAAACAAAAGATCAAGGAACAAAGACAACTTTTCTAAAAGTACTTTGCCTCTTCCCTTCCTGTTTATTTTTCAGTTCAATTCAGTTCAGTCACTCAGTCGCATCCGACTCTTTGCAACCCCATGAATCACAGCAGGCCAGGCCTCCCTGTCCATCAGCAACTCCTGGATTTCACTCAAACTCACATCCATCGAGTCAGTGATGCCATCCAGCCATCTCATCCTCTGTCATCCTCTTCTCCATCTGACCCCAATCCCTCCCACCATCAGAGTCTTTTCCAATGAGTCAACTCTTCGTATGAGGTGGCCAAAGTACTAGAGTTTCAGCTTTAGCATCATTCCTTCCAAAGAAATCCCAGGGCTGATCTCCTTCAGAATGGACTGGTTGGGTCACCTTACAGTCCAAGGGACTCTTAAGAGTCTTGTCGAGCAACACAGTTCTAAAGCATCAATTCTTCACAGTCCAGCTCTCACATCCATACATAACCACTGGAAAAACCATAGCCTTGACTAGATGGACCTTTGTTGGCAAAGTAATGTCTCTGCTTTTGAATATGCTATCTAGATTGGTCATAACTTTCCTTCCAAGAAGTAAGCGTCTTTTAATTTCATGGCTGCAGTCACCATCTGCAGTGATTATGAAGCCCCAAAAAATAAAGTCTGACACTGTTTCCACTGTTTCCCCGTCTATTTCCCATGAAGTGATAGGACCAGATGCTATGATTTTCGTTTTCTGAATGTTGAGCTTTAAGCCAACTTTTTCACTCTCTGCTTTCATTTTCATCAAGAGGCTTTTTAGCTCCTCTTCATTTTCTGCCATAAGGGTGGTGTCATTTGCATATCTGAGGTTATTGATATTTCTCCTGGCAATCTTAATTTCAGCTTGTGCTTCTTCCAGTCCAGCATTTCTCATGATGTACTCTGCATATAAATTAAATAAGCAGGGTGACAATATACAGCCTTGATGTACTCCTTTTTCTATTTGGAACCAGTCTGTTGTTCCATGTCCAGTTCTAACTGTTGCTTCCTGACCTGCATATAGGTTTCTCAAGAGGCAGGTCAAGTGGTCTGGTATTCCCGTCTCTTCCAGAATTTTTCAGTTTATTGTGATCCACAGAGTCAAAGGCTTTGGCGTAGTCAAGAAAGCAGAAATAGATGTTTTTCTGGAACTCTCTTGCTTTTTCCATGATCCAGCAGATGTTGGCAATTTGATCTCTGGTTCCTCTGCCTTTTCTAAAACCAGCTTAAACATCTGGAAGTTCACGGTTCACATATTGCTGAAGCCTGGCTTGGAGAATTTTGAGCATTACTTTACTAGCATGTGAGATGAGTGCAATTGTGCAGTAGTTTGAGCATTTTGGGGGATTGCCTTTCTTAGGGATTGGAATGAAAATTTACCTTTTCCAGTCCTGTGGCCCCTGCTGAGTTGGTCAAATTTACTGGCATATTGAGTGCAGCACTTTCACAGCAACATCTTTCAGGATTTGAAATAGCTTAACTGAGATTTTAAATATCTAAGAGTAAATAAAGGAGTAAATCTGCATGGGTTAGGCATTTTTAAAGTCCTGTTTCTAATTTTTACCTAAAGCATAACAAGCACCAAATTCATATTTTTTAGGAGTAAGGATAAGACAAGACACGTGAGTGGATTTCTCTTGGTAATTTCAATAAGGGCAAGTTGTGTTTTAGATTTTTCTTTTATTTAAGGCATTTATATGTAGCACACTTGCTTTGAAGTCCATTTCTCTGCAATCGCAACTTGTAATCGGGGAACTAAACTGGTGTACAAAATTTGATATGAATTATTACCTTTTTCTCAAAATAAAAGGATGTGGACATTTATGGTCTTCTGCCACAAGGAATTACAATATATATTCTCTACTGCAGTAAATTCAGGAGTTTTATATTAGCTTACCTTCTTCAACAGTTTTGTAAAAATGTTAGTCATCCCTCTTCAGTTTTATGGCTTTCAGTAATACTGTCTTGATCTCTCAAAAATGATGGTGGTGGAAGAAATCAATAGGGATAATCTGTCCTATATGCTACCTTATAAACTGAAATCTCTCAGATAATGAGTATGTACTGTGTGGATCTCAAATTTTACAGTACATCAGACTTTTTCATGATGTTCCTTCAAAATACAGATTCTGGAGCTCTGGCTCCAGAGATCCTGACTCAGAAGCCTAGAGTAAGGCAGGAATCTGCATTTATCACAAGCACCCCAGTTGATGGACTACCCTTTACTAAACACTGAGTTTTACATCGTCACAGGCTGTGCAACATTGTATCCAATGATTTAACTGTAAAGGTAATTTTGTTTCAAGGTCAATTCTGCAAAGATTTTTCTATTTTAGCCCGGTGGGGGAAACCCAGGCTGGATTACAGTTTGGCCTTTAGCTGAGTTCCTTCTATAATTTTCTTAAAATAGAGGGTATCATCCTAATATGCTCTTTGTCTAAGAGAGAATCTAAATTATCTTCACCTTCATAGGACAGCTCAGCCTAATTTCTTCTTCACATGACTCATTTTTTCAAACTTTCATTAAATTTCTCAAAAGTTTCCACTTTCTTGATTATTATAATATTTGCACAATTTTGCCATGGGATTACTTTTAACCCCTTTCACACTGCTTTTCACAGGAGATGATATGTCTGATCTTGTATTTTAAAGTTACAAACATGATAGACTACCAGGCCAATGGTTAGGACCAAATGAATATTATTACCTCTAATTCATTTTTGTTTACTTGAATCATGATTTTATATATATAAAATATTTAAAGTAATAGCAATCTTTTATAATTAATATTCATATACCTATCATTTACTACTAAAGATTTAGGCTGTATGGAGATTTTAAGTCTACTCTAGTTTTTAAATATTCATTAACCGTTACAGGAAATAGGTTGATAAAAAAGAATATCAGTCTCCTAGCAAACTTTTCCATAAGGCTTTTAAAAAGTCTTCTTACAAATCTATTCTTTCAAAATCATACCTCTCACAAAGAAAACCAAATTGAACTAGTCTCTGGCAACTCTCTGAAGTTGTTAAGCAACGACGTGAGAAGTGTGATTTTGGAGAGTCAGAGAAACTTGTATTTGACATAACCTAAATTCATTTAGAGATGCTCTGAGTGAATAGTTGAATTTAACTGGCATTTGAAATTTAAAAAAAAAATACTGACTTTGAGTTAAGTTACTGAAGGATTTAATTCACACCTCCTCTTCGTGGTCTGTATATTTTACCCCTAATTGAAGCAAGCCTACAAAATTTATAAGACAAGAATAATGCACTGAAATAGTAGACAAATGATCAGTTGTATCGGAGATATTTCATAGCAACTGAAATGCATCCTGTAGAAACCCTGCACAACTGGTGGTAAAGCCTATGTTGCTAAGAATAACCCATATGGGCCTAAACTTATTTCAGAGATTTTGAATATTTTATATAAAAATCTCAACCTTCAGTCCCTGCTTACTTGCTTCCAGAAGCTTCCATGTATATTTATAAGAACAATACATTTCAAAGAAATGCTGAGATTATATGGCAGGGGATAAAAACTGAGCCACCTGTTTATGATATGCTATTTATTAGCCAGAGCTATCATGAAATTTATAGCCAAGTGAAATAGGAAGGTTTTATTTTTAATAAATTTTTGACTTGTCTATGGATTCTTAGAGCACTTTACTTTTACCAAAAAGTTTTCCATAAGAATACAGTAAAAACCTAAACTTCACCCATGAAACCTAATGAGAAAGTTCAATTTCATATATAACTATATGATACCTAATATTAATCAGATCAGATCAGATCAGTCGCTCAATCGTGTCCGACTCTTTGCGACCCCATGAATTGCAGCACATCAGGCCTCCCTGTCTATCACCAACTCCCGGAGGTCACTGAGACTCACATCCATCGAGTCAGTGTGCATCCAGCCATCTCATCCTCTGTCGTCCCCTTCTCCTCCTGCCCCCAATCCCTCCCAGCATCAGAGTCTTCTCCAGTGAGTCAACTCTTCGCATGAGGTGGCCAAAGTACTGGAGTTTCAGCTTTAGCATCATTCCTTCCAAAGAAATCCCAGGGCTGATCTCCTTCAGAATGGACTGGTTGGATCTTCTTGTAGTCCAAGAGACTCTCCAGAGTCTTCTCCAACACCACAGTTCAAAAGCATCAATTCTTCGGCGCTCAGCCTTCTTCACAGTCCAGCTCTCACATCCATACATGACCACAGGAAAGACCATAGCCTTGACTAGGTGAAACTGTTGGCAAAGTAATGTCTCTGCTTTTGAATATGTGATCTGGGTTGGTCATAACTTTCCTTCCAAGGAGTAAGCATCTTTTAATTTCATGGCTGCAGTCACCATCTGCAGTGATTTGGGAGCCCAGAAAAAGAAAGTCTGACACTGTTTCCACTGTTTCCCCATCTATTTCCCATGAAGTGATGGGACCGGATGCCATGATCTTCATTTTCTAAATGTTGAGCTTTAAGCCAACTTTTTCACTCTCCACTTTCACCTTCATCAAGAGGCTTTTTGGTGACAGTAAACTGTAGATTTATAGTCTATAAGGATAACATATTATTTTGGAACTTTACACTTCATGCAGCTATAAAATTTAAAGAGGTAAATAATATGAAGAATTTATATTCATCCTTAAGTATAATATAAAATAATTATTTCGTATTGCTCTAAAAAGCTTTGTCTGATGTATTGCTGATCCTGTTCATAGTGCCAACTGTCTCGCTGTATCTCACTGTTCTCTGAACCCATGATAAGCAAGGCGCAAAGTAAGAGGCTGGAAGAAAATGCAAGGAGCCCTAGGACCTGCAGATGTGTCTATTCGCTCCTGGCTGGTGTAGCAGCCTAAGAGCAGACATAACATAACACCATATAACCGCACACAAACCCTTCACGGCTTTTTCCAGGTGGAGCTTATATATCAAAAGGAGCCCATGGCCAAGCAGGTACATCGTGACGTGCATGCGCAATGCTGTATGAGAGCTTAGCTGTCACCTGGGGCGAGAGGATGTGAGAGCCCAGAGGTAAGAGAGCCTGACTGGCGCCATGTTGTTAATTTCCTCACAGTTGATTATTTAGTTTTAGTAAAGTACATGTTTATACATTGTCTAGAGTCCAGTTAACCTCTGAAACATATTTTAGATATAAAATCTTTGAATTAATTTCATAGGATAAGGGGAATAAGTCTCACAATGGGAAAAAAAAAATTCTTCCCGATGACATATTGTCTTCTTCCTTGACAGAAATCAATATCTGTATGCAGGTCTCTTCCTATTCTCTGTTGTAGAAGGATATAAATCTCTAGACCCACAAACTGGCTCTTATTCATATGGTACTGCCTCACAGCTATGCACTCTAATTAGTCAAGGTCATTTAAATACATTTTGCATGAAGTACCTAAAGCTCAATGTGCCATTTTGTGTATTTATCAAATTACTAATCAATATGCTATACCACAGCTACCACCAGCCTTCAGCTACTAGAGGATGTTACATGAATTAAAATTGTTCCAGGCTGTCATCTGCATAAACAAAATTAGTGTCTGCCATTATTTTTCATGATAAAGAGCAATGGAATGCGTTCTAAATAAAAACGAATTGTCTTTAGTATTTTACATAAGCCTAAAATGCTTTAAACTTTTAACAAACCTAGTATTAAACTGGCTTCGATTTCACTTTTTCTCTCCAACGTATTACCTCCACTCTATTGGTAAAGTAATTTATTCCATCTTCTGTGAGTGCTGGGATCTTATTTGCCAGCATATTTATCTTCCCTGCCACTGCACTGTCATTCATCTGCAATCTCCACAAAGGACCAGACCTGTGCCGAATTGCAATTAGGATTGATTCAACTAAATCCAGGCCACAGAACTGATGTTGACAGGGTGACCTCAAGAGAATTTAAGATGCTAGGTTAGAAAACACACACACAAACCCACACACACACAATTTAGTTCCGAGATTCATTAGGTTTATCATGTACTTTTAAAATTTTGGACCAGAACAGACTTAAAAAAAAAAAAAAAAATTGGTACTACAATGAAAAAGTTAACTGCTTCTCAGCAGTTTTGAAAACATAAAAAGAGAAATTTCTTGGAAATCTCCATTCTGAGGCTTAAAGGGCAGTTTGTAGAGAAGAGAAACCTAACTTCCACTGAGATTGTGTGTCTTGAGTTTTCCCGGATCTATGCAGAAGTGAAATAAATGCAAAGCAATACACATAAAGCTGCTCTGTTCTCATGTCTTTGTTGTGACAGGTCTTCAGCAGTTCCATCATGAGCACCAAAAGAGCATCACCTGGGTGTCAGCTTAGAGGTATCCTAATAGAAGTTCCTAAATAATGTTTGGTTGAGTGTTTTTGTTTGTTTGTTTGTTTGTTTTCTGGTTTCAAATGGCAGTAATTGTAAGCAGAAGCAATAATCTAAGAATTTCCCTGACCTATTATATATTACAAGTCTTATCAATTCTGAGGTTCTGCACTTTACATTAGGAGTCATCTATTATAGATGCCCTGTCCTCATTCTTGTTACATAGTAGAAGGAAGGAAAGTTTACCATCAGGGAATGAGTCAAACTTATTCTGTAAAGCAGAAAGGAAATTGGAAACGGATAATAACAGTAGCTGAGTAATCTTCTCTAAGTAGATTTTCTTTACATTTTTCTCTTGGGAGACTGAATTTTGCTCTCCCAAAGGGATAATGTTGGATGGGTAAGAACAATCTGATTTAATCTAATAAGGGAAATGAGAACATTGCAGAAAGCAAAATTCAATAAAGGAAAATCAAACTGAGCAACGGAGAGGATTATGTAGTTTGGTTAATAGAATAGGGGATGTGGTGTCAAAATTCCTTCATTCTTTTTTCCTGCTTAACCAAATCACTTCAAGGAAAAAAGGTTAGAAAAAGAAAAAGATCTCCCTCCCCAACAGAGTGAAAGTCTATCAAAAAAGTGTCATAATGGGAATTAAGATTTTAAATTTTAAAAAGTACACTGAAATTAATTTTGATAGAGAAATAATAATGAATTCCACTCTCCCGACATGAAGACCAGATTTTTACCTTCTTATAGTATGAACTGTAATAAACAATCTATACTATCTTTCTATATTGGGTCACGAAAATACCTAAAAGGGCAGTTGACTTTTCCATACAATTCTTGGAATTGTGCATAAGAATGCAAGAAGGAAAAAGTAAAGTTTCACCCAGTATCTCTAAGATACTTCTGGTGTGGGTTTACTGAAATCTTAGTTTCAGACCTTTAAGCAAAAGGAAAACACTACAATTTATCTCATATGTACAATAATACCACACATACAAATACCTTTTGGATAAATAATGAGGTAGATTCTCCATGAGTTATATTGCTATCTATATTAATTGAAAAGCATGATATTATTTATCATCATACTGCTTTCCATGTTTTATTACCACCAATGAGAAATGTGTCTTGTAAATACATAAAAAACTTTTGTTCATGTTATTGATCCCTTGATATCCAAACTAGCAAAAGAAGGAAAATATAAAACATTAGTAAGTTCTAAGTATTCATAGTAGCAGTTGGGGCATTATGACCCTACTTACAAAAGAAAACTATTTCTTATTTCTGTTTATAACTATTAAACTGCTCATAAAGTATTCAGAACCTCCAGTAGAAATTAGAGAGTAGTTACGACACTGAGGCAGTTATTTAGAAAGAGAGAAGAAAAAAAAAGGCTCCATAAAGTATTTGTGGCAGTAACACACTATACAATCTAAGTTTGATTCTCAATTTTATCACAGAAGCTGTTTTGTTACCATGAAGTGCTTTAAATGTAGGTAAGTGAGTCACATTAACCAAACTCCCAAAATATTGATTCATACACTTGATTGTGACTTTTTTTTCCACTGACACTATGGACTATATATTTCTAGTTACCAAAATACCTCAATTTAATTTTCTATGACACTATTCTAAAAATTAAGACATCTGAAAAAATATCAAACTTAGAACTATAAAGTAGTTGTGTGTGTAGAAAGTCAGGACAAAAGGTAGTCTAACCACTTTGTCTGCTATTTGAGTCCATCTGTGGTGGTAAAGGGAGAAGGCGATGGCACCTCACTCCAGTACTCTTGCCTGGAAAATCCCTGGATGGAGGAGCCTGGTGGGCTGCAGTCCATGGGGTCGCTAAGAGTCCGACACAACTGAGCAACTTCCCTTTCACTTTTCACTTTCATGCATTGGAGAAGGAAATGGCAACCCACTCCAGTGTTCTTGCCTGGAGAATCCTAGGGACGGGGAAGCCTGGTGGGCTGCCATCCGTGGGGTCGCACAGAGTCAGACACAACTGAAGCGACTTAGCAGCAGCAGCAGCGGTGGTGGTGGTAAAGCCTGGAGATTTTTAATACTGGTGTCAATCAGATACAGGAGCTGAATAAATGTTGAAAAGCTCTTACTACCCACTTCCAATATTTCTTATTACTTAACAGTATCTTTTGTCATTCAAACACTTCCATATAAAGAACATGTTCTCATTAGAGATTTTTTTAATTAATTACACTTCAAGTGTGTCTTTTCTTTCACAGACATAGTTTAAATCCCTTAGGAGATTATAATCTCTAGTCTAATCCAATCACAGATATGAATTACTTCATGGATTTTCTTATGCTTCAGAAGATTTTCATACGCAGCTAATCTTATCCACTTTATGTTAAGTGGATAAGATTCTATTCTATTTTTAGAATAGAATCTCTAGAATTCTCTAGAATAGAATCTGGAGATTCTATTCTATTTTTAGCTTCTCATATATTTTAAAATTGTGGTTGTTTATTAAAACCTACAGACTGCTATACACTGGCTGACAGCAAGTATTATTTGTATAGACAGAATACAAAACTTCATAAAAAAAGTTCTTATGCATCAGTAGCTTTTAAAATAACATTTGTTATTTTATTATTGATGATACAAGAAACTCATGTAAGATTAGATATTTTCATCTGTAGATAACAGAAAATCTATCTTAAACTGATGTATAATATAAGTATTTATTATTTCATATAGCAAAAACTGTGATTTCAAGTCTGGTTTCTTCACTGGTTCAGTGACATCATCAGGAATCTATGTATTTATAATCTTTCAGCTCAACAAACCTTGACGTCAGTGCTGTTCTGCCTGATGGTGGCCAAATACATACAGAGACCTGGAACAATTTGCAACATGTCAAACCAGCCATGAAAAGGTTTATTCCTTCTTGCTCATTATTTTTAAGAGCAAAAACATGTTTATCAAAGACTTCCCTACTATATTCCTCTCATATCTCATTTGATTTATATTATATATTATGTCTATGTCTAAATCAATCACTAACAAAAGCAATGAAGTCAGATGGTTTTAGTAATTGGTAAGTGTCAAACTTTACTGTGTATCAGAATAACAGGACTGTGAAAACACAGATCACAGGTTCCCACGTGTATTTCTATGACTTTGGTGGGTGAGGTAAGTCACAGTTTCACAAGTCCATAGCTGATATTGATGTTTTCTGTCTTGGAGCCACACTTCAAGAACTGTTGCTCTGGGGTATACACTGGTCATCTGAAAAAGTATATCTGAGTTCAAAACTCCCCTCATATCTGAACTAGAAATGAAATAAAATCTGTAACAATAATAATAAAAACTTCCTACAAACAAAATCCAGGACCAGATGACTTCACAGGTGAATTCTACCAGACATACAAAGGAGAACTGATCCTTGTCAAACTTTTTCAAAAGATTGAAGCAGAGTGAATACTCCTAAAGACTTTCTATGAAGCCACCATCATACTGATACCAAAACCAGACAAAGACACCACCATAAAAGAAAATAATAGGCCAGTATCCTTGTTGAATGCTAAGTCGCTTCAGTCGTGTCCGACTCTGTGCGACCCCATAGACGGCAGCCCACCAGGCTCCCCCGTCCCTGGGATTCTCCAGGCAAGAACACTGGAGTGGGTTGCCATTTCCTTCTCCATCCTTGTTGAATACAGATGCAAAATTTTCAACAAAATGTTAGCAAACCAAATCCAGCAACATATTAAAAAAAATCATACATCATGACCAAGCTAGATTCATCCCAAGTTAACAAGGATGGTTCAACATATGCAAATAAATCAATGTGGTACACCATACCAACAAAAGAAAAAAATAAACAACAACACATGATCATGTCAACAGATGCAGAAAAAGCATTTGATAAAACTCAACATCTATTCATGATAAAAACTCTTACCAAAGCGGGATAGAGCAGACATATCTCAACATAATAAAAGTTAGTTAATGAAAAATCCACAGCCAATATAATGATCTATGGTAAAAAGCTGAAAGCCTTCCCACTAAAATCTAGAACAAGACAAGGATGTCCACTCTCACTGCTTCTTTCAACATAGTATCGGGGGTCCAAACTACAGTAATCAGAGAAGAGAAAGAAATAATAGATATCCAAATTGGAAGAGAAAAGGTAAAACTGTCATTATATGCAGATGGCATGATACTATATATAGAAATTCCTAAAAATTTCATACAAAAACTACTAAAACTGATAAACTCAGCAAGATTGCAAGATATAAGATTAACATATAGAAATTGCTTGCCTTATTTTTACACTACTAATGCTACATAGAATTGATACTTCTGAACTGTGATGTTGGAGAAGACTCTTGACAAGGAGATCCAACCAGTCCATTATAAAGGAGATCAGTCCTGGGTGTACTTAGGAAGAAATGATGCTAAGGCTGAAACTCCAGTACTTTGGCCACCTCATGTGAAGAGCTGACTCATTGGAAAAGACTCTGATGCTGGGAGGGATTGGGGGCAGGAGGAGAAGGGGATGACAGAGGATGAGATGGCTGGATGGCATCACCGACTCAATGGATATGAGTTTGAGTGAACTCCAGGAGTTGGTGATGGACAGGGAGGCCTGGTGTGCTGCAATTCATGGGGTCACAAAGAGTCAAACATGACTGATCGACTGAACTGAATGGTATATCAGAAAGGGAATACAAAAAAACAATCCCTTTTAAAATTGCACCCCCCAATAAATACTTGGGAGTAAACCTGGCCAAAGAGGTGAAAGACTTATATGCTGGGAACTACAAAACATAAAGGAATTTAAATATGATTCAAAGAAATGGAAAGATATTCCATGTTCTTGGATTGGAAGAGCTAATATTGCTACAATGACCATACTACCCAAAGCAATCCATAGATTCAAATGTAATCACATGACATTTTCACAAGATTGCCAAAGTAATCTTGAGAAAAAAGAACAAAGGTAGAGATATAACCAACCCCACAAACTTCAGACAATACTACAAAGGTACAGTAATCAAAATAGCATGATATTGGCACAAAAACAGACATATGGATTAATGGAACAGAATAGAGAGCCAAGAAATAAACCCACACACCTATGGTCAGTTAATCTTTGACAAAAAAGGCAAGAATACATGATAGGGGGAAAAAAAAACTCTCTTCAGCAAGTGGTGTTGGGAAAGTTGGAAAGCCGCATGTAAATCAATAAAGTTAAAACACACCCTCAAACCATGCACAAAAATAAACTCAAATATGGCTTAAAGACTGAAAAATAAGATATGATACCATAAAACTTAAAAAAGAATATAGGCGAAACATTCTCTGACATAAATTGTACAAATGTGTTCTTAGGTCAGACTCCCAGTGGAATAGAAATAAAAACAAAAATAAAGAAATGGAATCTAATTAAACATAAAAGATTTTGTACAGAAAAGGAGCCAAATGAAAAGATAGAGGAGGAGAAAATCTTTGCAAATGATGCAAACAACAAGAGATTAATTTACAAAATATACAAATAGCACATACAACTCAACAACAAAATCACAGGCAATCCAGCTGAAAAATGAACAGAACTAAGTAGATATTTCTCCAAAGACACACATATAACCAACACACACATGAAAAATGTGCATCATCACTAATTATTAGAGAAATGCATATCAAAATCACAGTGAGGTACCACCTCACACTGGCCAGAATGGCCATCATAAAAAGTTTACAAGCAACAAATGCTGGAAAGAGTGTGGAGGAAAGGGGACCTTCTTACACTCTTGGTGGAAATGTAAATTGGTACAGCCACTACGGAAAACAGTACAGAGGTTTCTCAAAAAAAAAAAAAAAAAAAAATGAAGTTGTCATATAACCAGGAATCCTGCTCCTGGGCATATATCTAGACAAAACTATAATTCAAAAAGATACATTCACTCCTCTGGTCTATGCACCATCTGAGTACTATTCACAATAGCCAAGACATGATTCAAAGAAACAACAGGTGAATGGATAAAGGTCCATCAACAGATGAATGGATAAAGAAAATATGACATTTATACACAGTGGAATCCTATTCAGCCATTAAAAAAAAGACAAAGAGTGCCGTTTACAACAACATAGAGGGACCTAGAGATCCTCATACTAAGTGAGGTAAATCTGACAAAGACAAATACCGTATGATATCTCTTATGTGTGGAATCTAAAATATGACATAAATGAACTTATCTACAAAACAGAAACAGACCCAACAAACAGACAACAGACATGTGGTTGCAAAGCGAAGGGAGTAGCAGAGGGAGGCAGCCAGAGTTTGGGGTTAGCAGAGTTTGGGGCTGCACCCCACATGCCTACAAGACCTGTACTTGCTCAGCTTTAAGACTGAAGAAAGAGCCCAGAGTCAGCAATAGAGACGTCAATGATTTAACAGATAGGGGAGCTTGTACATCTTTAGCAAAGTCCTAGAGCAACACCTTACCATAGGTGTGTGTGGCAGACAGTGGACAGGACATGGTGGCAGTCTTCATTCCCAGGGGGAAAGAGAGACCATCAGTTAGAGAGGAATGATATCAGGTGTGCTCATTAGTTACCATGGAAACCAGTAGAGGGACAGACCTCTCTCTGCCCCTTTGATAAGAACAATCACTAGCTGGGCCACGGGGCAAGTATATAGGAAGGTCAGTGAAGGAGGCACTGGTTGGGCAGGGGATGTACAGAAAGCAAGTGGACAGGCATCTCGAGTGGCATGACCATACAACATAGAATGGATAAATAATAATGTCCTACTGTATAGCACAGGGAATTATATTGGCTATCCTTGATAAACCATAATGGAAAAGGATATTTAAAATATAAAAAAGTCCTCATAAAATCAAGAAGTAGCTTTCATATCAGAAGAATCAAATTCAGTAATCATTATGGTGACATGCATAAAAGTTTTAAGCTAAGATATACTGAGGAAATTGAAAACAAATTTGACCAAAGACTGGCACTTATAGGAAAAACTTTGTTATGAAAGCTTGTGGCAACTTGTTGAATGTAAATATTAAGAAAATACATTATATTTTGAACTTGTGCTCGGATTCAAACTGGGACTTTTAGAAGCCTAAGAAATGTTAAAAAAAAAAAAAAAAAAAAAAAAAAAAAATCAAATATAAGTTAAAAGCTACATGCGATCCCCCTCCACCCCCCGCTAGTTTACAAAAGAGAGGAATCCATTGCAGATCAATAGTTTCTCTGGGAATAAAACTATCTTAATGAGCATGGGAAGGATTGGCAATGCAACTAAGATAAGGCAAGATAGTACAGGAACAAATGGAATTGACTTTCTTTGACCTCACTAAATGCGGAGTTCCAAAGAATAGCAAGAAGAGATAAGAAAGCCTTCTTCAGTGATCAATGCAAAGAAATAGAGGAAAACAACAGAATGGGAAAGACTAAGGATCTCTTCAAGAAAATCAGAGATACCAAAGGAACATTTCATGCAAAGATGGGCACAATAAAGGACAGAGATGGTGTGGATCTAACAGAAGCAGAAGATATTAAGAAGAGGTGGCAAGAATACACAGAAGAACTGTACAAAAAAGAGCTTCAAGACCCAGATAATCATGATGGTGTGATCACTGACCTAGAGCCAGACATCTTGGAATGTGAAGTCAAATGGGCCTTAGAAAGCATCACTACGAACAAAGCTAGTGGAGGTGATGGAATTCCAGTGGAGCTATTCCAAATCCTGAATGATGATGCTGTGAAAGTGCTACACTCAATATGCCAGCAAATTTGGACGACTCAGCAGTGGCCACAAGATTGGAAAAGGTCAGTTTTCATCTCAATCCCAAAGAAAGGCAATGCCAAGGAGTGCTCAAACTACCGAACAATTGCACTCATCTCACACGCTAGTAAAGTAATGCTCAAAATTCTCCAAGCCAGGCTTCAGCAATATGTGAACCGTGAACTTCCTGATGTTCAAGCTGGTTTTAGAAAAGGCAGAGGAACCAGAGATCAAATTGCCAACATCCGCTGGATCATGGAAAAAGCAAGAGAGTTCCAGAAAAACATCTATTTCTGCTTTATTGACTATGCCAAAGCCTTTGACTGTGTGGATCACAATAAACTATGGAAAATTCTGAAAGAGATGGGAATACCAGACCACCTGATCTGCCTCTTAAGAAATCTGTATGCAGGTCAGGAAGAAACAGTTAGAACTGGTCATGGAACAACAGACTGGTTCCAAATAGGAAAAGGAGTACGTCAAGGCTGCATATTGTCACCATGTTTATTTAACTTATATGCAGAGTACATCATGAGAAATGCTGGACTGGAAGAAACACAAGTTGGAATCAAGATTGCTGGGAGAAATATCAATAACCTCAGATATGCAGATGACACCACCCTTATGGCAGAAAGTGAAGAGGGGCTAAAAAGCCTCTTGATGAAAGTGAAAGTGGAGAGTGAAAAGGTTGGCTTAAAGCTCAACATTCAGAAAACGAAGATCATGGCATCTGGTCCCATCACTGCATGGGAAATAGATGGGGAAACAGTGGAAACAGTGTCAGACTTTGTTTTTCTGGGCTCCAAAATCACTGCAGAAGGTGACTGCAGCCATGAAATTAAAAGACGCTTACTCCTTGGAAGGAAAGTTATGACCAACCTAGATAGCATATTCAAAAGCAGAGACATTACTTTACCAACAAAGGTTCGCCTAGTCAAGGCTATGGTCTTTCCTGTGGTCATGTATGGATGTGAGAGCTGGACTGTGAAGAAGGCTGAGTGCCGAAGAATTGATGCTTTTGAACTGTGGTGTTGGAGAAGACTCTTGAGAGTCCTTTGGACTGCAAGAAGATCCAACCAGTCCATTCTGAAGGAGATCAATCCTGGAATTTCTTTGGAAGGAATGATGCCAAAGCTGAAACTCCAGTATTTTGCGAAGTCAAACTCCAGTCAACTCATGCGAAGAGTTGACTCATTGGAGAAGACTGTGATGCTGGGAGGGATTGAGGGCATGAGGAGAAGGGGACGACAGAGGATGAGATGGCTGGATGGCATCACTGACTCGATGGATGCGAGTCTGAGTGACTTCCGGGAGCTGGTGGTGGACAGGGAGGCCTGGCGTGCTGCGGTTCATGGGGTCGCAAAGAGTCGGACACGACTGAGCGACTGATCTGATCTGATCTGATCTGACCTCAATAAAATAGATAAGAATACTCAGATTGATGTCAGCATCATATCAACATGAGACAATCCCTTTGTCTCTCCCTTCAATCTACAAGTAAATCATCCAGAACTCAACAAAGATTTTGCTGCTCAACATACTGAGATGCTGGAGAATTCCACACATCTGTATATCTAAACATGGGTAACCGGAACACCTAGAGAAGGCAGAGCCAGTGGAACGGCAGAGGCAGTGCCCACTGTACTGAACCCCTGGTGGCTAAGCCTGAGGCCCAGGGGGAAGTGCCTTACACGCCTACATCCCTGGACAAGTAGACAGCAGAGACAGGAGGGCCTGTGACATGCCCCTCTGGCTTCAGAGGTGCCCACAACACCCACCAACCCCCAACTCACAGTGGCATCGCCTGCAAACTCTACAACCCTGGTCACAGCAGATTCACTCACAATGCCAGCTCCCAGCCTACCTCTACCCCCATAGTGGAGACGCCTGCATCCCAGGAGGTCCAAGATATGCAGAGGCATCTGGTCTCCCAGTACCCCAGGCAGCAACACCAGTCACACTAGCAACAACAAAGCACCAATGATCAAAGAAGCACAGCAGCAATAACTAAGATACCAGGTGACACCCCCGATGAAGGCAGTGAAGGGTAGGATATGCCAACTCTCAAATGTAACCAGAAGCAGTGCAGGTAAGAGGAACCAAAAATGTGTGCTATATTGCCAACTACTGGAAAACAAAAGAAGGCCTCTAATTCTAACCTGCTGAATCACTAGAATCTAGTAAAAGGAAAAAGGAAAAAAAAATAACTTTAAAGAAAAGTATTCACGTTAAAAAAAAAGAAAGGTGTTCACTACTTGAAATATGCCAGCAAAAAAACAAAAAAAACTCATTAAGCACCAATGAAGAACCACAGTAACACAATGTCACAAAGAAAATGACAAATCTCCAGAAACTAAACTTGAAGTAGAGGAATTTTCCCATCTAACTGAGAGTGAATTCAAAATAGCTATGTTGAAGAATTAACTCAATAAACTAGTCAATAAAGAAGTCAAATAAGAAATAAGTACATGAAGACAAATAAAAATGTCATTATGATATACCAAAATCTATGAGATATAGCAAAATGGTTTAAGAGGGAAGTTTACAAGACAGGCATACTTCAAGAAACAAGTATGATCTCAAATGATCTAAACTTGTACCTGAAGAAGTCTTAAAAAGAAGAATAAACAAAGCCCAGAGTTAGTGGAAAGAAGGAAAAAAGTAAAGATCAGAGCAGAAATAAATGAAAGAGAATAGAAAGACAATTTATAAAGTTCAATAAAGCTAAGAGCTGGTTCTATAAAAAGTAAAATTGACAAAGCTTTCAACATATTCACCAAGGAAAAAGAAGGCTCTGTTAAATAATATCAGAAATAAAAGGGGAGAAATAAAAACAGATACCACAGAAGTACAAAGGACAACCTAGAATAAATGAATAAATACTTAGTAGTATACAATCTCCCAAGAATGAACCATGAAGAAATAGAATATCTGAATAGACCAGACACGGTAAGGACTTTGTAAAAGTAACAAAAAACCTTCTAAAAAACAAAGAGTTCAAAACCAGTTGGCTTCACTGGTGAGACCTACAAAACATACAAAGAAGATTTAATAGCTATCTTTCTCAAACTCTTCCAAACAAAGAAGAGGAGGGAGTACTTTTTTAACTCAATTTACAAGGCCAGCATTACCCTGATACTGAAACCAGACACTGATGACATACACATGAGAAAAAAAAAAGTAAAAGGGTAAAAGGATGAAAAAACTGAGCCCTTTTAAAGGAAAAAAATAATTGTATATGAAAAATATGATGAGGATTATATACACAAGGAGTTATAATATCTACAAAGATAATCAATATGTGGTAGGGACAGAACAGAAGGGATATATTAAACCTAGTTCAAATTCCCAGGACCAATAAATTTTGCAAACAGTTACACACTGTTAGAGCATTTGGATTTACATTTAAAACTGTGTGAAGTAAGAAAAAGAAACTGGAACAGATATGCATATTTTTGATAAATCCACCAAACTAAGATGTTTAATGAATAAATTCAGAAACAGCAGCAAAAACAGGGGATACATTGACATGGTTAAAAGATACCATAGTTAAAAAATACTAACAGTCTCAGGAGAAGGGGTAAATTTGTCCGGGTTTTATATGAGAGAGAGAGACAGAGAAAGGGGTAAAAGAAAAAGAAATATAACTGGAAATGAGACAACAGGGTAACAACCTGCTAAATAATTTGATTTAGGTAAAGAAGAGTTTTAACTGATGGAAGGGATAGCTGAGGACTTGTTAAAATGTAGCTGAAGAAATCCACAGAATATCACGATACTTCATTATATAATGACACTTCATCACCGGAGGTAACACAAGCAAGGATACCTTAATATGATTGCCAGAGAACTAGAATATATCAACAGGTAACACATAGAACCAAAGGAAACTCACAGATCCAGCAGTAAAACTGAAAATGAACAATCTGAACTTTCAGTGTTGACTCAGTAAGATACAATTAAATGAGAGTAGAAAGCAGACTAAGAGGAAGGGAAAACAGTAAAATGGAGCCTCCACAAAAATAATATTTTTATTCAGAGTGATTGGAGCAATGAAAAACTGAAATTAGTTGAAAATATCCCAGGTTAGAGCGTGGGCCTACTTCAGAAAATATAATTACATGCCATACCTATAAAGATTAGATTTTGTTAAAAAAGGAATGAGGAAACACATGAGGAAATTAATGGAGAAAAAAAGCAGAGAACTATAAATTCCCATGAATTTTTACAAACATAAAAAAAAAGTAGAAAATATAGCAATAGAAATAAAGGAGTTAAAGGAAAAAACCACATAACCCCCGGCACACACACACACACAAAATATCTTGTAGATTATAGAGCAAAACAGGAGCATGTAGAATAGGTTAAATACAAAGAAAAATGAAGAAATTGCCTTCATGATTAAAGAAAGAACTGGAGAAACAGGAAGAAGGGGATGGAATTAAGTCTATTGTTTACAAGAAGCACTGTGATATGATTAAATGCATAGGTAAATTTGTTTGGCTTTTACAGTGTCAGGTTTAAGAAAAACTGTAAATGAGTTTCATAAACATGGCATTTTTATTTTCAAAAATATACTGTGGAAAATCAAAGGGGATAATGCAAGTGAAAGTGTTTTGATGAAGTTAAGTGCTTTATACATGGAAGGTGTTATTATTATTATCTTTATCTTATGATTCCAGTGATGGTTTTCAGTCCTTATACCCTTGCTCATATCTAATCAATCTGAATTCATTCAGTGGCTAAGATGTCATTATCTTGAGTCTAAGGCACGACTAAAGTCTGAATATATTTCACCTTAATGTGCGCCTTCTGTCAACTCATTTGCAATGCTATCAAGAAAATCCATCAACTTTTCTAGCATAACTTACTTTTGATTAAAAGAAAACTAATTTTTCCATATATTCTTTCTTAAAAATATGCTTAATTTCAAAATAATTGTATTCCTATTTCAACAAGAAAAAGAAGAGGTTATACACCAAAGGCACTGTTTTAGTTGATTTAAAAACACAATAAATCAATATTTTGCATTTTAAAATTTTGTTGTAAATATTCCTTACCAAAACATAACTCTATCTCCCAATTAGTATTAAAAGTGAAGAACTCTGATAATGTGAAACAATGATTATGATACAATAATAATTACCTCAAGAAATTATAAGAAAATCAGAGTGGTATACATATCTGTGCTACATTTTCTGTTTCCTTAAAATTTAATTTAGAAGATTGTCAGACCATACAAATTGTAAAAAAAAAAAAAATTGTGGTTGAACCATAGGAAATTACCATTACTTGACTATGTTTTGGTCTATAAAGTTTCAAATTCTTATTGTGAAAGCTATAATAATATCTGTAATTACTTAACATATGAACTGTTTTTCATTATATCATTTACAATTCAAGATAAATCTAGAACATTATTTTTTTCTTCAATAAGGTAGTTTTTATTGCTATAAAACTACCTCAGTTAATGATAACTTTATTAATACAGATCAGGCTATGGGTGAAATGTTGTGGGAAAAGAACTTCAAAACAGAAGGCCTCCCCCAACCCACCCCACCCCATCTGCAGCACTCAAGACTGTTCTTTTTTATTTTTTTAATTTTTTATTTGGATTGTTGCTGCTGCTGCTAAGTCACTTCAGTCATGTCTGACTCTGTGCAACCCCACAGAGAGCAGCCTGCCAGGCTCCCCCGTCCCTGGGATTCTCCAGGCAAGAACACTGGAGTGGGTTGCCATTTCCTTCTCCAATGCGTGAAAGTGAAAAGTGAAAGTGAAGTCGCTCAGTCGTGTCCGACTCTTAGCGACCCCATGGACTGCAGCCCACCAGGCTCCTCTATCCATGGATTCTCCAGGCAAGAACACTGGAGTGGGTTGCCATTGTTAGCTTTTTATTTTCACTTACTTTTGTATTGAATGGAAGATTCTGTCAATTCTATCATGCTTTACAGATTTCAAAAGTTTCACATACCTGATTTCATATAGTCCGATAATAACCATTTTTCTCTCCCTGCCCCTATATTGCCCCTGCGCACTTTGTACTACCCACTGGTAATCACTGGTTTGTCATTTATATCTGTGAGTCTTCTGCCTTTTTTTCTTATTTATTAATTTTTGTATTTTTATATTCCACATATAAGTAAGACAGTATTTGTCTTTCTATATCTGACTTATTTAGCATAATACCTTCTAAGTCCATTCATATTACTGCAATTGGCAAAATTTGATTCTTTCTTATGGTAAATAGTATTCCATTGTGTGTGTGTACCACAATTTCTTTATCCATTTATATGTTGATGGACACTTAGGTTGCTTCCATGTCTTGGCAATTGTAAATAATGCTGTTTATGAATATAGAGCTGCATGTATCTTTTTGAATTAGTGTTTTTATATTTTAGGGATATATATTCAGGAGTGGAATTGTCCTTTCATGCATGAGTGCATGCTAAGTCGCTTCAGTCATGTCTGACTCTTTGTGATCCAATGGACTGTAGCCCACCAGGTTCCTCTGTCCATGTCATATGGTAGTTCTATTTTGAATTTTTTGAGAAACTTCCATAATATTTTCCACCATAGCTGCACAAATTTACATTCTTACCACAACGGACAAGTGTTCACTTTTCTCCACATCCAAGTCTACAACTGTTATTTGTGTCCTTTTAATGATAGCTATCCCTGGTGGCTCAGATGATAAATAATCTTCCTGCAATGTAGGAGACCTGGGTTCAATCCCTGGGTCAGGAAGATCCCCTGGACAAGGGAATGGCACTTCACTCCAGTATTCTTGCCTGGAGAATTCCATGGACAGAGGAGACTGGCAGACTATAGTCCATGGGATCGCAAAGAGTGGGACACAACGGAGTGACTAAGACACTTTCTCACAGGTGTGAAGTGATATCTCATTGTGGTTTTGATCTACATTTCTCTAATAATTAGCTCTCTTGAGCATTTTTTCATGTACCTGTTGGTCATCTGCATTCCCTCTTTCAAAAGTTCTATTCAGTTATCCTGCCCACCTTTTAGTTATGCTGTTTGCTTTTTTTTGACGTTGAGCTTTAGAAGCTGCTTGTATATATTGGGTATTAACCCCTTGTTGGTCATGTTGTTTGCAAATCTTTTCTCCCATTCAGTAGGTTTTTCTTTCCATTTGTCAATGTTTTCCTTTGTTGCACAAAGCTTCTAAGTTTAATTGTGTACCATTAGTTTATTTTTGCTTTATTGGAACCTTAATTTTTTAATGGAAAATTCTGAGTTTTTAAAATAACCTCTTAATATATTTGTGTGTCATCACCCAGTTGTGTCCTACTCTTTGCAACCCCATGAGACATAGCTCATGAGGCTCCTCCCTCCATAGGATTTTCCAGGCAAGAATACTGGAGTGGGTTGCCATTTCCTTCTGCAGGGGCCCTTCCTCACTCAGGGATCGAACTCAGGTCTCCTGCATTGCAGGCAGACTCTGTACCATCTGAGCCACCAGGGAAGCCTTGTTTAATATATTTATGTAGCATTTATTTTTCAATTGAATGTGGATTTATTTATATTAAAAACTTTTATTAGTACTGCATCTCCTTATGAACAGTTACATATACTTAAACTTTATGTGAAAGACAGCTTAAAAAGAAGTTAGCCTCAACAGGTATAGAACTGAAACATACGCCTTTTCTTTCCTTTTTCAATTTGAAGATGAAATAATTGTCTACATAGAAAAAAATCTCAAGGAATCTACCAAAACCCAAAGGAAAATGACTCCTAAATCTAATAAGTGATTTCAGTAATGCCATAGGATCAACACACAAAAATCAATGTTTCAGTGTACAACAATGAACATGTAAAAATTGTAATTTAAAACATAACACTACTTACAATCACTCAAAGAAAATTAAACAGTTAGATATATATTTAACAAAACATATGCAGGATCTTTCATTTAAAATTACAAAGGGGTGATGAAAGAAATCAAACAAGATCTAAATGAATAGTATAATATTTCATGTTCATATATTGGAATAATTAAAACAGGAAAAATGTGCTTTCTCCTCAAATTGATTTAGAGGTTTAATAAAATTTCTGCCAAAATTGAAGCAAAGACTTTTGTAGGTGTAGCCAAGTTCATTATAAAATTTATATGAAAAGGTTCAGTCCTTGGACTAGCTAAAATAATTTTGACAAAGAAAGAGGAGGAGGGATTGCAGCAATATCGATGCAACTAGAAATTATCATACTAAGTAAAGTAAGTCAGAAATAGAAATATTATATGGTATCACTTATATGTGGAATCTAAAAATATGACACAATGAACCTATCCGTGAAACAGAAACTTGGACATGGAAAATGGACTGGTGATTGCCAAGAGGGAGGGGGATGAGAGATGGATGAACTGGGAGTTTGGGGTTATCAGATACAAACTGGTACACAGAATGAACAAACAACATCCTACGGTATAGCACAAGGAACTATATTCAATATCATGTGATAAATGGAAAAAAATGTGAAAACAAATATATATGTGGGTGTGTATATATGCATATACATAAATATATATATACATATATATATATATATATGCGGCTAAGTCGCATCAGTCATGTTCGACTCTGTGTGACCCCATAGACGGCAGCCCACCAGGATTCTCCATCCCTGGGATTCTCAAGGCAAGAACACTGGAGTGGGTTGCCATTTACTTCTCCAATGTACGCAAGCGAAAAGTGAAAGTGAAGTCGCTCAGTCCTGTCTGACTCTTCGTGACCTTGTGGACTGTAGCCTACCTGGCTCCTCCATCCATGGGATTTTCCAGGCAAGAGTACTGGAATGGGTTGCCATTCTCTCTCTCTCTCTCTCTCTCTCTCTCTCTCTCTCTCTCTCTCTCTCTCTCTCTATATATATATATATATATATATATATATATATATATATATATATATATTTTTGCTGTACAGCTGTAATTAACACAATATTGTAATTCAACTGTACTTCAATAAAAATAAATTTAAAAAGGAGGAAGAATCATTCTACTTGATACTGATATTGATTACTATATAACCAAAGTAATCAAAATAGTGTGGTACTTGTGGAGGGCCAGACACATAGATCAATCAGATCAGATCAGGTCAGTCGCTCAGTCGTGTCCGACTCTTTGCGACCCCATGAACCGCAGCACGCCAGGCCTCCCTGTCCATCACCAGCTCCCGGAGGTCACTCAGACTCACATCCATCGAGTCAGTGATGCCATCCAGCCATCTCATCCTCTGTCGTCCCCTTCTCCTCCTGCCCTCAATCCCTCCCAGCATCAGAGTCTTCTCCAATGAGTCAACTCTTCACATGAGGTGGTCAAAATACTGGAGTTTCAGCTTTAGCATCATTCCTTCCAAAGAAATTCCAGGATTGATCTCCTTCAGAATGGACTGGTTGGATCTTCTTGCAGTCCAAGGGACTCTCAAGAGTCTTCTCCAACACCACAGTTCAAAAGCATCAATTCTTCGGCGCTCAGCCTTCTTCACAGTCCAGCTCTCACATCCATACATGACCACAGGAAAGACCATAGCCTTGACTAGGCTATAGATCATAGGACAGAATAAAGACAGGCTTTTCAATAAGTGGTGATAGAAAAATTATAAATACATAGGCAGAACTGTGAACTCTGATCTAAACTTCATACTTTATACAAAAATTAAAGAAAAATGATTATGGATATAAATGTAAAACTATAAAACTTTTAGAAAAAACATACGTGAAATCTTTGGAATTCAGGGCCAAAGAGTTCCAGGTTTGACACAAAAATCATGATCATTAAAGGAATGATTGATAACTGATTCTCACCAAAATTAAAACTTTTACTCTGTAAAATCTCACATGGAGAGAATGAAAAGACAAGCATCTTAGTCCCACATTCATGAGAAGAGAAAGTGCTGAGCATTGTACTAAGTAATAAATGAGCCAGAGCTCTTGCTGAAGGCTGTGCAATCAATTTCACTTTTAAATGAATGGATTATCTTCATGATAGTTTTGATAATGTGTTTGGTACTCAACTGAATTAGTTAAGATAAGTAAACCTTTAAAAAAAAAAAAAAGCACTCTTTCCTTTTTTTCTTATTGATAAGCTAGTTTTCAGAATTAAATTTAATTCATCTAATCTATTGGCATCAAACTTATTTACAACTCATAGGAATAAAAAATGAAGACTCTACTGATTTACTTCAGTTGATGTTGAATTATGTATAGGCAGAACATCTACATCATAGTCTATGCAGGCATAAGTCCGACTGCATATGTCTCCAAAATCATCTTTTCTCTCCTCCTGTAAATTCTAATCTTCACAACTGATATTAGTGGAAAGGAGTACTGGTTAATCTACTGCTTTTAATTATCTAAGCCACTGCCACCCTCCTATCATTACCCTGGTGATAAGTAGACACATGAAGAAATCTATATTCATGATGAATGATATAGTGCATATCTCAGGGGATGGAGATTAGCCAATTAACTTGTGGAAGGGAAAATCTAAGCTTCAGTGAAAGCAATCTTAACTGACCTTTCTACAAATCCACAACAACTACTGGCAAAGATTTGTTTTGGTGTCAAACACTTTAAGAAAGAGTAAATGAGTAATAATAGCTTTACATTAGTTGAAGGAACTTAGCAGGCAATCTGAAACAGAAAATATTTTTAATTAGATAACACTGAAGAACTAAAATAATAATATAAAAAAGCCATACTGTGAGTGGCTTAACATTTCATTGGAAGTTTTTATTTTTCCCCACTTTGGATAATTGGATCATTTCCACATGAATGAAATACATGTTAAATTATTTACAGATAATTACATGGCTGTGCAATTTCTAAAATATTAAGACATGGTTGTCCCACAGGAAACACTGCAACAGACACAGGCTCATCAAGAAATGAATAACCAAGGGGATAATAAGTGGGCATTACAAGAAAACCCTTTAAAACTAGAGGTAGCACTCAAAATTAATTTACTTTTCAAAATATCATAGGCACTTAAAATTATTTTTTCATCTCCCCACTTTTCTCTTCAAAAATAATGATTCAAGTATCAGCTCCTTAAATTTGCTTAATCTGAAAACTTTTAATAGAATTAGACAACAAATGCATTTTAATTTGATTTATAAGTAGTATTCCACCCGCAATGAATATGCACTCAACCATGACTATAGAAAGGGGGGGGGTACTACTTTCTATAGTGTATCTAAACTAAGCCAGCTTTTCACTTAAAGTGAAAGTGAAGTCGTTCAGTTGTGTCTGACTCTTTGCAACCCCGTGGACTGTAGCCCACCAGGCTCCCCCACCCGTGGGATTCTCCAGGCAAGAATACTGGAGTGGGTTGCCATTTCCTTCTCCAGGGCATATTCCTGACCAACAGACAGCTTTAACCTCTGAGCCACCAGGGAAGCCCCTTTCACTTAGCTATGTCATTATTAATATCAAAACAAGATGCTGTAGATCATGTCATTAAACATCAAAATTAAGTATTTGGGCTTCCGGTTAAGATGGCGGAGGATTAGGACGGGGAATATACTTTCTCCTCCACAAATTCATCAAGGGGACATCTAAACGCCGAGTAAATTCCCCAAACAGCTTCGGAATGCCGGCAGAGGACATCAGACACACAGAAAAGCAACTCATTGCCTTCTAAAGGAGGTAGGGAGAGAGTGTAAAAGGCAAAGAGAGGCAGGGAGAGACAAAGAGGGAGGGGGTGGACCTCTGTCCCAGGAAGGGAGTCTTGAAAGAAAAAGAGAAGTTTCCAAACACCGGGAAACACTCTCCCTGCAGAGTCTGTGCCAAACGTAGGAAGCACAGAGAATATCATAACAGGGAGGAAAACAATTGAACAATTAAGACCCACAGACTACGAGCCCTGCGGTAGCTTCCGCAGCGGGGAGGCATCATCGCAAACGCCCGCTTCCGCCATTAGCAAGCCGGGGCTGGGCGGGGAGATGCTGCGGGCTGCTCCCACGCGGGAGGCTCCCCCCGCCGGCCGCTCCCCGGCGGGAAGCTCCCCCGCAGAGCGCTCCCCGACCCCCCCCCCCCGCCCCGCGCTAGCCGCTTCCGCGCAGGCTGAAGCCGCTCCCGCGCGGGCGTGCCCCCACCCCCTGTGCCAGAGGCTCCCTCGCGGGCCGCCCCCACCATGCCAGCGGTTCCCGCGCGGGTCGCCCCCCTGCCGCCGACCGTTCCGGCGAGAACCATCCCCTTGCCGCCGCTCCCCCGCCAGCCGTTGCGGCGCGGGCCGTTTCCACTGGGAGTAGTTGGGGCTGGCAGACCAGACTGCAGCGCCGACTACAGGAGAGGCCGGCCCTGGCCCATGACACTGCGGGGCCGAGCACAGAACAAAGGACTATACAGACCAACTACAGAGAAAGGGGCCTATAGATCTTGAGAAATTTAAGCCGGAACAAGGAACTAGCCGAAAATGAACTGAACCCACAGCAATAATAGAGAAACTCTTATATATATTGTTACTATTTTTACCATCATTATTTCCTTTTTTTCTTTTTTTTAATTTTATTATTTTTTTATTAAAAAAAGGAAAAAAAATTTTTTTCCCTTTTAATTTTTTTTTGTTTCTTTTATTTTTATGTTTTTATCCTCTAGTACTTCTTTAATCTCCACTTTTAGATATAACTTTTGCGACCCTGTTTTTTTTTTTTTTTTTTTTTTCTTTTTGTCCTTTGCTTTTTTTCTTTCCTTTTTTTTCTTTTCTTTACTGATTACTGACTGGATCTGTCTCTCTCCTTTACACTCCCTCCTTTTATCCTCCTGACCACCTCTGTCTCCTTCCTCCCTTTCTCCTTCTCTGTATAACTCCGTGAACATCTCTGAGCAGTCTAGTTGTGGAATGCAGTATAGAAGACGAACTTTTTGAGACTACTGCAAAAATAAGACCGATAACAGGAAGCAGGAGGCTTAAAGTCCAAACCCTGATCCCACAAAACATTAATTGACAGGAGCTCATCAAATGCCTCCATACCTACACTGAAATCAAGCATCACACAAAGACCAGCAAGTCCCACGGAAAGACATACCAAGCAAATTCTCTAGAAAAACAAGAACACAGCCCTGAGCTCCAATTCACAGGCTACACAAAGCGACCTCAAAATCATAGACATCTCATAACTCACCACTAGACACTCCACCGCACCCCAGAGAAAAGAAATCCAGCTCCACCCACCAGAACATCGACACAAGCTTCCATAAACAAGAAACCTCGACTAGCCACCGGTACAAACCCACATATAGTGCAGAAACGCCACAATAAAGAGAACTCCACAGACTGCCAGAATACAGTAAGGACACCCCAAACTCAGCATTTTAAACAAGATGAAGAGACAGAAGAATTCCCAGCAGGTAAAGGAACAGGATAAATGCCCACCAAACCAAACAAAAGAGGAAGAAATAGCAAACCTACCTGATAAAGAATTCCGAATAATGATAGTGAAACTAATCCAAAATCTGGAAAGCAAAATGAAATCATGGATAAATAGCCTGGAGAAAAGCATTGAGAAGATGCAAGAAAGATTTAACAAGGACCTAGAAGAAATAAAAAAGAGTCAATATATAATGAATAATGCAATAAATGAGATCCAAAACACTCTGGAGGCAACAAATAGTAGAATTACAGAGGCAGAAGATAGAATTAGTGAAATAGAAGATAGAATGGCAGAATTAAATGAATCAGAGGAGAAAAAAGAAAAACGAATTAAAAGGAATGAGGACAATCTCAGAGACCTCCAGGACAATTTTAAGTGTTACAATATTCGAATCATAGGAGTTCCAGAAGAAGAAGACAAAAAGAAAGACCATGAGAAGATACTAGAGGAGATAATAGTTGAAAACATCACTAAAATGGGGAAGGAAATAATCACTCAAGTCCAATAAACCCAGAGAGTCCCAAATAGGATAAACCCAAGGTGAAACACCCCAAGACACATATTAATCAAATTAACAAAGATCAAACACAAAGAACAAATATTAAAAGCAGCAAGGGAAAAACAACAAATAACACACAAGGGAATTCCCATAAGGCTAACAGCTGATCTTTCAATAGAAACTCTTCAAGCCAGGAGGGAATGGCAAGACATACTTAAAGTGATGAAAGAAAAGAACCTACAGCCCAGATTATTGTACCCAGCAAGGATCTCATTCAACTATGAAGGAGAAATCAAAACCTTTACAGACAAGCAAAAGCTGAGAGAATTCAGCAACAACAATCCAGCTCTCCAACAAATACTAAAGGACATTCTCTAGACAGGAAACACAAAAAGGATATATAAATTCAAACCCAAAACAACAAAGTAAATGGCAACGGGATCATATTTATCCATAATTACCTTAAATGTAAATGGGTTGGATGCCCCAACAAAAAGGCAGAGACTGGCTGAATGGATACAAAAACAAGACCCATACATATGTTGTCTACAAGAGACCCACCTCAAAACAGGGGACATATACAGACTGAAAGTGAAGGGATGGAAAAAGATTTTCCATGCAAATAGAGACCAAAAGAAAGCAGGAGTAGCAATACTCATATCAGATAAAATAGACTTTAAAACAAAGGCTGTGAAAAGAGACAAAGAAGGTCACTACATAATGATCAAAGGATCAATCCAAGAAGATATAACAATTATAAATATATATGCACCCAACATAGGAGCACCGCAATATGTAAGACAAATACTAACAAGTATGAAAGGAGAAATCAACAATAACACAATAATAGTGGGAGACTTTAATACCCTACTCACACCAATGGATAGATCAATTAAACATAAAATTAACAAGGAAACACAAACTTTAAACGATACAATAGACCAGTTAGAACTAATTGATATCTATAGGACATTTCATCCCAAAACAATGAATTTCACCTTTTTCTCAAGCGCACACGGAACCTTCTCCAGGATAGACCACATCCTGGGCCATAAATCTAGCCTTGGTAAGTTCAGAAAAATTGAAATCATCCCAAGCATTTTTTCTGACCATAATGCAGTAAGAGTAAATCTCAATAACAGGAGAAAAACTATTAAAAATTCCAACATACGGAGGCTGAACAACACACTCCTGAATAACCAACAAATCACAGAAGAAATCAAAAAAGAAATCAAATTCTGCATAGAAACGAATGAAAATGAAAACACAACAACCCAAAACCTGTGGGACACTGTAAAAGCAGTCCTAAGGGGAAAGTTCATAGCAATACAGGCATATCTTAAGAAACAAGAAAAAAGCCAAATAAATAACCTAACTCTACACCTAAAGCAACTGGAAAAGGAAGAAATGAAGCACCCCAAGGTTAGTAGAAGGAAAGAAATCTTAAAAATTAGGGCAGAAATAAATGCAAAAGAAACAAAAGAAACCATAGCAAAAATCAACAAAGCCAAAAGCTGGTTCTTTGAAAGGGTAAATAAAATTGACAAACCATTAGCCAGACTCATCAAGAAACAAAGGGAGAAAAATCAAATCAATAAAATTAGAAATGAAAATGGAGAGATCACAACAGACAGCACAGAAATACAAAGGATCATAAGAGACTACTATCAGCAATTATATGGCAATAAAATGGACAATATGGAAGAAATGGACAAATTCTTAGAAAAGTACAACTTTCCAAAACTGGATCAGGAAGAAAAAGAAAATCTTAACAGACCCATCACAAGCACGGAAATTGAAACTGTAATCAGAAATCTTCCAGCAAACAAAAGCCCAGGCCCAGACGGTTTCACAGCTGAATTCTACCAAAAATTTAGAGAAGAGCTAACACCTATCCTACTCAAACTGTTCCAGAAAATTGCAGAGGAAGGCAAACTTCCAAACTCATTCTATGAGGCCACCATCACCCTAATACCAAAACCTGACAAAGATCCCACAAAAAAAGAAAACTACAGGCCAATATCACTGATGAACATAGATGCAAAAATCCTTAACAAAATTCTAGCAATCAGAATCCAACAACACATTAAAAAGATCATACACCATGACCAAGTGGGCTTTATCCCAGGAATGCAAGGATTCTTCAATATCCACAAATCAATCAACGTAATACACCACATTAACAAATTGAAGAATAAAAACCATATGATTATCTCAATAGAGGCAGAGAAAGCCTTTGACAAAGTTCAACATCCATTTATGATAAAAAAAATCTCCAGAAAGCAGGAATAGAAGGAACATACCTCAACATAATAAAAGATATATATGACAAACCCACAGCAAACATTATCCTCAATGGTGAAAAACTGAAAGCATTTCCTCTAAAGTCAGGAACAAGACAAGGATGCCCACTTTCACCACTACTATTCAACATTGTTCTGGAAGTTTTGGCCACAGCAATCAGAGCAGAAAAAGAAATAAAAGGAATACAAATTGGAAAAGAAGAAGTAAAACTCTCACTGTTTGCAGATGACATGATCCTCTACGTAGAAAACCCTAAAGATTCCACCAGAAAATTACTAGAACTGATCAATGAATATAGTAAAGTTGCAGGATATAAAATTAACACACAGAAATCCCTTGCATTCCTGTACACCCATAACGAGAAAATAGAAAGAGAAATTAAGGAAACAATTCCATTCACCATTGCAATGAAAACAATAAAATACTTAGGAATATATCTTCCTAAAGAATCTAAAGACCTATATATAGAAAACTATAAAACACTGGTGAAAGAAATCAAAGAGGACACTAATAGATGGAGAAATATACCATGTTCATGGATTGGTAGAATCAATATAGTGAAAATGAGTATACTACCCAAAGCAATTTATAGATTCAATGCAATCCCCATCAAGCTACCAATGGTATTCTTCACAGAGCTAGAACAAATAATTTCTCAATTTGTATGGAAATACAAAAAACCTCGAATAGCCAAAGCTATCTTGAGAAAGAAAAACGGAACTGGAGGAATCAACCTGCCTGACTTCAGGCTCTACTATAAAGCTACAGTCATCAAGACAGTATGGTACTGGCATAAAGACAGAAATATAGATCAATGGAACAAAATAGAAAGTCCAGAGATAAATCCATGCACATATGGTCACCTTATCTTTGACAAAGGAGGCAAGAATATACAATGGATTAAAGACAATCTTTTTAACAAGTGGTGCTGGGAAAACTGGTAGAACACTTGTAAAAGAATGAAACTAGAACACTTTCTAACACCATACACAAAAATAAACTCAAAATGGATTAAAGAGCTAAATGTAAGACCAGAAACCATAAAACTCCTAGAGGAAAACATAGGCAAAACACTCTCTGACTTACATCACAGCAGGATCCTCTATGACCCACCGCCCAGAATATCGGAAATAAAATCAAAAATGAACAAATGGGACCTAATCAAACTTAAAAGCTTCTGCACAAAAAAGGAAACTATAAGCAAGACAGCCTTCAGAATGGGAGAAAATAATAGTAAATGAAGCAACAGACAAACAACTAATCTCAAAAATATACAAGCAACTCCTACAGCTCAATTCCAGAAAAATAAACGACCCAATCAAAAAATGGGCCAAAGAACTAAATAGACATTTCTCCAAAGAAGACATACAGATGGCTAACAAACACATGAAAAGATGCTCAACATCACTCATTATCAGAGAAATGCAAATCAAAACCACTATGAGGTACCATTACACGCCAGTCAGAATGGCTGCGATCCAAAAGTCCATAAGCAATAAATGCTGGAGAGGGTGCGGAGAAAAGGGAACCCTCTTACACTGTTGGTGACAATGCAAACTAGTACAGCCACTATGGAGAACAGTATGGAGATTCCTCAAAAAACTGGGAATAGAACTGCCTTATGATCCAGCAATCCCACTGCTGGGCATACACACTGAGAAATCCAGAATTGAAAGAGACACGTGTACCCCAATGTTCATAGCAGCACTGTTTACAATAGCCAGGACATGGAAGCAACCTAGATGTCCATCCACAGATGAATGGATAAGCAAGCGGTGGTACATATACACAATGGAGTATTACTCAGCCATTAAAAAGAATACATTTGAATCAGTTCTAAGGAGGTGGATGGAACTGGAGCCTATTATACAGAGTGAAGTAAGCCAGAAACAAAAACACAAATACAGTATACTAACACATATATATGGAATTTAGAAAGATGATAAAAATAACCCTATTTATGAGACAGCAAAAGAGACACTGATGTATAGAACAGACCTTTGGACTCTGGGACCGGGAGAGGGTGGGATGATTGGGGAGAATAGCATTGAAATATGTATAATATCATATCTGAAACGAGTCAGTCCAGGTACGATGCCCTATAACAGATGCCTGGGACTGGAGCACTGGGATGACCTGGAGGGATGGTGTGGGAAGGGGAGAGGGAGGAGGGTTCAGAATGGGGAACACGTGTATACTGGTGGCGGATCCATCTCGATGTATAGTAAAAGCAATACAATATTGTAAAGTTAAGCAAAATAAAAAAATAAATAAATAAAAAAGTTAAAAAAAGAAAAAAATAAATAAAATAAACTGAAAAAAAAAAAAAATTAAGTATTTGCACCCTGACTAATAATTAGTGGTAATTTTAGGTACTATACTTTTCAGGCACTGTGGGCACTAATTAAGTACATTTTTTCATTATTGATCTTTAGTTAACAGTTCACTTGATACCATTTTTGAGCTAATGAAGTATTGTGACCTAATACAAGTATTAAGTCACAAATGTAACCTAAGAAACAGCAACCTCTCAAACTAAGTTACAGTGGGGCAAAACAAACTTCATTAAATTACATATCTGAAATCCATTCTTTCTACCCTTCACTGCCAAATCCTAAAAATAAGGCTGTTTTTGTCCCTGACTTTATTGCATTCCTCCATCACTCAAAGGAAGTTCTTGGTCAGCCAGTCTAGTTAAGGGGCTTGTGTGATTTACAATCAGTGGAAAGGACAGCGGGACATAACCCTCTGTTGGCATGTAGGATTTTTCAAAGATATGAGTATCCTATACTAAAAACTAAATTAAAAATTATAAACAGAATAAAAGTGAAGAAATGGTGGGGGTAAAGATCTTCAATCTGTTTTTAGGAGAGATAGAGGGTTTTTGTTTTGTTTTTGCTTTGTTTTGTATCTCATTAGCTATTAATCTGAAAGTAAGGCTTAGAGAGACTTCAGTGAATCTCTAAGAAAAGAAAGATACTGAAGAGTGGGTGAAAAGAGATCATTATAAAAAAATTATGCTATCAATTATGACTATGCTTACTTTTGATACATTTTCACAAAGGCCAAAAAACACTGGGATAATTTTTAAGTACTTTGGGAACTAATATTAGGTTCCCAGGCCAACAAAGGTCCATCTAGTCAAAGCTATGGTTTTTCCAGTAGTCATGTATGGGTGTGAGAGTTGGACTATTAAGAAAGCTGAGTGCTGAAGAATTGATGCTTTTGAAGTGTGGTGTTGGAGAAGACTCTTGAGAGTCCCTTGGACTGCAAGGTGATCCAACCAGTCCATCCTAAAGGAAATCAGTCCTGAATATTCATTGGAAGGACTGATGCTGAAGCTGAAACTCCAATACTTTGACCACCTGATGCAAAGAACTGACTAATTGGAAAAGACTGATGCTCGGAAAGATTGAAGGCAGGAGGAGAAGGGGATGACAGAGAATGAGATGGTTGGATGGCATCACTGACATGAAGGACATGAGTTTGAGTAGGCTCCAGGAGTTGGTGATGGACATGGAAGCCTGGCATGCTGCTGTCCATGGGGTCACAAAGAGTTGGACATGACTGAATGACTGAACTGAACCTAAGGCCATTTACTTATTACTAGCACTACTACATTGCCTATAAGTAGAAATTAAAATGCCCTTTAAGTATGAAAAGGTTATTTTCCTTCTTGATTTTCTTTGAAATTATTTTTTTCTTTTTTTCTTTTATTTTTTAACTTTACAATATTGTATTGGTTTTGCCATATATCAACATGAATCCGCCACAGGTATACACATGTTCCCCATCCTGAACCCTCTTCCCTCCTCCCTCCCTGTACCATCCCTCTGGGTTTTCCCAGTTCTTTGAAATTAT
Organism: Tragelaphus eurycerus; assembly: GCA_935064755.1. Classification (NCBI taxonomy): domain Eukaryota; kingdom Metazoa; phylum Chordata; class Mammalia; order Artiodactyla; family Bovidae; genus Tragelaphus; species Tragelaphus eurycerus. The sequence goes on along the minus strand of CAKXYN010000120.1, from coordinate 90,279 downwards.
TAAAGGATTCATTTTCTTTCTGTCCTTCTTCCCAGACCCATCACTGGGGGATCACAAACCTTGGTTTCTTATACCATTCTCCAACAAAAGGAATAATGGCCCTTGGAGAAAAGGCTGATTCTACGACTGCAGGAAATATGCCAAATTTCCTTGGATCGTATTATAATTATATAAAATTAAAAAGTGCTCAAAACACAATGATAAAATACACAGTGATGGTGGTACATCGAAGAGGAAAAAGGAGCCAACTAAAAAAGCTTCTAATGACCAAAACTGGAATAACTTGAGCAACAAAATAAGGTATTATTAGATAATTATTCAGAGCATAAAATAAATGTAGAATCCATACTGATAAAAATAAATGACTGAAGAAATAAATAAATATAAGAGAGGAGATAAAACTCCCAAACAGAAAAATGGCAATTAACTTGTATAGACATCTTCTCTTAAAGAGATGGAACATAACTCCTCACTCTTTGAGACCTACACACAGTGACATCCTTTCATAGTTTACAGTATGAAAAGGGGAAAAAATAACTTTACAATAAATAAACCTGACAAACTCTACTTCAGCTGGTGAAAGGTCAACACCAAAAGTCACAAAGCATATTGATAGTGTACCCTTGATATGGTGTAAGGTAGATGGCATTTTATCTTCCTGAGCTTCTTTCCCAGAAACACCTAATCACAACCTAATCATGAGAAAACCATCAAGCAAATGCTAATTTAGGGGTATTTAAAAAACACATGACTAATACACTTCAATAGTTTCAAGGTCATCATTAACAAAGTCTGAGAAACTGTCACAAGTCAGATAACTAAATGCAATGCAGTGTCCTGAATGGGATAGAGCAACAACTGCAACAAAAAGACACTGGGTAAAAATGAAGGAAATATGAATGAAGTCTGCGCTTCAGTTAATCATAATGTATCCATGTTACTTCACTCATTATACTAAATGTAGCATACTAATTTAATAAGCTAGTAGGGAAACTGAGTGTGGAGTTATGCTCTACTAGACTTTTATTATCTCAAAGTTTTCTTTATGCTATTTAAAAGTCAAGAGAAAACTTTATGATTCCAAAATTTTTATGTAATATGAAAGAATGAGTCTCAGAAGAGGGACTGAATGAGTAATGGGAACTCAATTAAAGTTGCTGATTTATTCCATACCAAGAGCAGCACATTGAATAAGGCAGTTACACAGGATTTTAGAAAATTCAGAAAGATCCTTGCCATCTAGTATCCTGTGTTTTTCAACCATTAACAACTCTTAATAAAAGCAGTAATGAGAATCCATATATCTACTTGGAACAAAAGACATATCTCAACAATGGCAACAATGACAAAAAGTTCTAACACACTGCTATATAGTCATGACTTAAAAATACTAAAAATAAAACTATCTAAGCTTTTGCTTATAAAGTTCAGTTCATAGTACGTTTCCTTTTATTTGAGAGTGTGTTTTTTAAACTTTTTAATCTTTTTCTTCCACAACTATCAAAATTACTATTCAAATATGTTTCCGTTATAACTTATACCAGAGAAAGATCAGATCAGATCAGTCGCTCAGTCGTGTCCGACTCTTTGCGACCCCATGAACCGCAGCACGCCAGGCCTCCCTGTCCATCACCAGCTCCCGGAGGTCACTCAGACTCGCATCCATCGAGTCAGTGATGCCATCCAGCCATCTCATCCTCTGTCGTCCCCTTCTCCTCCTGCCCTCAATCCCTCCCAGCATCAGAGTCTTCTCCAATGAGTCAACTCTTCGCATGAGGTGGCCAAAATACTGGAGTTTCAGCTTTAGCATCATTCCTTCCAAAGAAATTCCAGGATTGATCTCCTTCAGAATGGACTGGTTGGATCTTCTTGCAGTCCAAGGGACTCTCAAGAGTCTTCTCCAACACCACAGTTCAAAAGCATCAATTCTTCGGCACTCAGCCTTCTTCACAGTCCAGCTCTCACATCCATACATGACCACAGGAAAGACCATAGCCTTGACTAGGCGAACCTTTGTTGGTAAAGTAATGTCTCTGCTTTTGAATATGCTATCTAGGTTGGTCATAACTTTCCTTCCAAGGAGCAAGCGTCTTTTAATTTCATGGCTGCAGTCACCATCTGCAGTGATTTTGGAGCCCAGAAAATCAAAGTCTGACACTGTTTCCACTGTTTCCCCATCTATTTCCCATGCAGTGATGGGACCAGATGCCATGATCTTCGTTTTCTGAATGTTGAGCTTTAAGCCAACCTTTTCACTCTCCACTTTCACTTTCATCAAGAGGCTTTTTAGCCCCTCTTCACTTTCTGCCATAAGAGTCGTGTCATCTGCATATCTGAGGTTATTGATATTTCTCCCGGCAATCTTGATTCCAACTTCTGTTTCTTCCAGTCCAGCATTTCTCATGATGTACTCTGCATATAAGTTAAATAAACATGGTGACAATATACAGCCTTGACGTACTCCTTTTCCTATTTGGAACCAGTCTGTTGTTCCATGACCAGTTCTAACTGTTGCTTCCTGACCTGCATACAGATTTCTTAAGAGGCAGATCAGGTGGTCTGGTATTCCCATCTCTTTCAGAATTTTCCATAGTTTATTGTGATCCACACAGTCAAAGGCTTTGGCATAGTCAATAAAGCAGAAATAGATGTTTTTCTGGAACTCTCTTGCTTTTTCCATGATCCAGCGGATGTTGGCACTTTGATCTCTGGTTCCTCTGCCTTTTCTAAAACCAGCTTGAACATCAGGAAGTTCACGGTTCACATATTGCTGAAGCCTGGCTTGGAGAATTTTGAGCATTACTTTACTAGCGTGTGAGATGAGTGCAATTGTTCGGTAGTTTGAGCACTCCTTGGCATTGCCTTTCTTTGGGATTGGGATGAAAACTGACCTTTTCCAGTCCTGTGGCCACTGCTGAGTCTTCCAAATTTGCTGGCATATTGAGTGTAGCACTTTCACAGCATCATCATTCAGGATTTGGAATAGCTCCACTGGAATTCCATCACCTCCACTAGCTTTGTTCGTAGTGATGTTTTCTAAGGCCCATTTGACTTCACATTCCAAGATGTCTGGCTCTAGGTCAGTGATCACATCATCATGATTATCTGGGTCTAGCAATTATGAAAAAGAAGACCACGGGTGAAGGTATCACTCTTCCTGATTTCAAACTATACCACAAAGCTATCATAATTAAAACAGTAAGTTAATGCCATAAAAAAAGAATTGGGATGAATAAATATAATCGAGAGCCCAAAATTAAACCTCACATAAACAGCTAACTAAGAATTGATGCTTTTGAACTGTGGTGCTAGAGAAGACTCTTTAAAATCCCTTGGAGTGCAAGGAGGTCAAACCAGTCAATCTTAAAGGAAATCAGCCTTGAATAATCATTGGAAAGACAGGTGCTCAAGCTGAAGCTCCAAAATTTTGGCCCCCTGATACAAAGAGACGACTCACTGGAAAAGGTCCTGATGCTGGGAAAGATTAAAGGCAGGAGGAGAAGGGTATGACAGAGGATGAGACGGTTGGATGGTATCATTGACTCAATGGATATGAGCTTAAGCAAACTCCAGGAGATGGTGAAGGACAGGAAAGCCTGGCATGCTGCAGTGCATGGGGTAGCAAAGAGTCAGACATGCTACTGAACTGAACTGAACTGAACTGAATACTCAATAAGGGAGTTAAGAATGGCCAATAGGGAAAGGACAGCCTCTTCAACAAATGGTACATGGAAAATCAGGTAAATATATGCAGAAAAATGAGATTGAACCCTTATCCTATGCTACTCCGAAAAAAATAACTCAAAATGGGTAAAGAATTAACCATGCAAACTGATACTATGAAACTCTTGGAAGAAAATGTAGTGAAGAGGCTCCTTAATGTTGGTCTTGGCAATGATTTTCTGGGCATGACACCAAAAATACAAACAACAAAAGCAAAAAACCAACAAATGGGACTGTATCAAAATTAAAAGCTTCTGGATGGCAAAATAAATGACTGACTAGGTGAAGAGACAACCTACAGAACGGGAGGTCTTAGTTTCTAAATACCATGTTTCAATAAAAGTATTCAAAATTTCATGGATATATGGTTGATTCTTGAATACTAACTAGAGTGGGTAGCCTATCCCTTCTCCAGTGAATCTTCCTGACCCAGCAATTGAACTGGGGTCTTCATTGCAGGAGGATTCTTTGCCAACTGAGCTACCAGGGAAACCTTGATTCTAGAACAGAGGTAGGGAAATACAAGAGAATCTTGAAGTATCTTGTAGTACCAGAAAGAAAAGAAGAGCTTAAAAATTAAAAGGATGGTGGTGGGTAAAAGAAGAACAAAAGTCACCTGAAGAGTTCCCAGTGGCCAAATCTGTTATAATTTTATCAATAAAATAAGTAATAGTAGTATTGAATTGTAACTCATAATATAAAATGCATATATTTTAGTCCATACTGAAACAAATAGGTAGGCAGATAGACAGTCTTGTTTATGAAACAGTTCCCTAAAAAATGCAGATATTTTCCCCCTGTAGGAGTTGGAGATTAATTCTCCTTCATTCTGCGGCTGCTGCTGCTAAGTCGCTTCAGTTGTGTCTGACTCTTTGCGACCCCATGGACCATAGCCCACAAGGCTCCTCTGTCCATGGGATTCTCCAAGCAAGGAGTGGGTGGCCATGACCTCCTTCAGGGGATCTTGCTCACCAGGGATGAAACCCGCATCTCCTGCATCTCCCGTGTTGTGGGCAGATTCTTTACTGCTGAGCGACCAGGGAAGCCCCTGAATCCTAAGTGTCACTAAACTAAATGACTTGCTTTCGAAGTATGAAAAATGGAGGGGTAATGGAAAGGTAAAATTAGTATTGCTACTGGTGAAACCTCTGAAACACTATTTTATCCAAATGATCAATATTAAATAACCACACGTGGCTATTATGCTCCTCATGTGATATAAGCTGAAAGTCATTTCACCTCTGTGGTACTGTTCCTAATAATTCACAATCCCAGTCTAACAATGAGAAATGTGAGAGAAACGCACACTGAGAAAATTCTACAAAGTGCCTTACCAGTACTCCTCAAGCTATCACTTTCCTACCATCACAGACCATAGACGACTAAGAAGACATAACTAGAATCTATAAAAATGTGGATATATGTATATATGATTCACTTTGCTGTGCAGCAGAAACTAACACAACATTGGAAATCAACTATATCCAGTAAAAATTAATTTAAAAAATAAATGTAGTATGGTATCCTGCATTGCAGACTAAAACAGAAAAATGGTGTTAATTGGAAAACTGGTGAAAATCTGAATTGTCTATAGTTAAGTTCATAGTAACGTAGCAGTGTTTATTTCCTACTTTTGACAAATGTACCATAGTAATGTAAGATAATAACATCTGGAGAAACTGAATGTAGATGAGAGGGTCCACTTTCAACTTCCCTAAAAAACCTAAAGTCTTTCCAAAATAAAACTTTATATATGCTACATATGTTTGATTCTTTGGGTAATTTTACCCTGAAGCCACTTTTTGGAGTACGTCATATGCAGTTTCAATGTGTTGAGACAATTAGAGACATAGGGAATGCATCTTACCTGTGTGTTATATATTAGCACTATCCAATAAGATGTTGTAATGTTAAAAATGTTCTATAACCGTTCTTTCCAGTATAGGAAACAACTACATCTGATCATTGAGCACTTACATTGTAACTAATGAGACTAAGTTAATTATTGCTATAGTCCCATCACTGCATGGGAAATAGATGGGGAAACAGTGGAAACAGTGTCAGACTTTGTTTTTCTGGGCTCCAAGATCACTGCAGATGGTGACTGCAGCCATGAAATTAAAAGACACTTACTCCTTGGAAGGAAAGTTATGACCAACCTAGATCGCATATTCAAAAGCAGAGACATTACTTTACCAACAAAGGTTCACCTAGTCAAGGCTATGGTCTTTCCTGTGGTCATGTATGGATGTGAGAGCTGGACTGTGAAGAAGGCTGAGCGCCGAAGAATTGATGCTTTTGAACTGTGGTGTTGGAGAAGACTCTTGAGAGTCCCTTGGACTGCAAGGAGATCCAACCAGTCCATTCTGAAGGAGATCAATCCTGGAATTTCTTTAGAAGGAATGATGCTAAAGCTGAAACTCCAGTATTTTGGCCACCTCATGCGAAGAGTTGACTCATTGGAGAAGACTCTGATGCTGGGAGGGATTGAGGGCAGGAGGAGAAGGGGACGACAGAGGATGAGATGGCTGGATGGCATCACTGACTCGATGGATGCGAGTCTGAGTGACCTCCGGGAGCTGGTGATGGACAGGGAGGCCTGGCGTGCTGCGGTTCATGGGGTCGCAAAGAGTCGGACACGACTGAGCGACTGATCTGATCTGATCTGATAGTCACATGTGACTTGTGACTACTATACAGGATAACACAGTTCTAGATATTTCACCAGACAGCATGTTCCCTCAAAACAGGGAACCATCATCATAATTAATTTTATGTTTTTAATAGAGCTGCCTTGTTTTTGTTGTTATTCAGTTGCTAAGTCTGACTCTTTGCCACCCCGTAAACTGCAGCATACCAGGCTTCCCTGCCCTTCACTATCTCCTGGAGTTTGCTCAAATTCATGTCCGTTGAGTCAAAGATGCCATCCAACCATTTCATCCTGTCACCTCCTTCTCGTCTTGCCCTCCATCTTCCCCAGCATCAGGGTCTGCCTAAACACATTAAGCAAACAAATACTTTAAGAAATAAAGTCACTCTAACACATACAAACAGAATGGTAATTACAGTTGTTAGACAACTGTCATTTGAAATTTCAGTGGTATTAACACAGAGAAGTGTATTTGCTCTATAGATACATATGCTATAATTTTCTTTGTCGAATCTTAAGTAGTTGATGTTTCCTTTTCTCTCTGCTTCTAGATGAAGGATGTTGTTTTGAACTGGCTTATCTTATGTTCTCTGTTTTCTTGAGACACAACCTGATATAAATTGATGAAATGTGACATGCTTGTCACTTTTCATTAAAACTGACTACAAATGAGAAAATATCCATGTAACTGAAATGTTTCCCCATTACTGGTTTCTGGCAGATTATGGTCTAACAGCATAGCCTTACATGGAAAGCAAAAACAATAAAAGCAGATGGTGCCTAAACAAAAGATAGTTAAAACACTGAACTATATATTCTCAGGATTCTATCTTGTTTCTCCATGGTTTGATTTGGAAGACTGAATCATGATTATTTCTAAAGCCACTGGTCAGACTATATATGTGGTATGAGATGAAGAATAGATAGAAGGAACAGATGAACTAAACACCAGTATTCGTTTTTGCAGAAAGCATATTTAGTGAAATGGGACAGAAGTTGTGCAGCTAGTACATGATATATGACTAGAATTGTTTCTCATTAGAATGCTTTTCTGACTTGTCCAGGAGGCATTATACTTTAAGCCATGTTCTTAGTGATGCAGAAAATTTCTACTTATAATGCCATATGAATTCCACCTTCTACTATTATGAAAATGAGGAGTAACAGAAAGATACTCAATTTTCTTTCTGTCACTCTCAGAAAATATTAAGTTAATAATATGAAAAAGTATTTATCTAAATGCCTATCTTTTTAACATCAATGCAAGGCAAGAAATAGCCCAATGCAATTTGATTTAATTTATACATGGTGGAAAAAAGATAACATATAGCTGAGAGAATGCATTTTAGCTAGTAAAAGTAAAACTAGAAATCATTTCAAAAAGGCCAAATATTCCAGATTTACCTTTAACTGTCACAGATAAAAAGGATTAATTAATGAAGTCTGCACTCAATAGATAAAGGGCTCCATTGGTACTCTGTTAATTTTCTTGAAAGAAAAAGATAGTCCAGGTCGAATTTTCTCTTTAGTTTGAAATGTATTCCAGCTCTTTCTTCTTATTATGAGGAGAAAAAGAAAAAGCAGAATATAAAAGCTAAAATTGAATAATAAAAGTTACATCAGTAACATCTTTTAAATTTTGCTAAAGTATGCAATGTATATTTAAATGTACATTTTAAATTATGAATATCATATAATTTCAACAGAAATCACCTGGAATTTTTAAAAATACCTAAGACTCTGAAATCTGTCATATATCATGATTTATGATATTCTAGAACATTAACATCACCTAGTGCCACTCCAGTGTTCTTGCCTGGAGAATCCCAAGGACAGAGGAGCCTGGTAGGAGGCCGTCTTTGGGGTTGCACAGAGTCGGACACGACTGAAGCAACTTAGCAGCAGCAGCAGCAGTGCTACATTAATCAAATTAGATTTCATGTACAAACGGTGGAATGTGAATTTTATATTACTTATTCATTTTATTTAGTAATGAATAAGTTGTTTATTCATTGTTTCCACAATGCAAAATTACCATGTATTGTAAATGTCTTCTCAACACTGTGTAAAACAATCTTAATAGTACCTATGATATAGGTAGAACTCACACAAGGGATGAAGGTGTTATATACATTAAAGAAAATAACATAAAACTTTGGTAAGATTCACTAGGAAATAGTCTTACAGGTATCACGAAAATGTCAGAGACAATAATGATTAATAACAATCTGTTAAATTAGATTTGAGGTTTGGCAAAACATGAAGGTTTTGCCTTCAAGGTTAATGAAGGTTCACCTCAAATATATCAAATGGTTAAAATTAAGCTGTTATCAAAGTCATTAAAAATTACCTTTAAAGGGGAATATTTTTTCTACATGTTAAAATGAAGACTCTGACAACACCTCTACAACAATTTCTCCAGATTAAAGTTTTTTTGTGTATTTATTGTATTCATATTGAACAGTGGGAACAGGGAAAATGGCTGAGAGAATAACAGTAAGAGAAAAAAGGTAAGAAATAGAATAAATGGGATTATAAAGCTCCAGAAGCAAGACTACAGGTGTTGGAGATCAGAAGGACCTCAAATTGAAAGACTGACCCATTTATACATTGACCATATAATGTATCATCAAAACAGGGACAATTTTCAATATCTAAAAGGGCCATTATAGCAATTATAATGAGACAGCAGAAGTAAGCCATGACAATAGACTCACAAGTGTGAGAAAGTTCCCCTCCAAATATCCTATTGGTCAGCTCCCCAGGCACTAAATAAATTGAGTTTAAAAAAAAATGAAGAGTCCTCCCACCTTCCTATTTTGGCAGAAAACCTCCTTCAGTTCAGTACAGTCGTTCAGTTGTGTCTGACCCTTTGCGACTGCATGAACTGCAGCACACCAACTTCCCTGTCCATCACCAACTCCCAGAGCTTACTCAGACTCATGTCCATTGAGTTGGTGAAGCCATCCAACCATCTCATCCTCTGTTGTCCCCTTTTCCTCCCACCTTCAATCTTTCCCACCACCAGGGTCTTTTCCAATGAGTCAGTTCTTCGCATCCAGTGGCCAAAGTATTGGAGTTTCAGCTTCAGCATCAGTCCTTTCAATGAAGATAAGCTCCTTAGGTGGTCATGTTTTTCCCTTTCAGCTCCTCTGGGCAAAATGTCCATATCAGAAACATGTTAAAAATAAATTCACATGATCCTCTTATGATCCAGATCCCCAACAGCACAGCTCAAAGTGTGACATGTGACTGTAGGGCCCTAGGGGGACAGACTTGGTTTGAAAAAAAATGAAATTAACATAAATGGTAGGAATGAATGAATGAGTCATTAATGAATAAAACCATTCAATTAATATTCAGTTACTAGGGGTCATTGCAAGCAAGAGGCTCAGTATTTTAAACCTCCAGTGGGAACAATCTCCTTCAATGTCAGCTCCTACTAAGATGCAGAGTGGCCAGAACACTCTGAAGAAAGAAATATGGAGATTCTAGGTTTGGTACTACTATATAAGGAAGGAAAGAGACAAAGAGGGAGAAAGAGGGAGAAAGTGAGGGAGAGAGAAGAAGGAAGGAAGGAAGAAAAGAAAGAGCAAAGGAGGGAGGGAGGGAAAGGAAGAAAGAAAGAGAAAAACTGTGACATAAAATAACCTTAACTGTGTGCAAGTTTCAAGAATCTTAAAGAGAAAGCTGAATTGCTGAGCAATAGAACATAGTTTATCACTAGCAACTTGATATGCAAAATGAGGAAGAAGAGACAAACGTTTTCATTTCACTGATGCTCTAATTTCCTATAACTGACAAATGGAGCCCAGTTAAACAATTATTTTTTTTTAATTTTATTTTACTTAACCTTACAGTATTGTATTGGTTTTGCCATACATCAAAATGAATCCGCCACATGTATACATGTGTTCCCCATCCTGAACCCTCCTCCCTCCTCCCTCCCCATACCATCCCTCTGGGTCATCCCAGTGCACCAGACCCAGGCATCTGGTATCAGGCATCGAACCTGGACTGGCGACTCGTTTCAAACATGATATTATACATATTTCAATGCCATTCTCCCAAATCATCCCACCCTCTCCCTCTCCCAGAGTCCAAAAGACTGTTCTATACATCAGTGTCTCCTCTGCTGTCCCATATACAGGGTTATTGTTACCATCTTTTTAAATTCCATATATATGCCTTAGTATAGTGTATTGGTGTTTTTCTTTCTGGCTTACTTTACTCTGTATAATAGGCTCCAGTTCCATTCACCTCATTAGAACTGATTCAAATGTATTCTTTTTAATGGCTGAGTAATACTCCATTGTATATATGTACCACAGCTTTCTTATCCATTCATCTGCTGATGGACATCTAGGTTGCTTCCAAGTCCTGGCTATTATTTTTTAATTGACCATATTGTGTGGCATGTGGGATCTTAGTTCCCAAACAGGGATTGAACCTATGCCCTCCTGCAACAGAAGTGTTGAATCTTAACTCCTGGAACAAAAGGGAAGTCACCAGTTAAACAATTTTTAAAACTTTCCTAACTACTTTAATCAATGGAGAAATGTCATGGGTAAGAGGCCCCCAAAAACAAAAGAATAATTAAAGAAAGGTAATTTTGTTAGGAAAATGAAAAAATATAACTACTATTTAAGTGCCAACTATGTTCTGGGTGCTATACTAAGCAATGTACCCAGTAACAGAATTGAATGAAATAAGTTCAGAAATGCAAACTGACTTCTGAAATCATATAGGTGGTATCCTCTTCCAAGACTATTTGAAGATCAAGACTAGAGCACATTTTTTTCCTTGATTATAGTGGATTTTCCCATAAATCTGATTGATGTTCTATTTCACTGTAGATATAAATTAAACAATTTATCATTAGAAAATTGATTGTATTCTCCTGGAGAGAATTTCAAACATATGTAAAATATTGATCCATATATCAGTCTTTAGTATCACAATTCAATTTTTTTGATCATTAGTGTTGGTTGTACTTGCTTTTCCAATTTCTTCATTTTCATTCTCTGGTCCCACTCTAATCAGGACTCATGTCTCCCCATTCTACTAAAACTTTGCTAAATGTGGGGATTAATTTTCCATCACATATTTGGTTATTCAGTTGCTAAGTCACATCCAGCTTTCTGCCACCCCATGGACTGCAGCACGACAGGTTTCCCTGTCCTTCACTATCTCCTGGAACTTGCTCAAACTCATAGCAATTGTATAAATGATGTCATCCAACCATCTCATCCTCTGTTGCCCCCTTCTCCTCCTGCCCTCAATCTTTCCCAGCATCAGGGACTTTTCCATTAATAGGAACAGATAGTTAATTGTTTCCTTTGTGAAAGAGTGCTATGTGGCTCTTTCTCAACCTTTTCTTGGTTTTCCTCATCTCCTCACTTTAAATATTAGCTTAACTCAGAGCTCATTCTTTGGTCTTCCTTTCTTCTCCACTCACACCATTTGTGATTACATCTCATTTATATCATGTATTTGAAAATTGTTTCAAAATATTCATCTCCAGGCAGGATCTCTCATCTGACCTCAGAATCATCAAGGCAAATCATCATGTACATGTTTAATAGATACCTCAAACAGGTAGCTTATTGTATCCAAAAACAAACTTTTGCTCTAACCCCCCTCTAACTCACTCTTTTCAGTCTTACATCCACACAGTCTCCACTATCGCAGTTGATGGAGAATCTCTTGAGTTACCATGAACCTCAGGATTTTCCTTGACTTCTTTCTTATTTTCAGATCAAGACACCTGAGACAGCAGATTCTCCTTCAGATAATATCTAGAATACAACTACATCTCCCCACCTCGACTACTACTATCATCATCTCCCTTTTAACTAATATTGCAATAATGACTGGTTTCACGGCATCAGCCTTTGCTCCACACCTCAGATGTATTCCATTCCTAGTGTAGAGTAACCCTTTTAATACATAAGTCAGATTCTTGTCACATCTCTGCTCAAAATTTTCTAATGACTTTCCAGCTCCAAAACTCAAAATCCTTATAATGGCTTACAAGCACTTACATATTTGAGCACCCCAGTCCTCTAAGGTCTCATCTAATATTTCTTCCTTTATCCATCTACTTCACACAGAACTTCTTGCTACCCTTTGAGCATGGCAAGGAAAAAAAAAAAAAAAAAAAAAAAAAACCTCCTTTTCTCATTCTATTCCCATGCCTGGAATGATCTTACCCCAGATACACTCAGTTCAGTTCAGTCACTCAGTTGTGTTCGACTCTTTGTAACCCCGTGGACTGCAGCACATCAGGCCTCACTGTCCATCACCAGCTCCTGTAATTTACTCAAACTCATGTCCATTGAGTCGGTGATGTCATCCAACCATCTCATCCTCTGTCCTCCCCTTCTCCCACCTTCAATCTTTCCCAGTATCAAGGTCTTTTCAAATGAGTCAGTTCTTCGCATCAGGTGGCCAAAGTTTTGGAGCTTCAGCATCAGTCCTTCCAATGAATATTCAGGACTGATTTTCTTTAGGATGGACTGGTTGGATATCCTTGCAGTCCAAGGGACTCTCAACAGTCTTTTCCAACACCACCATTCAAAAGCATCAATTCTTCAATGCTTAGCTTTCTTTATAGTCCAACTCTCATATCCATACATGACTAGATAGCTCTGACTAGATGCACCATTGTTAGCAAAGTAATGTACCCTACATGGGTTGTTTCACCACTACTTTGAATCTCCTCACAAATATCACTTTGCCCATATTTTTCTTATTACCAATTTTAAAACAGTATCTAACATTCTTTATCCTTCTAGTCTGCTTTATTTTTCTTTTTAGTATTTTTATCACAGTACTTATATTATACATATAATATGTATGTCTATTTACTGCCTGTTTTCCCTAATAAAAGTTCCTTAAGGGCAGGAATTAATATATCTTATATTAGCTGGCTCCATCCCTAGTTCCTCCACAAAATCTTCATCGTAGTGGGTACTCAATAATATTTTGCTGAATAAATAATTGTTGTATGAGTAACATATAACCACTTAATTGTATTTTTTCTATCTAAGATATTACACATTTACTGCATTCTCTTCAGCCAAGTTTCATATTTAAATTTCTAGTTCAGAATCTACAGTGCAATGATCATGTTTGTTTGTGGTACTTGGTTCTCAAGAAAGCAAACATTTGTTCATTGTAGCATATTTTTAAATAGCAAAAATACGAAAACAACCTAAATGTTCACCAATGGATGAATTAAAAAAAAATGGTATATTTATAAAACAAAATATTATTAAGCCATAAAAATAAGGAAATATTGACATTTGTGACAACATGAATGGACTTTGATGACGTTATGCTAAGAGAAATAAGTCAGAGATATATAAATACCATAGGATCACAGTTATATGTAGAATCAGAAAGGAAAGGAAACAAAATAACAAGCCATAGAAAAAAGAGATCAGTTTTGGTAAAGTTACCTGAGGCATGTGATAGACAGAGGGAGAATTGGATGAAGTTGATCAAAAGGCACAAAGTTCCAGTTACAAGATAAATAAGTGGTAGAGATGTAATGTGCACATGATGACTATCACTAAGACAGCCGTTTGGTATATATGAAAGTTCTTAAAAGTAGACCCCAAGAATTCTCATCACGAAGAAAACAAAACTCTTTTTGCTTCTTACAAAAAGTTTTCAGTGTCTGAATTTAGGAATATTCTTAAAGCTGACTTTGATTTTAATTGAAATCACATCTATTAGAAATTGCAACAACAGAGCATGGGATTAAAACTTCATTATTTATCAATTACTTATTATTGGAGATACATGCTCTATTTTAAAGTTAACATGCTAGTATTTCCTGTCTCAATACTAAAAATGCTCAAACTTGATGAAGCAGCCCATGCAACAAAGAGTAGTATAAACTTTTTTAAAGATTAATAAAGAAAAATTTGGTTAATTATAAACTGTAGAACTGGTCATTATATAAGTTCTCAACTTAAAAAGGCTTTTTAATATTACACAGAATACATAAGGGGCTCTTGAATTTTGTTCAAAGCAATGAGAATGGGTACTAGTCAGACTAGTAACATGATCTGGCATACTGGTTGGAGACAATGGTTGAGGAAGAATAGCTATTTTTGGCTCCTAGGTGACTAAGAGATCTGGGTTACTTTTTTCAAAAGTTGAAACAAGAAGAAAGTATGTTTAGTCAGGGAAGGTAATGAGAAATTGGGGCCTGTGGATTATAACATATCAGAATGATGTGGTGAGAATAAAACATCAAACAGTGAAAAATCTGGGTCCTAAAGCTCAGGACAAAAATCATTAGAATAGTTGGAAAAAAAGAATGCAAATAATCAATATTTATTAAACATAATGCATCAAGTTCCAAGGCAAGAATTTTAAACATATATACTGATTTACTATCAAAGACAACCTTGTAGAATGATTATTGGTATCTTCAATTTATTGATTAGTAAACTGAAAAAAACACAAGCAAGTTGCTATTGTTATAAAAGTAATTTTTATAAATTGTATATTGTCCCCAACCTCTTTCCAGTGGATGTATTATATATTCCTGCCCCTTGTCATATGATTTGCTATGCTTCTCTGAGGAAGGAATATATTTCTGCAGATTATGAACATCATGCTGTTTATATGACTTGCTCTGCTGCTGCTAAATCACTTCAGTCGTTTCCAACTCTGTGTGACCCCATAGACGGCAGCCAACCAGGCTCCCTTGTCCCTGGGATTCTCCAGGCCAAAACACTGGAGTGGATTGCCATTTCCTTCTCCAATGTATGAAAGTGAAAAGTGAAAGTGATGTCACACAGTCGTGTCAGACTCAGCGACCCCATGGACTGCAGCCTACCAGGCTCCTCTGTCCATGGGATCTTCCAGGCAAGAGTACTGGAGTGGGGTGCCATGACTTGCTCTAGATGTATATAAAAGTTATATTCATTTAAAAACTTCAAGAATAATCACATGAATCTGTCACACAATCATCCTTTCCTTTTGTCCAGGAGATAGGATTTTCTTCTTCAGCCTGGACCAGGATAAATAAAGCATGTGAAACAGAGTAGACTACATATGATATAAAATATGAGAGGAAATAAATTTTTTGTATTGTAAACAACTTAGACTTAAGGGTTGATTTTTATGCAGTGTAACCTTTTGAAGGTCAATGGATACAGTGATAAAATATGTAGCTCAAAATCAAACTAAGTTTAATTGGCTTTAAATACTCTATGAAGTCTATTACATTACTCTGCCTCTCAAGACATGATATGAAAAGCCACGAGTGGATGATGTAATTCAGAACTGAGTGTAAAAGCTCAAGAAAAATCTTGGGAAATCTCCATTTGATTGATATACAAAAAAAGAAGAGATGAGGAGACCAAGAAAAAATTATAAAAATGCAATATTTGAATAGTGCAAGAAATAATTTCAAAAATGGAATAATCTGCAAAATGAAATATTGAAGAAAATGAGAAAGATTAGGACTAAGAAGAAATTGAGAAAAGATTTTCAGTTTCAGAAATCAGACTACCATATTTTTCAATGATTGCTTGGCACATTTGAAGATTAAGATCTCAAGATAGGGCAAGAGTTCCTAACTTGAATCCAATTACGCTTTGGTATAGGCCCTTGGATTACCAAAATATGAACCATCCAGTATACAGACCTGCCGGGGTCCAGCCCCGGTGGATCCAGGGATTTCGAAGGGGAGACGGCATAGGCGATCAGGAAACAACTGCTTATTAAAATATTAATTAAAGATATAAAGAGTGATGAAAAAGAAGATAGCTCAGTGAGGAGGAAATTCAGTGAAGAAAAGCGGATGAAATGATAGCTCAGATCAGATTAGTCGCTCAGTCGTGTCCGACTCTTTGAGACCCCATGAACCGCAGCACGCCAGGCCTCCCTGTCCATCACCAGCTCCCGGAGGTCACCCAGACTCACACCCATCAAGTCAGTGATGCCATCCAGCCATCTCATCCTCTGTCATCCCCTTCTCCTCCTGCCCTCAATCCCTCCCAGCATCAGAGTCTTCTCCAATGAGTCAACTCTTCGCATGAGGTGGCCAAAATACTGGAGTTTCAGCTTTAGCATCATTCCTTCTAAAGAAATTCCAGGATTGATCTCCTTCAGAATGGACTGGTTGGATCTCCTTGCAGTCCAAGGGACTCTCAAGAGTCTTCTCCAACACCACAGTTCAAAAGCATCAATTCTTCGGCGCTCAGCCTTCTTCACAGTCCAGCTCTCACATCCATACATGACCACAGGAAAGACTATAGCCTTGACTAGGCGAACCTTTGTTGGTAAAGTAATGTCTCTGCTTTTGAATATGCTATCTAGGTTGGTCATAACTTTCCTTCCAAGGAGTAAGCGTCTTTTAATTTCATGGCTGCAGTCACCATCTGCAGTGATTTTAGAGCCCAGAAAAACAAAGTCTGACACTGTTTCCACTGTTTCCCCATCTATTCCCCATGCAGTGATGGGACCAGACGCCATGATCTTCGTTTTCTGAATGTTGAGCTTTAAGCCAACCTTTTCACTCTCCACTTTCACTTTCATCAAGAGGCTTTTTAGCCCCTCTTCACTTTCTGCCATAAGAGTCGTGTCATCTGTATATCTGAGGTTATTGATATTTCTCCCAGCAATCTTGATTCCAACTTGTGTTTCTTCCAGTCCAGCATTTCTCATGATGTTCTCTGCATATAAGTTAAATAAACATGGTGACAATCATAGCTCAGTGAGAAGGAAATTCAGTGAGAACATTTTGTGGAGCGAGGAGGCTGAATAATTCAGCCAGAAGGTAGAGAAAGAACGACATGGGGAGACCAAGCTTCGGTGAACAAGGCCCCGTACTTTACTTTTCAAAGTAGTTTTTATCCCTTAAGTTACGCATAGAGGATAATGGGGGAAGGGGTGGAGTCATGCAGGGACAGTAGTCCCTGAGCCAGGCTTTGAAACCTATCACACGCAAAAGTTTAGGTGAGTTGCATCATCTTCTGGCCCAGAGGCCTATTAACATTTTAAGGAACTTATTTTCTCTAAAGGTGATTATTTTAAAGTCAGGCACCACCCTCCAAAAGCATTGGCGTTGCATATCTATAGGGCAAAGTTGTGGTGGGTTGTAACAAAGATTAACTCAAGGGTCCCAGGTTACAAACATTAAGGCTACTACTTACATTTTAATACACTGCCAAGGACACAGTAGGTAAGGGATATGGAGACCTAGCAGCAAACATTGGCCCAACAAGTGAAAAACCCTTCACCAATACAATTTCTAATCAATCTTTTAACTGCTCAAAGGAATCTGTGTTTAGAAAGTTTAGAACATCTCATGCCTCTCACAGTTGGGAGGCTCTAAACAATCACATGTGGCCGGAAAAACCTATTCAGGCAGGCTAGAGGATTTCCAAAAGGAGTTTGTAGGCTGAAACACTGTCACACCCAGGAATTATTAACTGGAGCTGTAAATTAGCTCTTTTTTCAGAGAAAGGTAGTGGGGGACAGCCCCCTGTAAAGTCAGAGGTGAGGACACAAAGCAGAAAGTAGGCAGACTCCGGCTTTTTGGGGATAGATGCTCGAGAACCTCCAAGGGGCTCCTGGGGCTTCAACAAAAATTTATAAACTCATAGCTTGTATATGTCAGAAATCCGACACAGGACTCATTGGGCTAAAGTCAAGGTGTCAACAGAGCAACTTTACTTTTTGGAAGATCAAGAGGCAAATCAAATTCTAAGCTCATTTAGGCTTTGGTCAAATTCATTTACTAACTGTTGTATGAAAAAGATTCCTATTCATTTGCTGACTGTAAGAGACTCGCATTACTCCTAGATACTTTAATCCTTACACATTTGTTGTTTTTCAGTCACTAAGTTGTGTCCAACTCTTTGCAACCCCATGGAATACAGATAATCAGGCTTCCCTCTCCTTCTCAATATCTCCCAGAGTTTGCTCAAACTCATGAGTCAGTGATTTCATCCAACCATCTCATCCTCTGTCATCCCCTTATCCTCCTGCCCTCAATCTTTCCTAGCATCAGGATCTTTTCCAATGAGTTGACTCTTTGCATCAGGTGGCCAAAGTATTGGAGCTTCAACATCAGTCCTTCCAATGAATATTCAGGGCTGATTTCCTTTAGGATTGACTGGTCTGATCTCTTTGCTGTCCAAGGGACTCTCTAGAGTCTTCTCCAGCACCACAATTAGAAAGTATCAATTCTTTGGCACTCAGCCTTCTTTATGGCCTAGCTCTCAAATCCATATATGACTACTAGGAAAACCATAGCTTTGACTTTACAGACCTTGGTCAGCAAAGTGATGTCTCTGCTTCTTAATACACTATCTAGGTTCGTCATAGCTTTGTTCCAAGGGGCATCTTTTATTAATAATTTCATGGCTGCAGTCACTGCCTACAGTAATCTTGGAGCCCAAGGAAAAAAAAATCCGTCACTGTTTCCACTATTCCCCCTCTATTTGCTATGAAGTGATGGGACTGGATGCCATGAGTTTAGTTTTATGAATGTTGAGTCATGTCAGCTTTTTCACTCTCCTCTTTTACCAAAAGGCTCTTTAGTGCCTCTTCAACCTTCTGCCAGTAGAGTGGCATCACCTGCATATCTGAGGTTGTTGATATTTCTTCTGGCAATCTTGATTCTAGCTTGTGATTCATCCAGCCCAGCATTTTGCATGATGTACTCTACATATAAATTAAATAAGCAAGCTGACAATATATAGCCTTGACATACTCCTTTCCCAATTTTGAACCAGGCCATTGTTCCGTTCTGGTTCTGTTGTTTCTTGACTTGCATACAGGTACAGGTTTTTCAGGAGATGGGTAAGGTGGTCTGGTATTTCCACCTTGCACATAGTCCCCTGTATCTCTGAACAAGTAAGGCATCTCAGAGCCTTCTCATGCTTTGAATCTCTCCTAATTTCTCTTTAAATTTTTTTTGACCTTATTCTTCTGCTTGATCTCCCTGATTCTCACTTTCCTTTTCTGCTTTTAAAGACGCATGTGATTACATTGGGCTCATTCTAATAAGCCAAGATAATATCTTTATTTTAAGGTCAGCTAACTTAGTAACCATACTTCCACCTGCAATTTCTTCACAGCAGTACCTGTGTTAGTACTTGATTAAACAAGAGACAGAAAACTTGAAAGGAGATCTTTAGAATTATGTCTACAACACGGAAGAGACTTGTTACAAATGTAAATTTCCAAAGCTGCCTCTCTAAATTTCTGTGAACAAAATTCTAGGATAACACACTAGTTTACATTTTAACAAGCCCTCCAGGCAATTCTTCTGCAGAGTAAAACTTAAAAACAGCTTCTCTATGGACTCTACTGTGAGCTTCATTATATCAAATACCTGAAATTTTATAAAAAAGCTGGTCATTGTGTGCATTTTTCTAGGATTAGTTTACCTAATTTTTAGAGGCTAAAAAGGTGTTGTGACCCATAATACTTAATAACAACACACTTAAAGAAATGAGTGAATATGGAAAAAAATCAGGAGGGAAGCTTACTCTTGACAACTTGGGAGCAATGTTGTAAAGGAAATGAATGGTATAGTATGGTAGCTTGAGAAAGAAGTCCATTTGAGGGAGTATTTGTAGGACAGGTGAGAATTGATCATTCTGGAAGCAAAGAATTAATGAACAGGAAAATTCAAAAGCAGAAAACTGAAGTAGCATATTACCTGCAGCTATGGTATAAAGAGGAGAGTAGGCAGTTTTAATTTTGTGTAATAGAATAATGCTATTTTCTCTAAAAAGAAATAGAGAACAGGTAAAGATGGAGAGAATCCCTGAGATAACATGGTTTTAATCTTTTAAGTAGGGAAAGATTACCTACTCATTTAGGAATCAAAGATCTTGAGCACTATGGAATAAGTTTAGCAAAGAAGCAAAGAGTTGGGAGGGGGAAGTAGAGACCAGCTAAAGGTGAAAATAAAATAAATGGACCTTCAATGCTGTGAATTTAGAATAAATAACATGAACAAAATTATTTTCAATAATAAATTTTTTTTTATTTCAGCATTTCTGTGCTGTGGTCCCATAATTTAAATGACTAAAGAATTTAAAATCACATGTGTGGACACTATTTCTGAAGTGACAATTTAGAGCATATTATTATAATAGGATACTAACTATGCTGATATGTAAAAGACCTGTATTTAAATCTCAAATTTATTATTGTTTGATAAGTAAATTTAGACAAATCTGTTTATCTTAATTTGCTTCAGTTTTCTCATTGGTCAAGTGAGGAAAATACTATTTGACTCAAGTAACCTAAAGGGTAACTCTGTGAAAGAACAAGAGGAATGTATTTCCTGAAGTTAGAAATGAACTGCATTTACAAATTCATTGGTAGCTGTGAGAAGTAACAAAAATAAAAATAGGATATTAATATAATAAAAAAAAATCTTCCACTAACAACCAAACAAAGGCTTTTATGAGTCTAGATAAACTCTTCAATTAAAAAAAAAATCTGTAGTTTAACTTCCATTTCCAGTAATATGGCAGACAGCTTAATTTTAAACATCCCTTATTCAGTCACCAAAATACAAAATGAAGTATAAAAAAACCTCATCATCTCTGATAAAATTGTTTCCAACTGGTTGCACTCAAAAAATCATTTAAGTTTTAAAAGTATACTTTATATACTTATATATATAATTAGCCTCATTAAAGAGAAAAAGAAAATCATTTAAGTGCAAATATAAGAAAAACCTACAAAACTGATCGGAAAACAAACAAAAAGACTTCATAGTAACTGTCATTAGGTTTGTCCATCCAACCAAGAAAATAACCATTACAGAATCATGGAAACAATAAACAAAAAATAGTTAGCTATATAATTTCATTATTCTAAAATGAAGTAAAGTCTATTGTAATTATTTCTTAAAAGTTGGACAAAATCACATGTAAAAACAGTACAATTTATATTCTTTGTGTTCACTCTAAGTACACTGAAAATTACAGACTTTTTCATTTGATTTAACCCTTGCAAGTCTTTTCTGTTCCTTTGGCTTTCTAACATCCTATAATTTACATAATCTCCCATTTTTGCAATTCAGAAAAGTATAAATGAAAAATAATATGGTATTCAGAGACTCAAAAACTGAATCTATGTATACATTAAAAACCCTACAAATATTTGGCAAAAATGTTACTCATTTTATAGAATAAGTTACCTTATTCTGATATGTCAGAGACAACTTCATTAAACATCTGCTGCTCCTCAATTAAAAATTATACATAGGAAATAAACTTTGCTGACTGTATGTCTCCATTTTTCCCTGCTCTGTCTCCATGCAGCACTCTTGAAAAGCCAAGCTCCATCGGCTGCAGCAGATCACAGGGCAGGCAGTGGTGCTGCACTAAGCCTTGCCTAAGGCGCAGAGAAGAACTGCCATGTAAACATGGGATTCCAGTAATTACCAAACCCAGGAAAAGATTTTCAGTAAAGAAAAAAAGAAGATGAATCTCCATACTGTTCTCCATAGTGGCTGCACTAGTGTATGGGGAGGGAGGAGGGAGGAGGGTTCAGGATGGGGAACACATGTATACCTGTGGCAGATTCATTTTGATACATGGCAAAACCAATACAATATTGTGAAGTTAAATAAAATAAAAATAAAATTTAAAAAAAAGAAAAGAAAAAAAGAAGATGGAGCCCAGTTTTAAATAGAAGAGAATATTTTCAATGAATTTAAAGACAAAATTACCATTTTGGGACAGAGGAGCCTGCAGGGCTCCATGGTGTCACAAAGAGTTGGACACAACTGAACCGATTTAGCAAGGACACAAATGAAATAAAAATAAACATTGCCACTTCATATTCAGTGTTCCCTGTGATGATTATTAATTATTGCACTAAAAATCAATATCTTTTTTCAAATTTGAATGTAGGGTTGGGAAACAGTGGTTGAGATGATAGACTAAGTCTTCACAACCAGTTTCCTCATTGAGTGACCTTTTATGGAAAAACATTTCTTAGATCTAAAAATGAGCTGGCCAAGGTAGATAAAATTTATATACGTTACAATTTTAAAAATTTTACAACTTAAATTTAAGCTAATAACATATTCAGATCAGATCAGATCAGTCGCTCAGTCGTGTCCGACTCTTTGCGACCCCATGAACCACAGCACGCCAGGCCTCCCTGTCCATCACCAACTCCCGGAGGTCACTCAGACTCACATCCAT
Source organism: Tragelaphus eurycerus (assembly GCA_935064755.1). Taxonomy (NCBI): domain Eukaryota; kingdom Metazoa; phylum Chordata; class Mammalia; order Artiodactyla; family Bovidae; genus Tragelaphus; species Tragelaphus eurycerus. Next base: position 67,695 of record CAKXYN010000120.1, on the reverse strand, counting down.
CGAGTCAGTGATGCCATCCAGCCATCTCATCCTCTGTCATCCCCTTCTGCTCCTGCCCTCAATCCCTCCCAGCATCAGAGTCTTCTCCAATGAGTCAACTCTTCGCATGAGGTGGCCAAAATACTGGAGTTTCAGCTTTAGCATCATTCCTTCCAAAGAAATCCCAGGGCTGAGCTCCTTCAGAATGGACTGGTTGGATCTTCTTGCAGTCTAAGGGACTCTCAAGAGTCTGCTTCAACACCACAGTTCAAAAGCATCAATTCTTCGGTGCTCAGCCTTCTTCACAGTCCAGCTCTCACATCCATACATGACCACAGGAAAGACCATAGCCTTGACTAGGCGAACCTTTGTTGGCAAAGTAACGTCTCTGCTTTTGAATATGCTATCTAGGTTGGTCATAACTTTCCATCCAAGGAGTAAGCATCTTTTAATTTCATGGCTGCAGTCACCATCTGCAGTGATTTTGGAGCCCAGAAAAATAAAGTCTGACACTGTTTCCACTGTTTCTCCATCTATTTCCCATGTAGTGATGGGACCAGATGCCATGATCTTCGTTTTCTGAATGTTGAGTTTTAAGCCAACCTTTTCACTCTCCACTTTCACTTTCATCAAGAGGCTTTTGAGTTCCTCTTCACTTTCTGCCATAAGGGTGGTGTCATCCGCATATCTGAGGTTATTGATATTTCTCCCAGCAATCTTGATTCTAGCTTGTGTTTCTTCCAGTCCAGCATTTCTTATGATGTACTCTGCATATAAGTTAAATAAACATGGTGACATTACATTTTATAAATTAAAACTAGTATCTATGATATTATTCTAGTGTTTGCCTTCTGTTATTGAAATTAATTCAATTCAATGACTATCCATTTACATACCCTATAGCAAATCTCTGATAGCCTATCCTTATGTCAGTCAGATTAACAACCTATTCCAAGTGACCATTTCTTCCTTGAAATATAGAAAGCAAATTTACAACCATGCAATAAATGATTTTATCTACTTATTGCCAGTAACTTTACAAAATGCTGAATTACTTTGGCAATCATCCAGAATATAATAAGATATTCTACACATGCTGTTGTTCAGTCACTCAGTCTTGTCTGACTCTGCGACACCATGGACTGCAGCATGCCAGACTTTCCTGTCCCTCACTATCTCCCAGAGTTTGCTCAAACTCATGTCCATTTAGTTGGTGATGCCATCCAACCATCTCATTCCCTGTCACCCCCTCTCTGCTTGCCTTCAGTCTTCCTCAGCATCAGGGTCTTCCAACAAGTCAGTTCTTCACATCCCATGGCAAAGTAATAGAGCTTCAACTTTAGCATCAGTCATTCTAAAGTATATTCAAGGTTGATTTCCTTTTGGATGGACTGGTTTGATCTCCTTGCTGTCCAAGGGACTCTCAAGAGTCTTCTCCAGTACCACAATTTGAAAGTATCAATTCTTTGGTGTTCAGCCTTCTTTATGGTCCAGCTCTCACATCCGTACATGACTACTGGAAAAACCTAGCTTTGACTATGTGGACATTTGTCGACAAACTGATGTCTCTTTTTTTTAATGTCTCTGCTTTTTATTTAATATTAAATCTTAGAAGCTTTTCTTCCAAGGAGTAAGCATCTTTTAATTTCATGGCTGCAGTCACCATCTGCGTGATTTTGGAGCCCAAGAAAATAAAGCTTGATCCGAATAACTCTATTCATTTGTAGATTTCCATTTATGAATAATCTAAAATTTAAAATGCAACAGAAAATGGACACGTGCTCCCCAATCTCAACAGAAATGAATTGTTATTAGATTTAAATTTTAATCAGTAGCCACTCTAACCAATGAGCTCATCAAAATGAATAAGGAATGTTTAAAATGTCACCATTTTGTTTTTTTCATTCAGATGAATAGCCACATTCTTTAACTGCAACATCCCTTTTTTCTCACTATCATTCATGGTCTGCTGCTGCTGCTGCTGCTGCTAAGTCGCTTCAGTCGTGTCCGACTCTGTGCAACGGCATAGATGGCAGCCCACCAGGCTCCGCCATCCCTGGGATTCTCCAAGCAAGAACACTGGAGTGGGTTGCCATTTTCTTCTCCAATGCATGAAAGTGAAAAGTGAAAATGAAGTCGTGTCCGACTCTTCACGACCCCATACACTACAGCCTACCAGGCTCCTCCATTCATGGGATTTTCCAGGCAAGAGTACTGGTATCTGCATGCAAATGTATATTTGAAGTCTTTGTTAATTAACCTCTGTGTCTTTTCTTTACTTCTGTAGCATATCACTTGAACTCTTGTTTGTATACCTATTCAACTGTGTGTTTGTGCTCAGTTACATCCAGCTCTTTGCAGCCCCATAGACTGTAGTCTGCTACGCTCCTCTGTCCATGTAATTTTCCAGGCAAGAATACTGGAGCAGGTTGCATTTCTTTCTGCAGGATATCTTCCCAAATTAGGAATCAAATCCACATTTCTTGTGTCTCCTGCACTGGCAAGCAGATGCTACTGGAAAGCCCAACCATTTGGCTATGTTTTGTAATAAAATGTGTTTTACACATAGATATCTTCTACTATCTTGCAAGTTTCATAAAGGCATGGGATACTTGAGTATCTTAATGTAGAGATCAGCAAATCAAGTCACACATAATCAAGTTAATCAAGCTATTTCTATAAATAATGTTTTATTATACAGCTATGTCCATCTTTTTAATATATTATCTATGACTGCTTTCACAACAACAGAGCTGAGTAATTGCAATAGACACTATATGGCTTACTAAGTCAAAAATATTTATAATATATGGATCTTTACCAAAAAAGTTATCCACTCCTGCCTTAAAGAACTTAACACAGTGCCTTTCATGGAATAGGAAGTCAAATCAATAGTTAGTGAAAGGAAAGAAATAACAGCAGAAGAATATTCAAGAAGGAAATAAAGACTGATAAGAAAAGGGGTACTACTAAAACTATTCATGTGTAGGTTTTCATGTGGACATAAATTTTCAACTCATTAAGGTAAAAGCCAAGGAATTAAATTACTCAACCATATAGTAAGTATATAACATTGGAAGAAACTGCAAAACGGTCTTCTAAAGTAGCTGTGTACCATTTTGTATTCCCAAAAACAGTGAATGAAAATTCCTGTTGTACCACATCCTCTCCATTATTTGGTGTTGTCAGGATTTTGGATTTTAACCATTCTAATGGGTATGCAGTAATATCTCATTCTAGTTTAATTTGCAGTTGCCAAATGAGCAGAAGCTTTACAGTCTCACTTATTCATTTTTGCTTTTGAAGTCAGATCCCCAAAATCCATCATTAAGATTAATGTCAAGGAGCTTATCACATACGGTTTTCTCTAGGTGCTTTATGGTTTAGGGTCTTAAAATACTTAAATTCAAGAGTTCAATCCATTTTCAATGAGTTTTTGTGTATGATATAAGATAGTAGTCCAGTTTCATCCTTTTACATGTAGCTGTCCAGTTTTCCCAACACCATATATTGAAAACACTATCCTTTCCCCATAATATATTCTTAGCTCCTTTATCATAAAACCATATATGAGTTGGGGTTATTTCTGATATCTCTATTCTGTTCATTGATCTCTATGTCTGATTTTATTTCAATACAATACTGTTATGAACACTGTAGGTTTCTAATATATTTGTTTTTTTTAAACATAGGCCACCCAAATATTATATTCATCATCAAAATCATGAGCCAACATTTTTATAAGATATAACCATATGTGTTTCCCTTGAATCTGTGCTACTTTTGGTTTAGAACAGATTTGCAAATTGACTCTTCCTGTGATCCTTATATTTTAGCTATACAGTTATATTTGATGTTTCCTGCATGTGAGTTGAAACCTAGATTCAGGGGTGACTAGATTTCCCTCATATTGTCTTGGTAACTTCACGGGCAACCTGGGAGGGATAGAGTATCAAGAACTAAGTTGCCTCCTCTGATACAAGGTTTTGCTTGTACTTCAGACATGATCACATGGAAGTAGATTAATAAACATGAAATGAGGAAAGACAATTATACTTACTTTGCAAAACACAGACTCTGTTCATTCATCTAGATACATATAATAACAATAACTGTTAGCTTTTGAATAAGGTAAATATAAGATTGGCGCGCCATTTAAGAGCGACCTCGCCTGCTCGCGACCGGCGCACCATTTAAGTGCACTTAAAATGCACTGGTCATAGCAAATACCCTCTTCCAACAACACAAGAGAAGACTCTATACATGGACATCACCAGATGGTCAACACCGAAATCAGATCGATTATATTCTTTACAGCCAAAGATGGAGAAGCTCTATACAATCAGCAAAAACAAGACCAGGAGCTGACTGTGGCTCGGACCATCAACTCCTTATTGCCAAATTCAGACTGAAATTGAAGAAGGTAGAGAAAACTACTAGACCATTCAGGTATGACCTAAATCAAATCCCTTATGAGTATACAGTGGAAGTGAGAAATAGATTTAAGGGCCTAGATCTGATAGATAGAGTGCCTGATGAACTATGGAATGAGGTTCGTGACACTGTACAGGAGACAGGGATCAAGACCATCCCCATGGAAACGAAATGCAAAAAAGCAAAATGGCTGTCTGGGGAGGCCTTACAAATAGCTGTGAAAAGAAGAGAAGCGAAAAGCAAAGGAGAAAAGGAAAGATATAAACATTTAAATGCAGAGTTCCAAAGAATAGCAAGAAGAGATAAGAAAGCCTTCTTCAGTGATCAATGCAAAGAAATAGAGGAAAACAACAGAATGGGAAAGACTAGGGATCTCTTCAAGAAAATCAGAGATACCAAAGGAACATTTCATGCAAAGATGGGCACAATAAAGGACAGAGATGGTGTGGACCTAACAGAAGCAGAAGATATTAAGAAGAGGTGGCAAGAATACACAGAAGAACTGTACAAAAAAGAGCTTCAAGACCCAGATAATCATGATGATGTGATCACTGACCTAGAGCCAGACATCTTGGAATGTGAAGTCAAATGGGCCTTAGAAAGCATCACTACGAACAAAGCTAGTGGAGGTGATGGAATTCCAGTGGAACTACTCCAAGTCCTGAATGATGATGCTGTGAAAGTGCTACACTCAATATGCCAGCAAATTTGGAAAACTCAGCAGTGGCCACAAGATTGGAAAAGGTCAGTTTTCATCCCAATCCCAAAGAAAGGCAATGCCAAAGAATGCTCAAACTACCGCACAATTGCACTCATCTCACACACTAGTAAAGTAATGCTCAAAATTCTCCAAGCCAGGCTTCAGCAATATGTGAACCGTGAACTTCCTGATGTTCAAGCTGGTTTTAGAAAAGGCAGAGGAACCAGAGATCAAATTGCCAACATCCGCTGGATCATGGAAAAAGCAAGAGAGTTCCAGAAAAACATCTATTTCTGCTTTATTGACTATGCCAAAGCCTTTGACTGTGTGGATCGCAATAAACTATGGAAAATTCTGAAAGAGATGGGAATACCAGACCACCTGATCTGCCTCTTAAGAAATCTGTATGCAGGTCAGGAAGCAACAGTTAGAACTGGTCATGGAACAACAGACTGGTTCCAAATAGAAAAAGGAGTACGTCAAGGCTGCATATTGTCACCATGTTTATTTAACTTATATGCAGAGTACATCATGAGAAATGCTGGACTGGAAGAAACAGAAGTTGGAATCAAGATTGCCGGGAGAAATATCAATAACCTCAGATATGCAGATGACACGACTCTTATGGCAGAAAGTGAAGAGGGGCTAAAAAGCCTCTTGATGAAAGTGAAAGTGGAGAGTGAAAAGGTTGGCTTAAAGCTCAACATTCAGAAAACGAAGATCATGGCATCTGGTCCCATCACTGCATGGGAAATAGATGGGGAAACAGTGGAAACAGTGTCAGACTTTGTTTTTCTGGGCTCCAAAATCACTGCAGATGGTGACTGCAGCCATGAAATTAAAAGACGCTTGCTCCTTGGAAGGAAAGTTATGACCAACCTAGATAGCATATTCAAAAGCAGAGACATTACTTTACCAACAAAGGTTTGTCTAGTCAAGGCTATGGTCTTTCCTGTGGTCATGTATGGATGTGAGAGCTGGACTGTGAAGAAGGCTGAGCGCCGAAGAATTGATGCTTTTGAATTGTGGTGTTGGAGAAGACTCTTGAGAGTCCCTTGGACTGCAAGAAGATCCAACCAGTCCATTCTGAAGGAGATCAATCCTGGAATTTCTTTGGAAGGAATGATGCTAAAGCTGAAACTCCAGTATTTTGGCCACCTCATGCGAAGAGTTGACTCATTGGAGAAGACTCTGATGCTGGGAGGGATTGAGGGCAGGAGGAGAAGGGGACGACAGAGGATGAGATGGCTGGATGGCATCACTGACTCGATGGATGCGAGTCTGAGTGACCTCCGGGAGCTGGTGATGGACAGGGAGGCCTGGCGTGCTGCGGTTCATGGGGTCGCAAAGAGTCGGACACGACTGAGCGACTGATCTGATCTGAAATATAAGATTTATATACAGAAATAGGCAAGGTGTTATATATTAATCCAGATTTATTTGCTAAGAAAAAAAGAATGAAATAGACTATATATCACCTTACAAATCATCTATCATTTTCTTGTGAATGTTAAGGCAATAGTCTATAAAATAGGCTAATAACTCTATAGAAATTACTATATCTGAATACCTCCTAATCCTCCCTAATGGAACATTTAAATATCTGTTTTTCAGAGATATGACTAAAATCTATTTTGGGGCTTATGAAAAAAGAGGACATAGTCACAAAAAGTACTTACAGAGGAAAAGCAAATTTAGTTAAGAAAAATGCATCCTACTAGAAAATTGAGAACTTTTGGATATTTTAATGGCCAAAATAAACTCCAAAACATTTGCCATTTTGTAGATTCTGTAAAGTCCCAGATGCATTCTAAAGTTAAAGAACCAAAATTAAGTTAAAATGAGCAATAATTAATATAACACTAATAAATTCTCTGTAGCCATTAAAATTTCAAAAATTATTTCCAAACTATTTTTTACTTATACAAAGCAAATTTTAAATGTTCCAGAGTATAAAAATTACACTGTGAAAATTAGTGCTCTCTCCAAATGTTTTGTCACTTGATTTTAATACCATGAAATTCTGGTTTAAGTTGCAGGTCTAGAGCTTTTTGTTAGAATCTTATTCATAAAGCAATTTTATGGCAACATGTTTGGGTTTTTTTTCAACACTTTTTATTGGCACTTCCAGTGAAATTATAAAGTAAAATTTTCTCAGAATGAAGAAAAATGAGAATAATTTATCTTTCAAAGGCATATCTGGGTCTTTTGAAAATATAATTACAGTCCAGCTAAGTGCTTCAGGCAAGTTGCTTAATCTTTTCACTTTCAAAAAGTGTGTGTGTGTGTGTGTGTGTGTGTGTGTATGTGTGAGTGAAAAATTCTTGTGTGAAAATCAAACTGTCTGTAGGTATGACAACTATCTAATCACCTCCATGTGTTCAGGATGATTGCATTTGTTGTATATTATAGATTGATACAGTATTGAAGAGAAGTAAGTAAACAAGGGAAAAGAACAACACAATAGATTGGATTCATGGTTTCTAGCAGATGAAATATAAATGGGTTTGAGTATATTCTGAATGAATATGAAACCCTGTTTCATAAGGAAAATGAAAATTCTGCAAAGTTTTTTCTAGCACAAATATGAAAGACTATTTGGGATTTTTAGGAAACCTGTGATGTTGTTGCTAGAGTAAGTAGTAAGTTCTTAAGGACTGGCAATCGATAACTTCAAAGCAGTTGGAAACTTACATATGGCAAACATGTATTATAAGATCGATTTTTATAGCAGAAATCTATATATCAAGCAGGTTTGTTGGAGGCAAATGATAAAATGAATATAGCTCTAGAAAGGGAGTACTCAAGACGGTGCAATGAGCTGAGGTGACATAAATTATAAAAGACAACTGAGGTGAAAGGCAAAGGAAGTATAATCAATTTTTCTGATGGGATACAGTGACTTACCTGTTGTCTTTTTAATACATTGTCAAATAAGCAATGGATATTTATTAGTGAATTTTTTGAACCAGTACCAGTTTGCAAGAATCATCAGTAATTGCTTCAAAATGTTTAGTGTGGAAAAAACTAACAAGTAGGGCAACTATTTCTTCTATTGTAATTAATCTTTAATACAAATGTACCAGTACATTTTTCCTGAGTCTTTTATAATGTCTTTCATTCCTAGTTACGGGAGGATGAATTTAATTTTCCAATTTAATCCTATAAAGAGAATGCTCTTCATTTTTATAATCAGAGAAAAACCCCAAAATTTTTATAAGCTGTCAATATTTGTTTAGCATCTTTAAAAATTATCATCTTACTCTTGAATAGGAAACCTTCAGTACTAATATTTATGTTTATAATAATATATTCTAGAAAGTCATAAAATTGTGGTCTATCCCCTGTCTTTAAGTAACTAATGACAAATATATCATGCATTACCCAAAGAAACCAGCATACTGATTTAAGAGGGAAGTGGGTTGTGTTTTTTGTGCAATTAACTTTTCAGAAGTGGAAAGTGGAGTGTTCAACAACTGAGAAATGTAAAAACAATTGCATCATTAAATCCCCATTGTCTTTCAAGCTAGCAATCTACATTCTATATGGAATGACTATTTTTATTACAAAGTTCCCAAGCTCTCCAACTTGTCAATAAGTATAAGAATGTTCTTTATCATCTTCTATCTAAAACTGTAAAATCATTAAGACTTTTTTTCAACATGTTCATGTCTTACAATTTACAAGTAGAACTTTATGGTAAGTTTTTGCTACTACTCTCTTTCCTCAGTATTTAAAAACATACACTGGATTTTGGGTAAGTTACAGCCATGAAGTTAAAAGACGCTTACTCCTTGGAAAGAAAGTTATGATCAACCTAGATAGTATATTGAAAAGCAGAGACATTACTTTGCCAACAAAGGTCCGTCTAGTCAAGGCTATGGTTTTTCCTGTGGTCATGTATGGATTTAAGAGTTGGACTGTGAAGAAAGCTGAGTGTCAAAGAACTGATGCTTTTGAACTGTGGTGTTGGGAAAGACTCTTGAGAGTCCCTTGGACTGCAAGGAGATCCAACCAGTCCATCCTAAAGGAAATCAGTCCTGGATGTTCATTGAAAGAACTGATACTAAAGCTGAAACTCCAATACTTTGACCACCTCATGCAAAGAGTTGACTCATTGGAAAAGACCCTGATGCTGAGAGGGATTGAGGGCAGGAGGAGAAGGGTACAATAGAGGATGAGATGGCTGTATGGCATCACTTACTCGATGGACATGAGTTTGGGTAAACTCCGGGAGTTGGTGATGGACAGGGAGGCCTGGCGTGCTGTGATTTGTGGGGTCGCAAAAAGTCAGACACAACTGTGCAACTGAACTGAACTGAACAACTACTTTCATAGTTAACGGAAATGAATTATTTCCATAAATAATACATGGATTTAGAGAATAATCCTGTTGTAATTTTTTAAGTCTCCACTTCAACTGGACACTTATTTTTCACTTGTTGGAGGATAATATTATTTCTTAAGAAATCTCTTGGAGGTATTCAAGTTGACATAATACTCTGGCAAATCACTATGAGCTACAGCTCACTGGGGAATTGAAATATGGTAAGTTTTTCCAGGTATATACACCATGATCTCTTTTTAAAATCAAATATGGCCTGTTAAATTTCATAAATGTGAATGAATGATGCTTGAGAAAAAGTAATTCTTCCTCTTAGTTCAAAATATTTAAAATAAAATTTCACTATATCACAGAATTAAAGAAAAATACAAAATGGACTGTTTGAGTTAATACAAATATTTACAAACTGCCAAATTCCTTCATTTGTCCTTAATCCTAGCACTCAAGCATTACAGAAAGTAGTAAATGAAGATTTAATTATTATTTTTAAAGTTTGCATCTGCCTTCTGTCAGTGCATAATTTCTTTGCCAAGTACTGTTACTAGGTTCCATCTGGTATATTCACAATCCCAGTTTAAAATCTGCAAAAAGATTCCAGGTAAGGATGAGAAATAAAATGAACTGGTGTTTTGCTTATTTCACTTTTAAGCATGATGGTCATTACAAGAAATTCCTAATCAGTTTTCCTAGGCTGCAAAACAGATTGAATATTACAAAAGTCTTAATTTTTTTTTACAGCATTAAAAAAAAAATAAGGTACACATTTTAAGCTAAAATTGATGGTAATATAATGAGCACACTGTTATAGCATATTTTCAAACGAAGATTTTATGGCCATCTGCACTGGGTTTAATATTTTTCACTATCTAAAAATTTAAAGAAACTTCTAAGAAAGACAAGAATTATAATAAAAGAGTCATCCCTAACTGTTAACAATGTCAGGACCAAACATGTGAAAGAAACTGCCTAAAATGCAAATGATTATGAAAATACAAAGTTTTCAAATGAAGGGATTTTTAGTTGGTATCCATTAGAAACAGTAATTGTTATACGTCAGATATCAATTGCCCAAGTGTATAAATAGCATATTGTTACATATTTAATATATTGTACTACTAAAGTGGGCTTCCCTGGTGGCTCAGTGGTTAAAGGGTCTGCCTGCTACGCAGGAGACCTGGGTTCGATCTTTGGGTCAGGAAGATCCCCTGGAGAAGGAAATGGCAACCCACTCCAGTATTCTTGCCTGGAGAAGCCCATGGACGGAGGAGCCTGGTGGGCTACAGTCCACGGGGTTGCAAAGAGTCAGACACGACTGAGCAACTTCACTTCACTTCACTACTAAAGCAAAGCAAGAAAATGAATTTAAGCTACTTAATACTGCACTCAGTGAACCCTATGTCCTGAATAAGCAGCGGGTATACAATAAGTTGCACACATAAAAGAAAAAAAGACAACCATAGATGGTTAAATTCAAGACATACAATTCTCTGTTCCCATAGGTAGAATGCAGCACCATCTTCCACTAGGTGATATAGTGCAATAACATCTCACCTACAGCACATCTGTTTTCCAGCCGACAATGGACCAAAATAACACTTTAGACTTGGGGAAAAAAAATTGCTTTCCTCTCAGAGCAGTGCTGACATAAATCCTAATGACCTGATACTTTTAACTACCTTCTTTTAACAATCTCTTGTACAATTCTCTAGCAGGGTCTTGAAATGAGCTGATCATGAAATGCTACCCACAGCACTTAAATCAAACTCTGTTCCTAATAACAGTTTTTTTCTCAACCACTCTTTTTCTACTCTGTCTTCCTAATTATTGACATCAGTGTGCACTTTTTTTTTTTTTTTTGCTTGAGAGAAAATATTGGCATTTTTGGAGTGAAATATTGAAATGGTGCATTGGTTTTATTGATGATTCTGAGTGGCTAACATTCACAGAACTAAAGGCTGCAGAACTTTGTTGATGAGCCTAAAAAATTAGGAACAAATTAAACAGAGGAGTAAAACAGGACTTCCAAATTAATTAGTAGGTTTTTGTCTAATCTTCCCTGCATGAGAAGGTAGGTGGGTAAAATAAATCTGCATATCTGGCACTGATTAAAGTTCCAACCTAGCAAATGAATGTAATAACAACTCTTTGCTCATATACATTAAATGTGTTTTTAGAAACCTCTGAACCTAAAAGAATTGTTAATTTTTGCAAGTATGAACAAGCTTTTAACAGTGCAGCATCTACCTCAGCTTCTACCTGAGGCTGATTAATGAGCAAACGTTAGTAATGAAATGTAGTACATATTAAAGCAGGTACATATTAAAGGAGATTTAGACACCCTATTAAACTTCCAGTCTTGCAGCCTATATATAGCGATTTATTTGCATAAGTTTCTTTAATACTAACATTGCTATGAGGGTCTTATATTTACTAAATTACTCTGATATAATTCATATAATAAATGTTAATCCTAAACTCTTTCATGGACAAGAGCTCTCACAACCCTCATCTTGCCCAAGGTAAAGAGTTCTGTTTTTAACTAAAGCAAAATTGTGGTAGTAACTTAATATTCTTGATCTTAACTGCCTTAAGGCTTAGGTGAACTATTTTATTATATCTTAGTACAATGGTCATATCATAATACATACTTCCTAAAGATTAAGTTTGATCTAGGTTGTTTATAGAAAGGGGAGTCATATTAACAATAGACCTAGACCTTCATTTACCATAAGAAGTTTATCTATATTTGTTCTCCAAAAGAGAGTTTTAGACTAGTTCTTTTAACTGTTAGTGTTAGAAATGCTATGGCAGGAATGAAAGTATTATTTTAAACAATCTCTTTTTAAACTACTAAATTTACAATAGTAGAGTCTTACCTTTATAATAACACAACACCAAAAAATGCTTTTAATGTAAACCTATTTTCTTGCTGTCAAAGCCTCCCTTCATGAAAGTCAACTTTGAAACAACAGCCTAAAAGAACATGATATATAGACTTCTTAGATGAATCTTATTTCTCAATGTGGTTTCCCTTGAGAAGTGGTGATTTCATCTCAAAATGTCTCTATAAAGATGGATATAAGAATTGAAGTGAGAAAAGTAGATGTATAAATACTGTTCCTAAATCATTGTATTTCTAATAGCTACAGTCTTATTCAATCTACCTATCAGGTAACTATTCAGATTTCATATCCCTTTAGGGAACTCGGGCTTGGTTTAACCAATTTTCTTTGGAATCCAGGATCAAATTCACTGTATATTTAGATCTTAAAACTTAGAACCATAAGATGCAAAAATTCTCTTTATTTCACAGTTTACTAGATCAATCTACCAACAGAGGAGGAAGTGAAGGAAAATATTAAATGTCCCACATGATACAGAAGGGAACTGATACAAAAGAGAAAGAAGCAGATTATTCCATGAAAAAGTAAACATTTATAGCGAAGATAGAAGGTTAGCACCCTGTACTTCCATCTATAAAGGTATGAATGCACACTTTTGTGTTCCCTCAGTAGCCAAATAACACTTGCAAAAGGCTTAAAAGTTTTGTATGCCATTTTCTACAGCTCTCCCCCTACAAGGTTTCTTTTCTGTTTGTTTTTGTTTTTGGACAAGGTCTTTTTTGTTTGCTCGTTTGTTTAGACAAAAGTACCTAAGGGATCCTTTTTAAATATGGAAGGTGCATCTTTCCTTCAACACTGAGATCTGACCTGTTACAAATCTGTACTATACACTATGTAAATAGATAACAAATCAATTGCAAACCAACTGAATGTATAAATCTTAGTGCTGTTGCTAAAATCTCTTCTGGTTCTTTGAACATATAAACAAAATCTCAGAAAACCAATAGCCCAAATCATCAAGGAAAAAAAGAGAACTGAGGTAAATAAACCCAGAAATGAAAGAGGATAAACTAAAACAAATATTACAGAAATACAAAGAATCATAAGACGATACTATGCTATACCAACAAACTAGACAAACTAGAAGAAATCACAGAATTATCCAAGATTAAACTATGAAGAAATAGAAAATATGACTAGATGGATTACTTGATACTGATATTAAATCAGTAATTTAAAAACTCCCCCAAAACAAAAGTACAGGTCCAAATGACTTCATAGGTGAATTCTACAAAACATTTTTAAAAAAAAGAGCTAGTATTTATTGTTCTCAAGTTATTCCAAACAATTGAAGAGGAAGAAACATTTTCAAACTCATTTTATAAGGTCAACATTACCCTGATATCAAAAACAGACAAAGACAACACACACACACATCAAGCAATATCTCTGATGAACATAGATGAAAAAAATTTTTTTAATATTAACCAATGAAAAAAAATACTTAAAAAGAATCATATACCATGATCATGTGGGATTTATTCTAGGGATACAAGGATGGTTCAAGAACCATATATTAATTAATATGTTACACCACACTAACAAAATGAAGAATAAAAAAATCATATGATCATAGCAATACATGTAGAGAAAGCATTTAGAGAACTACATTTCCACTTAGGATAAAAACTCTTAACAAACTTCTTACAAAGGAAACATAGCTCAACATGATAAAGACCATATATGACAAATCCACAACTAACATCATACTCAATGGTGAAAAACTGAAAGCTTTTCATCTAAGATCAGATATAAGATAGGATGCTCACTCTCATATTTTTATTCAACCTAGTATTGGAAGCCCCAGTGATAGCAATTAGTCAATAAAAAGAAATAAAATGCATCCAAACAAGAAAGGAAAAAGTAAAACTGTTGCTATTTGCCAATGGCACAATATTATATGTAGAACATCTCAAAGTCTCCACCACAAAAACTATTACAATAAATGAATTCAGCAAAATTTCAGGATACAAAATTAATAAATGCATTTCAATCTACTAATAACAAACCATTAGAAAGAGAAATAAAGAACAAAATAGTATTTACAATTACAGCAAAAAGAATAAAATATGTAGGAATAAATTTAATCAAGTAGTTGAAAGGCATTTACTCTGAAAACTAAAACATATTGAAGAAAAAAATTGAAGATGGCTACAAGTAAATGGAAAGATATACCATGGTCATGGATTGGAAGAATCAATATTGATAAAATGTTTATACTACCTAAAGCAATCTACATATTGAATGCAATACCTAACAAACTTACGATGGTATTTTCCACAGCAGTAGAAAAAAACTTCTAAAATTAGTGTGGAACTACAAAATACCCTCAATAGCAAAATAATCTTGAGAAAGAAAGACAAAGTTTGAGATATTGTGCTCCCAGACTTGAAATTTTACCCTAAATGATAGCAATCAGAGCAGCACAGAACTGACACAAAAGCAGACACACAATCATGGAATAGAACAGAGAGTCCAGAAATAAATGCACGTCCTTGTGATCAATTAATCTATGTCAAAGGAAGCAAGAATGTACAATGAGGAGTAAAGAGTCTTAAGTAAAGTTGGGAAAATTGGATAGCTATGTGCAAAAGAATGAAACTGGACCATTTTCTCACACCATATACAAAAATTCAAAATGAATTAAGGGCTTAAATATAAGATCTGAAACTATAAAACTTCAGAAGAAAACACAGGCAACTTGCTCTTTTACCTTGGTGTTAACATATTTTTTGGATCTGTCTTCTCAGGCAAGAGCATCAAAAGCAAAAATAAACAGATGGGACTATTTTGCACAGGAAAGAAAACCATCGGTGAAATTAAAATTCAATCTATTGAACTGAAGAAGAGATTTGCAGTATCAGTAGTTTGATATTTAAAATATACTTTAAAAAACTCATAAGACTGAATGTCAGAAAAAAAAAAAAATCCAATTGAAAAAATGGTCAGAGGACCTAGAGACATTTTTTCCAGAGAAGACATACAGATAACCAATAGTCACATGAAAAAGTTTTCAATATCACTAACCATCAGAGAAATGCAAATCAAAACCACAATGAGATATTACTTCATGCCTATTGAAATACCTTATTATCAAAAAATGAGGTAACTTATATTTGTGTGGATGACCCAGAAAGAGCACTCTTGTGCACTGCTGATGGGAACATAAATCTATCCAGACACTATGGAAAACAGTACGGAGGTTCCTCAAAAAACTGAAGATAGTACTATCATACAATTTATAAATTCCACTTCTGGTTATTTAGCTGAAGAAAATGAAAACACTAATTCAAAAACACATATATGTACTCTTATGTCTACTGTAGCACTATTTATAATAAGCAAGATGTGGGAGCAATCTAAGTGCCAATCAATAGATGAATAGATAAAGAAGATGTTTATATATACATATACTTATATATATACTTATATATATATTTATATACATATTTATATATAGTTATATATATATAATGGATTATTACTCAGCCATAAGTAAAAAAGAAATCTTGCTGTCCATAGCAACATGGATGAACCTGAGGATTATGATAAGTGGTATAAGTCAAAAAGAGAAAAATACCATATAATTTCGCTTATATGTGGAATCTTAAAAACAGGTGAAACAAAGCAGAAACAGACTCATAGATTACAGAAAGCAGACTAGTGTTTGCCAGTGGGAAGAAAGTTGGGAGACAGACAAAATAGGTAAAGGATAATAAGAGGTAAAAGATTACAACTATAAAATAGATAAATCATGAAGATGTATACATCAGTAATACACTCAATAATACTGTAACAACATTGTATGATGACAGATGGTAACTGGTTTTATTTAGGTGATCATTTCACAATGTGTAAAAATATTGAATCACTGGGGTAAACACCTGAAATTACTATGATACTGTATTGTTAATTATAACCCAATAAAAATTAAATAAATCCCAATGATCCATCAAAAGTAAGGGGACAATATGAGTTATGACTAAAGTGTCAGACCTTATAGTATACCCTCTGAAGTTAATCAAAAAACCTCAAAATGTGATCACAATCCCTACCCTCTGCTTTCTTTACTTCTATCCTTCACCAACTTAGATTTCATGTTAATATCATTTCAAAAAGTTCTGCCATTAGTATCTACTGCCTCCGTTTCTCTATCTCTTCATCACATTTATCTGAATAAACTCACCCTAAAAGATTCTAGTAGACCACTTTATCTAAATCAACATTGAAGTAGCTCATCACCACTAAAAGTTGTCACCTAGCAAACAAGCTATATTCTTCATGAGCAACCACAAACGGACTCCCAGAAGAGCCCAGATCAGATAAGATCAGATCAGTCGCTCAGTCGTGTCCTACTCTTTGCAATCCCATGAGTCGCAGCACGCCAGACCTCCCTGTCCATCACCAACTCCCAGAGTTCACTCAGACTCACGTCCATCGAGTCAGTGATGCCATCCAGCCATCTTATCCTCTGTCGTCCCCTTCTCCTCTTGCCCCCAATCCCTCCCAGCATCAGAGTCTTCTCCAATGAGTCAACTCTTCGCATGAGGTGGCCAAAGTACTGGAGCCTCAGCTTTAGCATCATTACTTCCAAAGAAATTCCAGGGCTGATCTCCTTCAGAATGGACTGGTTGGATCTCCTTGCAGTCCAAGGGACTCTCAAGAGTCTTCTCCAACACCACAGTTCAAAAGCATCGATTCTTCAGTGCTCAGCCTTCTTCACAGTCCAGCTCTCACATCCATACATAACCACAAGAAAAACCATAGCCTTGACTAGGCGAACCTTTGTTGGCAAAGTACTGTCTCTGCTTTTGAATATGCTATCTAGGTTGGTCATAACTTTCCTTCCAAGGAGTAAGCGTCTTTTAATTTCATGGCTGCAATCACCATCTGTAGTGATTTTGGAGCCCAGAAAAATAAATTCTGACACTGTTTCCACTGTTTCCCCATCTATTTCCCATGAAGTGATGGGATCACATGCCATGATCTTCGTTTTCTGAATGTTGAGCTTTAAGCCAACTTTTTCACTCTCCACTTTCACTTTCATCAAGAGGCTTTTGAGTTCCTCTTCACTTTCTGCCATAAGGGTGGTGTCATCTGCGTATCTGAGGTTATTGATATTTCTCCCAGCAATCTTGATTCCAACTTGTGTTTCTTCCAGTCCAGCATTTCTCATGATGTACTCTGCATATAAGTTAAATAAACAGGGTGACAATATACAGCCTTGACAAACTCCTTTTCCTATTTGGAACCAGTCTGTTGTTCCATGACCAGTTCTAACTGTGGCTTCCTGACCTGCATACAGATTTCTCAAGAGGCAGATCAGGTCTTCTGGTATTCCCATCTCTTTCAGAATTTTCCACAGTTTATTGTGATCCACACAGTCAAAGGCTTTGGCATAGTCAATAAAGCAGAAATAGATGTTTTTCTGGAACTCTCTTGCTTTTTCCATGATCCAGTGGTTGTTGGCAACTTGATCTCTGGTTCCTCTGCCTTTTCTAAAACCAGCTTGAACATCAGGAAGTTCACGGTTCACATAAGAGCCCAACAATCACCTAATGCCACGACCATTCCTGTTACGTCTCCTAGCTGCACCATCTTCTATATTTAGTCTATCAGCAACAATGTACTTACTTCTATCATATCGCTTAAAAGCTTACTTTCCATCTTCTGCAACATCACCACCATAGGCCCACTGTCATCATCTAATTCATATCTATATGTCCTGGTGTACATCTAATCCATTTTGCACACTGGAGTCAAAGTTATCTATTTGAAAGGCAAGTTTAATCTTTTTCTCTTACCACAACTACCACTACCATTGGCATTTAAATCTTTTCATTAGCTTCCTATCACTGTTATGATTAAGGAGAGAGACAATTATGCAATTTAAAAGAACCTGTGTATTTTGGTTCTTACCAATTTCTCTATATGAAATCTGCCTCCACTGTAAAATATTTATATAAAGATGTTTCTTCTGCATTAAATGTTCTTTCCTATCTTTTCTTAGTCAACTCCTGTTCATTCATCAGAAATCAACTCAATTATATCACAACCAAACTTTCATATTTTATTTGTGTGATTATTTGATTAAAATCCATCTCATTGCCAAGATTGTGAGTTATATCATTAAATAATAATATAGATATGAAAGAGAAAAAAACATCTTAAAAGAAGATTTAGGTGTCAGTACAATAAAAGGATGAGGGACATATTCTTAACCAAAACAGAAACAGAAGTAATTTTTTAACATAGATCTCTTATCATTGGTAAAATTCAAGTTGAGACAGCAAAGGATAATGTAAACAAAGCAAAAAAAAAAAAAAAAGCAGTTATTTTTGGAAACATATTTATAATACAAAGAGCTCATTGAAAAGGTTAAGGTATATAATGTAAAAAAAAGTTCATACAAATTACAAAAATGGGACCAAAAATAAATAAATCAGACTTCAGTACAGTGGATAAAAATCTGCGTGCCAAGGCTGGGCACGTGGGTGCAATCCCTGGTATGGAGAGAGTCCATGTGGTATGGAGCAACTAAGCCCATGCATTACAACTACTGAGCCAGTGTTTCACAACTGCTGGAGCCCACAAGCGTGAGCTCCACAAGAAAAGTCTCCACAATGAGAAGCCTGTGCACCATAACGAAGAGTATCTGGAGAAAGCATGCTAGAGAAGAAGCCACTACAGAAAGCATATGCCGCAGCAAGTAAGACCCAGTGCAGTCATTCAGTCATAGTAAATATATAAATAACCCACAGTAGATAAGTGGGCAAATGCTACAATGAGTCAAACAGGAGAGCAAATCCAAGCGTCCAAAAACCAGAAAAAGACAAGTGCTTGAATATCTCAATCAGGAAAAAGATAAAATAACAACGAACATTTGTATATATTAGCCTGACTAAAATGTTTAAAAAGTGCGAGTATACATTGTGTGGAAGGTGGAAAGTGCACACTCATATTACTGAAGAAGATATGAATTGTTGTTACCTCTATCAAAAGCAATCTGTAAAATCTAGTAAAATTAAAAATTCAAAGACCCTTTGACCCAGCAAACTCATTCCTGTGAATTTCCTCCATGTTAATAAATTATTTAAAACTAGGGTAAATAAAAATAAAGCAGCTTTTTCAAGTGAGAAAAACACTGAATATAAAGTAAATGCTATCCATTTGGAAGTGGTTGAATAAATTACATCTCTACCATGAAATATTTTGTAGCCATTGAAAGAATGAATTATAGCTAGAATAACTGATTTAGAGAACTTTCCATGAGATACTATTGCAAAAAAAGAACATGATGTAGAAACTGTTTGAAATAGCCCATTTTTGTAATTTTGCAATGTGGCTTCCCTGGTGGCTCAGATGGTAAAGAATTTGCCTACAGTGCAGAAGACAAGGGTTGGGATTCTATCCTTGGGTCAGGAAGATTCCCTGGAGAAGAGAATGGACCCACTCCAGTATTCTTGCATGGAGAATTCCATGGACAAAGGAGCCTGGTGGGCTATAATCCATGGGGTTGCAAAGAGCTGGACAGGACTGAATGACGAAGCATCAGATCAGATCAGATCAGTCGCTCAGTCGTGTCCGACTCTTTGCGACCCCATGAACCGCAGCACGCCAGGCCTCCCTGTCCATCACCAGCTCCCGGAGGTCACTCAGACTCGCATCCATCGAGTCAGTGATGCCATCCAGCCATCTTATCCTCTGTCGTCCCCTTCTCCTCCTGCCCTCAATCCCTCCCAGCATCAGAGTCTTCTCCAATGAGTCAACTCTTCTCATGAGGTGGCCAAAATACTGGAGTTTCAGCTTGAGCATCATTCCTTCCAAAGAAATCCCAGGGCTGATCTCCTTCAGAATGGACTGGTTGGATCTTCTCGCAGTCCAAGGGACTCTCAAGAGTCTTCTCCAACACCACAGTTCAAAAGCATCAATTCTTCGGCGCTCAGCCTTCTTCACAGTCCAGCTCTCACATCCATACATGACCACAGGAAAGACCATAGCCTTGACTAGGCGAACCTTTGTTGGCAAAGTGATGTCTCTGCTTTTGAATATGCTATCTAGGTTGGTCATAACTTTCCTTCCAAGGAGCAAGCGTCTTTTAATTTCATGGCTGCAGTCACCATCTGCAGTGATTTTGACCAAGCATGGATACACATATTTTTGTAAAACAATGATATAAATCTTCTACATGCATATAGATGCATTGGGGAGAATAATTAAAAGCACATAACATGTTTTAAACATGAGTTTCTAAGTTTGGGGATGTGGATGGAGAATATGGTGAGATCAAACTAAAAGACAACTGAAATATAAAATTTCATTAAAGTAAATAGCTACAAACTACATTAAAAATAAGCAAATAAATATATCTTTATAAGAATAGTTTATATTTTCATTACATATGTGGTTAAAAACTAATAACTTCAAACAAAAAAGATGGAATGGATGATTGACAAAAACGATCTTTACTGTCTTATTAAGTTGTACCTTATTTTGGAGTGCAAGGCCATACTGTCTGTAGTTTATCCCCCATCTGGAACAACAGAGGCCGTTTTTCACTCATTTTTTAAATACATAAATCTCTGTTCTTGAATCTATTTTAATAAAATTCACTCAGTAATATTTGGTGAATGACAAATAAATAGGCACAGCTTTTTTCCTTGAAAAAATAAAAATAGAGATACATTAGAGTAAAATAAAAAATAAGTACAAATGTATATTGAATAAGAGGCAATGGAGAATCCAGAAAAAGTCAAATAAAATGAAATGTAAGAAAAAATAATAATGATTTTAGAAAAGATGATAGATAATCTGGTAAACATGACTGAAGAAGTTCCTAGACTATAGAAGAAACAAAACAAATAGGAAAAAAATATTCTAAAGTAAAGGAGAATAAAGATTTCCTGAAACAAAGACTTAAAGCCATCAGTTGAAAGGAACTACCATATTGTTGGGGAAAAAAATTGCTCAAAATAATCAATAACAAGCTCTAGCTCAGTCAAGTTCCAGAAATATATGAAGAACCAAGTAAAACCACTGAATCACATATAAGAGAGTGAAAGAATATTTACTTAAAAATATTCGAAAAGCAGTAGTTAAGGCCAGAAGACAGGAATCAATCTGTACACAATGAGAATGAAGATATAATTCAAAAAAGTAATACAAAGCCAAGTAATGTTATAATTATAAAGACAACAAAAAGACTCAAGCACATAAGAAATGCAAGAATATGACCCTTTATAAAACAAATATAAAAAAGGACTAACAACAAAACATTTGCTGAAATATAGTTGAAAAAAATAAATTTAATGAATGCAGGAACAGAGAAACTATAGCTAAAGGATTGGAGACAAAAATTAAATCAGTTAAAAACTGATTTCCATCTATGGCCAAATGAAGTGAAATCAACTGTGGCAATTATGGTTTCACAACCAAAGATAGAAGTAGATAAACTCTTAGAGGAGACTTTGCAGAAGTTATCAGAATTTCAGGGGAACTACTTGTTTGTACCTGCTGTTGGTTGCTGCTACTGCTGCTGCTAAGTTGCTTCAGTCATGTCCGACTCTGTGTGACCCCCTAGACGGCAGTCCACCAGGCTCCCCTGTCCCTGGGATTCTCCAGGCAAGAACACTGGAGTGGGTTGCCATTTCCTTCTCCAACTCATGAAAGTGAAAACTGAAAGTGAAGATGCTCAGTCATGTCCGACTCTTAGGGACCCCACGGACTGCAGCCTACCAGGCTCTTCTGTCCATGGGATTTTCCAGGCAAGAGTACTGGAGTGGGGTGCCGTTGCCATCTAGAGTTACACTATTACAATCATTGATCATATATCGAACTATAACATTTGATCAACTGCTTCAAGTCTAGTCATCATTTCCATTGAAGCCTCAGTCAAATACTTGGTAATACAATAAATAATAATCTTGTGAAACAAACAAAATACAAATGGTATAGTTAATAACATTAGTGGGATTAAAAGTAAATATTTTAGCTATGAGCCTCCCACACCAGTTTGTTTTTTTTTTTTTTTAAGATTGTCAAGAATAGCGAATGGGTCACTTAGAGCAGAAATCTGATTTTTCATGTGATTCAAATGTGTTACATTAAAGGATTTATCAGGCACAAAAATACAACACTCAGTTTGAATTATAGCACAGATATCTCCCTAAGATGCTGCAAGGTGTCAAGGGTCTTGCAGTTGTGTAGCACTGCCTTTCTCATCATAGAGATCTCAGAATTCAATAGGCTAATAGCCCAGTTACTATCATTTAAAGCTTATGAAAGTTGTCAAGGCTTAGATATGGTCAATTACATCCTCCAACCCCATTGAAGGTGCACACACACACACACACACACACACACAACCTGATAAATGGTTATACCAGTAGAATACAGATCTTTGACCCATTGGGGCCATACCAGTGGTAGATTGGTTGGGGTTACCTGTAATTTGTTAACATGTATGACTTTAAATTCATGGGAACCCCAGGCTACACCTTCGTATCATCTCTATAGATGTCAAGGCCATAAATTAGTGCTACAGATCCACTGAGTTCCATACCAATCACTCTCTCTAAGGGTAATAACAGGCATAGTTCATAAAGCACCCAGCCTTGTCTCATAATTACCAGGTTGATCATTTTTAGTATGATTTAACCATTCCCAACATAGAGGAGCCTTTAAACTTAAATGACCATAGCCTGGTGCCAACCATGTAGATCCTCCCCATAATTGTAGGAGTTTTCCTTTTAATAGATGAGAAGTTAATTTTTTTATTGAGACTTAGCTCATTACTCTGATTGAGTTGAAATGACCCTGAGAAAATTTAAATCTATGGCCAGCCTCAGAGCAGGCATTTTTAATTGGCCAGGTGAGAGGATCCCATCTATAATTATTACGAATAGATAGAACAGGACTGAACACTCATCTAAAACGAATTTCCCAGGGGGTATCCAATCAGAGCCCTAAAGAACAGAAATCCACCAAAGTAACCCAGAAGTAATAGGCACAGGTAATTGGCCACAACCCAACAATTGGATTGAGTTTTAAACTAGAATAGAATCATGTCCATGATAGAAAACATGGGGTTGATAGGCATAGGTCCAAGGAATCAAGAAAACATTACAGATGATCATAACAGTCAGATCAGCATCTTGGGCAAGCTGCCTACTTCTGATGTCATCTTCTCATCCTAGTGTAGTGTAGTTTCCTCTGTTTGAGCATTGTTTTAAGGTGAGTTTGAGATCAGCAGGCCTCTCTATGGACCAGTCCAGCTTAGGAGCCTTTGGAAGTGGAAGTTAACTGAAGAGTCAGTTTCCCTTCAATTTCACTGGGCATGAGCTAGTTAAGAGTACCTGATAGAAAGGTCCTTCCATCCAGGTTGGAGACCATTTCTTAAATTATGCTAGCCAAATTACAGTCCTAGAAAATTGTATGGATATTTTAGGATGTCTAGTTATAATGCTTTATTAAGGTGCTTCTCTGCTGGACTCAAGTAACAACAATCTGTTCCCATCCAAATATATTAAGTCCCAAACATGATATCAAACTCAAAGAAGGAGCTAAATGTTACTCCAATGGAAATAATACTAATGAACCACTCTGAACTGAGTGAACTAAGCAGTTTTAACATCAAGGTTCTAGAAACTATAAGAGTGCAATATTAAAAGCAGTCCTCTTCTTCCTACCTTACCCCCAAAGTAAGACACCATAATGATTAAATGTCTGTTTCTCTGATGGTTGCTTATGGCCAAAAATAAATGTAAGGGTATTTACTATTCTTTGGACAGTTGAAAATCCCCAATATTCCTATGTTGCTGAGTAAAGTCAGAGAGCAGAGTCAAATAACACAAAACAAAGAATAAAACAGTATTCAGAGATGGTTATCAATTTTTGTGAGGAGGAATAAAAGGAGAACACATACTATATATCAAAAAATCTTTTTAAAAATGTATAATAAACTAGTAGCAAAAGCTACTTCCAAAAAAGGAACTTATAGATTAAAGAAGACAATAAGAGAAGATTGGTTTCATTGTATATAGTTTTCTTTTAATAATTTACTGTGTACATATATTAACTGTTCAAATAAATTAATAATTTTTAAATAATCTGAACAAGCAATAGACAGTCCGACATACTCCTTTATGTAAAACTTGTGAAAAACCCTCACAAACCATAGGAGACTAAGAAGACATACATCTAAAGGAAACAAAATAGAAAGCCCAGAGATAAATCCATGCACATATGGATACCTTATCTTTGACAAGGGGGGCAGGAATATACAATGGATTAAAGACAATCTCTTTAAGAAGCAGTGCTTGGAAAACTGGTCAACCACTTGTAAAAGAATGAAACTAGAACACTTTCTAACACCATACACCAAAATAAACTCAAAATGGATTAAAGATCTAAACGTAAGACCAGAAACTATAAAACTCCTAGAGGAGAACATAGGCAAAACACTCTCCGACATATATCACAGCAGGGTCCTCTATGACCAACCTCCCAGAATATTGGAAATAAAAGCAAAAATAAACAAATGGGACCTAATTAAACTTAAAAGCTTCTGCACAACAAAGGAAACTATAAGCAAGGTGAAAAGACAGCCTTCAGAATTGGAGAAAATAATAGTAAATGAAGCAACTGACAAACAACTAATCTCAAAAATGTACAAGCAACTCCTACAGCTCAATTCCAGAAAAATAAACGACCCAATCAAAAAATGGACCAAAGAACTAAATAGACATTTCTCCAAAGAAGACATACAGATGGCTAACAAACACATGAAAAGATGCTTAACATCACTCATTATCAGAGAAATGCAAATCCAAACCACTATGAGGTACCATTTCATGCCAGTCAGAATGGCAGATCACAGACTGGCTGCGATCCAAAAGTCTACAAGCAATAAATGCTGGAGAGGGTGTGGAGAAAAGGGAACCCTCTTACACTGTTGGTGGGAATGCAAACTAGTACAGCCACTATGGAGAACAGTGTGGAGATTCCTTAAAAAACTGGGAATAGAACTGCCATATGACTCAGCAATCCCACTGCTGGGCATACACACCAAGGAAATCAAAATTGAAAGAGACATGTATACCCCAATGTTCATCGCAGCACTGTTTATAATAGTCAGGACATGGAAGCAACCTAGATGTCCATCCACAGATGAATGGATAAGCAAGCTGTGGTACATATACACAATGGAGTATTACTCAGCCATTAAAAAGAATACATTTGAATCAGTTCTAATGAGGTGGATGAAACTGGAGCCTATTATACAGACTGAAGTAAGCCAGAAAGAAAAATACCAATACAGTATACTAACGCATATACATGGAATTTAGAAAGATGGTAATGATAATCCTGTATGCGAGACAGCAAGAGACACAGATGTATAGAACAGTCTTTTGTACTCTGTAGGAGAGGGACAGGGTGGGATGATTTGGGAGAATGGCATTGAAACATGTATAATATCATATATGAAACGAATCTCCAGTCCAAGTTCAATGCATGATACTGATTGCTTGGGGCTGGTGCACTGAGATGACCCAGAGGCATAGTACGGGGAGGGAAGTGGAAGGGGGATTCAGGATGAGGAGCATGTGTACACCCATGGCAGATTCATGTTGATGTATGGCAAAACCAATACAATATTGTAAAGTAATTAACTTCCAATTAAAATAAATAAATTGTATATTTAAAAATAAATAAATAAAACAAATTATGATAATATTCATAATGAAATATTATTTAGCCATAAAAAATAGTAAAGCATTGTCATTTGAGAAAACATGGATGAAAATAAAAAACATTACACTAGGTGAAATAAGTCAAGATAGATAAAGATAAGTACCATATGATTTCTCTTATATGTGGAATCTTAATATGTACACATATATTTAGAACATGTGAAGTACAGGACATTTTTTACAGGACACATTAACACATAGCCATTACACATTTCAAAAAAATACTAACTCAAATGAACCATAAACAAAAATGCAAAATGCAAAAAGCATAAACTTCTAGAAGATAACATGTGAGAAAATATATTGACTTTGCTTTTGGCAAGAACTTTTAACGAACAAAGTTAAAAGGAAATTTCATGAAAAACTTGATATGTTGCACATTCGAAAATTGAAAACTGTTCTAAGAAAGACATTATTAAGAGAATGAAAAGACAAATCACAAAGAAAATCTGGCAAAACACATCTGATAAAAGACCAACATCCAAAGTATGCAAAGACCTAAAATAACAAGAAAAAAAGACATTTCGATAAGAAAATGGACAGAAAATCTGAAAAGGCACCTCAAAACAAATATACATGGATGTTAAATAAGCATATAAAAAGCTGCTCAACAATTTTTGTTTTCAGGTAATCACAAATTAAAACAATGAGAAACTATCAAACACCTATTAAAGTGGCTAACACCCCAAATCTGGCAATGCCAATAAGGATGTAGAGCAGCAGAAACTGTCATTCATTACTGGAGAAATTGCAGAATAGTACAATCACTTTAGAGGACCATTTGGCAGTACAAAGCCATATATAGTCTTATCATATATTTCATCTATGAAGAACTATTGATGGAGGTTCGTGACATTGTATGGGAGGCAGTGATCAAGACCATCTCCAAGAAAAAGAAATGCAAAAAGGCAATATGGTTGTCTGAAGAGACCTTACAAATAGTTGAGAAAAGAAGAGAAGTGAAAGGCAAAAGAGAAAAGGAAAGATGTAGCCATTTGAATGCAGAGTTCTAAAGAATAGCAAGGAGAGATCAGAAAGCCTTCCTCAGTGATCAGTGCAAAGAAATAGAGGAAAACAACAGAATGGGAAAGACTGGAGATCTCTTCAAGAAAATTAGAGATACTGAGGTAACATTTCATGCAAAGATTGGCACAATAAAAGACTGAAATAGTATGGACCTAACAGAAGCAGAAGAAATTAAGAACAGGTGGCAACAATACACAGAAGAACTATATCACTAGAACTAGAACATTCACTTAGAGCCAAACATCCTGGAATGTGAAGTCAAGTGGGCCTTAGGAAGCATCACTACAAACAAAGCTAATGGAGGTGATAGGATTCCAATTGAGCTATTTCAAATCCTAAAAGATGATGCTGTGAAAGTGCTGCACTCAATAAGCCAGCAAATTTGGAAAACTCAGCAGTGGCCACAGGACTGGAAAAGGTCAGTTTTCATTCCAGCTCCTAAGAAAAGTAATGCCAAAGAATGCTCAAACTACTGCACAATTGTACTCATTCCACACACTAGCAAAGTAATGCTTAAAATTCTCCAAGCCAGGCTTCAACAGTATGTGAACCCTGAACTTTCAGATCTTCAAGCTGGATTTAGAAAAGGCAGAGGAACCAGAGATTAAATTTCCAACATCTGATGGATCATCAAAAAAGCAAGAGAGTTCCAGAAGAACATGTACTTCTGCTTTATTGATTAAGCTAAAGCCTTCGTGTGGATCACAACAAACTGTGGAAAATTCTTAAACAGATGAGAATACCACACCGTCTTACCTGCCTCTTGAGAAATCTGTACGCAGGTCAAGAAGCAACAGTTAGAACCAAACATGAAAAAACAGACTAGTTCCAAATCAGGAAAGGAATATGTCAAGGCTGTATATTGTCACCCTGCTTATTTAACTTATATGCAGAGTACATCATGAGAAATGCCAGGCTGGATGAAGCACAAGCTAAAATCAAGATTGCTGGGAGAAATGTCAACAACCTCAGATACACAGACGACACTACCGTTATGGCAGAAACCGAAGAAGAACTAAAGAGCCTTGTGATGAAAGTGAAAGTGGAGAGTGAAAAATTTGGCTTAAAACTCAACATTCAGAAAACTAAGATCATGACATCTGGTCCCATCACTTCATGGCAAATAGATAGGGAAACAATGGAAACAGTGATAGACTTTATTTTGGGGGGCTCCAAAGTTACTTCAGATGAAAATCACTTTATTTTGGGGTGGCTCCAAAATCACTGCAGATGGTGACTGCCGCCATGAAATGAAAAGATGCTTGCTCCTTGGAAGAAAAGTTATGACAAGCATATTAGACAGCATATTAAAAAACAGAGGCATTACTTTGCCAACAAATGTCCGTCTAGTCAAAGCTATTGTTTTTCTGGTGGTCATGTATGGATGTGAGAGTTGGACTATAAAGAAAGTTTAGCACTGAAGAACTGATGCTTTTGAACTGTGGTGTTGGAGAAGACTCTTGAGAGTCCCTTGGACTGTAAGGAGTCAAACCAGTCCATTCTAAAGGAAATCAGTCCCAAATAGTCATTGGAAGGACTGATGCTGAAGCTGAAACTCCAATACTTTGGCCACCTGATGCGAAGAACTGACACATTTGAAAAGATCCTGATGCTGGGATAGATTGAAGGCAGGAGGAGAAGGGGATGACAGAGGATGAGATGGTTGGATGGCATCGCTGACTTGAAGGACATGAATTTGAGAAAGCTCAGGTAGTTGGTGATCGACACAAAGCCTGGTGTGTTGCAGTCCATGGGGTCACAGAGTCAGACACAACTGAGCAACTGAAGTGAACTGAACTAATATATTTCATCTATCACACTTCCAGGTAATTACCTAATTGAGCTGAAAGTTTATGTCAACAACAAAAACCTTGAACAAAATGTTTATATAAGCTTTACTCGTAACTGTCAAAAACTGGAAACAACAAAGATGTTCTTCAACAGATCAATGTATCAAAAAATTGTGTATATCTATGCTTGAATTCAGAGAAGACAATGGCACCCCACTCCAGTACTCTTGCCTGGAGAATCCCAGGGACAGGGGAGCCTGGTGGGCTGCCGTCTATGGGGTCGCATAGAGTCAGACACGACCGAGAGACTTCACTTTCACTTTTCACTTTCATGCATTGGAGAAGGAAATGGCAACCCACTCCAGTGTTCTTGCCTGGAGAATCCCAGGGATGGGGGAGCCTGCTGGGCTGCCGTCTATGGGGTCGCACAGAGTCAGACACGACTGAAGCAACTTAGCAGCAGCAGCAGCAGCAGCATGCTTGAATTATTCATGATATAAAGAAATGAACTCTCAACTCACAAAAAGACATGAGAAGCCTTAAATGAATTCCATTTACCCCGCTAAATGAAAAAAGCCAGTGTGAACAAGCTACATACTTTAGGAAAAGATAAGTGGTGTCAGGAATTTGGAGGTGCAGGGGGGATGAACATGTGAAGTACAGGACATTTTTCACAGCACTGAAACTATTGTGTATGATACTCTAATGTTAGATGTATGACATTACACATTTGTTAAAACTACAAAATTTTACAACACAAGGATGATGGATGCAAATTGAAAAATAAATCATTTAGACATTCAGAGGATCCCAAGAAAGAATGTGGACTGTAATAAGTGAACTCTAACTATTGCAAATGTATAAAACAACCATAATGAAAAGTGGGCAGTGGGGAGGGACTGATAATCAAACTTGAAATGCAAATGTAGCCTATAAGATTAAATACAAAAGGAAAGTGAAAGTCTGTCAGTCATGTCCGACTCTTTATGAACCTGTACTGTCCATGGAATTCTCTACGTCAGAATACTGGAGTGGGTAGCCTTTCCCTTCTCCAGGGGATCTTCCCAACCCAGGAATTGAACTCAGCTCTCTAACATTGCAGGCAGATTCATTACCAGCTGAGCTATCAGGGGAAGGAACGGCACATAAATCCTATATTTTAGTGAATAAAACTGTTTCCTACATGAGTATAAGTTAATAATTCTAATACTGCTATACATGTACACTCAGTCCAGTCAATTAAGTCGCTCAGTGGTGTCTGACTCTGCAACCCCATGGACTGCAGCACACCAGGCCTCCTTAGCCATCACCAACTCCTGGAGTTTACCCAAACTCATGTCCATTTAGTAGGTGATGCCATCCAAACATCTCATCCTCTGTCGTTCCCTTCTCCTCCTGATTTCAATCTTTCCTAGCATCAGGGTCTTTTCAAATGAGTCAGCTTTTTGCATCAGGTGACCGAAGTATTGGAGTTTCAGCTTCAGCATCAGTCCTTCCAATGAACACCCAGGACTGATTTCCTTTAGGATGGACTGGTTGGATCTCCTTGCAGTCCAAGGGACTCTCAAGAGTCTTCTCCAACACCACAGTTTAAAAACATCAGTTCTTCAGTGCTCAGCTTTCTTTATAGTCCAACTCTCACATCCATAAATGACTACTGGAAAAACCATAGTTTTGACTAGACAGAACTTTGTTGGCAAAGTAATCTCTCTGCTTTTTAATATGCTGTCTAGGTTGGTCATAACTTTTCTTCCAAGGAGCAAGTGTCTTTTAATTTCATGGCTACAGTCATCATCTGTAGTGATTTTGGAGCCCCAAAAATAAAGTCTATCTCTGTTTCCACTGTTTCCCCATCTATTTGCCATGAAGTGATGGGACCAGATGCCATGATCTTAGTTTTCTGAATGTTGAATTTTAAGCCAACTTTTTACACACATACTAGAATTGAACAATTAAGAACATAAATGTATGGCAGGTGATAAGATCTACGCATTTTACCATGGGGCAGAAATTCATGTATGAAGAAGGGGTTAGGACTGTGCTTCCCACATGGCGCTAATGGAAAAGACTCTGCCTGTCAAACACAGGAGACCTAAGAGATGAGGGTTTGGGTCTTCTTCCTGGGTAGAGAAGATCCCCTGGAGAGGAAATGGCTCCACTCCAGTATTCTTGCCTGGAAAATCCCACGGACAGAAGAGCCTGGGGGCTATAGTCCCTGGGGTCTCAAAGAGTCAGGAAGGATTGAGCTTCTGAGCACAAGGGGTGAGGACTAGAATGATCCATATGGTAATAAATTAGAAATAGCAGTAAGAACTTATGTTTAACTTAATAGAAATTCAGATGATTACATGTAGAAATAGCTATAGACTTTTGTATATACATGAGTCAACATACACACATATATTTCTCTGCTCTGTTACCCAAGAGGGCCTGAAAGAAACAACCTACTAGCAAAAGGCACACCTAGCACCCAGATCTGGATTTCCAATACCACTCTCCAGGAAAAGAATTCAGGGTTTTTGGAGCAATAGCTGATTTTAAAGCTTTTCAGGGAATGGATAAGATGAAGCTGGAGTATCTTACAGTGCCAAAAGTTAAGGAAATGCTTTTATAAATGCAAACAGTGAGAGGAGTATATCAAAGGGGCACAGGAACCAAATGAAAGAACTTCCAATGGCCTAACCTGGAACAAACTGAACAAAATAATGAAAGTAGTATTAGGTTAAAATCTAAAGTATAAAATAGACATCCACTAACCTTTCCCAATATAAATAACTGATTGAATAAACTAATAAATGGAGGAACACAGGCAAATCTTCAATGCAAAGAAACTCCAAATAAATTATGTAGATACCCAACCCTACTGGAAAGGAAACATGAGTTCCCGCTCTTTTAAAGTGTGTTGTGCATGGTGACTCTCTTCCAAAGAAAATTCCAAAAAGTACAGTGTAGGACTGACTTTACACTGGAGAAACCTAACCAACTACTTCAGCCAAGTGATCTAATTCAACATCAACAGTCACAGATGATGATGCTAGTCACAGATCATATCATGACTCTTGATACGATGTGATGAAAATGGCACTTTGTTTCTGTAATCTTCCTTCTAAAAGCCCATAACCCCAGACTAGGCATGAGAAAAACATCAGTAAAACTTTAATAGAACAATGTCCTATAATGTATCCGACCAGTACTCAGTTCATCAAAAACAAAGAAAGCAGAAATCTCCGAGATATTCACAGTCGAGGAGAGCCAAAGGAGACATGACAATCAAATTTAATGTGAAATTGTAGAGAAAAAAGGCATTCAGTAAAAATGAAGGAAATCTGAATAATGTTTGGACTTTAGTTAATATCACCACCAGCTTATAATTTTAACAAATGTACCATATTAATCATATTAATGTAAAATATTTAATAATTGGAGGAACTGTGTATTGAGTGGAAGGTATAAAATAGGAATGCTTTACTTATGCTCAACTTTTCTGCAATATAGAATACTCTAAGATAGAGTCCATTAAAATAAACAGACAAAAATTTCAAAAAAAAAAAAAAAGAAAAAAGATTGCTGGCTGGAAAAATAATCTGTTTACTTAGAATTCTGTCATAAGACTGAGGGCTCTTGGGCTCAAGAGCTATTGTTTGGCATAGCCAGACAATGGGGCTTCCGCGTGGTCACACAGCATTGTAATTTATAACTTATACATGAGATATACAATTTAATTTTATTAAAGCCCCTAAGTTTAATTTTAAAAAATCAATGAATTATAAAACATCAATGAGAGGTAACAATTCCCACTACGCAGTCTAGTTTCTGTTACTCTCTACTAGATTCTAATTATAGGTCCTGACACTTTCTTGGAATGTCCATCACTACTGATCCTGGAAACTGTATATATCATCTGCTAGCCTTGCCAGAATGGACTCTGCACATAACCTGCCTCTAGGTCACCAACTTCTGAAGCATGTGCGTCTGATTGGTAGAAACCAGGTCACGTGACCATGCTCCAGCTATCGAGGAAGCTGACAATTTTTTTCTAATTTATAGAGAAAAGCTGGAACTCCAAAAGTGGAGAATGTTCTAAGCACAGGAAGAAAATTTAGAGATGGTAAAAAGGTATAAAAAGTACCCACACAATGGTTATTACTATGGTTAGTATGAGGAAAATTCCCTACTGAATAAGAATAATGGCCACTGAATGTCTTGCATTTAAGATACTTTTTTATATTATTTTGTAAAGCTCAGAACTAATCATTTAAGATGCTATTTTTCTAGTATTTACAGTGATGAGAAGCACATCACCTTCTACCAACTGCTGCTGCTGCTAGGTCACTTCAGTCGTGTCCGACTCTGTATGACTCCATAGACAGCAGCCCACCAGGCTCCCCCCGTCCCTGGAATTCTCCAGGCAAGAACACTGGAGTGGGTTACCATTTCCTTCTCCAATGCTGGAAAGTGAAAAGTGAAAGAGAAAGTGAAGTCGTGTCCGACCCTCAGCGACCCCAAGGACTGCAGCCTACCAGCCTCCTCCGTCCACAGGATTTTCCAGGCAAGAGTACTGGAGTAGGGTGCCATTGTCCTCTCCGACCTTCTACCAAAGAAGCAGCCTTAATATTTTTCACTATGATGTTAATTGATGTGAGATGCATTATTACAACATGATAAATTGATAATCATATTTTTGCCTCACTGACACTAAAAGTGTTCAACACTCTGATTTAAAGGTATTCCTTTGAAAAAGACCCATTTCCTTTACCCTAGACACCTAGCGCTACTAGAATCTAACAACCCACTATAACACAAATATGCCCAGTCTGTCCTATAAGAGAAAATAACTGTAAGAAAAGCATCAAAGAAAGAAACCCAAGATGAAGAACATATAGCTTATTGCTCTGCAGAGTATATGGGTAATAATAAAGAGAACAAAAAGTGACATAAATAAAATGGAGTCCTCCCCTCATCTCTTATTTTCACACTCTGTTTCTCTTACACATGCACACGTGCACACACACACACACACACACACACACACACACACACACACAATGCTGCTTGACACTTCTCAGGGTCTGAAAGAGTTTGGAAACTTGTATGATATTATATCTTTTTTGCAGTCTAACTGGCTAGTCAACTGTCAGCTGCTTGGAGTCACACCTGAATTCTAGAGAGAAAAGGCTCACTGGATTCTCTTGGGTCCTTTCCAGAAGGAGAAAATGGTCGTTTCTATACAAGCTTCCTCCATTATTTCAATTTCAAACAAAGGTGGGAACTCTGTGTTGCCTTGACCTCAATTATTACCATAAACATCAAAGAAGGATGTCAAAAAATCAGTTAAGTCCATCTCATCTCTATTCCTATAGGACTTCAGTACACAAACTTCCTTGATCTTTGTTTTTTATTAGTAATATTAAAAAGTAATCTTTCCTTCAGAGGACTAGTGTGTGAATAACGTGAGGTAACACATGTAAAGAGAAGGCAATGGCACCCCACTCCAGTACTCTTGCCTGGAAAATCCCATGGATGGAGGATCCTGGTGGGCTGCAGTCCATGGGGTCACTCAGAATTGGACACAACTGAGCAACTTCCCTTTCCCTTCTCACTTTCATGCATTGGAGAAGGAAATGGCAACCCACTCCAGTGTTCTTGCCTGGAGAATCCCAGGGATGGGGGAGCCTGCTGGGCTGCCGTCTATGGGGTCACACAGAGTCAGACACGACTGAAGTGACTTAGCAGCATAGCAGCAACACATGTAAAGAGAATGAACAGAATCAGGTGCAGTTGACACTTGAGTAACTGAGGCGGGTGGAAGACCCAGCCACTGTTGGCCTTCTGTATTCTCAGCTCCCCATCCACAGATTCAGGCAATCTTGGATCATTTAGTGTTGCAGTTTTTATGTATTGAAAAAATCTGGTGTGTAAGTGGAACTGCGCAGTTTAAACCTGTGTTGTTCGAGGGTGAAACTGTACATCTTGTTTCTTTCACTCAGAGACCAACTCACACTGCTGCAATCTTTAGTCAAGCTGTACAGATAAACTCTGTGGTTATTGTATGCTTTGTTGGTGGTGGTTAGTTTTTTTTTTGTTTTGTTTTTTTTTTTGTCCTTTGTTTCCAGCTTCCTCTTTAAATCTTTTCCCCACTGAAGGCTCAGTGGTAAAGAACCCACCCACCAGTGCAGGAGACTCAGGTTTGATCCCCGGGTCAGGAAGATCCCCTGGAGAAGGAAACAGCAACCCACTCCAGTATTCTTGCCTGGGAAATCCCATGGACAGGGGAACCTAGTGGGCTACAGTCCATGTGGTTACAAAGACTCAGACATGAACATGACTTAGAGACTAAACATCAACAACAATCAAAACTAAGTTTCTGTTTCTTTGTGCTTAATCAATGAATTAATATCTGTTGAAGGCTCACTTCATTGAGTGTTTGTGGGTGATTTTTAAATACATAAAGAGCTAAAGAATCATTTTGTGATTGTCCTTTTCCTTTAATATGTTTGTTATCTCAGAGACTAACAATTTTTCAAATGGATGAAAAATGAGGTCAACTTATTTATGACAATTATAGAATAGCCAATTAGCATGGCAAGCAATGAGAGTCCATGACCTGACTCTGATTTTAAGCTTACACTTACTGTGATATATGCCAAGTGCTTTAATAATAATTTTAGAGTTATATTAGCATATTCTAATTCTCCCAATGATAAAGTATTTGCTGTTATCACCATGTCATTTTCTCAATTATGAAACTGAAAATTTTAATATAATGCAACCTCCCCAGTTAGACACAATTAATAGTTAGTGGAACTGCTTTCAAATCTACATGTATCTAAAATCAAAGCCAACCACCACACTATACAGCCTCAGTGATGAAGTCACTAAAGCTAAGTCTAAAACTATCTGCTCATTCCATGAAACTTTTCTTAAGAATGTAGAACAATAGCCCTGAGAATTCCAAAATCAATCTAAAAGGTAATGTCTCCCATCTTCTCGAGTGGCTGCTTTCACAACATATAGCTAATGGTGCCCATTACAGCAGCAGGGACAGAGACAGCCAGCAGTAAATCTTTTTCTTTTACAGTTGGCTCTGGTTTAGGAAGATTTACTTTTATAACAGCTGCAGAGACTTCTACCTTATCAACTTCTACTACTTTAATACCTTTCTCCCAAAACTTTTTACAGCCTCTCATAGTAATGACAGGTCCTAAGGGTCAGAACTAGAAGTACTTTCTCTGTAACTCTCAAAGCGTTCGATTTTGACAAATTACTTTTATTGTCTTAGCTAAGTTTGGGAATATACTTGATTTTACTTTGAAAAGTTTTCACAAAGTGGATGCCAGTATGTGAAATTAAAGTGATGTTTTTTTCCTATAAATCTCTAATTCCCTTACTGGGTTCTTTGTTTGCATCAGTGCAAATCTCTTTGTTTGCAGAGTCTAAC
The DNA here is from genome assembly GCA_935064755.1 of Tragelaphus eurycerus. Lineage (NCBI taxonomy): Eukaryota > Metazoa > Chordata > Mammalia > Artiodactyla > Bovidae > Tragelaphus > Tragelaphus eurycerus. The sequence goes on along the minus strand of CAKXYN010000120.1, from coordinate 31,329 downwards.
TTCATGGATCATATATTATTCAAATCTCTTGATCGGATAAAGACTAATACTAATTTCAGAACTTGAGCTGGGTCAGATTCTTTTCCCTTAGGTAAGTGTTGCTTCATTGAGAGATATAAGCTATTAAAAAAAAAAAAAAAAAAACAGAGGAGGGGGAAAAAAGAGGCTGCTCCAAGTAGAGAGTTCAGGGTTTCAATTTCTCACCCTTAAAGTAGAGCTTGCTGCAGCACAACAGGGGGATGAAAAGGTCGAAGCCAACCAGAAGAGATGTGGCACTTTCTACTGAGAATCAAAGTATGTGAGAATCAAAGTATGTTTGTTATGGATTTGAGACTTGCCCTAGAGGTCTTGTGCCCTGGAGAGACCACTGAATTGTCCTTCTCAATGGACCAGCTGGATACAGACCTTATTTTTATTGAGAGTTGTCAGGATAGAAGAGACAGGGGAGCCTAATCATGTTCAGGGCAAGCAAGGGTTTAGCACACCAACCACTGGAGCTCCACAGTGAAAATAAACCACCTAAAAACGTAGCTTGAAACTCATCACCCCTCATTTAACCCTCTGAACTCATAATAAATACAAAAGGCTATATTATAATTGAATGGCTTTATATCTATGGCTAAATATATTATTATACTTTTAAAATATTACTGTTACCTTAAGCACTAGGCTAGTACTTTAAATATTTCAGTAATAAAGAACAAATTTTCTTGAGAAAGAATAGTCCAAAGGAAGAATATTGTCCCAAAGATACCTTAGCAGGACTTCAAGCAATAAAAGCACGTGATTGATTGTTGTTGTTGTTATTCAGTCACTAAGTCATGTCCAACTCTTTGTGACCTCATGAAGTGCAGCATGCCAGACTTCCCTGTCCTTCACCATCTCCCAGAGTTTGCTCCAACTCATGTCCACTGAGTCAGTGATGCCATCCAACCACTTCGTCTTCTGTCACCTGCTTCTCCTGCCCTCAATCTTTCCCAGCATCAGGGTCTTTTCCAATAAGTTATCGCTTATTATCAGATGGCCAAAGTGTGGGAGCTTCATCATCAGCCTTTCCAATGCATATTCAGGGTTGATTTCCTTTATGATTGACTGGTTTGATCTCCTTGCTGTCCAAGGGACTCTGAAGGGTCTTGTCCAGCACCCCAGTTGAAAAACACCAATTCTTCAGCACTCAGCCTTTTTTATGGTCCAACTTTCACATTCATACATGACTACTGGAAAAACTATAGCTTTGACTATATGGACCTTTGTTGGGAAAGTGATGTCTCTGCCTTTTTAAAACGCTGTCTAGGTTTGTCATAGCTTTTCTTCCAAGGGGCAGGCATCTTTGAATTTGGTGGCCACAGTCACTACAGTCACAGTCTATCACAATCCCATCCAAACTCTGCCTCTTCTCTATATCCTCAGCTTCCTTGGTAGAACTGAGCACTCCCTTCAACACAGTAGCTTAACTCTTTCTACATAACTGAAGATATTTAAGCTACTTCAACAATCCTTACTGATTCAGTCTACCTAATTATAACATCTGTTGTATTAGAACCAGATGTACCAGATGTATTATGCATAGATGTATCAGAATTTACTAAGCAAAGAAAATGAATGATGTGAGGAGAAGCCTAGGCAATGGGAAAAGTGTGTGAGTGGCACAGGTAGATGTAGTATAAAGATTTTTGGTAAGATGGGCAGTATTATATAATATGCATTTGGATGTTTTGATGGGTCTGTGGCTTGTAATGAAAAAAAAAAAAATTATTCTATGAACCAAGCCATACTAAGCATTTTACAATTACCCCTTTAATCCTCATAACAAACACATAATGTTAGTGATGATATGAACTGCTCTTTACAGATAAGGAAAACGTCTAAGCAAGATTAATTGTCGAAAAGTTTGTATAGGATAAAACAGGACTGATCAGGTATATCTGATCACAGAGACTGTACCCTTTACCTAATAGGGATCTAGAAAATATTTAACAACTGACTCTTACCACATCTGAGAAATATAAAAGAGAGAGAGACAAAAAAGAGAAAAAAAAAATCCACTTCCTCAACATTTGCTTACTTTCACTATACTCATACTTTCATTGCTACTAGTATCATGATACCAACAGGATATCATTACACATGGCTTTCAGAAGAGATGGTCATGATGGGCTATCGCAAGTCACTACGAGCTGACATAAACAGACCGTCACCTCTACCACTGTGTTCTTTGCTTCTATTCCCATTTGTACTCTGCCTCCTCCTCAAAGGTTGTACTCTGCCTTGAATCAAATGCATACTCAAATATTCCTTGTGAAGAAATGAATAAATATTTATACTTATAAATTAACTACAATGTGGTTAATAGACACACATCTTGGTAAAATAATTTCCTGATTTTTTTTTTTTTTTAGCATTTCAATTAAATTTTATTTTGCTTAACTTTACAATATTGTATTGCTTTTGCCATACATCAAGATGGATCCTCCACAAGTATACATGTGTTCCCCATCCTGAACCCTCCTCCCTCCTCCCTCCCCATACCATCCCCCCGGGTTGTTCCATTGCACCAGCCCCAGGCATCAGGCATCGTACCTGGACTGGCGACTCGTTTCAGACATGAGACTATACATATTTCAATGCCATTCTACCAAATCATCCCACCCTCTCCCGTTCCCAGAGACCAAAAGTCTGTTCTATACATCAGTGTCTCTTTTGCTGTCCCGTAAACAGGGTCATTGTTACCATCTTTCTAAATTCCATATATATGCGTCAGTATACTGTATTTGTGTTTTTCTTTTTGGCTTACTTCACTCTGTATAATAGACATTTGGTCTTCAAAAAGGGGTTGCTGATAGTAAATCATTTAGTGGTACAAAAAAAGAATATTTTCAAATAAAATAGAGCAATATATATTATAAGTAGTGATTATTTGTAAAAATTGAAGTCTCTTTCCACTAGGTTCTGTGCATTTTGGCAAAATTAAATGGAGACTTTCAAAATTAATCATATAGTTCAATAAATGATGATGAAATATACATATATTAGTTTAAACTTTCATGTTCTCCTTCATGTTTCTTCATCTTATGGAAATTTTGCCAATATATCCAAATGCAGAAAGTTCTTCAAATCTCCAGATTATTTTCATCATCATAATCAAAAGCTTTCCCATAAAATCTAAATCATTTTATTAAATCTAAATATCTATAAAGAATAAGTGGGTCATACAGACCAAGATACCACTCCTAGGAACCGAGAAATTTTTAACATCAATGTCATTTCTCTACTTAAAAAGAAAAGTATCTGAAAATTACATGAAATTCTATTTAAAATTGTGACACTTTTTCAAAAAAACTTTTGATTCAGGGATTTCAACATTTTGCTTACCGAAAACTAAGCCAAAAGTTAGATTTTTATTAAACTAAAAATGTCAACATATTTTTCTGCTCTCTTATATAAAATTCACTCTAGCTTGTGAATAGCTATGCATTTCCTTTGTGTTTCCTTTTGAAAAGCTGAGTGATGAGCCTTGAGACATATTTTAAATGGAAAATGTTCAGGAAAAGCACTCTAAATTTGGAAGAGTTTTCAGTGTCAAATATAAATCTTTTCTAAAGTTAAAATCATTTGTCTTATTCATGCCTTTGACTTTAATTATTTATTTTTTGTTTATGCTAATTTATTGGTTTAAAATTTCCATTTGATTCTTTGAAGACAATTCTCAATATATGCCTATGGAATGTTCCCTCATTGCAGGAAGTTTCTTTACCATCTGAGCCACCAGGGAATCCCCCTGTGAAAGGTTTGCTGTTATTCAGTTGCTCAGTTTGGGGTCCAACTCTGCCACCCAATGAACTCCAGCATGCCAGGCTTCCCTGTCCTTCACTATCTCCTGGAGTTTGCTCAAATTCATGTCCATTGAGTCAATGATGCCACCCAACCATCTTATCCTCTGTCCCCCACTTCTCCTCCTGCCCTCAGTCTTTCCCAGCATCAGTGTCATTTCCAATGAGTCAGCTCTTTGGCATCAGGTGGCCAAAGTATTGGAGCTTCAGCTTCAGTTTCAGCATCAGTTCTTCCAATGAATACCCAGGGTTGATTTCCTTTAGGATTGATTGATTTGATCTTCTTGTTGTCCAAGGGACTCTCAAGAGTCTTCTCCAGAACCACAGTTTGAAAGCATTAATTCTTTGGTGATCTGCCTTCTTTATGGTCCATCTCTCACATCTGCACATAACTACTGGAAAATGTTAATGAGTAATAAAGGCAAACTCCAAAATTTAGCTTAGTCTTAATCCAAAAGAATAATCTAGTAGCACAAGAAAATTAGTTGTCTTTACTGAAAGCTATGGTTTCGACCTGACTGTAGTATTAACAGAATCACTAGGTATGGTGTGCCCAGGACACTGACATAAGGAAACAACCGCAAGTGGAATGATGGACAATATTGCCTGGTAAATCTCTTCCTTGACTAAGCTGTAGGATCCAATGGAATGACACTATAATTACATGGAAAGTAATTGTCATATATTTGCCAAGAAATTACATGGTTGACAGTACATTCGGAAAACTGTTCTGCATTTCTAGTGCCAACAGCTATGTTAGCAGAAAATGAAATTAGAAACAACCACAGGAGGTATTTTTTTCTCATTTAGAAAACTATTTCATTTAAGAAGCACAATGTAACTTAGAAGTAAATATTATAAAACTAAAAATAAGATGGAATGACTTAGAAGCACTTCTAAGAGTTATTGTTAAATATTTAGCCTAATGTTGGCTTTATGGAAAAAACAAAGTCATTTACTACATGTCAAGCTTATTATAACCCTATTTTGAAAGTACCAGTACTATAAATCCATCTTTTCCCAGGTTATTCCTTTAGACAAATGAGTGTGTCAGATTCTAAGATAAGAATAACTATATTTTTTTATAGCTTACACCTCTCTTCCCAAAATAATATAAAAGGCTTCTTTTATGCATTGGAAGAGTTAATATTGTAGGAATAGTTTTCCATTCAGAGCTATGTTCAAGTTCACAAATGAGTGGTTTTATGTTCTTATATTGTCAGCAGTCTTGTCTACATGACAAACTGTGAAACTAACATAAACACACACACACACACACAGATTTAAATATGTTTTTAAGAATTTGTTTCAAGTTATATAATAAATTATCTTCTTTAGCCAATGCATTTGTTAATATGTCATCATGTGAGATATATATATATGTATATATATATACAGACATATATATATACACACACATACATACACATTTTTCCTTTTTTGGTTAAGCCAAATCATAGGTCAAATATGGAAGAAATTTAGTATTTAAAAAATCAACTTTTCTTGTCATATTTTTACTGTGTACTTTAAGCAGGAAGTTAGTTTTGCTGCAGAAATGTTAAAACACTTAGAACTGTGGGGAAAAAAAGTAGCATGTGCAAAGTATTATTTATATTACCTAATATTTGTTAAAGAAAACAGATATACAGAAGATTGTATAATGTACATACGTAAAATATCTGAAAGGTTTCAAAAGGAATTAGTAATGTTGATTACTTCTCGGAAGGACAGCAGGAAATAAGGAGAAGGGAGACACAAATTCCACAACACATTTTTTTCTTTGGCAACTTTAAAATGTTATTCTGTATCCATGGATTATCTACTGAAAAATAATTTTAGTGTAGGAAACAAATATGTAATGAAAGGATTACAAAACTGGGATCAAAGTCTCAAATTAGAAGACTATAAATAAATAAATTGAAAAAAAGAGAAGACTATAGGACTACAAAATAGAAGAAAGTAATTCCTTGGATTATAAGGAAAGCTGGCACTTCTCATTTTGCAAAGTACAATGAAAAAAAGCATATCCTCTAATGGTGCATGAGCAGTTGGAAAATGAGGACCTTGAAAAGACAAGGTGTCATGTAAGTTCAGACCACATGGAATAAAGATTAATATGGGACATAAAGAAGACAAGTAGCAAATGTATTAACTTAAAAGGAATAAACAAGACTATCCCCCCCCCAGTACCCCCACACACATACACACACTTGGTCTTCCCTGGTGGTAAAGAATGCCCCTGCCAATGCAGGAGGCGTAGGTTCAATACCTGGGTTGGGAAGATTCCCTGGAAAAGGAAACAGGAACCCACTCTAGTATTCTTGTCTGAGAAATCCCATGGACAAAGGAGACTGGCAGGCTATCGACCATGGGGTCACAAAAGAGTCAGATACAATTTAGTGGCAATGGCACCCCACCCCAGTACTTTTGCCTGGAAAATCCCATGGACGGAGGAGCCTGGTAGGCTCCAGTCCATGGGGTCGCTAAGAGTCGGACACGACTGAGTGACTTCACTTTCACTTTTCACTTTCATGAATTGGAGAAGGAAATGGCAACCCACTCCAGTGTTCTTGCCTGGAGAACCCCAGGGACGGGGGAGCCTGATGGGCTGCCGTCTATGGGGTCGCACAGAGTCGGGCACGACTGAAGCGACTTAGTAGTAGTAGTAGTAGTAGTAGTAAACACCACCACCACCACCACCTACACACACACACACACACACACACACACAGATTCTATTTCTTATGTGAACTTCTTGGACACTGACTGGCCTATGAAGATACTACCAACTGTTCCTCTCACAAAAGTGAGCCCCCAGGAGCCAGTTTTGGCTACATGACACCAATTTCAAGGGGAAGGAGCCTGGTAAAAACCTGATCAACCTGATTCTTTTGCCAGGAAATGTCAGATTTCAAAAGCCTGGCTGTAGTTTTGCCCTTGGTTTCTGTGAAATTACTCTATTTAAGCTTGTGATTCACTCTAGACCATTCTCAACTGGGATTTCAGGAAAGAATTAAGGCACAATCAACATGCTAAGGCCGTCATTTTTATATATGAAATAGGATGGAATGTGTTATATGTTATCCTTGGGAAGACTGGGAAACCAGTCTTTCAGATCATTTTCTGTTTGAGATTCAAAAGAGAAGAATTCCACTGAGACTATGTGACACCAAAGAACAGTTTTCATGTTAAAGAGGAAATTCAGCATAACTCAATTCTCTATTTCAAGTTCTCATACCCTTTGCAAGGGGATATGGAGAACACAACAATACTCTTTGAAATCATACCATCTTCTCCCTTTATTTTCTGTTTCACTCCATAGTCGCTTCAATTTTTAAATCTCAAAAATATTCTGAGAAAATTTCCTTCTTGTCCACATAATTTCATCCAGTCTTACAAGCCAGAGTAGTTAGCAAACAGTTATTTCCACTTCAGTGCTGTACTTTAAGACTGCCAAAGAACCAGGCAATGCATATCCCCAAGTGCACAGTCTGCAGGAATTGTGGTAATTCTATTATTCTAAATTATTCATGAGAACCTGCTGGTATATTTTGTTCTTTCCACATCTATTTCTCTCTCTTAATTTTGGCCCTATAACTTCTGAAACAGTTTTTTCTTTGCTTAACTTCATTTAACTCAACTTTATTTTTATTACTGAGGACAGAAAGTTTAATACACTTTATATACCTACTAAAAGTTTTGCCTTGAAAAGAGAATATTCCAATATTTGCAAAGCTTATATTTAAGGTTTTTGTACACAATGGGAAAAAGTTAAAAGAATATTCAACATTAACTTAAAATTTAAATAAAGAAATAGCAATACATTTGTATGGTATAGTTTGGTTTAGTTACTCTCAACCGATACTTTACAATTATTCATAAAGTCCTGAGTTTAACATATTAGATGAACATATCTTGATTATTGTTTTATCCTGGCTTTTATCACTCAGCAAAGTAATTTTGAGATTGATATGTTTTTCATTTGATAGTTCATTTCTTTTTATTATTGAGTAGCACTGTATCGACAAATCAGCTTATCAATTCATCTGATGAAAGATAATTGAATTTTCCCATTTTAGCTATTTTAAAATAAACTATTATAAAAAGTATTATGAGCTTTGACATAAAAGTGTTTTAATGGGCATAGACTTTCATTCCTCTGGGATAAATGACTGGGAGTTAAATGCCTATAACATATGTTAGGTGGATGCTTAACATTTTACGACATCACCAAACTTTTCTGAAATGATTCTACCATGTTTTATTCTATCCAAGCAATTAGGAGACATCCAGCTCTTCTACAATTTTTGCCAGCATTTGGTGTATGGTCAGTTTTATAATTTTATCAGATCTAATAGGTGTGTCATGTTATCTCATTGCACTTTGAAATTGCATTGAGAAATTTGTATGCAGGTCAGGAAGCAACAGTTAGAACTGGACATGGAACAACAGACTGGTTCCAAATAGGAAAAGGAGTACGTCAAGGCTGTATATTGTCACCCTGTTTATTTAACTTATATGCAGAGTACATCATGAGAAACGCTGGACTGGAAGAAACACAAGTTGGAATCAAGATTGCCTGGAGAAATATCAATAACCTCAGATATGCAGATGACAGCACCCTTATGGCAGAAAGTGAAGAGGAACTCAAAAGCCTCTTGATGAAAGTGAAAGTGGAGAGTGAAAAGGTTGGCTTAAAGCTCAACATTCAGAAAACAAAGGTCATGGCATCCAGTCCCATCACTACATGGGAAATAGATGGGGAAACAGTGTCAGACTTTATTTTTCTGGGCTCCAAAATCACTGCAGATGGTGACTGCAGCCATGAAATTAAAAGACGCTTACTCCTTGGAAGGAAAGTTATGACCAACCTAGATAGCATATTCAAAAGCAGAGACATTACTTTGCCAACAAAAGTTCGCCTAGTCAAGGCTATGGTCTTTCCTGTGGTCATGTATGGATGTGAGAGCTGGACTGTGAAGAAGGCTGAGCGCCGAAGAATTGATGCTTTTGAACTGTGGTATTGGAGAAGACTCTTGAGAGTCCCTTGGACTCTGATGTGATCTGATCTGATGCAATTATATGAATATACTATGTTATTTTCATCCATACAGTTGTTTCCACCTTTTAACTATTATGAATAATGCTTCAAGAAACATTCATATATGTGTACATTCACATCCACTCATGTGGATGCATGTTTTCTTTTTTTTTTTTTTTCATTTCAATAGAAATGCACCCATTTCTTTTGGGTAGAAATGGAATTTCTGGGTAATTAGATAACTCCGTGCTTAATTTCTTAAGTGATTGCTAAACTCTTTTCCAAAGTGGTTACACCATTTTATATTCCCACCAGCAATGTATAAGGCTCTCAGTGTCGCCATATCCTTGCCAACATTTATTACATGTCTTTTTGATTTTTGCCATCCTGTGCTGTGTTCAGTCACTTCAGTTGTGTCTACTCTTTGTGACTTATGAACTACAGCCCACCAGGCTCCTCTGTCCATGGGATTCTCCAAGAAAGAATACTGGAGCAGTATTCTGCTCCAGTGCCCTCCTCCAGGGCATCTTTCCAACCCAGGAATCGAACCCATATCTCCAGAGCCTCCTGCAATGTAGGCAGTCTTTACCCACTGAGCCACCTGGGAAGCCATTCTAGCACATGTAAAGTAGGATCTCTTTATAGTTTTGTTTGCATTTTCTCTAGTGACTAATAAATTTTAGCATCTTCTCATATAATTATTGGCCATTTGCTCATCTTCTTTAATGAAATGTCTATTCAAATACTTTGCTCATTTTAATTGGGTTATTTGTCTTTTTATTATAGAGTTATACTAGTGCTTAATGTGTTCTGGATACAAGTTCCTTAACAGGTTTGAAAATCAATGTCTATTTAAAATAAACCCAAATGGGGTTTTGATAATAATGCATTGAATCCATAGTTTAATTGGGGGAATATTGCCATTCCAAGAGTATCAAGTTCTCACTCAAAAAACATGAAATGTCTTACTTATTTAATTTTTGGTAATGATGTTTTATAATTTTCAATGTACATGCTTTGCACTTCTTTTGTTAAATTTATACTTAAGTATTTTATTCTTTTTGATGCTATTATAAATGGAATCACTTTAATTTTACTTTCAGAACATTTATTCCTATTTTGTAGAAATGTGATTGATTTTTTTAATATATTGATCTATATATTACAGTCTCACTAACTTCTTTTTTTCCCCCATTTTTAAATTTTATTTTATTTAACTTTACTAACTTTTTTAGTTATAATAGTGTATGTATGTCTCTGTGTGTGTATTTTTCAAGATAATCTACATAACAAGACCATGCCATCTGTAATGATAATTCACTTTTTCTTTTACAATCTGTATGCTATTTATTTTATTATTTTGCCTAATTACCCTAGCTAGGATATTCAGTACAATGTTAATTAGAAGTGGCAAGAACAGACTTCCTGTCTTCTTGATCTTAACAGTAAAGCATTGTTTTCCACCACTAAGTATAATGGTAGCTGTGGACTTTTGTAGATGGCCTACTTTTGTATATGACTAAAGAAAGTCTCTTCTTTCCTAGGTTGTTTGGCAGTTTTATCATGAAAATGTGTTGAATTTTTTCCAAATATTTTCTGCATATACTTCTGGTAACCCTTGAACAACTCAAGGGTTAGGGGTGCTAAACATCTGTGCAATCAAAAATGTGCATGTAATTTCACAGTTGTCCTCCATCTCTAGGGTTTTGCATCAATGGATTCAGCAGTGTGTCTATTATGTAGCAGGATAGTATGCATTTATTAAAAAAAAATTTGCATATAAGTGGACCTATGCCGTCACACCTGAACTTAAATGATGGTATGGATTTTAGCCTTTACTTAACTAGAATGATGTACTATACTAACTGATTTTCAGATGCTAAACAAAGCTACCATTCCTGAAATTTACATGGTAATAATGCATAACTCTTCCTATATTTTACTGGATTCAATTTGATAGTGTTTTCTGAGTCATTTTGAATGTATTTTAACATTCATAAGGGATATTAGACTGTGGTTTTCTTTTCTTATGATGTCCTTGGTTTTAGTATACTGATAAAATGGCATTAAATAGTAAGTTAGAAAATGTTTCTCTTTTTTAACATTCTGTGAGAGTATGTGAAGGATTGATATTAATTCTTCTTCAAATGTTTGTTACAACTCATCAGTGAAATGATCTGAGCCTGGGCTTTTCTTGTGGGGAGTCTTTAAATTAGTATTTTTATCTTGACATTTGTGGTAGGTGTGTTAATATTTCATTTTTTAATTTTTATTTTTTATTGGAGTATAGTTCATTAACAATGTTGTGTTAGTTTCAGTATACAGCAAAGTGATTCACTTATATCTACACATATATCTACAGAGAGGTGGGATGGGGGAGGGAGGAAGGCTAAAGAGGGAGAGGATATCTGTATATGCATATAGATGATTCAATCTGTTGTACAACAGAAACTAATACAACATAGCAAAGCAATTATATTCCAGTAATATTTTTTTTAAGTCTACAAATAAATGCTGGAGACAGTACAGAGAAAAAGGAACCCTCCTATACTCTGGGTGGGAATGCAAATGAGTACAGCACCTATGGAGAACAGTGTGAATGTTCCTAAAAAATTAAAAATATAGCCACCGTATGATTCAGCAATCCCACTCCTGGGCACATATCCAGAGAAAACCATAATTTGAAAAGATGCATGCACCCCAATGTTCACTGTAGCACTATTTACAATAACCAAGACATGGAAGTGACCTAAATGTCCATCAACAGATGATGGATAAATATGGTATATAACACTATATCTATACAATGGAATATCATTCACCCATTAAAAAAGAATAAAATAATGTTATGTGCAGCAACATGGATGGACCCAAAGATCATCAAACAAAGTGAAACAAGCCAGGCAGAAAAAGACAAATAGCATATCTTACTGCTTATATGTGGAATCTCAGGGTACATTTTAAACTTCTTAAAAAAGCCTTAGTAATTCCAGAAGAACTGAAAGCAGGATCTCACAAAGATATTTCTACAAACATGTTTATAGCAGCATTTTTCACATTAGCCAAGAGGTAGAAGCAACTCAAGTATCCATGATAAGAAAGAATAAATAAACAAAATGTGTTCCATAAATACTATGGTATATTATTCAGCCTTATAAAAAAGGAAGAGAATTCTGAAACATGTTACAACATGGGTGAGCCTTGAGGACATTGTGCTAAGTGTATCAGATCAGATCAGATCAGTTGCTCAGTTGTATCCGACTCTTTGCAACCCCATGAATTGCAGCACGCCAGGCCTCCCTGTCCATCACCAGCTCCCGGAGGTCACTCAGACTCACATCCAACGAGTCAGTCAGGGATGCCATCCAGCCATCTCATCCTCTGTCGTCCCCTTCTCCTCCTGCCCCCAATCCCTCCCAGCATCAGAGTCTTCTCCAATGAGTCAGTTCTTCGCATGAAGTGGCCAAAATACTGGAGTTTCAGCTTTAGCATCATTCCTTCCAAAGAAATCCCAGGGCTGATCTCCTTCAGAATGGACTGGTTGGATCTCCTTGCAGTCCAAGGGACTCTCAAGAGTCTTCTCCAACACCACAGTTCAAAAGCATCAATTCTTCGGCGCTCAGCCTTCTTCACAGTCCAGCTCTCACATCCGTACATGACCACAGGAAAGACCATAACCCTGACTAGGCGAAACTTTGTTGGCAAAGTAATGTCTCTGCTTTTGAATATGTGATCTAGGTTGGTCATAACTTCCCTTCCAAGGAGTAAGCGTCTTTTAATTTCATGGCTGCAGTCACCATCTGCAGTGATTTTGGAGCCCAGAAAAATAAAGTCTGACACTGTTTCCACTGTTTCCCCTTCTATCTCCCATGAAGTGATGGGACCGGATGCCATGATCTTCATTTTCTGAATGTTGAGCTTTAAGCCAACTTTTTCACTCTCCTCTTTCACTTTCATCAAGAGGCTCTTTAGTTTTTCTTCACTTTCTGCCATAAGGGTGGTATCATCTGCATATCTGAGGTTATTGATACTTCTCCCAGGGACCCCACAGAGACTGAGACAGAACTGTGTTTGAATGTCTTCTGTGGAGGTACGTGTCAGAAGTGAACTGCCAGGGGCTCTGGGTGCAGCAGACTTGGATATGACATAAGCCCTCTTGGAGGAAGTCACCATTAACCTCATCATAGAGCTGTCAGAACTTACACAGGACTGGTAAATAGACACTGGAAGGGCACAAACAGAACCTTGTGCACCAGGACCCAGGAGAAAGGAGCAGTGACCCAACAAGACTGACCCAGACTTGCCTGTGAGTGTCCAGGAGTCTTCAGCAGAGGTGTGGGTCGGCAGTGGCCTGCTACAGGATTGGGGGCACTGAGTGAAGCAGTACATGCATGGGATCTTTTGAAAGAGGTAACCATTACATTCATTACCTATACCATAGTTGCCCCCCCACCCCGCCCCCAGTAAATAACAGGCAGAGAACACAGCCCCACCCATCAACAGAAAATTGGATTAAAGATTTATTGAGCATGGCCCCACCCATCAGAACAAGACCCAGTTTCCCCCCAGTCTCTTCCATTAGGAAGCTTCCATAAACCTCTTATCCTTCTCCATCAGAGGGCAGACAGACTGAAAACCACAATCACAGAAAGCTAACCAAACTAATCACATGGACCACAGTCTTGTCTAACTCAATGAAACTATGACCTGTAGGGCCACCCAAGACGAATGGGTCATGGTGGAGAGTTCTGATGAATGTAGTCCACTGGAGAAGGGAATGGCAAACCACTTCATTATTCTTGCCTTGAGAACCCCATGGACAGTATGAAAAGGCATGTATGAAAAAAAAGTAAAATAAGTCAATCACAAAAGGACAAATCCTGCATGGTTTGGCTGGATTTAACTAGAGTGGTCAAACTCATAGAAATAGAGTGTAGAATGGTGGGAATTATGGAGTTATTATTTAATAAACACAGAGTTTCAGTTTCACAGGAGGAAAAGATTCTGGAAACTGGTTGTACAACAATATGACTATATTTAACACTTCTGAACTACATACTTAAAATGGTTATGATGATACATTTATGTTACATGCATTCTATCACAATTAAATAAAGAAAAATACAAAGATTTATTACATCCTTAATGAGCTCACCTAGCTTATCTCTCCAGCTTCAGCTTCATTTCTAACGAATTCTGGGATCCTTTCCTGAATCCTATATGTCAACCTTATGCCAACCTTATATGCCAAAGTAAAAACAACACCCAGCTCTTTATGTGACTGGTGATGGAAGCAAGGGCTGATGCTGCAAAGAGTATTAATGCATAGGAACCAGGAATGTTAGGTCCACCAATCAAGGTGAATTGGAAATGGGCAAACAAGAGATGCCAAGAGTGAATGTTGACATTTTAGGAATCAGCAAACTAAAATGGACTGGAATACGTGAATTTAACTCAGATGACCATTATATCTACTACTGTGCTCAAGAATCCCTTAAAAGAAATGGAGTTGACATCATAGTCAACAAGAGAGTCTAAAATGCTGTACTTGGATGTAGTCTCAAAAATGATAGAATGATCTCTGTTCATTTACAAGACAAACTATTCATTATCATGGTAATCCAAGTCTATGCCCAGACAAGTAAGTAATGCTGAAGAAGCTGAAGCTGAATGGTTCTATGAAGACCTAAAAGACCTTCTAGAACTAATACCCAAAAAAGATGTCCTTTTCATTACAGGGGATTGGAATGCAGAGTAGGAAGTCAAGAAATACTTGGAGTAACAGGTAAATTTGGCCTTGGAGTACAGAGTGAAGCAGGGCAAAGGCTAATAGAGTTCTGCCAAGAGAATGCACTGGTCATAGCAAACACTCTCTTCCAACAACACAAGAGAAGACTCTACACATGGACATCACCAGATGGTCAACACCAAAATCAGATTGATTATATTCTTTGCAGCCAAAGATGGAGAAGCTCTATACAGTCAGCAAAAACAAGACCGGGAGCTGACTGTGGCTCAGATCATGAATTCCTTGCCAAATTCAGACTTAAATTGAAGAAAGTAGGGTGAAACCACTAGACCATTCTGGTATGACCTAAATCAAATCCCTTATGATTATACAGTGGAAGTGAGAAATAGATTTAAGGGACTAGACTGATAGAGTGCCTGATTAACTACAGATGGAGGTTCATGACATTGTACAGGAGACAGGGAGCAAGACCATCGCCAAGAAAAAGAAATGCAAAAAAAGCAAAATGGCTGTCTGAGGAGGCCTTACAAATAGCTGTGAAAAGAAGGGAAGCAAAAAGAAAAGAGAAGATAAACCCATTTGAATGCAGATTTCCAAAGAATAGCAAGGAGAGATAAGAAAGGCTTCCTCAGTGATCAGTGCAAAGAAATAGAGGAAAACAATAAAATGGGAAAGACTAGATCTCTTCAAGAAAATTAGAGATACCAAGGGAATATTTCATGCAAAAATGGGCTCAATAAAGATCAGAAATGGTATGGCCCTACCAGAAGCAGAAGATAGTAACAAGAGTGGCAAGAATACACAGAAGAACTGTACAAAAAAGATCTTCACGACCCGGATAATCACGATGGTGTGATCACTCACCTAGAGCCAGACATCCTGAAATGTGAAGTCAAGTGGGCCTTAGGAAGCACCACTACGAACCCGGCTAGTGGAGGTGATAGAATTCCAATTGAGCTATTTAAAATCCTAAAAGATGATGCTGTGAAAGTACTGTACTCAATATGCCAGCAAATTGGAAAACTCAGCAGTGGCCACAGACTAGAAAAGGTCAGTTTTCATTACAATCCCAAAGAACGGCAATGTCAAAGAATGCTCAAACTACCACACAATTGCACTCATCTCACAAGACAGTAAAATAATGATCATAATTCTCCAAGCCATACTTCAGCAATACATGAACTGTGAGCTTCCAGATGTTCAAGCTGATTTTAGAAAAGGCAATGAAACCAGAGATCAAATTGCCAACATCTGCTGGATCATCAAAAAAGCAAGAGAGTTCCAGAAAAACATCTACTTCTGCTTTATTGACAATGCCAAAGCCTTTGACTGTGTGGATCACAATAAACTGTGGAAAATCTGAAAGAGATCGGAATACCAGACCACCTGACCTGCCTCTTGAAAAATCTGCATGCAGGTCAGGAAGCAACAGTTAGAACTGGACATGGAACAACAGACTGGTTCCAAATAGGAAAAGGAGTACGTCAAGGCTGTATATTGTCACCCTGCTTATTTAACTTAGATGCAGAGTACATCATGAAAAATACTGGGCTGGAGGAAGCACAAGCTTGAATCAACACTGCTGGGAGAAATATCAATAACCTCAGATATGTAGTTGACTCCACCCTTATGGCACAAAGTGAAGAAGAACTAAAGAGTCCCTTGATGAAGGTGAAAGAGGAAAGTGAAAAAGTTGGCTTAAAGCTCAACATTCAGAAAACAAAGATCATGGCATCCAGTCCCATCACTTCATGGGAAATAGATGGGGAAACAGTGGAAAGTGTGAAAGACTTTATGGTTTTAGGCTCCAAAATCACTACAGATGGTGACTGCAGCCGTGAAATTAAAAGACGCTTACTCCTTGGAAGGAAAGTTATGACCAACCTAGATAGCATATTCAAAAGCAGAGACATCACTTTGCCAACAAAGGTTCGCCTAGTCAAGGCTATGGTCTTTCCTGTGGTCATGTATGGATGTGAGAGCTGGACTGTGAAGAAGGCTGAGCGCCAAAGAATTGATGCTTTTGAACTGTGGTGTTGGAGAAGACTCTTGAGAGTCCCTTGGACTGCAAGGAGATCCAACCAGTCCATTCTGAAGGAGATCAGCCCTGGGATTTCTTTGGAAGGAATGATGCTAAAGCTGAAACTCCAGTATTTTGGCCACCTCATGAGAAGAGTTGACTCATTGGAGAAGACTCTGATGCTGGGAGGGATTGGGGGCAGGAGGAGAAGGGGATGACAGAGGATGAGATGGCTGGATGGCATCACTGACTCGATGGACGTGAGTCTGAGTGACCTCCGGGAGTTGGTGATGGACAGGGAGGCCTGGCGTGCTGCGGTTCATGGGGTCGCAAAGAGTTGGACACAACTGAGTGACTGATCTGATCTGATGGTTTTTCCAGTAGTCATGTATGGATGTGAGAGTTGGACTATAAAGAAAGCACAGTACCGAAGAGTTGATGCTTTTGAACTGTGGTGTTGCAGAAGACTCTTGAGAGTCCCTTGAACTACAAGATCCAACCAGTCTATCCTATAGGAAATCAGTCCTGAATGTTCATTGTAACTACTGATGTCAAAGCTGAAACTCCAATACTTTGGCCACCTGAGGAAAGAGCTGACTCATTTGAAATGACCCTGTTGCTGGGAAAGATTGAAGGCAGGAGGTGAAGGGGACAACAGAGGATGAGGTGGTTGGATGGCATCACTGACTCAATAGACATAAATTTCAGTAAACTCCGGGATTTGGTGATGGACAGGGAAGCCTGGTGTGCTGTATAGTCCATTGGATTGCAAAGAGACGGACACGACTGAGCAACTGAACTGATATGCCAGACATCATCAGCTACTTGCCATTCAGCAACTCTCTAGGCTGTCTCCCATATCTCCTCCTTACCTACCTGATTTGGCAAGCCTTTTTATTTTTAAAAAACAGCTTTATTGAGATATATTTCACATGCCATATAATTCATTCATTTAAAGTGTATAATTCACTGCCTTGTAGTACATTCAGATAAGTGCAACCTTCACCACATTAAATTTTAGAATATTTTCATCACCATGCTGCTGCTGCTAAGTCGCCTCAGTTGTGTCCAACTCTGTGTGACTCCATAGACGGCAGCCCAGCAGGCTCCCCCATCCCTGGGATTCTCCAGGCAAGAACACTGGAGTGGGCCATTTCCTTCTCCAATGCATGAAAGTAAAAAGTGAAAGTGAAGTCGCTCAGTCGTGTCCGACTCTTAGTGACCCCATGGACTGCAGCCTACCAGGCTCCTCCATCCATGGGATTTTCCAGGCAAGAGTACTGGAGTGGGGTGCCATTGCCTTCTCCGTTTCATCACCATAGTGAAACCCTATACTCTCTAGTTACCATTCTCCAGTCTTCTCATACCCCCTCTACTCCAGTCCTGGGAAGTGACTACTCATTTTCTGACTCTATAGATTTGCCTCTTCTGTGTATTTCATACAAGTGGAATTATGTATATCTACTCTTTGTTTACTGGCTTCTTGTGGTATATCCTTAGCGTGGAATTATGGTTTGGCCATAAAAGGAATAAAGTACTGATACATGCTACAACACAGACGAAACTTAAGAAAAGCCTACTTGTGTTTCATTCCAAAGATTTAAACTCCCTTTCTCTAAAAACTATTTCTTGGCACCCACCCCAAAATATTTGCTTCAATGATCTCCAAATATTATTTACCTCTATTTTAACCTTTTTAGTCAGTATGTCCCCACTAGATGTTAAACCCTTTTTTATAGCTGTAAGATGTTTTACAAGTATATGTGCAGGTACTATTTTATTTACCTTTTTTCCTCACAAGAACTCATTGATTTAAAAACAAATAAATCAAGATTAGTTGTTTCTCTACACTAACTTCACAATAAAGTGACCTGGAGAGATCTTAAAAATTCCATTCGTGCCCGCTGCCTCTGGTCAATTACATCACAATCTCAGGAGGGAAGGCTTTGGTGTGAAACATCAGTATTGTTTTAAAACTTCCCAGCTGATGCACTGCCAGAATTGGAAACTGCTAATTTAGACACAAAAGCCTTAGTCATCTTCTACCACAATATACTGTATGTGTCATCTGGCAGTACTATAATCATTAGGTCATGATTTATAGCATCTATTTCTAGATGCTTATTAAATATTGTAAAATAAGACCGTAACCCTTATAAATAAACAAAATCATATATAAAACACAGCTGTACTGAACTCTCAACTTTTTGAGCTTAAACGGGAATCTCTAGCAAATTCCTTTGTGCTCAGTTGCTCAGTCATGTCCAACTCTTTGCGACCCCATGAAGTGTAGCCTGGCAGGCTCCTCTGTGCATGGGATTCTCCAGGCAAGAACACTGGAGTCAGTGGCCATTTCCTTCTTCAGGGGATCTTCCCAACCCAGGGATCAAACTCACATCTCTTGCATCCCCTGCATTGGCAGACAGATTTTTTACCACTGACCCACCTGGGAAGCAAATACTTAGTTACTCCCAAGTCAGTCATTCTGTTGCCTCTGCAATGAGACTTGCATATGTCTCATTTATTTATATGTTTTGTTTTCCATTTGTTATAGGCCATAGATCTTATACACCTCCTAGAGTGTGAGCAGTCAAACCATTTTCTTTAGAAGCCTATCATGACATTTAGCCAATGAGATCTTAGATTTGTTAACACTTTTGTCAAGTATGGTAATGAAAGCAGATTGAAATGATCTTCCCCTAGATTTTCCATGTAAAGACAGGGGCAGGAAGGAAAGGTAAAACTGAATAAGCTTGCTTCTCGTAGGTTTTACTGAGTTGGTAGCTTTTTGCCAAGAACATCTTTTTATTTTACTAAACTAACTTGTATCTTTCACATCATGAAATTTGAACACCTCATTCCAAGGAAAATAATGTTCCCAGAAGTCAAATTTATTTAAATTTCTTAATGTAAAGCACCTCCAACAAACACAGTTGAAGATTATAAATGACCTGGCAGACTGCTTTCTATATACTAAAATTTTTTGATGTCTCTTTTATCCTTATAGTAATACAGACTCATAGATTAAGGATTGGTTAAATGCCCAGAGGCCGACAGAGAAAGAAAGGAGAATAGGGCACAGAATAGCCCACATGTACTTGGTTTCATTAATAAATCTAAGTAAGAAATATATGGAGCAAAGAAAGAAGGATATTTTAATAGTAATGCCCATAATATTCAGTCTTTAAAAAGAACAATGTTTATTACCACACATTAAAACTTTCTTATAATACAGACACATTTATAATCATACTAGAAATATGTCATTCTGTCTAAAGAAAAAAATAAAATTACCCACTAATGACATACACTATAATCTTTAGACATGGGGCATATCCTGTCAAAAAAAATCTTTTTCTTACAATTTCAAATGATAAATAGTCACAAAAGCTTACTCTTACTTGGTGTTCAATATATGGAGTGCCCCCTAGGCATCAACACTGAAACGTAGCAGTTTCTTTCCATCTTTCTTCATTTACTTTAGAAAATAAAACAAAAAACTCAGGTTGAGTTAATTTATACAGAATCTATCAAATGTAGGAAAATGAAAACTGAATCTCTACCATCCCTCTGTCCTTGAAATGCCCTTTATGAAGCTTTACAAATTATTTTCAATGAAAGAC
Source organism: Tragelaphus eurycerus (assembly GCA_935064755.1). Classification (NCBI taxonomy): domain Eukaryota; kingdom Metazoa; phylum Chordata; class Mammalia; order Artiodactyla; family Bovidae; genus Tragelaphus; species Tragelaphus eurycerus. The sequence continues at coordinate 11,066 of CAKXYN010000120.1, read as the reverse complement.
ATGTAGTGAGGTTTATATCTCTCCACCGGACTTGCTCTTTTATTTTTGTCCTGCATGAACCCTCTTGTCTATTCAACTTCAATAGTTACATAGGAGAACAAAAGAATGATCCAGAATTAGACATTTCTCCTTTTTTCCTAACCTGCATACCTTTCTAAATAGCTAATGTTGCAGACCTCAGTCACATTATGCATCCCAAGTGATGCAGAGCTGGGCTTTAAACAGGTGGACGCATCTGTTCCAGTCCATCAGACTTGACTTACACGGACTGCGTTCTGTAATCATTATGGTTTTTATCCCAAATTACAGTGTCAATCTGTTCAGAATTAATATGTATTACTTTACCACTTGTTACAAAATTTTCAGTTTATTTATTAGACCAAATCCTGCCCTAATCACTTAGGCCCAATTCCCACTGAAAACCTAAAAGACGGAATGTGTATCCAGAGGTTATGTTTTCACTGCATGTCAAAGATATTTTTGCATAAGTGGATGTTATTGCTATTCCCAATGAATGCTCTTCCTGTGTCAATAGTGAAAATTTGTTTAAAATTTTAGTGCACTGGTTTGGATCATTTTTAATCACTTCTTCCAACACATGTTATATTCCAGTGTGGTTGTTCCCATAATGGACAGGGGGTTGATGAGTTATTTACTCCACTCAGAATGCAGTGGATATATTTAATATTGGGAAATTATAGATTCATATTATAGTTTCCTCTTCCTTTTTGTGTTAGGTAGTTTTAAAGGTGATGAGTCCATGACTTTTTGTTATAACATGGTGAAGCATTTCACTGTATTTTTTTGCCTTATTTATTTTAATTTGGGGAGTTTGTTTTCAGATTGTGGAGTTTTAACAGTACTTTGAATATTTTACATACAAATATTTCTTCAAATATGTGTCTTGAAAATAGATTCTCCTAGTCAATGGCTTGTCTTTCTATTCTTTGAATACTGTCTTTCACAGGTGTGCATTTAAATTTTAATAAAGTCCACTTTATCCATTTTTTTCTTTCATGGACTTTACTGTTTGTGTTACTTGTGAAAACTAATCATCAAACTCTAACTCATGTAGATTTTACCCTAGGTATCCCACTGTAATTTTTATAGTTTTTAATTTTGTAGTTACCACAGTGAGTGACTTTGGGTGAATTTGTGTCTAAGATACAAAGCTTATATCTTTGTTCATTTATTTCCTTATGGTCATCTATTGTTACCCTCATTATTTGTTGAGTAAAAGACTATCTTTTATGAGATAATGTGCCTTTATTCCTCTAAACAAGATCAAGTTGTCTGTATTTGCATAGGTCTGTTTGTGAACTCCTATTTTATATAGCTCCATTTATCTGTGTATCTATTCACTTTTTTTTTTTTTTTTTTTTTTTTTTTTTTTTTTTTTTTTTTCTTAAAAAAATAACTTAAATATCATGTTCTCTTGATTATTGTATCTTTACAATAAATCTTGAAATTGGGAAGTGTGAATCTGTCAATGTGCTTTTCATTAGTATTATCTAAGCTACTCAATGTTTAATTTTGTTGGTAACCACAAAGCAGCTTGCTGAGGTTTTTGGGTTGTTTTTTTTTTTTTTTTGATATTGCACTGGATCTTTAGATCAATTTAAAAAGAATTGACATCTTACTAATATTTGCCTTTTGATCATGAACAAGAAATATATCTCAGTTGATTTACTATTCTTCCACTGCTTTCAAACATGTTTCTTTTTTTCTTTTAAAAACTTTATCCCATCTATTTAAACTAAATAAAAAAATCTTAAAAAAGGAAAAACTCATGGACACAAAGAATTGAATGATGATTGTTAAGAGGTAAGGGTAAGGGGTAGGAAAAATGGGTCACTGTGAGTTTACTTCTCTTTCCTCTTCTGTTTTCCATGAAACTAACTAAATACATGGATTTTTACTGAGGAGGAAAAACATCATTAGTTCATGTAATTGTTGTTCAGTTGCTATCAGATCAGATCAGATCAGATCAGTCGCTCAGTCGTGTCCGACTCTTTGCGACCCCATGAACCGCAGCACGCCAGGCCTCCCTGTCCATCACCAGCTCCCGGAGGTCACTCAGACTCGCATCCATCGAGTCAGTGATGCCATCCAGCCATCTCATCCTCTGTCGTCCCCTTCTCCTCCTGCCCTCAATCCCTCCCAGCATCAGAGTCTTCTCCAATGAGTCAACTCTTCACATGAGGTGGCCAAAATACTGGAGTTTCAGCTTTAGCATCATTCCTTCTAAAGAAATTCCAGGATTGATCTCCTTCAGAATGGACTGGTTGGATCTTCTCGCAGTCCAAGGGACTCTCAAGAGTCTTCTCCAACACCACAGTTCAAAAGCATCAATTCTTCGGCGCTCAGCCTTCTTCACAGTCCAGCTCTCACATCCATACACGACCACAGGAAAGACCATAGCCTTGACTAGGCGAACCTTTGTTGGCAAAGTGATGTCTCTGCTTTTGAATATGCTATCTAGGTTGGTCATAACTTTCCTTCCAAGGAGCAAGCGTCTTTTAATTTCATGGCTGCAGTCACCATCTGCAGTGATTTTGGAGCCCAGAAAACAAAGTCTGACACTGTTTCCACTGTTTCCCCATCTATTTCCCATGCAGTGATGGGACCAGATGCCATGATCTTCGTTTTCTGAATGTTGAGCTTTAAGCCAACCTTTTCACTCTCCACTTTCACTTTCATCAAGAGGCTTTTTAGCCCCTCTTCACTTTCTGCCATAAGAGTCGTGTCATCTGCATATCTGAGGTTATTGATATTTCTCCCGGCAATCTTGATTCCAACTTGTGTTTCTTCCAGTCCAGCATTAAGTCGCGTCCAACTTTTCGTGACCCCTTGGACTGCAGCAGGCCAGTCTTCCCTTTCCGTCACTATCTCTTGGAGTTTGCTCAAACTCATGTCCATTGGCTTGGTGATGCCATCCAGCCATCCCATCCTCTGCGGGTCCTGTCTCCTACTCCCTCAGTAATTCATAATGATTATGTAAAGGTTGATCTGGCTAACATTCTTCAAAAGTTTTTTTCACTAGTTGGTGATTTTATCCTTTTTTTTTTTTTTTCCTGGTTGATAATGGAGAAAGAGGTGAGGCTTAAAAGCTGATAAAAACTGAAAGTGAAGTCTTAAAAAGTAACTGGGTCCTCCTCCCTCCTCCCTCCATTTTGATACATGGCAAAACCAATACAATATTGTAAAGTTAAACAAAATAAAAATAAAATTAAAAAAAAAAAGTAATAGGGTCCAAATCTGATGGAAGAAAAAGACTAAATGACATACTAAAATACGAATGTACACATTAAGTTTTCAAACCAATGGAACATAAAAAGAATAAACAGCGGCAACAACTAACAGGCACAGTAATAAAATCACAAATGCACTGCCCTTTCACTCCAGATTTGGGTTTAGCAGGTAGGGGTGTCTGCATTATGATGTTTCTAATCAGCATCTCCACTTGCCTGCCACAGCACTGGAAATGGCAGTAGTGCCTATGGCAATACAAATCCTATTAACTTGATGCATCATACATGAGGAAGTTATAACCTAAGTTGAAACAAGATCAGGGAAGACTGATCAGAATTCAGCTTAAAAAAAAAAAAAAAAAAAAAAAAAAACCTCATCTCTGTGTCTCCTTTGGCTTCTCCTCAGTTATAATGGATGACACAAAGGGAAAGTTATCCCCAGGTGTTACCGACTGAATACCAGACACTGTCCAATAACTCACTCAAAGTCTATCATGGTAATTAGACAAGGCCTGCCTAAATTATTTGAACAAACTGCTTTGCAATTATTAGACATGTTATGAGAAAGTGTGAACAGCTTGACCAGCAAATTTTCAATATATTTTCCCCCTCAGGCAAGACTAAAACTTAAAAATAAAACTCCCGAGACTCTGACATTCTTCTCATCACATAACACATACCAGTAGAGAATAAAAAGAAAAAAAGAGAAGAACATGAATATTTGAAAAGGCCTTTTGAATCTTGCAGGCATAAAGTAGAAGTATATATCATTCTCTGAGACCCAGAGTCCATGCAGATACACACTGAAAGACACGCTTTGTACCATCATCCTCTGCTGATATGTCAGTGGAAAAGCATTCATTCTCACCTTTTCAGGGTGCTGTCATTAGCCACATTAATATGGATGAACCACCACAGAAATCAAAAGGCAGTAAGAGAAGTGGGTTTAAAGGGATAAAGGTTTTAAACTACATTTAAGTTGAGCTTCAGTTTGAAGACTAAACTTTAGGTTTCTATAATTACTTTCCCTTCTCCACATAGTCCAGGAAGAAAAACATACTAATTAGATATGCTCCGAAGTCCATTCGTCAGCATTTCACTAAACATTCCTCAAGTTCTCCAATAAATGAAAGAATTGACTGATGCTGACAAGGGCTGAACAAGATTTCTTTTTTTCTGTCAAAACAACTCTTATTTTGATGTATCACATTTGAAAGTGGAACACAAAAGTATTGCTTTTCCAATCCATTCTATAACTAAAAATAATGCTAACTGAAAATCAGTTAAGTAGCAACCCAAGTGCATTTTATTGATTTAAAAACGATTATCAAGTGGTCAATGACAAGCACAGTTTGACAATACTGAACATTCAAAAATAAATTTCAATGGGTTTATATCCCACTCTTGCACAAAGTTCAATATTTAAGTCACAATTTACTTAAATAATAACAAGATTATTCCAAATATGGTATCATCACTTGGGAAAAATTTTTGTTAATATTAATATCTAGGCAATTAATGTGATACAGATTTTAAAGGCAAGGGAATAACGGGAGAGAAGCATAATGTTATTGAGAGGGCAACAGAGCATAACTTGCATTTCATCCTAAATTCTCCTTACAGATGGAACAAATTATTTTTGGAATTTGTAAGGCCAAATTGTCCAACAAATCACAACAAAAGAACTTAAATTTTGCTGACTTTAAATTTACAAAGAAGAAGGAGGAGGAGAACAAATTTATGTTTGTTTCCTTTTTGCTAATTTCTAAATCTATGGAAGAGCAGTCAGATTTTGTATTTCATAATTAAATATAATTCTACAGTATTTATTTTGAGGTTTAGTCTAAAAAGAAATTAGGTTGTTGTAATGACTGATCCCAACAGCTAATTTTAGTAGGAATTATGTCTTTAACCCAAAATGATGAGTAAATTATATTCTTGGATCTGACATACTGCAAATTTAACAGATGTAGGTGGCTCAGCGGGTAAAAGAAACTGCCTGCAATACAGGAGATGTGGTTCAGTCCCTGGGTCAGGAAGATCCCCTGGAGTGGGGCATGGCAACCCACCAAAGTATACTTGCCTGGAGAATCCCATGGACAGAGGAGCCTTGTGGGGTACAGTGCATAGGGTTGCAAAGTCGGACATGACTGAAGCAACTAAGCACGCATGTACAGATATTACATTCCATCCAAAGCTCTCTCTCCCTCCCTCTCTCCCCCAGAGTAGAGGTTTTAGAATACCTTATCTGAATCAAATGTAAAATTTTACACAATTTTAAACCATTGCTTTTAACTTTTAAATTTTTTATGAACATGGTTTGTTAAATGACTCAGGGGGGAATTCTTTCACAATGTATATTTATACCAAAACATCACATTGTACACTAAATATCTTACTATTTTATTTGTCAATTATGCCTCAGTAAACTTGGGGGGTAATTTGTGATGGTGATCTCTGTTTTAAAACAAAAACAATTTTAATTTCTCAGACCCCTAAAGAAAGAGAAGTGGCAATAATGCAACAAATAAATAAATGAACAAATAATAAAAGCATTTATTCTTATTTTGGAAAAAAAAAAAAGTTAAGTTTGAGTTGGCAGAAGAGAACATTCAAAAAGTGACTTTGTAAGGAAAATTTAAAAACTGGTATGTCTTAGAAGCATTGTCCTTTGCTTTGTCTTTTTACTTGCTGGTATTTGACTCAATCACTCTCTTTATAAGGGCAATATAAGGACCAGGAGGGAGTAAAGGTCCTTCTCACTTTGTATCCCCAGCTTGACACATAGTAGATGATCAATAAAAAACACTTTGAACAAAAAACTAATATGTGTTACCACCATCTTCTCTCACCCACTATCTAACATCAGCAAAGCAGGCACAGCAATCCCTTTCAGACCACAGTCAGATCACAACAGACCTCTGCTTAGAACCCTCACCCTGCTTCTCAACTCACTCAGAAACAACACGTTCATCTAAAGCCCTGTTCTCTCCTTACCGGCCATAGACACTTTGGCCAATTCACTTTTTCTTAAACATATGTCTGGGATGTCTCCACTCCTGGGCTTTCATACTGTCTGTTTACTTGACCTGGAATTCTCTTCTTCCAGATATTGGTATGGTTAATCACCTCACATTCTTTAAAACTGCTTAAATATCACCTTTCAATTACAACGGCCTTTATAAAGTTGACCCCTTACTCTGCTTACTACAAAGGCCCCCTTTCCCTGCTTAATCATATTTGAGAGAATTCATCACTTCCTAACATACAATCAAATTTATGTTTTCTTATTTTACTGTTGCCTCTCTCCACTGAACTATAAGCACCATGAAGATGGTAATTTTTGTCTTTTTGCACTCACCTGCCCCAGGCCTATAGTAGTCACTAGGTTAATTTTTATTTTTGAGCTGTTAGAATTAAAATAGTTTTACTGAAGTGAATCTAAAGCAGTTTATACTGAGTAACCAGTCCATTCTGAAGGAGATCAATCCTGGAATTTCTTTAGAAGGAATGATGCTAAAGCTGAAACTCCAATATTTTGGCCACCTCATGCGAAGAGTTGACTCATTGGAGAAGACTCTGATGCTGGGAGGGATTGAGGGCAGGAGGAGAAGGGGATGACAGAGGATGAGATGGCTGGATGGCATCACTGACTCGATGGATGCGAGTCTGAGTGACCTCCGGGAGCTGGTGATGGACAGGGAGGCCTGGCGTGCTGCGGTTCATGGGGTCGCAAAGAGTCGGACACGACTGAGCGACTGATCTGATCTGATCTGATACTGAGTAACAATTTTTTAAATAAAGTTTTTAATTGGGAACAATCATAAAATATTATTTTAAATGGTATAAAGAGCTCTCATATACACTGTAACCAGCCTTCTTTAATGTTAATGTTTTACATAACCATGATACATTTGTCAATGCCACAAAAATATATAGACTAATTCAGATTTTACCAGTTTTCCTATTAATGTCTCTTCTCCTGGATCTAATCCAGGATACCATTATTGCATTTAACCATCAATGTCATCATGTCTATAACAGTTTCTCAGTCTTTCCTTATTTTTCACCTTAGTACTTTAGAAGAGTATTGACCACATATTTAGGGGCTTGGAGGTAGCTCTAGTGGTAAAGAACCCACCTGCCAATGCAGGAGACATAGAGACGAGGGTTGGATCCCTGGGTCGGGAAGATCCCAGGGATCTTCCTGGAGGAGGGCACAGCAACCCACTCCAGTATTCTTTCTTGGAGAATCCCATGGATAGAGGAGTCTGGCAGGCTGCAGCCCATGAAGGTTGCACAGAGTCAGACACGACTGAAGCAACTTAGCATGCTCGCACGACCAGATATTTTATGGAATGACACTCAATTTGGTTTGGGGGAAAGAATACCATGGAGATGAGGTCCTCTTCTCATTGCATCATATCAAGAGATATATGATATCAGTCTGATGCATCACCAGTGTTGTTACCTTGAATCACTTGGTTAAAGTGTTGTCTACTAGGTTTATACACTATAGAGTTCCTGTTTTCCTTTCCTTATGTGTAAGCAGTTCATCAGGTCTAGCCTACACTCAAAGGGAGTGAAATTAAGCTCTCTTCCTAGATATGAGTGAATGAAGTGAAAGTTGCTCAGTCGTGTCCAACTCTTTGTGACCCCATGAACTATACAGTCCGTGGAATTCTCCAGGCCATAATACTGGAGTGGGCACCCTTTCCCTTCTCCAGAGGATCTTCTCAACCCAGGGATCGAACCCAGGTCTCCTGCATTGCAGGCAGATTCTTTACCAGCCGAGGCACAAGGGAAGCCCAAGAACATTGGAGTGGGTAACCTATCCCTTCTCCAGGGGATCTTCCCGACCCAGGAATCTAACCAGGGATTCCTGCATTGGAGGCAGATTCTTTACCAAATGAGCTATCAAGGAATACAGATATGTGTATACACGTATATTATTTGGAATACTTCTTTAAAGAAGTTGGGTTCCTTCTATTTTATTTATTCATTCATTTACTCATTCATTATATGAACTCATAGATATCTTTCATATTTGGGGGGTTATAATTGAGTATAATCAATATTTATTTTAGTGTTAAATTGTTCCAGTTTTGAACTTTGGATGGGTCTTCAGGTTTTCTTCTGCTCTTTTAAAATATTAATAAAAATTTTCATATCCTCCACAATGTTTCTGAAAATTTCTGTGGGCTTGAATTATGATAGTTACCTTTTTTTTCTAAATTATCCTCAAGATTCACATAAAAATTATGTTTAGTAATATTTCCTTCAGCTTTAATGAGTAAAGCTGAATAGAATAAATCACTACTTGGCACAGAGGATAACAAGATGGGATGTCATACATTCTTGGTCTTGAAACAAAAATACCCCCAGCAATAGCCGGTATAGACATTTTCTCATAGATCTCCTTCTTTCCTGATGTTCTCCAGTCTTTGGCCTCTTGATCCCTCAGGAGTTTTCTCACATTTGTTCTCTTCTTTTAAACCTCACAATCCTGAAACATCCAATTTATTTTGTAGGCAATCTGTTTAGCCTTCTCATTGTTTTCAGTGAACTTACAGGTAATTCCATGGGACCTTATCTTTTGCAACAAGCAAAGCCCATCAAAGTATTTTGCTACAAAATTCAATCTTATTCCCTTAGGGGCAGGATATATTGTGGTCAGTTGTACGTTGAAATGATTTATTTCTATTATTTATCTTTCTTGAAATACTCAAAGAGACAAAAAATATTCTAGAAGTTTCTAGTAAGAAACTATGAACTTCGAATTTCCTAAAATGATTTTTTTTAATTAAAAAAAACCATCTTTTAGTTTTCCTTTAGCACAATACTAAAGAGATAACCAAAGAAAAGTAGTAAAATGTCTTGAAAATTATTTATCAGGGTAATTATTGTGAATACAAAGAAAAAAAATTGTCATTGGGTTTTAATACCTAAATGACCTTTCACTAATTTTCTGTTCTAAGCACTGTAAAAAAAGAGCATGGATAAGGAAGCCTATATATACCTCAGAGAGGGCTAAATCCTTGCAAATGACATTTCCTATTTAATTCAATAGATTTTTCCCATAAGATGAACTGAAATCAGTCTGGTGGGAATATGTGATGGAAAAGGCTTGGGGAAAAGTGCAGACTGAGCAACTTTCAAAGATTGATGGGATAGTTCTTGGAGTCGATTATAAAAGTTAAGATCTATGGCAAGCCAAACAGGCAAAAGGAAAATAGGTCTGGGAGAGATGCCAAACAGAGTGAGTACTAAGGTGAAGATAGGGTCAACTCACAAATAAGGAAGATGCAATCTGGAACTTAAAGATTTTGTGTTTTTAAAGTATTTGGCAAGGATGCAGGAGGTGAATTTGGAATTAGATTTCTTCTATGAACTATTTTGGATAGATTATAGGCAGAAGCATTCAGAGTCAAACAAAACTACCTAGACGAGCCACCCAACCCATAACAGCATCTTGCTGGCAGTACCTAAAGCAGCCTATTGAAGTTCCCACGATGAAGGATGCAGGAAAATACAAAAACTTACATTCAAGTTAAAAATTAAGATTGAGCAACAGGAACGAGCAAAGGGTTCGAAGTCTTCACTAAGCTTAAGATAGTTTATTTGGCTTAAAAATTCAGCCAGTTTTCATTTAATGAAGCAACAGTGACAACTTGGGGAAAGGAAGGAACCCAGTACACACCGCTTCATCTATTCACCTTTGTTGCAGAAAGCAAGGGCCTATACTCAAAAAAGTCTGCCAGAAACCAACTGAGCTGCAGTTGGAAATGACTCAGCAATGCCTTAACATTCTAAGATGTGTGGCTCATACTAAAATGGTTTTTTAGGGGGGATTTGAAGGGCGTCTATATTCTGTATCAAAAAACCTAGCAAAAGAAAGGCAACAAAACTCTCCTAAATACACGATAAAAATTCCAAAGGTTTGTGTATGCTTCTAAACACTGAAGAGCTATGGCAAGAAAAAGACTATGTGATACTTGGGAGAGTATTAGCAGTACTAGTACCAGTAATGCAGTAGTTGTTTTTGTTATGGAATCAACAGAAGGCCTTCTCGAATTGTATAAAATGATAAGAATTTATATATTTCAATGCATACTTATCAGTGTTGAGTCTTAATCTTTGTTTATTTGAATACAAATAATTATATTTGTGTTTTCAGATTCACATTTATTAAATTCCTGGTAGAGTTAAATATATTTTTGTGACTTTAGGCCGATTATTATTTTATGAATTTTCTAATCATATTCTTCACACCATTTCCTAACAGAATCTTTTTTTTTTTTTTGATCAAGAATCTCTTTTATTGATTATCAGAAACATTACAAACATCTAGTATGAACAAATTGTAACATGATAGTGTTTAGTTTGAACAATTAATACATTTCAGATATAATATTATACATATTTCAATGCTATTCTCCCCAATCATCTCACCCTCTCCCGGTCCCAGAGTCCAAAAGTCTGGTCTATACATCAGTGTCTCTTTTGTTGTCTCGTAAATAGGGTTATTTTTTACCATCTTTCTAAATTCCATATATATGCGTTAGTATACTGTATTTGTGTTTTTGTTTCTGGCTTACTTCACTCTGTATAATAGGCTCCAGTTCCATCCACCTCCTTAGAACTGATTCAAATGTATTCTTTTTAATGGCTGAGTAATACTCCATTGTGTATATGTACCACAGCTTGCTTATCCATTCATCTGTGGATGGACATCTAGGTTGCTTCCACGTTCTGGCTATTGCAAACAGTGCTGCTATGAACATTGGGGTACAGGTGTCTCTTTCAATTCTGGTT